>CM060901.1:921123107-922430964 GCA_030737815.1 Allium fistulosum
TCCATTCTGCTTCATATCATCGATATTGACTGATTTGTGTAGCTAGACTGACCCGCGTATTTATACTCGGGTCAGACCGAGTTGTTTCAGATATCATCTATTGGGCATAGCTTGAAGTTGATGTTGGACATTAGCCTATCTATCGCTTGAGTAGTTGATTTCTTCCGCATACTCTGATGTATTTACATTTGATTCGATGTATATAGTGTGGTTGAGTACCACATTTATTGTATTCATATTGTATTGTACTGAACATGTATCAGTGTATATGTATATATACGATGTTGGTTACTGTTCTGTGATGTGATTTACATTCAATTATTGTATTTTGTTCTGATAGATCCGTTAGCCGCCTATAGTTTTGGATTAAGCATTTACTGGGTATGTCGATCCACTTGAGTTGAAAAAAAAATTATATTGCATTTATCGACATATTCAATAGGTATTTAAGACAAAATTATAGATGGTCGCCCTCAGACAAAATTACTTGTTAATTCTCTTTGCTAAGGTGGGTCTCGGGGTGGGGCGTTACACAAATCATTCAAAACAAAATTTCAGAAATGCTAATCAAGGATTTCTCAATTCAAGGATCACAGAGAATTCAAGAAACTCAACAAAATATGATGAAAAACCCATTCTTTCTGTTCCGTATATAGATACACAAGTCAGAAATTCAAGAAACTACTCAAGAAACAATCAGCTATCTGCTAAAACTAATTCTCAATTCAATACTAACCTGAACAAGGCCTCTTCATGGGCAGATATGATCAAGAAAGGGGGATCAAACTCTGAGTTTGATCTCAAATATGCGGCTCCTCGCTCAATCAATGATAAGAAATCATAGTTGTGAATGCAAAGGTCGGTAGAAGGGCAGAAAACAAGCGATGTCATTCAGTTATTGCCTATGTTTTTGGCAATAGATCCGCTTATCATCATTTTAAGGCTGTTATTGCAAAATCGTGCACTCCCATTGGTAATTTTGATATCTTTACTCGTAATAATGGATTTTTCATTATCAGATTTACAAATGCCACAGATTGTTAGAAAGGTATTAATGGGGGTCCTCATTTTATAAATGGAAAACTCATTATTATGAAGAAATGGAATAATAAAATCAAACTTGATAGAGATTTTCTTTCTACTATGCCAATATGGATTCGATTACCTGAATTGAATCTTAGATTATGGGATAAAGAAATATTGAGTGTTATAGCTAGCATTGTAGGTATTCCTCTTAAATTGGATGAACATACAGCCAAAGAAACAAGACTCTCTTATGCTAGAATTCTGGTAGAAATTAAAGAAAATGCTGATTTACCAATTGAAGCTTTTATTTCAATGCATGATGGAGAAAATTCAATGCGAAGCATAGAATATGAATGGATCCCTCCTAGATGTAAATCATGTTGCTGTTTTGGACATACCATAGACAATTGTGGCACCAAAATGGTTTGGAAAGAGAAACAAAACAATCAATAAAAATTTGTTGATGATAGCAGTTTCACAATGGAGAAAGGAGATGCATTTTCAAACAAAACATTAGAAGCAAATAATGGATCTGGCTATGTATCTTTGAATGAAAAGAATAACAACATCAATGAACCAATTATTATTCAAGAATCTACTCAAGAAATGGAAATTCAAGAAGGTAGTAAGACACAGAGTTTGGGTGGAAAAAATACTGAAACTTCAAAGAATATCTCAAACATTCATCTTGAAACAAATCCAAATAGGAATAATGCAGTAACTCAAGTCAGTGAAAATGTTTCTGAATCTGCAAGCATGAATATAGATGATGGTTCATACATTAATGCTATTCTCAATAAAGAACCATCTGAAAATCCCAATATTAGTCATGTTGCAACTCATCTCTCCTCTCATACCACAAATCAAAGTTCAAAAATCAATCTACAAAAGGCAATCAATTTAGTGGCAAACTCCTCTTCAATATCAAGGAAAAACAAGAAAGATAAAAAGGAAAAAAGAAGAGGCAAAATGAAAAGCATTAAAGACATAACGTCTGAAGAAAGCATAGAAGATACCGATGATAGTGATTTCACAAGAAATTACATCACTAAAAACTCAAAATGGGAAGAGCAGCTCAAAGCAATTAGTAAAATAACATATAAGTAAAAAGGAAAGAGGCTGGAGACTCTGGTTGAAGAGAGCAGCCATAGTGCATAGCTGCTTCTCCTTTGTATCCTTTTGTGTATCCTTTTTTAACAATATTTTTTTTATCATTATGTTGATAATTTCATGGAATGTTAGAGGACATAACTCTTCAGAAAGAAAATTAGACTTATCTAATCTTCTTATGTCTTTTAAACCCAGTATTGTAGGACTGCTTGAACACAAATTAGACAATTCTAAAATTGCCGATTCACAAATAAAAAATTTACATAATTGGAAGATCATTAATAATAATCAAATGGAGAGTAATTGTAGAATTATGGTTATTTGGGATCCTGATATTTGGGATATCTTTCAATATTTTATGAATTTTCAGTTTATTCACTGTAAGTGTACAAACAAAGGTGGTTCTCAATTAGAAATTACTTTTGTCTATTCTTCTAACAGTGAAACTGAAAGACTATCTCTTTGGAATAGTCTTGAACAAATTAACTCTAATATGAGTCATCCATGGATTGTAATTGGTGATTTTAATACTGTCATGCATGGTTTTGGAAAAGGGGTGGGAATCCTATTCCTTTTAAAAAACTTGAAATGTTAAATAATTTTCTTCTTAAAACTGGTCTATATGAACCAACTATTTTTGGATATACTTATATTTGGAAGTCTTGGAAATTTAGAAATATCCATCGTAAATTAGACAGAATTCTAATAATCGTGTTTTTACAAACTATTTTAAAATTTTCAAATGCTTTACTCTTCCCTAAGCTACTAGTGATCACACTCCAATTCAAATCTATCTTACTCAGAATAGTAATATTAAGAAAAACATTCCTTTTAGATTTGTCAATGGTTGGGTGTATGAGGATAATTATAAAGACATTATCAAAAATTGCTTTTCCACAAAGGTTCTGGGCACCGCCCAATATAAATTCAATAAACTTCTTCAAGTTACTAAAGCAAATTTGAAAATTTGGAATAAAAGCATAACAAATAATGAAATTAAAAACATTAGAGATGAATGTGAGCTTAGACATAATGAGTTAGACAAGGGTTACCCAGACATTAATAAGGTCAATAATTTTTTTCTAGCCCAAAATAAGCTGATCAAGTCACTCCATGTGCAGTCTATCAATTTAAGGCAGAAAGCTAAAATAGACTGGTTAATTCATGGTGGTGAAGCTAGCAAAATTTTTTATGCTAAGATGTCTTGTTGGAAATACAGGAATGATATTGGGAAAATTGTTGATGTTAAGGGTGTTGTTATTAATGATTTGTCCTGTATTAGGAAGGAAGCTATCAATTAATTTACTAATCTTTATAATACCAATCTCTTTTCTAATGCTTTCCCTAATATTAAGCCTAAGTATAAGGTTAATGAAAACAGTCATGATATTCTTCTGGCCCCTACTAGACTTGAGGAAATTAAAAGTATCATTTTTAATTCTAATAATGATAAAAGCCCTGGACCCGATGGCTTTGGTGCCAAATTTTATAAAACTCGTTAGGATGAAATCAAATTATTTTTATTTGATTCTATTTCTGAATTTTTTAGGACTGGTAAATTATTAAAAAATTTAAATCATAATTTTATTACTTTGGTCCCAAAAATTCAAATACCCAACAACTTAGAAGACTACAGGCCTATTGCCTGCTGCAACTTCATTTACAAAATCATTTCTAATATTTTATGTAATAGGGTACAAATATTTTCAAAATATCTCATTTCTGAAAACCAAAGTGCTTTCATCCCTGGCAGATTAATTGTTGAAAACACTTTGCTTGCACATGAATTAATTAGGAATTAATAATAATAACAAAAATCTCATGTGTGTCAAAATTGATTTACATAAAGCATTTGACAAAATAAATAGGCATTTCATTATTTTTATGATGAAACAAATGGGATTTTGCAATGAATTTTGTGCTCGTATACTTGAATGTATTAACAATGTTTCTTACTCTATTTTGGTCAAAGGCTCTCCTAATGGGTTAATACATAGTAATAAGGGAATTAGGCAGGGAGACCCACTATCTCCTTACCTATTTATTATTGCTATGGAATATTTCTCAATTCTTATGGAAATTGAACTTATGAAAGGAAGTATTAAACCCATTAATAGAATCAAACCATATATTACTCATTTGTTATATGCTGATTTACTTATCTTTTTGAATGCGGACACACAAAGTGCAAAATCCATTGCAAATATTTTTGACAAGTTGGAAGAGCATGCAGGACTAAAAGTCAATGAATTCAAAAGAAAAATCTATTTTAGCAAAGGATGCTCTAGAAAAATGGATATTTAAACTTCAAGGAGGGAAGTCTGCTAGTTAAATATTTAGGACTTCCTCTCAGTGTTAATCAAATTAATGATAGGGACTGCATAGGATTATTGGACATTATTCAAAATAGACTTGAATGGTGGGCCAGCAAATTTCTGTCTTTAGCTGGTAGAATTGAGCTAATTCATACTGTCATCATTGCAATCATGTATTGGATCCAAGACCACAATATTCCAGTTAAAGCAATTCACGAAATTGAAAAAATTTGTGCAAATTTCATTTGGAAAGGAAAGCATCACAAAATTGCTTGGGACAAGGTATGCAAATCTAAGAAATTTGGGGGTTTAGGTTTGAGAAACATCAATGACTTGAGAGAAGTGTGTAAACTCGAACTATTCTGGATATTTGTAAATGGCAATTCATTATGGGCAAAATGGATGAAAGCAAAGTATCTCAAAAACAAGAATTTTTGGACTACTGGTATTGAAAATCATCACTCTTTTATCTGGAAAAATATTCTCAGCAGCAGAGACACTGGAATTAAACTTTTGGAAAGGAAATTTAAAAATGGAAATTAAACTAGTTTATGGTTTGACCCTTGGATTCATGGTAAAACATTAGTTGGTTTTGTGGGATGGAATATCTTATATTTGTTTGGTGAAATCTCTGGAAAAGTTAGCTGCATCATTCAAAATAATAGGTGGAATGCATATGGACATCCAGCTACTTCTATTTTTAATACAACTATTAGGCAAATTTCAATAGACCCAAATCTTCAAAAAGATAAGTGGGAATGGAAAACATCTACAAAAGGACTATTTTCCTTTAAAAAGACTCTGGAATTTATAAAAGGACATAAAACTGAAGTGGATTGGCACAATGTTATATGGAGTAAATCAAATTGTCCAAAAATGTCCCACTGTGCTTTTTTTGCAATTATTAACAAAACTCCTACTAGGGATAGATGCTTGAAATGGAATAAAAAAGGGGACGCAATATGTCTTCTTTGCATAAATGAAACAAAGTGTATCAAACACTTATTTTTCGACTGTACTTATTCAAAGAATATTTGGTTTATTGCCAAAACAAAGCTCAAAATTAATCAAAATCAGGCTGTTCAGAACATCAGAGAAAGCATTAAATACATTCAGCAAAACGTCAAGGAAAAATCCAAGGAATTCAAAAAAGCAAGTGTTATGCTTACTGCAACAATCTATCATATTTGGAAAGAAAGAAATCAAAGACTGCATTCACAAATAGAAACAGAAAGCATTCAACTTTGGAAGAAAATTGAATCAGATAACTCGATCCTTCTCAATAAACATAGAAATCAAAGTGCATATTCAAAAAAATCATATCAAAGCTACTGGCGCATAAATAAATATGATGAGAGTTTAGAATCTTTCTTACAGAGTGGGAAAACTACTATTGATATTTCCAATATGAGTCATCTTCACCAAAATGGCAGTCATCGAATGAAAAAGCCTTTGAATAATGATGATTTCACTCTCAACTCAGTCAATACTAGGGGCAGCCACTTCTACCATCACTATAGGAATAGCTCTTGTAATATAAAGGGATGTATTTTTAAAGACAATTTATTTCTATCTAATAATAAACAATATTTGTACTCTAATAATTGCTCTTTTATACCCGATAGGGGCGGAAGCTACCGCGCGCACAGTATTAAAGATCTAATGGAAAATCATCTGCACATGGACAAAAATTGGCAATCAACAATTAATATCAACTATGATTTAAGAGTTCCACATTCAGGAGACAATAATACGCTTAACAACATATACTTATCTGAAGAGTGCTACAGAGATCGTATAAGTAACTGCTCAAGTGACTTCCCCCAGAACAATAACAAATCAATAGTTAACTGCAAGGGAAGTGTCAAAGCTCAATTTAATAATAAGGGTATTAATTTAAATATTTCAAACTCTAAGCCTACTATATTTTTACCTGATAGTTCTGGAGGTTACTGCGTGTATAGTAGTCTTCAAGAGCATGAAAGAAAGCTTCATTGGGCTGTCAACAAACAAAGATTAGGTTACAGCCACTATAGGAGCAATATCAATAAGCAAATCTTTCACTTATCTAATTGGGAGAGGGGTGAAAGCAGCTGGATGGCTGAGCTTGTGAATTCAACTAATTTGAAGCATAACGCAACAAAAATGAAGATTGCACCGCCAAAGCCCCCAAAGTTATCTGCAATCCATCAAGTTTTGCCAAGCAGATTCCAGATCTTAGGAGTAATAAAGCTTCAAGCACAAGCACGTTCTCGCGAGTCAAAAATGAAGTGGAAACCACCCTGGTGAATGATTTTCACTCCATATCAGAGCAACATGGGATGAAAGGGTCTGAATTGAAATACTGGAAGCCTCCTTAAGCCTTTAAATTAGCTTAAGTGAGTTATTGTTGATTTCGCTGCTGGATCTCATATGGCGTTCCACCATTTTTAGTCTTTTTTTCTCATGAAGGTGGATGCATGGGTTTGCCCTAACATGTTTAGGGTTTGAATCTTTTTGTTGTTTGCTTCCGGGTTACTCTATTTACCTGTTTGTATTCTTTTTCTTCTTTCTAGGCCAAGCCCATTTACCAATTTTCAAAAAAAAAGAGTAATATGTTGGACTAAAAATTTATTGCATTGCTAGAAGAAAATAAAATAAAAATACTACGTAATCATAATGATGTGTTTGTCCTTGAATATTGAATATGATTCAATGTTTGTGATAATTATAGTCACTTAACATGTTGCTAATTTGAGTATTAACCTGAGCAAAATCTTATATGAGTAGAATTACGCTTTGAGAAATCTATGAACGATTTCATATCAAGTGGTTTGCCTATCGTGATAAACTAAAATTGTTTTCCAGTGCCTTACCATTATAAAATGTTTAGCATATAAGATTGCAGTGTCAAGATTTATACCATGCTAAATACTATTATTTAAAACCAAAACTTGACATGTCAATTTATAACATTAACGGTCTATTCACATGAAAAATTTCTCCTTGGAGCAAAATTTGCATGTAGCTCCTTGATCTCTTTCCAATGTTTGCAAAAAGTGAACATTTTTTCCTCAAAGTTTTCTTCTTAGCTTTACCAACAAAATTTATATAGAACAACCAATATTTTGAAAGTTTTACAAGTCAGTAATGGTGCACATACACGGTCTTAACCTTACTGACCTACATAGCTACGTACTCTCTAATCGATATTATTATCACTAGTATAAATCATTACGTGCATTTAATGATTTAATGACTAAGTGTATTTACTTTTTATTTAATAAAATCTAATAAAGGATGTATCTAATAAGTAAGTGTATTTACTTTTTATTTAATAAAATTTAATGAGGATGTGTGCTATAAGTGCAAAAGTTTTGGTGGTCACATCTTTATTTCAAACAATCTTGTCGGTGGTGTTGAATGCAAATCGATAATGAAATTTCATTGATTAATGATCGAGATTGGATGATGGTGAAGACTGCAAATGGATAATGAAATTTCGTTGATGAATGATCATGAAAGGATGCTATCTAGTATTTTTGAAATTTCAAGAATACATGGTGGAAATCCTATCGATTGATTTTCATATATAATAGTAGATATAAAGATATTATTACGTATTGCTCTTTCTACTTAAGATTTCTACATATTTAACCGTTTAACTATTATGATATACTAGAAGATAATTGTGTAAACATTAATAATATATGCTTCACAACATAAATTTACTCAAGTAAAATATAAATGAAACACAAACTAAAATAATTTAACCAAGGTTATAAACTGACAAATCAAAGTGCATGAGCCATAGTATACTAGACGGGCTGCATAAAATTCTAGGGCACCATTCAATATTTGTACGCATCACATAGTAGGAATAAATCACGACTCAGGAGGCGAAAGACACCATCACGCGACATCAAACTCCATCAAACTCAAGCAGCGAGGCTGGCGTAAGGATGGACTTGCGGCGACAAGTGGAAACTCCAGACTCCAATCTTAATCTCCAATTGACAGCTCAGCCATCGATGATCAATCCAATAACCCTAACACTACTTCCTTGTTCTTTCCTAAATCAGGTGGATCCCTAAATTTAAACACGAGTGGATCCAATAAGTTGAAGATTAAAAATATAATTTAGTGTTTATTTGAACAATAAGATTCTAGTGAATAATGCAATTTTCCCCTGATTTTCTATATTACATGTGCTCCAACTATTTTCCAATGAATGTTGTCGTATCTTGCTAAAGGAAAGGAATATCTTGCTCTATCATGTGATCTTTGTATGATTTTTCATGTTACTTGGGATATATTGAACAGTTTGGGTATATTGAACCTATTATTACAACTTTTGTTAACAAATATATAACTCATAAAGTATTATTATCTTTCAAAGCTTATTACTAGATTGGATTTTATGTAGTTCAACATGTATATACTACCTTGTAATTTGTTGATTTAGAATATATGTTAAATAATTTTCCATCGTTATAAAAAGTTTCAATCATATTTAACAATTAAATTTCGTTAATCAGTTAAAATCTAAGGTCAAAGCATCAAACAAGCACATGTAGTCCAATAATTATCTTCCTCAACATGAAAGTTGAAAAGGTGTTGTTCTCTAGATTCTAATTTGGCATAAAATGATATATTGATGATTTAATTTGGGATAATTCGTAATTTTATATGTTATTTTAGGATTGCAATGAATAATTGTTAGTTGGGGTAATTCATAATACAAGGCAACAATTGCATAAGGGATATTCTAATTCAGGATAATTCATAATTGTTTGTTAGTTTGGATAATTGTTTATTAAGGGTTTTTATTAAGGGTTGATTTGGGATAATTGTTAATGTTTTAAGTAATAGTTAATATAAAATTTGTTGATAAATAACTAAGTTTGTTTTTCTTAGAAATTTGCAACTAATGTTTTTCAAGTTGAATCAATTAGTAAAAGAGAATTTTTGCTTTCAATTATTATATGCAAATATTTCTAATAAATTATGACTTACAAATAAGATAATCACATTAATTTTTGAATAAGGGCCTTGGTTTACAATTAGCTTAAGGTACAAAAAACTTTTAGGACTGGCCCTTATACCATATTAGATTTAAGCTAAAATTATGTAGAATCCTTTTTGTCTTTAAATTTCTATGGATTATGAAACTTAAAAGTCACAAAGACAACTAATCAAAGGAAACAACTTAGCATGAACACAATAGGTAATATAAACCAAGAAACAACAATGGTTTTAAATTTAAAAATTGAAAATTTAAATGATGTTACATGCCAATCACAAGAGTAGACTCCTTTTCTTTGAAGTAGTATAAACAAAAATAGTTTAAAATAGACAAAAGTTGCCTGAACATTAGCTGCAGACCTTAGGTTATCATTGTTGTACCATCACCAACTATCTCTTATCCACCAACACTGCATCAACATATACATTCCTTTTTTACATCTGGAATATCTTATATATTCCCTTCCACGGGATAAGCTACTCTTTATCAAACTCTTCATAATTCCTTAAAAATACATAACTATTTTAACGCCATCTTAAAATTTCACGTGCGCACCTGGTCGTATCTCGATACTTGCTTGCCACCAACATCGCATATCCTCCGTTGTTCCTTTTTCATCAAAACATATTGCTGTCATTAAGAATATTGCAATTGTATACTTTTCTTCCCGTATAACTATAAAATTAGTTGCATATAAACACAAAATGGACCACATTGTAGGATCGATTTCACCCTAGAGGGGGAGTGAATAGGCTGATACTAATAATTATAAAAATTTAATGCGGAAGAATATAAAATAATCGCAGCACTAATAATAGCATAATATTAAAAACAGAAATAGAACAACACAGATTTACCCAGCTTCGGCAAAACCCTGCCTACATGCTGCCCCCAAGGTTTCTACTAGAAATTAAGTAGTCAAAGGCTTACACACGTAAACTCACGACACCCGCTATCGACTAACCTAACTCTACACTCAAAACCCCACCACAACTCAGCCATCGAGTTGTGAATTCTTGAACTACACCACCGTAGTTCGTCCCCTAGTCACACGACTAGAATTGTACAGAAGTTTAAAAGAAAATTACAAATTAAAAAACAATTAAACACAAAAACCCTAATTATAAATATTAAGCCCAAATTATAGCCGACCCAATATGTTAAGTGATAAAAATTATCCCCTTCTCCTTTTTATACTATCCGGCTGTCTTTCCTTTGCGTTAAAAAAATGGCTGCTTCCTTTTTCTCGTTCGTTCCTTTTTAAAGAAAAATTAGGGCTTCGTGATAATCTTTGAAGCCGCCACTTTCAGTTGTTGATTGAATGATGCTTCGAATGCTTTCTTCGGTCGATTAGTTGGCTACTTCAAATTGTCGAGATTGAATGATGCTTTGAATTGGTACGTTTGTCCCCTTTTCGATTTATATTATACTCAACTTGATTCGAGTTCTGGATTGATGCTTGTTCTCTGTTTTTATTTGAACTTGAATACTTGTAAATGCCAATGATGATTGGGTTAAATAGGATTTGAAATCCTATAATCTTGTTCGTATATATTTTATTTGAATTCTTGCTTGGCCACTGATTTTCGTTTGGATGCTTATGATGTTTTCTGACTGGTTCAGTTCGTATATTTTTCTGGCTTGGTCACTACGGCTTGCGTTTGCTTTTGACGATGTTGATTTATCTTGACTTGTTCATTTTACTTGCCTTGGTCACCATGAGTTTGCATTTTCTTTGGGAATTGACTTCGGACATTTAAAATTTGTGATATTTGACTGGTTCACGATTTGCTGTTTCATTCACTTGTACATCATGACACTATTACAATCTTTGTGTTGACTTCTTCGGCTTGATCAATTCATGTTATCACTTTGACCACCATGGCTTTGACTTTGTTATTTGAAATCTGATATTGTCAGATAGAAGTTCCTATTGACTTCGAACTATTTCTGTTTTTCTCTCATATTGTCACTACATTTGTTGTTTACGACTTGATCTTGTAGTCTGCATTCCTTTGTCCTCTGCCGTGTGCTTCAATATGCATTGTTCTGTAGATTTGAGCCCTATTGTTTTCACTGTTGCATATATGTATACATGTTCATTTTGACTTTGACTTGATCGAACTGTTTATGTTTCTGGTTTGTGTTTGCATTGCTTCGAGTCATGTACACTTGATGCCTAGATTTAGCTGATCTGGTGCATTTTGTTTCACTGGTGGTCTTGTAATCTGGTTCACTGGTCCTAGTACCTATATATATATGTATATATGTATGTATGTATACATGTGTATTTGCATATGTATATATGTATGCTTCTGATATACTCATTGTTGTGATCTTTTTGAAACTGTCTTTGAGATGCACTAATGGTTGCATTCATGTTCATGCTGAAAGTATTGCTTCACCTGCTTCGAGTCACTTGTGCATTTGATTTGTGCACTTGTAACCGTAGTCTCTTTTTGCCTGACCCATTTCCTTGTTCACTGGTTGTTTGATGAAAACAAATGTTGGAATCTTTATTTTGTTGCACATGTATGTACATGTTGTCTGGATTTGCTTGTGTACTTCATGGTTGTTGTTTTGGAGCTTGTTGATAGTTTGGGTTGCTCTGACCAGTTCATTGCATTCCTGCAATCCACTCTGTTGCATTTCATATATATGTTCCTTTATGCTTTGTACTGCCCATATGTGTTCATTTGTTTGCATTTGACTTTGATTGTGTTGTCTACACTAAAATGTTGTGCACTGCTTATATATTGATATTTGTTGATCTTCTTGTATACTTGAATCTGGTCTTCTTCACTTGGTTTCTTTGTAGTCTGGTATGTGTCATCTTGAAGTCTGGTCTGGACATCTGATGCATTGTGGTTTTGGTCGAGTCTGGAGCTTGTTTGTTGGACTGGGTTTACTTGTGAAGTCTTTACTTGTGATGTGTATGCTTATGTCTGTTGAACTTTAGTGTTGAGCCTGATCTCTGTGTTGATGTTCATGCAGTTTGTTGTTGCACATTCGAGTTTAAGCTTGTGCCTGGTCATTCATACTTGAGTTTTGAACTGATGCATGCTTTGTTGTTGGTTCATTCTTGAACTATTTCCAATTGAAGCTGATGTGTTTGTGCCTTTGACCTTCTTGCTTTGGGTTGCATACATACTCATGTATATACATGCATTCACATGCATGTATATATGTGTGATTGTGTAATACATTTGTTGTATCCCATTTATACTCGATCAGTTCATGTGTGTATTTGCACCTGTGTTGAATCTAGCCTCGGCTCGGGTTTGACCTTGTGCTCACTTGTCCCTGCAGTTTTATCAAGTGTATATCGATCTGCACGGCCTTGTGGCATGTACAGTGATACACTGTGCATGTCACAAGCTGTTCGTGGATGATGAATTCAAAATAAATATAATGACGAACAACCCAAATAACTGAGACATATAATATTTTCACAACACATTTTATTTTACACTCCAAAAATATTTTTTTTCCACACTCCAAAAATATTTTTTTTCCATTTTACTACTTCAGTGTTTATTTTGCAGATCGCTCAGATGCTGGATTCAATCTGGAATAGAGTTGAAGATAAATACGGGCGAATGAGTGATATGTAGTGAGGTGCAAATGTAAATTAAAAATTGTGATGTAATCGAAATTGTATTGTAATCAAAAAATTGTATATATATATAGTGAGAGCTCAAATTTGTACTATTCAAAATTGTAATAAAATTTTTATTTGTATAAAACATCTGTTTGAATTTAAATTCTGTGTTATTTATTTTATTCAGCAAATATTTATTTAATTATGTGAAAAATAAAATAGTACATTAACAAATACATTTAAATGAATATATATATATATATATATTTATTATCATCAAACAAAAATCATATACTAGCATATTCAACAATCTCCCCCTTTAGATGATAACAAACATATATTTAAGATTTTGAATTTATTAAATGTATTTGATCAATCAATTTGCTCCCCCTATTTGAATGCTCCCTCTCTACAACAAAGCTCCCACTTTATATATGCATGAAAATAAATAAAAATATGCAAATGAACCTAGATGCAAATAGAAAATAGAAAATATAATATTTGAGCTTTATTTGCCAAAATCTTAACTTTTCTCTCCCCCTTTTGTTATCAACAAAAGAGTAATAGTGTTAGAAAAATAGAGACAAAGTGGTAGACATTAATATAATATTAATATCCAATCGAGTATAAATATTAAATTTCAATAAAAAATCAAACAAAAATCATAAATACTCTGTTAGACGCATATTCCACTTTAGAATGATAAGGATGATGTAAAACCATATAGCCGTGTCTATTTGAAGTATATGTATATCAGGAATTTAAATATCTACTAACCATGCATAACCGTAGGACTTTTAAATGAGATTAGTAGTATTTCCAAATTAAAAAAAATGAATTCAAGTATCTTCTAACCACGCATAACTGTGAGGACTTTTAAATGGGATTTGAATCGACTTGTCTATTTAATAATCAATTTTGATATGCGTTCCATACATACATAACCGTGAGGACTTATAAATGACCATAAAAGCACATAATCAAAAATTCCAAGTAATTCACCCATGCATAACCATGAGGACTTTTAAATGAGAGCGAATACTTTGGATATTTTTATTGCTAAAAATATAATAAAATGAAAGCGAATAATTTCCTGTTTAAAATACCACATATTGACATACAATATTGGATTTTGATGAGTGGTGATCGATAGAAATATGATAGAATTAGAGATGGTCAAGGAATTTTTTACCAACAAAAAGTTTTTATAACTCTTGTTTAAATTTCTAAAGAAATTTACTAATACTAATTATACTATCTCAAGTTATAATATATGATTAATATCAACACTCATCACTTTTTCAATCACTATTTATCTTTTCGATAATCAGTAGGGAGTCAGATTAGTTAATGTAGTCATTTAAGATCATATTCAAAAATAATCAAATTTTCTAAAATGACTAATCTGAAACAAGGTCAACAAAAACTATTTTCTGGAAGGATTTTTATAAAAGAAAATTTTCTGCTAATTGAAAATTATTTGGAATGAAAAATATGCAGATTTTTTCTTTGAAAAATGCGATGCAACTAATGAATGTCTCAACATAAATCACGTTCCACTAGTAATTTTTCTATCAACTAGATTACCAGTGTTATCTGCATCCGAATGTCTCTTTGACTCAAGATTGTCATTAGTTGGATGTTATAGACCAGACCATGAAGTTTGCAACACATACTTTAAAATCTTTTTACATCTTTTAAATGAAATTCTTTTGTATTTGAATTGAAACCGTGCAAATAAACAAACAGTGAAAATAGTGTCAAATCCAGTAACAAATATATCCACGTGTATCTTGAGTAATCATCAATCATTAAAACAACATCATTAGTCCAAACAAATCTATATGAGATAGTTCAAAAAAAACTTCTAGAGATACTTATAGTGTTCTCGTGATAAAAAGATAATTGACCAACAATTTTCATAAGTCGGAATCATAATCAACATTCATTATCACATAACTGGCTGAATTAAATCAGATTATGGTGCATATTATCACATTTAATAAATCGTTCAGGATAAATATATCGTTACCTATTTTACCTTTACGATAATTTTTCGTTGTTGCTCATTGTGATTCTTCCACCTTTATACTAGGCTAAGGAACTTTGATTTGTCGCCCATTGTGTGCTTGGAACGGCCAGAATCCAGGTAACACCGTTGTTGTTCCTTAGCCTGTCACCACACCTACACGAGAAAAGATTTTTGTGACCTATTTGTTTTTATAGGTCCATGGTTGTTAGTGGCAAATGATTTTGAAAAATATATTTATGTGGACCCAAGACTATTTATATTTGTTCCTTTTGGCACCCAGATTTGTTTAACTCTAAGAGATTTTATATTCGTGCCTTTTGGAACCCAAATTTGAATGGTTTTCACGTATTTGGGTCTATACTGGCAAATGTTATGATTGTGTCCAGTTTTTCCACATATCGTGCACATTGAATTGACTTGATTAATTTCATTTCTAACACGTTCGGGTTGATTATACCCAAGTCCTTGTCTAACAGTATTAACAATTTGTTTCCCTAATAGCATATTTAACGATCTTTCCCCTTTTGAAAATTTTCCTAAAGTCGTAGACAACTATTGGACTTGTGTTTTGAGAGATTCATTTTCATTTAATAATTGTTTGCACTTTTTAATAGAGTTTTCTCTCCTAGTATTTTCACTTTCTTTCAAAATCAGAATTTCATTTTCAAGTGATTGAATTTTAATTTTTGATTTTTTTAATCACTTTTTCAAGTGATGGACACTTATCACACTTAGGGCTCTTGGTTTGATAGTTTTTAACCAATTGATCAAGCCGTTTATTTAATTCTATCAAACTACCTCTCTATGATTAAATTTAGCGTATTTCTCCCTAAGTCTTTCAAAATAGCCATTTACTTCGTGAAAATATATAAGTAATTCTGAGTGAGTGAGTTTTGATACCTCGCTTGGTTCGTCATTGTCGCTATCAGTTATATCACCTCGAAGACATAGATCTGCTTTTTCACTCTCACTGCTAGTGCTTTTATCATCATCACTTTTATTCCACGTGGCTGCAAAACTTCTCCTTTTCGATTCCTTTTCTTGGCCGAGTCAATTCTGAGAACAATTGGGCTTGATGTGACCAGGTTTATTGCACTTGCGACAGATGATCTCCCGCTCTTCTGGGTTGTCTAGAACTTTAACTATTCTGCTTTTCAGTTGTTGATTTAGAGCTTGATTTCCGTATCTGTGATTCCACCTTTTGAATTTATTTATTATCAATGCCAATTCAGCTGCTTCATCATCATTATTTTCGGTTGTTCCTTTGAGAGATATTGTTTTCTTTCACGTATCACCTCCTTCGCGTTCTTCCTTGAATTTCATTTCTAGCTCATAAGTGGTGATATTTCCAATGAGCTCTTCAACTTTAACTTGTTTCAAACCTTTTGATTCTTGAATGGCAGTAACTTTTGCTTCAAAATTCCATGGAAGGACTCTGAGGATTTTTCGGACTATTTCTAACTCTGTGTATGATTTTCCGAGATTTTGATTTGTATACAATATTGGAAAGTCATCCATACATCTCTTTGACATTTTCATCCTTGGCCATTGTGAAGTTCTCGTATTCGCTACTAAGCATGGCAAGGCGGGGTTCTTTGACTTGTGATGTTCCTTCGTGAGTCACTTCAAGTGTGTGCCATATTTCCTGCACAGTTAGACAATGTGAGACACGATTAAATTCAATTTGATCCAATGAACAAATAATAGAATTCATAGCTTTAGCATTAGCATTCTGTAATTTATTTTCTAGATCTGTCCATTGATCCATCGGTTTTTCAATTTCTTGATTATCTACAACTATAGTTGGTGCTCTATAACCCGTCTCAACAATATTCCAAGCATCAATGGTTTTCAGAAAAAATTTCATTCTATTTTTCCAACAAGCATATTCACCATTGAACATTGGTGGTCTAACTATAGACTGACCCTCAGCAAAAGCATTATTAAAAGAGCCCATTTT
The DNA here is from genome assembly GCA_030737815.1 of Allium fistulosum. Taxonomy (NCBI): domain Eukaryota; kingdom Viridiplantae; phylum Streptophyta; class Magnoliopsida; order Asparagales; family Amaryllidaceae; genus Allium; species Allium fistulosum. The sequence continues at coordinate 921,140,157 of CM060901.1, forward strand.
TAAAAAAAATCAAAATTTTAAAACAATAATTTGTTTTTGAATAATTAAATTTTTAAAGCAAAAAATTGGCTTTTGTTCCTAGCTCCGATACCACTTGTAGGATCGATTTCACCCAAGAGGGGGGCTGAATAGGGTGATACTAATAATTATAAAAATTTAATGCGGAAGTATATAAATAATCACAGCACTGATAATAGCAGAATAATAGCAGAATATTAAAAGCAGAAATAGAACAACACAGATTTACCCAGCTTCGGCAAAACCCTGCCTACGTGCTGCCCCCAAGGTTTCTACTAGAAATTAAGTAGTCAGATGCTTACACATGTAAAATCGTGACACCCGCTATCGACTAACCAAACTCTACGCTCAAAACTCTACCACAACTCCGCCACTGAGTTGCGAATTCTCGAACTACACCACCGTAGTTCATCCCCTAGTCACACGACTACAATTATACAGAAGTTTAAAAGAAAATTACAAAATAAAAAAAAATTAAACACAAAAACCCTAATTATAAATATTAAGCCCAAATTATAGCCAGCCCAAATATGTTAAGTGATAAAAATTATCCCCTTCTCCTTTTATATTATTCGGCTGTCTTTCCTTTGCGTTAAAAAAATGGCTGCTTCCTTTTTCTCGTTCGTTCCTTTTTAAAGAAAAATTAGGGCTTCGTGATAATCTTTGAAGCAGCTGCTTTCAGTTGTTGATTGAATGATGCTTCGAATGCTTTCTTCGATCGATTAGTTGGCTGCTTCAAATTATCGAGATTGAATGGTGCTTTGAATTGGTACGTTTGTCCTCTTTTCGATTTTTATTATACTGGACTTGATTCGAGTTCTGGATTAATGCTTTTCTCTGAATTTTTGCTTGAACTCGAATACTTGTAAATGCCGATGATGATTGGGTTAAATAGGATTCGAAATCCTATAATCTCGTTCGTATATATTTTATTTGAATTCTTGCTTGGCCACTGATTTTCGATTGGATGCTTGTGATGTTTTCTGACTGGTTCAGTTCGTATATTTTTCTGGCTTGGTCACCACGGCATGCGTTTGGTTTTGACGATGTTGATTTATCTTGACTTGTTCATTTTACTTGCCTTGGTCAACACGGCTTTGCATTTGCTTTGGGAATTGACTTCGGCCATTTGAAATTTGTGATATTTGACCGGTTCACGATTTGCCGTTTCATTCACTTGTACATCATGACATTGTTACAATCTTTGTGTTGACTTCTTCGGCTTAATCAATTCATGTTATCACTTTGACCACCACGGCTTTGACTTTGTTATTTGAAATCTGATATTGTCAGATAGAAGTTCCTATTGACTTTGAACTGTTTCTATTTTTATCTCATATTGTCACTGCATTTGTTGGTTACGACTTGGTCTTGTAGTCTGCATTGCACTGTCCACTGTCGAGTGCTTCAATATGCATTGTTCTGTAGATTTGAGCCCTATTGTTTTCACTGTTGCATATATGTATACATGCTAGTTTTGACTCTGACTTGATCAAACTATTTATGTTTCTGGTCTGTGTTTGCATTGCTTCGAGTCATGTATACTTGATGCCTAGATTTAGCTGATCTGGTGCATTTTGTTTCACTAGTGGTCTTGTAATCAGGTTCAGTGGTCCTGGTACCTATATACATATACATATACATATATATTTATATATGTATACCTATGTATTTGCATATGTATATATGTAAGCTTCTGATATACTCATTGTTGTGGTATTTTTGAAACTATTTTTGAGCTGCACTGATGGTTGCATTCATGTTCATGCTGAAAGTATTGCTTCACCTGCTTCGAGTCACTTGTGCATTTGATTTGTGCACTTGTAACCGTAGTCTCTTTTTACCTGACCCATTTCCTTGTTCACTGGTTGTTTGATGAAAACAAATGTTGGAATCTTTATTTTGTTGCACATGTATGTACATGTTGTCTGGATTTGCTTGTGTACTTCATGGTTGTTGTTTTGGAGCTTGTTGATAGTTTGGGTTGCTCTGACCAGTTCATTGCATTCCTGCAATCCACTCTGTTGCATCTCATATATATGTTCCTTTAGGCTTTGTACTACCCATATGTGTTCATTTGTTTGCATTTGACTTTGATTGTGCTGTCTACACTAAAATGCTGTGCACTGCTTATATATTGATATTTGCTAATCTTCGTGTATACTTGAATTTGGTCTTCCCTACTTGGTTTCTTTGTAGTCTGGTATGTGTCATCTTGAAGTCTGGTCTGGACATCTGATGCATTGTGGTTTTGGTCGAGTCTGGAGCTTGTTTGTTGGACTGGGTTTACTTGTGAAGTCTTTACTTGTGATGTGTATGCTTATGTCTGTTGAACTTTGGTGTTGAGCCTGATCTCTGTGTTGATGTTCATGCAGTTTGTTGTTGCACATTCGAGTTTAAGCTTGTGCCTGGTCATTCATACTTGAGTTTTGAACTGATGCATGCTTTGTTGTTGGTTCATTCTTGAACTATTTCCAATTGAAGCTGATGTGTTTGTGCCTTTGACCTTCTTGCTTTGGGTTGCATACATACTCATGTATATACATACATTCACATGCATGTATATATGTGTAATTGTGTAATACATGTGCCGTATCCCATTTATACTCGATTTGTTCATGTGTGTATTGTCACCTGTGTTGAATCCAGCCTCGGCTCGGGTTTGACCTTGTGCTCACTTGTCCCTGCAGTTTTATCAAGAGTATATCGGTGTGCACGCCCTTGTGGCATGTATAGTGATACACTGTGCATGTCACAAGCTGTTCGTGTATGACGAATTCAATGAAAACACAAGGTTTGAAACCATCGGAAATTAAATTCTTAAATTCTTGATTTAAATTCATTTCAGTTCCCAAATCAATTTATAAACAACTATTTATAAATTCATTTATAGAACAATTAATGATAAATCAAGTATTATCATTTTAAATAATCAATTTAAACCAATTTATTAAGTTCCATAAATTTACTTATATATCAAAATTTATTTCATTAACCAAATTTAAATAATATTGTGTCAGTTTGTTCTGTCCAAGTGTTTTAGAAATCCTATCGATAGCGTTGATCAGACGAATCGATCGGAAACCCAAATCAACATCAACAACTCAAACAACACAATATATAAAACAAAACATAGATTTACAAGTACAATTTAAAAATGTTTGGAGATAGTTTGGAAACAAAAGACAAGATGATTAAATAACAAAATAGGGAGATGGGTAAGCTTAAATAAATCGCGGGCAACCTCAACGGGTCAACCGTGACTTAGTGAATAAGATCAATGTGGATTTTTCTAGGGTAAATCTACATTCGATCTCAAGAGATAGAGTTTGGAGTAATAAAAGATATTAGCATCTAAACCAAGGATAGATATAAATCTTTGGTGAATCGATGCTAATTTTTAAAGGAGTTTCCCTCTTTATAAGAAAATTAGAATATTGGCGAGACCGCCAATTCACTATAAAGATCATTCGAAGTGGAGTTATGGAATACTCCAGAATCAAAAGAAGATGAATAGTGAGGGACAAGAATGGATTTTGGAACCGCAGGGAATGTTCCAAAATTCAAAGGAAATTCGAATCAAAAGGAAGAGATTCAAGCTCGAATGAAAGTGATTCTGTAAATAAATTTACCATACATTCTAAGTTTTGCCTAGAGCTACCAAAGCTTTGATACCAACTGTAACGACCCGATATTTTCAACCATTCGCATCCGCACATGTCGGACTTTGTAACAACCCGGAGTTTTGTGGAAATTTATTTGTGTCAAATGACGATTAAATTGATAGCTAATTGCTGTTTGAAGTTTTTAAACTTGGTTGTGACTCTTTGATTTATTGATTAAGGAATTGAGTAGCTTAGCAATTTTGAATCAAATTGAAATTCTTTTGGGAATATGATTGAGAGTTGTGGGCCTTGAAATCACTTTGGCCCATGTTTAATTGTAGTGTCGTGATATTTATCAACCCCATTCCCTCTTTGTTCAGTCAAAAGAAAACCCGTCCCCCATTTTTCAATTTCCTAACCCTAAATCGAATGAAAGGAGATATAGATGGCTGCTCGTTCTCTTTACTCACTTGCTCGAGGATTTGGGTTCTGGGGGAAATCGATAGCGCCGCTCTTTGAAGTTCAATCGAAGGAGGCTTTCAACCTTTCCTCGTCGATCGTTCGCAGCTCCTTCCCTCGATCGAGCTCGCCTTCGCTTCGAGTGCTAAAGCTTTGGCTTCACTGCCTCGTCGAAAAATGGTGAGTGATTTTATTTGACTCACATCTGTAGTTCAAGCTTAGTATAGTGCTTTGGCAGTTGATTGGGTTCGTTGTTGATGATTCTCTGATTTTGTCGATCTCGTATGAGTTCGTTTTACTTGAATTGACGTGGTTGTTTCGCTCTTGTTCGACTTTGGCTATCCTTCGGCCACCTAACTTGGTTTATGCGATTACAAGACTTACTCATGTTTTCGTCCATTTGATAATCATTGAACTGCATTTGACGCTTTTCTGAATTTCAATCAAATTGATATAAAATGATATTTGCGACTTTTTGATTTGTAAGTGTTGGCTTTGGCTTTGATAAAACTGTTGTTTTGAAACTTGCTTGACTAAATTGGTGTGACTTCATGTATGTGCATATATACCATAGTGTTTGTGTATGCATATATTATTGAATCCACACTTGAAATTGTTGATGGTTTGGTCTCTGTGATTTCGTCCTTTTGAAACGATTTCTGGAATTCATTCTGACTTTGTGGTCATCATATATTCTTGATTATCTTCTTATTTTGAGTCGAACACTGTCTTTCATTCACTCTAAATATTGTTATCACTGGCTTCACTGTAATTTGTTCAACTTGAAATTGTTTCAAGCACTTGTTCATTCGACCATTTGAGTCACCCTGCACTTGTGTTTGATTGTCGTTGCCTCTGTTTATAACCATGTATATGCTTCACTGCATCTTCATTTACCTGTTGTACAGGTAGTGTATCGATTGTTTGCATTCCAGTTCCATTTAGTTGACTTTGTTTCAACTTCACGTCATCTATATATTACTTGGTTGCAATCGTATATGCTGGATATTCACTTGTTCTTGTTGTGTTGTCTCTGTTGCCACTCTGATCTGGTCTGCAATACTTGAAATGGTCACTGACCTGAGTCTTGTTGCATTGGTTATCTCACTCGATTTTTGTTGAGCTTGTCACTATGGTCTCTCCGACCTGGTGCCTGTAGTATTGTTGCCTTTGACTTTGCATTGTTGGGTTGCACTGTATAGTAATTGTTTTGGAAAAGCAATACATTTTTGTCTTTTGCTTCGGTACTGCACCCCGTTCTTGATATTGATACTTGCACATTCGGGTTGTTGTTCATTTGGCACTGATTACTGCTAGTTGGATGTGCATTTGTTTTCAAGTACAATAGCAACATGTTGTAGTTGCAGTTTTAAACCAGACTTGTCATTTGAGTTACTGTGGATATGTTCCATGTACAGTTTCATTTGCAGTTGATTATTGTGCTTCACTGGTGACTTTATTTTCTAATGAGGCTGATTTGCGCCTTTTTCTGTTGAGTGTTGTAGTGCCATATCCTTGGTGCTCTCACCTTCAGTTTGCTATTTCACTGTGCCTTGATTTGTGACATGTTGAACTTGTTTCACTTGTTGCCTCTGATCTTGTTTAGTATTGATTTGAGTTGTTTTGTAGTGGCGAGGCAGTACACGCGTGCGTGTACTGCAGCCCTAGCAGGATTGACAGATTTAGTTGATATTTCGATTGTTAAATGGTTTCGTTGGTTAAATTCAATATTTTGAAGTTGTATTTTGAAATGGTTCGTTTTGATTTGAGTTGGACCCGTTTTCTTTTGGATTCATTGATCTTCTGAGTATTTCATAGACTGCACTGGCGAGCAGTACACGTTAGTGTGTACTGCAACCGATCAGCATTGATGTTTGTGTAAATTGACATTTCAATTGTTTAAATTGCTTTGGATTGCTGATTTGTTGTTTAACACTGTTCAGTGTTATAGCTGTCGTTATCCGATTCTTTTATCGAGGGGTCGGATATACGAGATTTCTGTGACTGTCGTCTATTTGACGTTTGATTATTATTGCTTCTATGCACTAATAACTGAGTTTGAATTAGACTGACCCGTGTATTATTTTCTTCTGAATGTAATACTCGGGTCAGACCTGAGTTATTTCAGGCAGGCTTTTAAATCTCCCCGAGATGGCCGAGATGAAAAATCCGAGATATCAGCCAAAATCCGAGATTTGGCAGCCTATTTAGTTATAAGTGTTTTAAATATCGCCCGAGATAGCCGAGATATTTTCCCGAGATATTGGCCAAAATCCGAGATTTAAAACACTGATTTCAGGTTGTAGATTTCCTTCTTTGAGTGCTGTTCTGGCTATGAAGACTTTTCACATCTTTTGAAGTTGTCTTTGTCATTTTGTAGAAGTCGTGTCATCGTATAGGATGATATGTATTCATGTATATTAGTTGATAATGTACTTGTATATATAACTTCTAGAGTCGACAGTTGTGGTTGTATCATATGTATTGTGTCAACTATATTGTAACTGACATCAGTTATATATATATATATATATATATATATATATGAGATTTTGTTATTGTGTTCCGCATTCCTTGTGTATCTGTATTGTTTTTATATATATTGTCCTAAACTATTATGAACCATTGTAGCTTGTTTTATACTGGAATTGGGTATGTTGATGGGAGTAAATAAATAAGAGATGAAAAATAAAAATATATATCACTCCTATCGAAATAACCAATACTAGTGTAAGGCCAACTACGGATGGTCGCTCCTATCCAGCCTTATTCTTCGTAATAATAGACAGTATTTCTTTTAATACTCTTTGTTATTATGAGCATAGAGGTGGGGCGTCACAGTTGGTATCAGAGCTTGGGGTTTATGGACATAATATAAAACATAACTTGGATGGAACATATGTTACAACTATTGGTCGATGTTTTATTTGTGTTTTGAGTCAAAACTAAAGTTTTGAAATTTGGATGAAATTTTTAAATATTTTATTTAAAAATAAAAGTGAAATTGTGTTCTGATGATTTGATTGATTTGTTTTGTTATCAGAGTGCGCAGCGGAAACAGTGAAACTGTCTTCGCTGAATACAATTGATAATCTTTTTGATTTAAAAATCAAAATGTGAAATTGAAATAGATTTCATTTGCTATTTGCATAGCTGTGTTTATTCTGTTTCTTTGAGAATTTCGAATCCAAATTAAGGATTCGAAACGATTGCAGTTATGTGTTTTTTGTTGAGATTTTTGCTGGTTTCTTTTATGCTAATCATTATTGATTAGATTTTGCTGTTTTGAATTATCTTCATTGAAGATACATTCGAATGACTTCTTTGTTCATTTTGTAGTACGTGCAAATTTTAGTTGCACGTTACTGCATTTATTTTACGTTGAACTGATGTTTGGTTTGAACGTATTTTGTTGCCGTTATTTTTATAATGGGATTTTTACATCGATGCTAAATTTTGAGGCACGGTGTTTTGTTGGCATTTTGATGAATGAAAATTCACTAATATTACATTTTTATGTAAATTATTTTGATGTTTAAAAATTACTGTCGCTTTGCTTCAGTAACAGTCAAATTTTAAAAAGTGGATTTTCAAGCGGTTATTCCGCAATGATGATTCTGAGATTCGTTTTACGATGTTCTAGAGAAGTACGATTTCCTTTTCGAAATTGTTACTAATATTGCTGCTTTAATCACGTGATTGGAAAGTTGTTTTAAAATGAAAATTGTTTTTATAAATTTTTAACAGTTTGCGTTTTCAAAAGAATGAGGAAGCGACTTAAACGATTCAGCAAAATCGAGGATTATGACCCCTTTCTTTTACTGATTCGCTTAACTCCGGACTTGTTCAGTTGAGAATGTGAATTATTATTCTATAAAATAAATAAAATTGTTTTCAGAAATTTTACAGTTTGCGCTTTCAAAAGAATGAGGAAGCGATTTAAACGTTTCAGCAAAATCGAGGACTATGACCCCTTTCTTTTACTGATTCGCTTAATTCCGGACTTGTCCGTTTGAGAATGTAAAGTGTATTTTTACAAAATACACAATTTTGCACTTTCAAGGAAACGATGAAGAGATTTAAACGATTTAGCAAAAGTGCGGAGTATGGAACCACACTTTTACTATTTCGGTTAATTCCGGACTCGTTAATTGAAATATCTGTTGTTTTGATGATTTTGATGATTTTTCACTTTCAAGGAAACGATGAAGAGAATCAAACGATTTAGTAAAACACGTGGTATGGGACATGTGCGTTTGCTATTTCGGTTAATTCCGGACTCGTTAATTGAAATATTTGATGATTTCGTGTGCTTTCGAGCCACTATGTTGGACCTTCGGGTCATTTGTTGGACCTTCGGGTCATTTGTTGGGCGCCAAAAATTATGTTGAGTACTTGGTAGGCTTCGGCCATTTGTTGATGCACGTGCGGCGAATTAAAAACTCGCCATCTGATGGGATCGATCCAAGGTTTTATGTTGATTTTCTAGTCTTCTTAATTGATTTCTAGATATTTGTTGTTTCCAATTATCTGCAGGTAATTGGATATTTGTTGTTTCTAATTATCGCTTGTGATAATTAGATATTTGTTGATATGAGTTCTGATTATCTTTTTTGATAATCGGATAATTGTTGTTTCTAATTATCGCTTGTGATAATTAGATATTTGTTGATATGAGTTCTGATTATCGTTTTTGATAATCGGATAATTGTTGTTTCTAATTATCGCTTGTGATAATTAGAATTTTGTTGATATGAGTTCTGATTATCGTTTTTGATAATCGGATAATTGTTGTTTCTAATTATCGCTTGTGATAATTAGATATTTGTTGATATGAGTTCCGATTATCGTTTTTGATAATTGGATATTTGTTGCTTTTAATTAACGCTTTTGATAATTAAATATTTGTTGATTTAAGATTTAATTATCGCATTAGATAATTAAATATTTGCTGATTTGAGATTTAATTATCGCTTTAGATAATTAAATATTTGCTGATTTGAGATTTAATTATCGCTTTAGATAATTAAATATTTGTTGATTTTTGAAATTTGATTATCGTTTTTGATAATCGAATATTTGTTGATTTGATTATCAGTTTTGATAATCGAATATTTGTTGATATTTGAAATTTGATTATCGTTTTTGATAATCGAATATTTGTTGATTTGAAATTTGATTATCACTTTAAATAATTAAATATTTGTTGATTTTTGAAATTTGATTATCGTTTTTGATAATCGAATATTTGTTGATTTGAGATTTGATTATCAGTTTTGATAATCGAATATTTGTTGATTTTTGAAATTTGATTATCGTTTTTGATAATCGAATATTTGTCGATTTGAAATTTGAATTATCGTTTTTGATAATCGAATATTTGTCGATTTGAAATTTGATTATCGTTTTTGATAATTGAATATTTGTTGATTTGAAATTTGATTATCGTTTTTGATAATCGAATATTTGTTGATTTGAAATTTGATTATCGCTTTTGATAATCGAATATTTGTTGATTTGAAATTTGATTATCGTTTTTGATAATCGAATATTTGTTGAATTGAAATTTGATTACCGTTTATGGTAATTAGATATGTGTTGATTTGTTTTCTGATTATCGTTTTGATAATTAGATAATTGATGTTTCTGATTATCGTTTTTGGTAATTAAATATTTGTTGATGTGTTTTCTGACTATCGTTTGGATAATTAGTTGATTGCTGATTTTATTGAGATGAGATTTACTAGTCTCTAATTAAGTCTAGATTATGCTGATTTTATTGAATTGCTATTTTCTATCTATTTCTGTAATAGTTATAGTTTGCTGATTATGAAGTCCGTGTTTTCTATTTATCTGTTGGATAACTAGATATTTGCAGTTATGCGATTTGCGAATTTTGTTTCTAATCATCTTTGTTGATAATTAGATATTGTTGTTTTGTGATTTTGTATGTCTGATCATCTAATTGGTAATTGAATATTGCTGATGATTGCATTTATTTAGTTTTGCTGCTTTCTGAGTATCTATTGATAGTTGGATTTTGTTGAAAATCGTGAATCTCTTTGTTGGAATTAAAAGATTCTTTTGGCATTTGAATTCTCGACTTTTATTCTCTAGCTTAACCAGTTTATGTTAGAAAATTTATTGTTAATAACGACCTTAATTATGAAAATTGCGGGGACGCAATTTTTATAAGGAGGGGAGTCTGTAACAATCCGGAGTTTTGTGGAAATTTATTTGTGTCAAATGACGATTAAATTGATAGCTAATTGCTGTTTGAAGTTTTTAAACTTGGTTGTGACTCTTTGATTTATTGATTAAGGAATTGAGTAGCTTAGCAATTTTGAATCAAATTGAAATTCTTTTGGGAATATGATTGAGAGTTGTGGGCCTTGAAATCACTTTGGCCCATGTTTAATTGTAGTGTCGTGATATTTATCAACCCCATTCCCTCTTTGTTCAGTCAAAAGAAAACCTGTCCCCCATTTTTCAATTTCCTAACCCTAAATCGAATGAAAGGAGATATAGATGGCTGCTCGTTCTCTTTACTCACTTGCTCGAGGATTTGGGTTTTGGGGGAAATCGATAGCGCCGCTCTCTGAAGTTCAATCGAAGGAGGCTTTCAACCTTTCCTCGTCGATCGTTCACAGCTCCTCCCCTCGATCTAGCTCGCCTTCGCTTCGAGTGCTAAAGCTTTGGCTTCACTGCCTCGTCGAAAAATGGTGAGTGATTTTATTTCACTCACATCTGTAGTTCAAGCTTAGTATAGTGCTTTGGCAGTTGATTGGGTTCGTTGTTGATGATTCTCTGATTTTGTCGATCTCGTATGAGTTCGTTTTACTTGAATTGACGTGGTTGTTTCGCTCTTGTTCGACTTTGGCTATCCTTCGGCCACCTAACTTGGTTTATGCGATTACATGACTTACTCATGTTTTCGTCCATTTGATAATTATTGAACTGCATTTGACGCTTTTCTGAATTTCAATCAAATTGATATAAAATGATATTTGCGACTTTTTGATTTGTAAGTGTTGGCTTTGGCTTTGATAAAACTGTTGTTTTGAAATTTGCTTGACTAAATTGGTGTGACTTCATGTATGTGCATATATACCATAGTGTTTGTGTATGCATATATTATTGAATCCACACTTGAAATTGTTGATGGTTTGGCCTCTGTGATTTCGTCCTTTTGAAACGATTTCTGGAATTCATTCTGACTTTGTGGTCTTCATATATTCTTGATTATCTTCTTATTTTGAGTCGAACACTGTCTTTCATTCACTCTAAATATTGTTATCACTGGCTTCATTGTAATTTGTTCAACTTGAAATTGTTTCAAGCACTTGTTCATTTGACCATTTGAGTCACCCTGCACTTGTGTTTGATTGTCGTTGCCTCTGTTTATAACCATGTATATGCTTCACTGCATCTTCATTTACCTGTTGTACAGGTAGTGTATCGATTGTTTGCATTCCAGTTCCATTTAGTTGACTTTGTTTCAACTTCACGTCATCTATATATTACTTGGTTGCAATCGTATATGCTGGATATTCACTTGTTCTTGTTGTGTTGTCTCTGTTGCCACTCTGATCTGGTCTGCAATACTTGAAATGGTCACTGACCTGAGTCTTGTTGCATTGGTTATCTCACTCGATTTTTGTTGAGCTTGTCACTATGGTCTCTCCGACCTGATGCCTGTAGTATTGTTGCCTTTGACTTTGCATTGTTGGGTTGCACTGTATAGTAATTGTTTCGGAAAAGCAATACATTTTTGTCTTTTGCTTCGGTACTGCACCCCGTTCTTGATTTTGATACTTGCACATTCGGGTTGTTGTTCGTTTGGCACTGATTACTGCTAGTTGGGTGTGCATTTGTTTTCAAGTACAATAGCAACATGTTGTAGTTGCAGTTTTAAACCAGACTTGTCATTTGAGTTACTGTGGATATGTTCCATGTACAGTTTCATTTGCAGTTGATTATTGTGCTTCACTGGTGACTGTTTGCACAAAAAATGGACAAACACCTCAAAGTTGTATGATTTAGTAGATCTTATGTTGTTCTTAGTGATTTGGATGACTTATGCAAATATATGAAAAGCAGGGGCTAAACTGTAAAAAGACACACAGATTTATAGTGGTTCGGCCAGAACGTGCCTACGTCCACTTTATATGTTATTTCTCCTTTAGATCTCAGATTACAAGTACAAAGCTTTGGTACAAGTATCTAAAAGCGTTTGAAAGTTCCTTCCGTGCTTGAGCTCTCAAACTCCTCCTCTATTGTTGTACCCCTGCCCCTCTATTTATAGAGTGAGGTTGGGGGTAGGGGTCTTGGATGTATATAGCTGCTGGTGGGCCTAGGCTGAAGCAATCTGGCCTGGCAGCGTTCCGGTTCGGCGAAGCTTTGGTTCGGCCGTGCTTGGAGAAGGTTGGGGTTCGGTAGGGATGTGGTCCGGTGATAGGTTGGTTCGGCATAGGGGTGTGATCCGGTGATAGGTTGGTTCGGCATAGGGGTGTGATCCGGTGATAGGTTGGTTCGGCATAGGGGTGTGATCCGGTGATAGGTTGGTTCGGCATAGGGGTGTGATCCGGTGATAGGTTGGTTCGGTGGTTTATGGAGGTGCAGCTGGCTTGGCAGTGAGCTGCCGAACGAAATTCTATAGATGGGAGTGCCGGATGAGGTAGTGCCGAATGAGGTATTTACTCTTGGTGCCGAATGAACCTTATGCCCTTGAATCATGAGTGAAATACGCTTGCTGGCTGCTTCTTCTTGGTTCGATTGTGGAGGAAACGCACCCATCACTGATATTCCAGTTTTGACCAGAAAATGGGATAACACTTTGCCCCCCAAAACATGACTTGCGGTAGGAAGACGTGTTTTGTAATGCCATGAGCTGGATGTTCGTAACCTGTCAACAACCTGTAAAGAGCTTGATAGTTTTATATGGCCCCAAATGACGACCGTTCGAGATCGAGCTACTTGGGATGAAGCGCGGCCGTTCGTGGTCAAGCGCCTAACTTCAAATGACGACCGTTCGCGATCGAGTCATTTGAGGTGAAGTGCGACCGTTCGCGGTCAAGCGTCTAAATCCATGCGACGATCGTTCGAGATCGAGTCATTTGTGGTGGAATGTGATCGTTCACGGTCAAGCGCTTTACTTCAAATGACGACCGTTCGGGGTCGAGTCATTCGAGGTAAAGTGCGACCAAGCTCGGTCAGAAGGCGGACCTCGAATGGCGACCGTTCGTGATCAAGCCACTTGGGGTGAAATGTGACCGTTCGCGGTCAAGCGCCTTACTTCGAATGACGATCGTTCGAGATCGAGCCATTCGTGGTAAGGTGCGACTGTTGGCGGTCAGGGGGTGGACCTCAAATGGCGACCGTTCGCGATCGAGCCACTTGTGGCGAGATGAGTTGTGCCGTTCGAGGCCAGTTTGTGACTGTTCGAAGTCGGGTGCCGTTCGAGGCGAGTTGTGACCGTTCGAGGTCGGGTGCCGTTCGCGGCGAATTGTGACCGTTCGCGGTCGGGGTGCCGTTCGAGGCGAATTGTGACCGTTCGAGGTCGGGTGCCGTTCGAGGCGAGTTGTGACCGTTCGCGGTCGGGGTGCCGTTCGAGGCGAGTTGATGTGTGCCCGGGGGGGACTTAATACCATCCAAACCAGATTCACGTTCGGGTGAGTTTCTGGATTGTCTGTTGTGGCGGTTTATCACTATCTCGGAGCATGCCTAGGGATCGTTCGCGATCCCGTACATGTGTAAGTAGCTTAGCCATTTTAGAATTATCAAAACCAAATATCCATTCAACTGATGAAATTTAAAATAGAAATGTTCAGCAAAGTCAAATCCAAATTTAAGAAATAAAGAACAAAAGCAAAGCAGTGACGTCGAAGTGCAAACGCCTATATCGATGTGGTTTATAGTTGTATCAGAGCATGCCTGAGGATCGTTCGCGGTCCTGTACATGTGTAAACAACTTAACCGTATTAGTGTGGAGTTTGCTACTCGTTCGTCGTTATCTCGATCAACGGATAATAAGATGATGTCTCGATCCTGAGCCGTCTTCAGTTGGTGCGGGCGGTGGTCGTTCTTGTCCCACCGTTGTGGCCCTCCTTCTCACATATTGTGATAGCAAACCATTCCGAATATGCCCCTCCACCTCATCTTTCAGATGCCTGCAATCGTTGGTATGATGACCATTCAGGTCGTGGAACAAGCAGTATCTGTCTGATTTCCTTTCGTTAATAGTCGGATCCCTTCGCATTGGCCTACGGTAGGGAACCTGCTCTCTTGTATCTTGATAGATTCGCTCCAAACTCTCATTCAGCTCGGAGTAAGTGGTGAATCGCGACTCTTTCCGTGGCCGCTTTGACCTGTCATCATTATCCTCAGCCTTTCTCCTTCCTTTACCAGTCTCCGCACCCCTTCCAGGTGGGTTTCCGCTCTTGATTGCGTAAACGTCAACTTCTTCCTCTCTTTCTGCACTAGCATCTTCCAAACGCAGAAACTTTTCAGCCTCATGATAGAACTCTCCCAGATTCATAGGCGGATCTTTAGTTAATGAATTCTTGAACTCCGTACTATCAGCTATTCCAGATACAGCCGCCATCATGACCATAGATGGATCTGGTCGATCCACTGATGCTGCTGCTGCATTAAATCGTGTTAGAAAACTCCTCAAAGTCTCTCCAGTTTTCTGCTTCAAGGTTGCCAAAGTCATCACATTCTTGGGTCTTGCAATATGAACCCTGAATTGCCTCATGAATCTCTCAGTTAAATCTGCCCACGTTCCTATGGAGCCGCTTTCCAGTTGTCTGAACCACAACGCCGCAATATCTGCCAAGTACAATGGAAAGCACCGGGCCATAACCTCCTCTGATGCCCCCAGCACTTCCATATGCCTTATATATTTTGTCAGATGAACCGTGGGGTCTGTCCTTCCATTATACATATCCAATGATGGTAGCTTAAAATCTGGTGGGTTCCTAGCTCGCCTGATTGTTGTGGTAAAAGGACTCCTATTCACATCCTCCAGGTCCCTATTCACTAGTCCGCCTCTCATGGCTCGTCTGACCATCTCCGCCAGTCTGTCACTATCTCCAAGTTGTAGTCCTCGTTCACTGCCTTCGACCTGCCCCCTGAGTCCGTGGGAGCTTTCAGGTGTATGCCCCTCTGGCGGAGCGTTCATTCTTCTATTGTTACCAGGTTGTTCGGATGCCCCCGTCTCTCTTGTCGGGATTGGATCAACATGTTCTGCGTGTGTGCTCCCTAGCTCTGGTGCTACGCCAGATGGTCCTGCTCCGTTCTGAACTCCAGTTGCGCCTTGGTTCCGTGCTCCAAGTTGCCCAATCTGTTGAAGCAAGTTCTGGATCATCTCTTCTTGTCTTCTCATCATGGCCTCCATCTCATCCCTGGTGATGAAGACTGAAGCTTGGTTTGCTCCTGAGGAAGCCTCTTGACTCCCTTCCTGTTGACTTTGCTCTGGCCTCGGCCTTCTGCTTGATTGTCTTGCCATGATTCTCCCAATCTGAATCTTTAGACTTTCAAATTCAGCTTCCAAGCGGTAGAAACCTTGAGTTTAGTTCTCAGTGAAAGCACCAAAAATGTTTGCACAAAAAATGGACAAACACCTCAAAGTTGTATGATTTAGTAGATCTTATGTTGTTCTTAGTGATTTGGATGACTTATGCAAATATATGAAAAGCAGGGGCTAAACTGTAAAAAGACACACAGATTTATAGTGGTTCGGCCAGAACGTGCCTACGTCCACTTTATATGTTATTTCTCCTTTAGATCTCAGATTACAAGTACAAAGCTTTGGTACAAGTATCTAAAAGCGTTTGAAAGTTCCTTCCGTGCTTGAGCTCTCAAACTCCTCCTCTATTGTTGTACCCCTGCCCCTCTATTTATAGAGTGAGGTTGGGGGCAGGGGTCTTGGATGTATATAGCTGCTGGTGGGCCTGGGCTGAAGCAATCTGGCCTGGCAGCGTTTCGGTTCGGCGAAGCTTTGGTTCGGCCGTGCTTGGAGAAGGTTGGGGTTCGGTAGGGATGTGGTCCGGTGATAGGTTGGTTCGGCATAGGGGTGTGATCCGGTGATAGGTTGGTTCGGCATAGGGGTGTGATCCGGTGATAGGTTGGTTCGGCATAGGGGTGTGATCCGGTGATAGGTTGGTTCGGTGGTTTATGGAGGTGCAGCTGGCTTGGCAGTGAGCTGCCGAACGAAATTCTATAGATGGGAGTGCCGGATGAGGTAGTGCCGAATGAGGTATTTACTCTTGGTGCCGAATGAACCTTATGCCCTTGAATCATGAGTGAAATACGCTTGCTGGCTGCTTCTTCTTGGTTCGATTGTGGAGGAAACGCACCCATCACTGATATTCCAGTTTTGACCAGAAAATGGGATAACAGTGACTTTATTTTCTAATGAGGCTGATTTGTGCCTTTTTCTGTTGAGTGTTGTAGTGCCATATCCTTGGTGCTCTCACCTTCAGTTTGCTATTTCACTGTGCCTTGATTTGTGACATGTTGAACTTGTTTCACTTGTTGCCTCTGATCTTGTTTAGTATTGATTTGAGTTGTTTTGTAGTGGCGAGGCAGTACACGCGTGCGTGTACTGCAGCCCTAGCAGGATTGACAGATTTAGTTGATATTTCGATTGTTAAATGGTTTCGTTGGTTAAATTCAATATTTTGAAGTTGTATTTTGAAATGGTTCATTTTGATTTGAGTTGGACCCGTTTGCTTTTGGATTCATTGATCTTCTGAGTATTTCATAGACTGCACTGGCGAGGCAATACACGTTAGTGTGTACTGCAGCCGATCAGCATTGATGTTTGTGTAAATTGACATTTCAATTGTTTAAATTGCTTTGGATTGCTGATTTGTTGTTTAACGCTGTTCAGTGTTATATCTGTCGTTATCCGATTCTTTTATCGAGGGGTCGGATATGCGAGATTTCTGTGACTGTCGTCTATTTGACGTTTGATTATTATTGCTTCTATTCACTAATAACTGAGTTTGAATTAGACTGACCCGTGTATTATTTTCTTCTGAATGTAATACTCGGGTCAGACCCGAGTTATTTCAGGTTGTAGATTTCCTTCTTTCAGTGTTGTTTTGGCTATGAAGACTTTCCACATCTTTTGAAGTTGTCTTTGTCATTTTGTAGAAGTCGTGTCATCGTATAGGATGATATGTATTCATGTATATTAGTTGATAATGTACTTGTATATATAACTTCTAGAGTCGACAGTTGTGGTTGTATCATATGTATTGTGTCAACTATATTGTAACTGACATCAGTTATATATATATATATATATATATATATATGAGATTTTGTTATTGTGTTCCGCATTCCTTGTTTATCTGTATTGTTTTTATATATATTGTCCTAAACTATTATGAACCATCGTAGCTTGTTTTATACTGGAATTGGGTATGTCGATGGGAGTAAATAAATAAGAGATGAAAAATAAAAATATATATCACTCCTATCGAAATAACCAATACTAGTGTAAGGCCAACTACGGATGGTCGCTCCTATCCAGCCTTATTCTTCGTAATAATAGACAGTATTTCTTTTAATACTCTTTGTTATTATGAGCATAGAGGTGGGGCGTCACAGACTTGAAATGCTCAAAATACCGCGTTGTAAATAAAATTTGGCAAATCTCAAAATATACAGTAAATAAATAATCACATATCACAGACACAGAGTAAAATAATGCGGCGGAAGTAAAAGAAATAGTAGTTCATGAAGCTACTATATAAATATATCAGAGTTACATAAGATATAACAGAAGAAATAGAGTACAACAGAAGTCTCAATAAAATAACCAAGTACAAGCTGAGTAGAACAACGGAACTGAAATAGATAGGACAAGACAAGCAGATAATCTCCAGCGATTCAAATCTCCAAGAGAGTGGAAATCCAAATCTGTGAATAACTCAGGCTGACCCGAGCGTAAAGCAAAACACAAAACACTCGAGTCAGGACAATATATACTTATATAATGTAAACCAACTCAAGTGAACTGTAATAAGGTACAAGTAACTTAAAGAATGCTTGGGATCGCCCATTCTTTAAGGATCCATTAAACTATCTACTATATAGTAATATTCGCTATTATAATAATGTCTAATATAAAATAAACATACTTTTTAATAGCGTCAAGGGGTTACCCATATAGCCCTTAACACGTAATAGTCCCAGTAGTCTATCCAGTATTAGCGTACTCCCAAAATGGGGGCTACCCTCGATACTCCACAGGCTACGGGAGAAATCACAACTCGAAGCTCGATATGGTAGGTGACACGGCACAACTAGGCAATGCCAAGGTAGATATACCAATTACGCATCCAGACTGGTGGTGACGCATAGCAGCCACTACCGCCCACCTCGAACAACACTCCTAAATAAAGGGTGCACACCAAATCAATCACAAGTAATATAATGGTATCGAAGATGTGTCCGATCAGAGGTGCTACCTCACTGGTCCGTCAATAGCTCCTGTTTTAGCCACCTTATGCCAACTCACGGGAGTTGGGTCCACGTATATACCTTAGGATCGTCGCCACCGTCCTACTTCATTCTGGAAACTCCACCGCGTACACAGTTGTTAAAGTGGTTTTCGGTATCGACAGAGAGTATGTCCATATCCGATCCCGGTCTCTTTAACAACCAATCATTATTATAACCCGTAGTTATAATTTTAAAATAATATTTTATACTTCAAAATAGAATATCATTTCAAATCCAAATCTTTATAAAAATGAAGATTAAATCAATTCTAAACCATTACAATATATTTAAAATATCATATCATTTCAAAACTTCATTTCAATATATCAAATATCATATCTTTCCAAAATTTCATCTCAAATCATTCTAATATATCAAAATATCATATCCTTTAAACTTCATTTCAAATCATTTTAATATATCAAAATATCATATCCTTTCAAAACTTCATTTCAAATCATTTTAATATATCAAAATATCATATCCTTTCAAAACTTCATTTCAAATCATCATTTGAGTTCAAATCCAAATATTCAACTTTAAATACCTTTTTTAATTCAAAGATATCATTCATTTATTATCATTTCAAGTCACCTTTTAAATAGTTTATATTTCAATCAAAATAATTCATCTAAACCATTTAAAAGTGTAATTATTATACTTTCAAATCAAGTATTAAAATTTCCAAAGTTTCAATTCAATTCAATCATTTATTTCAATTAAGTTTCCATAGACTATTTCAAATCTTATAAATTTCAAATATAGATTTAATCCACAAAATAACTATTCAAATTATAAAATAAATTCCAAAGCTTTATTATCTTATATTTCATAAGTCCAATATCCTTTAAATAGATTCAAATTACAAGTAAACCAAATATTTTCATACTAATATAAACTTCAATTATTCATTCCAAGATTTAATATCATTTCAAATTCATTTCAAAATATCATTTCAAAACATCATTTATTTAATTTAAATTTAAATACTATTTAATCACATTTCAAAATAGTTGTATTTCCCAAATCAACTATTCCATTTAAATCATTTAAAGTCAATTCATTATTTTTAATAATTAAATATTTAATTTCCAAAATTTAATCTTTTTCAAAGATCATTTATTCATTTGAATTTATTAAACAAAGAAAATTCAACTTTCGCAGCACTTAGAAAATGCTACGAAATGTTATGTTTAAAAACAGTTCATTAACAAAAGACGACATTTAAAATGCTGTAATATCCTAATTTAGTTTCAATTAAAATTTTAGTTAAATTTAACAACTATAGCACTAACAAAGTGCTATAATAACTCTTAGTTTAAATTTGCTATTTGGTTCATTTAAAACAACTACAACATTTTCCAATGCTGTAATATCTTTACATCACATTTCAAAATGCTGTCAAATCAAATTCAGAGTTTTATTTACAATTTCACACATAATTAACTTTTAATATAAATCATTTTAACTTATAAAATCATATATTTTCACATTTTAAAAACAATCATTTATATACCTTTATTTCTATGATTTTATAAAGTCAAATATCCATACAAAAATCAAATTAAATAACAATTAAATTTTCATTTCTTTAATTAAATTCTTAACTTAACAACTAAGTTTAAATTTCCAAAATATAACTTATTTCCATTTATTTTACTTAATTAAAATTTCACTTTTAACAAAATTCACAATTTCCCAATTTAAGTTATATTTCAAAAAAATTCAACTTAAACATTCATTTATTTCATATTTTAATTTATACAAAATCATTAACACTTTTAAAAATTATTATTACTTAATAAAAATCATTAAATTCATATTTTAAATCAAATTTGTCATATTTTCTTACTTTACATAAATTCCATTTATAAACAAAATCATAAATTCCAAAATTAACTTATATTTCAAATTCTACTTCACCATTTACTTAATTCACTTATTTAATTTGTACAAAATCACTAATATTTTATAGAAATCATTTTAATAAAATTTAAATCAAAATATCATAATATTTACATTTTTAAAATATTTTAAAATTTTTAGAAAAATATACAAACCACGGGTTTGTATATAATTTTCTAGCCTAGGTCAAGTGATATGGATATATATCATTTCAATCCGTAATTTACAAAGAATAACCAGGTTCTATCATTTCAAACCCGCAACCCCAAGTTAAATAAAATAAATAAAAACCGTTCAGGCCTATCATTTCAGCCCATAACGATTTTTCCCTATTCTAAAGTCCGTTCGGGTATGTATCATTTCAATCCATAGTGATTTCTATACTAACAGGGAACTTGCAGTGTGATAAACATATTTGAATGAACATAATAGCATCATATAAAAGTAACTGATGATATAACAGGTGTAATAACAGGGGTGAGCATTATATGATCATAATATAACAGTTATAACAGGATGATAAAATTTTATAGATTCAAATGGTGTCAGTTTACTAGTTATATAAGTACACATCGTCTGGTGAGAATTACTCACTTGTTTAAGCTGGAGATGACGACAAAACACACAACACGGAATCTTCGAAGGCACGACAACACGAATATGATTTGAGTGAGAGAGCCAAAGATGAATCTCCTTGGATACATTTGAACAAAACAATAAAACAATATAAATACATAAGTTTCAAAGCCAAAATTACACTAAACAACACTAGGAATCAAAGCCCAAAACAAAGACAAATGCTTTGCACTTGTTCTAAACTTCACATACTTCAGTTAGTGATGGAATAAGCTCAGCTAAGGCAGGGACTAAGGGCTGGGTTTGGGTTCAAACAGGGTCGGCCTAATTGGGTTAAAAGTGAATAGATATATGGGTGCAAAAGACAACAAGTACAAGGCAAATATCACCATCTCAAGGCTCCTATAGGGCTCGGCCAGAAGCTATGGGGCATGGCCAGTGGCTCCAAGTGGTGGTGGTTGATGTGGCAGAGGGTAGAGGTTAGATCAGAGGTGGTGGTGGTGGAGGTAGTGGCGGCTAAAGGTGGTAGAAGGTGAATGTGGCAATTCTTGGCTTGTTTGCATAGTTTGTGATGGTTTTATTGGATTTTTGGTGGTGATCTCTAGCCTAGATGGCTCGGCCTGGCCATGGTGGGGTACTAGGGTGGTGATTGATCAGAATACAAGGTGGTAAAGGTCAGGTCAGATCTGGTTGAGGAGGAGTGGAGCCTTGAAGTTGAGAACCATATGCAAATTTCAATAGAAAAACTAGAAAAACAAAGGAAGAAGAAGATGAAATTTACCCAAACTTTAACACCAATGGCCGTATGTTTTAGAGCTTGAGAAATGATAATTTTTTCGTGAAAAATAAAGTGAAATGTGGCTGAAAGGAAGGAGTAAAGGTACGGCCAAAACAATTAAGGTGGAGGTTGAGAAAATGAAAGGTCGGAATGTAAAAGGGCTTAGGAAGATAAAGAGTTTAAAACTTTTCAAATTTCCAACCATTTATATTTAATTTATACATACATAAAAATAGCTGATAATATAGATAATTAATCTCAGAATAAAATAAATAAATAAACAAAATAAATAAATTTTAAATTAATTAAATTAAATGAAGAAAATAGCAATATATATATAACTAGGCTAAATAAATTGAAACAAATTCAAATAAACTTCAGAAAAATTATATTATCACTTTAAAAATATTAAAAGACAAAAATATACATAAAATAACATATTAACACAATTTAAAATAAAATATGACAATTGAAATAAAATTTATAAAATTTAAAACAAACAATATTGCTAGCTAAATTAGTTTACACACAATATTGAAAAATCTGTCACTTTCACAATATAACTCCGTTTCCAACGAAACGAAAAGAAGTATTCATGTTATTAAATCTATTTTCATAATAAAAGATAAAATTTAAGAATTTAAATATTTAAATATAAAATTTAAAAGTCAAAGTTTGACCAGTTTGACCACAAATATACTTTTTAGGAAAATATTCAATTTATACAAGTTTGGAATTATAATTCACATAATAATCAAGATTTATATTTAAAATGAAATATTGAAAATAAAACAAGTTTAAAAATAATTTCAAAAGAAAATAAAGTTTTTATATCAAAAATTCAAATTAAAATATACAATAAAAATAGTTACAAAATGCAGGGTTGTTACAAAGAATGTGAAAATAGTTTTCAAAGGAACATTAAAGTTATATTACTAAAGTGACCAAAGAATGAGATTTAGAAATCAAATGTCGCCTCCACTAGAGTTTCATCATTAGCTTGCATTAGAGATAGATTCTTCAATTCATGATTAGCAATACCGTGACTTTTTGTATGGTTAATATCTAGTTTTTCCATATCTTTTGATAAGGTCTGAAATAAACATGGGAAATAAAAGCTAATATTTCCAAGAAATGCAATTATCACATTTTTATCATAAAAATATCTTAAAATGTGACCTAAGCTTTCAAGTCATCCAAATTAAACTCCAGTTATCGATTCTTAGTCAATAAAATAAATAAAATAAACACCATTTACCATAGACTCATAATACACAAACTTCCATTTCATTGTATGGAGTATGACTCATCTCAATATCATCATGAGTGTATAATCTTTCATCCCAACGGTTAGTATTAAACTGGCAAACTTAGTGACATGTCAAAAGAAATTCTATGGTAAAATGTTACAAGTAACAAAACACTATTTCGAGCCCACATTGACATGAATGCATAATAGGTAGAAGTAATTGAGTAAGCATTTGGACTTTTTGAGCTAGATTCTTCATTAGAAAGTTATCTAAGATTTTTAATATGTATAACTATAATTATTGAGAACCAACAAATATCTGAATTCAGGACATTGGTCTCGTAAAGAACATCTAGTAGTCTATATACAATTTTTATTTATTTATTACGGTCTTTACTTATTAAACTATCATCTATTTAATTATATGATATTGAAAAAATTCAATATGTGCGGTCACATATAAATATGAAATTTGTTTTAAATCAATGTGATTCACTAATAATCAACACAACTAAAAGTATCTGATACTATTGTTAAATTTTTGTGATACAAAATCACAAATAGAAGGAAACAAATATGCAAGAAGGAAAGTAATCACGTTTGTTCATTATGGAAATGCATAAATTATTGGGTTGCATTTGAATGCTATGGCAAGGAAATGTATGCATGCGAACGTTATGGAATAATATATATGCAAAAAGATATGCATATTATTTCTTTCTTCGTAATCGCATTGCTTTGGGATTATTTTCTTCCATCTTTGGAATGAGTGAATTACTTGTTATGTTTGCGCGATTCGTTACCATTGTAAATTACCTCCATTGTCTTTTTACCACATCTTGGTAATTTAATCGATGGCTCTTATGGATTTGCACTGGTTATATATTGAGGGTAGACTTTATTGTAAACCCATCCTGGCATTCAGCCAGCGATCTCCAAATGGAGTGTCTCTTCTTGTTAATCCTAATTGAGGGCTTTGGTATGTAAACTCTTATCTTGTAATCCCTTGTAATTGTGACGACCGAGATTTTGGCAATATTATTTTAATAAAAATTTAATCTGATAAATTGAAATATAAACTTATCAGTTTAAAAACGAATATATATATGTGTATTTTTGGAAGGAAATTTTGATTTGAAATTTAAAATAAAGAGTTTTAAAAATAATTAAAATAAAATCTATCTTATTCACATTTAATTAAAGTAAAACTCTACTTATTTACATTTGATCTAAATATATATATTTATGATGTAATCTAGGTAAAAATGTATACAAGTTGTACTTGATAAAAAAAATCAAGGGATAAGCATTTGTAAACGTGAAAAGAGATAAGATAAGCATAAGCTTGTAAAATAAGACAAAGGTAATTAATGCTAGCACACCTTAAATCTTTTCAGCCTCCAATTTGAAAATAAAAATCTCTGGCCAAAGTATAAACAAAATATTATTAGTACATAAAAATCTTGCATCAACATCATATTTCAGCCTGTACAACAATTTTGTATATATCATCTTCATAATTCCAGTTCGTTCATAATCAACCTGAGCATCTAAAAAAATAATAAAAAGGAAGAAAATAGCAATCTGAAACTAAACTGCAACTTGATCAACACCATCTATTACACAGCATCATCATCAATTAGAGACTGGGAATAAAACAAGAACTGGGAATCAAGTCAAGCTGTGTTCTTGTTCAACCCAGAAGGACCTTCTGTTTAATCATTTTTAGCTGAGTAAACTAGATTTTAAAAACAGTTTTATAACTTGATTTCACTTTGATAAGTGAATGAAAATCATGTGTTAGCCTAAAATATCTGGATTTAAATGGATGCATGTATGTGTATAAATGTTTATTACCTGTGAATAGCCTGCATATGTATATACAGGCTCTATGTGTTTATAGGGTAGCATTTTCTTTAAAAATTCAATATCTCAGTATTTAATCACTGATAGCTTTTGGATTGTAAATGAAAAATGTTTGGAATCATGTAACATCCCTCCTAAAAATAATTACAGGAATTTAAAATGAATATTTGGCTCGAAAGTTTATAAATAACAGTGAAATTGTAATTTGGGTCAAAATTTTATCAATTCAATTTTATGATTGGATTGCATGGTTGAATTCATGATGGGAAATCATGAATTTTAGTGTGTAAATCATGATTTTTAGTTTGGAGATTGTTGGGTCTTCTCGTGTAGATAGTTTGTGATGTTTTGGTCAATTTCCGTAGATCAACGACAAACTGGCCGACGTGTTTGGGCTTGAAGGTCGAGGTGAAGACGACGATCATCGAAAAAATACCATGGTGATTTATCATTGGTCGAGATGGCTAGGAATCGATGATGTAGGGTTTTATTCCCTGAGTTTGTCATGAGTGTCCTATCGGATTTCGCGATGCCTAGAAGCGACCGGAGTCGATCGCGAGTCGTTCTGGAGATGTGGGGAGACGTGACGGAGCTACGGTGAAGGCGGCGTGGTGTCTCGGGTCAGGGATTGTCGGAGGGAAGCAGTTTTCCGATGATGTTACGCTTCCAGGCTGTGTTTTTTGGTCGTTTTTGTTTCTCGATCGAATCGGGAAAAAGGGGTGGTCGAGTTTGGTTACGAGGATCACCGGCGAGGTGTTGAGATCGACGTCGATGGTTAGAGTGCTGTGGTTCACCGGTGGAGGTGCACACGTGCACTGCATGTCAGTGGATGATGGACGATGTTCGTGCTTGGGTTTTAGTTCGGGAATGATTGAATTTTTCTCGAAGCAGGAAGAACGTGACTTGTCTCGTGTTTTGATCGGGTAGTTGAAGGGGTTTGCTCGGGTTTTCTAGAGATAGACAGGTTTAAGTATTGTACAGGAAGTTTTAAAAAGAATCTATAACAAAGTAATTTTGATTTTGCAAAGATTTCTAAGTTTTAGAAACAAAGTAAAATAAGTTTTTAAAGGATAGAAAAATAGATTTTCAAAATGATTTTTATATTAAAATTTATTTAATAACTTTGATAAGTTTCAAAGATTTTAAAGATTTGATTAGAATGTTTAAATTTTTTAATTAATAATTGATTTCCAAATGTTTCCTTTAAATAAAGTTTAATGTTAAGAATTTAATAATCAATTATAATAAAGAGTTCGTCTTCAGTAATTAAGATTTGAATAATTAAAGGAATTAATGTGTGAAGATAATGAAGATAATTCAATTATTATTAATGATTAAAGAGTAGATGGTTAATGTAAATAATTTAATTAAGATAAATGATTTTCTTAATTAAGATCTTTTAAATATAAGGATTAAGAAATTATTTAATTTATTTTGAATAATTAGTTAATAATTAACTAAAGAATTGATTAGTTATTAATCAAAGATAACCACTTATGAATTATTTAAGAGTAATTACTTGGTGAAGTAATTAATGAATAATTACTGGAGGTAATTAAGTAAGAAAGTAATTAGAGGATAATTACTTTATAGAAGTAATTAAGTGGGAGTGATTAGGAGTTAATCACTTAGTATTATTAATTAAAGAATTAATTAATATAAATAAATAAAGGATTAATTAATTAATTAATTAAAGAATAGTTAATTAATTAAAGGATTAAGGGTAATTTATAAGGTAATCAATTACTTGTTAAGATAATTAATTAAAAAGGTAATTGATTAATGAAAGTAATTAAGGGGATCATTAATTAATAATTAAAAGATTAATTAATAATTAAAGGATGATTAATCTATAATTTAGGTTTAATTACTAAAAGTAATTAAAGAGTAATTAATCAAGAGTGATTAATTAAAAAGGATAATTAAGGGTTAATTACTTAATGTAATTAAAGAACAATTAATCAAGGGAGATTAATTAAGGAAGATAATTAAGAGATGATTAATTAATTAAGTTGTAATTAATTTATGTTAAGTAAGCACGATTTAAATGTAATTAAAGAATTAATTTAATTCATTGGTGGTTAATTAAATTAATTAGAGATGGTGTGACTAAGTAATCTTGCTTATGGATGATTGAATGATATTGAATGCCTTGGATTATTTATACCTCTAATATGTGATATGTGTTGCTTTGTGATATGAGATGCTTTGGTTGAATTGTGATAATATGGATTATCTATTTATGATAATGTGAATTATCTATCTATGTGAAGATAGAAAATAAATTAAATTGTTTTAAACCTTAAAACAACTTGGCCTTAAAAGACACGTTTGGATTTCGATGAGACCGGGATCGGGAATCAGTTATGATTAGCCGAAAACCACATCGATCCAAATTAAACGATAGGTCGTGACATCTCAAAGTGAAGATCGAGATGGAGTTTCAGAGTGCAAGGGTTATTGTCGTTAACTCTGAGGGTGATTCCAAAAATGAGTGTAACGAGATAATGCCTTCGGTTTCGTTCGAACCCGGAACGAACTTGTATGGATTGAATGCTTTCAGCACATCGTCAGGTGGACGATGAGCATTCTAAGAGATGTGTTCTATAAAGGTAATCGTAGCCTTAAGCCTCATCAACCGGGAATGGCTAAAACAGGGGAGGTGCAGTAAGGTTAAGTGGGTAGCACCCAAGTAGGACGAGATAAACCCCTGTCTAGATGTCTCTTTTTATTTCGGCTTAGTGGGCAGTTGTTGGCCACAACTGCGGGGTTATCTTGTTCGGGACTGTCCAGTAAGGGATGATTCTGGCCTTGTGTTACAGGGGATTTAGGGTGGATCCTCGGTACTCTGATCTAGGCTAGGTATTGTGACGGGCGGTACCCCAGTAGCCCTGCTATTGTATGGAATCCAATATCCAATAAGCGCCGTACGTTTTGATTGTGCCCAACTATGTTGGAACGTGAGATGTAAGCATTCCATCTATTTTCTAGTTTATTTGGAAACCCTAGACACTATTATAATATCACCGGATTTCCTATAAAATGTTTTGGTTAGCGTAAGGTAAAAACTTACCCGTGTTTATGTGTGGGAAGTCTTACGTGATACCTTTATTTCAAATGGTTTTCAAAGTTAAGCAACTTTAACCGTTTACTCACACCAGACCTATGTTTGACCCGGAGTTTATTCTGTTTTTTTCTTAAACTCTTGGGTACTCAAATTTTTATGAGTAGCCAAGTGATCAGGTCTTGGATTGTTGATGTCTGGAGGAGCTTGGAGCAGAAGTCCAGACGTATATATCTATCTATCTAGTTCCGCTGTGTTAGTGATGTATGTTGTATTTTGGGATATATAATATAACAGATATGTATGTATGACTGTCTTGTATGAATGATGTTATGTAACTCTGATATATGTAAGACTATGTAATAGTTATGTGATGTATTATATTTTGTTCCGTTTCCGCTGTGAGATTCTGAATTGTGTTGTTCTTTCTTCTTTCTTTCTATTTCTATCTATTTCTTTCTTAATGATGATGCGTCTTTCTATGAATAGAAAGGCGGGTCGTCACAGTAATTCTCTTATGTGTAATAAAATCTCTCTTCTTTGGACTGGACGTACACTATCTTGATGATAGTGGAACTGGTGTAAATATTGTGCATCTTTTCTTCTTTATAGTTATTTGCTATTTATTTGGAGTAATATAATAACTGCTACTAGATTAAGTGATGTTCAAATTAGCAAATCTAGACCATGTTTATTGTTTTTCCGCATTTGTGCAATTTTTGCACAACAGATTGGTATCAGAGCAAGGCGATTTGTTTACATTTGTGCATCAATGGCTTCTAGAAAGTGTGGTAGATCCGATGGTGATTATGCTATTACTCATTTGGATGGAATAGGAGATTTTGTGCAGTATGGAAGTTAAAGATGGAGGAGATTATGTTGAGAGAGAAGAGCATTCCAGTCTTGGAAATTTGGTGATAAGGAGTTTAGTGTGTTGAAGGGACAGCTAGATTTGGGAACCTGTATCTGCTTCATGGCTTAATGTTGATGTGAGAGTCTTATGTTGATTTTCATGGGAAATTTGTTGTTTGGTAGATAAGGTATGCGGGAGGAGAGAGATTTGTCTTGCATACAGAGATTTGGATTAGTCTTGTTATGTCCATTGTCTTTTGTTTTTTGGCTCTGTATTTGGATTGGTGATTGAGAGAATTTTTTGGCCTTGGTGGCTTTGATATTATTTTGTTATCTACCTTCTTCTGATTTTGGATATTTGCAACATTTTGTTGGTGTGCGGGGACATAGTCTAAGCTCGTTAGCAAGGTGTGATGGGGGGTGGCCTTGCCGGAACCCATTGGGTAAATATTCATTTTTGGTCAGTATCTCATTAAGAGATTTTGGTTGATGGTGGAGTTTGATTTTAAGAGTTTTGTATTGAGAAGAGAACTTGAGTCGAGGTGGGGTGTTGGAGATATGTGATTTTGCATCAAGGTAGAGTGTTAAATTTTGGTGATACAAAATCACAAATAGAAGGAAACAAATATGCAAGAAGAAAAGTAATCACGTTTGTTCATTATGGAAATGCATAAAATATTGGGTTGCATTTGAATGAGATGGCAAGGGAATATATGCATGCACACATTATGGAATAATATATATGCAAAATGATATGCATATTATTTCTATCTTCGTAATCGCATTGCTTTGGGATTATTTCCTTCCATCTTTGGAATGAGTGAATTACTTGCTATGTTTGTGCGATTTGTTACCATTGTAACTTGCCTCCATTATCTTTTTACCACATCTTGGTAATTTAATCGATGGCTCTTATGGATTTGCACTGCCTATATATTGAAGGTAGACTTTATTGTAAACTCATCCTGGCATTTAGCCAGTGATCTCCAAACATAGTGTTTCTTCTTGTTAACCCTAATTTAGGGCTTTGGTATGTAAACTCTTATCTTGTAATCTCTTGTAATTCTCTCATGTGTAATAAAATCTCTCTTCTTTGGACTGGACGTACACTATCTTGATGATAGTGGAACCGGTATAAATATTGTGCATCTTTTTTTATTTATAGTTATTTGCTATTTATTTGGAGTAATAGAATAACTGCTGCTAAATTAAGTGATGTTCAAATTGGCAAATCCAGATCATGTTTATTGTTTTCCGCATTTGTGCAATTTTTGCACAACACCTATAACTTGCAATAATAAGTTTAGGTTTAAAGTTCGGAGTTGTACGAGATTTGGTAGCTGTAAAGATGGCTAATTTACAAAATACACATACTAAGGTTGTTATTAATAACTAATCTATCAAATTATGAAAGTTCACATTGTAAATTTTATCGTCTAGTAATAAAATCTAAGAATAATCAAGTACCACAGTTAGTAATAACATCATTTGATTAATATAATTCAAAGTTATAAACCATAATATTTGCAGTGACAGATACGTCATCATTTTTCAAATTCATTAGTTCCTATAAGCTATATAGTTTGTGAATTTCAGTTTGTTACTTTTCAAATTACAAATTAGACTATTTGTTAGTTATTAATATACAAATCCAACAGAGACAATCTCATTTTATTTCTTGATATAGACATTAGACCATTACATAAAATTTGGAAAAATCATCAAAAATAAACCTTGATTGTATAATAACAACCCTGATCAACTTACTATTGGATTCGGGCTAGCGTGTAGCAGGTTAAATAGGTGAATTCGAAAATTTTACCATTTTGGATCTTATTGGGCTTATGAAATCTAAACTGTTTTAGATCTAATCTAAATTAATTTTAATTAAAATCATCATTTTATATTATTTATTAATGGAAGGATTTTATTTGATGTTATATATAATATATATGTGCACATGTGTATCATATACATATGTACATGCACGTACAACACATAACGTGTGCATGCTTTAATATGCCCATGCCTAGGTGTTGGGATTTACACCACAACAGACATGTTAGCTCCTCCTTATGCATATATGTTGTCTAATTTACATATATACATATATAAAATGAAATAAATTATATTTATACAAAATTATATATATATATATACATATACACATAAAATAATGTAAAAGTCATTTTATATTAATATACATACATACATACATACACACACACACATAAAGATATAAAAGTAACATTTACAAATATAAATATAAAAAAATTTAAACTCAAATTCAAATTTCAAATTTAAAACTAGATCTGGATCTGAGAAGATCTTTTAAATTTAAAACTCAAATTTGTTAAAAATATATTTTCATTAAAATATATATTATTTATGAATTTTTTTATTAAACATATATTTATATATATATATTAGATTAATATATAAAATGATATTATACAATAAGTGTGTATATATTATAATAAATTATATATATATATATATATATATATATTATTTTACGTCCATAACTATATTTTCGAAAAATCAACCTTTTTTTATTAATTATATCCGTATGGTCTTTTCTTAATATAAAAACAATATCCGTACAAAAAATCTTAGTTTTTTTTAATGTGAAATAAAATATCAAATAATGTTTGTAAATTTATGTATATTAAAATACACACATGCATGCATGCGCGCACGCACATACACGCGCGCACGCACATACACGCGCGCGCGCACAGATATATATATATATATATATATATATATATAAAATTTTATAAATTATTAAAACTAATTTAATTTATTATATTAAAAATTATATATATATAATATAAATATATATACATGTTTTATTAATTTTTGAAAGCAATATATATTAAATTTAACAACAAAATTATAAATATTTAATGCTAATTTATTTTTATTTAAAAATTCAATTTTATTTAAAACCTCTTTAAATCAATTTTTTTAAATCTAATCGAAAATAATAGATGCATGTGTGTGTGTGTATATATATATATATATGAAAAAATAATAATTTTAGCAATAATATATATATATATATATGAATTAGAATGTTAGCAGACACCGTAGCTTGTGAAATGCACCTTGAATGATTTGAATAGATTCTGAGTTTGCAATGAAACAACTCCTAGAATTTTCTAAATACTAAGAACCTAACACCACCTTTTAGATTTAATTTTATTTTCATTTTTATATTAGGAATTTCGACCGAGCGGCTAAAGCTTATGGCTAGAGAAGGCTAAGAAATTAAATCAAAAAAGGGTGAGTGATGTGTAGACTAAGTAGGTACAAGGAAGAGGTAAAGCAAACTAAAATATGTCCTAGTTTTACCCCTTCCTTCCTAACCAATACAAACAATTTTGAATCACTTATCTCTCCCTCTTTTTCATCCTTGGCCGACTAAGAATGGGGCTTAATGGATGTCAAAAAGTCCTAAGCCCATTTAATAAATAATTGATTTATATCTAATTTAATTTTTATTCAATATCATATATATCAATACATACATATATAACTTTTATATACGTACCTAATTAATTAATAATGAGACCCAAATACTAAAAATAAAATTAAATAATTAATATTTCATAAATATTAATTAATTAAATTAATTTATAATAATTATAGATTGGTTAAATCATTTGGTATATCAGAATATTCATCATCATGGTTATGTGATTCAAATGTGTAAATTCAATCAGCGACTAATATCGACCAATTCGAATATTAATGTTCACACGTCACTTTAACTAGTGTGTGATAGTTTAGCTAAATTTATCACTTACATAATTTCGGTAAAATTCAATTTTACTATTTAAGCAATCCCAAGTAGTAACAATTGTTTATACCAAATATGTAACGACCTGTATTTTTGAGTCTTCTAATTTGAATATTTAATTTATTTAAATTTTCGGATTTAAATTTAAAATATAATAAAATCTACGTTTTAATTTTGACTTGATTTTAAAAACGTATTTTTAATTTAATTTATAGGAATTTTTTTATAATTTTTAATTTGGAAAATAATTAAATTTTCGTTGACGCTTTTTGCAAAAAAGTTGGTACTTTTGATACTTCACAGAACAGGTTAACATGTGTATTTTATTGTTGTTTTATGATCATCTCATGTTGTTGTACACAATCGTATTTTTATTTCTGTCGTTCGCGGCTCGTACGCGAACATGTAATAGTGTGGCGGGTTATCGCAAAATCTAATATTTTCAAATACACATATCTTCACTTCATGCATGCATACAATTCATTTTACACATTGTTGAATTCATTTCTTCACTGGAACATACACACACACATATGAAACTAAATCTACCCATATACACACACTTCACCATACTCTCACTACTTTACCATACTCTTTCACTTCTCCTTTATCCCTCTCTTTTCAACCTTGTCCTTGGTCCATGTCCTTGCACATGCTTTAGTTTTCCTTAGCTCTCAAGGAATATTAGTTTATATATGAAAGCATACGCAGGCTAATAATGGGGAGAAGAGTACAAATATATATACATCCACATTTTCCTTTTTTTTGGGTCATGCGTGTGAGTTAGTGGGAGTGTGCTTGGTAGTGTGTATGTGTTTGGGAGAATGCAGGTGGGTTTGTGTTTGGGTTTGCATTCATGAAGGAGGGTAGGTGCCTGAGTTCAGAAAAGAACGCGTGAGAGAGGGGAGAGCACGCATGAGAAGGGGAGAGCATGCACGAGCAGGTGGGGAAGTAAAATGAAAGGAGTGAATGAAGTTACTATTGTTTGCAAAAGAATTTGCAAATTAGCCCACCTAAATGTGTTCATTTGCATGTCATTGGAAAGGGGGAGAAGGATTTGCAAGCACTTGGGCTGGGCTAGGAGTTGAGCGAGATTTTTTATAGTTTAGTAATTTAGTTTATTAATTTAGTTTATTTATTAGTTAATTAATTTAGTTAACTTAGTTTATTAAATACTTAAATAAATGTTTTCAATTTAAAAATGAATAACTCACTCATTTTAAGTCCGTTTGATCCACGAATTTTTGCACTAGGTTCGTATGAACTAGTAGAACACATTGGTATAGTAATTTAACACATTTGAAAAGGTATAAAATATTAGTGATTGAATTTAATTACGATTAACGTATTTAAATAATTATATTTCACTATTGACATTCAGTTAGCAGAATAAAACACCGTTCTTCTATACTTAAAATGAATAGATTATATTGGACATCTATTGGGCAGAATAAATCCCTGTTCTATTATTTTATTAGTTTATTGGCTAAATGATGTGTTCGCATTTATTATTGGTTATTGATGTGTTCGCTATTTATTATTGTTATTGATTGATTGTTTAGTTGTTTGAATTATGCTCGGGTAGGTTATAAGCAATTAATTTCCATATGCATAGGTTGGGTAGAAAATAATTATAAGCGAACACCATATGATTATAATTTCATAGTTTGACTATAAGGTGTTTGATGAAAATATTTGATTAAGTAATAGTTATAATAAAAGATGTGTGCAATAATTTTAAAGATGTTTATCTTTTAAATGAAATGGTTTCTTTGAAAAGAAATAGAAATATTTGGAAGTAAATATTTTGTAGTGATTTATATAAAGGTGTTATATAATATTTGGAAATAAATATTTTTGAAGTGATTTTATATAAAAGAGTTTTATGTAGAAATGGTTTATAAAATGTGTTTTATAAATAAAGAGAATTTCGAAAACTTCAACCCTGGTGGTTTTGAAATTCATATAAGAGAATAGTGATTGTATGATTGAAAGTATTTGTGAGATATTATTGTTGTGAAATATGAATTTATTAGTGAAAGTATATTTACATTTATTGATTGGATTTTTGGCTATTGTCCATTTAATGGGATATGTCGTCAGTTGGTGTTTGCGAGTTTTTTGCTTTCATGCAGTGATTGGAAATTGCCATGATTATATACCCGAGAGGGGTATTGTCCTAAGAGACGTTTGTTATTTTAGTGAACATTTTCCTTTGGCGGTATTTACCTTGAGTGGTATTTCCCAATCTATTTTGATACACTTTTATATATGTATTTTGATAGAAGAATATTTGGGAAATTGGTTTATACAAATTATAAGTCTTAGTTTAGACTCGAAGGTATGATTTGATATAAATGATGTATATATTAGTATTTCAAAAGGATTTAAAAGAAAACTGGTATATAGCTCGAAGAGATTATTTTTGAAAAGGATTATATTTTGAATATAATAAAGTTAATTAGATTTCAAAAAATCTATATGTGAAGATTAAGCCTAAGTGGTTAGTTTAAGTATTGCATCTTTGTTTGTGCATCGTAGGCTCCTTGAGTCTTCTATTTATGGTAGGATAACTACGTTGGCTTGATTCTGTATCTAATTAGATACCCAATTAGATATGAGTACATAGGCAGTCATAAGTGGTAGTGACGTAGCCTCAATAATAATATATTTCTTGTTTATTATTTTATATTATCATGTGTTGTTGTATCTTTCCTGCTTATCATTTTATTCTACATTGACATGTTTATCGAGTTTGCAAGAATAGCTATTGCTATCTCTCGCATCAAAGTTGTGTAGCGGTAGATTTATAGTGTTACATTATGGTATGTATTAAAGAACACCTTGTAGAATAACTGATTAGAACTCCGATAAGTTATATTATTGAATTTGTATCCTATACATTTAACAGTATTATATATTTATCAAATGATATTGTATATTAAATTGGTTGTCTTCATTAGTAGTTTTAGAATAGATGGGTTTTCGACGATTTTGACTGATCAAAAAATTCATGGTCGTTACTGCTGTTGTCAAAGCTTAGTTTAGGCGCCTAAGTAAAATTTCATCTATGGTTAGTAAATCAACCTAGGATTGTTAAAATGAACTACCTTAATTTGATAAATAAAAATGGATAGGATAAGGCACCGAACCTCCGACCGGGGTTATGGAATGTTATTATTTTTGGTGTGCTTAATTTTTTTTAATTGTTTGACTTTCTTTATATTTTTCCATCCTTGGAATTTTGGGGACGAAATTCTTTTAAGGAGAGAAGAATGCAACGACCCGTATTTTTGAGTCTTCGAATTTAAATATTTAATTTATTTAAATATTCGAATTTGAATTTAAAATATAATAAAATCCATGTTTCAAATTTTGACTTGATTTTAATGACGTATTTTAGTTTAATTTATATGATTTTTTCATAATTTTTAATTTGAAATATAATTAAATTTTCGTTTGATGTTTTTGCGGCAAACGTCGATACTTTTGAAACCCCACATAGGTTAACCTGTGTATTTTATTGTTTTTTTATGATCGTCTCACATTATTATACACGATCGTATTTTTATTTCTATCGTTCGCGACTCTTACAGGAACGTGTTATTATGTGGTGGGGTACCACAAAATCTAACTTTTTCAGATACACATATATCTTCACTTCATGCATGCAAATAATTCATTTACACGTTGTTCATTTCATTTCTTCATCGGCACATAAACACACACATGAAACTAAATCTTCCCATATACACACACTTCACCATACCCTCTCACCTCAGTTCCTCACTTCACCATACTCTTTCACTTCTTCTCCATCCCTCTTATTTTCAACCTTGTCCTTAGCCCATGTCCTTGCACATGCTTTTGTTTTCCTTAGCTCTTAAGGAATATTAGCCTATACATATGCAAGCATACGCAGGATAATAAAGGGGAGAAGAACATAAATATATACACATCTACATTTTCCTTTTTTTCTTTTTTGGTCGTGCGTGTGTGTGTTAGTGGGAGTGTGCTTGGCCATGTGTATGACTGTGGGAGAATGCAAGTTGGTGTGTGTTTGGGTTTGCATTCATGAAGAAGGTAAGTGCGTGAGCTCATAAGAGCACGCCTAAGAGAAGGGAGAGCATGCATGAGAAGGTGAGAGCATGTATGAGCAGGTGGGGAAGTAATGTGAAAGGAGAGAATAGAGTTGTTGTTGTTTGTAAAGCAATTTACAAATTAGTCCACCTAAATGTGTTCATTTGAACGTGGGGGGGGGGGGATTTGTAAGCACTTGGGTTGGGCTAGGAGTTGGGTAGGATTGTTTATAGTTTAGTAATTTAGTTTATTTAATTTAGTTTATTTATTAGTTAATTAATTTAGTTAACTTAGTTTATTAAATAGTTAATTAAATGTGTTAAATTTAAAAATGAATAACTCACTCATTTTAAGTCCGTTTGATCCACAAATTTTTGGACTAGGTTCGTATGAACTAGTAGAACACATTGGTATAATTATTTAACACGTTTGATATTGATAAAATATTAGTGATTGCATTTAATTTGATTGACGTAGTTAAATAATTATATTTCATTAGTGATATTCAATTAGCAGAATAAAACATTCTGCTATACTTAAAATGAAAAGATTATATTGGACATCTATTGGGCATAATAATTCCCAGTTCTACTATTATATTAATTTATCAGTTATAATGATGTGTTCGCATTTATTATTAGTTATTGATGTGTTTGCTATTTATTATTGTTATTGATTGATTGCTTGGTTGTTTGAATTGTGCTCGGTCTGTTTATGAGCAATTAATTTCCTAATGCATGGGTTGGGTAGAAAATAATTATAAGCGAACACCGTGTGATTAGAATTTCACAGTTTGACTATAAGGCATTCGATGAAAATATTTGATTAAGTAATAGTTATAATAAAAATGTATATTATAATTTTAAAGATGTTTATCTTTTAAATGAAATGGTTTCTTTGAAAAGAAATAGAAATATTTGAAAGTAAATATTTTTAAGTGATTTATATAATGGTGTTCATAAAATAATTAGAAATAAATATTTTTGAAGTGATTTTATATAAAAGAGATTTATGTTGAAATGGTTTAAAAAATGTGTTTTACAAATAAAGAGAATTTTGAGAACTTAAATCCTGGTTGTTTTGAAATTGATTTCGAAAATATTTTGGAAAGAATAATGATGGTATGATTGAAAGTATTTATGAGATATTATTATGAATTTGTTAGTGAGAGTATATTCATATCTATTGATTTGGATTTTTGGGTATTGTCCATTCAATAGGATCTGTCGTCAGTTTGTATCTGCGATTTTTCTGCTTTTATGCAGCGATTGGCAATTGCAATGATTATATACCCGAGAGGGGTATTGTCCTAAGAGACATTTATTATTTTAGTGAGCATTTGGCGGAATTTACCTTAAGTGGTATTTCCCAATCTATTTTGATACACTTTTATATATGTATTTTGATAGAAGAATATTTAGGAAATTGGTTTATACAACTATAGATTTTGATTTAAACTCGAAAGTATGATTTGATATAAATGATGTATATATTAGTATTTCAAAAGGCTTTGAAAGAAAACCGGAATTTATTTCAAAGAGATTATTTTAGAGAAGGACTATATTTTGAATATAATAGAGTTAATTTGATTTCAGAAAATCTAAATGTGAAGATTAAGCCTAAGTGATTAGTTTGAGTATTGCATCTTTGTTTGTTCATCGTAGGCTCCTTCAGTCCTATTTGTGGTAGGAGAACTACGTTGGCTTGATCCCGTATCTAATTGGGTACCTAATTAGATAGGGGTACTGAAACAACCCGCATATTTTATGATTGCGTATTTAAATAATTTATTTAAATATTTCATCGTTAGTCGGATTATGGTCCGAAAAGCAACTTTTTGCAAACTGTCAAATTAGGACTCGAGACCACCCCCATTGAGTTCAGAATGACGTTTGCGATCTTTTTGAGTATAAACTTTGATATGTTTGGAGTTAGTGGAATTTTGCTACTTTTTCACTTATGGCATTGGTTTTGTTTCAGCCCATTACACCCAAGCTTCACCCCTCTTCTCTTCATTACTTTATTTCTATTTCCTAATACTCAAGCTTTAGCAACAATGGAGAGAGGAATGGGAAATTAAAACTCCAAGCCCTAATTTCCATTTGCAAATCAAGTTCTAGCTCCAAATCAATAGAAGAAGCCTTGGTAAGCCTCCTCTTCTTCTTCTCCAACTCATTCTCTTATCAATTTCAGAAATTCCTAAACCTAACTTAGGAAATGTTTCTCTTTTAAGCTTAAATTCAAGCTTCTTGAGTTGGGATTGAAGAGAGGTTGATTCTCCTTTGTTTTCAAGCTTCTCCTTCCTTGTTTTTGTGTAAAAAGGTGAGATTTTTATCTCACATCTAAGTCTATAATTATCTTTGATTGTTAGGTATGAATTCCTAACACTTATTCATAAGCAATTGCTATTGATTTGGATTGAATTGGTGAATATTTCAATTTTTGGTGTTTTGAAGCCAAATCTTTAAAAATCATAACTTTGATGTTTAATCATGCTTTTAGTGGTGCACCGAAGAGCCGATAGGGTCGGGTTGTTGATTGGCATAAACCCTTAGCGCCATTGCTCGATTGCAATTAGGAGGAGTTTTGCACTTCACTTAGTCAGGCTTGGAAGTGCTGGAAACAGGTTTCGGTCAACCGGAACTCTGGTCCAGCCGACCGACCTGCTACCAGAATATATCTTTGGCTCTGGTCCAGTCGACTGGCATACTGAGTCCGGTCGACTGACCAGCATCCCGAGGATTTTTCCAGGTCTGTGTTCGGTTGACCGAACTCAGGGGGTCAGTCGGCCGACCTGCTCCTATTTTGCCTATTATGTCTATTTTTGCCTATTTTGCTTGATTTTCAAATTTTATCGATTCATGTTGATTCTCACTTGTTGTTATCATCTATTATTGACTTTGATGACTTCTTTTTTGGGATTTTGAGAATATCCATTTTGATGGATTCGGTATCGATTTCTTTGGATTCAATTCACATCCTCGAATGTGGATTTTTGTGATTGATTGTTTCTACAATCATTTTGTGATTTGTCACTTCAAAATACCAAGGTTTCTATACTAATAGTAAATATTCAAACTCTTTTACAAAAATGATTTCAACTCTATTTTTAATACAAAGATCATTTATAAAACCGTTTTCTAATCTATTAGTATATACAAAACTTTACCTCATTCGTATGAGAAAATATAATTAAACGACTTAGCAAAACAAGTGGTATGAAACACTTGCGTTTACTTCGTCGGTTAATTTTTGGACTTGTTCGATTGAAACTCTTGTGACAATTTTCGAGTGGAAATCTACAATTTGTTCGTAAATATTTAAGTTAAGCCAGTGGTTATGGGACATGAAGCTAAATTCCTATATTTACTAGCTTAGTGTAATTGACACTTCTTGATGATCGATGATGATCATTTTTGTGATTTAGACTAGCAATGTGCGATTTCTTTTTGTCTACGAGGGAGACTAAACCCCGTTTCTGTGGAGCTTCGGCTCAATTTGGTGGGGTAGCGACCCATGGTCTTCGGGCCGTTTTGTGGAGCTTCAGCTCAAAATAAATGGTTAGCAACCATGGAATAACATTCCATTCTGTGATACACGTGTTGGTGAGTTTTCATGCTCCCGTTTTGTGATAGGCTTCCCCCTTTTTGTGATTTCTGGATTTCTGTTGATGATTTCTAGAATTGTGTTTCACCAACTTTTGTGATTTTCATTGGTAAGTTTTATCAATATTTGTGCATTGGTGAATTCATGTGTCATTAACTTTTGTGATTGGCATTGAGATAATTGTCAACATTTATGGTTTGGTGAATGAAATAAAGAGTATGGCATTCCTTTTTATCTTTGAGAAGATTCTTGTGATATTGATTTATCTCTTGTTGATTTTCAATTAAGTACTTATCACAGTATGGCAATATGGTTATGATACGTTTTTATCATATCTCTTATTCTTTATCATTTCATCTGATATTTATAGTTAGACTGATCCGTTTATTATTTTCTTATTAAATAATACTTGGGTCAGACCGAGATGCTACAGGTGCTTCAGCTTGACCTCTCATCTGGGAGTATTATCTGACTTTTGGCTAACTACACTACATTTGTAGTTTTTATTGTTATACATTTGAGTTAGAGACTCCTTGATGTATGCATATTCTTTTGTCTTGCACTTGTATCTATTCTTTTGTGATAGTGTGGAACTTTTTTGACCACTACTCTGATAAACACTTTTAAGTGTTATATATTCATATCTATTTCCGTCTTTGTGATATGGATGTCTGTGTCAGAATTTGTGTTATGTTTATTTCTATATTTGTTTCCGAAGATATTATAGCCTCTGTGTAGTAGCTTTGAGTTTTGTATCGGTATGTCGGATTCCCTCTTGAAATGAAATGCATGTTATACTATCTGACATATCGGTGCTCGCACAAAGAAATTACACGGATGGTCGCTCCTCAACAACCATATCTCCGCGCTCGTTGACGGCATTGCTCCGTAGTGTCCTTGGCTAGCGTGGGAATAGAGGTGGAGCGTCACAACTTGGTATCAGAGCGAAACTTCGGAACTATATAGAATAATCTAACAAGGATCATTGTCCTAAGTCCTTCTTAGGAGTCGTGCCTTAGGATTTTATTCCAGTCAATTGGACCCGTTTTATCCTATTTTCTTTTATGATTCCTTGTTTTATCAATCAAGTTTGCTTGATATTTGTTTTGAGAGTAATCTTTTCTTTTTCTTTCTTTCTTTCTTAAAGAAGGGAAATGGTTAGACCAGGCCGCTGTGACGACCCGGAATTTTTGAGCATCTGAAATTGGAATATTTAATTAATTTTAAATATTCAGAGATAAATTATGAACTTTAATTTCAAATATCACTGTTTATGGGCTAATTTAACTATTGAATTTAACAATTGAAAATAGGATAAAATAGAGAATCCTGAGTTCTGAGCTTAAAATTTATATTTATAATATTGAAAATAGTAGATGAGTAAAAATTGAATTTAACAGAGATTGGTTCTGTTTTGAAATTTATCGTTTTAAATTTGAATTTAAAATAGCCGTCCGAGGCATAGTCTCGGAATTCGACGAAACCAGTTCTATTGGATCCGTAATAGTTAGTTATTATCGGATTTCAATCCTCATAGCAATCGGAGTTGTCGTTTGACCCTAGCAGCTCAAAACGCTTCGAATTTGTTTGAATCGATTTAATTCGAAATTGATCGTTTTCTTCAGTAACTCGCGTATACGATCAAATTAGCCTCCGAAACGCGTTCCATCGTGTTCGGAATGCGGGTAAAACCCTGTAAACGTCTGTTGAAATGTCTGGTTGGGGTTCGGGATTTCGCGTTATGCAACGAGACGGTTTGAAGTGTTATAATATAATTTAAAATTTATAGTACAATAGTCAGAGATATTTTTCCCAACGCGTACTCATGAAGCTTCCCAGCCGATATGTTATCTCGTTCTCGTCCCTCTCTTTCCTGGAATCAGAACAAGTCGAACCTCCTCTTCCCTTTTGTTTCCAAAAATCGAAATCGTTCAAGTGTTAATGGCCGCATTCTTTTCTCGAAATCAAAAAGCTCCTCCCTCTCCTCATCTTTCAGTTGGAAATCGAATTCACGAAAAAAGAAAAAAAAGAAAAATCAACGCCTTCTAATTTATCGTCACTGCATACTCGGCTATGCCATCAGCCATCATCGGCTCATCCTTGCCTCCTACGCGATATTTTCTACTGCTAATTCGAAGTCCTGCTACAGTCTCTTTACTGCCACTGCTAATTAATTTCGACCTGGTAGGCGCGAAACTAGGCGGCGACGACTCAACTGGGAGATGCTCGCGGCGATTCTGGCGAGCTCGAATTCAAAATCGAAGAGAGGGGAGGGGGTTCGCTCGCGCGGGATGTGGCGCACGTGTTCGATCGCGAGGGTTTTGCTGTGGGCAGTTTACAGAGGGAAGTCTTGATGCTGACAAGGGGTATTCGACAGTGGTAGGCGGTGATTCCTGTGGCAGGAGTTGAACTCGGAGTTCGTCGATCTGATTTGGTCAAGCAATTTTGTGATTTAAGGGGAGGTAATTGTTGTTTCAATTTCGAGAATGATTTATTGGTTTTAATAAAAATTTATAGACAGACATGTTTATTTTATAAAAGTAAACAGAAAATATATAAAGGCAGGTTGGAAGGATTTTAAATTTTATTAGGATATACAAAAGTGGATTTTGGGAAATCTATAATTTATTTTTGATAAGTGTATATGTAGTTTCAAAGGGAGTTAACAGTTTGATTAAATCATTAATTAAAATTTAAATTATTAAACAATGGTTAATTGTTTGATTTAAATCGAATATTGATAACTTACATTAATATTTATTTTGTTGCTGTAAATTTTATGAGACAGTTTACAAATTTGGATACAGTAAAGTAATTGTACTAAACAAAGATTTATTTGTAATCTAGACTATTAGTTTAAAATAAAAATAAATAAATGGAGAAGAACCTATAGCTTGATTATAAACTCTATTTATGAGAAGAAGATTTATTGAGTAAATTTTAGTGAATTAGTTAAAATTAAATTTATAAATGATAATAGGCTGATCGATTGGTTTAAATAAATTGTAGATATTTATTCAAGGTCTAAAATCAAGGGGAAACAGTCAGGATTGGATCGGATTGGCAAAACAAAATAAAGGTGAGTTAGTCTCACTCAGTTAAATAATAATTTAAATTTAATTGGTTAAATTTAAATATTTAATGAATGACTGTTTGGATTGATTTGATGTGATAGTATATATAGTAGTATATATACCAATATATATATATTGGCATATGTATATATTGGAGTTGATATTCCCGCAATATATAGCGGATGAGACCCTATGCGCCGCATAGTAGCGAATGATATTTTATAAAACCCATATACCGCGATATTCCACCTTGAAGTGGAATTGGTATTGTGCTAACATTTGTGGATGCAGGGAAAACAGGTTGGAGGGATCCAACTGGATTCCTCAAAATATTTAATTTTTGTTAAATATTCTGTGATATGATTTTGATATCATGTGATGACTTATATGGATAATTGGATGTTATGGTTTGGTTGGACCGATTTGGATATGCTGAGTTATCAAAATCTCTAGAATGGAATTTTTGAAAAGAAATAAAGAGTAAATTTTAAGTAAATTAATTATAAAGAGTTTGGAATAAGTTTGAGAATAAATCTGATTAAGAATAAAAGTGATTTCCAAAATTCTAATAAATATGTAAAAGAGGAATTTTAAATAAACAGAGAAATATTGAATTTAAAGAAAACTTATGTGATATTATTTAAAAGAATAAATAATTTATTTTAATTCAATGTTTAAATGTAATTAAAAAGAAAGAAGGAATTTGGGAAATCGGAAACTTGTGTTTCAGTTTAAAGATTTTAAATCATAATGAGAAATAAAATCTAGAAGTTAATGAATTTGGAAATAAATGGATTTAGTAAGGAAATTTATTTCAAAATAAAATAAATTGGATTGTAAATTGATTTAAATACTTTGGGATTTGAAATTTAAAGAGAAATGAGATTTTGGAGATATAAACTGGGTTTATAAAGTGAAATGGAATATCAGTGGATATTTGAAATATAAATTCAAGATGGGAATTTATAAAAGGGATATGAATTGGTTTATAAATAAATGTTGATTTATTTTTAAAAGATGGAAATGAGAAGTGTATTTCTCTGGATAGCCAAGTACGTTTTCAAAGAAATTTTTAATATAAGTTAAAAGTTTTAATATGTTTTAAAAAGCATATTTTAGAAAATTGATTATTTCTAAATGTTAAAGTCTAAAGTAGTACTTTCAAAAATCTATTATTGTAGTAATTATATAAAAGTGATTTGGTATTATGTTTTAAAGAGGGAAATTTAGTTTGTATTTATAAATGGTTTTATTTTAAAGTATATATTTTAATAAAGTATTAAAGTAGTTTAAGTTCAATATTATAAAATATATTTATGATA
Source organism: Allium fistulosum (assembly GCA_030737815.1). Classification (NCBI taxonomy): domain Eukaryota; kingdom Viridiplantae; phylum Streptophyta; class Magnoliopsida; order Asparagales; family Amaryllidaceae; genus Allium; species Allium fistulosum. The sequence continues at coordinate 921,184,933 of CM060901.1, forward strand.
AGTGCTTTTAAATTATTTTTAAATCTAAAGTATTTTGTACTTGGTGTTTCAAAGAAATAAATATTTGGGAAATGTATTCCGTAAGCGGAAACTGTTGAAATTGTTTCAAAAGGAGTTTGAAAATAGAAATATATCTTGGAAAGATATTTGAGGTTAATAAATAATGTGGGAAATTATTTATTGTGTGATGGTTGCTTGTGGATGTTAATTGATAGTTAAATAACCGACTATCAATATTGGCCAAATGCGCTGATCGTTTCGAAGAGACCGGGATCGGGTTTCCGTATACCGGGATTCTAGGTCTGGAGACTCGAATACCACTTCGATCCGGTTTGTACGTTTCGTGTAACGTGTTCGGAGTCGAAGATGGAGCTGTGAAGTGCAAGGGCTAGTCGCTACTAATCCTGAGGATATTTCCAAAATGGATGTAGTAGGAATAGTGCCTTCGGTTCCGTTCGAACCCGGGACGGACTTGTATGGACGAATGCTTTCGTGACATCGTCAGGTGGGAGATGGGCATTCTAAGGGATATGTTCTATAAGGTATCGTTTAGCCTCAAACCTCATCAACCGGGAATGACTGAAAATCAGGGGTTATGCAGCAAGGCTTCGTGGGTAGCGCCCACTGGAGAGTGTGGTCATCCCTGTCCAGATGTCCCTTTTATTTCGGCTTAGTGGTGCGGTTGCTGATCCCAACCGCGGGGTGATCATATTCGGAATTGCCCATAGGTGATTCCGGCCTTGTGTTGCAAGGGACTTAGGGTGGGTCCTCGGTACTGTGATCTAGGCCACGTACTGTGACAGGTGGTACCCCAGTGCCTAGTCATTCGTTGGAAATCCATTCTTCCTACGTGCCTTGTACGAGTTTTGTTTGTATACCTAGTATGCTGGAATTTAATGAATGTAACAATTTCGGCTATTTGAATAAGTAATTGTATATAGACACTATTATAATATCAGAGGATTTTATAAAAAGTGTTTTAGCTATCGTAAGGTAAAAACCCGACATGTTTATTTGTGGCGTGGTCTTACGAGATGCTTTTGTTTCCAATAGATTTTGAAACTTTAATAATCAATTTGAGTGTGATTTTCTCACGCTGGTATTCCAGACTGACTCGGGTATTGTTTTATATGATGCTCGGGTCAGACCGAGATAAACAGGTTTAGGATATGATGCTGTGGAGCTCAGAAGACGAGCTGGATGACGATACGTACTCCCGTACTTGTTATTATTTTTCCGCTGTGTATTCAGTTGTATGTTATGGATGTTGATGTACTCTGATGATGTATTCTGATGATGTATTATATAAACAGATATAGTTTTTGATTTGTGTAAAGATCTGTTGATATATATTATATTTTATTCCGCTGCGATGGTTAGATTCTGATGTTGTTTTTTTCTATTTTCTTCTTCTACCTCTTCTTCTTAACTAAAATGGTTCGATTTTCCGGGTCTGGAAAGTCGGGACGTTACAGTGGTATTAGAGCGAAGGTTGGCGATAACCTTGGCTATGGTGGGAATTTTGAGGGTACTAATAGATATGAGCGCGTATTTGTTAGTGAATATAAAATGGTTTTATATTGTGTTGGTTGGTTTATTGAGTGGCATATGAACCTTTGTCGGCACAGTCTGGACAACTGTATCGAAGGGGTTTCTAAACACTTGAATAGAACAGTTCGACACAATATTGTTTTAAATAGGGTGAATGAAATAATTTTGCCCAAATTATTTTGTATATAAAAGAAATAATTATTCGAAAATTATTATGGTTATATATTTGGATGCTTGGTTGTTAGAAAATGACAATAATGAGTTAGTCTCATTACTGAGTAGAAATTGAAACTTATAACCTAAGTTGAAGAATACATTTATATAACAAAATGGAATTTGAAATATAGACTAAATGAAATTTATAAATTGAAGTAAACTTTATATACAAATGTGAATTACAAATGTGATAGAATTCCAGAGTAATGTTTGGATATAAAATTGAATGGATTTTGAATTTGAAGTTTTGGGAAAGGTTTAAAATTCCTTTGGATTTAAGAATAGTTTTAAAGGTTTTGGGGAAAATAATGGTGATATTATTTCATGAATATTTTTTTTAAATTGAATCGAAATCTGGTGGGATTTGGGATTTAAAAATGTTTGAAATGTTTTAAAGTGATAAAAACATTAAATTCTCTTTCGGTCGCTGGAAAATAATTTCGGCGATGACTGCAGCATCATCGATGTCTATTTTCGAGTTTCCAAAGAGAAATTGCTACCAAACTGTTTTAAATTGGAAATGATTGTGAACTGGGTTGGTTTTGAAATTCAAAGGGAAAATTGTTTGGTAAAAGCAGATTGTTTTGGACATTGGGATTTGATGTGATATACCAGATGTGTATGAGTTATTTATGGATTCAAAATGGTTTTGAAATAAAACCGGGCAATTGGATTCTGGGAATTCTATTTAAAATATAAATGTGGAAATTTAAATGAATCAACAACATAGAGTATAGAATGAAGTTGATTGAAATAAGAAGGGAATGAAAGTTTAACTCTGGGATTATAATTATGAGATGAAAATAACTCAATGAGTAATAGAAGTTGGTAGATAAAAGAGTTAGAGAACTTGAAGGTGAATTAATTGTAAAACTTGTATAAAATTTGTATCCTAGAATTAAAATTTAATTCGAGTATATGTAGGTGAATAAAATATATTTGAATTTAACTTAAGATAAGTTAAATAAAATTGAGAATTGGAATTGAATTAAATGTAAATAAGTTGAAGTCGAATTGAATTGGATATAAAGGTAATGTAAAATGCTTATAATTGTGTAAAGAAATTCATATTCTTAAGTTCTTAAGTGTAATAATTTGAAATTTGATTGTAAAGATGAAAATGGACTTAAATGAATAGTCCCAGATCTTAAGTAAGTAAGTTAAAACTTATGAATAGAAATGAAATTGTAAGTCATAAATGGGAATCCATTACTTTGAACCATTAAGAGTTATAAGTTGAAATTGTAATTATCAAATGGAAACGATAAGATGAGTAATCTTAATTTTTAAATAAATCCAAACTTGAATTATAAAATAAATTGAACTTAAGAAAATTAAGTGAAGTGATATTTGGAATTAAAAAGCAAGTATTTAATTTTAACCAGCGGAGGAACTAATTAGATAATAAATTAGTTAATGAAATTGGATTAAAATAGTGATGGTTTGAATTGCGAATGAAATCCAAATAAGTGAAAATAAATTGGAAATGGCCTGGTTATTAATAAAATAATTCCAGATGGATTGAGTATGGAAAATAAAATTCATAATGATTGAGTGAATAAACCAATTATATTAAATAAATAAATGGATGGAATTTGATTAAATAAGAATCAAATGAAAGATGGAAATAAAACTTTAAAGGGTTGGTTAAATGGAAAATAAACTTAAGTTATTGACTTAAGTAAATGTTGAATGGAAACTGAACTCAAACAGAGGAGTGGTTTAAATAAGTTGAGAAATAGTTATTGAATGAATTAACTTGGACTGTTTTCGAGCTAAATAAAATTCGATTTTTGGAAGTTGGAGATGAATTGAATTTAAGGAAAAAATTGGAAATGAAGTAGTAAATTGAAGTAAGTTGGAATTCATATGAAATGGGAGTTCAATTTGAATATATACACTTCGGTGGTGAAGTAGTAAATAAATATAAGAAAATTTTATATGAACTTAAGAATTGAAGAATGAAATTCTTAAGAAAATTGGTATTGGAAATATACTTAGTAATTTTGGAATGGAAAAAATATATATATATACTAAGTGAATAGTTGAATGAAGACTAAAACTGAAGTTGTGAAATGGGATAGTTGTGAATAAGGGGATAACAATAAAAAAGGAAGGTGAATAAAAGAGAATTGATATAATTGGTAATCAATTGGAATTTATACGTAAGATGTACGTATATTATTTTATTCGCATAGCTATTTGGTCCAGATGTCGAACACAGAATTTCGAGATAGTTTTATCGATCCGAATTAGGATTTTTCACTCGATTTTCAACGGCGAGCCTGGATTGTTGATTGATTCTGGATATTCTCTGTCATAGTTGGTGGCTATGCAAGGAGAATGACGGTTTCTGATCGAGAAACCAGATCTGAGTCCGCGCTAGAAAGTCGGGTGGACGATACTAGTTCGGAAGTGAAATTGTGTGATCGATTGAGCGATCGAATGTGATATTGCGTACGGATGATATATGTGCATCGTACGGGCTTAAGTAAAACAAATATTGAAAATTTGTAAAGGAAAGTATAAAATGACTTTGGAATTATGATTGAATATTATTGCTTAGTAGGATATACAGGTGTATAAAAGCAATGGATAAATTGGGATTTTTGATTTTAGAGGATAAAATTTAATGGCCCGACAAAAGGTATGTATTTGAATTTCTATATGAAATTTGATTGGGTTTTGATCCAGCCACTTGGCTTTTTGTTTTCTTTTTGAGATTGGGAGGCCGTAGAGCCATTTTGTAGTAGTACCGAGCTAGCCGCGCAAAGGAGACGCTGGCGAAATTTTTCGGAAATTTAGGGAGTTAGAAAAATTTTGAAAAATTTTGATAATTCAAAATTTGAATTCAAATTTAAATTTGAATGGATAAGTAGGTGGTATGGGTTGAACTTATGAATAAGTTTGGAAAGTTAAAAGATGATTAGTGTATCATTAATAAAAGATTGTTTGGGTATTGTTAAAACTGTTTGAATTTGGGAAATAGTTAACGGGGATTGAATCATTCTTCCTAACTAGTAATTTCGAGGACGAAATTCTTTTAAGGGGGGAAGAATGTGACGACCCGGAATTTTTGAGCATCTGAAATTGGAATATTTAATTAATTTTAAATATTCAGAGATAAATTATGAACTTTAATTTCAAATATCACTGTTTATGGGATAATTTAACTATTGAATTTAACAATTGAAAATAGGATAAAATAGAGAATCCTGAGTTCTGAGCTTGTTAAAAATAATTTGAAGGCTTGTAAAATTTATATTTATAATATTGAAAATAGTAGATGAGTAAAAATTGAATTTAACAGAGATTGGTTCTGTTTTGAAATTTATCGTTTTAAATTTGAATTTAAAATAGCCGTCCGAGGCATAGTCTCGGAATTCGACGAAACCAGTTCTATTGGATCCGTAATAGTTAGTTATTATCGGATTTCAATCCTCATAGCAATCGGAGTTGTCGTTTGACCCTGGCAGCTCAAAACGCTTCGAATTTGTTTGAATCGATTTAATTCGAAATTGATCGTTTTCTTCAGTAACTCGCGTATACGATCAAATTAGCCTCCGAAACGCGTTCCATCGTGTTCGGAATGCGGGTAAAACCCTGTAAACGTCTGTTGAAATGTCTGGTTGGGGTTCGGGATTTCGCGTTATGCAACGAGACGGTTTGAAGTGTTATAATATAATTTAAAATTTATAGTACAATAGTCAGAGATATTTTTCCCAACGCGTACTCGTGAAGCTTCCCAGCCGATATGTTATCTCGTTCTCGTCCCTCTCTTTCCTGGAATCAGAACAAGTCGAACCTCCTCTTCCCTTTTGTTTCCAAAAATCGAAATCGTTCAAGTGTTAATGGCCGCATTCTTTTCTCGAAATCAAAAAGCTCCTCCCTCTCCTCATCTTTCAGTTGGAAATCGAATTCACGAAAAAAGAAAAAAAAATCAACGCCTTCTAATTTATCGTCACTGCATACTCGGCTATGCCATCAGCCATCATCGGCTCATCCTTGCCTCCTACGCGATATTTTCTACTGCTAATTCGAAGTCCTGCTACAGTCTCTTTACTGCCACTGCTAATTAATTTCGACCTGGTAGGCGCGAAACTAGGCGGCGACGACTCAACTGGGAGATGCTCGCGGCGATTCTGGCGAGCTCGAATTCAAAATCGAAGAGAGGGGAGGGGGTTCGCTCGCGCGGGATGTGGTGCACGTGTTCGATCGCGAGGGCTTTGCTGTGGGCAGTTTACAAAGGGAAGTCTTGATGCTGACAAGGGGTATTCGACAGTGGTAGGCGGTGATTCCTGTGGCAGGAGTTGAACTCGGAGTTCGTCGATCTGATTTGGTCAAGCGATTTCGTGATTTAAGGGGAGGTAATTGCTGTTTCAATTTCGAGAATGATTTATTGGTTTTATTAAAAATTTATATACAGACATGTTTATTTTATAAAAGTAAACAGAAAATATATAAAGGCAGGTTGGAAGGATTTTAAATTTTATTAGGATATACAAAAGTGGATTTTGGGAAATCTATAATTTATTTTTGATAAGTGTATATGTAGTTTCAAAGGGAGTTAACAGTTTGATTAAATCATTAATTAAAATTTAAATTATTAAACAATGGTTAATTGTTTGATTTAAATCGAATATTGATAACTTACATTAATATTTATTTTGTTGCTGTAAATTTTATGAGACAGTTTACAAATTTGGATACAGTAAAGTAATTGTACTAAACAAAGATTTATTTGTAATCTAGACTATTAGTTTAAAATAAAAATAAATAAATGGAGAAGAACCTATAGCTTGATTATAAACTCTATTTATGAGAAGAAGATTTATTGAGTAAATTTTAGTGAATTAGTTAAAATTAAATTTATAAATGATAATAGGCTGATCGATTGGTTTAAATAAATTGTAGATATTTATTCAAGGTCTAAAATCAAGGGGAAACAGTCAGGATTGGATCGGATTGGCAAAACAAAATAAAGGTGAGTTAGTCTCACTCAGTTAAATAATAATTTAAATTTAATTGGTTAAATTTAAATATTTAATGAATGACTGTTTGGATTGATTTGATGTGATAGTATATATAGTAGTATATATACCAATATATATATTGGCATATGTATATATTGGAGTTGATATTCCCGCAATATATAGCGGATGAGACCCTATGCGCCGCATAGTAGCGAATGATATTTTATAAAACCCATATACCGCGATATTCCACCTTGAAGTGGAATTGGTATTGTGCTAACATTTGTGGATGCAGGGAAAACAGGTTGGAGGGATCCAACTGGATTCCTCAAAATATTTAATTTTTGTTAAATATTCTGTGATATGATTTTGATATCCTGTGATGACTTATATGGATAATTGGATGTTATGGTTTGGTTGGACCGATTTGGATATGCTGAGTTATCAAAATCTCTAGAATGGAATTTTTGAAAAGAAATAAAGAGTAAATTTTAAGTAAATTAATTATAAAGAGTTTGGAATAAGTTTGAGAATAAATCTGATTAAGAATAAAACTGATTTCCAAAATTCTAATAAATATGTAAAAGAGGAATTTTAAATAAACAGAGAAATATTGAATTTAAAGAAAACTTATGTGATATTATTTAAAAGAATAAATAATTTATTTTAATTCAATGTTTAAATGTAATTAAAAAGAAAGAAGGAATTTGGGAAATCGGAAACTTGTGTTTCAGTTTAAAGATTTTAAATCATAATGAGAAATAAAATCTGGAAGTTAATGAATTTGGAAATAAATGAATTTAGTAAGGAAATTTATTTCAAAATAAAATAAATTGGATTGTAAATTGATTTAAATACTTTGGGATTTGAAATTTAAAGAGAAATGAGATTTTGGAGATATAAACTGGGTTTATAAAGTGAAATGGAATATCAGTGGATATTTGAAATATAAATTCAAGATGGGAATTTATAAAAGGGATATGAATTGGTTTATAAATAAATGTTGATTTATTTTTAAAAGATGGAAATGAGAAGTGTATTTCTCTGGATAGCCAAGTACGTTTTCAAAGAAATTTTTAATATAAGTTAAAAGTTTTAATATGTTTTAAAAAGCATATTTTAGAAAATTGATTATTTCTAAATGTTAAAGTCTAAAGTAGTACTTTCAAAAATCTATTATTGTAGTAATTATATAAAAGTGATTTGGTATTATGTTTTAAAGAGGGAAATTTAGTTTGTATTTATAAATGGTTTTATTTTAAAGTCTATATTTTAATAAAGTATTAAAGTAGTTTAAGTTCAATATTATAAAATATATTTATGATAAGTTCTTTTAAATTATTTTTAAATCTAAAGTATTTTGTACTTGGTGTTTCAGAGAAATAAATATTTGGGAAATGTATTCCGTAAGCGGAAACTGTTGAAATTGTTTCAAAAGGAGTTTGAAAATAGAAATATATCTTGGAAAGATATTTGAGGTTAATAAATAATGTGGGAAATTATTTATTGTGTGATGGTTGCTTGTGGATGTTAATTGATAGTTAAATAACCGACTATCAATATTGGCCAAATGCGCTGATCGTTTCGATGAGACCGGGATCGGGTTTCCGTATACCGGGATTCTAGGTCTGGAGACTCGAATACCACTTCGATCCGGTTTGTACGTTTCGTGTAACGTGTTCGGAGTCGAAGATGGAGCTGTGAAGTGCAAGGGCTAGTCGCTACTAATCCTGATGATATTTCCAAAATGGATGTAGTAGGAATAGTGCCTTCGGTTCCGTTCGAACCCGGGACGGACTTGTATGGACGAATGCTTTCGTGACATCGTCAGGTGGGCGATGGGCATTCTAAGGGATATGTTCTATAAGGTATCGTTTAGCCTCAAACCTCATCAACCGGGAATGACTGAAAATCAGGGGTTATGCAGCAAGGCTTCGTGGGTAGCGCCCACTGGAGAGTGTGGTCATCCCTGTCTAGATGTCCCTTTTATTTCGGCTTAGTGGTGCGGTTGCTGATCCCAACCGCAGGGTGATCATATTCGGAATTGCCCATAGGTGATTCCGGCCTTGTGTTGCAGGGGACTTAGGGTGGGTCCTTGGTACTATGATCTAGGCCACGTACTATGACAGGTGGTACCCCAGTGCCTAGTCATTCGTTGGAAATCCATTCTTCCTACGTGCCTTGTACGAGTTTTGTTTGTATACCTAGTATGCTGGAATTTAATGAATGTAACAATTTCGGCTATTTGAATAAGTAATTGTATATAGACACTATTATAATATCAAAGGATTTTATAAAAAGTGTTTTAGCTATCGTAAGGTAAAAACCCGACATGTTTATTTGTGGCGTGGTCTTACGAGATGCTTTTGTTTCCAATAGATTTTGAAACTTTAATAATCAATTTGAGTGTGATTTTCTCACGCTGGTATTCCAGACTGACTCGGGTATTGTTTTATATGATGCTCGGGTCAGACCGAGATAAACAGGTTTAGGATATGATGCTGTGGAGCTCAGAAGACGAGCTGGATGACGATACGTACTCCCGTACTTGTTATTATTTTTCCGCTGTGTATTCAGTTGTATGTTATGGATGTTGATGTACTCTGATGATGTATTCTGATGATGTATTATATAAACAGATATAGTTTTTGATTTGTGTAAAGATCTGTTGATATATATTATATTTTATTCCGCTGCGATGGTTAGATTCTGATGTTGTTTTTTTCTATTTTCTTCTTCTACCTCTTCTTCTTAACTAAAATGGTTCGATTTTTCGGGTCTGGAAAGTCGGGACGTTACAGCCGCCCCAGCACCGGTCAATCTAGTGCTACTCCCCAAGATGGAGTTTTTATGTCTGCCCAGCAGCTTCTTGATCTTGTAAAGAATGCTCAAGCAGCCGGTTCTATTTCGGAGCCTACTCACCCTAAGTCTGGATTTGCACGCTTGTGCAACGATTATACCAACTTGGGTGGAAAACCATTCAAAGGTTCTGAAACCATTATTGAAGTCCAGGCTTAGCTAAGAACATGCGACCACATCTTTTCTCGCATGAATCTTATTGATCTTCACCGAGTTCAGGTGGCCTCTAGTATGCTCCAAGAAAGAGCATTAGATTGGTACGAGCTTCTGATTTGTGAAATTAATGAAACAGATCTTACTTGGGAGCAATTCCGGGAACGATTCGAATTAAAGTTTTTGCCAGAAGCTGAGAAGGTGACTTTGGCCCGTCGTTTCATAGACCTTGTTCAAGGTGAATCCTCCGTGGCAGATTATGTCACATCCTTCGAGTCACTTTCTAAATACGGGGTCGAATACATAAACACCCCATTGAAGAAGAACCAAAGATTTGTCTATGGCTTGAACAAAAATCTCAAGAAGCCATTACTTCTAAAATTAGAAGTTTCTTTTGATCAACTCATTGGTATCGCTCTTCGTCTTGAAGAGGCGGATAGGGAGAGTGATATTGAAGTGGTGGGTGTCAAACCAAACTTCAACAATAACAAGAAAAGGCCTATAAAGTCCAAAGGACTGTATCCTAATAAGAAAGGAAAACAAGAAAATCCTATAGCAAAGACTTCTTCCTCTAGTAGCGGGCAATGCTACAACTGTGGTTCTAAGGACCATTATGCGAATAAGTGTACAAAGCCCCGCGCTTGTCGCTATTGAAAAAGCCCGGATCATTATTTATCTGCATGCCCCAAACTCCAAAATAAGAAGGAAGGAAAGTTAAATGTTGCTCAAGCCCTTGGCAACACATCTCGTGGTCAAGGTATATCTAATTCTATCCTTGATGGCATTATTATATTTCGTGATCATCCTATTCGAGTTCTTTTTGATACAGGTGTGTCCCATTCCTTTATATCAAAGGAACTTGTTGATACTTTTTCTTTAAGTGTTGTTGCTTTAATGACTTCTTTGAGAATCGCGAATCTGGTTGGTGGATCCGCAACCCTCAGTTTACTTTGTAAAGATGTCGAGATTGTTTTATGTGATTTTTCTTTTCAAGCCGATTTGCATGTCATGCGTTACTTAGGCTTCGGAATGATTTTGGGAATGGATTGGCTTAATCGTTATGAAGCTCATATCCTATGTCCTGAGCGGACTATTTATCTTCGACATCCTCTATCTGTTAAGCGGATTTCTATTATTCTTAAAGATTCGGATTCCACTTTGGTGGCATCTTTATATTCTTTAAATCCTCATGATGACGATAATGCTGATGAAGAGGATGTCATTTTTCTTATTCACGTTGTTCGTGAATTTTCCGACATATTTGAGCCCGTTTTAAGACTACCACCTAAGCGAGCAATTGAGTTCAGAATTAATCTTATCCTTGGAGCTCAACCTATCACTCGTCCTTCTTATCGCATGTCCAATAAGGAAAATGAGGAGATGCGCAAACAATTATCCGAATTGGAGACGAAGCAATTTATTCACTCTAGTTCCTCGCCTTGGAGAGCTTCGACTATTTTTGTGGAGAAATCTGATGGTACACTTAGGCTCTGCGTTGACTACCGCAAGCTTAATGACCTCACTATCAAGAATAAATATCCATTGCCTCAGATTGATGATCTATTTGATCAACTTAGTGGTGCTAGAGTCTTTTCACAATTGGACTTAGCAACTGGTTTTCATTAGCTTCGTATTGCAGAGGATAGTATTCCTTTGACATCATTCCGTACTCCTTATGGATCTTATGAATGGCTTATTATGCCATTTGGTTTGACGAATGCTCCAGCTTATTTCGTCGACCTTATGAATCGAGTTTTAAAGACTTCCTTGACCGATTTGTTCTCATCTCTATAGATGATATTCTTATTTATTCTAAAACCGAAGAGGAGCATGAAAATCATCTTCGGATTGTGTTGGAAACTCTTAGGAGAAATCAATTGAAAGCAAAGTTTTCAAAATGCCAATTTTGGCAATCTCGTGTGAAATTTTTGGGCCATATTATTTCTGAATCCGGAATTTCCGTGGATCCTTCAAAGATCGAAGCGATTCAAAATTGGAAGAGACCGGAGAGTGTGACGGAAATTCGTAGCTTCCTTGGATTGGCGGGCTATTACCGTCGATTCATAAAAGACTTTTCTAAAATTTTCGTGCCTCTCACTAGTTTGACAAAGAAGGGAGTTAAATACATTTGGTCGGACAAATGTGAAGCTTCATTTCAAAAATTAAAAGAACTCCTTTCCGATGCTCCTATTCTTGTGATTCCCGATGGGAACCAAGATTTTGTTGTGTATACTGATGCTAGTCGCGTTGGTTTGGGTGCCGTTCTTTTGCAAAGAGAACATGTTATTGCTTATGCTTCTAGGCAATTGAAGTCAACCGAGACTAGATATGCCACTCATGATTTAGAGCTCGCGGCTATTGTTTTCGCTCTTCAAATTTGGCGTCATTATCTTTTGGGAGAAAAAAGTATTCTTTACACCGATCATAAATCTTTGAAGTATTTATTTTCTCAAAAGGAACTTAATTTGCGTCAACAGCGTTGGCTCGAATTTCTTGCATCATATGATCTTGATATTCTTTATACTCCCGGAAAAGGAAATCGTGTTGCCGATGCCCTTAGCTCAAAGCGACAAGCGGTTGTTTCTATGATGATATCTGAATGGAACGATCTCAAGACTTTGTCTACTTGTGAGATTCGAGATCGTGTATCCGATTTATGTTCATCTCTTGTTTTATGTAGCTTTGAGGCTCATCCATCTCTTTTGGGCCGCATTCTTGAAGCTCAAAAGCTAGATCCCGAATTGGCTCTTCTTGGCCAAAATCTTGGGGATAAAATTGATATTGAGGGTATGAAAGACTTTGGTATTGATTCTCATAGCGGTATTCAAAAATTTGGTAGACTTGTCGTGCCAAATATTAGCGATCTTCGCAAAGACATATTAGAAGATTCCCATCGTTCTAAATTTACCATTCATCCTGGTAGTAGTAAAATGTATGCGGATATGAAGCGACCTTATTATTGGGAGGGAATGAAATTTGATATCGCTAACGTCGTAAAGCGTTGCATGGCTTGCCAACTCATTAAGGTCGAGCATCAAAGGCCCGGTGGGTTATTGCAACCTTTAGACATTCCAATTTGGAAGTAGGATCAAATTTCCATGGACTTTATTGACGGCCTTCTCCGTTCTTGTTCGGGTCATGATAGCTTATGGGTGATTGTTGATAGACTTACTAAATCCGCCTATTTTATTCCCGTTCGGTCTAATCGGACCGTTCCTCTTTTGGCCAAACTCTTTATTAAAGAAATTGTTAAATTGCATGGAGTCCCTACTTCTATTGTTAGTGATCGTGATCCATTGTTTACTAGTGGATTTTGGAAGAGTCTTCAAAAAGCTTTGGGAACGAAGCTTAATTTTAGCACCGCTTATCATCTGCAGTCCGATGGATAAACCGAGCGAGTGAATCAAACTCTTGAAGATCTTCTTCGTGCTTGTGTTCTTGACTTTGGTGGAAGTTGGGAAGATCATATTTCTCTTGTTGAATTTTCCTATAATAATAGCTTCCAATCTACTATTTGTATGGCACCTTTTGAGGCACTCTATGGAAGGCCATGCCGTTCTCCTTCTTGTTGGCTTGAGGCCGGTGAGAAGCTGGTTTTAGATCCGGACTTTATTCGTGATTCCACAGAAAAGATTGATCTTATTCGCCATAGGATGAAAGAAGCCCAAAGTAGACAAAAATCCTATGGGAGATCTTGTGGGAGATCTTGTGTTTATTCGTGTTTCACCTATGAAGGGTGTCGTGCATATCAGTCGATCGGGAAAATTAGCGCCTCGATACATTGGTCCGTTTCCCATCACTGAACGTATTAGTTCCGTAGCTTATTGCCTCTTATTACCGGCTTAATTTTCTGCTATTCATGACGTGTTTCACATTTCTCAATTACAGAAATGCCTTCGAGATTCCGATTCTATGCTTGAGCCCGGTGTTGTTGAAGAAATTGAAGTTTCACCTAACTTAACTTATGAGCAACATCCTATTCGAATTATTGCTTCGGAGGTCAAACGCCTTCGGAATAAAGATGTCCCGCTTGTGAAGGTTCAATGGTCCTCAAATCCTAAGGATTGCTCTTGGGAATCCAGAGAATTCATCGAGCGAACACATCCAGACTTAATTTCTGGTGCTCTTTGAGGTGAACTTCTTATTTCAAATTTCTTTTGTGTTGATATGCTTTTTTTTGTTACTTATTATTTCCATCTTAAATATTGCGTGGACGCAATTTCTTTAAGGAGGGGAGTCTGTAACAACCCGCATATTTTACGATTGAGTATTTAAATAATTTATTTAAATATTTCATCGTTAGTCGGATTATGGTCCAAAAAGCTACTTTTTGCAAACTATCAAATTAGGACTCGAGACCACCCCCATTGAGTTCAAAATGACGTTTGCGATCTTTTTGAGTATAAACTTTGATATGTTTGGGGTTAGTGGAATTTTGCTACTTTTTCACTTATGGCATTGGTTTTGTTTCAGCCCATTACACCCAAGCTTCACCCCTCTTCTCTTCATTACTTTATTTCTATTTCCTAATACTCAAGCTTTAGCAACAATGGAGAGAGGAATGGGAAATTAAAACTCCAAGCCCTAATTTCCATTTGCAAATCAAGTTCTAGCTCCAAATCAATAGAAGAAGCCTTGGTAAGCCTCCTCTTCTTCTTCTCCAACTCATTCTCTTATCAATTTCAGAAATTCCTAAACCTAACTTAGGAAATGTTTCTCTTTTAAGCTTAAATTCAAGCTTCTTGAGTTGGGATTGAAGAGAGGTTGATTCTCCTTTGTTTTCAAGCTTCTCCTTCCTTGTTTTTGTGTAAAAAGGTGAGATTTTTATCTCACATCTAAGTCTATAATTATCTTTGATTGTTAGGTATGAATTCCTAACACTTATTCATGAGCAATTGCTATTGATTTGGATTGAATTGGTGAATATTTCAATTTTTGGTGTTTTGAAGCCAAATCTTTAAAAATCATAACTTTGATGTTTAATCATGCTTTTAGTGGTGCACCGAAGAGCCGATAGGGCCGGGTTGTCGATTGGCATAAAACCTTAGCGCCATTGCTCGTCCGATTGCAATTGGGAGGAGTTTTGCACTTCACTTAGTCAGGCTTGGAAGTGCTGGAAACAGGTTCCGGTCGACCGGAACTCTGGTCCAACCGACCGACCTGCTACCAGAATATATCTCTGGCTCTGGTCCAGTCGACTGGCATACTAAATCCGGTCGACTGACCAGCATCCCGAGGATTTTTCCAGGTCTATGTTCGGTTGACCGAACTCAGGGGGTCAGTCGGCCGACCTGCTCCTATTTTGCATATTATGTCTATTTTTGCCTATTTTGCTTGTTTTACAAATTTTATCGATTCATGTTGATTCTCACTTGTTGTTATCATCTATTATTGACTTTGATGACTTCTTTTTTGGGATTTTTGAGAATGTCCATTTTGATGGATTCGGTATCGATTTCTTTGGATTCTATTCACATCCTCGAATGTGGATTTTTGTGATTGATTGTTTCTACAATCATTTTGTGATTTGTCACTTCAAAATACTAAGGTTTCTATACTAATAGTAAATATTCAAACTCTTTTACAAAAATGATTTCAACTTTATTTTTAATACAAAGATCATTTATAAAACCGTTTTCTAATCTATTAGTATATACAAACCTTTACCTCATTCGTATGAGAAAATATAATTAAACGACTTAGCAAAACAAGTGGTATGAAACGCTTGCGTTTACTTCGTCGGTTAATTTTCGGACTTGTTCGATTGAAACTCTTGTGACAATTTTCGAGTGGAAATCTACAATTTGTTCGTAAATATTTATGTTAAGCCAGTGGTTATGGGACATGAAGCTAAACTTCTATATTTACTAGCTTAATGTAATTGACACTTCTTGATGATCGATGATGATCATTTTTGTGATTTAGACTAGCAATGTGCGATGTCTTTTTGTCCGCGAGGGAGACTAAACCCCGTTTCTGTGGAGCTTCGGCTCAATTTGGTGGGGTAGCGACCCATGGTCTTCGGACCGTTTTGTGGAGCTTCAGCTCAAAATAAATGGTTAGCAACCATGGAATAGCATTCCATTCTGTGATACACGTGTTGGTGAGTTTTCATGCTCCCGTTTTGTGATAGGCCTCCCCCCTTTTGTGATTTCTGGATTTCTGTTGATGATTTCTAGAATTTTTGTTTCACTAACTTTTGTGATTTTCATTGGTAAGTTTTATCAATATTTGTGCATTGGTGAATTCGTGTGTCATTAACTTTTGTGATTGGCATTGAGATAATTGTCAACATTTATGGTTTGGTGAATGAAATAAAGAGTATGACATTCCTTTTTATCTTTGAGAAGATTCTTGTGATATTGATTTATCTCTTGTTGATTTTCAATTACGTACTTATGACAGTATGGCAATATGGTAATGATACGTTTTTGTCATATCTCTTATTCTTTATCATTTCATCTGATATTTATAGTTAGACTGATCCGTTTATTATTTTCTTATTAAATAATATTCGGGTCAGACCGAGATGCTACAGGTGCTTCAACTTGACCTCTCATCTGGGAGTATTATCTGACTTTTGGCTAACTACACTACATTTGTAGTTTTTGTTGTTATACATTTGAGTTAGAGACTCCTTGATGTATACATATTCTTTTGTCTTGCACTCGTATCTATTCTTTTGTGATAGTGTGGATCTTTTTTAACCACTACTCTGATAAACACTTTTAAGTGTTATATATTCATATCTATTTCCGCCTTTGTGATATGGATGTCTGTGTCAGAATTTGTGTTATGTTTATTTCTATATTTGTTTCCGAAGATATTATAGCCTCTGTGTAGTAGCTTTGAGTTTTGTATCGGTATGTCGGATTCGCTCTTGAAATGAAATGCATGTTATACTATCTGACATATCGGTGCTAGCACAAAGAAATTACATGTATGGTCGCTCCTCAACAACCTTATTCTCCGTGCTAGTTGACGGCATTACTCCGTAGTGTCCTTGGCTAGCGTGGGTATAGAGGTGGGGCGTCACATGTACGTAGGCAGTCACAAATGGTAGTGACACAACCCTAATAATAATATATCTTTTTCCTGTTTATTATTTTCAAATTATCATGTGTTGTTGTATCTTTCCTACTTATCATTTTATTCCGCATTGACATGTTATTGAGTTTGCAGGAATAGTTATTGTTGTCTCTCGCATCAGAGTTGTGCAGTGGTAGATTTATAGTGTTACATTATGGTATGTATTAAAGCACCTTTTATAGAATAAATGATTAGAACTCTGATAAGTTGTATTACTGAATTTGTACCCTATACATTTAGAAGTATTATATATTTATCAAATGATATTGTGTATTAAATTGGTTGTTTCATTAGTAGTTTCAGAACGGACGGTTTTTCGGTGATTTTGACAGGTCCAAAAGTCTGGGTCATTGCAAATTCCTTTCGTCAACACTATATCACACTAGCACTTATAAAATTTGGTAATGGTTAAAATTCTAATGTCGTCAATATTCAACTTGTATTGTCCAAACACAAAATTTTTGGTTCAATAATAACAATTATTATTAACTAAAGTACTATGGCCAAAGACTTTGACTTTGAGTTGACTTTAGTTGACCATGACATTAACCTCATACAACTGAGGAGACGATTCTCTGTTGAATAGTGTTTCACTTCCGATGCTTCAACTCGATCCAATTATAGTCGTTCAATGGACGTCATGACATGATTTAACCATTATCAAACTGGAGTTTCCATATTGAAGTTTGATTGGTATTCTCAAGTCAAGAGAATTGTGTAATATTATCACGTCGATATTTTCTATTTGATCTTAGTTATATTAAGTAGCAAAAAATTATCATGTGAGTCATTCCATAGTCAACCAATAACTATCAGTACGTAGCCCCTTGGTGCACTTAGTAGCCATGAGTAATACATTGTTCAACTTTTAGAGAGCATTTTGTATTCTAGTCTCAACGGATGTATCAATATCTTGTCTTGATACATCTTAACTGAGAATATTTAAAAGGATGTGTTTATTATATTGTGATTAATTGCCCATAATTACAACACATTGTAATTACTATCACAAAACACGCTATTTATGGATTTTCTATTAAATATACTTGAACTAAATAATTAATTAATATAAAACATTATAACAAGTATATGATAGAAAGAAAAACACATTTTATATCGAACAAGATTTTATTACAGAATTAATAATTCACAATAATTTACAGAATCGCTCATAGGGCATGCCCCTAACTCTATCGTTTACTAGCAAATTAAGGTGAAAATAAGAATAAGTGGTGAAATGGATGATAACTTAGAGATGAGATCCAAATCAATAAAAGATGCTAAGGGTTGGAAAGATGGGTAGTTTGGGAACTAGGGTTATAAGATCAGATTTTATATGTAGAAAAGTAGCGGAGAATACTTCTAAAATGTAAAGAAAGCTAATTTAAAGATATTTTAGGCACAACAGTCAAAACCTTTGTAATGGTCGGTTTGATAATAGATCAAAGATTTAAGAGGCTATGTTTTTTGACAATTAACTTAAGATGTGCTACATTTTTATGTAAATTTATATTATATTCATCATACAAATAATGTTATTTTCATAAAAAAAACAACAATGAGATATATTAATATGAGCATGAGCTACAACGAATGACATGTACAATCGACTATGATGAACTCATAACTTATGGGAAAGGCTTTTAGAAAATAAAGTATTCTCAACAAGGACTTTTCATAGGAGGAGCTAATGCACATAAGGTAAACCTCTTTGAAGTGTTAAATCATCCATAGTTGCGTTTTGGTTTGGCCAAGCGTGTTTTTGTAGATTGTTGAGTACTTTTAATATCAGCATTATTTCAATATCAATGTTATTTTATCTATTTAATTGAGGATTGTGCCTACATCTTACTAAGATACTTTAATATTTACATTATTTTATCTTTTTTACTTTAGTTAATATTAGGGTTTTATCTTTATTTCTCTTATTAACTAAATTTTTTTATTTACTGATGCGACCTTAGTACGTTTTGATACTTTGTTACATAAATTCTTACCATATTATATCATGATTTGTTGGAATGTACTACCACTTTCCCTGATTAGCTCAAAGATATGGGGATTTTCACTCAAAGGGCTTCTTTGTTCAAGGTAATAGGTTTTAAGGTTTTGAAAAATTAGTTTTAAGGACAATTTTCAGAAAAAGATAAACTAAGTTATCAATTTCAGTTATACAGAAGTAATAATAAATGAATTTATTATTTCATATATAACTTAAAAGGATAAATAAATTTAGCATTTTCCTATAAATTTTCCTTAAAACAAATTATTCAGAAATATTGTCCTTAAAACTTATTACCCTAGAATGAGAAGCCCTTCAACCTAATTTCCACTCAAAGATATTATAGAATTTGAACTAATTTCTAAATCTATTTAAGGCAATTTGATTTAAGTTTATTTTCTTCCTCAACAACAAACGTTTGTTATGTAGAAATAAGGAAGAGCAAAATAAGGAAGGCATTAATCGGGATTACAACTCATTTGCATTGATTTTTGTTATTTAATATGCTAAGTTATCTTTTGCTGGAGTATAACATTAGAAAGAAGGATAATTGTTTATCTAGAATTTATTTTGAAGTGGAATATATTTAATAGAGATTGGAATTTGTAGGTATTTCGATTGGTGTTATTTGTGCGTATAGTAGTAGATTATTCTAGGTAAATTATGGGAATGATACATATCATTTATAAAAGAATGTATAGTATTTCTTATTGTATTTTTTCATGCTAAGGTTATTATTCTTCAATGAAAATTTTGTTATGGAAAGCAAGATGTCAACATTGCATCATTTAAGCTAGGGTTAGAAAGCTTAATATTCGTTGACCGTTTACACAATGATGTATTTGTTAGTGGCCACGATTGAAAAATTAAAGTTCAAATGGAAGAGATGAGCAAGAATAGGAAGATTATGCTTAGTTCTAATTTTTTTTCTCAAGGTATGTTTTGTTGTAGTTCTATTTGAAAAAATAAAAGATTTGATGCTTATTCTTTTTCTCTTTAGTCTTTTGATTAACTTAAATGCATATTTTCATGAAGATTTATAATTTATAATTTTAATTTGAGTTTATACAGCAACTTTTTTACCTATCAAGAGGCATGATGTGTAATTTTTTAACCTTCGGCATTTTTCTGATTTGCTACAAAAGAACAAATGAGGCTAATTCAGTTTAGTAAACCAATCGATCCATTTATCCATCAGTAGTAACTAGTGAGAACTCATGCTATGCACACGAGTTTTTATTTAACTATCAGTAGTAACGACTGTGAACCCATGGTACACACATAGGGTTTTTCGTATAATTTATCTAATAGTGTCTTTTATATTTTTCTTTATTATACGAATGTAAGAGCATGTGTTCATGGATAGTAATTTTCTGATTATTTTTTACTCGAACGCCATCGATAAACTTTTGTTGGTAAATCCGTTTTAGTAATCTCAAAGCGCATAAAGCATAACTTCATATTTTTAAAGAAAAATGACTTTGTAAAAAGAGAAAACCTTACCTATCAGTTATTTCTAACATGGTAAGTATTACATTACTAAGCAAGCTTATTCATTTTCAAATGTAAGTGATGTATGTTTAATATGAGTTTATTGTATGTTCAATATATAAATTTAAATATGCATGTAGTTTGATATGCTAATAGTATTCTAAACTTGAAATAGAGAAACTGTGCTCAATGTGAATTAATTTTTCAAATTTTGTTCAAATAAACAACACTCCACCAATTGCATTATTATACTTTTTTGACATCATGCAGTACTAATTTAGTTAGTATAACATCATAGAAACATAAAAAAACTATATTTTTGCTTCGTGTAACATAACTTGCAAATTATACACAATACACGATATGTGGTAAGATCTGAAACAAACAAATAAATTTTCCATTTACTTCAAATGTTCATGTAAACATAAAACTAAATAATGTAGCAATAAGCATAAATTCAAAGTAAATTAATATCAATATAACACAAAATACCTGTAGTCACACATATAAAAATCTGGATGATATTTCATTGGAGATAACAATTAGACCAAAAGGTGTGGGGAAACACACTCAATGATAGAATCTATTCAAATTTGTTATATTATTATTAGAATAACTTATTATAAATGGCTATATTACAATATAGAACAAAGTATTTTTAGAATTAACACTTACATATTTAACGAAGCAACAAATATTTCAAACCAAATATACCAACAAACTATAATGAATAAAGTGTCAAGTAAAAATCTATTTTTCTTTTTGAACTTAAATCTAAAACTATTCCAATAATATTCACAATCATAAATTTTAGTTATTATATTAAAGTTAAAGATTTAAAAACATTATTCAGAATGAAATAAGTATCCATGCAATCATATTATACATGTTTAATATCTTCAAAATGCAGATTACAAAAATAACATTTATTATCAATTTGCATATTTTTCCTTTTTAAAAATTCTATAGCATTTAGTTTTCCATGCATAATTAACCACATGTGAATTTTAGATTTAGGAGGAGCATTTGATTTCCAAATAAATTTAAAAGAGTTATTTGTTACACCTGAAAAGTTAATAAATCTATAAAAATAATCTAATCCTAAATAATTACAGTCATTTTAATAAATTGATTTTTATAATTTCTTCATTTTGTTTTAATTGGATATCTAATCCTAAATATAAATTAGCTAAAAATAATCTATTTAAAGAATATCTTTACTACTAATAATGAGAATTCATTGAATAGACTTCAATCATGTCTTTATGAAATACCAAATATACCCTTCGTCTTTCTCCGTGCTCCTGCATATCTCATTCCGGCATTATTCCACGTTGTTTCTGAAACTAAAAAAACCCTAATTCCCTTTTCCCATTCCTTCTCACTCGAACACTAAAAAACAATCGATTTCCAAACCCTATGCAGAGGCAACGTCGATTAGCATCTACCTCTATTTCGCAATTACCAACGATTAGCACTTACCGATGACAACGCTCAACAATTATAGAATCGATGTCCACCATACTTCAACCATAGGTACTTTTTCCGTTGATTTCCATTACATTTACCGGTTTAGCAACGACTATTTTGTGCATTTTCCTTCTTCTGTTACCCTTCGCAGTAGCAACGATAACTAGCAACTAATGACGACCATGCTCAACCATCAATGTGCAGTTATCTATTAGACGTCCATCAAATGTAATTTTTCGTTAATTTTCATTCACCTACACTGAGTTTGCGTAATATCAGTCAGATTACATTCACTGTTAGTTCTTACCGTGTTCACTACCGCTTCTGTTTCAGTTTTTCTACATCCGATCCTGAAGTTATACATGCCTTGATAATACTCCGACCAGAACTACGTTGAGGTATTCATACTGATTTAATTTTAGTATCATTGACACTAAATTTGTGCATAATATATGTACTGTCTCTTTTACCATTTTTAACATTGCTTTTGATGTTTATATTTTTCATTTGGCAGCTAAAAAAACATTGTGTTTCATTACATGCCCTTTCCAATTTATGATTTAAACTTAACTATTGAATTCATTTTCCCCTACAAGCGCATATACATCACCACTTATGAAAACTTTTTATGTTGAACCTGCATTCGGCTAGATGTATTTCTTAGTTTTTTTTCCTTCCATCGTTGTAATGTTACCTTGAGATTATAGAATAAATCTTACTTAAATTGATATGATTCTTCTTGGTTTAAATTTATTTCGTAGCTTGGTTCTAGTGGGGAGATTTCATGATCAATCCAACTTATGCTTACAGCCTTCCAGAATTCTTCATTTTCTCATTTCCTTCTATTACCATTATACCGTGCGCCATTTGCCTCTCTTAAGTCTTATAGTGCTTTCAAGTTTGGTAAGATTGGATAAAGAAACCTGAAACAATAAATGGATCTATGTCAATTCAAACTTCAGCTAGGCAAAGGTAATGAATATTGTTTTTTAATCCTTTTCTTCGGTTAATCTCAATATTATTTTGTTTTATCCTTTTGTACATAAATACAGTTTAATATTTTGGGTTTACTTAACATCAATAAAAATTGCCATATTTTTTGTTTCATAAAATTAGTTCTTTTTTTAATTTATATTTGGAGCTCAAGTTATTTTATATATGTGTTACTAATTTCTTTGGTTACTAATATACATATGTAATATATGTAGTAAAATATGTATCCTGCCAACCAACTATTTTTTGCACTGATAACTCATTCGCTACAACAGTGTGCAAAGTTGTAATGTAATGGGTTTGGCAATAAATATTTAAAATAAAACCAATCCGTGTAGACTTAATTATTTTATGTGGATTGTACGTATGTATATGCATGACTTCTGACCAATATAATAGTCCTGCAAATGCATTGCATTTGTCAAACTATAATCACTACCCTGGAACTATTAAAATAGTGTAAAATTGAACTTCTATTCATAGTTTTCCTTTTAATTTTTTTACTTTGATACGACTAAAATCTATCACAAGCAGTTATGGTGGGTGTCAAATTTTCTTTTTAAAAATTCTTCTTTTAATGAATGTATGTTGGATATTATTTATTTGATTTTAGTTATTTTAATTAATTTACTTTATAGGTTTATTCTCCAAAAAGGATGGAAGTTTGATTCAGAGAGTAGTTTTTCCAATAACCTTTTGCAATCTATTGCTATATTCCTTCGGTAAGGTATTTTGAGATGCATACATCGGTTTTCTAAACAAAAATAATATTACTTAGCACAGCTGCAATTACTTATATGAGTTTATATAAATGGTATGAAGTCATTTTAAAGTTTTTAGAGAACTCATATGAGATGTTTCATTTTATTTTATTTTATTCCATTTTGGTTTTAAAATTTTTAAATGATTGGCATACATGTAACTGATTGCCCAATGTACCAAAATAAGTGTCATCCATCCTTGTAAAATGTTTGGTGGATTTTTTGAGCCACAATACCAAAAAATTTCTACCATTATATGCTTAATGTAATGTAAAAAGGTATGCTTGGTGTAGGTTGTATGAAAATGTAAAATGTTTTATGTTCCCACTATTGCCTTTGAATGGGTTATCAATTCTTCTGTAAATTAACTCAACCTTCAATTTCTGTACTATGAAGCAGTTTTTTCCTCTACTGAATAAAAAACAGTACACGGTATTTCAATATATATATATAATATAGTATATGATCTTTAAGTGGACTTTTTTACCATATACATTTTTTCATAATTAAACAGCTGAAAAAAATTTGGATGCATTTTTATTTAAGACTTAGCATGACGAACATTGAGGATTTAAACAAATAACAATTATGGTCACATTTATGGTAGAATTTCCTGTACGATGGCATGCAGTAAAAGATCCTATTTTTAGTGCACCTTTAGCAATTTTAAACGATTCTCTTGAATTCTCAAACATTTAAATTGGTGGAGATTAACCTTTAACTTAAACAACTACAGATGACTTAACCACCTTCATTATATTTGACATTGCACTCACACTCCTTGATTGGGTGGTTTTTATGCTATTTTGATGACCACATGAATGCTTATATATTAATATGATTGCTTCATTTAGAAACTAAAGGGTGTATCTGCCGTATGAGTTGATAATAATAAGGTGCAATTTAATTAGAAGAATGGATAGATTATATTTTCATTAAATTTTATCTATTAATGTTTGCATCTATTCTGTTATGTTGTAACTACCTTTTACTGATATATTTGGCAATTCAGTTTGTATATTTATTGAGTGCATAATATATTAAGTTCAATTGTATGCATATAATAAATGATAGTATGCTCTGCTTTAGAAATTGTTAAGTCCAATACTGTTAACTAAAACTAATTAAAGTTTATTGTAACGTATAAAAAAGGATTATAAACACAGTACATATTTTAATCGCGACGTACAATGTTTGATTAATAAAACATGTACCAGACTTGGTTAGGAGGTATTCTAATTCATGCCAACGCTTATACCACTTGGATTGGGTTAGACGGAATGTTATTGTTGTAGCATGGCTTACTAGGTTACCTGGCCGAACAACTTAGGTTATTTGAATGGTTCTTTCTGCTTATGACTTGGTTTGCAGTTCTTTGACTCAATGAGCCTTTGAGGCTGTTGGTCGATGTAACTTTAGCCTACAACCATGACCTTCCAGCTTTGGTTTATGAAGCCTAACCAAGTATTAATGCATACTCTTCTCCATCACATATGCATGTTACTATTCTTTCTTCTTCAGACATAATTGCAACCAATGCTGATAATATTTGTAATGATGATGGAGGGAGGCATCCTTTGGAAAAATCAACTTGTCAAATAAAAAAAGAATGTGAGCAAGTGGTCGTTGTGCACCTTAGGGAAGAAGGAAAATGCAGCATGGGCAGTCCTAGCATTGAGCCATATATCTTGGGTTAGCAATTTATCATGCTAGCTTATGTGGATGTAGAACTATATAGTAATATATACAAGGTAAATTGAATGAAATTTTTTGTATATGATTTTCTAGAATCTACCAGTTTTCTTATGGGTTTGATATTGCAATATACTAAAAAAAGTACACCGCCATATCTCTGTGTGCTATAAACAGAAAATATTAGATATGTTCGCCCTCCACCTCTTGGATTCCACTACAAATAAGAATTTTGTATGTGTTAGTACGTATTTAGTTTAATCACTATACATGGAAAATATTACTGACAAATTGTTTTGTATATCATGCAGGCAAGGCTAAAAGGTGAGATAAATAACTTTTAAATTCTAGATGGTCGGTGCCTTATTTAAACATCAACATAAATTTCCACATGCGAAGATCAAAGAGACTATGGGTGGAAAAGGGCATTCTCGATATGCACAAGTATGCAACACTTCTATCATAACAAGTATGGTACAACTACATATAAAATAATGTTGATTAGACTTCTTACATCACATCTTACTACTTATAATTATTATGAAACTTTTTTTCATATACCCAACAATTAATTAAGTATAGTTTTACTTCATATGTTTCATTCTCCCAAATTCTGATTTGTTAAAATACTGCTTCATCATTGATGGTTACCTTGAATTAATCTATTTATTTAGCCCCTGATATGCAGAACATATGACTCAGTTCAATCGTACTGATAATTCATGTTGATATATCCACCAAATAATACACTACACTTACATTCCTGTTTTATTCTCACATTTTATTATATGTCAATGTACTCTTTCTTCAAGTACCAATTTATAGAAGTCATTAAACATCAATACTTAAATTCATAACGAGACGAGACCAGTCAACCTGTTATATACAGGCCTAGGTTAAGATACACAATACTATATAAAAGATGTACATCAAGTATCAAGTGGCTGAGTACCGCAATAGTTGGTAATGGACCGAAAAAAATTCCATAAAAGTTAAAATTAATTTTTTCTGGCAACCTTACATTCAGGAGTAGTACAAAAAGTGGTAGCAAAATCTATCAAAACTAAAAACATGTCCTGTCACCATTCTCCCTACTAACAATAGGCACTAACTCCATTCTTTAATGCATGAGATAGATATGGTTTTTGAATGTATATCAAACAACTTCATTTCAATTACCATTACATCAAACATCATGACAATTATGGGAAAAAACAAAGGTATAAATATTCAACTTTAAATTCACTACTGCATGATATAACGACCCGCGTGTGAAGCATGTATTATTCCCATTTCCAGTAGTATTAAATAAACTAAAACAAAATAAAGGAATGATAAAACTACGAATGCTTTCAAGTTATTGGTTCTATGAACGTTCTCAGTCCTTGCTGGTATAAAATAAATTAAAACAATAGAGTGTTCTCAGTCGTTGCCTAAGGTTCAGTTTATGCTGGCAATGCTACTATCAAATCTACTTCTGCATGTGCAACTAAAAATGAATGTATGTTGTGATTAAAATGCAGGTCCACTTGGACGTGCATATAAAATATCTATATGTTGGCACTGTTCTATTTTTGTTATGTATTTTACCTAAATTTAAAGCCATATCAATTGCGAGGACACGTAAATTATTTTCTGCAGTACTCATCTTTTTTAGCTTTAAAAAAGTATTTATAGAGTATGAACTATTAAGTGTGATCCAGTTGCCATTGAAAAAAAAACCATTTACAATCTTATATGCAATGTCCTTAAATTAAATGTAGGGGTTTATTAGGCACATTGAGTTTGAACTATGCATTTGTTTGATTTCAGCTTAATTACATCTATTTTACTTAGATAGTTATGTTTGTATGTGACACATTGTTTGAAACTATAGTTATAGATTTTATGTTATTTTATTTTAAGGTCAAGTAACAAGCAAACTAGATAGGGTAAAGAACAAAATTATATTTATGTTTGAAAGATTTATTTTCTCTTGCAAGGAAGCGTAGAGAACTGAGATCTATCTTTCTATTATAAGTCTCCAAATTATTACAATGGGTTTATCATCTTCTAACCATTTTGTTTGCTTTGATATATCATTCTCAATATTACCAAATATACTAGATTACCATCAACTATTTAGTGTGAATGGATTTTTTGACAACCTTCTGCATACTCCAAAAAAAACTAAATTGGATTAGTTTCCAAAAAAAACTAAACTGCTGATGTTTCATTCTTGCAGTGGCCTCCATCACAGTAGAACTGAATGCTAATATATTCTTACCATTTTGAGTTCAAGGTTATCTTTACTACTAATAATGAGAATTCCATGAATTAATTTCAACCGTGTCATTTGTAAATACCAAAAATGCCTTTACGCATTCATGACCGCACTCGGTTATACCTCCCAATGCATTCGTTCCTTCTGTTCCCATTCTCCCTTCCTAAAACCTATTTGTGTTCCTCCCTAAATTCATCCTCAAAATATCAAATTCCATTATTTCCCGATTCCTTTCATCCTCAAATTTGATCTCATCGATGAGATAGCATCCGCGCCAGCCTTCCTCAACACCGATCTTCCTTATCTGCGAATTACCAGATTCGATCCCCACTTCTTCGACGTCCTCCCTGTTCATTCCCAATTCCATTCATTCCCAAAATCAATCATACCAACAATGTACCATCCATGGCAGGCGACTAGATGAGCCGGAAGAGGTAGCTCACTGCTCACCTATCTGACATCTCAAGTGGCAGGCGATTTCTCTTCCGTTCTGCTTTCTATCCTTGGTATACTTCTGTATAATTTATATATTTTGACTAAAATGTTTATACACTTCGATCACTTTTTTAGGCTATCATTGACTGTTCTTTATTCTTACTGGTGTGATTTCACTAAGCTAAATCCATACAACTTTGACATTGTTACTCACTATTCAAGTATTGTTTGATCTGATTTGTGAATCTACAATGTAGAGGATAAAATTTCCACCTGGTTTGCGATTTGCGAAGTGAAATTTGTTACAAACAAACATATTTTCATTTCTTTGGTTACTGATTATATAAAGGGATAGTTTGGCTCACATCCCTAACAAGTTTTAAAATAGATAAAACATCCTTCACAACCAACATTTACGTTTCCGCTCCCTATTTTCAAATTCACGCACGCAAAAAGTCCCAAATACCCTTTATGTTTTAAACTTTTCAAACGTGTATAACTTTATTTACAAAAACCGGATCAACATACCGTTTTCACCAAAAAATCACAAATTTTATGATCTTTAAAATGAGATCCATTGTTGATACCAAAAATTTATATTTGTATTAAAGGTGCAATTATTTCAAATATTTGCAGACAATTCAGCAAATATTAAACATTTCGATTTTTTTTCAAATTTATAAAAATTGCACAAAATTGCATATATTTCTGCAACTATATGGTATAGTTGCAGAAATGTCTGCAACTATTGGGTATAGTTGTAGAAATTTATGCAACTATATGGTATAGTTGCAGAAATATCTGCAACTATTGCATATAGTTGCAGACATTCCTGCAACTATTGCGTATAGTTGCAGAAATTTCTGCAACTATTGCGTATAGTTGCAGACATTTCTGCAACTATTGCAAATAGTTGCAGAAATGCAACTATTGCAAATAATTGCAGAATTGTTTGCAACTATTTGCAATAGTTGCAGATATTTCTGCAACTATTGCGCATAGTTGCAGACATTTCTGCAACTATTGCATATAGTTGCACAAATGCAACTATTTCGTATAGTTGCAGAAATGTCTGCAACTATTGCGTATAGTTGTAGAAATTTCTGCAACTATCACATATATTTGCAGAAATTTGTTGCGATTATTTATAACTGCAAATATTAAGAATATCATATTTCATAAAAAAAACTTGATTCGTCTTCAATTTAATTGCAGTTTTCCATTTAAATCGAAAAATAAGAAGAAGAATTAGAGCTCGCAGTGAAACGCAGGGGTAATTTGGGGAATAAATTGGCTGAAAACAGAAACAGGGACGTAGAATATATACTTTTTATGACAGGGATCCGCTTTGAAATTAAGTTAAGGATGTGTGACTAATTTTCACTTATATAAATATTTATAGTATACTCTTCAATTATTTTCCGTATACTCTTCATTTACTGTTAGTATCTCCACTGGTTGATGTTACAAGTTCAAGTTTTGTAAGAACAGGTGGCCTGTTTCTTGCTAATTTTGAGCCATGCCAACTTAAATTAAGTACTAGATCATTTAAGCTGCTTGGTTCTCAAAATGATGATAATTTGGAAATTATCTGCTACAATCTAATGAAATTACACTTTGTAAAACATCCTATTTCTAGGCTTTCATTGCAAACTGAAGAATTTCCATTTGTTAAATCGGGATTGTTTTGTTTATGCCTATAAAATATCAGCTAGAAGATTGCAATTTATCGGCTTAATTGCACAAAAGTTAATTGGTTTCTTTATGCTCATAATTTCATTTTTGAATATAAATTTTACTTCAATGCAATCCCTTTTTTTGTGGTTTCCTACTTCATAAAATATAAATTTATTGTACTATTAAAGGTAAAATCTGAAATCTGAGTTACGTAAATTTGGCGCTGATGTGGCCAAAATGGTTTATTTTTGTAATAAGTTATTAAACTGGTCTAAATTTATAATTGGTTTTTAAAATTGGCCTAAATTTAAAAATTATTCTCCAATTTAACATTCATTTACAACTTTGTACACATTTTTCTTTACGCATACCATTATGTTTAGGGGTGCTTTTGGCAATTTAGTTAGATGGGCCCCATAAATAATTTTAGTTACTACGCTTATATATTTGTTATAATTCTAAATTTATATTTTAAGTGCATTCTAATAGTTTTTCCTATTCATGTGTATTTTTTATGCTCATCCTTTTATATGCACGTGCTAACTACGGCTTACGTCCACTCCAACCTAGTGTTAAAAGTAAAATATTGCTTCAAGAGTTGGGTTCGACGATCGTTATGGTGGGCCCATGTAGGTGAGAAGGCCCTGTAGTCAGGGTTTCACATATAAATACAACAGGCTTGCTTCAGAAGGACCTTCATTCTGTTTTTCTTCATCTTCTATCTAGAGGCTACTCTGCCATTTTTATTCTGGAATTTTGGATTGTAACTGTAATCAAATTTCAATATAATCAAATGGATTATTCTGGAGTGGACGTAGGCCGGAGTTAGCCGAACTTAATTCAAATATCTGTGAAAACTACTAATTTCAGTATACACGGATATTTTACTTTTTATGTGAAATAGGAGTGCAACATACTGCCTATGGCATCTGTTGCGTTGGCTGGAGTGGTGAATGAAGTTCATTCTATAGTAGCATCGGTAAGCATGATCCCCCTATGGTTTTTTGTAGTGGTGATCCCTCTACGAAGCACAAGTTGCGGTTAAGGAAGCATATAGCACAAGCAATGCTTTTAGTCGCTTTTCCATTTACTTATTCCACTCATGTTTCTATCACATCAAAAATATAGAATATATGTTGCGGTAATATTAATTACCAGATTAGTTATTAGACTATCAACTCTTAAAAATGTTGAAATTAAGAGAGAACCCTGTATTAGTAAATTCAAGTTTATATTTATTTATTTTGATTAATAAGTAAATCGTATGCATGACATCAAACAATTTCTTGAAATTAAATGTCTGAATGACATATTCATAACTTTTGATTAATTTTTGAAGAAAAAATCACTCATTTATATGGTATTCTAATTGTTACACATTACGCAAACTGGATTTACTGTATGATGTACAGTAAATCCAGTTGAGAACTAATAGCATGTTTAATGCATGCATTACCTTAGTGTAAAAAGGTTTTTGATAATGTTTTCCATATTCTTTTGTATAATGCATATGTTTGTATAACTATACATTATTATAATGAAAATATATTCATGCAATACCTTATGGAAAAAATCTACATTTTTAGAATGCAACATTAGTGCTGTAATACATCGGACACAACTGTAGATTCGTTATCTGTATTCTTAATTTTGTTTACCCAGACATTTTGGAACTCCTTCATTTAGCCAATATTATAACTGGATTTGGATGAGTCCTTATTTATAGTTTATAATAAAAAAGACTTCCATGAAATATAAGACTATAACGTCTCATTCATTATGTGATTAATACTCAGGGAGGAATTTGTTTGCCTAACTTATTAAAAGTCGTTATTGTTGTATAGAAAACTGCAACCAAGAATCTAGAAAACTGCATACTTGCCTATGGTGATTTGTGCATAACATCTGTTTCTGTTTTGAATGTACATTGTAGTCATTTGTATTTAAATGTCAAAATATGTAAATTAAGATAGATATTTAATTTTTTCTTTAAAAACTTTTGTAACTATTTATTTTTATTTTATATTTAAAAAAGGCAACTTATTATGTTGTTATTCATATATTGTGTTTGAAGTCTGCTATGTTTTGTGTATGTTGTTAAATATGTTCAATACTACTATTTATTTGGTGATGCTACTGATATTTTGATGTTGTTTTCGAAGTTATTTATCTTGCAGTCCACTAAAAAAGTTTAATTCTTTCAGTTGAGTTCTATAAAGATTCTCTCTATCCAATTGGGTGGGTCAGACAAACACAAACAACACATGAGCACATTACCTAATTCAATTTCTACACTTTTCTCAGATCTAAATCAAATTTATTTATGGTACTTTACCTCTTCTTTGGTTAGTCTAATAAGAAAATTGATGCAGATTGATGTTCTTTTTGAATATGAGTAATAGATTGTTGTAAATTGTAATCCATTTTTGTAGCAGCCTTGAAGTTGTTCCTGTGGACCTCTATAATGACCATGCTCAAATATACTTTCATCCTGCAATGCAACTTACCTTTATTTTTTATATCCCTGTAAGTTTTTAATCAAGTTTGCTTCTCTTCCCTTTTTAAGCTTATCGGCCCTCTTTGTACTAATGTGTTATCGGATGATGTCAAGAAAGTTACTCATGCATGCACATTGTTATTAGAGCAGGCACACTTGGGCGTGCATATACACTCATCTTAATAAGGTTAATAATAATATTAAACTATTTAAACATAAAAATAATATTTTTGACATTAATAATTGTAGTATCAATATTTTTTCAAACTTAAATGATGATTTCACTATGTATCATAATATCCTTTTGATCAAAGGACCATAAGGATATTTTTGATTTGTTTTAGTTATTGTTTTAGTTTTTGATTATTTTAGTTTATAGATCTTTAAGTTCAATTGATCATGGATTCCTTTTAGTCATTTTTCTAATCTTTACTTTATTCTGTCCTATTAGCTTAACTTTTGTATCTTTACTTCTATTTCTTTTATACACATATATGTGTATCATTCTAACTATTTTCTTTAGTTCCTTTACAGGTACAGATTTGGGCTAGATATGGTGTTAGTTTCTTATTGCAGGTACACAGGATTGTGGATTGCAGGATTGCTGTTTGCAGTAAGGGGTTCTTTTCAGTACATCTTCACCTTCTTTATGGCGTTCTATGTTCAGGAGGATTCACTTTTCAGATATGCACTCCTTCCAGCTTTACCGAGTCTTCAGAGTGGCGTTTCCACTCAAGATCGTTCGCAGTTCCATTTCAGATCATTCGCATTTCCATTCCTTCAGAGTCAACGGCTTGGAGTTGCCTTCTTAGATAGAGCTGGCTTCCAGTTTCATTGGTTATGTGATATTCCATAGTTTTTCAGGTACTTCTAACACCTAAATATCGGGCGGTGGCCATGCCGGAGCTCGGTATTAGGGTGTAATGGGCGGTGGCCCTGCCAAAGCTCATTTTAGGGGTACTTGAGTATTTCCTTTGATACTTTACTTAGATTAGCTACCTGCCAGGCATGTTGGCAACACCTTCTCTTGTGATATATATATATATATATATATTTACATGTGTGCTATTTTAAAGGATCACACATTTTCTCAAAAAAGAAGCAACGAATATTTAAATGAAAGTAGGAGTGATTTTATTGTTAAATAACGATTTTATAAAATGCAAAAAAAAGTCAAACTTAAATCATCCTATTGTAAACTAAAACCTGAATAAACTATTATTTACTTAAAGACAAAATTTACCTTTTTCCATGAAAAACAAATACAAAAATTGCATTCCAGTAATGTACATCATACCTTCAATATTTTTTGAAAAATTCTTTACAATAATCAATTGAGTGGAAACATCAAATATACATCTCCTCCTTCAATATACCGACGCCGCTTATTACCTTACTCTAAATTCCAACATATTTTAAATTTGAAGTCTACACTTAAATCGATAATTTCTCACTTTTAGCTTGTTTCTTTTATGTAAGCAGCCTTTATTCGTTTATGTTCTCCATATAATATCATGACTGCTAATATTGACTATAATTTTTCATTGGAGATCCAATTGGGCATTCGACGTGAATTTTTTCTTAAGTATCAATCCTACATCAATATGAATGCTTCTAATTTTTTTCTCTATAAACTAAAACATCAACAGAATATAATATTTATATTCTAGTAATTGTTATACATGTAAGATGAAAATAATAATCATTTTCCTTAATATACTAAATATATAATTTTGTCCTTCAAACTTAAAAAAATATGTGAAACATGACATTGCATCAAAAAGCATAAAATAATATTACCCTAATAATATTTCTTTTATTTTGTTGAAGAAAATTATCAACAAATATATTTTTCTCATGTATTTTATCCTTTTGCTTATTTGTCAGATAAAAGAAAAGTAGTCATTAAGAACAGGTTATAAGTTCATACTTCATATTTCTCTACAGTAAAAATGCATTTCTTAAAGTTGCAAAATAAAACGCACTACATACTCTCTTATGTGGTCAAAACTTATAGTTCTTCTTAAAGGTTTATAATACAAGAACTTAATTAAAAAAAATTATTTGGTTAAAAATTAATTCTCTAACTAATTACCTTTAAAGAGAATTAATATGTAACTCATTCTTATACTAAATGTAACGACCCGCTATTTTCAACCATTCGCATCCGCACATGTCGGACTTGAATAATTCAAAATACCGAATTGTTAATTAAATTTGGCAAAACTGAACATATACAGTAAATAAAATAATCACAGATCACAGACACAGAGTAATAAATGCAGCGGAAATAAAAGAGATAGTAGTTCATGAAGCTACTATATAAAAAATATAGGTTACATCAGAGTTAAACCAGATACAATAGATGTCTCGAATACAATAGTCAAATACAAGAATCAGAATACAATCACTGGAATCAACTGGATATCTGAAAGCTGGATAGATAGCTGGATCTCCAAGCGAAGCTCCAACTCCAAAGGTGAGTCTCGAATACTGGTACACTCAGTCTGACCCGAGCGTAAAGCAAAGCACAAAACACTTGAGTCAGGATTAACATTCTTATATCAATAAATCCAACTCAAGTGAAATAGCAATTGAAATACAAGTAACTCAAAGGATGTTTGGAATAACCATCCTTTAAGGATCCGTTAAACTATCTACTAGGTAGTAATGTACGCTAAGTAGATAATGTCTATCCATAATATAAGGTATCAAAATAGTGTTAAGGCGTTACCATTATCCCCCTTAACACATTTTATATAAGCGTTATAGTCTATACAGCACTGTAAACTCCACCGTAAACTAGTGGGATTACAGGGAGTACTCCATAGGTATAACACAAAACAAATCGTAGTGGTCGCGTATAGGGATACAAGTATGACAAGGCACATGAGGCAATACCCAAGGTAGTGAAACTACCGTTTGCCTGATCCGGACTGGTGAGAACGCATCGCCGCAGCGACCGCAACACCGCGAAACAACACTCCCAAATCAAGGGTGCACCAATCAACAACAAGCAATGAATAGTTTCGAAGAAGTGTGTTCGCTCGAGGTAGCTAGCCCCTATTTGGCCCGGCACGGCTCCTGTTTTAGTCATTTCCAATTTGACACAAGTGTCAAGGCTATCCATTATCGTTCTCTTTCTTCAGTCATCACGTACATCATTCCAACCACTTCATTCTGGATCACACTCCGTGTATAGTTATTAAAGTGGTTTTCGGTTTAGACAGTGAGTATGTCCCTAACCGATTCCGGTCTCTTTAATAACTTCCGTAATTATTACACCGATTGGTCATTTAATAAATTTCAAAACCAAATCAATTTCAATTTCAAATAGAATTTGTAAACCAACATTTCATTTGTCTTTCTAAATCAATTTCCATAATTTACGTTTCAAAACTTCCAAATTAATAATTTCAAACTCTTATAATTCAACTTCAATTTCTATTTAAACAATTCAAATATTGATTCAAGTTCGTATATAAGTTTCATTCCAAAATCATTTAAATTAATTTAATTTAACATTTAAATCAATTTAAATTCATTTATCGATTTCATTCAATATTCATTAAGTAAATTTTCCATTCAAAACAATTTCTATTAAATTTCCAATTCATTAAATCCATTATTTAAATTCACCTTCATTATATCAAAACTTAAAAATTGAATTAAATTAAATTCATCAAATCAAATTCTTTAAATTTCAAGTCTTACATTAATTTCAATAAATCACATTTTATTTCTTGTTAAAGAAATTTAATTTCACTTATTTACTTACTTAAATAATTTTCCAAAACTTAATTAATAAAGAAACTCAATTTCAATTATTCCAGAAGTTCAATTTCACTTATTAAAGAATTCAATTTATTTAATTATTAAATAATTAAATCTTATTTAATTACTAAATAATTTCAAAACTTAGTTATTAAATAATTTCAAACTTAATTATTAATAATTCCAAATTTAATTATTAAATAATTAATTTTAAAACAACGTTCATTCATCAACTACTATGTTAATATTTTGTTTCAGATTATTAAATATTAACATTTTCCTTTCATTAAAATTCAAATTTCGACTTCATTTCAAAACCATATTATTTATTCAAATAAAAACTTCTTTTATTTTTAAATCAAATTATTGACCAATCGGGTTTTATTTAATTCTCTATCCTAGGTCAAAGTTCAATTTTGGGTATTTATCATTTCAACCCGATTCTAATTCAATTCAAAATCATTGCATAGCAAAGGGAACTTGAAGTGTGATAACTGGGATGGTGTCAAAGTAAATAAACAAGCAATAACAACAACCAATATCAATCCAATAATCAATTCAAATAATCCCAAAATAATCGTATTAATTCACATTGTTGTTTGTGAAAATTAATATAATTATTTCTAGAATCTACACTATCATTTCATATAGATTAAAGATTATTACACTAATTATTCATACGGTTCTTCACTTGTCATTCGATTTCAATTTTAACACTACATTAATTAATCCAATATATGGTACAAAGTGTAATTATCACTATTTTACATGTCAATTAATTTAACAAATAAAAGGGGACGTATTATGCAGATGTCATCTAATCAAATTTAACACATATATCAAATCTAACTATTCTACGTGAATTTCAATTTCAAATTATTTATCACTTACACTATTTACAATTTAACGTACAATGTCAAAATCAATCAATCAATCATTTAATAACCAAACTGAATCATCATCGTTTAAATATCAGATTATGGTGTCAGATGTCACAGGTGAACTGGCACAGTTAATAGCATAAATTACAGTGTAAATAACTAACAGCAGCATATTTCAATTATCGTTTCAATTAAAATAAAATTTAATAAATAAAAGAACATTAATCGTGAGTGATTGCTCACCTTCCAAGGCTAGATAGATTAGACAAAAATGGAAGCGATTTGTAGATCCAAACACGAATTCCAAAACAAAGCTGAATTGGTACGGATTTTACGGACAAGCTGATAACAGAAATCGAGAACCAATCAAAATCAATTAGATAGAAACAAAATATATCTATTTTAAATTTCAAATCAATATTGATATAATGTAAAATGATATAATATAATACAATAAAATATGATATGATATGATATAATATAACTAATACGAAATATAACTGATATGTGAATCTAGTACTG
The DNA here is from genome assembly GCA_030737815.1 of Allium fistulosum. Classification (NCBI taxonomy): domain Eukaryota; kingdom Viridiplantae; phylum Streptophyta; class Magnoliopsida; order Asparagales; family Amaryllidaceae; genus Allium; species Allium fistulosum. The sequence continues at coordinate 921,222,232 of CM060901.1, forward strand.
GCGTGTACTTTATATATCTAACATATATACACTTATGAAAACAGAGCATGTATATAATACTAAAACTATCATATGGAAAACTACCTATATAACCCAAACAATGCGATGTATATAAAATCTATATAAAGATGTATAGACAAATGAAACATATACTATATATTATAAACTAACAGTAAAGAAAAATCAGTAGTTATAAAATCAACATCATTGTACAACAGTTTCGATTATATATATAAAATCTCAACAAATTTCCATATATGAAACTATCATTATATACAGAAGACTATAACCATCTTAACAGCAAACACATATATAACTTATACTTAATACTAAGCTTACACTAAGGTTATAAAATTCATATGGTGTACACAGAACAACTTATATGTATAAACAGCACAAGCTACTATAGTATATATTCTAATAAACATGTAACATGAAGTATGCATAAATATCTTTATAAACAATATATCCAAACTAATATATATATATATATATATTAGCATTATAGGTATATGGGAAAAATCAAGTGTATATAATTATATGTGGTACAGCTTATTTACAAATAATATAAAACTATATATAAAAACTTACTTAGGTAATATAGGAACTATATTTTTCTAACATTCCAATACAACAGATCATATTTGTATAACAAGTAATATATATTACCTTAAAGAAGAGAAGAGGGATGCACGCGAGGAAGAAAAAGACAAAGAACTCGGGAAGAGAGAGGAGTTGAGTCACACACGGCTAAGAAGTAGCCTTACAGGCGAGACCGAGGTGGGGAAGAGGGGTGGAGCGGTCTGGGTGGAGGCTCGCTTGCGTGGCAAGTATCCTGCAACGAATGTATTGCTTTCCATGAAGTTAGCATTACAAGTTTTGGCCTTTTCAGAACTCGAAGCTATGTGGTCACGGTTGCAATTGCTATGGCGAGAAAAAAAAACAATAACCACCATCATAACATGAACCAAACAACAGCGTCCTTTATCCATGAGTAGCAAAGCAGATTTACTTTAATCCGAGCCAAAGGCGGGACCGATGTAGGCAGGACTGATGGAAGTAGTGCAAGAGTTCGGATCCCAGGAAGTGAGTGGATTCAGGAGTGCGACCTAAAATGACGTTAGGGAGGGGTTGACAGGTGAGCGGTTTGGTTGAGATGATGGTGAGTGGTAAAGTATGGAGGAGAATTAACGTGAATACATATTGTAGAAGTAGAATGGGAGTTAGAGAAAGGAAAAGATAAGTGGAGCAGGCAATTAGAAATGACAGTGGAAGGTATGAGTAAAAAAAATTGTTTTGAATGCATGAAAATGAACAGACACGTGAATACAATTAATGGACGTGTTCTTTGATATTTGAATAAGTGGATGACAGCTTGTTGCACGATGGAAACTGAATAGACGAAGGAGATAAAAGGACCCAGAGGAGAAAGGACTCAAAACGACGGGTACCGATACAGTAGGCGTTACGCAAGGTGCAACGTACACCAGACTTCGAATTTGACAATCGAATATACCGTAGAGATCAGCACGAGGAGACGATCAAAACGGTATACGGATATCAGTGGTACGATTGAATTTATAAAATTCGAATTTTTCTACTGGCAGAAATGCAATAAAGACGTAGAAAAATAAGATCGACGGAGCCAAAGATGTCCGAATTTGGAAAAAAGACAAACTAACATCTTGCTCAGAAGATGGTTTAGAATTTTTCTATGTAAAAATATTTAGGTTTCGGAAACATTTTATTTTCATCGCTTTTTAACTGATTAAATTGAAGTGAATTTACGCGCGAAATAAACTTTCATATTTTCGGACAAAAATTTACCAGTTGCTATGTTTAATTAGATGCATTCCAAATATCAAATTATATTTCAAAAATTTATAGTTTAAAATTTCCTAAAATTTCAATTAATAACGTTATTAAAACCGGTTAAATTTCCGGGTTGTTACACTCTACCCCACTCAAAACTTTTCATCCCCGAAAAGGAAGGAGGTAGGAGAATGGAACCAACTAGAAGAAAATAGATTGAAAACAAAATAAAACAATTTATTTGACATATAAATTTCAACTTAAATAAATTTATATTCAACAATTTGTTTTTAAATTCAAGGTTTTCATTAAATTGATTTGATTTCACTTTTATTAATGTGAGGTACAAAAGGTTTCTTCCAAATGAAATTCAATTTAAATTCAATTAATCCAAGATACTCGCTTAAGTTGATTTAATTCAATTTATTAACTTTCAATACAAATTTTCTTCTATTAATCATACCTATTATTTATTTAACTTATTATTCTATTTATCTCCATAAACATTTTTTAGTTTAAAATTTAAGCGAATAACATTTATTATACGCATTCACATTTTATTTATAAAGACAATTTATTGTATATTCTCCAATTTTCTTAAATTAACAATTTCAAAAGTCCTAAATTTGAATAGTCATTTATTATAATCACACTTTATTCGACAAATTTAATTCTTCTTCATACCAAATTATTATTAAATTTATTCTACTTAATATATCCTATCACGTATATATTAACTATATTTACATTTATTTTAACTACTCAAATTTATTTAAAATTTCTTTTGATATCATTTTCTGCTGTATAATATTCAATTACATAGTTAACTTTTGAAAATTTAGGTAAGTTATATTGAATGCAATTGAGTATTATACAAGTAAATTTTACAATTCAGTTATTTCGAGTTAAGTATTTATAAAAGAATTTGGCTTCATTTATAATTGAAAATCATCCTTTAAGAAAATTTAGAATTAAATTTCCGATTAAATTTAAACAATTTAGAGATAAATATATACATACAATATATCCAAGTCAAATCTAAATTAAATACTAATATATATGTATATAAATATTTTTAAATCAAGTCATACTTTAAAAATTCAAATCAAATTCATTTCAAAACAAAAGTGTAGCAAGCTACTGATTGTCTCTACTCTTCGAAACTCGGAAATGAATGTCGATGATGCGGCCGCCATCACCGAAATTATTTTCCAGCGACAAAGAGAAGAGTACTGATTTCAACATTTTAAAATTCTTTGAAAACGGTTTCTATTTGAAAATACCTTAAATAATATACATTAAAATTCTTTGGAAACAAATTATAGTCAAAATACCTTTAAATAATGTGCATTTTAAACCTTTAAAACCATAGTTCGAAATCATTGGAAATTAAATTCTCAAATTCTAATTTTAAATTCATTTCAAATTCCAAATCAAATTATAACCAAGTTTATAAATTCATTTATTTATTATTTATGACAACAAATTCATTATCAATTTAATTTTAGAAAAATTTATACTTATATATAAGATAATCATACAAATCTATTTTACTTCCCAAATTTGATACAATATTGTGTCAGTTTGCTCTGCTCGAGTGTTTTCGAAATCCTATCGATAGCGTTGATCAGACGAATCGATCGAAAACCCAAATCAACATCAACAACTCAAACAACACAATGTATATTAAAACATTTTAAAATATTAATTTACAAATAAACTTCCTCGCTCGACGATACAATAATGGATTTCAAGGCAAGGATAAAGATTCAAATTTAATGGACTCAAATCAAAGAGAATTTTGATTCGAAGATAAGTTCGAAATAAGACGAGATAAATTAAGTAACAAAATAGGAAGATAGATAAGTTTATATAAATCGCGGGCAACCATAACCGGGTCGACCGTGACTTCAAGAATAAGATCGATGTGGAATTCCAAGGTAAATCGACATTCGATCTCAAGAGATATAATTCGGCATAACCAAAGATGTTAGCATCTAAACCGAGGATATATAAATCTCCGGTGAATCGATGTTATCGTAAAAGAGTTTTACTCCCTTACAAATCAATTTGAGATTGGCGGGACCGCCAACTCATTATAAAGATCATTCGAAGTGGAGTTATGTGATACTCCAGAATTCAGAAGAATACGAATAATGGGGACAAGAATGAATTTCGAAACCGAGGGAATGTCCCAAAATTCAAAGGAATCGAGTCAAAAGGAAAGATTGAAACTCGAATGAGAGTGATTCTGTAAATACATTTACCCTATATGTTAAGTTTTGCCTAGAGCTACCAAAGCTCTGATACCAACTATAACGACCCGCTATTTTCAACCATTCGCATCCGCACATGTCGGACTTGAATAATTCAAAATACCGAATTGTTAATTAAATTTGGCAAAACTGAACATATACAGTAAATAAAATAATCACAGATCACAGACGCAGAGTAATAAATGCAGTGGAAATAAAAGTGATAGTAGTTCATGAAGCTACTATATAAAAAATATAGGTTACATCAGAGTTAAACCAGATACAACAGATGTCTCGAATACAATAGTCAAATACAAGAATCAGAATACAATCACTGGAATCAACTGGATATCTGAAAGCTGGATAGATAGCTGGATCTCCAAGCGAAGCTCCAACTCCAAAGGTGAGTCTCGAATACTGGTACACTCAGTCTGACCCGAGCGTAAAGCAAAACACAAAGCACTCGAGTCAGGATTAACATTCTTATATCAATAAATCCAACTCAAGTGAAATAGCAATTGAAATACAAGTAACTCAAAGGATGTTTGGAATAACCATCCTTAAAGGATCCGTTAAACTATCTACTAGGTAGTAATGTACGCTAAGTAGATAATGTCTATCCGTAATATAAGGTATCAAAATAGTGTTAAGGCGTTACCATTATCCCCCTTAACACATTTTATATAAGCGTTATAGTCTATACAGCACTGTAAACTCCACCATAAACTAGTGGGATATCAGGGAGTACTCCATAGGTATAACACAAAACAAATCGTAGTGGTCGCGTATAGGGATACAAGTATGACAAGGCACATGAGGCAATACCCAAGGTAGTGAAACTACCGTTTGCCTGATCCGGACTGGTGAGAACGCATCGCCGCAGCGACCGCAACACTGCGAAACAACACTCCCAAATCAAGGGTGCACCAATCGACAACAAGTAATGAATAGTTTCGAAGAAGTGTGTTCGCTCGAGGTAGCTAGCCCCCATTTGGCCTGGCACGGCTCCTGTTTTAGTCATTTCCAATTTGACACAAGTGTCAAGGCTATCCATTATCGTTCTCTTTCTTCAGTCATCACGTACATCATTCCAACCACTTCATTCTGGATCACACTCCGCGTATAGTTATTAAAGTGGTTTTCGGTTTAGACAGTGAGTATGTCCCTAACCGATTCCGGTCTCTTTAATAACTTCCGTAATTATTACACCTATTGGTCATTTAATAAATTTCAAAACCAAATCAATTTCAATTTCAAATAGAATTTGTAAACCAACATTTCATTTGTCTTTCTAAATCAATTTCCATAATTTACGTTTCAAAACTTCCAAATTAATAATTTCAAACTCTTATAATTTAACTTCAATTTCTATTTAAACAATTCAAATATTGATTCAAGTTTGTATATAAGTTTCATTCCGAAATCATTTAAATTAATTTAATTTAACATTTAAATCAATTTAAATTCATTTATCGATTTCATTCAATATTCATTAAGTAAATTTTCCATTCAAAACAATTTCTATTAAATTTCCAATTCATTAAATCCATTATTTAAATTCAACTTCATTATATCAAAACTTACAAATTGAATTAAATTAAATTCATCAAATCAAATTCTTTAAATTTCAAGTCTTACATTAATTTCAATAAATCACATTTTATTTCTTGTTAAAGAAATTTAATTTCACTTATTTACTTACTTAAATAATTTTCCAAAACTTAATTAATAAAGAAACTCAATTTCAATTATTCCAGAAGTTCAATTTCACTTATTAAAGAATTCAATTTATTTAATTATTAAATAATTCAATCTTATTTAATTACTAAATAATTTCAAAACTTAGTTATTAAATAATTTCAAACTTAATTATTAATAATTCCAAATTTAATTATTAAATAATTAATTTTAAAACAACGTTCATTCATCAACTACTATGTTAATATTTTGTTTCAGATTATTAAATATTAACATTTTCCATTCATTAAAATTCAAATTTCAACTTCATTTCAAAACCATATTATTTATTCAAATATAAACTTCGTTTATTTTTGAATCAAATTATTGACCAATCGGGTTTTATTTAATTCTCTATCCTAGGTCAAAGTTCAATTTTGGGTATTTATCATTTCAACCCGATTCCAATTCAATTCAAAATCATAGCATAGCAAAGGGAACTTGTAGTGTGATAACTGGGATGGTGTCAAAGTAAATAAACAAGCAATAACAACAACCAATATCAATCCAATAATCAATTCAAATAATCCCGAAATAATCGTATTAATTCACATTGTTGTTTGTGCAAATTAATATAATTATTTCTAGAATCTACACTATCATTTCATGTAGATTAAAGATTATTACACTAATTATTCATACGGTTCTTCACTTGTCATTCGATTTCAATTTTAACACTACATTAATTAATCCAATATACGTTCAATGGTACAAAGTGTAATTATCACTATTTTACATGTCAATTAATTTAACAAAAAAAAGGGGTCGTATTATGCAGATGTCATCTAATCAAATTTAACACATATATCAAATCTAACTATCTACGTGAATTTCAATTTCAAATTATTTATCACTTACACTATTTACAATTTAACGTACAATGTCAAAATCAATCAATCAATCATTTAATAACCAAACTGAATCATCATCGTTTAAATATCAGATTATGGTGTGAGATGTCATAGGTGAACTGGCACAGTTAATAGCATAAATAACAGTGTAAATTACTAACAGCAGCATATTTCAATTGTCGTTTCAATTAAAATAAAATTTAATAAATAAAAGAACATTAATCGTGAGTGATTGCTCACCTTCCGAGGCTAGATAGATTAGACAAAAATGGAAGCGATTTGTAGATCCAAACACGAATTCCAAAACAAAGCTGAATTGGCACGGATTTTACGGACAAGCTGATAACAGAAATCGAGAACCAATAAAAATCAATTAGATAGAAACAAAATATATCTATTTTAAATTTCAAAGCAATATTGATATAATGTAAAATGATATAATATAATACAATAAAATATGATATGATATAATATAATATAACTAATACAAAATATAACTGATATGTGAATCTAGTATTGGCGTGTACTTTATATATCTAACATATATACACTTATGAAAACAGAGCATGTATATAATACTAAAACTATCATATGGAAAACTACCTATATAACCCAAACAATGCGATATATATAAAATCAATATAAAGATGTATAGACAAAATATACATATATCAAATTTTAGTTTTAACAAAGTATAACTTGTATAATACATACATATTCAAAATTTGCAGTGTATATTATACAAATGAATATACTATATATTATAAACTAACAGTAAAGAAAAATCAGTAGTTATAAAATCAACATCATTGTACAACAGTTTCGATTATATATATATAATCTCAACAAATTTCCATATATGAAACTATCATTATATACAGAAGACTATAACCATCTTAACAGCAAACACATATATAACTTATACTTAATACTAAGCTTACACTAAGGTTATAAAATTCATATGGTGTACACAGAACAACTTATATGTATAAACAGCACAAGCTACTATAGTATATATTCTAATAAACATGTAACATGAAGTACGCATAAATATCTTTATAAACAATATATCCAAACTAATATATATATATATATATATATATATATATATATATATATATATATTTTTGAGATCATGGGGAACCTTAAAATCATGGTATTCATTGATACTCATTTAAGTAAACCCCACGCCGTGTGTCTACCCCGCTTTTATTTAGTCGTCGCACACGGATGCGTAACGTTGAAACTCCCACTGATGGTTTGGCGCTGGGATTCGAACCTGCCCGGACACAGTCCTTTGGTTCCCATCTCCCAGCTCCCAAACCAACCGAGCTACGAACGGCGGGTATATATATATATTAGCATTATACGTATATGGGAAAAATCAAGTGTATATAATTATATGCGGTACAGCTTATTTACAAATAATATAAAACTATATATAAAAACTTACTTAGGTAATAGAGGAACTATATTTTTCTAACATTCCAATACAACAGATCATATTTGTATAACAAGTAATATATATTACCTTAAAGAAGAGAAGAGGGATGCACGCGAGGAAGAAAAAGACAAAGAACTCGGGAAGAGAGAGGAGTTGAGTCACACACGGCTAAGAAGTAGCCTTACAGGCGAGACCGAGGTGGGGAAGAGGGGTGGAGCGGCCTGGGTGGAGGCTCGCTTGCATGGCAAGTATCCTGCAACGAATGTATTGCTTTCCATGAAGTTAGCATTACAAGTTTTGGCCTTTTCAGAACTCGAAGCTATGTGGTCACGGTTGCAATTGCTATGGCGAGAAAAACAAACAATAACCACCATCATAACATGAACCAAACAACAGCGTCCTTTATCCATGAGTAGCAAAGCAGATTTACTTTAATCCGAGCCAAAGGCGGGACCGATGGAGGCAGGACTAATGGAAGTAGTGCAAGAGTTCGGATCCCAGGAAGTGAGTGGATTCAGGAGTGCGACCTAAAATGACGTTAGGGAGGGGTTGACAGGTGAGCGGTTTGGTTGAGATGATGGTGAGTGGTAAAGTATGGAGGAGAATTAACGTGAATACATATTGTAGAAGCAGAATGGGAGTTAGAGAAAGGAAAATAGAAGTGGAGCAGGCAATTAGAAATGACAGTGGAAGGTATGAGTAAAAAAAATGTTTTGAATGCATGAAAATGAACAGACACGTGAATACAAATAATGGACGTGTTCTTTGATATTTGAATAAGTGGATGACAGCTTGTTGCACGATGGAAAATGAATAGACGAAGGAGATAAAGGGACCCAGAGGAGAAAGGACTCAAAACGACGGGTACCGATACAGTAGGCGTTACGCAAGGTGCAACGTACACCGGACTTCGAATTTGACAATCGAATATACCGTAGAGATCAGCACGAGGAAACGATCAAAACGGTATACGGATATCAGTGGTACGATTGAATTTATAAAATTCAAAATTTTCTACTAGCGGAAATGCAATAAAGACGTAGAAAAATAAGATCGACGGAGCCAAAGATGTCCGAATTTGGAAAAACGACAAACTAACATCTTGCTCAGAAGATGGTTTATAATTTTTCTATGTAAAAATATTTAGGTTTCGGAAACATTTTATTTTCATCGCTTTTTAACTGATTAAATTGAAGTGAATTTACGCGCGAAATAAACTTTCATATTTTCGGACGAAAATTTACCAGTTGCTATTTTTAATTAGACGCATTCCAAATATCAAATTATATTTCAAAAATTTATAGTTTAAAATTTCCTAAAATTTCAATTAATAACGTTATTAAAACCGGTTAAATTTCCGGGTTGTTACACTAAATTTAATTTTGATTAAGGATAACTAATTTAATTAGTACTCTAATTAGTGGAGTTAATATCAACAAATCTCTTTTATAAGTTGCATGATAATAATATTCAATATGATCTTCATTTACTTATAAACACTGCTAGCCTATAGGCATATTCATTGTATGCATGTATATAAACATCTAAGAAAATTTATGTTATTATATATATTATTTGACATATATGTTCACAAAAAATACTTATACACGAATATTGAAAGAAAACGAAAGAACTATTTGTACACATATTATTACACTAATCTTTTGCTAAAATATGTAGTGTTCAAATCGTTATGAAAATAACTCTAGCGAGGTTCATAATCATGTCCAAATTTATAACATAAAATTTGAAATGTGTCATCTTCCTATAATATCAACCATCAAATAAATTTAAAAAAATAAACATACTAAGTAAACCATGCATATTCTCAAATAAATTTACAAAAAATTAAAAAACTAAACTAAACATATATTTTGATAGTTTAAAAATAATTTTAAAGTATGAAAGATTATCATTTAGATATTGGTGCATTTTCAGAAAGAAGCATCCGATATATGAAAACTTTTTATCTTATAAATTGTTACCAAAATTTTTGTTGACTAAAGCGTTTAAAAAAACTCCCATTATTCTTCCAATATATATAAATATATGAACAGATAAAGTGTAAGGATAAAAATATATTTAATTTTATATGGAACTTACAGTGGAAGTAAATTATGATAAGGACATTTACTAATTTGAATTCAAAATAATGTAAATTCTTTTCATCATACATGTTTTATATTTGTATTATTTATTTATGTTCAATTCACTTTTCTTTTAATTTCAAGTACATATAACAATTTTTGTGTTTCGACATAATGTAATTTGAAGTTTTTACTCAGCGTTTTAATTGCTTTAGGTACCATTTGTATTAATGACATTATATTCTAATTTGTGACAATAAACTATGGAATAATCATGCCTACTTAAAATGTGCTATGAGTGGATTTTCAATAATTGAGAACTTATACTTAAGTCTATTTATTATTTTATGCTAGATATTATTTCATTAAAGTAGTATATCATATCTATTTTATTAAATATAAGTTCATTCCTTGACCATTTGTATTCTTATTGGAATTGTTAATAGAAAAGGTAATTTTGATAGAAGGGTGAAAATGTATTATTTAATTAGACAAAAAAATTGAGCATTTTTTTATTTAGATAATTTTGATAACGAAATAATCTATCATTAGTTCTTTCCTTATAAAATAATATCAAATTACCGGATTAAATGTTTCATGATTATATTTCTCTCTCATCTTTCACGTACTTTATATTCATCCATAATTGTTTTTTCTTTTCATCTTCAAAATATTAAAACTCTAATTCCTTGATTTATGTAATTGCTAAAATCTAAGATTATAAAAGGAGTGTACATATCAATTTCAATCTATGCAATCTTAATCTTCATTAAAATCATCATCTTCTTCCATTTAAGATTTTAATATTATTGTTTTAGTTAGTGAAATTAGAAGTAAAAGGATATTATGATAATAGGTATTTGAGTACTATTTTGAATTTTAGAATGTGAATTTAATTATATTTTTGGATCTAGAATAGATTAGAGAATCAATTACATATTAATTCTTGAATGAGTCCCCTTCGATATTTAATTTGAACTTTACATGTTTACTTTCAAGTATAATCTTACTGAGTATTAATATTATTAGTGATTTTTGGCTAAGATTCTATGATGAATGAATACTACCATATTTTCCCATCTTTAAAATTCAAATAACTATTTGTTATTGAATCTCAAATAAATATTAATAAATACTTATTACAGATGTTTATTAATAAAATTAAATTTTAGAAAAAAATAATGTGTTCCTAGTATTTTTAAAACTGATTTGAAATAAGAGTTTCAAAACTTAAAACGTAGAAAGAACCAAACATAACATTTTTATTAAAAGAAAAATTAAGCATTATATTGTAATAAATTCAGTCTACACCACGATTATAAAAGAAAAAAATAAATGACATAAGATTCATTTTTAGTTTATAAATATTAAATATTATATAAAAGCTTTATCCATAAATAAACATAAAAGTAGGGACTATAAATATATATTTACCATTATCTGCAACTAAAAATGGAAGCAAATTATGATATAATATTCAATATTTAAATTTTACTTCAAATTATGATAGAAATATTCATTATTTAAGTTTTACTTCGAACGAAGCATATAATTGATCATAGTTAATTCGAATTAGTTTTATTTAATTCCAAATTATTTCCCTTCCATTTTGTTTCAACTTCTAAGTTAGATAATTATTCATGTACTGATTCTCGAATTAGTTCTCTTTTATGTCAATTAAATGAACTAATGACCATTAATAGACATAATTACAATCAAATAGTCGAATACTAAAAATAAGAAAATACGATCATATTTGTTTCTAGAATTAACAACCGAACTAAAAAATATGTTACCAAATTGACTAAATTCTACATTTACTCTAGTGAATTCACAAAAAATACATTTTTAAGCTAAGTATATATTTTTTAAACAAAAAGTGCAAAAGACCAAATTTATCGTTATTTCTTGAAACCGACATAGATATGTGCATTAATACTTTCACCATTTGACCTTTTAACTTTTATATTTAGTATATATTTTAAGTTCGTAGATCATGTGACAACCCATCTTTTACGATGCCTTGAATATATGCTAATCAACATGTATATTCTGAATAATGTAGTAGGTGTACTGTTGGGTAAATTTAAACAGAACTAAACTCCAAATTTCAGCATGACCTCTGTGTAACTCAGGAAAAAAGGAATAATAGATAGTATACCAAATGTATAAAGGTTCACAAAGACACGATCAAAGCACAAAGGCATGAAATATATCAAACATATATAGGAGACATGATATGTATATCAAACTAATAAAGACAAAACATGAATAAATCAGTCTTTATAAACTCCATACATATGGTGCACTTAATAGATACATCAATATAATACACATTCTCATACATGAATAGAACATCTGATGCATATTGTCTTACATGGACAAATCATAAATACAAGCACATCTCCATAACCCAAAATGTCCAACTCTCCAACTAGCTCATTCCCAAAATAAATCTATCACTCAAATTACTCTGATACGAGTAATCACAAGTTCCAAATAGGAAATAAAAGAGAGAAAATGAGGGATAGACTTAAGTCTGGTGAGGAGAACTAGTAGCATAATATTTTAACTAAATACAAATATACATTCTAACATGGAATAGGTCAATGCAAAAATATCATCAGTTAAAACAACATGTTCTAGCTATAAAAGGTACCAATCTACATGGAGATGAGTGCAAGGGTAATAGTACACTTCATAATCAATAGTGTCATAAATCTCTCAATCCCGGTCAAACCGAACAAATATATTTATCACAATGCTATATTTATATCCTAGCATCTATAGACCTCAAACCCCCTTATATGAATCGTACACGAGTAATACCCTAAACCAATGCTTCTCAAATACTCATAAAAAATATTCAAAGTCAAAAGAATTTGATCTCTCAACCTCGTCCAACCTGAATCACTAGCAAATACAACCACAATGATGTTACATCCTAGCATCCTGTAACAATCCCTTTTTCTTACACCCAATGAAGACATTTAATACACCTACGGTATTCTTGTGTCATTCATTTATGAGTTTGAAGATAATCTGTTGGGGTAAAAAGAAAAGAAAAGACAAGAAGAAAGAAAAACACAGAATCTCATATCGCAATGCAAACACATATAGTAGTCAACATAAGATAGTACATAATATCATTCCTAAAATGAACATCAGAGTTACACTAATACCAACTTCAGCAAGGGACAGTTATAACCGCTTGTCCCTGCAATGTTGAGACAAAATATACAGATACACGGTTGAAAAATAAAATAAATAGCTGGATAACGACAAAGCCACCTGCTCATGCTCTCTAAAAACATGCATAGGACTTGGACTACTTGGCTACTAACACAAATTTGAGTACCCAAGAGTTTTAGGGAAAGAAAGAAAAACTCTGGATCAGACATGGGTCTGGTGTGAGTAAATTCCAAATAACCGAATTATTAAGCCTATAAAACTCTTTAAAATAAAGGTATCCCACAAGACCATGTCGTACATAGACACAGACGAGTTTTTACCTTATGATAACAAACACTTTTATAGGAAATCTAGTGATATTATAATAATGTCTAGGGTTTAAAGTAAATTATGAATATAGCTGAAATACTTTCATCTCACAACATATTTAAGCACAACTAAGTTAGTAAGGCACTTATTGGAAATTGGGTTCCATCAATGATAAGTCTACTGGGGTACCGCCCGTCATAGTACACCTCAAGACAAAATGTATCGAGGGCCTCACATGGACCCTTGCAAACATAGAACCGACCTATCCCTTACTGGATAATATCGAATATATCACCACCTCGGTTGTGATCAACAACTATACACAGTTAACTAGCATATAAAAATTGAAATATTGATCTAGATCGGGTGGTGACTATACCCTAATGGGTGCGACCCACATATCCCTACTACATATCCACTAATTTTTTAGACATTCTCGGTTATGAGGCTTGAGGCTATGTTTACCTTCCCATATAGCAATCCCAGTTGGAATGTTGACACTGCCTTCCAAGCGATAATGCAATGCTAGTATTCGTCCATATAAGTTGTTCAGGATATGAACAAACCAAAGGCACTACATATACTACATTCATTTTGGAATCACCATTAGGATTAGTAGCAAGTAACCCTTGCACTTCAAAGATCTTCGTCTATGATTCCATCATCTTTTAGATGTTACCAATGCAAATGCTTACATTGGTTCGAAGTGGTTTCTGGATAACTCATGCTATCCGATCCTGGTCTCTTCGAACCAACATTCGATAATTTTAAAAGAGTCGAGTTATCGAAAGTGGATTACTCCACTATCTAGGGTGTGTACAGGTTCGCCTATGAAAATAAAACATTACATACTTATCCTCACTTTCCAATTTTAAACAGTACTATCCCTTTATTAACGATGAAGTTAGACAAGTTAGAAAACTAACCTTGACTAGACGTACATTCTTACTTCTTAGGATAGAGATGAGTTTCCATGCGCTTAGAATTTGGTGTTAAGTATACGATGGAATATCTTCCATATACTTAATTTATCATGATCAATTTATCGAAATTTACACCTTCGTATTTATCACGTTTTCGACATTTCAACTTCTCTATCCCTTGTCTAGAAAATCAAGTTCTAGATCTCGCAGATAGAGGAAAGCCTACTCATTGACTTGTAGTGCTAAATATATGACGACTTACTTCAAATAAAACGTGTCAACATTTTAATATAACTTATTTATATTTGTTTGGCTACTTAATGGCAAAGACAAAGAGAATCCCTTGTATTTAAACCATTCTTTGAAAAAGAAAGCTGCTTTTTAAACGAACCGATCCTTGGAAATAAAGTAATTAAAAATTAAAAAACTTTATCTAATTAATTAAAATTAAATTAAAACCCTTTATTTAATAATAATTAAATCTTAATTAAATCTCAACTTAATTAATTAATAATTAAGCCCTACCTAATTAATAATTAATTAATAATTAAGCCTTACTTAAATACTAATTAATTAATAATTAAACTTTTACGTAAATAATAATTAATTAAATAATTAACCTTTACTTAATTAATAAATAATTATCCTTTACTAAATTAACTAATTATAATTATCTTAATTAATAATTAAGTACTAATTACCTTTACTTAACTAATGATTAAGCCCTAATTATCTTTACTTAATTAATTAAACAATCCATTAATTAAACTCTTACTTAATTAATAAATAATAATTACCCTTTTAATACTTATAGTACGTTTGAAATATTTTTTAAAAACATTTAAGATGAAAACATTTTTAGTTTACAAAAAATGTTCGTTTTTACGAACTGCATCCATAGCAACTATCGGTGTGGATACCATAACTTTAAACTAATTTTACCTGTCTAATACCCTTTAAGCCTTTGCATTTTTGTTTAAATTGCTTACAAACTTTGTATAAGGGTTTTGGAAAACTAAAAGTAAAGTTTAAAAACTAATAAACTTTTCCTAGAAAACACATAAGTAAAAACAAGTTTAAAAACAAAGGACCTCGATGTCACAACAACCACAAATCAAGTGTAACTTTCCTTTAACTTACTACATTCATACATAGGCTCATACATCCAAAAAAAAACATGCCATAAGCAACATACACAAGTAAAAATCATAACTTGCAACTAAAGTTTAACTTTTTACTTCTTTTCCTAGTCTATACACCCATTACAAATAAACACAATATATGTAAAGCACAAAATACACTATTTTTCAACCAAATAACCAAAACATATTTACAAACATAAAGTTCAAAACTTAATTTTAAAAGGTGAGTTTTACCGCCAAAAGTCAACTAGAACTACCACTACGACTTGAATCGACCTTAGGTCTTGGATTTTCTTTAGTAAAAATTTGATTTTGACCTAGGGAAGTGGTTGGTTTGGCCTGAAGGGGTAGAGGGCTCGGCCTTGTGTGTGTGAGAGTTTAGGCTTGCTTTTTGAAGAGAAGATGTTGTAGGAAGGGAAAAGGGTGTTTTTGAAAAGGTTTTAAAATATTTAAGTAAAAAACGAAAGACTTTTGTTTCGAAAATTTTACAAGGGAGTAATGAAATTTTTTAAGAGCTTAGAAAAGAAGATGAGTTTTTGAAAATAAGAAATAAAATGAAAAAAATGAAAGAGGAAAAAATAGGAAATTGTTTTTATACAAAGTGGATTATGTGAATTACCAAAATACTATTTAGTCCATACCCTCCACCATCTTTTTGCCAAATCACCACATCCTCCCCTTCACTTCTTCCACACACTAGGACCACCACCCTTCATCATGACCATCACTTCACTCTCTTATGTACTATGATGTTATGTGACAATTCCATTTTATTTTTATTTTTATTTTTTTGAAAAATGTCACATCTTATTCTTTTTACCTAAGTAAATAAATATATACCATTTATTATCTTAACCATATATGTGTGATCATATGTGTATGTGTATATGTACACTTGAGTGTACACAACATTTCCGATAATTTTTAGACGATGAAAAGTCGAATATCCGAAAAATGATTTCCAATCACATTTTTGATTTTTCTTCAAACTAATTGTTTTTGTAAACAATTTTTGAAAACACTTCACTATCATCCATAATTATTTAAAAGAGTTTTATTTAAGTTACAAATTTCATAAATTAATTATTTAGAATTATAACAAATATTCATATTTTCAAACGATCAAATTCCGGGTTGTTACATTGCCCCCTCCCCCTCCAAAAAGAATTTTGTCCTAAAATTAGCACATAAAAAGATAACTCAAAGAACTCGAAAGGCATTTATTATATATTAAGAAACCCGTACAAAAGATACACACTAAGCAACCACATCACAAACAGTGCATACATAATCCATTTGATCAAGTAAACAACTATCCTAGCATCAATTCAGGATAAGCTTCTCTCATACTATCCTCTATCACCAAAGTACAATCTCTGGGATCTTCACTCCAGTGAATCTTAACCAATCTCACTACCTTACAATGCAGCCTCTTTTCATACCGATCCACAATACGAACTAGATGTCTGATCACAGTCAAGTCCGGTCCTACTTTCAAATCCTCTTGCACCGATGGCTCCACTATCTGTGATGGGTCATGCACATACTTCCTCAAATGGGATACATGGAAAATGTTATGGACCCCCGACAACCCTTCCAGCAACTCGATTCTATAAGCAAGTGGCCTAATCCTCTCAAGAATTTGGAAAGTTCCAACATACCTTGAAGCCAACTTCCTAGCTCTCCCAAATCGAACAACTTCCCTTATTGGCGAAACCTTCACAAACACAAAATCTCCAACTGCAAATTCCAAATCCTTTCGCCTCCGATCTGCGTAACTCTTTTGTTGACCTTGGGCTTCCTTCATTCTCCTCTTGATTACTGCAACCTTTACTGTAGCCTCCCAAATCATATCAGGTCTAAGAACTAGTCGATCCCCGGTCTCCACCCAACATGCTGGTGACTTGCATGGTCATCCATAAAGGGCTTCATAGGATGCGACAATGCTTGCTTTATAACTACTGTTGTAGGAAAATTCCACCAAGTGCAGATGATCCTCACACAATCCACCAAATTCCAAGATACATGCTCTCAACAGATCCTCCAAGATTTGGTTAATCCTCTTAGTTTGACCATCGGTTTGAGGGTGGTAGGTAGTGCTTAGACTTAGCTTTGTCCCTAAAGCTACTTGTAATGCCTCCCAAAACTGTCTGGTAAAGATGGGTCATGATCACTCACAATACTATCTGAAACTCCATGCAGTCGAACGATCTCCCTCATATAAATCTTTGCCAATGATGCTACAATCCTTGTTGGGTTTACCAAAATAAAATGAGCACTTTTAGTTAGCTGATACACAATGACCCACACACCTTCATTCCCTTTCCTTGATCTGGGTAGTCCATTAATAATTCCATGGATACCAGTTCCTATCTCCAATTGGGAATCTCCAGTGGTTGTAGTTGCTCGGTAGTTGTTTAGTGATCACCCTTGATTTGCTGGCAGTTCACACATCTGCTCACATAGATAGAGATATCCATCTTCATTCTGAGCCACCAAAATTCTCTCTTTATATCCATGTACATCTTATTAACCCCAGGGTGGATACTCAACTTAGACTTATGTCATTCTGTCTAAACTTCCTGTCTAAGACCATCAACATTTGGAACCCATAACCTTCGATCATTCCTCAGGGCACTACGACTATCAATCTTAAAATATGAACTATGACCCTCTTCAAATCCTTGAATAAATTCAACCAGAAGACTATCTTTCCTTTGTCTGCTCGCAATCCTTTCTAGAAGAGTCAGAGTAACTTCCAAGGAGCCAGGACTACGTTCCTACTCAGAGCATCCGCTACTGCATTTGCTTTTACTAGCGTATAGAGAATATCTAAATCTTGACTGCTAGAAATCCTAACCACCACTGCCACCTCAAGTTTAGATCTTTTTGCATGAAAAGATACTATAGGGAATTATGATCCATGAAAAGCTCAAACTTTTCACCCAATAAGTAATGTCTCTACATCTTCAAAGCAAACATAACAACTAACAATTCCAAGTCACGCCTAGCATAATTCTTCTCATAGGGCTTGAGTTGCCTACTAGCATACACAATATCCTTCCCATGCTGCATCAGAACTACCCTTCAACCCACTCCATATGCATAGGTATAAAGTGTCGATCACCCACTTCCATTCGGAATGGCTAAAACAGGAGCGCTGGTCAACCTCCTCTTCAACTCAATGAAGGCTTCCTCACACTTTAGGGTCCAAACAAACTTCTTATCCTTCTTTATTAACTTGGTTAGGTGTGAGGCGATCTTGGAGTAATTTTGTATGAATCTCCTATAAAATCTGGCCAAGCTAAGAAACTTCGGACTTCGGTAGCAGTCTGTAGTGTCTTCCATTCTTGCACAGCCGCTACCTTTGGCGGATCAACTAAGATACCATCTCCTGACAAAATATGTCCTAGATACGTAACCTCTTACTTCCAAAAGTGACACCTAGAAATTTTGCCTCAAGAACGTGTTTCCTTAACGTTTCTAACACCACTTTCAAATGATGATGGTGCCCTTCCTCAGTCTTATAATAGATAAGGATATCGTCTATGAAGACTAACACGAACTTATTGAGAATATCCCCAAAGACTCAATTGATAAGATCTACAAAGTAAGCAGGTGCATTTGTTATCCCAAAAGGCATAACCAACCACTCAAAGAAAAAGTATGGTCCTCTAAATGTAGTTAGGGTTATGATATCCTCTACTACTCTTAGCTGGTGAAATCCGATAACCAGGTCCATCTGGGAGAATACTCGAGTGCCATGAAGCTTGTCAAATAGGTCGTCTAAGCGGGGTAACAGATAATTATTCTAAATTGTTTGCTTATTTAACTCCCTATAGTCCACACATAGTCTCAAAGAACCATCTGATTTTGCCGTAAAAACTACAGTTAATCCCCAACTCGAACAACTTGGTATGATCAGTCCCCTCCTCAACAAAACATCGGTTTGATCCCTCAACTCCTGCTTCTCTCCCGGAGCCATCTTACGCATAGGTTGAGTAATAGGTCTCGCACTGGGAATTAAGTCAATGCAGAACTTAATCTCCCAATGTGGAGGTCGACTATTAACCTCTTCAAAGACATCAAGAAAATCTTCAACAACTTCTATCGACCGTAACTCTTCTTGGAATGACTCTAAGGCATAAAGGAAACTACTCATATGCTTGTCTGGATCATCACACGACACTTTAACAAAATTCCTCAATTTTGTTTTCAAATATATTGTTCTCTCAACATAATCCAAAATAGCTTCATTCCCCAAAAACCAATCTATATCGAGTATAATATCAAGCCCCTTAAAATCTAAGACAAATAGGTTACAAGAAAAATTGTGGACAAGGTAAGAAATTTGCACATCCTTACACATCATGCACAGATTAGTGGTACCTCCTATGGGGTTAGACACACAAATAGGGGTGTCTGCAATTCTAGGGGAAAGCTGTAGTTTTTCTACCGATTCTAAACAAATGAACTATGGGAAGCCCCAGTATCAAACAATACTCTAACAAAATACCATTAATCATTAAAGTACCTTCAAGAACCCCCTTTCCCTTCACATCCGCCGAAGTCGATGGCTCATCCTTGATGGCATACACTTTGATCTACTGTTCCTTCTTCATAAGTGGGCAATCCTTTACCATGTGCCCTAGCCATTGACAGTTGTAGCAGAGCGTCTTTTGAAATATTAGAGAGATAGGTCCTCCTTGTTGCTTGGAAGCTTTAGAATTTTTACAATAACTAGCCAGATGGCCCTTCTGCTTGCACTGACGGCATTCAACATTCCTGAACCTATTCCCTTGGTCTCCTTTGGCTTCCCTTTTCCTTGCTTCTTCTAGTTTGGGATAAACTTTCACTTAGGTTACTGGTATTCCCACCGAGTGCTGGAGCTAGCTTATTTTTCTCTAGAACCTCATACCTCAAAGCCATATCTACCAAATCCATGAAAGAACCTTTCAAATGGGCAGTCGTTTTCTCTTGGAAACCTTCCCTCATCCTTATCATAGATAACTCGTTCTTTTTCACTGGGGTATCAATTAACTTTGGTCCAAAACAAGATAGCTCACTGAACTTGGACTCATACTCAACCATCGACAGGTCTCCTTGCTTAAGGTCTAAGAAATTCCTATACATCTGAGTCTTTCTAGCTACGGGCATGAATTGGTCCTTAAAGACTTCCTTCAATCCAGCCCAAGAAAAATCATCTTCAGGCACATTAGCTATAACAAAGTCCCACCATGCCACCGCTCCATCCTGCAACTGCCAGGATGCTAAGAAATGCTATTTCTCATCCAAAATATCAAGACCCTTGAAAATATTCTCGCAAGATCGAAGCCAAGCTTGAACTTTGATGATGGATTCCATTCAATTAAACGACTTATCTCCTAGATATGTATAATCTTTGTACAGAGTTGTGAAGTTCACCTAGGACTGCATTGGTGCTACCTCTTCAACAATTCCAACTCTTCCAACATTTGGAGCTTAAGCATTGGTGGTCGTGGTGCTACTAGCTCCTCTACCTCGTCTTGTCCTATTGCTCATTCTTACTTCCTGGATATAGTAAGATAACTCTTAGGATACTTAGATGAGATAATCTTAAGGAAAAGGGTACAAATCAAGCATACCAAAGCTGATCTATCTACATGAATATATATATGTGTGTGTGTGAATAAAAATTTACAAATATGCGCTCTTAAAGACTAAACTCGTTCTAGGGTATTATTTACCCTATCTCTATGAGTTGGCCCTAACCAAAGCCTAGGTGTTCACTTAACCTAAGCTCTGATACCACTTCTAACGATCTGTTTTTCTAACTCCCAAAGAGGAAACTTAATAAAGATACGGTATTCATGTACCGATCATAGAGGAGTTTGAAAGACAAATTGTTGGGTGAAAATAAAAGAAAAGACAAGAAGAAAGAAAAACACAAAATCTCATATCGCAAGGCAATCACATATAATAGTCAATATAAGATAGGACATAATATCATTGCCAAAATGAACATTAGAGTTACACCAATACCAACTTCAGCAAGGGATAGTTATAACTGCCTGTCCCTACAATACTGACACAAAATATACACATAAATAGCAAAAAAATAAAATAAATAGCTAGATAACTGCGAAGCCACCTGCTCCATGCTCCTCCAAATGCATCCGTAGAACCTGGATAACTTGGCTACTCTTACAAATTTGAGTACCCAAGTGTTTTCAGGAAAGAAAGAAAAACTCCGAGTCGGACATGAGTCTGGTGCGATTAAACTCCAAACAACTGAATTATTAAGCTTATAGAACTCTATAAAAATAAAGGTATCATGTAAGACCATGTTGTACATAAACACGAACATGTTCTTATCTTACGATAACCGAACACTTTTATGGAAAGTCCAGTGATATTATAATAATGTCTAGGGTTTAAAGTAAATTATGAATATAGCTGAAATGCTTGCATCTTACATTCAAAAAAATATTTGGGGACAACTAAGTCCCTAAGGCACTTAATAGAAAATGGGTTCCATCAATGACAAGGCTACTGGGGTACCACCAGCCACAGAACACCTTTAGATAAAATGTACTATGGGCCTCATATGGATCCCCTACCAACGCAGGACCGACCTCCCCCTTACCGGATAGTACAGAATATGTCACCACCCCGGTTGCGATCAATAACAGTACTCAGGTCATTAGCATACAAAATCTGAAATATTAATCTAGATCGAGTGGCGACTATACCCTAATGGGTGCGACCCACATAGCCTTGCGGCATATCCCCTATTTTAGTCATTCCTGGTTGTGAGGCTTGAGGCTAAATTTACCTTCCCATATAGCAGTCCCACTTTGAATGCAAACATTGCCCTTTAGGCGATAATGCAATGCTAGCATTTATCCATACAAGTTGTTCAGGATATGAACAAACCGAAGACACTACTTCTACTACATCCATTTTGGAATCACCCTCAAGATTAGTAGCAAGTATCCCTTGCATTCAAAGATCTTCATCTTCAATTCCACCAACTTTCATATGTTACCGATTCGAATGCTTACGTTGGTTCGTAGTGGTTTTCAAATAACTTATGCTATCCGGTCCCGATCTCTTTGAACCAACATTCGATAATTTTAAATGGGTCAACTTATCGATAGTACACAACTCCACTATCCGGGGTGTGTATAGGTTGGCATATGAAAATAATACATCCTATACTTATCCCAACTTTCTAATTTCATATAGTACAATCCCTTGATTAACAATAAAGTCGGACAAGTTAGTAAACTAATCTTGGCTCGACGTACGTTCTTACTTCTTAGGATAAAAAGACTTTCCATACCTCGAAATTTGGTGTTAAGTATACAGTCGAATATCTTCCATATACTTAATTTATCATGATCCAATTATCGAAATTAACTCCCTTGTGTTTATCACGTTTTCGACAATTCGACTTCTCTATCCCTCGCCTAGAATACCAAGTTTTAGATCTCACAGATAGAGGAAAGCCTACTCATCAGCTTTTAGTGCAAAATACAAGACGACTTACTTCTAATAAAATGTGTCGATGTTTTAGTATAACTTATTCATATTTGTTAGGCTAATTAATGGCACAAACAAAGAGAATCCCTTGTATTTAAACCTTTATTTGAAAAAGAAAGCCGCTTTTTAAACTAACCGATCCTCAGAGTTAAAAATTAAAAACCTTTATTTAATAAATTAAAAATAAGTTTAAACCCATTATTTAATAATAATTAAATCTTAATTGAATCTCAACTTAATTAGTTAATAATTAAGCCCTACTTGATTAATAATTAATTAATAATTAAACCTTAATTAAATAATAATAATTAATAATTAAACCTTTACTTAAATAATAATTAATTAAATAATTAACTTTTACTTAATTAATAAATAATTATCCTTTACTATATTCACTAATTCTAATTATCTTACTTAATTAATAATTAAGTATAAATTACCTTTACTTAACTAATGATTAAGTATGAATTATCTTTACTTAATTAATTAATTAAATAATCCATTAATTAAACCCTTGGTTCATTAATAAGTAATAATTTCCCTTTTAATACTTATAGTACGTTTGAAATATTTTTTCAAAATATTTAAGATGAAAACACTTTTGGTTGACAAAAAATGTTTGTTTTTACGAATTACATCCATAACGACTATCGCTATGTATACCATAACTTTACTAGTTTTGCTTATCAAATACCCTTCAAGCCTTTACCTTTTTGTTCAACTTGCTTATAATCTTTGTATAATGGTTTTGGAAAACTAAAATTAAAGTTTAAAAACTTGTAAATTTTTTCTAGAAAACACAGAAGTAAAAATAAGTTTAAAAACAAAGGATGTCGATGTTCACAACAACCACAAATCAAGGGCTAACTTTCCTTTAGCTTAGTACATTCATACATAGGCTTATACATCCGAAAAACATGTCATAAGTAACACAGACAAGTAAAAGTCATAACTTGCAACCAAAACTTAACTTTTTTACTTCCTTTGTAAACCTATATAACCATTACAAATAAACACAATATATGTAAAGCACAAACTACACTATTTTTCGACCAAACAACCAGCACACATTATTACGAAAATAAAGTTCAAAACTTAATTTTAAAGGTGAGTTTTACTCAACAAAAGTCAACCGAATCAACTATAACTACCACTACAACCTGAATCGATCCTAGACCCTGGATTTTCTTTTGTAAAATTTTTATTTTAACCTACAGAACTGGACTTTGGTTCGGCCTAGAAGGGTGGAGGGCTCGACCTTTTTTATGTGTGGGAGTTTAGGCTTGCTTTTTGAAGAGAAGATGGTGTAGGAAGGGAAAAGAGCATTTTTGAAAAGGTTTTAAAATATTTAAAGTATAAAAAGAAAGACTTTTGTTTTGAAAATTTTATAAGGGAGCTATGAAAGTTTTTAAGAGCTTAGAAAAGATGATGATTGAGTTTTGAAAATAAGAAATGAAATGAAAAAATGAGAGAGAGAAAAATAGGAATTTTATTATACAAAGTGGATTATGTGAATTACCAAAATACCCTTTGGTCCATACCCTCCACTATCTTTCTGCCACATCGCCACATCCTCTCTTTCACTTCTTCCACATGCAAGGACCACCCACCCTCATCATGACCATTAGTCCATTCGCTTATGTACTATGGTGTTATGTTACATTTCCATTTTATTTTACTTTTATTTTTATTTTAAATTTTTAGAAAAAGTCACATCTCATTCTTTTTACTTAAGTAAATAAATATATACCATATATTATCTTAACCATACTTATGTGATTATATATGTATATTAGAGTGTACATAACATTTCCGACAACTTTTAAATGATGAAAAGTCAAAAATTTGAAAAATTATTTCTAGTCACATTTTTAATTTTTCTTCGAACTAATTATTTTTGTAAACGATTTTTGAAAACACTTTCACTATTACCCGTTATTATATAAAGGAGTTTTATTTGAGTTATAAATTTCATAAATTAATTATTTTGAATTACAATAAATATACATATTTTAAAATGATTAAATTCTAGGTTGTTATATATCCCCATACCCCAAAGACCCCGTATGAATCGTATACGAGTAATATCAAAGGTCGATGCTATTTAAATATCTAGAATTGATATCTATAAGATTAATTGCCACTATCCATTATGGTGAATACTTTGGAGTTAGCTTGTATAGTTGACTCCAAGTCAGTACTAACTCGTGTAGGTCCTGTATCAACACCTAATGCTATGGATAGTGTTTAAAAAACTTTAGAAAGGCATCCTAATCTCTCTCGCCCTACTCCAGGATCTAGTCTGCAGGCCATGCCGTCTCTATGATGCAATGGATTCCCTCATCAATGTCATATCCTTTCGGTTGTTAACACCGACAAATCAGATTCATATGTAAACGTTGAAAACCCACGTACACATTCTTACACACATACCCAATAACAATAGTCATGCCGTTCTCATGTGCATCATCTGAATTTTTTTTGCATTACTTCGAACTCCATCTAATTATCTAAACTTTACCAAGTCCAAAATGTTCGTCTTGCCTTTCCTCGAAAAGAGTCTGAGACCTTGTTGTGCTCCGGTCTTGGTCAGAGCGAGGTTCAACTTGAGTTGTTACGGCTTTAACGACACATGCCTAGTATGCACTATCCCAATGCAGCAGTGCCTAGCATTGCCACCATGCAAAAGTGTTGTATGCACTACTGCAGCTGTAGTAGTGCCTAGCACTGCTATAGCATGCTGTAGAGTTTAGCACTATTGCAGTGTGCAACATTGCCATGCACTACTGCGTCTTCTATACGAGTCTAACTGCATTATTGTTATTCTTGTGCTGCATTGCTATAGTGTGCAGAAGTGCCCTGCACTACTGTAGTGTAGCAACGCCTGACCAATTCTTTTCCCCGGTTCCAAATCCAGAGCATCACTGTGCTCCAACCATGGCTGGAGCGAGGTACAATTTAGGCTATTAATTCTTTCTATGACTTTTGATCCTTAATGTAAACCCTTCTTCTTTTTGTATAAATGAACTTTTCTTTTTTTCCCCAAACTTCTTTTAATCAAGTATCCTAACTTCAAATTACTAATCTTTCCAAATATTTTTTTCGCATAGCTTCCAGTAAGCTAAGCAATTCGTTTTCCATCTAATAGTACTTTTATCTGTTTTCTATCTCACAAATGAAGTTAAAAACATTTATTTATCCATATACATATTAACCATGATTTACATACTTACTGTGCTTATGTCATTCCTTTCTATTAATATTACTTTAAATTGCTCATATTAACCAGTAGAAATCCAATATCAACTACTTGAAATAAACTTCATGTGTATAATGTTATTCTATTTCTTACTAACTTTCTCTGACATTCAACTTTAATCAATTTTCATTTATTCTATCACTACTAATGTGTTGGCAGATGCCAATGATCATTACAACCTAAGCCATTAAGCTATTACTCCTAATAGCTTACTAACTCTTATAAAAATCATATTTGTGTTACTTTTATAAATAAGAGTTCAAGCTCATTTCTTTTAAAAGAAATTAAGACAATTTTCTTTCATTTAGAAATCATAATTTTAACTTTACTATTTTTCATACTTTTTGCTCATTTTCTTTTATAATAGTTAAGCAAGTTTAGAATCATCCAAAGATCATTATAACTACATAACATCAAGCCCACAAGTTTCTAACTCTTTCATCTTCATATATCAAATTATTGTAATTCTCATATACTTACTTCATTAGAAAAATCACATTTTTAATATTAATGCTTCATTTTAGCTCCACTTATTTTTTTATCAGTGACAACTATAGTCATCCCATAAGAAATTGAGTTCATAAGTACTTAATTGCTTACTAAATTTAATAAAAACCATATTTTTGTTACTGATATTGTCAATACATTATATATTGATTTGATGACAACGACCGTATAAATATAGATACTAATGTTTCGTCAAGTTGTATAGTATATATTGTAGAATACTATACAGGTACAAAATGACTAAACTTGAAGACCGACTAGTGTAAAGACCAAGAATAATGATTTAGAGATGATGATCAAGACTCATGAGCTTAGGGATAGAAGACTTGAAGAGTTCAAGACTTTAGTATAGGTCATTAGAACAAACTGTTAAAGTCCCTGATAGTAGATTCTGATCTTTATCATAATTTTTTTATCTTTGATATTTTAATCAACATAAATTATTTTAAATTCAAAATATATTTTTACAAATATTCTATGAAAGTTTTTATATACTCAAAGTTTTTAAAAATTATGTTTAAAATTATTTTGCAAAAGCATAATAGTTTGAAATACAAAGGTATATAAAAATCTAAAAAGATGACGACGAAGAAGAAGAGTTTCCACCAAGCTTTTTAAAGATTTCTTAAAGTATTTGTCCACTTTTTTGGAGAGAGAGACGAACTTTTTACTAAAGGAGCATTAAGCTTCTTTTGATTGTTGAGAAGCTTCTCTTAGTTTTTGAGAATCTCTTTGTTGGAATAGCAAGAAGGTTTGTCAAAGCTTTCTTAGGAAATGTCCATTTCTTCCTCTTCTACTTCTTGTTCTTCCTCCTCTTCAATTTCTATATCGGCATCTTCTTGTTGTTGTCGTTGTTGAATTTCTTGCTCTTCTTCCCATGGCAATATTTTTTCCTTTTCAACAAGAGTTTCGTAGGGTTCGAATTTAAGAGGGACATTCATAAGAGGGAGGTTGATTTTGTCGAAAACTTTATGAGGCAAAATGTTTTCTCCTCTTAGATCGATACTAAAATAATTGAAAATTCAAGTAAGATACACAACATGGTAAAGTGTGTTCTCATGCCTAGACATTTTTCTTTGAACAAAGTCATCCAAAATCACTTGAGCCCATTTATATCATACTTTTTGAAAAAAGAACTTTGAAAACTTTTTGAGTAGGGTTATTGTAATTCCTTGACCTTGGTGTGATACTTTATTGCAAAATAAGACTCATTAGTCTTACTTTAGGCCTAAGATTTTTGCCCTTGAAACCATACCCTTCATCATTACAAAACAAATCGTGCATAACTTCTATATTACCATAATCAATTTCAATAGTGGAGAGGTCATTTCCACTACTTTTACGATTAATAATTTGTTCCAAAATTTTGCAATCCAAAACAATAGTAATGTATTTTATACTACTCCAATTTTAACCTTCTTCTTCTTGAAAAAAATTTCCATTAAATTCGCATAAAACATTTTAACCAAATCGAGATAACAATCAAAATTATTTTGCCATAAATCGGTTAAACTAAAAATATCTTTTGCTAAAGCAAGATCTTGTAAACCATATAAAGAAAATTCGTTAAAATTTGCAAACCGTCCAGAAAAAACTTTTCCATAAGTAGCATTCTCGATATAGGTTTCAATGGACTCTTGGTCATTATGAAGTTTACTTTTGATCTTTTTGGTGAGCCTAATGGCTTGGGATGAGGAGGGTTAGCTTGAGAAAGACATTGTTGTGAAGTTTTAACGGTAGAAGAGTGAAGAATGAATTTAATTTTTTAAACAAATTGTGAGTGAATGAAGAGATATGCATGAGATGATTTAATGGAGATGCCTTTTCAGTTTTTGAAATTAATGCAAAAGAGAGGGAAATTCAAATGTTTGAATTTGAAAAGATTCTCCAACTTTCTGCCATATATGTCGACATACCCATGTGACATATGCTGACGTATAAGCCAAAAAATTTAAATTTTAAACAAAGGCAATATATTCCTATATATATAAACATACACTTATATAAATTTATTATTGTTAATCTATATTTATTCCTAAACTAATAATTTCAAATAAAAATAAACAAATGTAAAAAGTACCATTTTTGTTGTTGTCCTTTGTTCTGGTCTGGTTAATTTTCTATTGTAGTGAAACACATATTGATATTTTTTGTATCTAGTTCATTGTCACCTGATGCAGTATTAGAATCATCTAAAGTTGCAGTGTAAGCCCTCTTTCTCTTTTTGGATGAACCAGTGACATGTGTGATTTTTTATTTCTTTTGATACATATAGTCTCTTTGCAAATAACCACGTTAATCACAGTTGTAACTTTTAGTTACACTCCCATTTTAAGAATTTTGTTTTTAGGTCTATGTAAGTCTTTCATCCTTCTGTACTTCAGGAATATTTTGAAATTTCTAATCATAAGAACAATTTCCTCATCATTATCTGAAAG
Source organism: Allium fistulosum (assembly GCA_030737815.1). Lineage (NCBI taxonomy): Eukaryota > Viridiplantae > Streptophyta > Magnoliopsida > Asparagales > Amaryllidaceae > Allium > Allium fistulosum. Next base: position 921,251,712 of record CM060901.1, read on the forward strand.
TGTACGTGTAGTACCAAGGATCGTGTAATATGGTATATAAATGCGGAAACTGGTAATAACAGTAAAATAAAAATTAAAGTAAGCACAGCAGGAATTTTTATACTGGTTCGAACTTCCCGTTCTACGTCCAGTCCCAGAATACCCTCTGGATTTAAACTAACCCCTCACTTAACCCGGAGGAATAGGTATACGACACCTGAGTAGCCAAACAGGAATTTTTCCGCCTCAACAACCGAAGAGGACTTCAACCTAATACAAATTGTTTGTTGACGAATGTGTTCTAAATAACACTGATAGTCTTTTGATAGTACAACTTTCCTATAATCAAATCCTCAAGAGTATATATGTGTGAGAAGATTTAGAAGGAAGATAATCACGTAGAATCGAAGTATATAAATTAAATCAAGGATTCTAGTGATATTAAATAAGAATGAATGCTTTTATTTGCAGAAATGAATAGAGATTAGATTTTAGAAATATAAACAAAAATCGGTGATTGTAGAAGTGAATTGAATATGTTTATATAGTTGTAGAAGAGTTATAATCTTTCATGAAGAGTTTCAGTCAACAGTTGTGTCCATATCTCTTGAAATAGAGGACATTCCTCTTCATGAAATGATCGCATCTCTTCAGTAAACTAGCCGTTATTCTCTGGTCGGTCGACCGGAAAATCTGGCCGGTCAGCTGAGTTCGAAATCGTACACAAAACAGAGAGTACCTGTGCACATAACACAGGGTCGGTCGACCGAGGATCCTGGTCGGTCAGCCGACCTGATGTTATTTGCACAGTGTACACTTATATATGTATAAATTAACATGGATCAATTTGTGTGTGTGTGTGACTACTTGAGGAATGATTTTAACAATATTCTAAGACTCAATAAAATTAAATATTCATACTAATCTCTGGATTGTAGTCTTGTCTCCTTTGTAGTTCACAATATACGTTTATTCTCTTTTTGTCGCTTTCATATAGTATTCTCTTTGTATTTCGTCGTATGATCTCTGAAGCTTGTGTCATGAATCAAAACTCATGAATCAACATTCTCCCCCTTTTTGATTGATGACAATACTTATGTGACGAAGTAAAACTTATCTATATTATAATTCTCCCCCTGAATATATGGCGACTTTTCTGCAAAAAATATGTTAGCTTTCATACATTTTTCTCCCCCTTTTTCATCGACAAAAAGGAATACTTACCAGAAGTAATATGTTAAAGTAATGCGAATCATTGAAATTTAAATATTAAATATTCAAACCAAAATAGGAGCAATTAAGGATGTTTGCTTAGTACATAACAATAATGAAGGAAAAATATATTGTGCTCATAAAGAAATTCTTGAAATTAAATTGTAAAATACTACAATTACTCCTCATCATCATCAGAATCCCAGAATTCTGGACGAGTATTATCATCCAGTGGAGCTGGTTCCTTACCTTGTCTTTGTGTGTGAGGAACGTGAGTTGCCGATGTGCTGGAACTTGTGTTATCGGATGTAGACCAAGAGAAATTTGGCGCTGGTCTTTTTCCAGGAGCAACAAATGAAGCATCGGCTTCGGAAGTACATGATAAGGCATCCCATAAATTTACGAAGAAGCCTTTGATCTTCTTGAACCGCCCATCAATTTTTCGAAGTCGAGAATCCAAAGCTAGTTGATTTCGAGCCAAAATATCAATGGCAGCCTCTGTACTAGTACCGGGAGTTGGTCGTTGAATTGAGGTTTGACGAGTTATACGTTCCGTAGAATGAGTAGATGGTTGAGGTGTAGAATAGCTGCGACGTAGTTGTTCTCGAGGAGTAGTACGCCATTGCTAAAAAGTTGTAATTTGGGACGGTGCATCGGGTATCTTCATTAGTTTTATGGTTCGTGAGTCAAAAGTACGAACTTTGGATGTTTCGGATTTCGGAGCATGGGTGACAAAGTTATTAATCAACCTCATTATGTATTCTCCATAATAAATATGGAGCATCTTTCCTTGGTTGAAAGAGAGAAATTCATCCATAAGAAGTTGTGTCCAATTTACTCGAATATTTCCGCACATAGCATACAATGCTTTGAAGTTTTCGGGATATACTAAGTGGTATGATCCTCCTCTTGGAACAATAGACTTCATCATGAATCGATGAAAGAGTCAGGCTTTAGGTCGAAGGGATGAAGTTTGCCTTAAATTAGTAGCGTCATCTTCAAAAAATAGATGACTTAGACGGTCACGAGTCGATGTATTACAATCTACATCATGTAACGAAATTCCACCCGGTCGAGCATTAAAAATGTGGTTAATTCGATCAATGGAAAGAAAAATCGAAGTGCCACAAACCGATGTCCAAACACAATTTTCAGTGTTTCTTGGTGGATTTACAAGGTTGAGATTTGCTAGAAATAACTTGACCATTATATGATTAATTTTCAAGTTATTTTTCCTATGGTCAAGAAATGTATCAAGACCACTTTCAAGGGCGGCATTTTCAATACCGTAGGAGGTAAAATTAGGATAACTTACAAATGACTCCTCAAAGATTTTGGCATCTTGAAGCCTTATCCATCTTTCTAAAGCTTTGTCACTTACTAGCCAAGAAGCAATTTGAGAGTCTACAGGAGTTGATGAAGATGAGCCAGCATTAGTCTTAGATTTCTTCTTAGGGGCCATTTTTTGTTTGAAGAATTTGAAGAAGTTTGGGGAGGTTGTAATGGGGGATAGGGTTAAAATCTGTTTTGGGAGAGTAAAAGTGAAGAGGTGAGATGGAAAAGGTGAGTGGATGGGTTAAAATATGTAGACTATTGCAACAGAAAGCACGCTCGGTTGGTTGAGTTACCTGGGTCGGTCGACCGACTTGAGCTTCAGGTTAGTGCTTAATCTTTCGGGAAGAGCTTCGGTCGACCGGTGCAGGGTACTCGGTTGACCGACTCAAAAAAATGTTATAGTTGCTTTTCGGGATACAGGTTCGGCTGACCGACTCAGGGGGTTCGGTCGACCGACTTGGCAGAAATATGTTTTTAAAAACTTCTCGGGATAGCTTCGGCTGACCGACTCAGGCTCTCCGGTCGACCGAGGCATGTGAACAAACAAATTTCTGTTGTTTTTCAACAAAAAATTATAGAAATATAAATTATATTATTACATCATTTATATCTATACATCTTATTGAAAATAATAACATATATATATATATATATTAAATTATAGCCATGGTTCATCAGCATCTACGTTCCCATGAGTTTGGAGACGGAACATTTTCTATTGGTGACCATCTTGGAGCTATTGGAGTTTGAACGGGGTTTGAAGGTGATGGAGATCTGTAAGAAGGTTCAGCAACATCATCCTTCTTAGATGAACAAATTTTCATGGCAATCTTTTCAAGAAAACTTAAACGTCTTGCCGTGACTTTTTGTTCGTAGTAGAGTTCCCGTTGCATATTCATTTGCTGTTGTTGGTAGTGATGTATTTCATCAATTTTTTGTTTGGTTGATGGAGATACTACCATTGTATTCTTCCCTTTCTTCTTTTCAGGTGTATAGCCTGTATGGGAGTCTTCCCATGGTTTCCACCCGTGTCGGGGGTCTTTATCTGGAGAGGAGAAGTCTAGAACACGGTTAGGCATTGGAAAACTAGGATAGGGACCATTTTCGGGGATGCGATCAGAACAATCGTCGTCCGGAGATGTGTATGAAAGATGAGAATTTTCAGAGTTATAGTAATCATTGTTAGAAGACATTTTTTCAAGTTTTGTTTTGTAAAATTTTTGTAGTATATGTTCTTAATCAATAAACATAGTACATATATATAACCATCTATTTTCTAAAAAATTAGTGGTTTAAAACAAATTTTAACTATAATCACAGAACTTTATAGCAAAAACTGTTCGTTATTGTATGATATATAAGCTTTAGAGCTAAAAATAGTTTGTTTCTGAAGTTAAAGTTAATGGTACAGATTGTAAATAGAACTGTAACAAGAAACACCCATAGCTCAAGTAGCTATAATACAACATCTAACAAATAAGTCAGAGGTCATGAGTTCGAGTTCCGCTTTGGTCAGAAATAAAATAATTTTTGTTTTTCGATATTTTTGCATATTTTTATTCATAAATCTTTAAACGACATTATACCTAAATCACGTCTTAGTTTTATAAAAATATTTTCATTTAGCAGTTTAGTAAAAATGTCAGCTATTTGATTTTCAGTGTTGATAAATTCTAAATTTATTAATCCTTTTTCCAAACAATCACGAAGAAAGTGATGACGAATATCAATGTGTTTTGTTCGTGAGTGATTGACTGGATTTTTAGAAAGATTTATTACACTAGTATTATCACAATAAATTATTGATTTTTCAAGATGACAATTAAAATCTTGTAGTGTTTGTTGCATATATACGACTTGTGCACATGCCAAAGCAGCAGATATATATTCTGCTTCATACGTTGATAAAGAAACACAGTTTTGTTTCTTACTAAACCAAGAAACTAAGGAACGTCCAATGAAATGACACGTTCCGCTCGTACTTTTTCGATCCGTCCGACTTCCTCCAAAATCAGCATCACTATAGGAAACTAATTCGAATGGACATTCTTTTGGATAAAATAGTCCGAAATCTTTGGTTTTAGTTAAATAATGAATAATGCGTTTAACTGCTCTCATATGTGATTCTTTGGGATTTGCTTGAAATCGAGCACATAAACAAACACTCATCATAATATCGGGTCGACTTGCTGTTAAATAAAGTAAAGAACCTATCATACTACGATATAGCTTCTGATCAACACTTTTGCCATCTTCATCTCTATCGAGATGAATTGTTGTGCTCATAGGAGTTGGTTTGGCAGCAGTGTTTTCCAGACCGAAACGTTTGATTAAATTATAACAATATTTTTCTTGATTAATAAAAATTCCATTTTCAATTTGTTTAATTTGTAATCCAAGAAAATATGACAATTCTTCCATATGAGACATTTCAAATTCACTCGTCATTATAGTTGAAAATTCTTGACATAGTTTCTCATTTGTCGAGCCGAAAATAATATCGTCAACATATATTTGAATTATTAAAATATCTTTATTATTTTTCTTAATAAAAAGCGTTTGATCTACTTTACCGATTTCAAAACCAGATTCTAATAAATAGCCTTTAAGACGATCATACCAAGCACGTGGTGCTTGTTTTAAACCGTATAACACCTTTTTGAGTTTATATACATGATCCAGAAATTTTTCATGATTAAACAAAGGTGGTTGTTCAACAAAAACATTTTCTTTTATGAATCCATCTAAAAATGCACTTTTAACATCCATTTGATACAGTTTAAAATTATGAAAACACGCGTAAGCTAATAATATTCGTATTGCTTCAAGTCGGGCGACCGAAGCAAACGTCTCTTCGTAATCAATTCCTTCTTCTTGATTATATCCTTGTGCATCTAATCTAGCTTTATTCCTCGTTATATTTCCTAGTTCATCTGCTTTATTTTTGAAAACCCATTTAGTACCGATGACTGATTGATCACTGGGTCTAGGAACGAGTTCCCAAACTTCGTTTCGTTCGAATTGATTTAGTTCTTCTTGCATGGCAAGAATCCAGTAGTCATCAGTTGAAGCTTCTTTTATATTCTTAGGTTCAATGTTAGAGAGAAAAGCTACATGACCAACTTGATTTAGTTGATGTCTGGTTTTAACATTCGTATTAACTTCTCCAATTATATTTTGCACAGGATGATCTCTTAAAATTCTAGGTGGAGATTTTATTATATTAGGAGTAACATTTTTATTGGTTTCATGAATATCAAAATTTTCATTTGTATTACTATTTTCATTCTGAGTAGTTTCATCATCAGAATCAATAGTAGCAATTGGATTTATATTTCTAAAATTTTCGTTGAAAGAAACATGTAAGCTTTCTTCAATAATTTGAGTTCGTTTATTATAGATTCGATAAGCCTTGCTTCGTTCCAAATATCCAACGAATATTCCTTCATCGGATTTTGGATCGAATTTGCCTAGTTGATCTTTAGTATTTAAAATAAAACATTTAGAACCAAAAACTTTAAGATATGAAATATTTGGTTTTCTTCCATTTAGAAGTTCATATGGGGTATTCTTAGTTAATGGTCGAATAGAAACGCGATTCAATACATAACAAGCAGTAGCTACAGCTTCTGCCCAAAAGTGTTTCGATAAAGTGGTTCCATTTAGTAAAGTTCTTGCACATTCTTGTAACGTTCTATTTTTCCTTTCTACAACTCCATTTTGTTGTGGTGTTCTAGGAAATCAAAAATTATGGTTAATACCTTTCTTGTTACAAAATTGTTCAAAAACTTCATTTTCAAATTCGCCTCCATGATCACTTCTTATATTTTTAATTTTCAATGTTTTAATATTTTGAATTCTTTTAACAAAAACTTTAAAATTATCAAAAGTATCACTTTTATTTTTCAAAAAGAAAATCCAAGTATATCTAGAGAAATCATCTACAATAACAAAAACATATCTATTATGATTAATAGACTGCACTTGAGTTGGACCAAAAAGATCCATGTGTAAAAGTTCAAGTGGTTGTTCTGTAGATATTACTTTCTTTGATTTAAAAGAAGATTTTGTTAATTTTCCTAATTTACATGCATCACAAAATATGTTAGTTTCGAATTTTATATTGGGTAAACCTTTAACTAATTTATTTTTAGCTAGTTTGTTGATGGTATTAAAATTGATGTGACAAAATCTTTTGTGCCAAAGACAAGAATCGTTTTCTTTAGCCACTAGACACAAATTTGAATCATTATTAACGTTCATATTTAAGATGTAAATATTTTTATCTCTTTTTCCTTCGAAAATAATGTTATGATTTTTATCAAAAATGTTACATTTATTTTCTGAAAAAGTTATATTAAAACCTTTATCGCATAGTTGACTAATACTTAATAAATTATGTTTTAAATTTTTAACTAATAAAACATCAGTAATGAGAGGTAAATTAGATGTACCGTTGCTATTGACATTGCCTTTGCCGATGATATATCCTTTTGAGTTATCTCCAAAGGTGACTGCTCCTCCATTTGAGTATATAATGTTTGACAACATTTCTTTGTTTCCAGTCATGTGTTTGAGCAACCGCTATCTAAAATCCATTTTCCTCTCTTCTTATGTGGTACCTGCAAAAAGTTTATAAAAAGTTGGTACCCAATCTTTTTAAGGTCCAAAGAGTTAGATCTTAGGAAGCCAAACCCATACGGGTTCAGAATTCCCTTTATAAACATAATTTTTGTTATTATGAACAGTTTCCATAAACATTTCGATATGTTTATTCCTTATCAATACATTATTTGTTTTTGGAATCCATATCTTAATGGTTTTAGTATTTGAATAAACTGTTTTCTTAATATCTTTCTTAATTTTATTATTAATCCTACTTTTAGCAAAATTATTTTGTTTCTTAAATCCTAGTCCAGATTTATTGTTAGAGGATTAAGAGTTTTCTAGTATACTAGAAAGATTTTCTCTTCCTTTATTGAAATTAGAAACATTTTTAGAGATATCATCAAATTTTATTTTAAGACTAGATTTTTCTAACTCTAAATCCTTAATCTTAGATTTTAAACTATTATTTTCGAAAAGTAAAACATCATTTTTATTTTTCTAAATTTCTAGTTCTTCAGATATTGACGTAATTTGAAAAGATAAGTTAGAATTCGATTGTTGAGAAATTTCAAGTTCTTCTTCCAATATTATCTTCTCATCTTTCAACATATCTACTTCTAAAACTGTTCTATCTAACTTTCTTTGCAACTCCTTATTTTTCTTTTTAAGTTGTTTTGTTAAATTTACTAATTTAGAATTTATTTCAATTAAATCTTCAAAAGTAAAATCACTTACATCGTCTGACGAAGCCATGAAGCATACATTTGCTTGTTCATTATCACTTTCACTCTCTGATGAGGATGATGAGTCAGTGTCGTCCCAAGTGACTGAAAAAGCTTTTCGTTTGGTTTTATCCTTCTTGAAATTATTCTTTTTACGATCTGGACAATCCTTCTTCATGTGTCCTTTCTTATGACATTCATAACATTCCATTGTTGAAGATGATGGTTTGCTGCTATTGGAATTGTTGTTGGAATTATTTTTGTTTCCCTTGAATTTGTTTCTGTTGAATTTCAAAAACTTTTTGAAATTTTTAGCGATCATTGCCATATCTTCATTATCTGAGTCGGAATCATCTTTTTCTGCTTGGAATCCCACAATTTTCTTTTCTTGTGCTCCATTTCGTTTTGCCTGCAAATTTACTTCGTAGGACATTAAATTACCTATCAATTCTTCTGGTTTTAATGTTGACAAATCAGTTGCTTCTTCAATAGCTAGGACTTTTCGTTCCCATTCGTCCGTTAAAGAATTTAAGATTTTTGTAACAACATCAAAATCAGTAAACTTTGTTCTAATGATAATAAAGCATGATAAATATCCTAAAATCTAGAGTACATGTCATTTATAGATTCATTTGGCCTCAATTTAAAATTTTCAAATTGATGTTTCAACATAGAAATTTTGCTTAATTTAACTTTGTTCGTTCCTTCATGTGAAACTCTAAGAGTTCTCCAAATTTCATAACCGGAAGTGCACATGCTAACTCTAATGAATTCATTTCTATCTGATGCACAAAACAAAATATTCATAGCCTTAGCATTTGATGTAGCATCTAGTTTTTGTGTGTTACTCCAAGTTGAGTATTCTCCAGTAGGAGTTGTGTACTCACTTTGTATAATATTCCAGATATCAAATCCACTTGATTGCATATAGATTCTCATTCTAGTTGACCAATAATTATAATTTATACCATTGAAAAGTGAAGGTCGTGAAGTCGATTGACCTTATGTGAAACTAGAATTAGTGTGAGTGTTAACATCGTTAATTTGTGTGGTTGCCATATTACTAGAAATAAATATCAAATAACTTTGTGATGGTTATAGGATGACCTGGCTCTGATACCAAATGAAAGTGTACGTGTAGTACTAAGGATCGTGTAATATGGTATATAAATGCGGAAACTGGTAATAACAGTAAAGTAAAAATTAAAGTAAGCACACCAGAAATTTTTATACTGGTTCGAACTTCCCGTTCTACGTCCAGTCCCAGAATACCCTCTAGATTTAAACTAACCCCTCACTTAACCCGGAGGAATAGGTATACGACACCTGAGCAGCCGAACAGGAATTTTTCCACCTCAATAACCAAAGAGGACTTCAACCTAATACAAATTGTTTGTTGACGAATGTGTTCTAAATAACACTGATAGTCTTTTGATAGTACAACTTTCCTATAATCAAATCCTCAAGAGTATATATGTGTGAGAAGATTTAGAAGGAAGATAATCACGTAGAATCGAAGTATATAAATTAAATCAAGGATTCTAGTGATATTAAATAAGAATGAATGCTTTTATTTGCAGAAATGAATAGAGATTAGATTTCAGAAATATAAACAAGAATCGGTGATTGTAGAAGTGAATTGAATATGTTTATATAGTTGTAGAAGAGTTATAATCTTTCATGAAGAGTTTCAGTCAATAGTTGTGTCCATATCTCTTGAAATAGAGGACATTCCTCTTCATGAAATGATCCCATCTCTTCAGTAAACTAGCCGTTATTCTCTGGTCGGTCGACCGGAAAATCTGGTCGGTCAACTGAGTTCGAAATCGTACACAAAACAGAGAGTACTTGTGCACATAACACAGGGTTGGTCGACCGAGGATCCTGGTCGGTCAGCCGACCTGATGTTATTTGCACAGTGTACACTTATATATGTATAAATTAACATGGATCAATTTGTGTGTGTGTGACTACTTGAGGAATGATTTTAACAATATTCTAAGACTCAATAAAATAAAATATTCATAATAATCTCTGGATTGTAGTCTTGTCTCCTTTGTAGTTCACAATATACGTTTATTCTCTTTTTGTCGCTTTCATATAGTATTCTCTTTGTATTTCGTCGTATGATCTCTGAAGCTTGTGTCATGAATCAAAACTCATGAATCAACATTATCATCATCTTTTGAATCCTAATCCTCAGTCGTAGCATTAAATATAATTGATTTCTTTTCGGTTGCCTTGCTTTCCTTCCTGCCTGCACTTATGCTTCATAGGACATTAGATTACCAATTAATTCTTCAATTTTTAAAGTACTGATATCATTAGCCTCTTCTATTGCTAATGTCTTTTGATCCCACTCTAGAGAGAGTGAATTAAGGACTTTTTTACTTGGTCCTCTTTAGAAATTTTTTCAACCTAATGATATTAAAAAATGAACTATATCCTAGAATCTAGATTACATATCAAAAATAGACTCATTTTGTTTCATTTTAGATAATTAAAACTGATTAGTTAGCATGAAAATTATTGTATGTTTTACTTTACTAGTGCCTTCATGTGTAACTTGCAGTGTTCTCCATATTTCATATACAGACTTACAAATAAAAAATCGATTAAATTTAGTTTTATCTAATGAACAGAATAAAATATTCATGGCCTTAGGTTTCTTAAGTGCTTGTGTCTTTTGGCCTGGTGTTCATGTTGAGTATTCAGTTTGAGGTTCAATGTACTCATTTTTTATAATATTCCAAATATCTAAACCATAAGACTTTAAATAAATCTTCATCCTACATGATCAATAGGTGTAATTACTACCATTAAACAGTAGGTGTCTAGCAGCTGATTATCCTTCTACAAATGTGTTAAAAAGTGAACTATTTGTGTTACTAGCCATTTATACTTTTCAAAAATCAAATTATGAGTTTTTGAAAACCTAATGCTCTGATACCAAATGTGGAAAATGGTATAGTACTAATATGAATGGATCTTAAGGTTACTTTAACACTAGAGGGGGGTAAATATTATTTTATAACTTTTATGAAGTGTTTTAACTTATATTAAGATTTGAATCAAGCAGAGATTATCATATATATATATATGCTAACTGGCAATCATAGATATAAATAAATGGAGTAAAAGTAAAGTAATGAATTAGAGAGATGACACCAGAGATTTTATACTAGTTCAGATTTCTTCTACATCCAATCCCGTATAATTTCTTATACTGGTTTCTTTTCATCGCTTACTTTAACTAGATAGGAAATAAACTATAATACGATCTCAATTTTAAGGCTACGAGATACACCCTCCTATCTCACAAGTCCGGGGTAAATTCTCTTGATTTACTAGGCAACAAGATCACCCACTAGATTTAGATAGGCTACTAAGCACACCCACTTGATTTGAACGGAAAACAAGCACATCCAAACAAATAAGAATAGAGTGTTGATTTCTAAATACAAACAGTTGTACCTGGGATACAACATATCTTATAGCCCTTCTAATAGCGAGTTGATCTTTGAGTTTGTAGACATTACACTTCTAATATAGTAGATAGTTGGTAGTGACTCAATCTAGTAGAGTATGGATTTATTATATGTAGATTTTGAAGATTATATAGAGTCGATTTCAAGAAATAAAACAAGAGAGCAAGGAGTAAGAAAAAACTAAGAAAATTGATCGAAAAATTCATTTGCACTTTTCTTTATATAATGAATGAACAGAAGTATCCATTCGTGAAGAGGTGCATCAAAAAGACACTTCTTTTCAAAAATTACAAAAGCAACCAATGGGCACTATGTCGACATATTTAAGAGGGGTATGGTGACATACCCTTGTCAATTTTGAAAAATGATTTTTCTTTTAAATTATCCCTCTGCTACATGTTTTTCTAGTTCTATTTTATGTCATTTTCATGTATTTTTAACGGCCCGAAATTTTTAACATTTGAATGGGAATATTTAATTTATTTAAACATTCAAATTTGATTCGAATATAATGAATAATAAGGAAATCAATTGTTAATAAAATGACTTAATTTTGATGACAAGTTTTTGAATGAATTTATATGATTTTTCCATAATTTTTAATTTAGAAAATATGTAAATTTATCGTTTGACGCATTTTGCGGCAAACGTTGGTATTTTTGAAATTTCACAGAATAAAATAACCAGTTTATTTTATTGTTGTTTTGTGACCATGTCACATTGTTGTTTGCAATTGTATTTTTATTTCTGTCATTCACGTTTCATACAGAATGTGATACTATGTAGCGGGGTACCTAGAACTAACCAAATCTTAATTTGATGGTTGCTTAGCTTGGAAGCTTTGTATTGCCTTTATATCAACTCAACTCACTTCACTTCACCTCATTTCATTTCACTCACTTCATTTAATTTCATTCTCTTCAGTCATCTCTCCTTCTTCTTCTTCTTTTATTATTTTCACTTTCATGTAAAAGAAAAACAACTCCACCTTCCAACTTCAAAATTCAATATCTCTCGATCTATTCACTTTCAACCAAAACATCCAATTGCAAAGTTGTTCGTTATCATCCATAGTATTTTGTAAAAGTAGTCCCTTGTCGTTTCGTCGAGTGGGGTGGAGAATATTGGCTGATAATAGTGATTGTTGAATAATGGTGGTTTTTCGATGAACACGAAAAGAAAATCAGAGAGTTGGGTTGTGTTTGTGGTGGCAAGACGAGATTTTTTGTGCTGGTCACAGGATTTTTAGTGGTTGGAATTGTCGTGGGAAGGAGGATAAAAGTTTTTCATTGATCTTAAGTTTGCCAGCAATGTAGGCAGCTAGAGGAGATCGACGGTGACTGGAGGCGACATAGGGTCGAGGCGGAGTCAGTGACGGTGGTCGGAGGAGGCACAATGGTCTTAGGAGCTCGATCGAGCTCATTTTAGGGTTTTAGAGGCCATATGTTTTGAGTTCGATTTCTCGATCTCTAGCGGCGATAGGAAGCATCGAATTGGAGTGGTGGTGGCCGGAGGCGCAAGGGTTGATGATGAGTCGAGCGATAAAGGCATTGGGGACTATTGGTGGCCGAGGCGGTGGTGAGGGGAGGCACGATGTGCTTGATTTTGAATTCCTGGGTGCAAATTTGAATTTTGGGAAGAAGAGTACTGTAGCAGGCCATGTTTGGTGTGTGTGCTAGTGGGCTGGGCTTATTTGATTTTGGCGAGAGTTTATATTATTTAAAATTGCTATTTAAATATCCCAAACTTTGAAATGCCATAACTCTTTCGTTCGGAATTCGATCGACCTTCGGTTTTTAACATTAGACTCGTATTGACGAGTACAACATTATGATATAAATAATTGATAGTTATCAAGAAGTACAAAATATTGATAAATTTATAGTGGTAAATTATAATTATGTTGATTTTAATAATAACGTAGTTAAATTAATTATACTTTGATTGTGATATTTATTTGGTAGAACAAAACATTGTTCTGCTAAAATTAAATTGAATAGATTATTGGACATCTATTAAGCAGAATAAATCCCCGTTCTACGCTTGCAAAGTAAAATGATGATTTTTGAAGTTAATTATCATATGGATTAATTAATATTGGATAAATGATGTGTTAACTATTGATTGTTAATTGTTGAGTGCAAGAAGCTTGGTAACCTGGCCATATTGGATGTGACTTTAATATGTTGTGAACATTGAATTCTTTTTAGAGTGAAAACCATGATAACATTTGTTAAGTGCTACGTAGTTATAGACCTCATTATAGTATTCTGAAAATACTATTAATTGCTATTTTGATTTGAAATGGTTTTAATGTGGAGAATGATTTTAAGTGGGACTTTTACAGTTTTTATGGCACTTTATTGAGAAATTGTTTTTGGACCTCTCTATTTTACTCCAACCAATTTATTAGTCTTTTCTAACATATACAGAAATGTTTTAAAAGTATTTTGGGAAGAATTTATTACAATTTTTATTATCACTACAAGAAAACGAGTCATTCATAGCGGCATATAACCGCTATAAAGAAAACCATAGCGGTTCAATAAACACTATATATCGACATGTTATAAAAAACAAGTAGCATATTTATAACACAAAAAATGCTGCTATAAAATAGTAACCTTTCATAGCGCATATAAGCCGCTATAATATTCTTTTTTATAGCGCTATATGTCTGCTATTTACATATTATTACAACTTGTATGCCAATATGAAATGCATAGATACAATCGCTTTTATTCCGCTATCCTTCAACGGTAAGCACCTACATTATTAATACATTTTTAGCGCTTATATTATGTAACTATAACGCTTTTTAAATGCTACGATTTATTTTTCTTTATGTTTGATGCATCATGTTATATATTACAGTTTAGTAGTAGAATATCAAAAATAAATCTTCTTTAAACACATAACAATATGAACAATGTAAGAGTCAAAAAAAAAATCACAAAATATAACACATTATTTCAAACATTCCAAATATATACAGACATTGTATTAAACATGCTCAAACATACACATAATATCCATTACATATGTTTTCAGCACATACCAAAATGTAGTAACAAATGTTTTAAGTATACCCCAAAAAGATTTCACATTGCTAGTTTAGTGTACACGCATATTTAGCATCTTTCATTTACAAAAGTTGTCTATCACAAAAGTAAAAAAACATGATTAGTGGCAACAAACTTGAATTAGCAACCTGATCCATAAATTATTTTAGTATCAAAAGGAGATAAACATGCAATATCAATATTGTTAGCCTGAACCAAAACTTTGTGAATAATTACAAACTTGAAAGGCTCATCTAAAGGAAAGAAAGGAGTAAGTATGATGTTCTTCACCTCTTCCTCGATTTTGCTGACTTCTTCACTCATTTATGGTTGACTACTTGACTTGTTCTATGTGGTAAACATGCAAATATGACTAAATTGATCAAGCAATATGAACAAAATTTTTAAAGAAAGCAATTTGCTATGAGAGTCTTGTACTAGTCAGCATAATAATAGAACTTCGAATACTATGATCGTACAACAGAATACAATCTATTAAATAACAGTAAAGCAGAATAATTTAAAACTCTCTCATTAGTTCTAGGAACTTCCTCATCTCTCCTTAATTCTCTCTAGATATTTTAATTCACATCATCACGATTTATTGTTATTATAATTATTACAATGTTTCTACCGGTTCTCTCTTCTATCGTTAGAATTTAATACTAATTTTTACAATTATGTGCAGATTTCTTTCAAGTTTTTAATGTTATTTTACATTTAAGTCCATATATATCAAATTTAGTTAGGTGATCTTAAATTTAAGTTTTTTAAATAAATACAATTATTGAATATTCATTAATTGATCTAATAAATTTTTAAAAATGGCAATTCAATATGCGTACCGCATTCATATTGACAAAAATGGTAAAACTAATTTTTCATTCAAGTCCAGATAGTTTTAAATTTCCACAATTATATACAAACTATTACAATATTCTACTAATATCCTCTCCTATAATTTTGCATTAAAGTGCCAACATTCAATAATCTTTACAATTATTTACGAATTTCTCCTAATTTTTCTTATATTATTTTACATTTAAGTCCATATTTGAATTTATTAATTGACCTTGAATTTAATTTTTTTAACTGAATCCAATTAAATAATCTAATAAATCATAAAAAATGATAATTCAATGTGTACCGCATTTGTACCAACATAAATGGTAAAACTATATTTTCATTCAAGTCCGTATAATTTAATATTTTCACAATTATATACAAAATTATCTTTGATACTTTTACATTTTTCTACATTTCAGTTCATAAAATTTCTTTTTCTAAAATTAGTTATTTAATACAAAGAAATATATACATAATTTTTTCTTTCTAAAGTTGGTATTTCATTACAACCAAATATATACAAAAAATTTGTTTCAAAATTGGTATATCATTACAAACATATATAATGTTTTCCTTCATAAAATGGGTACGTCAAATGGACTTTTTATCATTATTAAATTATATTTTGTGAAGAATAACATTACAATTATTGATAAGGGATGAATGTTTGTATTCTGTAATATTGAAAAAAATAAATATTTTCAATTAGTACGTTTTTGTACTATATTCTTAATTCGAGTTAACCGATCGACAAAAATTATACCATATTTTGATTGGCAATATTTTTCTTTCATATTTTATCATCTTTTTACATAAATGTTAAATATTTTTTGAAAAGTTTTATTATAAAATAAAAATAGTAATGTATGAAACAATGGATTGAAAATCATTTTTTTACCTAATTAAAATGACAGTGTGATTTGAACATTTCAGATCTTATTTTCATTTAATATTTCTTTTAGTAGTTAAATAAATATTTTTTATCACCCTGATAATATCATATAATTATTTTGATACATATGTGTTGCAAGAACTATAAACACATACAAATACATTGAGTCTTTCATATTACACTTCTATTATTAGGTATTTGTCGTCATTCTCTCAAGTAATATTTGAAATTTAATGTATACATCATTTATCTTTTAGTCAAATGTATCAAAACATAAATGTCACTTTCAGAATATATGTGCATGAATATTTATTTATGAAATTTTATAAAAATATTAATATCAAAACTTATTAAGAATACTTATTTTCATTTATTTGATTAATAAATAATGAATCCTAAAAAATAATAAATCGTATATAACTCATTTTTATCAACAAAAATGATAATTTATTTTTTATTCAAATATAAGAATATACAAATCTCATCACAAAAATGTACAGTTATCACTACAAGGGGAAGCATGTTTTCCAACGGCTGAAAATCATCGGCGGCCGTCGGAAAAAGCCATCGGAAATGCCTATGTCGGGAAGCAGTAATTCCGACGGCTTCCGACGGAAGCTATCGTTAACGATTCCGACGGAACCCGACGACTTCCGACGTTTTCCGACGGATTCCGACGGACGTCGGTTACCGTCGGAAGCCGTCGGAAATGCTAAGTTACAGGCCGCCGGTATTCGTCGTAAGCCGTCGGAAATTTTGACCTGTAAGTTGTCGGAATCCGTCGGAAATCTGATGTTTTTTTTTTAAATTTGCTGCAAATAGAGCCTTCCAACCACATTTCTCTTCCAAACACTATAATATCAATACTGTACAATCCAATATACTATAATCCAACCAAATATCCAAACCCAAACTACAAAATATTCAATAAACACACAAATAAATAAAATTACATCAAAATATACATAACCATTCCAACATTAACAATAATCCTAACAATAACTGTTCTACCATGTTGTTAATACACAAATTCATAAATATTCTCATACACGTTCTCATACAACCATAGAATCAAGTGTATCAAACATAATTATACATAAATCAACAATTGCCTACGCCGTCTACCAAATCATTCTAAAGTAAAAAAACATACCTGAATGAACAAGCAAGCAATGAATCAATCTCCTCCAGATCCAGAACTAGCCGAGGAAGGAAAGCGACCACCAAACTGATGCATGTACTCTAACAACTGTGCGGTCTGCATGGCCTGTTGGCGGTTCTGCTCCTCCAACTGGGAAACTCTAGTCCGCAATTCTTCTATATCTGCTAGATCGCTCTGAGGTCTACTCCGCCGTCCCCTACTCTAACTACTGGACTGCAATAATTAAAAAATAAATAAAATCCAAGTTTATTGTTTTGAAAAGGTCAAAATATCATATTTTAAGTATTTTAAGAAAAAGTAAATTATTTACCGCTAAATTGCCAAATTCGTATCGTCGACCATGCTCTGCTGGATCCATAACGGACTCAAAAATAACATCCTCCTCATTGGTCGTCAGCTGATCTCGACCCGTGTCAGCAAGGAGTTTCTGCCGCTGCTCCATAAACTTCTCCTGTATTAACAAATTAATAATATCATAACTTATGTCATCATAGTTTAACAATTATTAATACTGAATAAAATGAAATATGCTTACATGGCTTTTGCTGGATTTATCATCCTGCCATGTGTACGAAACAGTCCCGTTTGGATTAAATGCTCGACAGCATGCGTACGGGTGAACACGTCCATATAGCTGACAGGACCATGTGACTCGGCTTCCTGAAGTTAATTGTTACATACAATTATTATACATTTAAAATTATATAGTATAAACTATTTACATTTATTATTCAGTAAATTTACCAACTCCTACCGATACTGTTGAAACGACTTCGATCCTCCGCGATGAGTGACGGGATTCTTATTTCTATTTGCAGAGTTTCTATCTGACTCTGCCTGTACATTCAAAATTTGATACATTATTTTTCGATCACATCAAATTAATAATTCAAAAAAAATTAGTATACTTGCCTTCGCCTCGTCCGTCTCCCAGTATCTCAACCAAGCTTGCCACACACTCTCTCCCATCCACCGTGGTTTCTTACCAGATTTCTTAATCTCAGATATCGTATCTCTGTAGTTCTTGCGCATCTTCTTCATCCAGTATGCTCGTGCCAGCATCATATCATCTGTTTGGATGTCTATCTCAGCCTGTGTTAAAAAAAGATTACACTTTAAACGATATAAACAGTAAAAAAACGACAAAAACGAATTAAAACTGGAAAACAGAAAAATATGCATACTAGGACATCCTGCCATATGCACTCTATGATGTGAGGAGGGATGTTATCCCACTTCGGCCAGCAGGCACTCATCCTACTGCGATAAGAAGCTCTAGAGACGTCCAACACAACCTTAGAGGGAAGTAGATCGAACCCCCTGTTTTTAAGTACGATATAGATAAATACGTACGTATATCATAGAAAAAATAAGATGCTGAATAAAATTTAATTCTTACCCATCTGCTCTAGGGACTAACGATACAACTGCACGCTGTGGCTCTTGCGATGGGCCACTGCCATCGCCTCCTGACGATCGGGAACTGCTCCTACCTCTACATGACATATTGATAAACCTATGACATATACACATCATTATATAAGAGAATAAAAACATGATAATTAACATATTTCATATGAAAATGACATCAACAGTATAAATTGCTTAATTAATGACTGAAATGGAAATAGAAATGGAAGTGTGTTTTACCTGATTCATAATGGGTGTACTCTTCCAACGATAAGCAGAGTTCATTGCATTTTCAATAAAAATTGCTAAATAAATGACAAATGGAAATAACATAAAACATGCAAACAATAGTAAACGGATTTGGTTTCATAGTTATATCAATTTCATAATACATCAAGAATTCAACATAGTTACATCAATTGCAAAAAAACAGATTCAGATTTATATAAGTCATCGTCGTCTTCTGATTCAGATTCGGTCTCGTTTTCGACGATATTTTCCTCTGCACTGTCAAACGCTTCTACCAAAATATTTGATTCATCGATCAAAGGACCAAAATCTGTATGATCGTCTGTAATTATTATTTTGTTATTTTGCTCAAAATCTGCCTGATAAGCTTGTTCGTCCGGAATATTCTTCCCATCGAATGTGAATCTGGCCTTTGTTTTAAAAACTGCAGACCAATCTGCTTTATCTCTTTTTAGAGACGAATAAGGAGCATAATAAACTTGCAATGCTTGTTTGGCTAGTACAAAAGGATCATACTTGTGATAGTGCGATGTATGCTTTATTTCGATAAGATTATAATCCTTGTGCACATTAATTCCAGAACCTGGAACATTGCTAAACCAATTGCATCTAAATAGAAACACCTCCTCCGTGGGTCGTGAGAAATATGTCAGTTGCAAAATTTGTGTCAGAACGCCATAAAAATCATTTAAATGATTTTCTGGATCGTCACTACCTTTAACAAATACACCAGTATTATTTGTTAATTTTTCTGCACCGTATTCTTTGGTGTTAAATTTATATCCATTGACGAAATATATTGGATATGTCTTGACCACTCTTTTTGGCCTCATCGCAAGATGTTTCAACCCTTCGTCAACAACACAATTTCTCGGCTCATAAACGTAATTTGAAAACCAACCGGAAAATTCTTTACTAAGATCTCCGTTCGGATGTTCACGTTCATAAACACTGTTTATATAAATAAATTATTACATTAGGTTATACACGCGCATGCATTATAGAAAAGAATAAAACACAAATTATTATTTCAGATTACCTAACAAACGGTGCAACCTCGGCACAATTTAGAAGAATATAAGTGTGTGCTACATGAAGATCTCTATCGTCTAGCCATATTTCTACACATTTTCCAGAAGGCCGACCATGTTTACACCTACTACTTCAAATGTCTACACCTACTACATGGACAACGAATTTCTGGATCGTTTCCGTTATTACTTAAAGCGAATTCAACAAACACGTTTATACCATTATAAAAATCTTCTTTTATTGAGCTCCTCAGTCCTTTTCTTTGGTACATCCATCTCCTCCGATCAACAAAATAATCAATCATTTTTCCTATTTGACAAAATGAGAAATTCAAAATTTAATATTTATTTCGAAGAATACAAATTCGAAAAAGATTATTTTCATGGTCGTATAATATATTAAATTTAAAGAACAACTTCACAAATATAAAAATATTTTCAAATAGGGCACATTTTATTTTTTAACGTAACGATTTAAAAATATATATAATTTTTTTTTTCATTGGTCAGGCATCCTACTTCCCATTACAAACACAATAAGCATTTACATTTCGTATATTACTTCGTCTCAAACGATTCAACAAAATTTCGGCAGCATTTCCCTTTTGTTCCCTGCATTGTACACAAATGCGTGTGCGCAGGAAACAAAAAAGAAAAGTTAGGCCGAAATACAACGAGTTCTATCTAGGCTGCATACGGTCAAAATACAACAATGATATAAATTACAGATTAATCACATAAATTAAGAATATATAAGAGTTAATTACTTTACAGCTGAAAAAAATAGATCTTACTAGATATTATATAGAACATAATTTAAAAATAAATAAATAAATAAGTATCTCTATAGCTGTATCTTTTAGTACACTCTCTAATGCTATTAGTTAAATATTAACTTCAGTAACTCGGCTAAGATAATAAAACAAAAGATGAGAGCATTAAAGATTGAGCCATTAATCTTCATTTATTATTTCAGGAACAGATGTAAAAAACATACAAAAGTGTAGAAAAATCAAAAATTCCTTGTGCCAATTTATTGGAAACAAATAATTTCATTCTTACGATTCTTAAATTACAACATCAGACACAAAAATGTGGATAATTCATTTGATTTGCATTCAATCAAATAAAAAAGGTTGTTTTAAAAATCTTAAAATTTCTATTAAATATCAAGGCGAACAATGTTGCATAAACAAAATTTCATTGAAATGTTAATAAAAATTTAACATTCCATACACTTACTGTAATAATAATAAATCAAAACAACACAACCCATAATAATAAACTTGAAATTAGCTAGAGAACACATTAACAAAAATTATCTATAGCTAGTAAGAAAGCATATTAATTTCATTAAAAAGTTGAATGATATGAGACAAGTAGAGACAAAAAACACCTTACTATATTCCTTTTTTCTTCTACGAGTCTCTATTTTAGAGTGACTCCTGCCAACAAATTATAGTGTTAATTTATATAAAGTAGAGAATGAATTAAATAGGACCCATTTATTATGTACCTGAATAGAAAAGATAACGTGGTAGCCACTAGTATAAATTGCAGTTATCTAATATTTTGTTACAAAAAAGATAATGTAGTAGCCAACTGTCAATTCTAACATTCTATTATGTTGTTTCATAATTTGTAGTCGTGATGTTTCTCTTGATCTAACAGGGTGAAATTAGCACATGCATATTTTTCCTCTAGCATCACTGTTAACTGAATATCCATTCACAAGTCTCTACCAAGTTATACAACAAGGTAGTCCATAAGCATTACTATTAATAGAATTCATTTTTTCTATGACTTCATAGAACTTGTGATTTATCTTGAAGGAAAATAAACGATGTCAAGATTATTGTTTGATATTTTTACTTTTGACCACTAATAGTTCAAGAAATTGTTTTTCTCGGATTATCATTAGCTTTCTCTTTTTATGAAAGAGTGGTCCTCTTACGAGGAGAGCACTCAAATTTTATTAAGAAGTAAATAAAGTCCGTACAAGAGTTTATTAGAATTAGCTATGACATCTATGTGAGATCGTTACCGTGATGATCAACAAAACGAAGGAGGCAAAAATAAACAAAAAATATATTACAGAATATGAATGAATGAATCAGCATATTAATATCACTACACTCAAAAAGAGTGAGTGATTGGATTGAGGGGTCCGTTGCATAGAAAGGCAGCTGAGCTATGTGGGAGAGCTGAGCAACATGGAGCAGAAGCAGAGAACTATAGGCAGCAGCTGAAAGTAACTGCACGCATGTGGGCTTGAATAAATGAGTGAGAATAAGGCGGTTGTTTATTATCTAGGAAGCTTGAGAAATGAGGGACTTGATAACATTGCATGTGGGCATGCTGAATATTAAGTCTTGAGAATGTGCTGTATCATTGCTGCTGAGGATTGGAGTCAAATGCATGTGAGCGTATTGAATGGATTCTTCCGCCGTTGTATGGCTATACTAGTTATTATAAATTTAGATAATTATTATAAAACTTAGTTAACGAAGTTAATATTCGTGAACTTAATTAATTTATTATTATTATTATTACATAAATTTAGTTACTTTTTATAAAATTTAGATAACTTGGTTAATATTTTATAATTTATAATTATTATATAAATTTAGTTACATTTTATAAAACTTAGATAACTTGGTTAATATTTTATAAACTATTATTAGTAGTATTATTATTATTAATATAAACTTAGTTAATTTTAATTAAACTTATAGTTACTTTATTATTTATTGTTGTTGTTGTTGTTATTCTAAACTTAGTTAATTATTATGAAACTTAGTTGATATTTATAACTTAGTTTTGTTTATTGTTATTGTGACGACCCAAATTTTGCTAACGTCTATAATTGGGAGATTAATTGATTTTATTATTTAAATTTTGAATTTTATTAGTCAAATAAAATTAATTGTCTGATATTTAAATATCGGAATACATAGAAAATTGATTCAATTAAATTATAACATTCTAGTAGGATAAACTTTATAGAAAAATATATATAAACCCCATCATTTTAAATTAAAGATAAAATATCCAAAAATGTATAAAATGTATAAATATATATATATATATAATATCAAAAGTATACCAAAACATATTTATAACATGAGAAAATATGTATGAGAAGACAAAATAAATGCAAGTATATGTGTATGTATGCTTAAAGGATATGAAATTTTATAAAGAGATATACATGTAAAGGGCTTCATGATGGAAAAGGAAAATAATAATAAGAATAAAATGTATATATAAATTGAGAGACAAATACTTGTGTGCTTTATACGTGTACCTGTTATAATATATGTCGGGAAAAACTTTCCATATGGTCTAAGTTGTAGAAAGTATATATATAAGGGTATATATATATGGATAGGCTTAAGGAGACTTCATGATGAAGAAACTTCAACTCAAGCCACAAAATAACAAATCAGCAAATAAATCAAGTCAAAACTTTTATAATATCTAATCAGGTCATGTACACAAGATATATCAAATCACTTAAAATCAAATCTAATAGAAGAAAGAATCTTGTTAGAAAGAGAAGCCTTTACAAGGTTTCAGCCTCTATAGCTTACCTTGTAATCTTTATCTTCTCTATATATATCTCCACCCTGTCTTCTTTTATCGGAGGTGATAAGTGTCATGTTTTTTTTTGGGGTCGCGTGTTTCCTGTAGCTCGCCTGGAGATGAGCGTATTTTGTTTGGAGAGGCCGGAGCAAGGATCGAGGTGATGGCTGGAACGAGAATGGTGAGACAATCATGCTGGTGGGTTCGAGTTGGTCGAACGGCGAAGTAGGGGGTTGTGCACATATACGTGCAGGCGTGTGCACGTTGTTCACAGGCGAGAGAAGAGAATAGAGGAAAGGAAGGAGGTGGAAAGAAAGGATATCTTACAAATTAATAGAAATTAATATTATTATTATTTATGAATAATTAATGGCATTTTATAATATTTATTATTTAATAAATTGTTTAATTTGTAATTAATTTGGTTTTAAAATATAAATGGATACGGTTAATCAAAGTGAATTAAAATCATGAGTAAATCGTTTGGATATTGGCTATAGATCGTTAATTAGGTTAACGATCTATATCTTTGCTTAATTCTATGGGATATTTGTTTTAAAATTAAAATAGTGAGATTAAAACAAATGATACGTTTTATTTGAAGTAAAATCTGTAATAAATCCCCGTAATCGGGAATTGTCTCCATAGACGATAAATTGTTATTTTAAACTACTGACCTCCTTAAATTTATTCTTTGGATTCGAAGAGACCGAGATCAGATATCAGCGATATCCGAAACTGTTTGCGCCAAAAATGGTCACAAACCCCAAATGTCATGAAAGCACCAATGTATGAACACAGGTCAACAATATATGACCACCAATTGCAGATCTAGATAATATGGAGGATAAAAAATGAAGAATAATAAACTCAAAACGGAAAGAAACAGACAAAGACACAGGATTTATAGTGGTTCGGCTATCTCCGGCCTACGTCCACTCCAAAAGTTAATCTTTTATTGACTTTCCTTGCTGGTTACAGTTGATTACAATGATTTACCACGAAGAAATTCGAATACAACAGTAGCTTAGTAATGCAAAGGTGTTTCCGACAGAGTCTGGATGCTGGATAGCCAAAAGATCCCTTTTCTGTAGGCTCTGTAGTGCTATTTATAGGCATTCCATGCAAATATCCGCTCAAACTTCGGGAGACTTCTTTTGGCACGTGAGTGGGCCCACGCGATCGATCCCATGAAGTTTCGACTCGATCCGTGATCGATACGAACGTAATTCGTATCGATCAAGTTTTTGTCCAATGGAGTCGAAACTTGGTGTGAACATTCTTTAGCTTGTACGTAAGCTCCTGTGAAAATTTCATAGCATTGGGACTTGTAAATCTCCAGTTATGATCGATACGAAATAGAACTTTCATTATACTGCTTCGTTCGTATCGATCGATTCATATCGATACCCAATCGTATTGATATCAAGCATGTGCGCTCCGTTGACATGGCTCTATTCTTAAGGCTTGATCCGTTCTCCAAGCCCTGTTGAACGCTTCTCCCTTCAAATCATGCATATCTCTAGTTCGTCTCCAGGCTTTGTGCTGCCTTGACTGCTTCTAAACGATCGACAAGAAACGTTTGTCGAAGTTTCTGCGACCACTGCTCCATCCTTCATATCGATTCCAGTCCTGATCGATACGAAATGCACCGTCATGCTTCACCATCCCATCGATACGAATGTATTGATACAAGATCTGTGGCCTGAATCCATCTTGATCGATACGAATGTATCGACCCAAAGCAAGTAACCGAATCCATTTCTATCGATACGAAATGTATCGATACGAAATGTATCGGGACGAAACCTTCGAGCCGAACGAACCATCACGCACCCATCTACTCAATCCAAGTTCATATCCACCGAGTCGAAATCCATCTAGCTTTCCTTGATCGGTACGAACGCACTGTTCGTATCCATGCTGGTCGATACGAATAGTATCGATTCGAAGTGCACTGCCGAGTCCATTTCCATCGATACGAAATGTATGGATGCGAATAGTATCGATACCAAACCAGTCCCTTCCAACATTGATCCATCCATATCTCAAGAATACGAACTCCGTTTGACCTGAAATATGAAACGTAACCCCTCCTAGCCTCGATCATCATTCCCAATCGATCTCGCCTTGATTGGAGCTCGGCCAAATTTTGACGACATCGATCACAGCCTTGTTTCCAATCAATTTCCAACCCTGATATCCATCATTTTCCAGTTATTTTGTTGATATTCCAGCCTTGACCAAAGGGTGGGATAACATTTGCCCCCCAAAATATGCCTTGTGATAAGAAGGGGTGTTTTGAATAGTTCTGAATCCGATATCCAAAGTCCATAGCCATATCATCCAAGTGCATCGTTCTTGACCGCTCCGAGTCGGTGCCTGATTCCAAATCCAGTCACCAAAGCCTTAGCCGATTCCATATCCATCCGAACTCGATAACCGAGTCCTAATCCATCCATATCCAATAACCAATAACCGAATCCAGGACCCCTCCGGGCCGATATCATAGTCCTTTGCCGTTCATAGCCAATATTCATACCCGTAACCTCTCCGGGTTCTTGCCAAGTGCAATCTACACCTGACGACCGTGGTCCAGTGTCCCTGGACATTGAGTAATTTCCATGGCTTAAGTCCTAAGCCGAATCCTGGTCGCTCCGGACCCTTACCGAGCATGGTCCATACTCAACGACCTGAATAAGCCAATTCGCCACATTCAGACGGAGAGACTTACCCCTTGCCGGGCATAATCCATACCCGACGACCATTCACCAAAAACCAAATAAAAATCCAATCAAAATCCAATCCAAAATCCAAATCAAATCGGGAAATCAAAAATCCACATCCGAAATCAAAATCAATATCCAAAACAGAAAACAATCATCCAAACGAAAGTCCAAACCAGAAAACAAGCAACATCCACTACACCAAAACAGTCATTTGGCAACACTTTTTTTTTCATTTGGCGACACTTATATGGGTTGCATTTTAGTCTCGCTAATAAGTGTCGCTATTCAATATAAGTGTTACTGAAAATAAAAATTTACACTTTTAAATACGGCGACACTTATTTTCGTTGTAAGCCTTGGTTTAATTGGAGTTAATTGAAATATACTAGGGCAAAATTGTAATTGAATAACATATCACGCTTAACCCTAGCCACGCTTATCCCTGGCCGCATTTTCCCCAAATTGGTTCCATTTATATTTTTGAGGTTGCATTAATGGAGACGATCCCCAAATCCCCACACCAAATAGTTCCAATAAACAATCAAACCACCATCATCGATAACAAAGTCACCTTCCAGGAACCAAAGCCAGATGCGAAAAACGCTTCCGATCATCATCGAAACAAATCCACTCATGTTACATCTCGTATTTGTCAAGTTCTTTTTAGGACCCTAGCTGCAGGGTTCTTTGAAAATTTACCTCTTCTGATCACACAACAATATGGATTGGGCAAGAGATCCAGTGAAGCAATTGTTGTCATTGAAGCTTACAGGACACTCAGAGATAGGGGTCCTTATCCTGCTACTCAAGTCGTGCGTGGGACATTTTGGAGGGAAATTTGCTTTTATTTGTTTGACAGCTCAACAAAATCAACCTTCATCGCTGCAGTGAGTAGAACTTAGCACAACTGTTATGTTTGTTTTCTCATAATTGCAAATTTATTTTTGATCGAGTAGATAGTTCATTGTCAAATCATGTCAAATTAACAATAAAAAACAACGCAGTTCGTATCTACTTGCTATATCTGTGTGATTGGGAAATATTGCATGGTCGTTATATTGAGAACTATAGGCAATATCTGCAACAATAATATGCACAAAACATGTCTAGTACAGTAACATCTTTATTCACTCGTTTTTTATATTTAAACAGGATAGGCTGAAGTTTGAGTTTAACAACTTAATTTGTTAAAAATGCATGATTCTGAAGGTGGAGTTCCTTTCTTTTGGGGAGCTAACCCAGAAGGTAATATGGTTCTTTCTGGTGATGTGGAAATTGTGAAGAAAAGTTGTGGAAGATCTTTTGCTCCATTCCCTAAAGGTAACTGCTGTATAACTATCTACTCCATCACCTAATGTAGTGATTATGAAATATGTACGTACTTGTTTTTCTTATAAAATCCAGTGGCTGATCCTTCTTTTTAGGATATCTCCTATAATCCAAAGTTCAGAAAATGTTGTATTCTGTGAAATGAAGGAAAGACCTTGCAATAGTATGACTTACACATTTATATTTGATCAGGTTGTTTCTTCACAACTTTTAAGGGTTTACAAAGTTATGAGCATCCTCTGAGTGAAGTTAAGGCAGTACCCAGAGTTGATAGTCAGGGGGAAGTATGTGGTGCAGATTTCACTGTGGATGAAACGTCCAAAAAGGATATTTCAGGAATTCCAAGGGTGAGCAGTGGTGCAGATTCGTCTTCTCATTATTAGCGCATGCAGTTGATATCCAGACTATCCATTGAAATGGTATCTTGCTTTGATCTGTTCAGTACTTGAACTCTTTTCCAAATTGCCCATTATTATCCATATAGTCAATGAATAATATTATCCATATAGCTAATGAATAATAAATCGATAACTGGTAAAGTGGGATGCAGTCTACAATTGAAAGTTTATCTAGGTTGCTTTATGCAATGAGCTTAATAGTTATATGATTAGAGAACAATAAACAACCTTAATTACATAGAAATTCTTTAAAAAGAAATATCTTCTTCGTTTTATCCTTTCTATCCATAGGCTATTAGTACATGAGTTAAGACTTATGTTCTTAGTTTATGTGTCTTTATGGGACCAACAAAATCTCAATCATGTAAACTATGATTAATAGTACTTTATTCACATCATGTAAACTATGCAAGCCAAGACCCTCTTCACTTTTTGGCATGCACGCTTTTGTCCAGCTAATTTGATGTGCTTTACCCTGCCACAGAAAATCAGAGCAGATACACCCAATTTGATTAATGACAATTTTTAGCGTTTGTCCAATTTTCATCCAAAAGTTTACAGTAGGATGAATACCAGTTTTGATTAATTGCTCTTCCACTCATGGTCAGCAGCCTGCTGCACCAACAAGCAAGTCTATTTTTAATTTTGTCCATGAGTTTGGAAAAATATATTCTTTTTAAAGTTGAACTGCTGAGCGGGACACCTAGGTAAGTAACAGATAGGTTGTCTATTTGGGTCCCAGTCTCTTTTGAAATAGCGCGCTTCATCATGACCCCCTTACTAAAATATATTTTGGATTACTTCTAATTCATTATCAGCCCAGTATTTTGTTGAAGAACTTGCATAGTGCTTTTGATGGTGGTTGCATTGCCAATGCTAGCTTTTGGAAAGGCCGGGAGATCATCCGCATAGAGCAGGTGATTGATGATAGGCTCACATTTGTAAATTTGTGTCAGGTTGCCTTTTATTTTCTCAAGTTCAAACATAATTAAGAGATACTGCATTGCTACTGCAAAAAGATAATTATGATTAGTAGTAGTGTGAAGAATGATGGTTTTGAACGTAGGGGCCTATCCTGGTCTGTTTTCTTTAAAATTGTTTAGTTGCAAGAAAATGTTTGATTTGTATGTTTATTCCTAACTTGAAACTTGTTGAAGCAGGCATGCTACTAGTGAAATTCCAAGTGATTTGTTAGTTAAAGTTGAGGACTCGTTGTTCCATCTTCACAAGGTAACTAGTTACTTTAATATATTTCTGTCTTTCTTAGTGGAACAGAACGTACATCATTTGTTACATTGAGATTTGAGGTATACTAGAAGATACCTGACTGTAATGCATCTTTTATGCACAACAATTTCATAGTTTGCATCTTTTTATTGATTGTACAATTCTTTCACTTGTAGAGTTTGCTGTATATCCTTGTGAAAATATATTTCTAATGTGTTAACTTGACTACTAGGCTTGGTATATAAAATATTAATTCATCCAAATAAAATCAAAGAGATTTTAGGTGTAAGGACCCAACATACAAAATTAATTAAAGCTTCGTCTATCTAGTTGTCTAAATGTGCTTGCCTTGTATACTGACCTCAAACATTTTACTTAAATTTTAAGTTGTATATAGGCCTTCAGTTAAATAAAAGCCTGTAACTAAAGAACAATAATAGAAGTCCATTAAAACTTTGAATGTGTACTTTTTCACAAATTTGCATAAGTTGAATCCATTATATGTGTTATTGCTAGTGAAGACTTGGCCCTAAGTATTTTCAGACAGTCTACCACGAAACTGATGAATCAACTTTGAAAAATTAGGACAAAAAGTTATGTCTCACAATAGAAGATTCTAATCTTTTCCGATGGAAAGGTGGGACTAAGGACTCATTTTAGCCGTTGTTATTTTTTATGTTATATATTAATTATATTAGGTGTATATATAAGCATGATTTAAATAGAATTTGCACCTTCTATAGAGCAGTTTGAACATTAGCTATAACTAGGTACTAAGTATGATATAACTATGTTAGCTAACTTCTATAATGTAAAAGGCCTAACTAGCATTACATAGAATTTGCACTTTCTATAGAGCAGTTTGACCCAAATAATCTTCTACAATTTCTGTGCATTTTTTTTATTTCTTTTTCTACAATGATCCTAACTAGCATATACCAAAACAGAGAACTGTAAGAATTAGACATAATTCATATTTCTAACGTATAATGTGTTCTTTTAAAGTATCCTCTACTTGGTGGGCCTGAGTCGTTCGAACTTGCTGCCAAATTCTGTTATGGAATCTCCGTCGATCTAACCGCCACCAACATATCTGGCCTTCGATGCACTGCCGAATATCTAGAAATGACCGAAGACTTGGAAGAAGGAAATCTCATATTTAAAACAGAAGCATTCTTAAGTTATGTAGTCCTCTCTAGTTGGAGAGACTCAATAGTGGTGCTAAAAAGCTGTGAAAATTTATCACCATGGACTGAAAATCTACAAATAGTTCGAAGATGCAATGAATCAATAGCATGGAAAGCATGTGCTAATCCTAGATCGATACGTTGGGCAATTACTTCTATGTTATCAAACAGTTCCGACAGTTTTTCGTATTCGGTATTTGTAGAATTTCACTATGAAATTTACGTTGTTTTTTGTATTCCAATTTGACATTATTATGAAGTAGTTGATTATGTATTGAATTAACCAACTTAATTATGTATTGTACTTGTTATGAAGTAGTTGACACTGTTATGAAGTAGTTGACTATGAAATTTATGTTGTTATTTGATCATGAATATTGTAAATTTTGGGTTCCTATTGAATGTAGTATAATAATGCTGTTAAAGCGTTATAAGCGTTGGCAATTAAAATATACCAACGCTTATAAGCGTCAGCACAGAAAATTAAACAATGTTGAATGGTTAATTTGCCAACGTTTATAAGCGTTGCTAAATAATATACACCAACGTTTATAAGCGTTGGCGAATACAACCTTCCAACGCTTATAAGCGTTGGGAAACTAAACTCGCCAACGCTTATAAGCGTTGGCAATAAATTGCGACGCCCCTACAGCGACGCTAATAAGCGTTGCTGAAACTGTTTGCGACAGTTATACTCGTTGGAAATCACCTGTTTTGGTGTAGTGATCAGGAGTTCAAACCAAACTCCAAAAACAAGCCAGAAAAGACAAATGTCCAAACCAAAAGAAAAAGCAGACTTCGCAAACCATAGCATCGCAGTTTATCATCATTCAGAGCATGCCTAGGGGCCATCTCCATCCCCGTACATGAGTAAATGATTTGGTCGTTTGTCAGTAGTTTTCCACTTATTGCATATCATCCCTGCCAATTGATAACCAATCGACCACCATTCCTGGGCCTCGTGCCATCGTTGTTTGAAGTAGACGGTGGTTGCTCCTGCTCCACCACCGCATTCCGGGCCCCGACATATTGTCGTAACTGTCCATTCCTTGCACGCTCCTCAATTATGTCCTTCAGATGCCTGCAACTGTTGGTATCATGTCCATCTAAATCGTGAAAAAGACAATGCCTTCCTGATGCCCTTTCGCGTTCCGAGGGTTCTCTCCTAGCTGGCCTTCGATAGGGAAGGAGATTCCGAGTCTCCATGAATATCCGTTCCAACGTCTCGTTTAATCCTGTATAAGTGGAAAACATTGGTTCCCTCCATCGCTTCCTAGCTTTTCCTGATTCGTCATCCAGCTTCCTTTTTGCTTTATCTTTATCTTTATCTGAGCCTCCGCTGGATGGCCTACCATCCTCAGTTGCGTTCACCTCTTTTATCTTCATATATGAACATGCATCTTCCTGCCGAAGAAATCTCTCAGCTTCGTGAAAGAATTCCCTGAGATCCATTGGTGGGTGCCGTATCAGAGACACTTTGAAGTCTGAATTTTCTCTGACTCCTGACAATGCCGCCATTAAAACCATCGATGAATCTGGCCAATCCATCGAAGAAACTGCTGCATTGAACTGAGTTAAGAAGGCTCTGAGTGATTCGTCTGTCCTTTGCTTTACTGACGTTAGCGTCACCACGTTCTTCGGTCTTTTAATATGAACCCGAAACTGCTTCAGAAACCTATCCACCAATTCTGTCCATTTCCTAATAGATCCTTCTTCCAGCTGTCTGAACCACATAGTAGCTATATCTGTCAAGTACAGAGGTAAACATCGGGCCATCACTTCCTCCGATGCCCCCAACACTTCCATATGTCTTGTGTACCTCATCAAGTGATCAGTCGGATCAGCCTTGCCATTGTATACCTCCAGAGTATGTAGCTTGAATTCTGGTGGATTCCGAGCCATTCTGATGTCACGAGTATACGGACTCCTGTTTACTCCTTCCAGATCCCTGTTTGTCAATCCTCCGCACATAGTTCGCCTGATAATCTCAGCCAATCCAGTGTTGTCCGTCAAGGGTGGCCCCCCGTGCCCCTGAGGGAATTCCGGTACGTATTCCTCATCACGTGCTCTTGCATTCCTACCGGCATCTTGTTGTGTAGTGTCGACAGTAATTCCTCCATGAATTGGCCCATCATTGCTGGGCGGTGCGTCCCCGAGCCCGGATCCATCCAGGTTAGCAGTTGTGTACTGATCAGGGGCTATGCCTGGTTGAGCTACTCTACTAGATTGCCTGTTTAGTCCTTCTGCTTCAGCTCCGTGGATCCGAACTCCTAAAGCACCAGCTGTTCCTGCATTCCCAAACCGTATGAGGAGGTTCTGCATCATCTCCTCCTGCCTTTTCAGAAACTCTTCATGCATATCACCCATCATCATCTCCATCTCGTCTCTGGTAATGAAAGCTGAAGTCTGATTAGCCCCCGATGATGCTTCCTGGCTCCCTTCATGTTGACTTCTCTTAGCTCTTTGTCTTCTACTTGATTGCCTTGCCATAGCTCTTTAGATCTAAACCCTTAGGCCTCAAATTCGAATTCCAAATCTGGCATAGCGGGTGCTATTTGTTCTCAGTGAAAGCACCAAAGTGTTTGCGCCAAAAATGGTCACAAACCCCAAATGTCGTGAAAGCACCAATGTATGAACACAGGTCAACAATATATGACCACCAATCGCAGATCTAGATAATGTAGAGGTTAAAAAATGAAGAATAATAAACTCAAAATGGAAAGAAATAGACAAAGACACAGGATTTATAGTGGTTCGGCTATCTCCGGCTTACGTCCACTCCAAAAGTTAATCTTTTATTGACTTTCCTTGTTGGTTACAGTTGATTACAATGATTTACCACGAAGAAATTCGAATACAACAGTAGCTTAGTAATGCAAAGGTATTTCCGGCAGAGTCTGGATGTTGGATAGCCAAAAGATCCCTTTTCTGTAGGCTCTATGGTGCTATTTATAGGCGTTCCATGCAAATATCTCGCTCAAACTTCGGGAGACTTCTTTTGGCACGTGAGTGGGCCCAAGCGATCGATCCCATAAAGTTTTGACTCGATCCGTGATCGATACGAACGTAATTCGTATCGATCAAGTTTTTGTCCAATGGAGTCGAAACTTGGTGTGAACATTCTTTAGCTTGTACGTAAGCTCCTGTGAAAATTTCATAGCATTGAGACTTGTAAATCTCCAGTTATGATTGATACAAAATAGAACTTTCGTTATACTGCTTCGTTCGTATCGATTGATTCGTATCGATACCCAATCGTATCGATATCAAGCATGTGCGCTCCGGTGATGTGGCTCTATTCTTAAGGTTTGATCCATTCTCCAAGCCGTGTTGAACGCTTCTCCCTTCAAATCATGCATAATTCTAGTTCATCTCCAGGCTTTGTGCTGCCTTGACTGCTTCTAAACGATCGACAATAAACGTTTGTCCAAGTTTCTGCAACCACTGCTCCATCCTTCATATCGATTCCAGTCCTGATCGATACGAAATGCACCGTCATGCTTCACCATCCCATCGATACGAATGTATTGATACAAGATCTATAGCCTGAATCCATCTTGATCGATACGAATGTATCGACCCAAAGCAAGTAACCGAATCCATTTCTATCGATATGAAATGTATCGATACGAAATGTATCGGGACGAAACCTTCGAGCCGAACGAACCATCACGCACCCATCTACTCAATCCAAGTTCATATCCACCAAGTCGAAATCCATCTAGCTTTCCTACCCAATCGATACGAACGCACTATTCGTATCCATGATGGTCGATACGAATAGTATCGATTCAAAGTGCACAGCTGAGTCCATTTCCATCGATACGAAATGTATGGATGCGAATAGTATCGATACCAAACCAGTCCCTTCCAACATTAATCCATCCATATCTCGAGCATACGAACTCCGTTCGACCTGAAATTTGAAACGTAGCCCCTCCTAGCCTCGATCATCATTCCCAATCGATCCCGCCTTGATTAGAGCTCGGCCAAATTTTGACGACATCGATCACAACCTTGTTTCCAATCAATTTCCAACCCTGATATCCTTC
Organism: Allium fistulosum; assembly: GCA_030737815.1. NCBI lineage: Eukaryota > Viridiplantae > Streptophyta > Magnoliopsida > Asparagales > Amaryllidaceae > Allium > Allium fistulosum. Next base: position 921,286,215 of record CM060901.1, read on the forward strand.
ATTTTCCTGTTATTTTGTTGATATTCCAGCCTTGACCAAAGGGTGGGATAACAGCAAGGCTGGGATAACAGAAACCAATTCGATTTAATAATCACTATAAATCTTTACGGGTTTGATCATAGAATCAAATAGGTTGTAATTTAATAAAATAAGTAAGCGGGATTATTATAAATAAGTAGCTGTATCCAGACAGTATCACAATATCGATGAATTTTCTGTAAAGGTGTTGGTTTAATCTGATAAAAACTCGTCGGATATACGAGTTACCTTAGTTTCAAAGAATTTTTATAACTTAAGTATTTCATATTAGATGGGTTTACTCACGCTGGTTTCCAGCCAGACTCGGGTGTTACTTTATTGTAATGCTTGGGTCAGACCGAATATTACAGATTTTCAGGTTAGGACGCTTGGAGCTAAGGAGACGAGCTGGATGGCAGAGACGTATTGAGTATATTCCGTTGTGTATTATAGGCTATTTTATTCAGTAGTTGAGGAATAGTTATTATAACTATCCAGATTTGTTGTACTATGATATCTTGTATGTATATTGATAGTTACAACTTTTCTTTGTATAAAATGTTGTTATTGTATATTATATTTTGTTCCGCTGCAATTGTGAGATTCTGTGCTGTGGTTTCTGTTCTTATTCTACCTCTTTTTCTTCTTAACCCTAACTATCTGGGATTTCCGGCACTCGATTGTTCGGCACTCTATATAGTGGACGTATTAGTGTCGATTTTCGGGGTCGAAAATCTTTCGGGCCGTTACAGTTATTATTACTACTCTGACTCTTGTTGTTGTCGTTGTTAGTATTGTTATTTTAAACTTGATTAATTTTTATAAACTTAGTTAATTTATTAATATTTTTATTAATTTAGATAACTTGGTTAATATTTTATAATTTATTACTACTACTACTACTACTACTACTACTATTATTATGAACTTAGTTAATTTTTATAATAATAAGTTATCATTAATGTGTACTTCAGGTTGCTTTCAGTTCTTTTGTAACAGAGTATCTAATTGTTCTATAAAACTACAATTCCATAATTCATTGAACAAGTTATCCCATTTGCAAAGCACGAGTTTCCATCCAGTATAAATGGAAGTACAAAATATAACAAATTATGGTGTATCTAATATAAACAGTTAGATACCACGAACTTTGGTAGCTTTGGTTTGTATTTTGCTAGAGTGAAAAAATGAAACTTCTAAATTACATAGCTATCGAAACATCTATGTTTGAAGCAAAGAAGTTAACATTGATCATCATTATATTTCAATAAAACTAAATTGTGGTCATTGGTCCTTTCTATTCAAAAAAGAAGGCTATATCATAGACTCGAATAATCAAATTTTATAAGAAACATGATTTGAAGACTTAATCTTCACAATTTACTTCTAATATTCAAAACTACCTATCGAGTGCATGATAAAATCTACCTTGAACAACCTCCTAGCCAACACCAGTAGCTCCATGAGGCGGAATCAGTGCTTCAGTCCAATCTGGAGTAGTAACACTCCATTAGTATGTTGCTTCCATTCTTGTGTATTCTACTGTACTATACTTTGGACTAGGCAAAACCGCATCTTCCACTCCATTTATCTTTGGTTCAATTTTAACTTTCTTGACAAGCACCATTGTCCCAGTGGTTAAGTGATTCGACTTTGGTGCGAGAGGTCACAAGTTCGAAACTTGCGTAGCATGATTGAATATATATTGATATGTGATTTGTGTTATGTTGTCCCAGTGACATGTTGTATCTAAGTACCATTTCAAAAAAAAATTCAACTTTCTTCAAATTAAAAAAAGGGCCATGTTAAAATAGGAATAAATGACTGAAATTATACAATGTTAAGTAACACATATGCCAGTTTCTTTTCGTTCTCATCTGCATAACGAAGATTAACGCTATCCACTCATATTTAATAATACCCCTTTCATTCTCTTTTGCTTATATTTGCTTTATGTTGTCAGCCTAAAAAAAATGCAAAGATCAATGCATAAATAGGTTTTATTCTATGTTAGGTGAGGTAAAAAATAAAAAAGTTAAATGATTAGAGGAAAGTAAAAGTTAAATGAATGAGAAAAACCAAAACAAGTGACGATATGGGAGCTTACCTAATCTTCAGAACATAGAATAAAGGTGCATTTGCACCAAAACATTACCTTGTTCCGTCGGACGTGGATGTTAGAACCAGGTAACCAAAGAAAATGGCTTTTTTTCTCGTGAAGCATAAAAAATGGACTATAAACATGTGATGTGTTAGATGCATTTGAAGCCAACGGTCCACTTTTTTAAAATACCTAATTAAATTACAAACCTCATGCACTTAATATGTAGTTAACCATGATTTATACTAATTAATTAAAAGGTATCCACTAATAAAAATAATTTTCAACCAAAACCTACTTTCAATTCACCTTTTGCAACACAAAAACCCCATATCGTATTTGTTAAAATTTCTCCTTTCCAACCACCTTCAAATACCCATTTCCCCTACTTTCATTTTGCTAGTACATACCCTCTTTAAGTCCCAAATAGGCACTTACTTGGTTGGTGAAGTTAAAAATGACATAAGTGCCACATAGGAAACTTGCCAGAACATATAATATCATTGTTGGGATTCTTTTCAATTCAACTTGCAGGCATACCTGACATATCATCAAAATTCTCTATAGTGTCTATAAAATAGTGTTTTTCAATGTAAGATACCGATAGTATTTAATACTAAAGTAATATCCGGTGTAAAGGCTGCTAATGACTCGGTGGGCGGATTCACTCTATAAGTAGAAAGCAAGCATTTTGCCAAAAGCTAAGAGCATAAAAACAATTGTTCAGAGTACAATTGTTCAACTCAGAGTTTCCATTTGTGTCAAATGATTTGCTGATGTAATAGATGCGGTCCGGTTAACATTGTAAAATCTAAACAAGTAGGACATCTAGCACAACTTTGGCATGACACTTAGATGTCAAACAAAAAGAAATTATGCAACCTATATTTTATCATTCAAATATATAACACGATATCGAGACAGTGATACATCTCTAAATTATCTACCTTAAGGTTTTATGATCAAATCTCCTTACATCAGTCAACCATTGATTAAAAAAGGGAACGTATAACAAGGTAGTGAAGTACCTTATAATAGCTCCACTCATTTTAATCTCCAACTTATATGAGAAAGGATTATTACTGCAAAATGCAAGTTTTGCTATAGATAGGTACAAAATTCCCATTATAGAACCAGCAAATGTAGATAAATAACACGCATAAGACTTTCTAAACCGCTCTTTAGAATCAGTTTGGAATGTCTGTTTGTATATATTTTTTCATAGCCACCTTCTACTAGTACCTTGGTTCCTTATGCAATCCTAGCCATGGTAGCATCAGTAACACTGGGTCCTGTTTTCAATATGGAGAAAAAAACTTCATATCTTGTTAAGATAGGTGAAAACACACTTTGTTCCCAATGGGCGATTATCTTAGTCCAAAACTATGTCAATATTTGGAGCAGGTTTATTCTCATGGAAAATATGCACAAAATAGAGTGTATCGCCTTTGAATCCTAAAGAAGCATTAAAACTAACTAAACAATCCCAACACAAAACTAAAAGTTACATGAAGCCTATGCCAATCAAAATCATAGGTCCAGAGAATGATTTACACAACTGATATTCTAAGATGACAATTTATTGGTACATCGAATTATAAATGTTTGAGAAACACACATGCTCAAAAAAATAAAAAAAATAAAAGGGGAGATATCCATGTAAATGAACTCAACTTTCATCGGACAGAATAATTATTTATGTCTGTTATTATTTTTTTAAAATAAGATACTAGTTGACTACAATCAAGGATATGAGATTGCATTATTCTTGTCTGTATTCCCAGAATCTCCTTATAATTAAAAATATCAAACCAAATCAAAAACAAAATAAAGAATAAGAACAAAATCAAATTATGCGAACCTCAAATCGATTTAGGGTTCTAGACGCACTCCTCAAATCGAATTACGCGCATAATGGCCTGACTTCTTCGAATCAGCTTGTCGTGGAATTCAGAGCGTTTTTGAGAGATGCCGATGATCGACAGAGTTTAGGTTTTGATTTAGGGTTATATATTACTTTGTAGGTTTCAATTTAGGGTTGGAATAAAATTGAAAATGGGTAAACAACTACGATGTTGTTTGGTTTGGAGGGAAAAAATATCGGGGAGTGGGGTGCTTTCTTTTGGGGCCGCTTTTTGCTAAAGAGTTATGTAGCATTGAATAAAACAATTAAACTAAAGTAAGAAAGAAATAAAAATCAACAATAATGCTTTAGAATAATGTGTTATCTAATGGCGTTATTAATAACAAACTTTCTTGTAGTGTATAAAGAAAAAGAGGAATTTATCTTTTATAATAATGTGATTTTGTTTTAAAAGAAGAAAGAAATATTTTGGAATAAATATTTTGAAACTTTTATATAAAATGTTGTATAGAAAGATAGATTTATAAATGGTATTTTATAATTAAAATAATAGATTTATAAATGTTATTTTATAAAATGGAAATGATATCATTTTGATAATTTGGAATAATAAATCACATTTGTGAATTTATAATGATATATGAAATGATCATTTTATGGAAAGTATTGGGTTCCATCTTAAAACTAAAGAATTGTGATAAATATATGAGATAAATAATTTTAGAGATTTATAAAAGGAGTGTTATGAATAATTTTTGAGATTTATAAAAGGAGTTTTATAAATAATTTTAGAGATTTGTAAAATGAGTTTTATAAATTAACTTGGAGATTTATAAAAGGACTTGTAAATATGGAATAGATTTATAAAAGAAATTTTATAAAAGGAATGAGATTTGATTTTGATAAATGATCATTTTAACTTATGTGGTATGGAAAGTATTTTTTTCATACTTAACACCAAAAGGGAAGTGATTTGGGTTATAGTAAATAATGTTTTAAATGATATTTGTTTTGGCCCGTTTGAATATGAATTTAGAAAAGAGTAAATCTGCCTTAAGATTGATTACTATACTTACACCATTGAGATAAGTATATGTATACATTTTCTAAGTATTGAAAGTGTAGTGTTTTGTGAATACTTATACCGTTGAGATAAGTATATGGATATTTTTCAAAATATTGAAAGAATATAAATGAATAGTGAATGAGTAGTATACTTACGTATATCTTTGTAAAAGTATTTTGATACAAGTATTTACAAAGTAGTTTTAGTTAATAGATGATTAATTAAAGAGGTCTAGTGGGTGCTCATGTGTTTAATCATGCTTGATTTCCTATGAAATTAAACCTCTAATTTTATTGATTGTTTGTTTAATAGTATAATAACCGACTATCAAATCTTGACCAAGTATAACTTTGGAAATATCTAGAAGAAACATGGAAATTATATGGAATAATTATCTTCGATGATGCTATACTCTATGTATAGTGTAACGACCCTGAATTTTTGACATTTGGAAATCAGGATATTTAATTGATTTTAAATATCTGGATGATAGTTTAATTTGAAATTTAAATATTAGAATGAATTTGGCAATTAAATTATTGAATTTAATTTACTGAAGTTGGGTAAAAATTTGTATCTTCAGTTTTAAGTTGATTAAAAATATTTTCAAGGCTTAGAAAATCTATATTGATAATACTGAAGATAATGAAAGTTTCAGAATTAAATTTGGAATTGTTTTGTTCAGTTTTGAATTTTATCGTTTAAATTGTATTTAAAAATAGCTTTCCGAGGCACAGTCTCGAAATTCGACGAAACCAGTTCCATTGGATCCGTAATATTGTATTATTATCGGATTTCAATTTTCGTAATGTTTGGAGTGATCGTTTGGCTGTACGGTAAGCAAACGCGCTGAAATTTATATCGAATTCAATATAATAACTGGATCCAAAACGCTATCTTCTCCATACGATCGAATTTGGACTCGGAACCTTTTCCATTGCATTCGGAATAGGCGTATAATATTATAAACGCCTAGCGGCATGCCTCGATAGGAAGTCAAGATTTTTAGTTGCCTTTATCAAAATGATTTGAATTTGAATTTAAATTGAATGTTTGTACTAGTCAACTGCAGTTGAATTTATTTCACATCAACTTTTCTTTTCCATCAGATCAAATGAGCGATGTGTACGTGATCCTTATCCTTTCCCTCAGTTCAAATAAAATATCTCGTTCAAACAAAGTAATGGCCGAATTGAATAATTTATCTCATTCCAAAGAAAGAAAAAATACGATGGCCAAGCAAAATTCAAACTGAACGACTTTCGTTCATTTTCCCCTTCCTCCCTCCATTCTCAAGATCTACTCGAAATCGATTCCCAGAGGATACGAAATCGACTTCTTAAGCAAAGTCTGGTCGTTCAAAAATGACAGATGAATAGTAAATCGACATTCAAATCGAAATCTCATCCCTAAAGCAAGCCTATTCTCGAGGAGGAGCGACAGCTTGAAATCAATGGCAGTTTAAATTCATTCGAATGGCGGCCACCTGGAAGCGCTGGAAGAAGACGCGCTCGCGTTCGCGAGGGAGTGGCGAAGTCTGGTGGTCTCGATCATCTGGTAGGCGCGATGTCTTCAATCGAAGGCGGAGCAAGCGGCGACCTAGAAGCTCATCGAGTTCGATCTCGACTGGATTTGGTATCGTGATCGTTGGAGTGGCGATGACGAGTAGCGGTTTGTGGTGGTCGTTCGAACGCAATAGTTAGGTAACCATTTCAGTTTTCAATTTAATATAAATAATTCATATATGTGTGAATATATAGAGAAAAGAAATTGACAATAAGATTTATAAAAAACAATTTGTTTTGAAAATTTATATATATGTATATATATAGTAAATGAAGGGTATAAATAAAAATATATATATACACACACATACTTACTTTAGTTCAAAGATATATATAGCAGACCTTTGGAAATAAATATGGATATTAAAATATTTGAAGGTTTAAATAAAATTTGATTTCTGAAATCTATCATTTATTTTTAAGTGTATATATATATATGTGTTTAATGAAAAAAAAAAAAATTGTTAGTTTTGATTAAATTTATCAAATGGGAAATTTATTGTTCGATTTATTCGAATATTAATAAATTATATAAATTGTTTATACAAGGTCTATAAATCGAGAAAACAAACTGGAATGGAAATGGACTGCAAAATAAAAAGCAAAGGTGAGATCTTCTCACTCAAATTAAAATTTGAATTGCAGTTATTGATTGATTGCCTGATTATGATAGTATATATGATAGTAGTATATACCAATATATATATATTGGAGTTATTGATTTCCCGCATTATATAGCGGATGAGACTCTATGCGCCTCATAATAGCGGATGATATTTGATAAATCCCATATACCGCGATATTCCACCTCGAAGTGGAATTGGTATTGTGCTAACATCTGTGGATGCAGGGAAACAGGTTGGAGGGATCCAACTGGATTCCTCAAATTGTATGAATTTGTTTCATATGTTGTATGAATTTGTTTCATATGTTGTGTGATGATTTATTGATAATCTGTGAATGATTATATTGACGATTGAATTTGTTGAAGGCTATAATTTAGCTGAATGTATTTTTGGTATCGTTGGATACCAGAAATAAATAAAATTGGATTTTTAAAATTAAAGTAGGAAATTTTAAGTGAATTCTTTTTGAAAGAGTTGGTTGAATTTAAAAGATGGAATTTAAAGTATAAAGGTTAATTTTTGTAATCTTATCGAATTATTTCCAAAATATGGAAAAAGATATTAATAAATGGGTTATGAATAATATTGTTTAAAAGTTGAAGAATTTATTGGAAATGGAATTTTAAATAGTTTGGAAAGAATAAAGGTATTTATTTTAAAAAGGAAATAAATTTTTAGAAATAAATTTGATAATTGATTTGACATTGGAAAATAAATCTTTGGAAAATCAATATGAAAATTTATTAGTGTTTTGAGTGAAAATGATTTGGTAATTGGAAATAAATTTAGAAATGGATTTGCAAATGATTTGGTATTTGGGAGTAAACTTAGAAATCAATTTGAAATTGATTTGGTGCTTGAAAAGGAATTAGAAATCAATTTGGAATTTGATTTGGTGTTTGAAAGTGAATATTTGGAAATTTAAATTCACAATGGAATTTATAAAGGAAAAGGGAAATAAATAATTTCAGGAATTTTATTCCGCGAGTGAAAATGATTTGAAATTGGTTTTCAAAGTAATGAAGTGTGGAAATATATATCTTGCAAAGATATTTTGAAATTTAATAATTTGGGAAAATTATTTAAATTGGTTGATTGTTGTGAATGTTGTTTGATAGTTAAATCACCGACTATCAATATTTGCCTTTGAAATGGCACTTGAATTTGTTTTTAAAACAAGCGCTCGTTATTCGGTTTAGCCGGGAGAGGACTTTGTGTCATATAACCCATTCCGAATAATGATACGACGTTATGGATTGCAATTGAAGACCGGTGTTGAAGACCGGGTGTTTGCGAGAACGATAGGATAACCTATTGATTGTCTCTGCACTGAGTTGCTACGGGATAGAGATTCCCTAAGTGATGGGAAGTCCGATCGGGATTGTGGATACCCGGATTTGCAATGGCTTCTTTGGAAGTGCCTTCGGTTCTGTTTGAACCCGGAACAGACTTGTATGGTTGTATGTTTGACATTACACTTTGAGATATAAAGCTGATTTCTTTCAAATACATTTCTATTGGTGGAGGAGAATTTATTCTCTTAGCTTAACACCCTTCTCTGAGACGTACGAGCTCAGAGGTTATGTAGTTGAAGGTTATCAGTGATATACTCCCAATTTGGTAGTGTGGCATGCTAAGTGTTGCTGTGTGTTGATGATCATTCGTTGATCATTTGTGATCAAAGCATGGCGTTCGTGTAAAGCGTAGCTTTATGGACGAGACCTCATCGAACCTCACACCCCGGAAATGGTCAAAACAGGAAAATGCAGCAAGGTTATGAGGGTCGCTCCCTTTAGGGTATGTCATTTCCTTCTAGAAAAAGGTGGTATCATGATATGGAGCCCAGATGCTATACCTGTGTGGTGGCATCAATCTTATTTACTGTGTGATTGTTGCTTTGTGATCGAGGCGCCTCGGATAAAGGTCCCAAAGGACCGGGGGATGGCATACTTTTGTGTGGAGTTATCAAGTTACAGCTTCATTGCACCCCGAAGCGTGTGGTAACTCAGCCTTGTGTTGGCAGAGAGCTAGGTTGGTTCTCGGGACGTCCCGCCAGAGGCGTTCCCATGTGGCAATAGGAAGTTCCTTAGCCTGACCATTTGTTGGAAAATCCAAAGAAACAATACGAGCGTTGTACGGTGTTAGTTGTATAACCTACTATGGAATGTGGCGGTAACCTGCTATTGAACATAGTAGCTATAGTAGGCATACAATAATGGTTGTATGCTGGCTAAGATTAATATTATACTTTCGAAATGTTTTCCACACTAGGCACTAATTATAATATTAAAAAGATTATTGTGTATCAAGCATGTTTGACTATCATAAGGAGAAATCTCCTCCAATTCTGCGTTTGCATTGTGTGTGTGGCGAGAGGCCTTATGGTAGTTTCATTTTCCAAAATCATTCCGAATTTCTTTTATTTTCTTTGTGAATATAACTGTTTTTAAGATCTCACACCAGTCCCACGACTGACCTGGAGTTTACTGTTCCCTTTCTAAACTCTGGGTGCCTATAATTTTCCACATGGGCAGCCTAGAATCAGGTTATCAGGTCATTCTGGAATTCAGAAGTTACTGTGGAGATCTGGAGGCGAGCTGGATGGTGAGACGTATCATTTATATTATGTATTATCCGCTGTGTATTCTATATGTGGACAAGTTTATATAACTGTCCAGTGATGTGTAAACTCTGATAATGTATTGTATAAACTGATATAGTTCTTTGTTTAAAGATTATTCATTTATCTATTATATATTGTTCCGCTGCGACTGTGAGATTCTGATATTGTTTCTGTTTCTTTTCTTCTGTCTTCTTCTATCTCTTCTTTTTTAACCCTAATGATTCGGTTTTCCGGCATTCGATTGTGCGGTAGTTGATACAGTGGACGTATTAATGTCGACTTTCGATCGTCGAAAGATCAAATCGTTACTTGTGGTATCAGAGCAATTGGTTAAGCGACAACCCTGGCTCTGTTGGGTGTTACTCATTAGAGATAGAGTCAGTAGTACTCTAGAATGAGTGTGAGTGTAATAATAGATATGAGCGCGTATTTATTAGTGAAAACAAAAAAAATTGTTTTGTATTGTGTTGACTTATCGGTTGATTGTTTATAGATTCTGGTCGGTGCAGTCTGGCCAACTGTAATCGATAGGGGTTTCTAAACTCTTAAACAAGATAAACTGACACAGTATCATTTTAAATAGGGTAAATGAAATAATTTTGCCCAAAACTATTTTTGTATAGAAAAGAAATGATTTTCTATGAATTATTATAGTATATGGATGCTTGGTTGTTAGGAAGTGATAATATCGAATTATTATCATTGTTATATGGAAACAGAATAAGAAATAATGGTATAACCAAAGATTTGGAGATAAATTCATTGAACAAATGAAATTTATAAATACGAATTGAAAGTATAAGGAAATGAGTTCATATAGAAATGAGATTTGTAAATGTAAATTGTAAATGTGATTTATAATTTGAAATAAAATTCCAGGAAGATAATTGAAAATAAATTCATTAATGGAATGTAAATAAGTTGATAACTTATAAAAATATTTGAAATTTGATTGGAATGAGATTCAAATTGAAAAGGAATGAATAAGTGAATGAACAAATGAGGTTACATTTGTAAATAAATGAATTAGAAGTTGAATTAGTTAAATTAAAGTTGAATTGTGAGCTGAATAAAGAATGGTTTGAATTTGCATAAAATTCAAGTAAGTAGTAGAAACAAATTGAAAATTTCCTTGTTATTGATAAAAATAAATTCAGGATGAATTGAATATGGAAATCTGAAATTTAAAAAGAATAAGTGAATATACTAATTGAATTAAATTAGTAGATGGAATGGATTTGATTAAATGAAAAATCAAATCAAAGATTAAATTGGAAATTGTTCACGAGGAAAATGAACTTGAGTTTTAAGTTGTAATAACTTAAGCAATATTTGGATAAATGCTCGACTTAAGTAAAATTGTGAAATGGTTGTTGTTGACTTTTATTGAATGGTTTTCAATGAAATTTGTTAGATTAATGAAATGCAAATTGAATTGAATGTAATCAATTGGAAATGAAATGGAATTAAAATAAATTGTGTTGGTATCAATTTAAATTAGTTTTAAACTAGAATGGATATTCTATTAAGTGAATATCGTTGAATTTGCATTTAAATGATTGTCGTCGACGCAAACGAGATTGTATAAAGTTATATGAGTTAATGAAAGCAAATAAAATTGATTTTTGAATCAATTAAAATGGATATGAATCTGTTTCGCTTAAAAATGAATAGAATGTAAGAAAGTGCATTGTAAATCACTTGAATTGAATAAATATGCTGTGTGATATAGTTGTAAGAAATTTAATTTGTATCGAAACCATATAAATTACTTATAGGAATTATTTTGAATACATTGCTTATGAAAAACATGTGTTCACTATTGAAAATGAGTAAAATGTTAATAGATTTCCTATATATGTCACTTATGTGTTTAAATTGAGTAAGTACAGGTTTTTGGAGGCCGTTTGGCTGCATTTTGGTCGCGCAAATGCTTAAAAATAAGCCGCTTTGCTTAAAATGCTAATAAAGGTACGCCTACGCAATACAAAAAATAGGAAATATGAACTGCTTTTGTTTTTCCGACCGTGTGGGTCGATGTATATATATTTATATCTCTTGTTAAATTGCAAAAGCTCCTCCGCACAAAGGAGACTCCGCCAAAATTTTCTGAAAATTTTGGGAGTTAGAAAATTTTTGGAATTTTTCACTTAACAACAACTGATTTAAAAAAATTGGAATTTGAGATAAGGAAAGTAAGATTCAATCTTCGAAGTTAAAGATGAATCGAATTCAAGTAAAATTTGAAATGAGAATCTGAATGAAAATTTGGAAATAAAAGTATTGAGATTTGAAATGAAATAGTAAATTGAAGTTAATTGATTTTATATGGAAGTGGAATTCAATTTGAATATAAACTTCAGTAGTGAAGTAGTAAGAATAAATATAAGAAATAATTGTATTGAACTTAAGAAATGAATGGAGAAAATTCTTAAGTAAAAAAAAATTGGTATTGGGAATCCAATAAATAAATTTGGACATTGTTGTTAAGTAAAGTGTACGGGGATTATAAAGGCTATAGGAAAAGGGAATTGGATTTTTGATCTCAGAAGATAAATTGGAATTTGCTCGGCAAAGGTATATCTTTAAAATTTCAGTATGAAATTTGATGAGTTTCTGATTTTGCCACTTGGCATTTTGTTTTCTATTGGAATTTGGCAGTCTGTAGGGACATTTTGTAGTCGTACCGAGCTAGCCGCGCAAAGGAGACGCTGGCGAAATTTTTCGAAAATTTAGAGAGTTAGAAACTTTTGAGAAATTTTGAATAATTTAAAATTTGAATTTAAATTTAAATTTGAATCGTGAAGTAAAATAAAGCTGTTTGAAAACTATGAAAGTGTTTGGAAGGTTAGTTGAGGTGATAATAGATCTTTAATAAAAAGATTTGGGTTGATAAGTTGATAAAACTCTTTAGTTTTGGGAAGTTAGCAAACAGGTATTGGAACATTCTTCTTAACTTGTAATTTCGGGACAAAATTCTTTTAAAGGGGAAGAATGTAATGACCCTGAATTTTTGACATTTGGAAATCAGCATATTTAATTGATTTTAAATATCTGGATGATAGTTTAATTTCAAATTTAAATATTAGAATGAATTTGGCAATTAAATTATTGAATTTAATTTACTGAAGTTGGGTAAAAATTTGTATCTTCAGTTTTAAGCTGATTAAAAATATTTTCAAGGCTTATAAAATCTATATTGATAATACTGAAGATAATGAAAGCTTCAGAATTAAATTTGGAATTGTTTTGTTCAGTTTTGAATTTTATCGTTTAAATTGAATTTAAAAATAGCTTTCCGAGGCACAATCTCGGAATTCGACGAAACCAGTTCCATTGGATCCGTAATATTGTATTATTATCGGATTTCAATTTTCATAATGTTTGGAGTGATCGTTTGGCTGTACGGTAAGCAAACGCGCTGAAATTTATATCGAATTCAATATAATAACTGGGTCCAAAAAGCTATCTTCTCCATACGATCGAATTTGGACTCGGAACCTTTTCCATTGCGTTCGGAATAGGCGTATAACATTATAAACTCCTAGCGGCACGCCTCGATAGGAAGTCAAGATTTTTAGTTGCCTTTATCGGAACGATTTGAATTTGAATTTAAATTGAATGTTTGTACTAGTCAACTGCAGTTGAAATTATTTCACATCAACTTTTCTTTTCCATCACATCAAATGAGCAATGCGTACGTGATCCTTATCCTTTCCCTAAGTTCAAACAAAATATCTCGTTCAAATAAAGTAATGGCCGAATTGAATAATTTATCTCGTTCCAAAGATAGAAAAAATACGATGGCCAAGCAAAATTCAAGTGAACGACTTTCGTTCGTTTTCCCCTTCCTCCCTCCATTCTCAAGATCTACTCGAAATCGATTCCCAGAGGATACAAAATCAACTTCTTAAGAAAAGTCTGGTCATTCAAAAATGACAGATGAATAGTAAATCGACATTCAAATCGAAATCTCATCCCTAAAGCAAGCCTATTCTCAAGGAGGAGCGACAGCTCGAAATCGATGGCAGTTCAAATTCATTCGAACGGCAGCCACCTGGAAGCGCTGGAAGAAGGCGTGCTCGCGTTCGCGAGGGAGTGGCGAAGTCTCGTGGTCTCGATCATCTGGTAGGCGCGACGTCTTCAATCGAAGGCGGAGCAACCGGCGACCTAGAAGCTCATCGAGTTCGATCTCGACTGGATTTGGTATCGTGATCGTTGGAGTGGAGATGACGAGCATCGGTTTGTGGTGGTCGTTCAAACCCAGCAGTTAGGTAACCATTTCAGTTTTCAATTTAATATAAATAATTCATATATGTGTGAATATACAGAGAAAAGAAATTGACAGTTGGATTTATAAAAAAACAATTTGTTTGGAAAATTTATATATATGTATATATACAGTAAAGGAAGGGTATAAATAAAAAAATATATATATACACACATACTTACTTTAGTTCAAAGATATATATAGCAGACCTTTGGAAATAAATATGGATTTTAAAATATTTGAAGGTTTAAATAAAATTTGATTTCTGAAATCTATCATTTATTTTTAAGTGTATATATATATATGTTTAATGAAAAAAAGAAAAAAAAAATTTTAGTTTTGATTAAATTTATCAAATGGGAAATTTATTGTTCTATTTATTCGAATATTAATAAATTGTATAAATTGTTTATACAAGGTCTATAAATCGAGAAAACAAACTGGAATGGAAATGGATTGCAAAATAAAAAGCAAAGGTGAGATCTTCTCACTCAAATTAAAATTTGAATTGCAGTTATTGATTGATTGCCTGATTGTGATAGTATATATGATAGTAGTATATAGCAATATATATATATATTGGAGTTGTTGATTTCCCGCATTATATAGCGGATGAGACCCTATGCGCCGCATAATAGCGGATGATATTTGATAAATCCCATATACCGCGATATTCCACCTCGAAGTGGAATTGGTATTGTGCTAACATCTGTGGATGCAGGGAAACAGGTTGGAGGGATCCAACTAGATTCCTCAAATTGTATGAATTTGTTTCATATGTTGTATGAATTTGTTTCATATGCTGTGTGATGATTTATTGATAATCTGTGAATGATTATATTGATGATTGAATTTGTTGAAGGCTATAATTTAGCCGAATGTATTTTTGGTATCGTTGGATACCAGAAATAAATAAAATTGAATTTAAAAGATGAAATTTAAAGTATAAAGGTTAATTTTTGTAATCTTATCGAATTATTTCCAAAATATGGAAAAAGATATTAATAAATGGGTTTTGGATAATATTGTTTAAAAGTTGAAGAATTTATTGGAAATGGAATTTTAAATAGTTTGGAAGGAATAAAGGGATTTATTTTAAAAAGGAAATAAATTTTTAGAAATCAATTTGATAATTGATTTGGCATTGGAAAATAAATCTTTGGAAAATCAATATGAAAATTTATTGGTGTTTTGAGTGAAAATGATTTGGTAATTGGAAATAAATTTAGAAATGGATTTGCAAATGTTTTGGTATTTGGGATTAAACTTAGAAATCAAATTGAAATTGATTTGGTGCTTGAAAAGGAATTAGAAATCAATTTGGAATTTGATTTGGTGTTTGAAAGTGAATATTTGGAAATTTAAATTCACAATGGAATTTATAAAGGAAAAGGGAAATAAATAATATCGAGAATTTTATTCCGCGAGTGAAAATGATTTGAAATTGGTTTTCAAAGTGATGAAGTGTGGAAATATATATCTTGCAAAGATATTTTGAAATTTAATAATTTGGGAAAATTATTTAAATTGGTTGATTGTTGTGAATGTTGTTTGATAGTTAAATCACCGACTATCAATATTTGCCTTTGAAATGGCACTTGAATTTGTTTTTAAAACAAGCGCTCGTTATTTGGTTTAGCCGGGAGAGGACTTTGTGTCATATAACTCATTCCGAATAATGATACGACGTTATGGATTGCAATTGAAGACCGGTGTTGAAGACCGGGTGTTTGCGAGAACGATAGGATAACCTATCGATTGTCTCTGCACTGAGTTGCTACGGTATAGAGATTCCCTAAGTGATGGGAAGTCCGATCGGGATTGTGGATACCCGGATTTGCAAGGGCTTCTTTGGAAGTGCCTTCGGTTCTGTTCGAACCCGAAACAGACTTGTATGGTTGTATGTCTGACATTACACTTTGAGATATAAAGCTGATTTCTTTCAAATACATTTCTGTTGGTGGCGGAGAATTTATTCTCTTAGCTTAACACCCTTCTCTGAGACGTACGAGCTCAGAGGTTATGTAGTTGAAGGTTATCAGTGATATACTCCCAATTTGGTAGTGTGGCATGCTAAGTGTTGCTGTGTGTTGATGATCATTCGTTGATTATTTATGATCAAAGCATGGCTTTCATGTAAAGCGTAGCTTTGTGGACGAGACCTCATCGGACCTCACACCCCGGAAATTGTCAAAACGGGAAAATGCGGCAAGGTTATGAGGGTCGCGCCCTTTAGG
The DNA here is from genome assembly GCA_030737815.1 of Allium fistulosum. NCBI lineage: Eukaryota > Viridiplantae > Streptophyta > Magnoliopsida > Asparagales > Amaryllidaceae > Allium > Allium fistulosum. Next base: position 921,302,585 of record CM060901.1, read on the forward strand.
GTATATCATTTCCTTCTGGAAAAAGGTGGTATCATGGTATGGAGCCCAGATGCTATACCTGTGTGGTGGCATCAATCTTATTTACTGTGTGATTGTTGCTTTGTGATCGAGGCGCCTCAGATAAAGGTCCCAAAGGACCGGGGGATGGCATACTTTTGTGTGGAGTTATCAAGTTACAGCTTCATTGCACCCCGAAGCGTGTGGTAACTCAGCCTTGTGTTGGCAGAGAGCCAGGTTGGTTCTCGGGACGTCCCACCAGAGGCGTTCCCATGTGGCAATAGGAAGTTCCTTAGCCTGACCATTTGTTGGAATATCCAAAGAAACAATACGAGCCTTGTACGGTTTTAGTTGTATAACCTGCTATGGAATGTGGCGGTAACCTGCTATTGAACATAGTAGCTATAGTAGGCATACAATAATGGTTGTATGCTGGCTAAGATTAATATTATACTTTCGAAATGTTTTCCACACTAGGCACTAATGATAATATTAAAAAGATTATTGCGTATCAAGCATTTTTGACTATCATAAGGAGAAATCTCCTCCAATTCTGCGTTTGCATTGTGTGTGTGGCGGGAGGCCTTATGGTAGTTTCATTTTCCAAAAGCATTGAGAATTTCTTTCTTTTTGAAAATAACTATTTTTAAGATCTCACACCAGTCTCACGACCGACCTGGAGTTTATTGTTTCCTTTCTAAACTCTGGGTGCCCATAATTTTCCACACGGGCAGCCTAGAGTCAGGTTATCAGGTCATTCTGGAATTCAAAAGTTACTGTAGAGATCTGGAGGCGAGCTGGATGGCGAGACGTATCATTTATATTATGTATTATCCGCTGTGTATTCTGTATGTGGACAAGTTTATATAACTGTCCAGTGATGTGTAAACTCTGATGATGTATTGTATAAACTGATATAGTTCTTTGTTTAAAGATTATTCATTTATCTATTATATATTGTTCCGCTGCTACTGTGAGATTCTGATATTGTTTTTGTTTCTTTTCTTCTGTCTTATTCTACCTCTTCTTTTTTAACCCTAATGATTCGGTTTTCCGGCATTCGATTGTGCGGTAGTTGATACAGTGGACGTATTAATGTCGACTTTCGAGCGTCGAAAGATCAAATCGTTACATATAGACTCGTCGTGTTCTTCTAGGACAATTGATAAGGAAATCCGTTTACTTAAAGGGTTAGGAGGTGTTCTCCTCTCTTGTGTATTGTCTGCTTATTTACAAAAGAATCAGAGTTGAGTTTACCGGAATCTATCGATTGGTTTTGGAGCACTCGGTACGCAGGGGTGTGTACTTATATGAGATGACTTGAAACCGTAACCACTTAAAAACCATATACGTGTTTTATGCCCTGAAAGAGGTTCGAGATGCTAGAATCTATGTGAAGATTTGAGATCTGTTTGAGATGCTCGAACACATGTGGTTGTTCGTAATCTATTCAGGATATGGGAATCCATGTGTGGTTCTGAGATCTGTTCGAGTTGTAACTCGTGTGCTGGAATTCCGGACGTAGCCTCACCAGCGAAAATGACTAAAACAAGAGATATGATGCATAGCCAAGGGGTTTAGCTAACCCAAGGGTTCAAGCGACTCTACCCTAGCGATTCCTATAGTTATGCATGCATGAGTGGTGCACTCGGCCTCATTAGATGGAGGGGGCCAGCTATCTATTTCCTATGTACATCAACTAGGGATGTATGTTGCTTTGGAAGGATATCTCTGATCCTTGTGCAGGAGGACCATTCTCGAAGTACCAAGGACACCTCCATGGAATCCTACACAATTAGAGAATGTGCCTTTGTGGTTTTGATTGTAAGCCTATTATTGTTGTGGTGTACACTCATATGCATCACATCTATTTGATTAATTATATTTCACACCTTAGATGCTATTATAATATCACTGGATTTTCTCATATAGTGGTCTGGTTATCATAAGATAAAAACCAATCCATGTTTACGTGCGGCATAGTCTTACAAGATACTTTATTTTGAAAGGTTTTGTAAAAGTAAAAATCCATATGATTTGTGTTTCTCATGCTGGTTTATCAGACTGATCTGAGTGTTATTTTCTTATAATGCTCGGGTCAACCCGAGCATGTTTCTAGATTTAGTGATGGATGCGTTGGAGCTTCAGAAGACGAGCTGGATGCCTCCAAGACATATTTACATATTTTCTTTTATTTCTGCTTTATTTCTTGTTTTCAATTTATTAGCATTTGTGAGGACAGGCTGTTATAACTGTCTGGGCCGATGATAGATAGTTGAATCTGGTTGTTGCATGTATATAAAATTTTCTTGTGTAAAGATCTATTGTATATTATATATTACTCGTCACGTTGTGAGATTCGGTTATATCTTTTCTTTTCTTTTACCCCAACAATCTGTCCTTTCGGCACTTAGGTTCTCGGCATGTGAATATCATGGATGCATTAGTGTCGATTTTCGAGGATCAAAAAGGCTTGTCGTTACATATTTTTTCTTTGAATTCATGCATCTCTCTATTTTGATTAATGAAGTTTACTTCTAGATGGTCAATTATGTTATCATAGTCTCTGCCAGTCATTAAAATAAAATAGTATTAAGTAGAAACATAAATTAGAAGAAAACATAAATATGAAAATTAAGGCCCATATATCGACATACACTACATAGATATGTCGACATACTATCCGTTTTTGAAAATTTAAAAATTTCAAAACTTTTTGTAACTACTTTTAAACAGTTATTTAATCTAACTTTTCATCTTTATTTAAACCATTTTCTTCTAGAAAAACTCATACATTGGTTCATATTTCATCTTCTTCCATTCCGAACATTTCCATTCATAAAAATGAGTTCTCCACATCAAATATTTTGTGAAAACTTGGAAGAAATACTTCAATCTTTCAAAGATATTCTCTGCTTTATTCTTCGAAATCCATGGCATTTGGAGTTAAGCCAAATTCAAATGATAAAGGAACAAGAGAAGCATTTGGATGATCTTTGTTTGTTAATTTTCTCTCTTATCAAAGATGATCAAAACAACAACCCAGAATATTCAAACTCTAAGGCAAACACGGAACAAGAAGATTGGGGTGTAACCAAAACAAATCCAGTCTTTGGATCCGAAGGATGGGTTGATTTTCAAGGAAAATCGGTAACTTTATTTGTTTATAATTTGTAAGTATATGTTCTAAAACTTATGCATTTAAATTTGATTGGTTTGTAAATAATATAATTTGGTTTGGATTGATTTAACTTTGTATATAATATTTGATTTTGTAACGACTTGCCATTTCAAACCATTCAAATCGACAATAATCCACACATGTCAAACTTGAATTGCTCAAAACAACAAATTGTTAATTTATAATTGTCAAAACTTAGCATATACAGTAAATAAATTAATCAAAGAATCACAGACATAGAGTTTTACAACAATAAGCAACAGAATAGATAAATAGTAGTTCATGAAGCTACTACAGAAAACATCAGAGTCTGAAACAAAATACAATAGAAATCTAATACATATAAGTCTCAATACAAAAGCAAATGACAAGTTTTAACATAAACAACTGGAAATAACTGATATAACTGAAGAGTTGAATAGACAAAGATAGATCTCCAAGCAAAACTCCAAGCTCCAAAGGTGAGTCTCAAATGCTGTGATAAACATGCTGACCCGAGCATAAAGCAAAACTCAAAACACTCAAGTCAGGATTAACATTCTTATGCAAGTAAATCAACTCAAGTGAAATGTCCAAGTGAAATGCAATATAACACAAAGGATATTGGGATTCCCATCCTTTAAGGATCCGTGGAACTATCTACATACATAGTACAATACGCTACATAGATAATGTCTACAGTAAAGTAAAATATTAAAATAGCATTAAGGCGTTACCCATATCCCCCTTAACACGTTTTATATAAATGTCGTAGTCTATACAGTGTTGTAAACTCCACCAAACTGGTGGGCTATCAGGGAGCACTACATAGATACGACACAAACAAACTCATAGTGGGCGCGATAAGGCACGTGACAAGGCACGCGAGACAATGCCTAGGGTAGGATACTACCGTTTTGCAGAACCAGGCTGGTGGTAATGCATAGCAGCTACTATCGCCCACCTCGAGACACACTCCCATAATCAAAGGTGCACCCAATCAAATCACAAAGTAATAGATATAGTATCGAAGAAGCATGCTCGATCGGATGTGCGACCTCACTTGGCCTAGGTATTAGCTCCTGTTTTAGTCACATCAAGCTGACTCGCGGGAGTCAGAGCTGCGTTCATACCTCATTTAGACGTCGCCAAACCATCCTACTTCGTTCTGGATTCTCCACCACGTACACAGTTGTTAAAGTGGTTTTCGGTATTGGCAGAGATTATGACAATATCTGATCCTGGCCTCTTTAACAACCAAACGCTTATTTCACACCGTGGTCGTTTTCATTTCAAATAGTTCATACTTCATATCAAAATATCATATTCATTTCAAAATCACATCACTTTCGAAATCATATTCACTTCCGAAATCATATCACTTTTGAAACCATATTCACTTCCAAAATCATAACCATAAAATTGTTTAAACCATCATATCAAAGTTTTCACATTTAAATCCATTAAATCTAAATCATAACAGTTCCAACTTAAACAGTTTGAATATTGAAAGTAGTTTATACATTGGAATAGTTATACATTAAAAATAGTTTATATTTAAAATAGGTTATAGATTAAAGTAGTTTATATATTAAAAATAGATTATATAAAAATATATATATTTAAAAATGTTTATAAATTTAAAACAATACATATTAAAATAGTTTATATTTTTAAAAGAGTTTATATCGAAAATAGTTTCAAATTAAAATTGTTTGTTCCCATTTCATAAATCAATTCAAATAAACTATAGTTCCAAAAATTCAATTTTAAATCAATCTCAGTTTAACCGTTCCAATTAAAAGGTTAAAGGTTCAATTCAAATTCTCATTAAAACCATTTTTAATTTGTATTGATTTTAAATCCAGGTTTCAAAATTTAAATATTCAAACAATTTACAATAACTCAATTTGATAAATTTCATTTATATTTCAAAAAATTCAACTTTAATTTTACTTAAATTTCAAAATATTCACTTAATTATTTTTAATAACATTTAAATAAAATCTCAAATTACAAATTTAAATCAATATTAAATATTTAATTTCAATTTTATTTAAATTTGAAAATATTCATTTAATATAACCTTTAATAAAATCCAGTTATCAAGTTATAAAAATCATATTTTCAAAATCTCAAAAATAGTAAGTTCCAAATTAATTTTTATTCAAATTCAATTCTTAAACAAATTAAATTACAAATCATCTTTGATCTATCTTCCCAACCTTGATTTATTAAAGTTATTACAAAATCTATTTCAAAATATTAATCTAAATTTTAAATAAATATTTTAAATACAATATATATACTTATCAAATTAAATTCTATTAAATTAAATTTTATTATATTAAATATTATTAAATTAATTCTTACTTTATTAAATTAATTTTATTTTATATTAAACTATATTTTATATATTTAAAAATAATAAAATTTTAAGTAAAATGTTAAAATTTACCCTTTTCAAAACTTAACTTATAAATTTAAAATTTTCAAACATATAATTTAAAAATCTAAATTTTACTCATATATTAAAATAAAATATTTACATTATATTAAAAATCAATATTTATTTAAAAACCCATATATTTCACTTTTCTCACAATTTTGGAAATCATTTAAAAAATTAGACCAACGGTGTCCGTATATAGTTTTCTATCCTATGGTCAAGTAATACAGATATTTATCATTTCAATCCGCAATTATTTAAATTTATGGGTATATATGATTTCAACCTGCAATCCCAAAATTTCAAAAATCAATCAAATCATTTGGGTTTATCATTTCAACCCATAATTGTTTCCCCTAATCTATAATATCGTTCGGGTATGTATCATTTCAACCCATAGGGATTTCCTAAACTAACAGGGAACTTGTAGTGTGAGAACGATAGAATAATACTATAAATTAGCATAACATATCAATTACAAGCATGGGTCATACTAATAATTTAAATATAATATATATACAACATGTTATGGTGTCATATGTCAATTAACATAGGTTAACAAATGCAGAAAATAACTTATCATGCTTAACAGTTAAGTTTCTAACCAATTCAAAATTTAACAACATATTTCAATCGTCATTTCATGTGAATTAAATTTACTAAATATAAGAATGTTAATCGTGAGTGATCGCTCACCTTTCGAGGCTAGAGAAACAACGAGAATGAAAGCAAATGGACACGGACAAGCACACGGATAAGCAACAAGTCACCAAACGGATAGGGATAAACACGGATCGACTACGGGACAACGATAAAGCAAAGCAACAACTGCAGTAAATCCGGATAGCGAGCACACAAGGCAAAGCAAAGCAAATAACTACACGAATTTGATGAATCAACAATATATATACATATAATATATTTTCTTTTTCCCTTTTTTTTATAGAGAAGGGAAGGCTCACCTACAATGCTCAGCTAGATGAAGGCTGGCTGTGGAATACTTGCTCGGCTAATGGAGAGGTCGGGCAGTGGTCGAGCACGGAGGGAAGAGGGGTTTGCTGCGGCTACGGGGAGTGGAGGCAGCAGACTGGGTATTGGGTGATGGGAATGGAGTTTCGGTGGCTGCTACTAGGTGCAGGTCGAGTGGAGTAGGAGGTTGCGGAGGGTGTAGGCTGGTCTCGGCGTTCAGAAGGGAAGGCTTGGGGTCTGGTGGTTGTCGCGCTCGGAGGTGGATGAAGGAGGTAGGCAGTCAGGGGATGGGCTGTTGGAGCGTGGTTGGAGGAAGATGCTTGGAGTGCTGACGTGTGAGGGGCAGTGGGCGGCGGGCTATGGGAGAGGATTGCTTGATCTGGGGAGGAGGCTGCTATCAGGTGAGGTTTGGGTTGCGTGGCAGAGGGGAAAGGCGAACTGGGTTGAGGCGGTGCAGAGGATTTTCGGGTGGGCTGTTGCGGCTGTGAGGCGAAGCAATGGCGGATGTAGTGGTGGAAGGGAAGAAAGGTGGCACGGCAGGAAAATGAGGGGAGGGTTGGCGCTGTGGGCGTTGAGATTGTGGGCGTGGTGGTCGAGCAGGAGGGAAGTGGTGGTGGAAAGTGGGAAGGTCGAAGGGGAGGGTTACCTTTTTTAGAAGCAAAGACAGACCGAAGAAGAAAGGCAGAGCAAAGAACCAATATATATATATAAAGCAATAGATTGGTAAAAGTCAGGGAAAAGCAAAAGTCAAAACGTGAATTTCTGGGAATATTAAAACAAGTGGCCATTTGTTTCACGGTGGACAATAAAGGGACGCAGAATACACAAGTGACTCAAAACGGGTATTGATACGGCTAATCGTTTCGCAGATAGCGTTAGCTGGAGGAATCGATCGAAACCCAAAATTCAAACTTAACAGCTCAAACAACACAATATAAAATATTTTTATATCAATTACAAATACGCTCCCTAATAGGATGATTCAAGAATGGATTTTAGAACCAAAATAGAGATTTAGATTAGAGGGACCCTAATAAAAAAGAATTCTAACTAGGAAGATAGGCTCGAAAGGAAGATAAGATAATTAAATTACAAAAGAGAAAAGATGGATAGACTTATATTAATCACGACAACCTTAACCGGGTCAACCGAGACTCCATTTTCAGAAACAATATGCCCAAGGAATCGGACCTCGTCCCTCCAAAAATGGCATTTATAAAATTTAGCTTTCAGTTGATGACTCCTAAGAGTTTCCAACACCTAGACCAAATGTGACTCATGCTCTTTCTCTAACTTAGAAAAGACGAGAAATCATCAACGAAAACCAGGACAAACTTGTTGAGAACATCGTGGAAAACATGACGAAGAAGGCAGGAGCATTGGTTAATCCAAAGGGCATGACTAACCATTCATAGAAACCATTCTTTGTTCGGAAAGCTGTCTTGGGAATGCTCTCCTCGGCTACATGAAGCTGGTGAAAACCGGTAGCAAGATCGAACTCTAGGAACAAGGTCGATGCGGAATTCAATTTCCCGCTTGGGAGGTAGAGAAGTGACTTCACCAAAACATCAGGATAATCCCTGACTATCGGGGTGGAGTCAAGATTACAAGACTAAGCATCAAGAAAAAAGATAAAACTGTCTACATAATCCTGAGGCATTCGACAGACGATCACAAGAGAATTACCCTGGTCGTCTACTAAAGAAATGGTTCGGGATTTGCAAGAAATAACGGCATCATACTGCTTTAACCAATTACCCCCAAGTAAGATATCAAATGCACCAAAACCGAGGACATAGAAATCTCCGGTGAATCGACGCCTGCTGTAAACGAGTTTCACCCCTTTACAAATCATACTAAGGTTGGCGGGACCGCCGATGGGATTAGACACACATAATGATGAAGTTGCCAATTAAGGTTGCAAGATGTGCTCAAATTTATTACAGAGATCAACAAAAATAGAGCTATGGGATGCTCCAGTATCAAGAAGAACACGAACCGGAAAAGACAAGAATGGATTTCAGAACAAAGGGAAAGTTCCAAAATTCAAAAGTAATCTGAATCAAAGAGGATCCTAACAAAGAATTTCAAGCTCAAACAAAGACGGTTCTTTAATTAATTTTACTCATTCTAGGGTATTACTACCCTATCTCTAATGAGTTTTTACTCCATATGCTAAGTTTGCCTAAACCAGAGCTCCGATACCACATGTAACGACCTGTCATTTCGAACCATTCAAATCGATAATAATCAACATATGTCAGACTTGAGCTTAAAACAACAGATTGTTAATTCGCTACTACAGAAAACATCAGAGTCTAAAACAAAATACAACAAAAATCTAATATATAGAAGTCTCAATACAAAAGCAAATGACAAGTCTGAACATAAACAATTGGAAGTAACTGATATAACTGAAGAGATGAATAGACAAAGATAGATCTCCAAGCAAAACTCCATGCTCCAAAGGTGAGTCTCAAATGCTGTGATACTCAAGTTGACCCGAGCATAAAGCAAAACACAAAACACTCGAGTCATGATTATCATTCTTAAGCAAGTAAATCAACTCAAGTGAAATGTCCAAGTGAAATGCGATACAACTTAAAGGATGTTGGGATTCCCATCATTTAAGGATCCGTGGAACTATCTACATACATAGTACAATTCACTACATAGATAATGTCTACAGTAAAGTAAAATATTATAATAGCGTTAAGGCATTACCCGTATCCCCCTTAACACATTTTATATAAATGTCGTAGTCTATACGGTACTTTAAACTCCACCAAACTGGTGAGCTATCAGGGAGCACTCCATAGGTATGACACAAACTAAACTCGTAGTGGGCATGATAAGGCATGCGAGGAAATGCCCAAGGTAGGATACTACCGTTTTGCAGAACCGAGCTAGTGGCAACGCATAGCAGCTACTACCATCCACCTCGAGACACACTCCCATTATCAAAGGTGCACCCAATCAAATCACAAAGTAATAGATATAGTATCGAAGAAGCATGCTCGATCGGAGGTGCGACCTCACTTGGCCCAGATATAGCTCCTGTTTTAGTCACATCAAGATGACTCGCGGGAGTCAGGGCTGCATTCATACCTCATATAGATGTCGCCAAACCATCATACTTCGTTCTGGATTCTCCACCATGTAGTTGTTAATGTGGTTTTCCGTATTGGCAGAGAGTATGACAATATCCGATCCCGGTCTCTTTAACAACCAAACGCTTATTTTACACCGTGGTCGTTTTCATTTCAAATAGTTCATACTTCATATCAAAATATCATATTCATTTCAAAATCACATCACTTTCAAAATCATATTGACTTCTGATATCATATCACTTTTGAAACCATATTCACTTCCAAAATCTTAACCACAAAATAGTTTAAACCATCATATCAAAGTATTCACATTTAAATCCATTAAATCTAAATCATAACGGTTCCAACTTAAACAGTTTGAATATTGAAAGTAGTTTATATATTGGAATAGTTATACATTAAATATAGTTTATATTAATAATAGGTTACAGATTAAAATAGTTTATATATTAAAAATAGTTTATATAAAAAAAATATTTAAAATTGTTTATAAGTTTAAAATAATACATATTAAAATAGTTTATATTTTTAAAAGAGTTATATCGAAAATAGTTTCAAATCAGAATTGTTTCTTCCAATTTCACAAATCAATTCAAATCAACTTTAGTTCCAAAATTCAATTTTAAATCAATCTCAATTCAACGGTTCCAATTAAAAGGTTAAAGGTTCAATTCAAATTCTCATTAAAACCATTTTTAAATTATATCGATTTCAAATCCAGGTTTCAAAGTTTAAATATTCAAACAATTTACAATAACTCAATTCGATAAATTTCATTTATATTTTAAAAAAATAAATTGGTACGAAGGGCCTAATTATATGGCCCATTTTTTTTCCAGGACACGGGTTTGAAATTATTATTTTCGAGGACAATTATGTGCGGCGTTCGTCTTCATCTTCTCAAACATCTAAATATCTTCTGAAATCGATCGTGCAAATTAGGCGCGTTCGTCTTCATCTTCTCAAACAACTATGTATATTCTGAAATCTGCCGATCTTGGAAATTAGGCGCGTGCGTCTTCATCATCTCAAAAAAGTACGTATCTTCTGAAATCTACCGATCGTGAAAATTAGGCGCGTGCGTCTTCATCTTCTCAAAGAACTACGTACGTTCTGAAATCTACCGATCTTGCAAATTAGGCGGTCGTGAAAATTAGACGTATCTTGTTCAATCAAAGCGGTCGTTTCTTGTGCAATTGAAGCGGTCGTGAGGCGTTAGTTTCTTCTCAAATCAAAATCGACTTTAATTGTGGGAAATCGTGAGGCGATTTTCTTCATTTGGTGAGTCTCTTTTTTATTTGCTGTTTTTCACTCTCAATTCTATTTTTTATGATGTTACTGTATGTTTCTTTTCACAGGAGGCTATTTTCATCTATTGGAGGAAGGTTTTGTTTGATGTAGTTGGAATAATGGCTTCTGAATGGTATTGTTTTATGTGAATATTAGGCTCAGGTCCCTAGTAAGTTTCAAAATACACAAAAACCCCAGTAAAAAAAAGTGTGTAAATTAGATCCCTAGAATTAAGTTACTAAGTAATTGCATATAGTTATGCAATTTTTTTGGTGAATAATTGTGGAATTTTCCGCAACTTTTTGAAAAAATTGCGTAAATTTTCCGCAATTTTTTGGATGAATAATTGCGGAATTTTCCGCAATTTTTTGATATAATTGCATAAATGTCTGTAATTATTCACCGAATAATTGCATAAGTGTATGTCATTATTCAGTAACTTAATTCTAGGGACCTAATTTACAAACTTTATTTTACTGGGGTTTTTGTGTATTTTGAAACTTATTAGGGACCTGTGCCAAACTGTCCCTTGTTTTATTCTTATAACACAATCACTATGTATTTAGCTTCGTTTGTTCTTTAGTTTGCAATTAAACTCTGATTGTTTAGATGTTTAAGAATGGTGTATCAAAATTCCATTCTGGCTCTAGTAATAATTTGGCAGCCATTGAATGTGATTATGTGTTTTAAAGACCATATTGATCTTAGTGTGTGTTTGTTATGATAATTTTTTAGCTCTTCTTTTTCACCATTAAGTATATTTTTGCAGATCATCTTTTTCACCTATGATTTTTCAACAATGTAAACTTGAATAGGTACAATCACAATGAATGTTTTTCTTCCACACGTTCCACTGTTGTAATCAGGTTATCCCAAAGAGTGATAGTGATCTGTAAAAGATAAATTGTTTTATCTTTTTTCAAAAAGTGGTATATAAAATGATTTAAATGGTTTTATGCTATTAGTTTTTATTTAAGATCAGTTTCACATAGTTATATTTTCCACTGTTGTAATCAGGTTATCCTAAAGAGTGATAGTGATCTCTAAAAGATAAATTGTTTTATCTTTTTCAAAAAGTGGTATAAAAAATGATTTAAATAGTCTTATGCTATTAGTTTTTATTTAAGATCAGTTTCACATAGTTATATTTTTTTTATATTTTTTTTACATTTTTTTTGCAGGTGTGATTCATCTGTTATAGTTGTGTTTGATTTCAATAACAATTGTTTTAGTGCTCGTTTTGGATTGGATGCTTCTATTTCTTATGTTAGGAATAGGATTTGGGAGCAGTGGAATAATTTTACTCCATTATGCTTTGATATTTTTTATATTCGAGAATCAAAGACTACCTTTATTGAAACGGATAGTGATCTTCAAGCTATATTGTGTTTGTCTTGGTTTAAAAAGGAAGAATTTTTTGTTTTTTTTCTACGGTTGAAGAATGATTCAATGGATAATTTTGTTGGTGAAAGTAGCAAGTCTGGTTCAGTTGTTGGTGTTGAGTCAAGTAATAATATGTTAGGTTATGATGATGATTTAGATTCTGGTTTTACTCAACAAAAGGATTTACATGAGTTGTTGAAGAAGAATTCAAATATGGAATTTTTTACTGGCGTTGGTCAACAGTTTGATTCTGCTATTGGATTCCGTAGAACAGTTAGTGCTTATTGTTTGAAGAATGGATTTAAAGTGCAGTATATTAAGAATTGTAAAGAACGATTGACAGTTCGATGTGCTGTAGCTAGCTGTCCTTTTAGGATTCATGCTTCTTGCAAACTGAAGCAATTGGACCAACTATTTGTTAAAAACATTAACTTGATTCATACTTGTGGTGGTGGATTTCGTTCCCTTAGTAGTCCAACCATTAATAGTGATCTTGTGAAAAGTTTAATCGTCAATCAAATTCGTGATGAGCAAAAAAGAAAAACCAAGGATATCATTAAAAGTTTTAGAAAAGATTATGATGTGGAGCTAAGCTATAACTTTGCTTATAAGGGTAAGAAATTGGCTATGAATGATATTTTTGGTGATGAAAAGAAATCTTACAATGAATTAGTTTGGTATTTGAAGGCATTGGAAAGAAATAACCCAAATAGTTATTCAAGTATGGATGTGGATTCTGAAACAAATCAATTTGAGAGAGTTTTTGTATGTTATGAAGCATGTATATTTGGATTTAACTATTGTCGTCCTATGGTGTTTTTGGATGCTACCTTTTTGAAAGGGCGAAGTGGTATTTTGATGGCTGCCACTGCGAAAAATGGGAATCAAGGTACTGAATTTTTTTTTGCTGTTGTATTTATGTTACATAGTACTGTTTCTTTAAGTTATTGTTCTAGTGAATTTTGTTTTGTACATACTGCATTTTGTTCAAGTGATTAGTCTACTGTTATATAGTACTGTTTCAAATATAGTGCATTTGGTTGTTTCAAAAATGAATTCAAACTGACAATTTAATTCAACTGAAAATTAATGATGATTAGTGTTGGTAGTTTTTTTTTTTATTTTGATAGATACATAATCTAGATGTTTTATTTTTTTCAGTTTATCATAATACCTACTGCTTATGCTGGATTTACCAGAATCTGTCGTATTTCAAACAATAAATGCATATATGTTTTTATCTCTAACATATTCAATCTAGTTGCACTAGTTACAAAGTAGGTACAATTGTTCAATGGACAGTCATGCTCTTCTTATTGTAAATTTGATCCAAAACAAATACTGTAAAAGATACAATGTTCTTTAATTTGATATACAAAATGTTACTGTATACAGGAGTTAAAAAGGATAAATGCATTTATCTTTTAATATAAAGAATTAAATAACATATTAAGCCGTCATTATATATCATAGATACTACTACATGTTGAACATATTTATCATTTTTCTCTTTATTTGAAGTTCTTACATAAGGTATACAAATGATTTAAACAGCATATAGAAAAGATAAAAGCATATATGTTTTAGATGTTTGAATATTATTCTTTGTATTGTATGCATGAATTATGTATCATATCTTTGCAATTTCTACCCTTTCTGCGTAGACTACACATGTGATTGTCTACTATTAGATAATACTGTTTCAAATATAATTTTTTTTTACACAAAAAGTGAATTAATTTTTTGTTGTTTCAAATGTAATACATAAACAGTGAATTATTTTTTTTTGTTTTTTTTCCAGGTTTTTTCCCATTAGCAATGGCTCTTGTTCCCAAAGAAAATGAAGAGTGTTGGAGTTGGTTTTTAAAACACCTAAAGAATGCTCTCAGTTGTGATAGAATATTAACTTTTTTAAGTGATAGACACTGGGGTTTATTGTTAAGTATTCCAAAAAAATTTCCAAATAGTCATCATTCTTATTGTTTGCATCATATGCAAAATAATATTGCTAGCATTGTGAAAAGTGGAAGGGGTGTTTGGGTAGCTCATTTACTTGAGCGTTGTGCTATAGCTTCTAATCATCATGAGTTTGAAAAAGCCATGTCCAAGTACAAAGAAATTGGAGGTGCCAAAGCTATACAGTACTTGAATGATAAACCATATGATCATTGGGCTGATTTGTTTTTTTTGGGGAAGCGATATGGGGAAAATAAGTCCAATGTAGCTGAGAGTTTTAATTCTTGGATTTTGGATGAAAGAAGTTTGCCTAATACTGCTTGTCTTGATGGAATTAGGGTAAAAATGATGATGCAAATGTCTAATCGTAGAGAAGAGGCATCAAAGTGGACTAGTGTGCTATGTCCAAAAATGGAAGCTCGTTTGTTGAAATTGAAGGAAGAAGGATTTGGGTGGAGTGTTTCTAAATCATCTAGGTGTTTATTTCTATATTTTTACATGATGTTCATAGTTTCTGAAAAAAATGATAAATGCATTTATCTTTTTTCAACTTGCTATGTAGCCTGTGTTATGATTTCATTTTGTTGGTATTTATAAATTTTAAACCCCTCTGGATCTTTTGAATCTTGACAGTCGCGGCATTGTAATTAACACTGTATGTAATTCTTAGCTCTTTCATTATTTTCGTCTGTATGAGTCTGTACATTTTACTTATGGTATATTAGTTCTTGACTTGGACAATCCTGTTGATATTTTTGGAAAAGTCAAATCTGGAACATCAAGGGAATGTTTTTAGTCAATTCCACTTAATCAGTGGATGCCTTACCCATTGAAATCACTGTCAAGGTTTACTGGTTTTAATTCTTACTATAACCTTTATGCTTTCTTTTTTCTAGATTGGTTATCATTTTTTTTAAAAAGAAAGTCAAAATCAAAATTTACATAGGATATACTTTCTCTAAAGAATATGAACAGTATGCCTGTTGTTATTTGTTTTGGTTTATGAGTCTTATTTTTCACTATTAGTTCTATGCACATGAATTGGGTCTTATTTATTAGATAGATTAGAGAGAATATATATAGTGCTAATAATCATTTTTTGGAAATGCAATCTGTGTACATATTTTAACTGTTTTTAATTTTACATTTTGTAGGTATATTTTTGAAGTTCATTCTCCAACATCTCAAAAGGTTGATCTTAAAAATCGCATTTGCAGTTGCAATCAATGGAAAGTGACAGGTTTTCCTTGTGCGCATGCTTTGAAGTGTATTTCTTTAACCAGAAATTCTGTTTATGAATATATTGAGAATTACTTTACTACTGAGTATTATCGAGCTTCATATTCACATTTGATCAATCCTATTCCAACTTTTGATAAGGAAGCAATTGAAGCTGAAGAATCATCTATTGTTCTTCCTCCTAAGCCTGTTCGTGGAGCTGGTAGGCCTAGGATGAATAAGATTGAAGGGGCTGACTTTCATGCTAAGAAAAACAGATGTGGAAAGTGTAAAAAACAAGGACATAATAGAAGAGGATGTTCTTTGAATATTTGAGTTGATTGTTTTAGTCCAATGTATTTGATTGGTTGTTCTATAAATACTCTGACTTGAATAATTGAGTTGATTGTATTAGTCCAGTGTATTTGATTGATTGGTTGTTCTATGAATACTTTGACTTGAATAATTGAGTTGATTGTATTAGTCCAGTGTATTTGATTGATTGGTTGTTCTATGAATACTTTGACTTGAATATTTGGATTATTGCATATGTTGAATTGGATATAATCTGATTTTGATTACTTTTGGTTGTATGCAATTGTTTATGAGTTTCTGCTTTTCTGGTTGGCACTGTGATGGTTGTCGGTAGGTAGTCAGTGTGGAATTGGTAAGATGATGGTTAGTGAAGAAGAATTGTGGGTTGTGGCTTCTCTGACAGTGTTGAGTGTGGAATGTTGCTGCAGTTTGTATTGAATGAAACAGTGGTGTAGTAGTATTTGCTTGTATGGTCAGAGAACTGTGAAGTTTATAGGTTGTGAATGGTTTGGGATGGAAGTATGGTTAGTAAGTGAAGTATGACAGAGTGGTATTTGGACTTTTGTAAAGGAGGAGGTGTTGTAGTTAAGAAGTGAGGCAGTGGAGGTTGGCAGTGAAGTAAGTAGTAGTCAGAGGCACTTGAAGTTGTGAATGATGAAGGTGGTAGTTACTCTTCTAACAGATAATGGAAAGTATGGAAGAACTATTGTTTGCAATTGTTCTGTTTAAAAAGATAAATTGATATATCATTGGCCTCAAACAAGCTTAGGACTTAAGTATATTTGCGGTCATTGATTTAAATTTTCTTTATGCAGAAATATTTGTTCAATTTTGTTTGTGCAGAAATATTTGTTCAATTTTGTTTGTGCAGAAATATTTGTTGATTTTTCATAACGGTGGAATACCTATCCGTCTCCAATAGTTATTTATCTTTTTGTAATAACTTCTTTTTTCAAGAGAGCAGTATTCAACCAGCGTTCCTTCTTCCCATTCTCACGCATCATCACTTTCATCATTCATTTCCACTAACATCTACCCTTCTGCCTACAACTGACCAACCTTGCACTTGCCACAACCTAAAATAGCTCACAGGACTTCCATCACCTCTCACTGCACTGCAACTCCAATCACTATCTTCAAACTTCTGTCATTTGACATAAAACATCCTCAACACCAACAGAAACGACCTTTATAACCTGAAATTCACAGCAACCATCAACACTAACTACATAGCACTTCCATCCACACTATCTTCCTCATCCTAGCAAATTACTTAACATCACAGTAACCTTCACATTACACAACACACTCTGTATTATACGGCCCAATTTTTTTCTAGGACACAACATGAATGTATAGTCAGATTAAAAGGTGACAGTGCAAACAAGTGCACAGCATACACATAAACAAACTCAAGTCTACAACATCTGTAAGTAGGTTTTACAATTCAAATAATATGGCCTAAGTCAACCATTACAAATTCATCAGTCAAATAAAATTTTAAAAAATGTATGATAAAAAGACTATTAGACATCAAAGAATTTGTTGCTATCATTGTCAGTTCACATCTTTTGTTGCTGAAGCTGAACTGCAGAATTTTTCAATTGTCCAGCAGTATGGTTCATCAGAGAGAATTTGTGCAGTTATCTGTGCTCTAAATGCGTTTACTTGTTCTAGACTGATTTTTGATGTTGTGTCCATTCCTTGTGCTAACTTTTGGATAAACATCATTACGAAAATTCCATAGTCGAACCTGCATTTGTTAAAATTTTAGTTATTATGTAACATTCATCGTTGTATAAAAATCTCCAGTATCAGTGATTATGAAAATATAACTAAACATGTACTTATATCCATTACATCAAAAGATAAATGCTTCTATATTTTTTAATAGTTGAATAAAGTAAGATCTGACACTTAATATTTTATGAAGAACTCTTTAATTAATTTCATTTAACAATAAACCAGCTCCAAAACAACAAACAACTTATATCATTTACATAAAAACATAAATGCTTTTATCTTTTCTATGTAATAACTAATATCATGAGAAAAACATGAAATACCTTGAATGCATTAGATAATGTACCATTTGTATAAGTGATTATGAAAATATAACTGAAAATGTACTTAAATCCTAGGTAAACATTTTTAATCAGTGATTATGAAAATTACCCGTTGCTTTGTTGAGCACAGTTAATATTTTTAATCAATGAAGACTTTCCCAGAATTGTTTTCTCGCCTGCGTCCTGTAAGTCTTTATTGATTTTGTTTACCGCTGCTTTCTGCCAAATATATATATATATATATATATATATATATATAAATTTTTAATAATAATGATAAATCTATTTATCTTTTTTACTTTCAGTGTATTTTACTTACCACATTAATAGCAAACCTTGAATGTCCACTTCTTAATGTCTTAGATCTTGTGGTCAAGTGTAGAGAATCATAATGGTTCCATGAACATGATTCCACTACTAGCTCTAGCAAGCTCCAATGTCCATTGCCATGTATAGGAAATAATATATTGCAACATAATGGATTTAGAAGTGCTTGTTTAATAAAAGGATTAAACATATTTTTTTGATCTTTTCCAGGTTTCCATCTGCTGCGCTTTTCTGTTAAAAAATAATTTCAAAAAATTTAATCTTAGAAACAAATTAAATTTTACATTATAGTACACTTACTGTCATTGTTGTGTTCACATATATAATGCTAGAACTTTGTTCTAAAAATTTTGTTTTTCTGAACCAAAACCAATCAATAACCTACATTTCCAAAAAAAAATATGGATTAAGAATAGATTTTATAATGAAGCAAAGAAAAGAATTTATAATGATGCAAAGTATAGTTTTTTGTACTTACTTGACCAGAAATATATTCTCCATAGAGAAGTTCTTCTATCATACTTTTTGTGATGGTGATGAAGTTTTCATCGTCACAAGTAAATGCTTCATCACTAAAAAATTAAGATTAGTATGTTCTGTGTTGTATGGCACTTACAATATAAAAGAAAATTAATTAAGATTGGTATACTGAAAAAGTAAGATTAGTATGTAATGAAATATTTTTTAACAAAAGAAAATAACAATAGTACATACTATACATGAATTTTATGAATTGTCATACTGTACAGGAATTTTATGAATTGTACATAAAACAGCTGACAGTACATTAAAAAGATATTTTGTTTTATCTTTTTTTAGTTGTCACTTGGATTATTAACTAAAATACGGTGCATTAAAAAAAGTAAGGTTGCAAATAAAAATACTTGGTGCTGACAATAATAGGTGCTTAAATAACTTTTTTTTATCTTCATGAACATCAACCAGCAAACTATTCA
Organism: Allium fistulosum; assembly: GCA_030737815.1. Classification (NCBI taxonomy): domain Eukaryota; kingdom Viridiplantae; phylum Streptophyta; class Magnoliopsida; order Asparagales; family Amaryllidaceae; genus Allium; species Allium fistulosum. Next base: position 921,321,784 of record CM060901.1, read on the forward strand.
TCACCAAAAATTTCTTTTTTTTCTTCAGATTTTAATAAATTTCAACAGCCTTGGATTGTCGATGATACAACCCAACTACTTGATAGAATGACTCAATTTGGCAATTTTTAAGTTAAACTGAGTCAATCCATCAAGTCGCTGTGTAGTACACCAACAATACAAGGTTGTTTATTGAATGGCACAAGTGACAAATTGTTATTAACTCTGATTAAACCATAACTTAAAAAGTTTACACATTATTGGATGTTTATTGAATGGCACTACCAAACATGACAATGTTAAAATGTTTGCATATTATGACATGGTTAAAATGGTTGACAAATTTGTGACTTGTACATTAAACATATGATAGTACATACAAAAGATAATCAGTTTTATCTTTTTTTTAATTGTCACCTTCAATATTAACTAAAGGATGGTACAGATCTACCATAAGTTAACCAAATATTAATAACAGGTTTAAGAAAAATATATTGTCATACTCTATAGGAATTTTATGAATTGTACATAAAACAGCTGACAGTGCATTAAAAAGATATTTTGTTTTATCTTTTTTAAGTTGTCACTTGGATTATTAACTAAAGTACAGTGCATTAAAAAAAGTAAGGTTGCAAATAAAAATACTTGGTGCTTACAATAATAGGTGCTTAAATAACTTTTTTTTATCTTCATGAACATCAACCAGCAAACTATTCATCACCAAAAATTTCTTTTTTTCTTTAGATTTTAATAAATTTCAACAGCCTTGGATTGTCGATGATACAACCCAACTACTTGATAGAATGACTCAATTTGGCAATTTTTAAGTTAAACTGAGTCAATCCATCAAGTCGCTGTGCAGTACACCAACAATGCAAGGTTGTTCATTGAATGGCACAAGTGACAAATTGTTTATTAACTCTGATTAAACCATAACTTAAAAAGTTTACACATTATCGGATGTTTATTGAATGGCACTACCAAACATGACAATGTTAAAATGTTTGCATATTATGACATGGTTAAAATGGTTGACAAATTTGTGACTTGTACATTAAACATATGACAGTACATACAAAAGATAATCAGTTTTATCTTTTTTTAATTGTCACCTTCAATATTAACTAAAGGATGGTACAGATCTACCATAAGTTAACCAAATATTAATAACAGGTTTAAGAAAAATATATTGTCATACTCTACAGGAATTTTATGAATTGTACATAAAACAGCTGACAGTGCATTAAAAAGATATTTTGTTTTATCTTTTTTTAGTTGTCACTTGGATTATTAACTAAAGTACAGTGCATTAAAAAAAGTAAGGTTGCAAATAAAAATACTTGGTGCTTACAATAATAGGTGCTTAAATAACTTTTTTTATCTTCATGAACATCAACCAGCAAACTATTCATCACCAAAAATTTCTTTTTTTTCTTTAGATTTTAATAAATTTCAACAGCCTTGGATTGTCGATGATACAACCCAACTACTTGATAGAATGACTCAATTTGGCAATTTTTAAGTTAAACCGAGTCAATCCATCAAGTCGCTACGTAGTACACCAACAATACAAGGTTGTTTATTGAATGGCACAAGTGACAAATTGTTTATTAACTCTGATTAAACCATAACTTAAAAAGTTTACACATTATCGGATGTTTATTGAATGGCACTACCAAACATGACAATGTTAAAATGTTTGCATATTATGACATGGTTAAAATGGTTGACAAATTTGTGACTTGTACATTAAACATATGACAGTACATACAAAAGATAATCAGTTTTATCTTTTTTTAATTGTCACCTTCAATATTAACTAAAGGATGGTACAGATCTAACATAAGTTAACCAAATATTAATAACAGGTTTAAGAAAAATATATTGTCATACTCTACAGGAATTTTATGAATTGTACATAAAATAGCTGATAGTACATTAAAAAGAAAAGAGAAATGCTAATGGCCCAGTTTTGTCCTTAAAAATAATTAGTTTCAACTTGAGTCCCAGGTTCCCCAATTGATTGCCCCGCAATAATACCTACATCTTCCCCCAATTCAACCAGATCGCCGTGAGTGGAACTTCTACCATAACATAATTCAATTGAGTCAAAAGTAGTTTAGTTACTTACTTGTTTCGTCCAAGAATTTTGAAATTTTTTTTGACAATTTCTTTTTTTTCTTCGGTAAGATATTCGAGTAGTGGACATTTGTCAACATTCTTTGGCTTCTTCTTCTTTTTTGGTTCTTTTAGGACAATATCTTCAACAACAATTGGATTTTCATAAGCATTTTCTTGAGCAGGCTCTTTCAGATTGTCAGATTTTAAACTATCTTGTGTCTGCTTTTCTAGTATGAAATCTTGAGTTTGCATAATATCAAAAGTTGGAAAATTAGCAGAACTGTTTATGTGAATCATACCAACAATTTTTTTTTACCTTTTTGAGCTTCAGTTTTTTTGTTGAAATTATCTTTTTCCTCCACTTCATGCTTTTTTAAATTTTCCAATTTCTGAAGCTTCATTTCAAGAATTTGGATTCTATTTTCAGCTGCTTCTCTTAAACATCTTTCCTCCTTTAATTGTTCTTCAACATTTTTCATCTCAGAGCATAAAAAATTGACTTTTGATTGTAGCTCCATTATGTTATCAGCAGATTCCTTTTCAGATTTTCTCAAACTTGTGTCTTCCTGGTACTCATCTAATTTCCTTTTGTTGTTTCGGTCTACTTCCACTTCAATAGCTTTTATTTTTTTGGAAAGAATTTTTTTTCTTCTTTTGTTACATCTGCAAATTTTTTTAAAATCTGCAATGAATAAATTTAAAGTTAAGCTTTCATATATATTGTCATTGAAGTACTAGACAAGTTAAGCTTGCACATTAAACATATGACTACTAACATTCTACAAAATTGCTTTTGAAAAAATCAAAAAAAATGTACAGTTAAAAAATAGCATACTTTGTCATTGTCAACCTCAGTGAGGTCCAAATCTTTCAATTTCGATAAATCCCATTTTCCCATTCTTGGGATTTTTGTTTGCAGATTTTCCTTCTCAGCAACTATTTGTGTTCGTTCACAAATCCAGTACTGCAAGAAAAAGATAAAAGCATTTATATTTTTGTATTAAATATAAATTTGAATATATTTACATTTAGTTAAAATTATGAAAGCATACCAGTAACACCATAGTACAGCCTAGTGTACTTCTAAGGTCAGCATGATACTTTTTAACATTTTTCAACACATTTTCACATATTGCTCGCGGCCAAGAAATTGAATTTAATTTTTTTAAGTTCAGCAACTTCAGCAAGAATCCCCATTGCATGTAGCTTTGGTTGTTTGGAAATAGGAAAGTTATAACTAGCAACAACAACAACAATTTCACTATATCTTCATTTCCTTTTTCTTCTTCTAACAGTGTATTCAGTCTTTTAGTTACTGTTTTTTGGCTAATTATGTCTTCTTCTTCAAAATTGGCAGTTAAAAAATTAGAGAAACTTTCCATGGCTAAGGCTTTGTTAGAAGCTGGTATAGGAAACAAGTCTTCTCCAGCTATTGACATTCCAAAAATTAGACTGACTTCTTCAGGAGTAATTTTGAGTAATTTGTTTCCAATTGTGAAAGCATTTTCTTTTTCATCAAAAGAAATAATGATATCATCTAAATTTGAAGCACTTTTCCTCAAATCTTGTCTTGTTATTGAATCACTAAGAAAAACGTTGAAGAAGTTTTTGAAAGGCGTTTTTTCTAAAAAAGCTTTTGCTTCCGGTGAAAGAATGTGTTTCTCCTTTATAATTGACATCACCTTATAGACTGCATCCAAATTACATCTATAAGTACCTGTGTACTGCCTTTTTTTGCTTCTTATCTATTTTCTTAATTTCATACTGATCTATATCATTCAAATCAGTATTGTCTTCTGCTAGTTGCTGTGAAAACGTTTTTTCATCATCAGATATGAAGTCTTCTTTTTCATTCACATAAGGTAATTCTTGTGTTGGTGCACTTTGATTCTATATTTAGGAAAATCAAAAAATAAATTAGAAGGTAAAAATAACAAGATTATCAAAAAAATATCTTACTACACAAAAATTTGAATAAAATGATAATATGTTTTATCATTTACATTATTTTGTATTTTTTTGAGGTTAAGATAATTTTTAGTACATAAAGTACCTCTATTTAAAAAAATAAAAGATAAAGCACCTTTTTAGTATATAAAGTTTTTTTAAAAAAAACAAAAGTATAAATTGAATCCAATCGGTTTTGTTGTAAAGAACAAATGTTTGAATTTTTTTTAGACCTATTTCAATCATCACAGTTTGAAAATTTCGCATTCTCTAATTTATAATTTAGACCAATGAAAGATAAATGAACATTCACAACTGAAAACCAACAAGATTTATTTGATGAAATGAAAATTTACAATTAGAAAGTTTCAAAGTATATAAAGATAAAAGATAATGTGTTTTATCTTCATCATCACAATACCCTTGAAGTAATTACATGTACAACATGTATGAATGCAACATGAAAGCTACAACATCAATGAATATTCAGATTCAAAAGTGACAGTGCAAACAAGTGCACAGCATACACAAACAAATGCACCATAAAAACAACTCAACATCAATGAAAATGAAGTAACCAAACCTGACTGAAGTGTTCAAACATTACATATATACATGTATGAAACATCAAGTGAATTTGCAACATCATACACATTAAAACCAGAGTCCAATGCAGACATGTCGATAAGATGAGAATGCAAGTGCAGACAAGCTAGATGATAACTGACTGCAAATAAAGCAACAAGTCAAGTCAATGCACATCAACCCAATACAAAATATATGAAGTGAATGCAGAAACACACACACACACACACACACCCGCATGTATACGTAAATGTAGTGACAGAATAGTAGACTAACCAAGGTAAACAATGTAAGGTCAAAAAATTTAGGTATTTTTTTATTTAAAATATGGAATCTAGATTTCAATTTATTACGTATATACAAAATGAAGATTAGAATTAAATATTATGGGAAACATAAGTATGAAAACAATTACCAATGGAGTTGTAAATGGTGATGGTCTTTGGCTGTGTTCATCACAAAATGGACTGGAAATAGGTCTTATATTTATGCATTGCGTTCCACCTTTGTTTATGAATATGCAAGTTGTTTTTCGAATGAATATCTTCGACTTAGAAGACCTTGTATGCATTTTTACGCTGCATACAAATTGTCATATATAATGAAATGTTAGAAAGAGTGAAGAATAATATTTTTGTACTTAAAAGTTGATTAAGTATATTTATTTTGCATAAATCCTTCAGGACAATTGCAATTGACTTAAATTCAGTATTTATGATGTTATATGTAGTAGCAGATATAATAATTTATCTAGGATTTATTCTGTATTTTAATGTTCGACATAAAAACATAAATGCTTTTATCTTTTCCAACTAGGGTTTAAATTAGATTTATATTTTTTTCTAATAACTTGAAATCATTGTAAAAACCAAATCCTATCTAACAAATAATTGTAAATATCGGACACAACTAGGGTTTAGCATGTAGTCTAAATATTTTACATTAATAGATAGATACGTTTATCTTTCTTAACAGCTAAACAATTACTTGTTCAGTTTAACAACTAGGGTTTAGTATCATCTGCAATTGAATATTTAGGCATGCTTGATTAAACAAATGTCGATTATGTTAAATTATAACAAGAACTAAAATACCTTAAATCCATTATAAAAGTTATTATCAGCATCAGTAACAATGAATATTTAAGTACGATTTATCATATAACTAAAACATTTACATCAAAATAAAATACAACTTACTTGTTCCGCATTTAAGTTTAAGTTTAACTTACTTGTAGAAATTGCTCGATGAAAGCGTTATAGTTTAACCTGAAATCGATGAAGCTGAAATCGATGATGCTGAAGCAGAAAAATCGGGAAGAGAAAATGGAATGGAAATTGGTACAGAAGAAATCGATTTTGTTTCTAAGCCCTATTTTTGTTTTGAACTGGCGGCAGGTATGGATTAATGAAAAGTAGCGGGTTTATTTTCGACTCGTGTCCTGGAAACTAATTATTTTGAACAGGTGTCCTAGAAAATAATTAGTTGATGCTAAGAGGCCCTTATAGTAAAAATTCCCTTAATTTTATTTAAATTTCAAAATATTCACTTAATCATTTTTAATAATATTTAAATATAATCTCAAGCTATTCATTTAATAACCTTTAATCAAAATCCAGTTATCAAGTTATAAAAATCATATTTTTAAAATCTCAAAAGTAATAAATTCCAAATCAATTTTTATTCAAATTCAATTCTTAAACAAATTAAATTACAAATCATCTTTAGTTTATCTTCCCAACCTTGATTTATTAAAGTTATTACAAAATCTATTTCAAAATATTAATATAAATTTTAAATAAATATTTTTAATACAATATATATACTTATCCAATTAAATTATATTAAATTAAATTTTATTATATTAAATATTATAAAATTAATTCTTACTTTATTAAATCTATTTTATTTTATATTAAACTATATTTAACATATTTAAAAATAATTAAGTAAAATCTTAAAATTTACCCTTTTCAAAAAAACTTAACTTATAAATTTAAAATTTTCAAACATATAATTTAAAAATCTATATTTTACTCATATATTAAAAAAAATCTTTACATTATATTAAAAATCAATATTTATTTAAAAAACTATGTATTTCACTTTTCTCAAAATTTTGGAAATTATTTAAAAGAATAGACCAACGGTGTCCGTATATAGTTTTCTATCCTATGGTCAAGTGATACGGATATTTATCATTTCAATCTGTAATTATTTAAATTTACAGGTATATATCATTTCTACCCGCAATCCCAAAATTTCAAAAATTAATAAAATCGCTTGGGTTTATCATTTGAACCTATAACGATTTCCCCTAATCTATAATATTGTTCGGGTATGTATTATTTCAACCCATAGGGATTTCCTAAACTAACAGGGAACTTGTTAGCACAACATATCAATTACAAGCTTGGATCATACTAACAATTTAAATATAATATATATACAACATGTTATGGTGTCATATGTCAATTAACATAGGTTAACAAATGCAGATAATAACTTATCATACTTAACAATTAAATTTTTAACCAATTCAAAATTTAACAACATATTTCAATCGTCATTTCATGTGAATTAAATTTACTAAATATAAGAATGTTAATCGTGAGTGATCGCTCACCTTTCGAGGCTAAAGAAATAACGAGAATGAAAGCAAATGGACATAGGCAAGCACACGGATAAGCAACAAATCACCAAACGGATATGGATCAACTACAGGACAGCGACAAAGCAAAGCAATAACTGTTGTAAATCCGGATAGCGAGCACACAAGGCAAAGCAAAGCAAATACCTACACGAATTCGATGAATCAACAAAAAAAAAATTCTTTTTCCCTTTTTTTAGATAATAGAGAAGGGAAGGCTTGCCTGCGATGCTCGGCTAGATGAAGGCTGACTATGGAATACTTGCTCGGCTAATGGAGAGGTCGGGCAGTGGTCGAGCATGGAGGGAAGAAGGGTTTCCTACGGCTATGGGGAGTGGAGGCCGCAGACTGGGTATTGGGTTTGGGTGATGGGGATGGAGTTTCGGTGGCTGCTGTTAGGTGTAGGTCGAGTGGAGTAGGAGGTTGTGGAGGGTGTAGGCTGGTCTCGGCGTTCGGAAGGGAAGGCTTGGGGTCTGGTGGCTGTCGCGCTCGGAGGCGGATGAGGGAGGTAGGCGGTCAGAGGATGTGCTGTTGGAGCATGGTTGGAGGAAGATGCTTGGAGTGCTGACATGTGAGGGGCAGTGGGCGACGGGCTATGTGGAGGGGATTGCTCGGTCTGGGGAGGAGGCTGCTGTCAGGTGAGGTTTGGGTTGCGTTGCAGAGAGGAAAGGTGAACCGGGTTGAGGCGGTGTAGAGGGTTTTCAGCGGGGCTGTTGCGGCTGTGAGGCGAAGCAATGGCAGATGCGGTGGTGGAGGGAAAGAAAGGTGGCACGGTAGGAAAATGAGGAGAGGTTTGGCGCTGTGGGCGTGGAGATGGTGGGCGCGGTAGTCGAGCAGGACGGAAGTGGTGGCGGAAAGTGCGGAGATCGGAGGGAGGACAAGGTACTGTGGTGTTGGTCTCGTAAAAAATTGAAGGAGAAGGAATCAGGTAGTTTAGCAAATGAAAAGTTGAAGCTTTATTACCTTTTTTTTCAAAAGCAAAGACAGATGAAAGAAGAAAGGCAGAGCAAAGAACCAATATGTATATAAAGCAATAGAATGGTAAAAGTCATGGAAAAGCAAAAGTCAAAACGTGAATTTCTGGGAATATTAAAACAAGTGGCAATTTGTTTCAGGATGGACAATGAAAGGACGTAGAACACACAAGAGACTCAAAACGGGTACCGACACGGCTAATCGTTTCTTAGATTTCACCGCGTACCAGACACCGAAATGCACAAATGAATATACTACCATGATAAGCACGACGAGATGAATAGAATGGTACATAGATATGAGTGATACGACCTACCAATCAAAACTCGATATTCGCTGCCAAAAATGCTGCTAAACCGCCGAAAATAAGATAAACGGGACTAGAGCAGTCCAAATTTGGCAAAACGAAATATGACATCTTACTCAGAAAATGATTTACAACTTTCTTATATAAAAATATTTAGGTTTCAAAAATATTTTATTTCCATCAAATAACCGATTTAAATTTTAAATTGAAAGTTCACAACTAAATAAACTTACATATTTTCCAACGAAAATCTATCATTTGCTATGCTTAAATAGACGCATACCGAATATCAAATTTTCATTGCAGAAATCATATTGTTTAATTTTCATGAAAAATTTAGTTAACTACGTTATTTAAAATCGTTAAACTTCTTGGGTCGTTACAGATTTGGTTTGATTTGGATTCTATAGTTTGAATTTTTTTGTTAGAGATTATTGAAATTGTGTAGTAGTTTAATTTTTTAATAAAATTTGTTTTGTCTTATTTAACTGTCTCAAAGATTTAGTATTTAAATATTTATTTTGACTCCATAATTCATATTTGTATCACATTTAGTGGAGTATTGTTTTTCACCCATTTTTGTTGATGATAAAGGAGGAGAAAAAACAAAATGTAACACATGCATATATTAAGGAGGGTTATTTAACTCAGAGGTAGTTAAATTATATTATATTTTATATACAGGAATATTTATATGGTTGTCATCATCAAAAGGAAAAAGATTGTTAATACCTCAAATATTGATTTTGATGACAACAACCATATAAATATAGATACTAATCTTATGTCAAGTTGTATAGTTTATATTGCAGGATATCACATAGGTACAAAATGGTTAAACTTGAAGGTTGATCTATATAGAGACCAAGAATGAAGATTTATAGATGATGAGCAAGCCTCATGAGTTTAGATATAGAAGACTTGAAGAGTTCAAGACTTTTAGTATGAGTCAATAGAACAAATTGTTAAATCCCCTAATAGCATATTTTGATCTTTATCACAAATTTTTGATCTTTGATATTTTAATCAAAATAAATTATTTTAAATTCAAATATTTTTTTACAAATATTTTGTAAAAGTTTTAATATATTTAAAGTATTTGAAAATTATGTTTAAAATAATTTTACAAAAATATTGAAGTTCGAAAACAATTTAAAAGAAAAATCATTTTTCAAAACTGACAAAGGTATGTCGACATACCCCTCCTAGAAATGTCGACATAGTGACCGTTGGTTGCATTTTTAATTTTTGAAAAGAAGTGTCTTTTCGATGCACCTCTTCACGAATGGATATTTTTTTAATTCACTATATAAAGAGGAGTTCAAATGAATTTATCAATCAGTTTTCTCACTTTCTTCTTACTCCTTACTCGTTCTATTTCTTGAAATCTGCTTTCTATATTCTTAAAATCTATATAGAATCAATTTGTACTCTACTAGATTGATTCTCTACAAACTATCTACTATTTTGGAAGTATTCTTTTTACAAACTCGAAGATCAAACCACTATCATAAGGGCTATAGGATATCTTATATCCCAAGTATAATTGTTTGTATTTGGAAATCAACAACTCTATTCTTATTAGTTTGGATGTGCTTGTTGCCCATTCAAATCAAGTGGGTATGCTAAATAGCCTGTCTAAATCTAATGGGTGATCTTATTGTTTGGTAAGTCAGGAGAGTTCACCCCGGACTCATGAGATAGAAGAGTTATCTCGTAGTCTTGAAATCGACTGTATTCTGGTTTTCTTGCTACCTGGTTAAAATAGGGATTGAAAAGAAATCTGTATAAGAAATTATATATGACTGGATATAAGAGAAATACAAACCAGTATAAAATCTCTAATATCATCTCTCTAACTTATTACTTTACTTTTACAACATTTATTTATATCTATGATTGCCTTTTAGTGTGTATATGTGTGTGTGTGATTGATTAGCTGTGTTTAATTCAAATCTTAAAATAAGCTAAATTTTTTTATAAAAGCAATAAAACACAGTTCACCCCCTTTAGTGTTAAAGTAGCCTTACAATCCATTCACATGAATATTACACTCTTTCTTGTAGATGCAACATGAAGTGTTTCCCTCTTACTTGCATATTCACAACCATGTCAAATCAATTCAACTTAAATGAAATCTCAACATCAAGCATTCATTATCAAATTTGTATAAAGTATATACTTTTATATAACTACAGACTACAAATTTAGTATCCACTCACCTAGCAACCACTAGTAAACCAAAGGCAACAAGAACCCCATTCTCTAAGCCTATTCCTCTTCATGGTTGATAATCAAATCATCCACAAATGCTTCGATATTAATTGAGAACGTAGAGGAAGACAAGAGAAGAATTTAGGTGATTTTAGTTTGATTATAGAGAATTTATTTCATTGGATTTAATTGGATATAGGCTTGAAGCTTTAGGTATGGAAGAGAGCAAAGGAAGGGAGAAGGCAACGTAAATGAAGTGAAAGAGGAGAGGGGTGCAGCTCTTTAAAAGAAAGCTATGTGGCCTTGGATCCAACAACATCCCCCTTTAATATTTACAACCTTATCCCTTTCATAACCTACAACTTACAACTCCAAGCACTTCGATGTTTATACTCAAAAGAATCAAAAACCCCATTCCGAACATAATGGAAGGGTCCTCAGGCCACAATTCCATTATATGTAAAAATTTACATTCCGAGTCATTTATCAAACTGTAACGACCCGGAATTTTGGTTGCTTAATTTTGAACACTTAATTATTTGAACTGTTGAATTTGAATTATTAATTAATTTTGAATATGGAAGAATCAATGAAATGGTTTATATTTTCAAATATAGCAATTACTTGGATTTGGTAAATATAAATTTAATATTGAAATTTGGATACCTGGAGATAAATGGACATGGAAATAATTCCTAAAATTTATTTAAATTCTATTTGGATTAGAATTAAAATATTGGACCTTTGAAGGGAATTAAAAGTCGGTAAACTAAAAAGTTTAGAATTTATATATTAATTTAATAGTGAAATTTAATATATGGTAATAGTGTAAATAATTGAATTTTGATTTAATATAAATCAGAATGATTTCTAATGTGAATATAAATTCTATGTGATTTATAATGGAGTCGGTAAGTTATAAAAATCGAAATTTTAAACAATTCCGACGATTTTGAAAATCGCCCGATTTAATCGACGCGTTAAAATAGCCTTCCGGGGCGCTCTCTCGGGATTCGACGAAACCAGTTCCATTGGATATGTAATAGTGTATTATTTTCATATTTCAAATTTCATAGCATTTGGAGTTACGGTTTGGTCGTGCGGGATAGAAACGCATTGAATTTTATATCGAAGATTTAATATTTTAATTCGATTCGAAAAGCTGTCTTCCACATACGATCGAATTAGGCTACGAAACATGTTTCATTGTGTTCGGAATAGGGGTAAAACATTATAAATGCTAGGCGGCACGTTTCGTTTGGAGTTCGTTTGAAAAAGCACGTTAAAATTGGAAATAATGTTAAAATAATATAAATATACGTGTATATTTATGCTTGTAACAGTGAAACCCTAGCCTCTAGAAACGCAGCCGCCATAGTTAAGTTAATGGCCAAAACCCTCCTATTTTCTTCCCTCGATCTCCACAAATCCATAAACTATCAAGCTTCATTGTCAACTGGAAGATCGAAGAGCTCGTTGAGCTCTACAGTTTGAACGGCTACGATCGCCTAAAATTCCTCGATGTGGCGGCAGTTTGGATTTGAAGGTAGCACGTTCATGCTCGTTTTTCGAGCTAGAGGAGGCACCGAGTTTCAAGCGGCCATAGGCGATGGTGGGCGTGGGGATGGCGGTTCGTTTGGCACTCTCCGATCATCGTCTCGATCACTAGAGGAGGAGCGATGATGGTTTATTCAAAGGCGACTATGGGTTACCAAACCCTAGAGACAATCGCGAGGAAGAAGCAAGGGGAACGGCCAGATTTCATCAAGTCAAAACCAACGGCCACAATTTTTTCAGAGGTCTAAAATAATTATCTATATAAATTTATATTCAAACTTTAAAAATCCATATCTTTGTCATACGAGGTCGGAATCGAACGAAACAAGCGGTGCCGAAATCGCAGCGACGAGTACTACGTTGTGGATCAGAGTTGGAGTCGATTGGAACTGTGGAATATGCATATAGATGCTTTTTGTTTGATGATAATAAACATATATACATTCATTTAAATGTATTTGATATTGTACTATTTTATTTTTCACAGATTAAATAGATATTTGCTGAATAAAATAAATAACACAGAATTTGAATTCAAACGAATATTTTATTCAAACAAATATTTATTACATTTTTGATAGTACAATTTCAAGCTCTCACTATATACATCATTTTTGATCACAATACAATTACATCACGATTTTATAGTTACATCATTTCCTCACTACATATCACTCACACTCGTATTTATCTTCAACTTCATTCCAATGTGAATCCAGCAATCTGAGCAATCTGCAGAAATATACATTGACGCAGTAAAATTGCAAAGGAAATGTTTTTGCAGTATAAAACAAAATGTGATTTTGAAAATATTATTTGCCTCAGTTATTTGGGTCGTTCGTCATCATTTGATTCTGAATTTATCACACACACGAACAATGTGACATGCACAGTGTATCACTGTACATGCCACAAGGCCGTGCACACCGATATATGTATATACACTTGATATATTTACAGGGACAAGTGAGCACAGGTCAAACCCAAATATAGGATTCAACTCAAGTACAATAAAATCTCGTCATCAGCACAAGGTCAAACCCGAGTTTAAAACTGGATTCAACTCAAGCGAGACACAATATGTACAGCATGAATCAAAGGCAAACCAGATCCACAGCTAACATGACTAAGCACCAAAAACCAGACTGCATGTAAAAGTCAGAGAGATGTACACATGAAAATGGAATGCAACAAGTTCAAGATGATCAGCTACAACTCAAACAATGCCAACATGATCAAGTTCAAAGCAATCAGGTCTCAAACCAGTATGTATGCACATATATGGTCTTGAGTAAACAGGTGAATGTGCAACAGGGAACAAAGTGAACAGAGCAAGCATCAGGTCGAGCACTAAGGAATGCAACACTACTTCACACTCATGTACAAATAAACAAGTCTCGAACTCAAAACAGTATAGCAATGCACAACTACAAAGCAACCAACGTATTCAAGTTCAATGAACAGCTTCAAGTAACAAACAGTGACTCAAAGCATGTACACGTGCAGATTGTAAATGGAACAGATATGGGACAGCAAGCATATGAACTCAATACAGTATGCTACAGAAAGATGAAGCCGTGAACATCACAAGGCCAGGAAATCACAAAATCAAAGTCTACAAAGTCAACTAGTCAGAAACGTGATGACCAGGGAAAGATCGAACAAGTCAAATTTCAACACCATGGTGACCACGATACCAAGAATCACGTATATACGCATTTTTGAAAAGGTCAACAATCATCTCGAGCATCCATACGAAAATCAACAGCAGAGAAAAGGATTTGACAAATTCAAATACATATAGACGAACGAATATTCAGGGATTCGAACCCTATAAAAGGATGAACATCATCGGCAAAATATTTATTCGAGTTCGAGCAAATCAGAAAACAAGTAATAATTCATCTCGAATCAAACTCAAGCAATCGAGTTCAATCAAGTAATAACCGGAAAAGCAAAAGCAAAAATCACATACCAGTATCACATACGAACTCGAGAGGAGGAGCCGCAAGCATCAAACATCAAATTCGACAGAGCGGCACTTCTATTTTTCGCAAGCCCCAATTTCCAGAACGAAGAAACAATCGAAGTCGAACAAAGCCTCAATTCATCAGAAGATCGAAGTTGAACAAAGTCGCAGATTATCAGAGGATCGAAGTCGAGCAAAGCCCAGACAGCCGAAGCCCTAATTCTCAGCGGCAAAGAAGAACAACCAAGCACCCATTATTTTTCACGAAAATAATAAAGAGATCGGGCCGATAATATTAAAAGGGGATTGGGCTGGAGAATTATTGAAGTGGGCCGGCCTAGCTTTTTAAATAGGGTTTTAATTTAGTTTTTAAATTTGGGCCAGGTTTTAGTTGCTTTATTTTGGGCCAAATTTAATAAGGGCAAAAGTATTTTAAAATTGACAATTTATATTTTGCCCTGGGGGTCAAACTGTATTTTGTATTTTCAGTTTATATTTTTCAAGGTCCAGTTAGAGTCAATCACCACCTAGGGTTTAGGTGTTGTCAGATTGTCTAGTTAGAATTAGTTCAGTGAGCAGGGAGGCTGCGAGTTTGCAAAGCTCTATAAGCGGGAGCAGAGTTTGCGAGTAAACGAAACTCTATAGGCGGAGCAGGGTGTGCGAGTCTGTAGGAGTGTTTGTGAGCGGGAGCGAGTGTCTGCGAGTCTGTCAGAGTGTTTGTAAGCGGGAGACTGTTTAATTCTAATAGAAATCTGGGAATGCAGCAGTAGGCAGGGGTTGCCGAAGCTGGGTAAATTTTGTGTGTGATTTACTTTACTGCATATTTATTTATCTGCTATTTGCTTTCGCGTTTAATTTGAGAAAATTTACGATAACCCTATTCACCCCCGCTCTAGGGTTAATCTAGATCCTACAAGTGGTATCAGAGCCTGGTATTTTTACTTTAACTCTAGAGTTATGAATTCATCGAATAATGCTTTTTCTGAGGGGCAATCTATTGCTAGGCCACCGATGTTTAATGGTAATGATTATGCTTACTGGAAAGTTAGGATGAGTATCTATCTTAGTTCTGTTGATTACGATGTTTGGGATATTATTGAAACTGGCTATAGAGCTCCCACTATAACTGTTGGTGATACTGAGTGTTTGCACAAAAAATGGACAAACACCTCAAAGTTGTATGATTTAGTAGATCTTATGTTGTTCTTAGTGATTTGGGTGATTTATGCAAATATATGAAAAGCAGGGGCTAAACTGTAAAAAGACACGCAGATTTATAGTGGTTCAGCCAGAATATGCCTACGTCCACTTTATATGTTATTTCTCTTCTCTTGTTTTGATTACAAGTACAAAGCTTTGATACAAGTAAAAGAAAGTTGTTTGAAAGTTCTCTCCGTGCTTGAGCTCTCAAACTTGTCCCCATTGTTGTACCCCTGCCCCTCTATTTATAGAGTGAGGTTGGGAGCAGGGGTCTTGGATGTATATAGCTGCTGGTGGGCCTGGGGTGACGTGATCTGGCCTGGCACGTCTTGGTCCGGTAGCGTTTGGTCCGGTGGTATGAGGTTGGTTCGGCATTGTCTGAAGGAGGTTGGTTCGGCAGCCTTGAAGAAGGTTGGTTCGGCGGTCTCGAAAGAGGGTTGGTTCGGCAGTCTTGAATAGGGTTGGTTCGGCAGTCTCGAATATGGTTGGTCCGGTTATGGAGGTAGGAAGGTTGGTCCGGTTATGGAGTCTGCCGAATGGACATGGCGGGATGAGAATGCCGGATGGGCATTGTGGGATGCGAATGCCGGATGGGTTTCTATTAGGCATGGATACCGAATGAATTCCTGCCGAATGGGCCTTGGAGAACGTCAATGCCGAATGATTTTAGGTAAGCCTGGGTGGATGCATCTGGCTTTTTGGTCTCGAGGTCTTCTGGGTGAGAACACGCCCAACATTTGCCCCCCAAAGCGGGGCATATTCTCGAATATGGCGTGCTTTGTTTGATACTTTCATTTGGCCCTTGGATACCGAACCAGATGGTCCGGTCGTGTCCTTTTGTCTATAAGTAGGGACCGTATGCCTTGGCTATTTCTTACCTGCCGTACTAAACACTTGTCTTTGCCGGATCAGACTCTTACTCTCGCCGAATCAAAACGTGGTAGCCGAATCAAATCTGGTAGCCGAATCAAATATTTTTGCCGAATCAGGTGAGTGAATATTCTGCCGAATGAGTTTTCTTCAGTTTTACCGAATGGAATATGACGAACGAAGCTTGGCTCAACAGAGTGCCGAATGAACCTCTTACTCGAATACCGAACGAAACTCCGGTATCGGGAGTACCGAATGAACCTTGTTTTACTAGACGGACTTTTGTGTTGGATGGATTTTACATAGACTCGCTTGTTTATATCCCCCGTTTTAACAACATGTTTTTTCGATGTTGCAGATAAATGTCTCGAAAGGCAGAAACTCGATCAGACAAAAAGAAATCCGGGGGCGAAGGAGGTTCCTCTGCCGTGCCCCCAGCTCAGCCGAATCCCGAACGTCACGGACCAACCCCGAGATCATTAGTGGACGGGTACGGCCCTCAGGAAATTCTGAACTCCCCGCCCGACTGTTTTCCTAGTTCCCTTAAGGAGGAGCAGCTAGATGCCATCTCTCGTTCTTTTGGAATTGATAGGGCGCGAATGCTGTTGCCAGGGAGAGATGTTATGCCATACGACCCCCCTGAGGGGTACTTTGCTTACAGCAGATACCACTGCATGTGTGGTGCCATTCCGCCTCTTAATGCTTGGGTAGTCAGCTTCCTTACATATCTCAAGGTGGCCCCATTCCAGCTTCAACCCAACTCCTATGCTATCCTGGTGAGCCTCTTCGTCATTTTCCAAAGGAAGTATGGTCGTGCTCCTTCCAACCGGGAGATCCGGTACTTGTATAATTTAAGGGGCTATAAGAAGGGGTCCCCATACATTAGCTTGGAGTCAGCCGTGACCTTCAAACCGGTCTTGGATCTGTACTCTAAATTCAGCATGTTCAAGAAAGAGTGGTTCTTTGTTAGGGACGACTCCGTTTCAATCCGGCGCTTTACTTCTGGATGTAAGTTGATGCTTTTACTTATAATTTCTATTCCGATTGCGATGCTTCTTCTCGTACTTTCTCATTTTTGCTAGCGACAGGTGGTTTTCCGATTGTGGAGACTGACCGCCTGGTTCAGACGGCGGCTGAGATAGAAGCCATTCTTGGGAAATATAGATCATCTGCCTTCTTGATCAGAAATGCGATTCTTCTGGAACATAACTTAATCCTTCCGCAGCAGTCAGTAGTTAAGCTGAGGGAAACGGCGGAGGAGAGGGCGGCTGCTCAGACCAAGGAAGGTGCTACGGTAGAGAGTAGCAAGCGGAAACCTTTCACTAAACCTCCAGCTGTCGGAGGTAAGAAACTCAAGAAGTCGGACGGTCCCTCCCCCAGCAATTATCCACTTACCCGGGAGGAGGAAGACATAGAGGAGGAAAGAGGCGAGGGTGGAGATGGTCGGGATGGTGACAAAGGTGGCGATGGCATCGGGGCCCTACTTCCTGGGCAAGCGGGCGAGATTCAGGAGTGGACGGATGATGCGTTCCACCAGGCTTTTGAGGGGCTGGATGAAGATCCGGCTTTGGTAGAGAAAACCGGGAGGGCGGACAAAGCCGGGACTGGTGCAAGTGAGTCTTCTCCGACCATTCCAGCCAAGGTGGCTCCGACGACTCAAGGTGAACTCTTGACTCCTGCATGCTTCATTAATGATAGGGACTTAGGAATATTTTATGACCCGCTCCCGTCCTGGAATGAAATCCAGGACTTATTGCAGTATCCCACTCCTCCCCAGGGTTTGTACAACCACAGCTGTGTTTCTTTTCCTTTTTTAACTTGTAATTTACCGCGTTTCTTGAATCATATAGTGATGTAAGTTTGTGACACTTGTTCTTTATATCAGGAGCAGGCAAGACGTCCAAAGCCTCAGACCTTCGACACAGGCTTGAGCAATATAAGCTTTCCAAAACTTCTGCTAAGCCGAAGCCCTCGACCCAACGCTCCGGGGATGTAGTCGGCTACCGTCCTCTTCTTGGGGTCATCGAAGAAGGTATTCAGCAGAGGAAGAGGAGTCATCCTTTATCCGAACCTTTGCCTGGTCCTCAGCTTCCGGCTCAGCCTCTTCATGATATCACTGAGGAGGGTAGCGAGTTTGCACCTTCTCCGCACCCGTCTGGAAACCCTTCTGTTATTCACATCGATCGTCCCGACTTGGCTCGTAATCCATTTGCGGGTCATCCTGATCTGGATCCAAGCTCTCATGATATTATTTTTGACGAAGTCACTGGTGAACACCTTCTCCCCCATAACCCCATGGTACGAGTACTTGATGAAGCCAAGTCCTTAGATCTCGATTTGCTCACTACTCGTATAGTCACTATGGGAGACGAGGCCAAGGCTAATATTGATCGGGTGGCGGAGGAGACCAAGAAGCTGATGGGGCATCATGCCCGGCTGGTTAAGGCCGGAGAGGAGATTGGGAGCGCCAATATCCGACTTCGATTGGTGGTTTCGGATCAGGCCAAACAGCTTGCGGATCAGGCTATTCAGATTTCTCAGCATGAGGCTGCTACTGGACGATTAAGGAAAAACATGGAAGAGGCCAGTCGGGCCGAATTGCGGAAAATGGAAGCTACTTGCAAAGAGCGGATTGACATGGCTATTGCCACGGTGGACGAGGTTCGGAAAGCGGATCTCGAGCAGGTGGAGGAATTGTCCGAGAAACTTGAGGCTGCAGAGCTTGCTCAAGCTAAGTTGAGGGAAGAGATGGAGGTGATGCGGAGGTCCCTTCAGGCTGATTGCTCGAGATACAGATTGGAGAGAGATGCTGACGTCGAAAGGTTGTCGGCTTCCGAGGCCCGGATGAGGGAGTTTGAGGAGAATGAGGGAATGATGGATGACATGCTCCAGGACATGTATTTCCGAACTTGGAAGCAGGGCAATCTCTCTTGGATGGATGATTATCCCAGGGTCATGGCTAAGATCTATCTTCAGGCTTTGGAAGAGGCCAAGGCCGATGCGGATAAAGATGGTGGCGTGGCCTTCAGCATGGATGCGGTCACTGCCCAGTTTGCCAAGGGGGAGAAGGTGGCAGTGAAGGAGGGTATGCGGTTGCTCGCTGCTGAGGAGGCAGGGGTGCAAGTGGATGATGACGACCAGAGTGGCCAGTAAGCTTATGCTGGTAAGTTTTCCTTTTCAGCTTCCCGATTAACTTGGTTGCTTATTACTAATGAATCCTTTTTATGACCGGACAGGTGGGCAACAGAGCAAGGACAAGACTCCGACGCAACCGGCTCCCTGATTAGACCTGGAAAATTCTTTTTGTAGGCTTGGTATGGTTGTATACGTTAGTCTTAAGACAGTAGAGTAACTTCTAAGTTGTAATTCTTGCTACTTGTAACAATCAACATTATTCTTGACGTGTAATTTTTGAACTTAAGCTGATTTTGTCGTTTCTTGAATATTTGTTGCTATTTCGACATATCGTATGAGAAATGTAGCTATGTATATTCTTGTAATTAAATTGTGTTTGATGTTAGACTCTGGTTCTAAACCATAATTTTATGACTTGCAATATTAGCGTGTGGTGTGAACAAATTATAGTCATGTTTTTGTACATAAAAGAAGGAAATACCGCCTTTCATGTTTTTAATCGTAGATGGCAGTCTTGAATATCTTGTAGGATCGAGCATGGAATGTAGTCGAATGTCCTGCCACCGTGAGTCCCTACACCCATTGGCGAGTATCTCCTACTCTGTATCATGTACTTTAGGGATTGTTATAGGGGATAGGAAAAAAGCTTTTTAAGTAAAATTGAAATACGTAAAAAAGGTAAAACTTCCAATCACGGAAGGCCTTCGATGTGCTTAAGTTCGTGGCAAACGGGTTTTGTAGTCACTTTCCCTAGCCGTGGGTCTTGGAGACATTCGTCACCCATCTTACGCCTCCGCGGGGAGTTAATTCTTTTTTACCACAGCCGCACTTAAGACACATCGGAGCCGAGATCGCGCACAGTAACTACCCGGGCCATTATGGCCCGTAATCGTGGGTATTATTCGATTTACTGTGGCCGGCTAGCGTGGGTGCCGATCGTCAACTGTGAACTGCCCCTGGCTGGCCACACCTTATGTTGGGGCTTATAGTCGGTTCACAGTTGCCGGCGAGCCTAACGCCGTAATGAGCTGCCTCGGCTATAGTCGGCCTTCTTGGTGGCTTATAATCGGCTCATTACAGTTGGCTTTCAGGGCCGTCGCGAGCAATGAGTTAACCCGCAGCAGAGGGATGCTGGAGCAAAAGTGTCTCATTGGCGAGGGCATAGATTCGCATAGTACCTGTTGGGTCTTGTCCAGGTGAAGTTGCGTTGTGGAGTGCTTTGAATAGAAATGCTATATACTCAGGATTTTGTTCAACAGAAAAGGATAAAGTTAACAAGCAGCCAAGATACAAAGGAACAAGTTAAAAAAGAGACAGGGTTTTTTAAAGTGGTTCGGCACGAAAATGCCTACGTCCACTGATTCTCTTTGTTAATTCACTTCATATGGGCAATACAAGTTAAGAAAAGTATCGACGGAGGTGTTGGATGTTCCATGCCCTCTGGAACACCTCTCCGTCCACTGTTGACAAAATATAGGCTCCGTTGTGGAGATCTTTATGAATTACATATGGTCCATCCCAGATTGGGTCTAATGCTCCGGGGCGAGGGAAGATTCGCTTGAGGACAAGATCCCTTTCCTGTAAGGTACGATGCTTGACTTTGGAGTTGTATTCTGTTGCCACTTTTTCCTTGTGGGCTGCTGTTTTGAGGACTGCATCGTTTCTTCTCTCCTCGATTAGATCCAAAGACATGTGAAGGAGTTCTTCGTTCTCTTCTGGGTTATAGTGGATCCGACGGTGGGAAGGCACAATAGTTTCAACTGGGAGCATAGCCTCCGATCCGTATGCCAAAGAGAAAGGAGTGTGCCCTGTCGATGTTCTGAAAGATGTGCGATAGGCCCATAGTGCCGTAGGAAGTTCATCCACCCAAGCGCCCTTTGATTTTTCGAGCTTCTTTTTTATTAGAGTTTTCAGAATTTTGTTGACTGCTTCGACTTGTCCGTTTGCCTGGGGATATGCTACGGATGAGAAGCTTTTATGAATTCGGTGTTCTTGGCACCAGTTGGCGAATTCCTCGCTGTCAAATTGAAGTCCATTGTCTGATATGATTTTGAGTGGGACTCCATACCTGCACAGAACATTTTTGATCAAGAAGTTAATAACTTTTGCTGAAGATACTTTATTCAGAGGTTCTGCTTCCACCCATTTGGTGAAATAATCAACTGCCACTATAGCATATTTGGCCCCGCCTCGGCCCATCGGTAGCTCGCCGATTAAGTCAATTCCCCATATTGCGAAGGGCCAAGGGCTGGTCATTTGAGTAATCTCAGTTGTTGGTAGTCGTGGAATCTTAGCAAATTTTTAGCATCTGTCACATCTTTTGACGAAATCTGAGGCGTCCTTGCTTAGGGTGGGCCAGAAATATCCGTATCGGAGTATCTTTTTTGCTAATGTTTGCCCCCCGGTGTGATCTCCACAGCTCCCCTGATGGATGTTGGATAAGATTTCCTTGGCTTCCCTTCCGGCGACACACCTTAATAATGGGTTAGAGAAACCGCGCCGATAGAGGATGTCTTCTTGTATTGTATAGCGGGACGCTTTCCTCAAGATTTTCTTGACTTCATTACGCCCGTTGGGCAGTGTGCCACTTTGTAGGTAGTCTCGGATGGGAGTCATCCAAGTTGCTTCTTCGGCTGCGGCTATCAGATTCACTTGCTCAAAACTTAGGACCGTTTGCTTTGAGATGGTTACTGCCCCGAAGATGGCGATGTCTCTCATACTCGCTTGCTTTGCCAATTCGTCGGCCTCTTGGTTCTCTTCCCGAGGGATGTGTTTGACTAAGTACTGATCCAATCGGCTGAGAAGCAACTTGGTCTTCTTTAGATATGCTATGAGTCGTTCTTCTCGAGCTTGGAATTCTCCTAGTATTTGATTAACAATAAGTTGAGAATCGCTGTGAAGACACAAAGAACTGGCTCCGATTTCTATGGCGATTTCTAGTCCAGCTATCACTGCTTCATATTCTGCATCGTTGTTGGTGGCAGCGAACTCCAACTTTATAGCATAGTGCAGTTTATTTCCCCTGGGAGTGATTATTACCACACCTACCCCCGAGCCTTGTTCGTTAGATGCACCGTCCACAAAGAGATTCCACTTGATATCTTCTGTTATTTCCAGTTGCTCCTTATCCTCGTTGGTAGTGAACTCTGCAATGAAATCAGCCATGGCTTATCCCTTGATGGCGGTGCGAGGGTGATAGGTGATATCATATTGACTCAGCTCAATACACCATTTAAGTAGTCGCCCGGAAGTGTCGGGACGATGGAGTACCTGCCTCAGTGGTTGATCGGTCAGAACTTTGATGGAATGGGATTGGAAGTAGTGACGCAGTTTTCGTGAGGTGATTAGTAAACAGTATGCTAACTTCTCGAGCTCAGGATATCTAACTTCTGCCCCAGTAAACCTTTTGCTGACGAAGTAAACTGGTCGTTGCGTGCGGTTGTCTTCCCTTACCAAGGCAGCGCTCAGGGCGTGGGATGACACAGCGAGGTATAGGTATAATTCTTCTCCTTCGCTTGGAGTTGAGAGCACCGGTGGTTTCTGGAGGTGTTCGATTAAGTGAAGGAAAGCGGTCAGGCATTCGTCAGTCCACTCGAACTTTCCTTTATCTTTCTTTAGGGCTTCGAAAAAGGGGACTCACTTGTCCGTTGCCTTGGAGATGAATCGGCTTAGGGCGGCCACTTTTCCATTTAGGCTTTGCATTTCCTTTCGGGTGGAAGGTATCTTGATATCCCTTAGCGCTCGGACTTGTTCAGGGTTTGCTTCTATCCCTCTGGCATGAATGATGAATCCTAAGAACTTCCCTGACGACACACCGAAGGAGCATTTTAGTGGATTCAACTTCATTCCATATTGCCGGAGTACTTGAAACATCTCGCCTAGGTGGCTTACGTGATCTTTGGCCTTCCTTGACTTTACCAGCATGTCATCCACATATACTTCCATAGTTTGTCCTATTAGCCCTGCAAACATCTTGTTGACGAGGCGCTGGTAGGTGGCTCCTGCATTTTTAAGTCCGAAGGGCATCACTTTGTAGCAGTATAAACCCCGGTCAGTGATGAAACTAGTGTGGTCTTGGTCGGGAGCATGCATAGGAATTTGGTTATATCCTGAGTATGCATCCATAAAAGATAGGAGTTCGTGCCCGGCTGTGCTGTCTACAAGTTGGTCGATTCTGGGAAGCGGGAAGCAATCCTTTGGGCAGGCGTCGTTTAGGTTGGAGAAGTCAATGCAGGTCCGCCACTTTCCATTAGCCTTCTTTACTAGTACCGGGTTGGCGATCCATTCTGGGTAAACAGCTTCTCGTATGAAGTCATTGGCGAGTAGATTCTTTACTTCTTCATCGAGGGCTGCTGATCGCTCTGCCCCCATACTTCTCTTTTTTTATTTTACAGGAGCCTTGGTAGGATCAATGTTTAATACGTGGTATGCTATGTCGGGGGAGATTCCGGTCATGTCAGCGTGTGACCAAGCGAATACATCCAAGTTGTGGCGGAGAAAATCAATGAGTTGTTCCTTCAATTCAGCTTTCAGCTGGGACCCAATTTTCAGTAGCTTACTTGAGTCGTGCTTGTCTACAGATATAAACTCCATAGCTTCTTCAGGCTCGGCGGTGGCCTCCTCCTTTTTGTCCCTAGGGTCTAATTCATTGAAAGGGTCGCTGGTGTATCGAAGAGGAGGGGCTTTCTTTAGTTGCTATGCTTCAAGGCTTTTTGTGCAGAGGGCGATCTCTACACTTTTCCCTTTATCTTTCCTGTGGTTGTTGCGAAGTTCGGTTACATAGCAGTCTCGTGAAATATCCCGGTCTCCTTCCACTTCCCCTACCCCATTGTCTGTTGGAAATTTCATTTTCAGGCACCATGGGGCTAGGACAATCTGGAAGTCAGATAAGGCTGGTCTTCCTAAGAAGGCGTTGTAGGCCGAATGGTTTTCTATCAGCACAAACGTCTGTTTCCTTACAACGGAGCGGGGATGGCTTCCAATCTCAACAAAGAGGTCCAGCTGCCCGAGGGGCATCTTCGCATCTCCAGTGAAACCGTGTAGCGGTTTATCGCAGGGAGATACATCCTTCATTGATAGCTTCATTTTGTCGAATGCGTGTTTGAAAAGGATATTCACAGAGCTTCCAGTGTCTACCAGGATTCGGTAAACTTCGGCGGGACCGAGTCGGGCAGAGATAACCATGGGATCCATGTGAGGGTACTGTCTTCCTTCTAGGTCGCGTTTACTGAATATGATGTCATCGCTTTCTTTCCGCTTTGGGTGGCGCTCTTCTATAACCGTATTGACACAGTCTTTATTGTCTCTAAGCGACTTCCCATATCTTTCCATCTCTCTCCAACTTCTGTCTGCGATGTGCGGACCTCCTGAGATGGTATGGACCACTATCTTCTCTTGACTAGAGCTGCTAGCGTTGCGGTTTCCTCTGTCGGTCCCTGGTGAGGGTAGCCTTGGGTTTTCATTGGCAGGGGCTGGAGTCCTGTCTTGACTTTTTACATAACGTTCCAGTTTCTTCCTTCTGATGTGTTCCTCAATCAGATCTCGGAGATGATGGCATTCGTTGGTATCATGTCCGTGAGATTCGTGGAAGCGGCAGAATTTTCCAAACTTCTGTGCATTATCTGATTCCTTCTTGTATGGTGGGCGTTTGTATCTAACTTCGCCTTGGGTGGCAAGGAAGATATTTTCGACGGTCTCGTTCAAAGGGGTGTAAGTGTCGAATCTTGGTCCTGGCCGATATAGGCGCTTTTCTACCTTCTTGCCCCCAGCATTGTCTATGGAATCATTTCTTCGAACGTCCCTCGCCACAGCAGTGGCGTTGCCATGGGTCATCTTACTTTGCTGTCCTGACTGCCCCTCAATGGCAGCATCCTCAAGCCTCATGTATTTCCCGGCTTCATGGAAGAAATCGGGTAAAGTAGCTGGTTTTTCTTTTGTCAATCTTCTAGCAAATTTAGTGTCCGGATGCACCCCACTACAGAGGGCCATTAGGATAAGCTTCTCATCGGCATCTTGAACTGCGGCTGCTGCGGCGTTGAATCTGGTTAGGTATTGCTGCAGCTTTTCTCCGGGTTTCTGTTTGACGCTGGATAAGGAATAAGCGTCCTTAGGTGGCTCCACATGAATGCGGAACTGACTGATAAATTTTTCTTTCAACACTTCCCACGAGCTGATGGATCCTTGGGGTAGATGACAGAACCAGGAGGTAGCAAGATCTGCTAAGAAGAGCGGAAAGCATTTGCACAGTACTCCCTCTGTTGCTCCACTCATGAGCATATGCTGCGTGTACCTCTGTAAGTGTACAACGGGATCAGAGGTTCCTTTGTAGGGTTCCATTGTTGGCATCTTCCATTCTCGGGGGGTGATAGCAATTTCGATATTGCGGGCGAAAGGGCTGGTTACCCTAGCGCCTATCCCTCGATCTCTTTGCTCCCGCTGGACACACTCTCTGAATAAGCGTGCCATCCTTTCATCAGAACTTGGAGCGGATAGAAATGAGTTTGGTTCTATTCTGTGGGATTGATTCCGTCCAAATGACCTGTAGGGATGGTATCATCTATCATTCCTCATATTTCCAAGTGGCTGCCTTTGATCTTCTGGGAGCACGCTTGGGTCAGCTACAGTTGGCCCTTGCCTTGATCTTCCCCTGTTGGGTTCTGATCTAAGCACTTCCTCGGGTCCAACTTCGGGCTGAACTCTAGCTCGGCCCCGTTCACTGGTGTTTCTGTGGTTAGGCAGCATGACAGGCTCAGCTACAGTTGACCTTCGCCCGGTACCTTCCCCATTGGGTTCGGTACCAAACGTTTCCTCAGGCCTAACTTCGGGCTGTGCTCGGTCTCGGCTCCTACCACGGCTACTTCTGCCGTTAGCTCCTTCGAAGAAGGAAGATCTTTGCTGTCTCTGAGATCCTCCAGACTGGGACTCGCCCCATGATTCAGTGTTGCGGTTGGATTCTTCAGCGTCCCTCAAGCGTGACATGAGATGGTCCACCAAGGCTTCCTGCTGGGACGTGAAGCGGTTAGTTACTTCAACAACAACTCTGTCCAAATCTGCCCTAGTAATTGCTACAGGCTGTTCTGTGGCAGGAGTGGTTGGGTTAGCCTGTCCTTCATTTGTTACCGTTGTTGGAGGAGGACGATTTACTTGATTCGTGACAGCTGGATCTGGAAGACTGCTGGATGCGATGTTTTTTCCTTTGTTAACATCTTTTCTCTGTTTGGGAGGCATGTTTTCCAAGTGGCGGACGATGCTGTTAGGAAAACTTGTTAAGTAGATGAAGCTGAAGCTTCGATCTTCTTTTTCTCAGTGAAAGCACCAAAAATGTTTGCACAAAAAATGGACAAACACCTCAAAGTTGTATGATTTAGTAGATCTTATGTTGTTCTTAGTGATTTGGATGATTTATGCAAATATATGAAAAGCAGGGGTTAAACTGTAAAAAGACACGCAGATTTATAGTGGTTCAGCCAGAATATGCCTACGTCCACTTTATATGTTATTTCTCTTCTCTTGTTTTGATTACAAGTACAAAGCTTTGATACAAGTAAAAGAAAGTTGTTTGAAAGTTCTCTCCGTGCTTGAGCTCTCAAACTTGTCCCCATTGTTGTACCCCTGCCCCTCTATTTATAGAGTGAGGTTGGGAGCAGGGGTCTTGGATGTATATAGCTGCTGGTGGGCCTGGGCTGACGTGATCTGGCCTGGCACGTCTTGGTCCGGTAGCGTTTGGTCCGGTGGTATGAGGTTGGTTCGGCATTGTCTGAAGGAGGTTGGTTCGGCAGCCTTGAAGAAGGTTGGTTCGGCGGTCTCGAAAGAGGGTTGGTTCGGCAGTCTTGAATAGGGTTGGTTCGGCAGTCTCGAATATGGTTGGTCCGGTTATGGAGGTAGGAAGGTTGGTCCGGTTATGGAGTCTGCCGAATGGACATGGCGGGATGAGAATGCCGGATGGGCATTGTGGGATGCGAATGCCGGATGGGTTTCTATTAGGCATGGATACCGAATGAATTCCTGCCGAATGGGCCCTGGAGAACGTCAATGCCGAATGATTTTAGGTAAGCCTGGGTGGATGCATCTGGCTTTTTGGTCTCGAGGTCTTCTGGGTGAGAACACGCCCAACACTGAGATTCTTAAACCTAAGGATAGGTGGGACGCTAATGATAAGAAGTTAAAAACTACTAATGCTAAAGCTATGAATGCTTTGATCTGTGCTCTTGATAAGAATGAATTTAATAGAATTTCTCATTGTACAACTGCGCAGGAAATCTGGCATACTTTGGAGGTGACACACGAAGGAACTTCTCAAGTCAAGGAGTCTCGTCTAGCCCTGTTCAGCAATGAATACGAGAACTTTGTAATGGACAAAGGCGAGAGCATAAAGGACATGTTTGGACGCTTCTCAACCTTGGTATACAATGCTAGAGCACTTGGAAAGGTATTCTCCGAGGTAGAGTTAGTGAGGAAGATACTACGAGTCTTACCGATGAACTTTGAGGCAAAAGTCACAGCAATACAAGAATCGAAAGATCTGAGTAAACTAAGCATGGAGGAGTTGATTGGCAACTTGATGACATATGAGCTTGAGCTAAAATCAAAGGAGGAACGCAACAACTCCGAATCAAAGAAGAAGACGATTGCCTTGAAGAGCAGAGAAGAGAGCGATGATGAAGCAGAAGATCCAATTGAAGAACTTGCAATGGCTGTCAATAATTTTAGAAAATGGTCAAGATTCGGGTCACGCAAGAAGAAAACAAATGGTAATAGGTCAAAAGATTCTGACAGTTCTGATAATGAATTGACCTGTTATAACTGCAATAAGCCTGGCCACATCAAACCAAACTGCCCACTTCTCAAAAACAACAAAGGAAAGAAAAAGAAGAAGAAGGTCTTTGCAGCAACTTGGGATGATGAAGAAGGAGAGGAAGTTTCGAATGATAACTCAGAGGAGGCTAACTTGTGTCTTACGGCAAGATCAGATTCAGAAGAAAGCTCAGTGGAATCAAGATCAGATTCAGAAGCAAGCTCAAAGGATAATGAGGTAAGAAACTATTCTTATAAAGATCTTGTTTATTTGTGCCTCGATCTTACTAAAACTGTTGAAGCTCTTGATTCTAAAAATGAAAAACTGAAATCTGATAGGAAAGAACTTGCCCGTGAAAATTTTAGGTTAGAATCTGAACTTGAAAAAATTCAAAACTTAGAATGTAAAAACTGTAAAGCTTTAGATTCAGAATTATCTAAACTGAAAAATAGCTTTGAGGATCTTGAAAAAGAAAACCTGAATCTAAAGGAAACTATTGAAACTAGGAAAAAGGATTTTGTGAATAGATGCACCTCACTTGTGACTGAAAACACGACACTAAAAACCAAAGTCCAAAATCTTGAGAAAACTCTGAATAACTTTTCAAGAGGAGAAAAATCATTCAATATGTTATTGGGAAATCAATTTTTTGCTAACAACAGAAAAGGACTAGGTTTTGGGAAAACACAAGTTGATGATAATGCAAAAAGTAAGAGTGTCTTTGCTAGATGTGAAATAATTGACCATCGTGTTGAAAATTGTAGTCATAGGAACAAGAACACAAAATTTATTCAAATTTGGGTTCCTAAGAATTCTACAAACCAATTTCATATCTATTGGAACAAGAATGAAAAGACAAAACAAGTTTGGGTTCCAAAGGGATTGTTTATTCATAATTATTTTGCCACTAACAACCATGGACCTATAAAAAGGTCACAAAAATCTTTTACCGTGTAGGTGTGGTGGCAGGCTAAGGAACAACATTAAATGTTGTCTGGATTCTGGTTGTTCCAGACACACAACGGGCGACAAATCAACGTTCCTTAGCCTAGTATAAAGGTGACAGATTCACAATGGGTAAACAACGAAAGATTATCGTTTAGGTAAAACAGGTAATTGTATTTATTTTCAACCGATAGATAAAATGTGAAAATCTGCACCATAATCTGAATTAAATCAGCCAGTTATGTGATATGTTTTGTGATGTTAATTCTGATCTTTTAATCAATCATCTTTGAGGAGAATTACTTGAAGTAATTATGATGGTTGACAGATTCTGACTAACTTGATATGATCTTACATGACTTGTTCTTATCTATGACTTTGATTTATGCTTAAAAGTTGACAAACCATTTTTCATTGAACTTAATCTCTTTTTTGGTCAAATTATGATGTTGATCCTATGGTTTCTTAATCTGACACTGAGATTTTTTTTTATGGTTAACACGACTTCAATTTAAAGTCAAGTTTGTTGAAAATGACTCTGAGATAATTTGTTGAAATTTCACAATCTGGTCTATAACATCCAAACGAGTGATATTGAGTCAGATGCAGATTACACTGGTAATGTAGTTGATAGAAAAATTACTAGTGGAACGTGATTACATTTTGAGACATTCATTTGCTGCATCATTTTTCAAAGAAAATATCTGCATATCTTTCACTTGAAATATTTTTCATTTTAGCAGAATTTTTTCTTAAAAAACCCTTCTAGAAAATAATTTCTTTTGACCTTGTATCAGATTTGTTATTTAAGAAAACTTGATTTTATTAAAATTGATTAACTGATCTGACCCCCTAATAATTATCTAAAAAGATAAATAGTGATTGAAAATAAGATGAGTGTTGATATTAATCATATATTATAACTTGAGAAAGTATATTTAGAAAATTTCTTTAGAAATTTAAACAAGAGTTATAAAAACTTTTTGTTGATAACTATTCCATGATCATTTCTATTTCTATCATCCGTCTATCAACCATCACTCATCAAAAATCAATATAGTATGTTAATTTGTGGTAGTTTAAACAGGGAATCATTTGTGCTTCAATTTTATTATATTTCTAACAATAAAATCCAAAATATTCACTCTCATTTAAAAGTCCTCACGGTTATGCATGGGTGAATTACTTGGATTTTTGATTTTGTGCTTCCATGCTCATTTAAAAGTCCTCACGGTTATGCATGTATGGAACGCATATCAAAATTAATTGATTAAATAGACAAGTTGATTCTAATCCCATTTAAAAGTCCTCACGGTTATGCGTGGTTAGAAGATACTTGAATTCATTTTTTAAAAATTTGGAATACTACTAATCTCATTTAAAAGTCCTAACGGTTATGCATGGTTAGTAGATATTCAAATCTCCTGAAATAAATATACCACAAATAGACACAACTATATGGTTTTATTTGATGAAATCATTCATATCATTCTAAAGTGGAATATGCATCAATTAAAGTATTTATGATTTTTGTTTGATTTTCTTATTGAAATTAATATTTATACTCGATTGAGCTTTAATATTGTATTAATGTCTACCACTATATCTCTAATTTTCTATTACTATTATTCTTTTGCTGATAACAAAAGGGGGAGAGAAAAGTTAAGATTTTGAAGATAAAGGTCAAAGATTTTCTAATTGCATTAAGGCTCATTTGAATTCTTTATTCTCATGCATATATGTAGGGGGAGTATTGTGTAGAAAGAGAGCATTCAAATAGGGGGAGCAAACTAAATAATCAAATACATTTAATATAGTCAAAATCTTAAATATATGTTTGTTATCATCAAAAGGGGGAGATTGTGGAATATGCATATAGATGCTTTTTGTTTGATGATAATAAACATATATACATTCATTTAAATGTATTTGATATTGTACTATTTTATTTTTCACAAATTAAATAGATATTTGCTGAATAAAATAAATAACACAGAATTTGAATTCAAACGAATATTTTATTCAAACAAATATTTATTACATTTTTGATAGTACAATTTCAAGCTCTCACTATATACATCATTTTTGATCACAATACAATTACATCACGATTTTATAGTTACATCATTTCCTCACTACATATCACTCACACTCGTATTTATCTTCAACTTCATTCCAATGTGAATCCAGCAATCTGAGCAATCTGCAGAAATATACATTGACGCAGTAAAATTGCAAAGGAAATGTTTTTGCAGTATAAAACAAAATGTGATTTTGAAAATATTATTTGCCTCAGTTATTTGGGTCGTTCGTCATCATTTGATTCTGAATTTATCACACACACGAACAACGTGACATGCACAGTGTATCACTGTACATGCCACAAGGCCGTGCACACCGATATATGTATATACACTTGATATATTTACAGGGACAAGTGAGCACAGGTCAAACCCAAATATAGGATTCAACTCAAGTACAATAAAATCTCGTCATCAGCACAAGGTCAAACCCGAGTTTAAAACTGGATACAACTCAAGCGAGACACAATATGTACAGCATGAATCAAAGGCAAACCAGATCCACAGCTAACATGACTAAGCACCAAAAACCAGACTGCATGTAAAAGTCAGAGAGATATACACATGAAAATGGAATGCAACAAGTTCAAGATGATCAGCTACAACTCAAACAATGCCAACATGATCAAGTTCAAAGCAATCAGGTCTCAAACCAGTATGTATGCACATATATGGTCTTGAGTAAATAGGTGAATGTGCAACAAGGAACAAAGTGAACAGAGCAAGCATCAGGTCGAGCACTAAGGAATGCAACACTACTTCACACTCATGTACAAATAAACAAGTCTCGAACTCAAAACAGTATAGCAATGCACAACTACAAAGCAACCAACGTATTCAAGTTCAAGAACAGCTTCAAGTAACAAACAGTGACTCAAAGCATGTACACGTGCAGATTGTAAATGGAACAGATATGGGACAGCAAGCATATGAACTCAATACAGTATGCTACAGAAAGATGAAGCCGTGAACATCACAAGGCCAGGAAATCACAAAATCAAAGTCTACAAAGTCAACTAGTCAGAAACGTGATGACCAGGGAAAGATCAAACAAGTCAAATTTCAACACCGTGGTGACCACGATACCAAGAATCACGTATATACGCATTTTTGAAAAGGTCAACAATCATCTCGAGCATCCATACGAAAATCAACAGCAGAGAAAAGGATTTGACAAATTCAAATACATATAGACGAACGAATATTCAGGGATTCGAACCCTATAAAAGGATGAACATCATCGGCAAAATATTTATTCGAGTTCGAGCAAATCAGAAAACAAGTAATAATTCATCTCGAATCAAACTCAAGCAATCGAGTTCAATCAAGTAATAACCGGAAAAGCAAAAGCAAAAATCACGTACCAGTATCACATACGAACTCGAGAGGAGGAGCCGCAAGCATCAAACATCAAATTCGACAGAGCGGCACTTCTATTTTTCGCAAGCCCCAATTTCCAGAACGAAGAAACAATCGAAGTCGAACAAAGCCTCAATTCATCAGAAGATCGAAGTTGAACAAAGTCGCAGATTATCAGAGGATCGAAGTCGAGCAAAGCCCAGACAGCTGAAGCCCTAATTCTCAGCGGCAAAGAAGAACAACCAAGCACCCATTATTTTTCACGAAAATAATAAAGAGATCGGGCCGATAATATTAAAAGGGGATTGAGCTGGAGAATTATTGAAGTGGGCCGGCCTAGCTTTTTAAATAGGGTTTTAATTTAGTTTTTAAATTTGGGCCAGGTTTTAGTTGCTTTATTTTGGGCCAAATTTAATAAGGGCAAAAGTATTTTAAAATTGACAATTTATATTTTGCCCTGGGGGTCAAACTGTATTTTGTATTTTCAGTTTATATTTCTCAAGGTCCAGTTAGAGTCAATCACCACCTAGGGTTTAGGTGTTGTCAGATTGTCTAGTTAGAATTAGTTCAGTGAGCAGGGAGGCTGCGAGTTTGCAAAGCTCTATAGGCGGGAGCAGAGTTTGCGAGTAAACGAAACTCTATAGGCGGAGCAGGGTGTGCGAGTCTGTAGGAGTGTTTGTGAGCGGGAGCGAGTGTCTGCGTGTCTGTCAGAGTGTTTTTAAGCGGGAGACTGTTTAATTCTAATAGAAATCTGGGAATGCAGCAGTAGGCAGGGGTTGCCGAAGCTGGGTAAATTTTGTGTGTGATTTACTTTACTGCATATTTATTTATCTGCTATTTGCTTTCGCGTTTAATTTGAGAAAATTTACGATAACCCTATTCACCCCCCCCCCCCTCTAGGGTTAATCTAGATCCTACAGGAACAAGTTAAAATTTTAGGTTAAAACGAACGCATTCGATTTAATTTAAAATTAGAACGTTTGGTGAATTGAAAATCAAGGTGAGTTAATCTCACTCAATTGTGGACTACTGGCTTTAATTTTAAATAGTTAAAATTAATAAATGATTGATTGGTTGAATTGATGCATTTTAATCAGTTGGATGTGATATTATATATAGTAGTATATATATATTGGAATGATTGATATTCCCGCATATATATATATATATAGCGGATGAGACCCTATGCGTCCCGCATAATGATGGATGACCCTATATACCGCGATATTCCACCTTGAAACGGAATTGGTATTTTTATGTTGTGCTAACATCTATGGATGTAGGGAAACAGGTTGGAGGGATCCAACTGGATTCCTAAAAAATGTTGAATTTAATTTCATATATAGTGATATATGTTTTGTTGGAATAATCTGTGATGGACTATTGTTTGATTTGAATTGATTTGATGCTATGGCAGTTTTTAGTCTAGTTTTTTGGATATTTTTAAATACTAATAATATATGGTTTGAATTCGAAAAGAATTTAAAAGGGATTTTTTTGAAGTAAATATTTACAAAGAATTTTGGGTTAATTAATTGAATAAAATAGAGCGTTTTGGAATTTGTATTTAACAAATTCGGGATATTGTAAACAGGGAGTTTTGGAATAAAAGTATATAAAAGGATTTTAAAATAATAAATCCTCAAATGGCACTTTGTCAAATATAAAAGGTTTTAAATCGAGATTTTAAATATTTTTGAAGGATAAAAGTGAATTTGAAAATAAGTATAAAATTGGTTATACTGGAACTCAAGTAAGATTTTTCCAAATTTACGAGACGAAATTCAAATCCAGAAATTGGGCTTGTTTCCAAAAGAGGATTTTTAATTATTAACTCGGTAATTTTAAAAGTGATAAAAATATTTTGGAAATTAGTTATTTAATTATTTTAAATTGTTAAAGCATATTTAATTATTAATTAGTTACTTTATAATGATTGTTAAAGATTTATTATTATTTAAGAACTAAACAGCATTTTACACCGCCTGTGACTCCAAACGTTACACCGCATGAATATAAATACATAGAAGTGACTCTAATCAACGTTTAAACAAAATTTCGAACACCTTTATCCAACACATCACCTCATATAGTGGAACCCGCACTCATGGCTCACAAGACCACCTTAAAAACTCTTGATGTGTATGGTTAGCTCGGACGGCACTACCCGATATGTATGGAACTCAACCAGAGTTCAATCTGAACTCCAGTTGAAACAACCCAAAAATTTATGGCAACTGCAAATCACAATTATACTACAAAGAACTCCACAGCACCACATTGGCCAAACAAACCACCCCAGATGGAATAATGGATGTTTGCACCCTAGCTTACTAAGGTAATATATATAAAGTCTATAACTAATCAACATTCACAGATATGAGATAAACTAGAAACCATTGAAACATATTTCGATATCCTCCCATCTAAAGTCAATACTGATTGACTTTACTTGAGAGAAGATTTCAATAAGATCGGTTGATCCCTCACAGGACTGAAGACCGCTGGGGTTCTCACCACACAATGATAGTCCCACCCTTTTGAGCCCCTTCAAAGTCATCTCGATGCGATTTCCTTTCTACACCTTGTGTAAATGTAATACCCCAAAATTTTGTGAAAAATCATTTTTGAAAAATGATTTAATTTTTGAAATATTTAGATTTAAATATGGTGAAATTTCTGGAATAAATAGTGTGCAAGTATATGTGTGCACGTGCACACTGAAATGGCACAAGGAAGAACTCCAGATTTCTTGGATTTAAAACAAGAATTAAAAAGCAATACAAACATGATTTTGCAACATGGATATTTGATTTCTGGAATTATATGGATCATCTTAGAAAATAAGAAAAATAAGTTTTACTTTAAATCAGTAAACAGATTTTAATTAAAACCCAGAAAAGAAAATTATACATATGTATATGTTATAAGGATTTGTAAACTTGTATACATATAGGTGCATATGTTTCTGAATTTAAAAGAGGAGTTAAAATAAGCCTAGATAAGATATGTATACAAATATACATTTTTACTGAAAAGTATACATATATATATATATATATATATATAAGCAAGTGAAATTATAACATTAAAATGACATGAACTATGATACAAGTTAACATGCTTGTGTAGGCAAAAATAGCAAAGGGGATTTTCAGAAATAATTAAAATATGAAATAGGATAGTCACACTTTTAACATGACTAGGTGAGTGGCCATTTTCTATAAAGTAAAAGAAAGAAAATGCAGCCTTTAAATTGGTTAATATGGCCGGGGTATTATGAATGAAAAATGCATGATGCTAAGCCAGGACAGAAATGGAATTCTGTTTCAACAAAACCCTAGAGGAAAAATGCATATAAATAGGCAGTAGAATTGTCTTTACCCCGGGCTGCACAAAAATAAGAAAAGAAGAAAAAAATATTGGAAGGAAGGAGAAAACACTCAAACAAGAATTTTCTGGATTAATAAGAAGAAACATTTAGGTGAGTAATCTCACTGAGTTCATGGCATTAAGACCTGAGATGAGGCAGCCACTTTTTATATTGCCATTTATGTATTTCTGGTTTTGATGTATATGATTTCATCAATGCTTTTTGGGATGTCTTATTTTAAATCTGATATGATTTAATATGGATGATTTTGATGATCTTTGATTGGTTGAGACATTTGTCTTTGGATGTGTATCATACTGTTTTATTTTTACTCATAAATGTTAAAGTTTAGGATCTTAAAAATTATATAGAGAATACTCTCAACTGTTATAGATCTATGGCATGGAAACTTTACAAAAATATTGGGAGCTGCATTATACTTGGTATAAGTGCTGAGGCTTGAGAAGAAAAATGTTAAGGGTGCAATAGAAATTTTCTAAGTGCTGAGCCCTTAATCAAATCAAAAAAAAAACCCACAAGCTAAAATTATGATTGAACCAGATCTTGAATCTGAATCAATCATAAAGGCTTGCAGATCAATATAACATGCCATGCCTCCTTTTACAGTTGAAAATGTTCTTATATTTTACTAAGATCAAGACATATTGACCCCATTTAGGAAATAACTGTCTGCATATTTCTGAGGAGAACTATGCTAGGAAAAATTTATGGATGTTTCCATGTTTGCAGTGACATGTTCACTTAGCCTATTTGATGATAGGATTTAAGACAATACACTAGTAAATAAACTAGGGAAGGGAAGGCCAAGAAGGCTGCTGGAATGCTTGTCATATTTGAAGTATGCAAGTTGGCACATGGTTTGTTTAAGCCCTGATATCTTTGTGCAATGATGTGAATTAGTTCATTGCAATGTGTCCCAGTGATTCCTTAATAGCAGATGAGGCAGGGATTTAAATTGAATAATACAACCTGTAAATGAAGAAATAGGAATATGGATATTTCTTAGGTTGAATGGTATGGAACCAAGATGGATCCAGTGAAGGCAAATTGTTGCAAATAGATAACTATGTTTGCATGATTATGTATGCAAGTGTAAGAATGATAAATGAATATATCATACCTGAATCTACTTAATTATATTATGTTAAAGTAATTGATTGCAGGAATTTGCTTAAATAACTAATTGGTGCTCTTATATTCTCTATTGCTTAATATCATGTATGCATTGATGTTACTCATACCAGATCATAGATCTGACCCTTGTTTGCTCATGGCATATGGGGTGTCTCATTTTAAAATGAGGCAGCCACTCATGCTCTTTCAGGTAACCCAGGCACTAAGTAAAAATTGAAGTTATGGCTATTATGGAGGAGTGAATGAACATGCTAGCTAGTTTCAATAAGAGCTTAAATTGATTATATCTGCATGTATTCAGGAAAAATTTTATGTTTCTAAGATTTCCAGTCATGTATTGAATATTTTATGGTTAGTGATCATGTTGCCCTTATGTTCTGTAAAGTGTCAGATTAAATTTGTTGGTCTGTTGAAGTTGTTGTGTGTTAAGGTTTGATTTGTTTTTGAAGTAGGGTCTGAAACATAAACAAGAAAAATATGCTCAAGTATCAGCTATAAAAATCTGGTAAGAAATATACAATTATGTGAGCTACTGTTTTGCATAATTTATATATGTATTAGCTAATCTTGAGACATAACAGAGCACTGAGTTTTAGAACAAAATCTGGATTTAGCAAGAAGTAAACTTAAAAGGATTTTATTTTCTTTTACTGAAATGCTTTGTAAATAAGTTTGAATTCATTTCTGAATTGTATTGAGAAAAGTAAAATGTTTTTAAAGGCTTCAGACAGAATGCACTGAATGGTATCTCCATTGTTTTGAACTAGTGTGTAGCAGATACAGGACTCATGGGTTAACCAGCTTCAAATAAATGAAGTATGGGTTGATCATGATAGATTGTATCTTGAAAATAAAGATGCATTTCAAAAGCTTAGTACATTTAGCAATTGTTTCACTCAGTTTTCTGGAAACTGAGCAAAGATATTGACATGTACATGTATATCTGTGTACATGTTGATATCTGGGCAAAAATATAAATATAAATTCCTAAAACAGTTGTAGTAATGGGTTTTAAAAATAATAAAGCAAGAAACTTTGTTTTGTATGTTAGATTATAGGATGAAATTAAATATATATGTGCAGATATAGGTAGATACCAGATTTCAAACCATACAGGAGAAAAAAAAAAGAAGAAAAACAAAAATTGTGTTTGAACCGACCAGCATAGCACTCGAACTCGTGACCTTTCATGTATAAGTTAGGCGCGTTTCCATTACGCCTAGATGTTGCTTGTGTTCACTTAGGATCCACTTTCTTTTAGCCTGAGTTTGACACTATACAGACTTTAACACAACCATCTATATTAAAAGCTTGTTTACCACTGATTATTACTTGATCATTTCCTAATTATAATGACAGACTAAAGTACATGTTTCCAGTGGTTTCTATGGTCAAAAAAATCAGGATACAATAATTAATCTGAATTGCTAAAAAAAAAAAATCTAAATCAAACAGAATGTTCTTATACAAAAATAAAGTATATACTCTGAATTTAAACAAGAAGAACACATACATCTTCATATGTATGTGTATGTTATTAGATATACACTGATATATTTATATTGGTAAGTTATTTTGATCCTGGATATATTTTGTTTATTGGAGAAAGAAAATGACCTTGGAAAACATATTTGTAATGAATGATATATCTATATATCATCCCAAAAAAAAAAAAATCCTTATGAAATTAGGGTGGAAATAGGAGGGTCATTTCAGTTGGTATCAGAGCACTTGGTTGCATTGATTGTTAAGTATTATAGAAATGTATTATGTCTGTTTGTTTTGGATGAAATAATTTAGATAAGAAAATAGAAATTATAGAAGTACTCATAATATACTAATACCATTTACCCAGAATTTAGTTAGCAGACCATGGTAGGAAGAGGATCTCATCACAATGCAGGACCCAGTGCACCTCAAATGCTTGATATGCAAGAATTTGTGAGGGTTTTAAGAGATGGAATTGTGTATAGGCCTGAGAACCCACATGAAGAGCTTTCAAAACTACTGAAGACTTATTCCAATTTGGGAGGCAAGAGTTTTGAAGGAACTGAGAGTGTGATGGAAATTCAAGCATGGTTGAGAACACTTGATAGGATTTTCAATGACATGCAGTTGGATGACCAAAGGAAGAGGCAAGTAGCTTCTAGACAACTGAAAGGGGTAGCTTTAAGCTGGTGGGAGGTGATCATAGCTGGAAGAAATGAAAATGAAATCACTTGGAATCAGTTCAAGGAGATGTTGGAGGCAAGATTTGTACCAGCATCAGCCAAGACCATTTTGCTTGAAGAATTTATCAAACTTAGGCAGGGAACTTTGAATGTCACTGAATACACTCAAACGTTTGAGGGGCTATCCAATTATGGAGCAATGCTAGTGGCAGATGAAGCATCCAAAAATGATAGGTATATAAAAGGACTGAACCCAGGACTTAGCAGAGCTATGCTACCATATGCAGATAGAACATTTGATCAAGTAATTGATCTGGCCTTGAAACTGGAACAACATGACAAAGAAAGAGAGAAATATAGAAATTTTAAGAGCAGCAACAAGAAGGATAAGGGAAGATATCACCCTTATGATAAAAAGAAGGAGGAGGCAGACAACAGGAAGAGTAAAGACACAAAAGCCAATGATACTAAGAAGAAATTGGTTTGCCATCGTTGTGGAAAAGAAGGACACATCAAACCAAGGTGCCCAGAGTTAAAAGGAGGAGCCTTCAAATGCTACCTATGTGGGAAAGAGGGGCATATGAAGAGGAACTGTCCTGAGAATAAACAGCAAGGGAAATTGGCAACTTTGGAAGGAAAAGGCAAATCTGCAGTGAAAATTGATGCTAAAAATCATGGCCAAGTGGAAGGTACATTACTCATTTGTGCCATACCCATACCAGTAGTATATGATACTGGAGCAACACACTCTTTGATTTCCTATGAATTAGTTAAAGTGTTAAAATTAAACTGCATATTGGTTGAAACCCCATTGCTTGTACAAAGTCCCCTAGGGAGTTCTAGTGTTTTGAACATGAATTGTGTGGATGTGGAGTTAAACATAGGAGGAAATATTTTTATTTCCAATTTATATGTTTTAAATTACCCAAATATAGGAGTTATATTGGGGGTAGATTGGTTAAGGCAATTTAAAGCCATAATTAATTTAGACTCATCCACCATATCATTGCAAAATTCTAGAGGCCAGAGAATCACAGTTCTATGTGAAATAGCTAAGGAAGGGAAATTGTATCATTTAGTTGACTTAGAAAAAGATCTGAGTGAACTAACCATTGAAGAAATTCCCATAGTTAATGAATACTTGGATGTGTTTGGGGAAGTTAAGGGTGTTCCACACCACAGACCAGTTGAGTTCCAAATTAATCTCATTCCAGGAGCAAGTCCAATAATCAAGAAACCTTATAGGATGGGGCCAAGTGAACTGAAAGAATTGAAAAATCAGCTGGAAGAATTAGAAGGCAAGGGATTTATAAGGCCAAGCAATTCCTGCTGGGGTTCTCCAGTAGTGTTTGTAAGAAAACATGATGGTACCTTGAGAATGTGCATAGATTACAAGGAACTAAATAAAGTAACCATCAAGAATAAATACCCATTGCCTAGAATAGATGATCTCTTTGACCAACTCAGTGAAGCTAAAATATTTTCTAGATTAGACTTAGCATCAGGATTCCATCAAATGAAGGTTGAAGACTCAAGTGTTAAGTATACTGCATTTAACACAAGATATGGCTTATATGAATTTTTGGTTATGCCATTTGGTTTGACAAATGCTCCTTCATATTTTGTTGATTTGATGAATAGAATATTTAGAGATTATTTAGACAAGTTTGTACTGATTTTTATTGATGACATTTTGATTTATTCCAAGACAGTGGAAGAGCATAAAAATCATTTGCATTTAGTTTTGTCAAGGCTAAGGGAAAATGATTTAAAGGCAAAATTTTCAAAATGTGCATTTTGGAAAGAAGAAGTGCATTTCCTTGGGCATGTTATCTCTGCCAAAGGAATATCAGTAAACCCTAATAAGGTAGTGGCAATCCAAGCATGGAAAAGGCCTAGTACCATCAGTGAGATTAGATCATTTATGGGGATGGCAGGATATTATAGGAGATTTATAAAAGATTTCTCAAAAATATCATCACCACTTACCAATTTAACTAGAAAGAACCAAGCCTTTGTATGGACAGAAAAATGTGAGCAAGCTTTTATCAAAATAAAAGAAGCCCTGATTAATGCACCAGTATTGAGAGTGCCAGAAGGAAATGAAAATTTGGTTGTGTACACTGATGCAAGTGGCTCTGGGTTAGGGGCTGTGTTGATGCAGCAAGACCAGGTGGTAGCCTATGCATCTAGGCAATTAAAGCCACATGAAACCAGGTATGCAACCCATGATCTTGAACTAGAAGCAGTTGTGTATGCTTTGAAACTTTGGAGACATTATTTGTTAGGTGCCAAATTCATTTTGTACACTGATCATAAGGCACTGAAATATTTATTCTCACAAAAAGATTTGAACATGAGACAACATAGATGGGTAGAGTTCCTAGCTGCCTATGACCTAGATATACTGTATACACCAGGCAAGGCAAATAAAGTTGCAGATGCCTTGAGTAGGCAACATGCCAAGGTAGCCATGTTGATGATGGAAGAGTTTAAGGATTTGTCTATACTTACTGATTTGGAAATTGAGGAAAACAGTGGGGTACAAATGATGTCCATTGAAGAAGGTGAAGGTAAAGGAAAATTAAGTATGATATCTCTACAATCAGATTTACTTCTTAAGATTGGGAAAATGCAGGAACAAGACCTAAACATGGTGGAAAAGAAAATGCTCATATCAAAAGGGGAGGAAGTAATAAATTATCAAATTGATAAAAATAGTTATTTAAGGAATAAAAATAAGATTTGTGTTCCAGAAAATATAGAATTGAAAGAGGAAATATTAAATGAATACCATAGGAGTAAGTACTCCATACACCCAGGTAGCACCAAGATGTATCAAAATTTGAAAAGAAATCTTTGGTGGAAGGGGATGAAGTCAGATGTGGCCAGATATGTTGCAAGGTGCATGACTTGCCAACAAGTCAAGGCAGAGACACAAAGGCCATCAAGACTATTGCAACCCCTTAGCATACCACAGTGGAAGTGGGAGGATATATCTATGGATTTCATAGATGGTCTGCCTAGATCTAAGAAGGGAAACACAAGTATATGGGTAATAGTGGATAGGCTAACTAAGGTAGCACATTTTATCCCAGTTAAAACAGAAAGAAATGCTCCAAAATTGGCTCAAATATTCATGAAAGAGGTAGTAAGGTTGCATGGCATACCCAAAACCATTGTGAGTGATAGGGATACCATCTTCACCTCAAGATTTTGGAAAAGTTTTCAAGAGGCCATGGGGAGTGAATTGTGCTTAAGCACTGCCTACCATCCACAATCAGATGGTCAAACTGAGGTGGTGAACA
This sequence comes from Allium fistulosum, assembly GCA_030737815.1. Lineage (NCBI taxonomy): Eukaryota > Viridiplantae > Streptophyta > Magnoliopsida > Asparagales > Amaryllidaceae > Allium > Allium fistulosum. Next base: position 921,364,479 of record CM060901.1, read on the forward strand.
AAGTCTTAGAGGATTTGTTGAGAGCATGTACACTGGACTTTGGAGGCAACTGGGAAGACCACCTCCATCTAGCTGAATTCACATACAATAACAGTTACCAAAGCACCATAGGGATGGCACCATTTGAAGCCTTATATGGCAAGCCATGTTTATCACCTATATGCTGGGTAGAGACTGGAGAAAGGGCTGTTCTTGGACCCGAATATGTTAAAGAAACTACAGAGAAAATTAGGTTAATAAGAAAAAGAATAGCAGCAGCTCAAGATAGGCAAAAGAAATTTGCAGATAGGAAGAGAAAGCAAGTGGAATATGAAGTGGGAGACTTTGTTTTCATCAAGATTTCACCTATGAAGAAAGTCATGAGATTTGGCAAGCAAGGTAAGCTTACACCAAGGTATGTTGGACCCTATAAAATTCTGGAAAGAATTGGTTCATTGGCTTACAAATTAGAACTACCAGAGGAAATGAAAGCAATGCATAATGTTTTTCATGTGTCCCAACTTAGAAGATGGGTACATGATAAAGAAGACATTTTGGAAGAGCCTACCAAAATTCAAATAAATCCTGACTTGGTTTATGAAAAAGAACCAGTGGGGATTATAGCCAAGGAAGAAAAGAAATTAAGGAGCAAAACCTTGAAACTAGTTAAGATCCAGTGGAGTAGTGATCCTAATGACTGCACATGGGAGTTAGAGGATAAGATTAGAATGGATTATCCTAAGCTTTTTGCAAATTAAAAGGTAATTTTTTTTTTCTGGAAAATTTTGTTATGCATGGTTGATATGGTTGAATTTGTTTGCTTATGCATATGTTTGATAAGTTTTCAGAAAAGAAAAAGATGCTCACTATAAATGTTAGAAAAATTGTGAGGACACAATTCCTAAAAGGAGGGGTGAATGTAATACCCCAAAATTTTGTGAAAAATCATTTTTGAAAAATGATTTAATTTTTGAAATATTTAGATTTAAATATGGTGAAATTTCTGGAATAAATAGTGTGCAAGTATATGTGTGCACGTGCACACTAAAATGGCACAAGGAAGAACTCCAGATTTCTTGGATTTAAAACAAGAATTAAAAAGCAATACAAACATGATTTTGCAACATGGATATTTGATTTCTGGAATTATATGGATCATCTTAGAAAATAAGAAAAATAAGTTTTACTTTAAATCAGTAAACAGATTTTAATTAAAACCCAGAAAAGAAAATTATACATATGTATATGTTATAAGGATTTGTAAACTTGTATACATATAGGTGCATATGTTTCTGAATTTAAAAGAGGAGTTAAAATAAGCCTAGATAAGATATGTATACAAATATACATTTTTACTGAAAAGTATACATATATATATATATATATATATGTATATAAGCAAGTGAAATTATAACATTAAAATGACATGAACTATGATACAAGTTAACATGCTTGTGTAGGCAAAAATAGCAAAGGGGATTTTCAGAAATAATTAAAATATGAAATAGGATAGTCACACTTTTAACATGACTAGGTGAGTGGCCATTTTCTATAAAGTAAAAGAAAGAAAATGCAGCCTTTAAATTGGTTAATATGGCCGGGGTATTATGAATGAAAAATGCATGATGCTAAGCCAGGACAGAAATGGAATTCTGTTTCAACAAAACCCTAGAGGAAAAATGCATATAAATAGGCAGTAGAATTGTCTTTACCCCGGGCTGCACAAAAATAAGAAAAGAAGAAAAAAATATTGGAAGGAAGGAGAAAACACTCAAACAAGAATTTTCTGGATTAATAAGAAGAAACATTTAGGTGAGTAATCTCACTGAGTTCATGGCATTAAGACCTGAGATGAGGCAGCCACTTTTTATATTGCCATTTATGTATTTCTGGTTTTGATGTATATGATTTCATCAATGCTTTTTGGGATGTCTTATTTTAAATCTGATATGATTTAATATGGATGATTTTGATGATCTTTGATTGGTTGAGACATTTGTCTTTGGATGTGTATCATACTGTTTTATTTTTACTCATAAATGTTAAAGTTTAGGATCTTAAAAATTATATAGAGAATACTCTCAACTGTTATAGATCTATGGCATGGAAACTTTACAAAAATACTGGGAGCTGCATTATACTTGGTATAAGTGCTGAGGCTTGAGAAGAAAAATGTTAAGGGTGCAATAGAAATTTTCTAAGTGCTGAGCCCTTAATCAAATCAAAAAAAAACCCACAAGCTAAAATTATGATTGAACCAGATCTTGAATCTGAATCAATCATAAAGGCTTGCAGATCAATATAACATGCCATGCCTCCTTTTACAGTTGAAAATGTTCTTATATTTTACTAAGATCAAGACATATTGACCCCATTTAGGAAATAACTGTCTGCATATTTCTGAGGAGAACTATGCTAGGAAAAATTTATGGATGTTTCCATGTTTGCAGTGACATGTTCACTTAGCCTATTTGATGATAGGATTTAAGACAATACACTAGTAAATAAACTAGGGAAGGGAAGGCCAAGAAGGCTGCTGGAATGCTTGTCATATTTGAAGTATGCAAGTTGGCACATGGTTTGTTTAAGCCCTGAGATCTTTGTGCAATGATGTGAATTAGTTCATTGCAATGTGTCCCAGTGATTCCTTAATAGCAGATGAGGCAGGGATTTAAATTGAATAATACAACCTGTAAATGAAGAAATAGGAATATGGATATTTCTTAGGTTGAATGGTATGGAACCAAGATGGATCCAGTGAAGGCAAATTGTTGCAAATAGATAACTATGTTTGCATGATTATGTATGCAAGTGTAAGAATGATAAATGAATATATCATACCTGAATCTACTTAATTATATTATGTTAAAGTAATTGATTGCAGGAATTTGCTTAAATAACTAATTGGTGCTCTTATATTCTCTATTGCTTAATATCATGTATGCATTGATGTTACTCATACCAGATCATAGATCTGACCCTTGTTTGCTCATGGCATATGGGGTGTCTCATTTTAAAATGAGGCAGCCACTCATGCTCTTTCAGGTAACCCAGGCACTAAGTAAAAATTGAAGTTATGGCTATTATGGAGGAGTGAATGAACATGCTAGCTAGTTTCAATAAGAGCTTAAATTGATTATATCTGCATGTATTCAGGAAAATTTTTATGTTTCTAAGATTTCCAGTCATGTATTGAATATTTTATGGTTAGTGATCATGTTGCCCTTATGTTCTGTAAAGTGTCAGATTAAATTTGTTGGTCTGTTGAAGTTGTTGTGTGTTAAGGTTTGATTTGTTTTTGAAGTAGGGTCTGAAACATAAACAAGAAAAATATGCTCAAGTATCAGCTATAAAAATCTGGTAAGAAATATACAATTATGTGAGCTACTGTTTTGCATAATTTATATATGTATTAGCTAATCTTGAGACATAACAGAGCACTGAGTTTTAGAACAAAATCTGGATTTAGCAAGAAGTAAACTTAAAAGGATTTTATTTTCTTTTACTGAAATGCTTTGTAAATAAGTTTGAATTCATTTCTGAATTGTATTGAGAAAAGTAAAATGTTTTTAAAGGCTTCAGACAGAATGCACTGAATGGTATCTCCATTGTTTTGAACTAGTGTGTAGCAGATACAGGACTCATGGGTTAACCAGCTTCAAATAAATGAAGTATGGGTTGATCATGATAGATTGTATCTTGAAAATAAAGATGCATTTCAAAAGCTTAGTACATTTAGCAATTGTTTCACTCAGTTTTCTGGAAACTGAGCAAAGATATTGACATGTATATCTGTGTACATGTTGATATCTGGGCAAAAATATAAATATAAATTCCTAAAACAGTTGTAGTAATGGGTTTTAAAAATAATAAAGCAAGAAACTTTGTTTTGTATGTTAGATTATAGGATGAAATTAAATATATATGTGCAGATATAGGTAGATACCAGATTTCAAACCATACAGGAGAAAAAAAAAATTGTGTTTGAACCGACCAGCATAGCACTCGAACTCGTGACCTTTCATGTATAAGTTAGGCGCGTTTCCATTACGCCTAGATGTTACTTGTGTTCACTTAGGATCCACTTTCTTTTAGCCTGAGTTTGACACTATACAGACTTTAACACAACCATCTATATTAAAAGCTTGTTTACCACTGATTATTACTTGATCATTTCCTAATTATAATGACAGACTAAAGTACATGTTTCCAGTGGTTTCTATGGTCAAAAAAATCAGGATACAATAATTAATCTGAATTGCTAAAAAAAAAAATCTAAATCAAACAGAATGTTCTTATACAAAAATAAAGTATATACTCTGAATTTAAACAAGAAGAACGCATACATCTTCATATGTATGTGTATGTTATTAGATATACACTGATATATTTATATTGGTAAGTTATTTTGATCCTGGATATATTTTGTTTATTGGAGAAAGAAAATGACCTTGGAAAACATATTTGTAATGAATGATATATCTATATATCATCCCAAAAAAAAAAAAAATCCTTATGAAATTAGGGTGGAAATAGGAGGGTCATTTCAGTAAACTTGGTATTGAATGGTATAGTTTTATATTCATAGGTAACACTAAGTACACATATAAGACTCCCCTCCATTATAGGGTTTTCCATAAGATTTGGAAGGTCTTTACCCAACTTTACAAAAATGGCTCATGGCATGGGACTTTACCAGATCACCCATCTATCCCTGGGTATTTTGGAACATTTATAGTGTGGCACCTAACATCTCTCCTTCAAAAGTGCATCGAGTATTATTCAGAAGTCAACGGATCTTCTTTTTGATGTAGAGTTATTTCTATTATACCATATCTTCCATGTTCCTTTTCATATCACATGGATTATGTCTCTTCCGCTCCTTGCTACTGCCCCTCCTAATAGACCGGTAGCGTAGCCGAAGAGTAAATCGGGACCATGCAGATGTATGCTTTAAAAAAATATAATTATTAAAATACAAATATGTACTCTTAACATTTCGACCATCATGGAGTATCTCTCCCTTAAGTGACCTTGCCATACTATGCTACCTCGAGTGTCCATATGACACTTCCCGCAGAAACATTTCTGCTTGTGTCTCTATCGGCCCAAATAACCGCTCCTTCGAAATATAACGAGATTATGCGGCCACCAATTATCTAATCGGGAAACCTAGTCTCTAATACCAAGTGTGACAACCCACCTTTTACGATGCCCTAAATATATGCTGATCAACAAATATATTTTGAATATTATATTAAACGTACCATCGAGTTAATTTAAACAAAATAAAACTCTAAATTTCGACATGACCATCGTGCAACTCACGACGGAAAGAATAATATATAATATACCAAATGTATATAGGTGCATAGAGACATGATCAATGCACAAAGGCATGATATATATCAAATTTATATAGGAGACATGATATGTATATCGAGCTGATAAAGTTACGATATGAATAATACAGTCTACATAAACTCCATACATACTGAGCACTGAATAGATACATCACTACGTATACAATCTCATACATGAATAGAACATCTAATGCATATTGTCATACATTGACTAATCATAAATATAAGCACATCTCCATAACCCAAAATGTCTAGCTCTACAACTAGCTCATCCTCAAAATCAACCAGTCACTCAGACTAGTCTAGTTGGAGTAATCACAAGTTCTAAATAGGAAATAAAAGAGAGAAAATGAAGGATGGATAAAAGTCTAGTGATGGGAACTAGCATCGTAATATTGTAATTAAATACAAATATACATTCTAGCATGCAACGGGCCTATGCAGAAATATCACCAATTAAAAGAACATGTTTTAACAATAAAAGGTATCAATCAAGATGAATATACGAGTGCAAGGGTAATACTGCACTCCATAATCAATGGTGACATAAATCTCTCAATCCCGGTAAAAATCAAACAAATATATTTATCACAATGGTATATATATCCTAGCATCTATAGAGTCCAACCCCCCGGTATGAATCCTATACGAGTGATACACTCCCAAATACTCGTAAACGATATCTAAAGTCAAAAGTGTCGTAGGTCTCTTAATCCCGATCCTACTCGAATTACAAGCAAATACAATTACAATGCTTTTATATCCTAGCATCCCCATAACCAAAGACCCCATATGAATCGTATACGAGTAATATCAAAGGTCAACCCTATTTAAATATCTGGAATCGACATCCATGTGATGAATTTCCACTAGCCATCATAGAGAATACTTTGGAGTCAACTCGTATAGTTGACTTCGAGTCACCACTGACTTATGTTGGTCCCGTCTCAACACCCAATGCTATGGACAGTGTATGACCCACTTTAGAAAAGCATCCCAATCTCTCTCCGCCCCTGCTTCGGGATCTCATAAGTAGGTCGTGCCCTCTTTAGGATGAAATGGATTCCCTCACTAGTGACCTATCCTTTTGGTTGTCTACACCGAACCATACGTAAAAGCCAAAAACCCACGTACACATTCCCACACACATATCCAACAATAATGGTCATCATTTGACATTTCCTTGCATTGCTTCAAACTCCACTGAATTATCGAAACTTTATCAAGTCGAAAATGTCCATGTTTCCTTGCCCCAGAATGAGTCTATGGCCTTGTCGTGCTCTGGACTTGGCCACAGCGAGGTTCAACTCGCGTCATTGCGCCCTTGATGACAACTGCTCGATGACGACTGCTCATTGCAGTAGTGTCTAGAACTGTTGTAGTTGCAATAGTGTGATGCACTGTTGTAATGTGCATAAGTGCTCTGTATTGCTGTAGTACGTAGCAGTGCACCCATGTACTGCTGCAATGCAGCCGTGCCCGACCAATTCCTTGCCCCAACTCCAAATCCGAGGCATTGCCGTGCTCCGGCCATGGCAGGAGCGAGGTTCAATAAGCGCTACTCATTCTTTCTCCGACTTTTGATCCTTAACGCAATCCCTTTTTTTGTATAAATCAACTTTTCATTTTACCTAAACTTCTTTTAACTAAAATCCTAACTTCAAATTTCTAATCTTCCCAAATCCTTTTTCGCTTAGCCTCCAATATGCTAAGCAATTCATTTTCCATCTATCAGTACTTTTATTTATTTCATATCTCATAAATCAAGTTAATAGCATTCCTTTACCTATATACAAATTAACCCCAATAAACAAACTTACTTTGCTTAAGTCATTTCTTTCTACTAATACCACTTCAAATTACTTCATATTAACTATTAGAAATCCAACATCAACTAATTTAAATCAAACTTCAAGTGCATAATTTTTTTGATATTACTAAGTAACTTTCTCTAACGTTTAAATTAAATCAATTTTCACTTATTCTATCTCCATTAATGGAAAATAACAAGCACCATTACTACCTAAGCCATTAAGCTACTTCTCCTAATAGCTTATAAACTCTTATAAAAATCATATTGTTGTTACTTTTATCAACATTAGTTCAAGCTCATTTCTTCTAAAAGAGATAAAAACAACTTTCTTTCATTTAGAAATCATAATTTTAACTTTGTTATCTTTCATGCTTTTTACTCATTTTCTTTATAATAGTTAAGTGAGTTTATAATCCTCCAAAGATCATTACAACTACGTCACATCAAGCCCACACGTTCTAACCCTTTCAACTTCATATATCAAATTACCACAATTCTCATATACTTACCACTTCATAAAAAATCATATTTTTAACATTATTACTTCATTTTAACATCACTTATATGTCTGTCAATGACAACTATAGTCATCCAATAAGCCATTGAATTCCTAAGTAATTAATTGCTTACTAATTTTCATAAAAACCATATTTTTGTTCGTAATACAACATGAAGTGTTTCCCTCTTACTTGCATATTCACAACCATGTCAAATCAATTCAACTTAAATGAAAACTCAACATCAAGCATTCATTATCAAACTTGTATAAAGTATATACTTTTATATAACTATAAGCTACAAGTTTAGTATCCACTCACTAGCAACCCAAAAGCAATAAGAACCCATTATCTATGCCTCTTCCTCTTCATGAGTGAAAATCAAACCATCTCTAAATGCTCCAATATTAATTGACAAAGTAACGGAAGGCAAGAGACGAATTTGGGTGATTTTAGTTTGATTCTAGAGAATTTATTTCATTTGTTTTAATTGGATCTAGGCTTGAAGCTTTAGGTTTGGAAGATAACAAAGGAAGACTGAAGGCAATATGAATGAAGGAAAGAGGAGAGGGGTGCGGCTTTTTGAAGGAAAGCTAAGTGGCCTTGGATCTAACAACACCCCCTTTAATATTTACAACCTTATCCCTTTCATAACCTACAACTTACACCTCAAAACATATCGATGTTTATACTCTAAAAGAATCGAAAATGTCGTTTTGGACACAATGGAAGTGGTCTCAAGCTCTAATTCTATCATATGCAAAAGTTAGCTTTTTGAGTCATTTATCAAACGATAACAAAATATAACTCAAAGCCCGCTATTCCAAACTTATTGATGTTTATACTCAAAAAATTCGGAAACGATCTTTCAGGAAGAATGGAAGTAGTCTTGAACACTAATTCTATTGTCTCCAAAATTTGACTTTTCAAGTCATCAATTATATTAACTTTTAATATTCAAATCAATCATTTAAATATCTAGGCACTCAAAAATACGAGTTATTATAGATCATGTAATAAGTTATATAAGGTAATAATTCTATATTGTACTTATTGCAGCATTTGTATTATGTTGGCTTTCCAACAATAACCCAGCCAGGAACATTTATAATTGCCTGCTTCCACACTTGCTAGCATTAACTAACTTAGACATAGCCGGAAAAAAATAGATAGATAGATATCCCCACCGGGTACTCCAGCTTTATGCTTTAAAAATCTCTTACAGCATGCTCCTCCCTAAAATACTCTAAATAGACTCCTGACTACTTGGCTGTCCGGGAAAATAGGGCACCCATAGTTTAAAGGGAAAACAAAATAAACTCCGGCTCAGTCATGGGACTGGTCTGAAAACTCAAAATACGTTGTTTGAAAACAAAAAGGTATCTCATAAGACAACGCCGCACATAAACACAGAATGGGTTTTTATCTTATGATAACCAAAACATTCTTACGTAAAAATAAGGGATATTATTTTTAATGACATGTCTTTGAAAACATTCGCAAGTAAATTTATCAATCTTAGCCGAAATTGTTACAGTATTAAATTCCAGCATACCACCATGTAATACAAGGCTTTCTACATCTAAAATCTTACAGGCTCTTATTGGAGAATGGATTCCTATACAAATGACCAGGTGAAGGGACTACCTTCTGGCAGTACATCTCTAGAGGAATGTACCGAGGCCCAATAAATGCTTCTCTACCAACACAAGACCGGCCTACCTCTTCCTAGATAGTACCGAATATGTCATCACCCCGGTCGTTACTGACCTAACCGAGATGTCTCATAGCATGTACCACAATAATTTAAACCCGAACGTCATAGCGGGTAGAAATATATCTAGAAGGGACTGATCATACCCTAATGGTTGAGAACCACATAGCCTTGCTGCATCTATCCTGTTTCGGTCATTTTTGGATATGAGGCTTGAGGTAACGATTACCTTTCTCATTTCACATCATCTTTCTTTGAATGCCACATTGCCATCCCATGGTCACATAACTGATTTCTACAAACGTATATCTCCTGAGCTCATACGTCTCAAGAAAGGGTATTAATCTAAGAGAAGTTGTCTTCTCCGCCAACAAACAGATGATACGTTCATAGAGATCGCTTATGTAACTAGGAATGCAATGTCAGACATTTGTCAATACAAGTTGTCCAGGTATAGGACAAACCGAAGGCACTCTCCTACCACATCCTGTCGGGAATTTACCCTACGATTAGTAGCGATTAGTCCTTGCATCAGATATTTCATAATGAAGAAACTACGGCTACTATATCTATATTGGGAGTTTATCCCCAAATGATCAACAAGTAGTCCTTCATTATGAAAATCCCAATATCATATCCATGTCTTCACTTCGAATACGTAAATTGGTTCGAAGTGGTCTTCGGATAGGAATCATCCAGATCCGACCCCGGTTCCTTCGAAACAATCATCGATTAAAAGATGTTCTTCTTAATAGGAAATCATTCTTTAATTGATTTAGTTCTTTTTATGAAAATCTCTTTTGGAGATATACATTTATAAAACATTCTTTCCAGTATATACGAAAATATTAAACCTCTCCTATAAAATCCCTTGATAATCTTTTAAACTTCTTTTTACTAGGAATCAATTCGAAATCGTTTGATTTTTTATTTAGGAAGATATTGATCCCAATAAACCAAACTCACCAACCCCTCTGTCAGGCCAGTCCAGATAGCCAGGAAGAGCAGGAAACTGGTTTTCCAAACCCAAGCCTAGACACTATCTCTCTACACCCAAAAGGCGGTCAAGTTATTTGATTGACACTAAATCTTTAATCATTCCGAATATTCTTCAAATCATCTTTAAAACTCGTCATAAACCATTTAAAAACATTTATAAAATATTTATAAAAGAATTGTAAAGTTTAAAGCTATAATTCAAAAGTTATAGAAAAGTGACGCGGAAAGTGCTCTTTTTAGCTATATTGATCGAAACGACTTTTTATTATCTGAAAATTCATTTTTATTACTCAAATCAGTTTTAAAACATTTTAAAACATTTATAACATTTATCCCACATTTTTAAACAATTTAAAACATTGTTTTCAAAGAAATCCAGTTTTGGATTCCGAACTGCAAATTTAGAATTTTTACAAAAATTGTTTTACTCATATTTCAAAATCTACTTATCGAATCTCGATTTTATTTCTTCGTTGGAAAACTATGGAAATAGTTCGGAAAATTCTTATCTTGAAGCATTTTAAGCTATATTCCATCTTTTACACTTGTTTGACTTTTATGGCGCGAAATCGCGAACTACCGTTACATAACGCACTTATTTTTGACTAAATTTTCTATTCCTTTTCAAACTTCACCAAAACACTTTCAAATGTTCATAAAACATTTCAAATACATTTTAAACCATTTTTAAGAGATTTAACAATACCATATACATCATTTCATTAATTCAAGGAAGTGATTTCCTTTGTGCTTATCGATGTGTATATTCGTGACTTGTATATAATTTCAACACTCATATGAAAACAACCAATCTTGATGATCAAAGCATAATAAACATCCATTTGCAACATTATATAATCATCCAACATATAGTATAATAGTTATAGGAGTTCTCACCTTGGATTTTAAATGATTTACAAAAAAATCGCTATAGCTTCGCTATTCGAGTTCCGAAGCTCACTATTCTTCGGATTTTAGCTCTTAAATGCCTCGACCAAGTCTTGAAGAGGCTAGGGGTGCATGGCCTATGGTGTAGTGATGAGTGGGCTCAGGCTATGATGAAATGAAGTGGAGTTGGTGAAGAAAAAGAGAAATGAGGAGTTTTGGGATCATTTTGAGGTGTTTTACTATATATAACTATATTTTATGATTTTAGTTTCCTTTTGAAATAATTTTTGACATTATTTCTTTTAGATTGGAAGCCATTAAAGAGGAAGCAAAAGCTTGAGAATATGAAGAAAAAAATGAATGAAAAAGAAGAGAAGATGGTAGGGTATTTATAGGAAAAAAGAAGTGCGTAAAGGAAGACATGTATACATCACTTTTTCCAAGCTTCACCAACACACCATCCTCCTTCCAAGGCACGGCTAGAAGCCTTCCCCCATGTGCACATCACTTCCATCTTCTCATGTGTAATTATGTTGACTTATAAAGGCTTAAGGAGTAAGTTTGTTTTAAAATATCTTATATATTTTATATTATATCTTTTAACTTAATTATTTTCATATATGTATGTTTATGTACATGTTATATGTATGCATATGTACATGTATATGTGTATGCAACATATACTTACAATGTTGCACCACTTCTATACGTTGCATCGTTACAAATTCCGATTTTCGGTCATATTTTCTCTTTTAAATTAATATGCATATTTTTGTAAACAAATTTTGAAATAAATTTTCTTATTATTATTAACTAATTAAAATGATCACATTTTATTTAAAAAATCATATAATTTAATATAAATAATTATTCACAAAATTATCTGTATTATCGGTAAAGCTAAATGATCATTTATTTAAAGCGATATATTTACGGGTCGTTACAGCTCCTTCTTATCAGCATCGTTGGCTATTGCCGATGCCAAGCACGAATTCATACTCATGTCACTTTTTTCTATGTGATCGATTTCGTATGTTGGAAGCTTTTTGGGGAAAAATCTAGAGACAGGGTATTACGGGATTTTGAATTGGGCATGTAAAGAAAAGCGGTGAGTTTTATTTGGGCTTGGATATATTTTGGGCCATGATTTTAATTAACTAAATTTTCTTTCCTTTTTCATTTAAACAAAATTATTTTTCTGTAAATAATTTCAATCTAGTTTAAATTGATTTAAACTTCATTTTATGCAATATGTTTCGCTAACTGAATAATTTCTTCCAATTCAATACTTACTTATTTATATTTAATTATTCATTATATTAACGAAAAATAAAATTATTTTCAACTATTTTGATTATTTGAAAATTGTACTATAAAAAAATATTTAATATTTATTAAAATATTTTATTCGGTTTCAATATATTATCCGAAAAGGAATTTATTAATTTAATCAATTTATTATAATAAAATCTTTTATTAATTAAGTTTTAATGAAGTAGAAATTTACTTTTAAAAATAATTATTATTATCAAAAAAATTAAATTCAAATGGTTTTATTTTTATTATATATATATATATATCTATATTTATATATATAAAGTAGGGTTGTTATAGACTTCCGCCTTATGAAAATTACGTCCTCGCAATTTCTTATAGAGAAATGTCAAATGACTCATACCTGACCTTTTTCGTATCTACGATCTTCCATCAACTTAAACTATTCAATCCTTTATTTGGCTCTTTCTCCAATTTCACTTATCGTATGCTACATATAAATAGATTTAATTTACAAATTTCTATTTTCACATACGATAGAAATTTTGTGAAAATTTTCTAACTGTCGGATTGTTTAGAAAATTTTGACAGAATCTCCTTTGTACGGAGAGCGTTTTGAAAAACAAAACAGGGTCTATATGCATCCCAATCAATGGGACATCCTGAAATATGAGAAAATAGCACAATATTAAATAATATATTGATATACCGTAAAAATGTACCTTTTTATTAGCATTTTATGCAAATTACCTTGCTATTACGCGAGCAAAAGCGAGCTATCGCCGCCTATTCCATTAGTCCTCAAGAACACCTATTCTTAACTCAATATAAACATTAGTCGCATATAAAAAGAGATAGAATAAATATGCATCCACTTAACATATATAAGCAAAAAGATATCTTAAATTAAGCTACTTCAGACAAATTTTTAAAAGTCGAAAATGCCAAATCAAGTTATGGTTTCTAAGACTAGAATTTTACATAGTGTGTTAGCTTTCCAAAACAACTTTCAGATTGCAAAAATATGGATTGCAACACGAGTTACGGGGGATTTACTAAAATTACGCATAGTAGATTTTCATATGTGCGCTGGCCCATATCCGAAATTTTCAATTTTAGCATACAAAATTTAAAATTTTGCAAAACACTTAAAATAAAAGTTGTTGCTTAGGTTCTTAGCTTTCTGTAATGGGCAAAATTATCGAAATCGGATATATCATTTGAAAGTTATGGGCAAATGAATTCTACACTATTTAGGAGCTTTGCAATTTTCAGACAACAACCTTCATAGTTTTTAATTCATGTTTTAACCTTACATAAGCTCAAAAGTTTTCATTGCACTACAAATAAAAATCGCTCCCTAATGACATAACTTTCCAATAAAATTAGAATCATCGAAAACGGACCGATGGTTTGAGAATTATGATTAAAACAAATCATTGCTTAAGCTTAATTTTTTTTTCCATATATTGTTTAAAATCTTTTATCCAGTCAAAATGCATTTAAAATAACAAATATCAAGTTTAAGTTTTAAACCTTCAAAAATAATATTTTCATTTAAATTAATTACAAAACATTTTTTTCCATTATAGAAAATATCTTTTTTTTTCAAAATGATTTCCAAACATATTTACATAATATATATTTTTTCCCCAAGGCATATCTTAAAATATATCTTTCCATAAATCTTTATTAAAATAACGGGTAACGCACTTATACGTTCATTAACTCATTTTTACATTCATTAATGCAAATATTTAGTTACTTTTCTATGTCGAACTGTTATAATCGATGACTTTTTTTAACTGTCTTATTCTTTATCCAAATATTTTTAATAGGTTTGTGTTAGAGAATTATTATGTTAATTATTTAATAATGATGGTATGAGTTATCAAAATTTCAAGAATATCAATACATACGTTCTTATTGATATAATTATTATAATGCAAATATATATATATATATATATATGCGTTGTTGTACAAATTTCTATTAGTTAAATAGAAATTAAAATTGATGATTGGAATCTTACAATCTTATACATACTAGACAAAGATAATTTTTGATTTCTTATATTGTTTATTTAACTTTGTTGTGTCTTACAAGAGTATATTCTATGCTATTCATACACCTTCTTAATATATTTCACTTTACATGAAGCAAACTTTTTGTTTCCTTTACTATTGATGGAGGTTAATATTTTTAACTTGTGCGGTTGTTTTCCCTGATTCCAAATTTCAAATTCAAGTTTCTCATATTAAAATTCATTCAATCACAATTTCATGAACCAAGTTACAATCAGTTTATCGAACAGAACATGGCATCTTAAGAATGTAAACGGGCAACATATTTTTAATTTATTACTCTCTTTAGAAGATTCAATTTCAACACTAATCAATTAATTATCTCTTTGTACATTTTTAACTACTTTATCATTCTTTATCAAGATTCCGTATAACAATTCCTTTTCAACAATATAGCTTAATATACTTCTTTAATGTATCATTCTATCTTCAAAATATTTTTTATCAAAATCATTATCAATGTTTATTTTCCCCAAAATTGCAATTTCTTTTAAATTAATATTCAACTTCTCTTAAGTAAATACTTACTTCCCAAAATATTATTTATAACACTTCCAAAGTTTTTTTAAAACAGTTATTCTCCATTTTCCAAAGCATTATTTTCTTTTTCAAAACATATTATTCTTTTCAAACTATTGTGTCGAAATGCCTTGTCCTAGTGTTTAGGGATTCCTATCGATAACATTGGCCAAACGCATCGATCACTCAAAGGACAAATTAACACCAAAATAAAATATTAAAACATTTTAAATCACTTTGCAAAAAAAATCAAATTAATATTTATTAAATCATGTGCTAATTTAAATAAAAATATTTATTCTCAAAATTTGTATATAAATCTAATTTATTGACTTTTAAACAACAAAGAAAATTATCACACAACATCCATAAAATCAAACAAGCTCTATTCAACAATACATACATATTCAAACAAACAAACGCCTTCAGTAGAAAGCTATCAATTTATTTCCGCTATGCAACTCTAATCACTGTTGGATCATTTGCTTATATTCGCCTCATCATAATTTAGAAATATGAAGTGTTCTGAATACAAGATTCAGATAAGGGTCTTTTACAACTTCCGTAGCCAAACTGCTTTCATTCTCGATCATGCCACATATAGATTTATTCCATGTCACTAAAGCTGACACTACTGGTCGGGCCAACAACTCATTATTTCACTACATCCATCGTAACTTAAATTCCACATAAAGATTAACACACAACAGTGATAGGAATAAACTAATATATATATATATATATATATATATATATATATATATTGTAACGACCTGTATTTTGGATAATTAAAAATATTAAATTAAATAAGATTTTGGAATTTAATATTGTGAAAAATTAAAATTTATGATTTATAAATGGTAAAAATTTATTAGGATATAATTTAATAATGTTGATTGGATGTAATTGACAAATATTTAATGTAATTTAAATAAATTGTAATAATAAAGGTTAATGAGGAATAAATTAAATGGTGTATTTAATTATGAAATCAATTAATTAGTACGTAAATTTATTAGCTTTTGTTTGTAAACAAATTTATAAATGTGTTTATAAATGTGTTTAAATTACTAAGATGTAACTATTGTTTTATTTCTCATCCTATTAGTTAATCCATTTAAAATTAAAATTGGAAATCAATGAGATTTAATGTAAGTGCAATAGTGCAGTTAATATAAGAAAAGACGTTAATTGTAGAGTGATGAGTATAATAAAATGGAAACATGTGTTAATAAATAAATTACATAAGGTATTTGTTTATTTAATATAAGAACCTGTAAATCAAAATAAAAGGATTTTTTGAAATTTAAATTATAATAAACTAGGTTTTATTTCTGTTGTAATTTAGACATTGAAATTAATTTATAATTGAAATATTGGATTTAACATGGAAAATACTTTTTCAAATGATTATTAAATTATGTTTAATCTAGAATAATGATAGAAAACTTTTAAATTTGAATTTAAAAGTGATTAAATTGATTTTTAATTAATGATTCATTTAATTAACGTGTAACATTAGTCATTTTGGGCACTCTCTCGGATTTCGATGAAACCAGTTTCATCGAATCCATAATGTTGAATTATTATAGGATTTCTAGTTTCGTAGCGATCAGACTTATCATTTGATCGTGCGAGCTCGAAACGCACAGAAATCAATTAATGGAATTTAAATGAATATAATTTGATTTTAAAAGATAACTTCTATATATGATAGAATTAGGGTTTGAAACTAGTTTCATTGAGTTTAAAAATATTGAGAACCTATATTTCGATATATGGGATGACTTACTTTCGTTTTGGGAACAAAACGGGCTTTTCGTATCGCTTCGACCCAATTCGATCTGTTCCATCCATTCTTATCCATCTCTGTCTATATGTAGGCTTTTATAAACCCTATCAGTCTTTAATTCCATTTTCTATACGTACAATTTTTGTTCTTATCTCTTCCATTATTTGTTCCTTCTCAATGGTAGACATCTCAAATCCTAATTACAATTCCAAATCAAATTTCAAATTCAAACTGCTCAAACCCTATCATATAATATATCATCATGAAGCACTCGACGAACATAATCTGTATCTACAATTCATTTTTTGGTGGCTCGATTTGTCCAAAAATCAGTGAACATTCTCGGTCGTTCGTGCTAGGGTTTCACGATCAACGATGAATCTTCATCCAATCGACGATCAACATGAGGAGAACGGCGGCGATGGCGGTTTTGGGTGAAGCGCGTCCAAGCAGCGTGCGGCGGTAGGGTTTCACGGCGGTTGTTGCTTGCATTTTGGGTTCGTTCGATTTGCTAAGGTTGAGAGAGGTGAGTTAATTATAAATTTGCCCCTATATTTTATTTTAATTTTAATTTTAAATCTTCTAACTTACATAACTTTTGCATACGAACTCCGATTGACGCGCGGTTTCTTTCATTGGGATCGTATCAAAATTCTGGACAATATGAAACTAGTTTGGTTGATTTTGGAGACTGTTCAAATTTTGGAGACTGTTCAAATTTTGGGCTTTTATTGGATTTTAATCAGCTATAAATCAAAGGTGAGTGATTTAACCCGCTCATGCAATGCTAAATCTTCTTATGTTAGTTGAATTAAATTTATGAAGTGATAAGAATTTTATTGATTGTTGTTTGGTAATTAAAGTTGTCATTTAAATTTAGTTTGAATTTATATTGAATTAAATTGACATTTAAATTAACATTGAATTCAATTGCTAGTTAAGGACCTGATATTAATAACTAGTTAATTGTTGTGATTTATTGGCTGATTTGGATGTTGACTGTGATGGATGACTATTTGTTGACATTTTGGATGATTGGATGTTTATTTATTGTTATATATCTCTGTTATCACTCTGTATATTAAGTGACAGTAGATTAACTGTTATTTGAATTATTTCGAATAAATTAAGGAATAGGTTGAAATGATATATACCTTTGACACTTTGATTTGGATTGAAATGATATATATCCATCATTGAAATTAAAATTGGAATAACTGATCACTTGGCCATAGGGTAGAAAATTATATACGAACGACGGGTTGGTTAAATTAAATGGTTTTAAAATCTTGAATTTGGATTTAGATGAAATGATATTTTTTTTTAAATGAAATAAATTATGGATTTATACGAATTGAATTATTTCTAATTCAAGCTTTGAAATGTTGAAATTGAAATTGGTTACAAGAAAATTTTTTAAAGAATTGAATTGGAAATGTGAAGTATAATCGATATATGACTTTAATTCAGAAAATTGATTTATTTTAAAGATTCGAACCTTAAAATTGAACAATGAGGTTGTGACGACCCGTGATTGTGGCACTATTATTTTATTGATTTTCTAATCGAATTAATTAAATTACAAACTTATCATTTTAGAATCAAATAATGTAGCTATTTGCTATTTATTTATGTATACATATATAGATTTTGAAGGAAACTATGATTTGGGAATTCAAAATAAATACCTCAAAGATAAATAAAAATAAAAATATATGATTAAGAAATAGGAGTAAAAGAATATAAGTGATTATATATTGTATGAAAACTTGAAGTAAAACATAACCATGGTAAAAGGGTATGGATATATTTATATGTATATGAGACAAATAAGGCAAAGAAGTATATGTAAGCATATGTATGTAGCATGTATATACATAAGGATATAGGTATGTATGTAAGCATACAAGGGAACATACATTTAATGCATATTCCATCAGCCCATAAAAACATCAAATCCTCTTTTACAATAATCAAATCAATCTCAAAAGCAAAGTCTGGTCAAACCATTGTTCGAAACAAATTTTAAAGGAAAAAAAAATAAAGTAGATAAATAGTGTGAGTAGCCTATACATATGCTGGCTTACTCTACACACTTCATTTCCATTATATATTTATATATATGGCCAAGCCTATCAGCCTTCTCATTTCAAAAAATAAACAAAACAAACGTACAGAACTAAAACAAGAAATAAGGATGCTTGCAAGCTGCCATGAGGAAAAAAAGAAGAAAGAAAAGGGATTTAAGTATTAGCATTTAAATTACCAGGAAGATCAAAGTTTTGAAGCAAGATCAAAGAGTTAAACAAGAAGCAGTGCAACAGTTCTTCTTTCATCTTTAAAAACAGTGAGTATTCCAACCTGGTTTCCTCTGCTTTTATAGAACTGTGAGCAAACTATCCTAATAAAAGCTTAAATCTGTGTTATACTTTGATATATGTGTGGTGAAAATTGTTTGCATGAATGTAAATATGCTTGCATATGGATAAATATGCAGATGTTTGTGCATGCATGCCTGAACATAGGTATATACTTCTCTGTTAGAACCCAAAACAGTGAGTAAACATTTCCTTTTAAACTTAAATTTGTTTATCCAGGTTCATATGATAAATTGAATATTTCTGATATGAAAATATATGTTGCATGGATGTGTCTTACTTGGATTAAAATTGATCTGTTTGTGGATATACATGACTGTGAACATATATAACAGGCTCTGTTATGTTCTTCTGGTTCAAGAATCCACTAAAAAAATATTCATAACTCTTTAGTTAATCGAATTCAAGTTATAAACCATGAAAGAAAGATGATTGTAACAATGTAAATAAAATTTTAAAAAAAGGGTTTTAAATATTTACGTTGAATAATCATTTCAAAAATATTGAATTTACAGTAAACTCATTTTAAAGTCAGAAATCAATAAATTCAATTTCGTGTTTGGATTCCATGATTTGATTAGTATTAGCAAATGATGATTTTTAAAGGAAATTTCAGTATTTTTAGTATTGTAAATAATAATAATTTTAAGTTGAACGGAATTGTAAGGATTGTCAATTCCCATCGATCAACGAGCAATCGAGCCTCGGGCTTGATATGAGAGGAAGTTTAGGTGATGAAGTTTACAGGAAAAATGATCGCTGATTTTTAAAATAATCATGGGAGTTGATTGACGAGGTTGTAGGGTTTAAGAGCTGGTTCAGGTTGTCGATTTTTGTGAGGATGGTGCAACGTCTAGGCAGCGTCGAGTTGAGCTAGGGTAGGGGGAAATGGAAGAGAGGGGTCTGGCACATTCTCAGACATGGTGATGGGGTTACCGGTGGTCAATAGCGATGGCGCAAGGGGTTTTTGACTGATCGGGTTTTGGGTTCTGGAGCATCGCCTTGCTCGTTTTTGTTTCTTGGCGTTTAAGTGGGAACTGAGTGGAGGGAAGCTCGAAGGGGGTCGTCGGTGACTCGTAGGCATAGTCATTGACGATCGGAACGTTGATGAACTCATGTGCACGTGCACATGGATCATCCCGTGCCTGTTATTGTTGCTATGTTGATTGCTTCGGGAAGAATGATGTTTTACTCAGGTTTGAACTCGAGTTTTGATCGAGTGGTGTTGGAGATTGGTTGGGTCGGGTAATTTGATTTTTGACTCGGGTCAGGTTAAATGATAACCATGTTTTTAAATTTAATAAAACCAGTTTGCAAATTTGAATTAAATCAAGTTCTAATTTTTCCTTGAACAAATTCTTTTAAATATTAATGTTATACATATATTTAGGTAAATGGAAGTTGTATAATATTTTTCTTGTTTTTACTTGAATGAAATTAAGTTAATACTTAAGTCTATTTGAAAGAATTTAAATAGTGTATTTAAGGAATTAAATTAAAATGGTAAGATGCTTTTAAATTATTAATCTAAGTTAACCTATAAGTAAATGTGAATCAATTTCAAGGTTATTTAAATAAGGTCTTAAAGATAAGTAGTTATCTTAAATAATGTTTTGATTTACTTAAAGGTTTTAAGTTTAATTTTATAATGTTAATTAAGTAATTTAAAGATAATAAATAGGTTATCTTGAACTTAATTAAGATTTGGGTAATTATAGATTAATTAAATAAATGAAGAAATTAAAGAGAATATTAATTTATAATTGAGGGTTATAAGTTAATTAATTAATTGGTAATTTGAGATTAATTGCTTAGTATGAGGAGATTAATTACTTAAATGATAATTACTAATTAATTAAATTAGTAATTAAAGGTTAAATTAATTAATAATTAAGGTTAATTAATTGAGGATAATTAACCAATGGGATAATTACTTGATGGAAGTAATTAAAGGAAAATTACTTGAGGGAAGTAATTAAGAATTAATTACTTAGTGTAATTAAATGAAAGATTAATTAATTAAGTAAATTAATTAAGGGTTTGTTAATTAATGAGTGTGATTAATTAAAGGATAATTAATCAATATAAGTGATTATAGGATAATTAATTTGAGTAATTAATTAAGGATAAATGTAATTAATATGAATGGGTGAAGGTTAATTAATTTATGTAATTAATTAAAGGCAAATTACTAATGTAATTAAAGAAGATAATTAAGGGATGATTAATCAATAGTTTGTAATTAATTAACGTTAAGAAAGGAGGATTAAAAGTGATTGGGGTAATTAATTTAATTTATTTTAAATTAATTAGAAATGGTATGCCAAATTAATCTTGCTTATGAATGATTGAATGATATGGTATGACTTGGATTGATTGGGCGATTGAGACGTGCTGTGATATGAATGGGTTAAACTGTGATAATGTAGGTTACCTATCTGAGTTGAATTGTTGTAAGATATCCTGGATTTGAGTGTATTGTTTAAAACTTAACAACTTGGATTAGAGATGACATTGAATTCGAAGAGACCGGGGTCGGGTATTAGTAAATACTTGAAAACCACTTCGATTCTTTATAAATTGATATGTGGAATCAATAGGCTGATATGGAATGATTTAAGTGAATTGGACCATTTAATCTAAGTTTTGGTACTTAGAATTTGAGGTGTGTGAAATAAGTGTTGTCTTTAACAAATTGTGGATTTGTAAGTTGACACGAGTTACCCCGGGTTTTATGTAAGTTTTATGCTGTTGTATTCCATGTTTAGATGGGTTTACTCACGCTGGGTTCCAGCCTGACCCGGGTGTTACTTTGATGTAATGCTCGGGTCAGATCAAGTATTACAGATTTTTAGGTAAGAACTTTCTGAAGCTCAGGAGACAAGCTGGATGGCAGGAACGTATGGAGTGTTTCCGCTGTGATATATTACTGTTTATCTGAGGCATATTTGATTTGTATATGTCCAATGTTAGAGTATATGTGTAACTCTGATGTATTAAAATGTAATTGACAGATATAGTATTCTTTTGTAAACTGTTATTATTTGATATTATATTTTGATCCGCTGCGAATGTGAGAATCTGTGTTGTGTTTCTGTTTCTTCTTCTTCTATCTCTTTCTTCTTTTCATAACTATCTGAGATTTTCGGGTTCGAAAATTTTGGGTCGTTACAGAAGTTTAATTTGATTTAAGCGATTTAAATCAGTAAATTGAAATTGGACGTGAAATTGATATAAATTGAAATGGCTTAAAATAAGAATTGAATTATAATTTTAAATCATTGAATTGGATTGTTGAATCGAAATTGAAGTTAAAAATGAATGTTTCGAAAATTGAAGTTAATTCGAATTGAAATTGAAAATGGATGTTTATTTATTTTTATATATCCTTGTTATCACTCTATATATTAAGTGACAACATATAAACTGTTATTTGAATTATTTCAAATAAATTAAGAAATATGTTGAAATGATATATACCTATGACACTTTGATTTGGATTGAAATGATATATATCCATCTCTAAAATTAAAATTAAAATATCTAATCACTGGGCGATAGGGTAGAAAATTATATACGGATGTCGGATTAGTTAAAATAAATGGTTTTAAACTCTTGAATTTGGATTTTGATTAAATGATATTGTTTTAAGTGAAATAAATTGTGGATTTATATGAACTGAATTATTTCTAATTCAAGCTTTGAAATGTGGAAATTGAAATTGGTTAAAAGAAATTGAAATTGGAAATGTGAAGTATAATCGATATATGACTTTAATTCGAAAAATTAATTTATTTTAAAGATTTGAAACTTAGAATTGAACAATGAAGTTTAATTTGATTTAAGCGATTTAAATCAGTAAATTGAAATTGGACGTGAAATTGATATAAATTGAAATGGCTTAAAATAAGAATTGAATTATAATTTTAAATCATTGAATTGGATTGTTGAATCAAAATTGAAGTTAAAAATGAATGTTTCGAAAATTGAAGTTAATTCGAATTGAAATTGAAATCAAGTTGATTTGAAACTAAATTAAAATTGAGTCAATTGAATTGAAAGATTGGAAATTGAGTTTTGTTGATTTGAAATTTGGACATAGGTCCAGATTTGTTGAAATGGAGGAAACAGTTTGATTTGATATTATTTTTAAAATAAATTATTTTAATATAAACTGTTTGAAATCTATTTTTTTATATTCAAATTATTTTGATTTTCCAACTATTTTACTATATAAACCATTTTCAATACTCAAACCATTTTATATCAAACTATTTAAACTATTTTAAACTATTCAAACTATTTTTTAAAATTTCAAACTGTGCGAAGTTGGAATGTTTATATTCAAATCGTTGATTTAAATGCGAATGTGGATAAATGAGGTTATAACCTAAGTTGGGATTTGAAATGATATTTTCAAGTGAAAATGACCACTATGAATTTTTTTTAGTATGGTATCTACTTTGGGAATTGCCTCACATGCCTTGTCGTGCTCTTTATCCTTATTCGTGACCACTACGATTTTGTTTTAGTATGGTACCTATAGGGGACTCACTAGCTACCGACGTTACTGGTTGTGTTACAGGACCTACATAGACTACCCGCTTAAAAATGTGTTAAGGGGGGTTAATGTAAAGCTTTAACGCTAAGAAAAATATTTATTTTATTGATTAGACACTACATATATTGCGTATCTTACTACATATAGATAGTTTAACGGATCCTTAGGAGGTGGAAAATCCGGTAACATCTCTTAAGTTATTGCACGCACGTTATACACTGGATAGGAGATGTAAAATCCTGTAAACATCTCTTAAGCTATTACACTCATGTTTACTTGTTGTTGATTTAACTTACAAAAGGATTTTTAGTTCCGACTCGAGTGTTTTGTCTTTTCATTACAGTCGGGTCAGCCTGAGTATTTCAATGTTTGAAGGCATTATTTCTGGAGGACGAAGATGGAGTTTGGTATATTATATTATTAGTATTATTCCGCTGCATCATTTTGGTATATTGTTGATTGTACACTTATTATGTTGTAAAAATTGTGTAATCAAATATATATTGTAAAACAGCTTCATGAACTGTTTATTTGATTAATATATTTTGGCATTCCGCTATGAGATTCTGTATTTTGTTTTCCTTCTTTTCCCTTATTTTCTTATTAAATCACATTTACAATCCTCCCTTTTGAATGGTTTGACTTAGACATGTGTGGTTTATTTTTGATTTAAACCGTCCAAAAGGTGGTTTGTCACAGTTGGTATCAGGGCCAGGTTTAGAGATACCTTAGCATGTTGGAGGTTAACTCATTAGACATAGGGTTATTAATACCCTAGAATGAGTCTGAGTGTATAAATATATGAGAGAGCGTATTTTTTAGTGCTATAAAAATGTTTTATATTATGTAAATTTATTATGTTGAGTATTTATGAATTTCAGTTGGTACATAGGACGCTATGACATCGATAGGAATTTCTAAACACTTGAATAGGGTAAACCAACACGATATTATTTTAAAAATTGGTAAATGAAATAATTTTACCTAATATTATATTTTATTTGTATTTAAATGAATAATTTTTCATAAATTGATATAGTTATTTTTGGTGTGTTGTTTGTTTGGAAATGATAATGTTTAGTTATTGTCATTTATTGTTTGGATAGTCAAGGTCCTTAAAACTATTGACTATTGTATGTTATAGGAAAAGTAAGTTTATAAATATGGACTTAAATTACGGTGTTGAAATTGGGTTTTCAAAGATTTGGAAAAAATAATATTAGTACTATTTGGAAGTATTTGCGAATAGAAATGTTTCAAAATGTTTTCAAAGGGAACTTGAAAGGAATGTTTTTAAAAGAATTTTAAAAAGAAAATAAGTTTTGTACTCCCCTCTTCTGTCGCTGGAAAATAATTTCGGTGATGATCGCGATATCATCGACTTTCATTCTCGAGTCTCAAAGTGGGAAGACCGCTGTAGTAGCTTTGCTACGCATTTGGTTTGATAAACAGATTTCGATTTAAAATTCCTAAGTATGATTTGATATACAAAAGATATGAGTATATACATTATTTCAAAATGATTGAAATGAACCCGGAATTTGGATTCTTAAGTTCCTGTTAATTAATGATTTTCAGTTGTAGAAATAAAGTGAAATTTTAATAGTTGGAAAGATCTAAAATGGGAAATAAGAAATTAGAAGCTAAGTGTTTTAATGAAACTATATATAAATTGGAGATTTGTCACTTGTAAATTAAAAGATAATGAAAATTAAGAAGATGTAAACTATTGAACATTTTTGTTAATTAAAATGAATAAGATAAATTTGTATAACATTCAATTACATTCTAAAAACATATATAAAACTTACCAGAAATATTTAAAAAGTTGAAATGTTAAATATGAATATGTAATAGAATACTATACAAGCAAAAGCTTAATAACAAAAATGCTTCAAACTGAACATATGTTTATAAATGGAAAATAAAGATGTACAAGAAATGTTATAAACATGAGTTAATGTTTGAATTGCTTAGTAATTAAATTGAATAGTAAAAAGTGAATATTATTTCAACAAACGGTTATAAACTTAAGAAAATGTTGAAATGATTCATTAATCGGTTTAATGTTAATTTATTCACAAGTAGATTGTAACGACCCACTTTTCCATATAGATTAAGCTAACAATAAACCACACATGTCTAACTGAAATTGAACGGAAATGTGGATAGTTAGGGAAAAGAAAGAATGAAGAACGTAAGATGAAAACTAAACAACACAGAATCTCACAATGGAACAAATAATCTATAATATACCATAAATCTTTACACAAAAACAAAACTGTAATGTGTGTATATACAACATTAATCAGAGTATACTAACTTATTTCAACCTGGACAGTTATAACAGTCTGTCCTCATAATTGCTGATAAACACAACAATGCATACAACGGGAAATAACCATCTACGTGAATACATCTCTGGGTCTCCAAATCATCTCTTGAAGCTCCAAACATCCAATCTAATCTGTAATATGCTCGGTCTGACCTGAGCATTATAATTAAATAACACCCGAGTCAGTCTGGAAAACCAACGTGAGAAAACACACCCAACTGGATTTAAAGTTATAAGGAAACCTTTGAAATCAAAAGGTATCTCGTAAGACTACGCCACACATAAACATGACTGGTTTTTACCTTACGATAACCAAAACACTTTTACAGAAAATCCAGTGATATTATAATAATGTCTAAGGGTTCAAAGTAAAATATTAAAATAGCTGGAATGCTTGCGTCTTACGTTCCAACATATTTGGCGTACAGCTAAAACCGTAAAGCTCGTATTGGAGAATGGATTCCAACTAATGACTGGGCTACTGGGGTACCGTTCATCACAGTACACCTCTAGAACAATGTACCGAGATCGTACCTAACGACCCCTGCCAACACAGGACCAGCCTACCCATTGCTGGATAGTACCGAATATGTCATCACCCCGGTTGTTCCTAACGTTTATGGAGCTCCCTCATGCACAACTAAATCTGAAATATGAACGATCATCTAGAAAGGCGATGACATACCCTTTGTGGGAGCTACCCACACCTAGCCCTGCTGGATCTCCCATGTTTTAGTCATTTTCGGTTGATGACGCTTGAGGCTACGTTTACCTTTAAGAACATTTACACTTAAAATGCTCATTGCCCTTCAATGACAATGTGCTAATAGCATTCATCCATACAAGTCTGTTCTGGGTCTGAACGAAACTGAGGGCACTAATCCTACTACATCCATTTTGGAATCACCCTCAGGATTAGTAGCGATTAGTCCTTGCACTTCACATCTCTATCTTTGATTCCATGCTTTTTACGATGTCTTCACTTCAAAACGCATTCGTTGGATCGAAGTGTTTTTCGGATAACAGATCTGATCCCGGTCTCTTCGAAACAACGTTCGATAATTTTCGGTAAACTCAACCCTAGTTCTCTAGGAAATAAACAGACAAATATAAGATCGGAGATCACCTCCTAACTGTTAGTGGACGGATTTCCTTATCATTGTCCTATGAGAACAAAATGAGATTTATATGCACAGTACCGCATCATCGGAGATGACTGTGCCATATAACTCGCATGTTTCTCCTAGATATTTCCAAAGTTACGCTTGGGTCCATTTTTCGATAGTCGGTTTTAACTATCGACTAACAAACATTCAATCAGAGATTTATTTTATAAGGAAAACCAACATCGGTTCAGCATATAAGCGACCACTAGCCTCATTTGATAAGTCTTTATACATACAATTACTTGTAAATTACTTATATATAAACAATTTTAAAAGATATACTCGCAAATCCCTATATTTCCATATTTAGAAATAACCATATACTCTTCCCAACGGTATAAGTATATCCATAAAATTTAGAAAGGTTTTCCTTTTATTCAATTCTCAAATCATTTATAATCCCCCTTACAATTATCCAAGATCGTTTATAACCCATTTTATAAATCTTCGAAAAACATTAATAATTCCTTTACCAAGAATTCAGTCATTTATAAACTTCTTGTACATTTGAAAATCATTTATAACTCTTAATGAACCCATATACCATTTAAAAACTTCTTTTATAAATCTATAAACCCGCTTCTAAAATTAATTTATAAATATCTAACCATTTAAAAACTCTTTCACCTTACAAGCAACCCTTCTTTAATTCTTCAAACCATTTTATAACTCCTTTATAAAATCTAAGTCTTTCGACTCCATTTCCGAGTCTTGGAAACATTTATAAATAATTTTAATCATTTACCTCAAAACATCACTATATGGTAACAATTATTAATAATGAACATTATAAATAAATGAAAATCATTAACTTTAAATATCTTAAAATAATAATTAATCATTCCAAAATATTGTTTAAAAAATAATAAAAATAATTAATCTTACCATTTTATAAATAATAATAATTTATTTTAAAACCTCATTAATAATCCTTATTATTAATTTCAAACCATAATTATTCTTAAATAACTAATCTTTCAATTTATTAACTTTTTATAAATTCTTAAAACATATTAACTATAAACAAATAACTTTTAAACAATATTAAAATAATTAAATAGCTTTAAAATAATATTAATATGATTATATAACTTTAAGACAATTTTTAATATACTTAAATAACTTTTTAAAATAATATTATTATAATTAAATAACCTTAAATAAATACTTATAATTTAATAACTTAAACCAATATTAATATATTTAATTAACTTAAAGAATCCTTGAACAACATGTTTTGAAACCAAACTTCAGATTTAAAAATCGTTTCTTGTCTCAAAACCCAATTCCGACTTAAACGACAACTATAGTATTTTTAAAATACTAATTTGAGGCCAATAGTCACCTAACACTTGACCAATATAATATCGATTTTCTATCACTTCTGGGTTTTAATTTTCAACATATAACAATGTTATAACTATATTGTCCACAATCATATTTATTATTCAATAAACTATATAAAAGAAATATTATTGTAACAATATAATTCAATAATAGCGAGGAATCCCGTTGGATCCCTCCAACCTGTTTCCCCATGCATCACAAATGTTAGATAATCATAAAATATAAATCAACCGCTTCGAGGCGGGATTCGTATACAAAGGGTCATTCGCTCTTACACAGGAACGTAATAGGGTCTCATCCGCTCCAATAGGCGGGAATATATCCAAACCAACTAATATATATAATAATTCATCCAAACAGTCATTTAACAATTATTATCAACTATATATCATACTAGTTAACCAAAAAGGTGAGTTGAACTCACCGAATTTTTCTGTCGCCGCCGAGGCGTTCTGGTTTGGAACTATAACCGAATGACGTCCTATTTTAGCTGAAATTTCAGCAGTCTCCAAACTCATCCAAAATAGCTCCATTGGAAATCAAGCATCGATACGAGCGCAACGCAAAAAGTTTCGTTCCAATCGGGCCTCGTATGAAGGAGATACAAAATTTATAAGTTATTGATATATTTTAAATAAAAATAAATAACAATTACACTACTTAACTCTAATTACATTTAAATTATCATCTTCCCTCTAACCCTCTCTCTTCCCATATGAACCCACCCATACCGCCCTTTACTTTTGCTCGCTGCCGCCTCTGGCCATGGCCGACCACCGCCTTGCTCCCACTGATAGCCCAGCCTCCCCTCTCCCTAACGCCGCTGGCCTCGGCTCCAACGACGCCGCCACCAACCCGAAATTCCAAATGAATGTTTTTTGATCAACCCATAATTTCTACCGCCGTGACCACCCATTGGCCACCAAATCTTGGCCGAAGATAGCTCTTCCCCTCACTACATTTCTCCTTCACAACCCCTTGCCTGAAGTTCGGCCAAATCGCCACATTTCGCCCTAAAAGATTTGATGATCAACTTGCAAATTTGGCCACCACGATGAACTACAGTCCATCTCCACCATTGAAGAAGCTCTATTCATCGATGTCGACATTTCTCTAGTTGGAGCTTTGGCCTGAAACGCCTTAGATCGCCGTCGTTGATGGTGGGACGTTGGATGAGAAGGGGAGGAGTTACGTTCATTTCTTTTTTTTAAAGACTGAAGAGTGAAGGCGCAATATATAAAGGAGGGAGATACATATGAATGTGGGTGGTACAGTGTAGGTGCGGCTGATATAGATAGGTTAGGCAGTGTGAAGTTAAATCGAAGAAAATATATTATTTAAAATTCAAAATATCTAGATATTTAATTCCGAACCCTGATCGAAGCGTGCCGCTCGGCGTTCCTATTGTTATACCCCTATTCCAAATGCAATGGAACAAGTTTCGAGACCTAATTCGATCGTATGCAGAAGATAGCTTTTTGAACCCAATTATAATATTAAATTTCCGATATTAATTTCAACGCGTTTCTATCCCGTACGACCAAACGGTGCATCTGATCGCTACGAAGTTTGACGGTGTATTATAATTCATTATTATGGACCTAAAGACACTGGTTTCGTCGAAATCTGAGACTGTGCCTCTGTAACGACCCCGAATTTTATATAAATTTAAACTGGATAATTAATTTAATTTTTGAATAAAAATTTGTAAAATTAATTATAAATGGAAGCAAGTTTCCCCGATTTAAATAGAAAATATATAAAGTCATATGGATTTGAAAATTTGTATATATGTGTGTATTGGATTTGAAATAAAATCTTAAATAAATGGTTTTAAAAATAAATATAGAGTTAAATAATAATAGATGTTAAACTGGAAATAAAAATATGTATATAATAACTATAAAGTAAATAAATTAGATAAGATTTAACAACAAAATTAAATCTAGAAATTCATCTATATTTTGGAATGAATATATATAGTTTTATAAAATATAAAGTAAATAAACCTTAACATCTTCTCTAGTACAGTACCTTATACTCATCAACCTGGAAACGAGAAAGTAAACAAATGTATATGAATAGCTTGCAAAGGAAGGTATTAGCATATAGATAAATATATATTTTGTACAAGATCATTAATGCGTGAAGCCTTAGTACCCTACAATATCATTTCAGCCACCAAGCAATGGAAAATCTCTGACTTGAAGAAAAATAAAAATATATATGTACTTGTATTGTACAAACTAGAAAAAAATATCAGCATGTAATCTTCATTTCTTTTTATATCTATCAACATCTTCATTTCAGTTTTTATCATTCGAAACTGAGTAACCTCTAAAGTAAACTTCATCTTAAAACTTAAACAAAAGTTCAATCTAAACAACAATATTACTCAACTCAACCAAGAGGATTTAAGAAGAAGAGGTTTTCAACAGCAAATGCGAAGCCTGAGTCTCCTATGTTTCAAAACTTTTTCCAGGTGAGTAAACCTTTAAACTAAAATTTAGTAACTAATATGGGTTGCTTATGAATTACCTGTGTGGATGTTTGTTCTGCATGAATGTTTATATGTGAGTTTTCTGAGTGCTTGTCTGTTAATTTTGAAGCACCTCTGTTCCTATATTTCAACCTCTGTTTGAACCTGTAACCATGAACTTCTTTAAAATTGGATGCACTGCCATATGGTTAAAGTGAATCTGCGATGTAAGTTTGAAAATATGCTTGCATGATGATTTTTGGAATTTAGAACATATTTATATATAGGAAGATGTTGAGTATTGATTGAGCATGCCTGAATATATCAGACAAATGAAATACTTTCCAAGCATACAGACATCCCATATGTTCATAAACCAATTCTGATTTCTATGATTTATTTTAGAAAATAATTTCTAAACAAAGGATGTAAGTTTAAGCAAGATTAAAATTTTAAAAATAGTTTAAAGATAAAAAAAGCAAATTTTCTCTAGAAATTTGGGAATTTACAGTCAAGATTCAAAATAAGTTAAAATTCTAACATCATAATTTGATACTTAAAGATTTTAACTCGAATCCATTTAGAAAGATATGATTTTTGGAACTAAAATCACGAATTTTAAAATTTTATTTTGAGAGATATTGTGGGATGGCCAGTATTGGGACTTTTCGCAATTACTGATGATCGACATGGAATTGATTTTCGAAATTGTGACTGAAGGAGGTTTGGGTAGTGAAGAGTGATGGAAAAATAGCTGGAGGTGGACACGGCCACGGTGGCGACAGCGGCGAGCATTTTAATGTCTTTAACCCTAGTTTTGAAAGGTCGAAGATTTTTGATTTGTACGTCCTATAGGATGCATCGAGTTCGACGTGCCGTTGGAAGATAGTAGAGGGGAGGACGATGAGTAGATTGCCGGAGTTGTAGAAACTCTGATGGCCAAAGGAGGTGGCGCGGGTTCGATTTCGGGTGGTGAGCTGATGGGTTCATACGAACGTGATACCTCGATTTTGATCGACGAAGAAATTGAGTTGTTCGTCGATACGTGATCGACATTGAGGTAGATTGCGACTTGTTGGAGGCCTTCTCGATCGCCAGAGAGTCATCGCCGTTGTGTACACGTGCACGTCGTGTTTTGGGTGTCAGGTGGGTTCGCGTGATGGTCTCATGGGAGAACTCGTGCCTGGGTAGAGTTCGCGTGAGTTTCTCTCGAGTTCGCGAGGAACATAAACAGGTTTAACTTAACCTGTTTTCAAATTCAAAGAATATATATAAGGAATTAAAGAAGGAAAGCACCAGAGTGATGCTCGGAGAAAAATAAGGGAACACTCGGGTTTTGTTTTACTTTGAACTTGAAGTTATTTACAGGATTTTCTTAAGGTAATATAAACGCCCTTTTAATTTCTACCTAATGATAAAGTAACCATGAATGTTAATTTAGTTGGTACTTAAGAGATCATTTTGAATCTTAAATCCAAAAGGAAATTTAAATCTAAATTTAAAGTGTAATGTAACACTTTAATGACAATGAAATCATTGATAAAAGAAATGGATTATCTTAGAAATAATTAAGGTAATTCAATGATCTAATTGATAAGATAATAAAAGAATAATTTATTCGATTTATAAATTAATGATTTAAGCCTGATTAACCAAGTGATTAAGGAATAATTAATTAAAGGTAATTATTTAATGTGATAAATTAACTTGAGGATAATTAGCTAAGTAAAGGTTAATTAATTAATGAAATCGATTAGGGATGATCACTTATTATATATTATTTAGAAAAATAATTAATTAAAGAATAACTCAATAATTAAAGGTTACTTAATAAATGATTAAAGGATAATTAATCAAAATGGTTTATAATTTATTAATGTTAATTAACCAAGATTAGAAAAATTATTCATAAGTAATTAATCTGATTTAAATTAATCAGATAATTAATTGATTTTACTTATGGTTGTCTGAATTGTATGGAATGTTTTGAATTGTTTGATATTCCATGATCTGTGATGCTGTGTGATATATATGCTGATTTTTGTGTGATCTGTACTGTAGTTCATTTATCTGGGATGAATGTAACATATCGTCTGTAATTTATATATCTGTGATCTGTGAATAATAGATAAGCGTTATAGTTATACCGCTTATCAGCTATATGTCTGTATTTTGATCTGTGATGATTCATTGTGTTGCACTATTGTGTTAAACCCCTGGACCACACTTTTACACACACAAGTATGGATTTCACGTGGAAATCAGTTAAGTCACATATGATTTAAAATTAATATTTTTGAAATTGAAATTTTTATTTCAATTGATTTTGGAAATGAATTTGGGTTAAATGTTAAGCTTTTGAAAAGGAGTTTAAGAATAAAGTTATTTTTTTAATAACTTGGTAAAATTTTCCAATTTAAATAATTTAATTGAAATTGAATTCAAAATTTAGAATTGAATTCAATGATTGGAAATTATGATTAAAGATGTTATAAATGTGTTTATATGAATCCAAACCATTTTGAAAGTATTGTTTGAATATTTGAATTTAACCCAAGGATTTCAACTCATATATGAATCAGGTTTTCTGAAACTGAAACTGTTTGTTTTCAAAGGAATAAAAGCTTTCAGATAAGAAATGAAATTCTAGTTTAATTAAAGGAATTTCAAGTTTGAATTGAAAAATGGTTTTTCCAAGTTATGAATGAATTCTTTTTGAAAGCTATGAATTGAATCTGTTTATTTTGAACAGATTTAAAATGATGATTTATTTAAACCATTTGAATTGGACTTGTTTTGAAAACTATGAGTTAAATCTTTGATTTAAAGATTTAACGAGTTAATCAAATTGAAATGGGAATTAATTTGGGAAAATCTGTGAATGAATCTTTTGTTTAAAAGATTAAAGTGTGGAAATTGTTTAAACCGTAAAGGTTGAATCTTTTTGTTTAAAGATTTGAAAATGGTAATTTGTTAAACCATTTGAAAGAAAAGTTTTGGGTAATAAGTTGTGACTTAATTGAAATCCCAATATCCATATGTTTTTAAAGATTGCGCTCGTTATTCGGTTTAGCCGGGAGAGGACCTTTGTGTCATATAACCCGTTCTGAATAATGATACGTCGTATATGGATAGCATTTGAAGACCGGTGGTGAAGACCGGATATTTTCGAAAACGAAAGGACAACTCGTCGAATGTCTCTGCATCAACTGGTCCCTGATATAGAGATTTTAGCACCCTTTGTGATGGGAAGTCCGGACATGATTAGAAAATTATCCGGATTTGCAAGGGCTTCTTTGGAAGTGCCTTCGGTTCTGTTCGAGCTCGGAACAGACTTGTATGGTTACATGTCTGACATTACATTTTGAGATATAAAGCCGATTTCTTTCAAATACATTTCTGTTGGTGGCGGAGAATTTATTCTCTTAGCTTAACACCCTTCTCTGAGACATACGAGCTCAGAGGTTATGTAGTTGAAGGTTATCAGCGATATACTCCCAATTTGGTAATGTGACATGCTGAGTGTTGCTGTGTGATGATCATCGTTTGATCATTTGTGATATGATCATTTGTTTGATCATTTATCTTTGGGATCATTACTTTGATCATCTGTTGACCCAAAGCATGGCTTTGTGACAAAGCGTAGCTTTGTGGACGAGACTTCGTCAGACCTCACTACCCGGAAATGGTCGAAACAGGAATATGCAGCAAGGTTATGAGGGTCGCGCCCTTTAGGGTATGTCATTTCCTTCTGGAAAAGGGTGGTATCAGGTATGGAGCCCTGGTATTTAACCTATGTGGATACTCCGATCTCATTTATTGTGTGATTGTGTGTTTATCGAGGCGCCTCGGATAAAGGTCCCAAAGGACCGGGGGATGGCATATTTGTGAGTTACCTATTATAGGGGTAACCCGGCCTTGTGTTGGCAGAGAGCAGTTTGTCTCTCGGGACGTCCAGCCAGAGGCGATCCCATGTGGCGGAAGGAAGTTCCTTAGCCTGACCATTTGTTGGAAATCCATCTTCCAATACGAACCTGTGACGCCCCACCTCTATACCCACGCTAACCAAGAACACTACGATTTAGTGCTGTCAATTAGCACGGAGAATAAGGCTGTTGAGGAGCGACCATCCGTGTAACTTCTTTGTGCGAGCACCGATTTGTCAGATAGAATAGAATGCATATCTTTTAAAGAGGAAATCCAACATACCGATACAAACACAAAGCTATCACACGGTGGCTATATATAATCTTCGGAAACAAATATAGAAATAAACATAACATAAATCAGTCACAGACAATTCATATCACAAAGGCGGAAATAGATATGAATATATAACACACATGAAAGTGTACATCAGAGTAGTGGTCAAATAAGATCCACAATAACACAAAAGAATAGATACAAGTGCAAGGCAATAGAATATGTATACATCAAGGGGTCTAATCTCAAATGTATACAACAAAAAACTACTAAACTAGAGTAGTTAGCCAAAAGTCAGATGATGGTTCCAGATAGGAAGTCATGAAGAAGCACTTGTAAAATCTCAGTCTGACCCGAGTATTATTTAAGAAGAAAATAATAAACAGATCAGTCTAGCTATAATTATCAGATAAAATGAGATAGAATATGAGATATGATAATAAAACGTATGATAACAATGAAGTCATACTGTGATAAGTATACATTAGAAAATCACGAAAGTCATACAAAATCTCAAGAATCTCATAGCATCAAAAAGAATATCATATTCTTTATTTAATTCACCAAGCCACAATAAATGACATACTCATCAATGTCAATGGTAAAAGCTGGTGAAATATAAATTCTAGAAATCATCAATTAGAAATCCAGAAATCACAATAAAAGAAGATGGCCAATCCTATAAAAATGAGCCGGAGCTCCTCCTGACTGGGTATAGTCCCCCATTGCGGACTTTGAGCCGAAGCTCCTCCTGATGAGCCGAAGCTCCTCCTGACTGGGTATAGTCCCCCATTGCGGACTTTGAGCCGAAGCTCCTCCTGACTGGGTATAGTCCCCCATTGCGGACTTTGAGCCGAAGCTCCTCCTGATGAGCCGAAGCTCTTCCTGACTGGGTATAGTCCCCCATTGCGGACTTTGAGCCGAAGCTCCTCCTGATTGAGCCGAAGCTCCTCCTGACTGGGTATAGTCCCCCATTGCGGATGAGCCGAAGCTCCTCCTGATTGAGTCGAAGCTCAATAAAATGAAGTACAGTCCTTCACATGGACAAAGAGACATCGCTCAATCGCTAGTCTAAATCACAAGAATGATCATCATGATCATAAGGAAGTGTCGATTACACTAAGCTAGTAAATATAAGAGTTTAGCTTCATGTCCCATAACCACTTGCTTAACTCAAATATTTACGAACAAATTGTAGATCTGCACTAGAAAATTGTCACAAGAGTTTCAATCGAACAAGTCCATAAATTAACCGACGAAGTAAACGCAAGCGTTTCATACCACTTGTTTTGCTAAGCCGTTTAATTAGATTTTCTCATACGAATGAGGTAAAGGTTTGTATATACTAATAGATTGGAAAACGGTTTTAAGAAACGAGCTTTGATATTGAAAATAGAGTTGAAATCGTTTTAATGAAAGAGTTTTGATATTTACTACTAGTATAGAAAACCTTTATATTTTGAAGTGACAAATCATAGAAGTGATTGTAGAAACAATCAATCATAAAAATTCACGTTCGAAGACGTGAGTAAAGTTCAAAGAAATCAATTCTCAAAACCATCAAAGTAAGAAGTTCGGTTAAATGGCTTTCGGATAAGATTGCCTACGCAGAGTAATACGGGGTTCAGGGGGTCCAGGGGGCAGCGCCCACGGCGGGGTGCGGGGCAGCGCCCCGTCAAAACGGTACGACCTAGTGAAGACAAAATGGGGTCTAACGACCTAAGGGGGATAGGGTCGAGCGACCTAACGAGGTACCATCCCGAAAGAGGAGTCATCAAAGTCTCAAGAAATGATAACAACAAATAGGAGACAACACGACTCGATTAAAGTTGGAAATTCGAACCAATAAGCAATATAGGAAAAACTGGGAAATAGGAGCAGGTCGGTCAACCGGACTCCCTGAGTCGGCTGACCGGACCAGAGACAGAAGTGCTCGGGTAGCAGGTCGGTCGACCGGACCCTGAGGTTACCGAGATGTTAGCCATCAATCTTTGCCAATACACCCATGTGAGCACATTTTTGAGGTTTGTTAAAAATATAGTCAACATTTCGGTGCTAGGAGGGCCTCCCTCTAAGGCTCTCATTTTTCCTTCACTTTTTTCCCTAGAACATCTATTCCAATTTGTTACCATTGAACTAGCTCCAAGGCCCAAGGAAACTAACTCTAATGAACATGAAACTAACGGCAACACTATTTCCAATGTTGCTTTCCTTATCCTTGGGCTTAGCATGGACATGTGGTGCACCATGGTGGAACAACTGATGAGCGTGGGTAATTTGACCTGTGAAATGGAGAGTCAAATGACAAGATTAGATGCCTAAACAACCGTCAGCTTTACTCCACCAGTCCCTCTAATGGCTGAACAGACTCCTCAACCAGCCTCCCAAATATCATACAAACTTATGAGCACGGCCAAAGCTCTATAAAGGGTAGTTCTAGAGACTCCATTGGGGAAGTCTGTGTCCACCACAAGAATGCTCATGCCATTCCAATGCAAGAGGACATCCATAAGATCCCAGTACTAGAGCCACTGATGCGCCACCGATCTCCTTCAATCGAGAGACAGTCTGCTTTCCATCACTTATAGGATGTAGATGGGAATTGCGATCTTCATTTTGAGCACCTCGGTGGTGAGGCAATGTAGGACCTAGAGAGCCATCAGTTCACTACCGACCTCAACGGGAGGCATCCTATTCTAGATCCTAGGAAAGATGACCTTATCCACCTAGGTCCCCATCGGTTATTAGGAGTAGGTCTCCTATTCCAAGCAGACGTCATTATTCTCCTTCGCTATATTATCACCATAGATCCCCAACACCAAATAGACGGTTGAGAAGCCTCTCTCTCATAAGGGATCATCATCTGCAATAAATGGAATATGTCCTTTGAGAAGAAATGGCCACCCTGCATCAACAGATGAACATGATTCAGAAAATAAAGCCTGGTGATGAATAGGGGAGGTCAGAGGACAAGAATGGGGACACATTCTCTAAAGAGATGCTAGGCGCTCACATTCACCGTAGGTAAGTCCTATGCCTGATGGACAAATATGATAGGAGCATTGACCTGTTCGATCATACCATCGCCTTTAACTCAGTAACTCGAGTTAGTCAGATCTCCATCCATGAAAAATGTCTCCTGTTTCACTCCATTCTGATCAGTCCAGCATCCTACTGGTTCCTTTGCCTAAAAGCTGGCTGTGTCCACTCATGGTCCCAACTATGTTTCGACTTTAAGATCCATTTCTTAGCGTCGAAGATAAGAATAATGATGGCTAGCGAGTTGGGCAATATAAGGCAAGGATTGAACGAATCGCTCTACTCATACATCAACCACTATAACAAGTTACGATGAGGAGAGAGGAGTCGACAAGAATAGCTTGGTGGTAGCTTTTTGTTCAGGGGTGAAGTATCGGTCCCGTATGTGGAAGGAATTGTAAAAGCATCTCGCTTCATCCCTTACCGACTTTCTCCAAAGGGAAAATGACATTATGAGAGTGGAAGAGGCAGACAGCTTCAACAGTGATAACAAGTGTGGCTAGAGGAATAAGTTTGGCCATATAAGGACGATCGTCGAAAGAGTAGTTGGTAGGAAAATAACAAAAAATGTTCCAATGATGGAGCATGCTTCAAGCCTAAATACACCAGTTATGCAACCCTAAACCGTAACATGGAAACTATCAATCTTACCACATGTGTCCATGTCATATTTCAATGGTCTGCTACTTCTAGTCAGGACGGAGGGAGAAGCCTAAAAGAAATGGTAAATACTATGAATTTCACCATTTCAATGACCACTCGACCAATGAGTGCCAGCACCTCAAGGATGAAATAGAGCGGCTAATCCATGAAGGGTGTTGATTTAGTACGTTAGGCAATAAGTAAAATAGCGTAACGCTCAGAAAAACACACCTACCCCACCTTAGTGAGCAGATGACAACAGTGTGGCCACGATCAATACCGAAATCCTATCAATATATGGTGGTCCACACGTAGTTGGCAGCAGTCGTGGGGCTTAGGCCTGCTATAGGAGATATCTCTCGGATCACGTTTATTCAGTATACATCTGGGCCGCCAAAGGTGCCTTAGATCGTAGAGGACTCCACTGATGTTGTGTTCACCTCAGAACATAAGAGAGGAGTCGACTTTCCCCACCACTACCCTATAGCTATTTCAGTCAGCATGGCCAGTACAAAGCTCCATAAGGTCTTCATTAATGGGGGTAGCTCCATCAATGTGATGTTCAAAGATATTTTCAACAGGATGAAGCATCCTACCTCTAGCCTTGCTCCGTGTGCATTACCAATTTACGGGTTCAGAGGTGTTGGCATAGTACCCGTGTGGGTTACTTGTGACGACCAACCCATACCACCCGCACATCAATGACCTAAAAGAGCACTGTAACCATGCCAAGCTGGTATGGAATGATCATCAAGGTTGATATTTAAAGCAAAAAACCTGTTACATATCTCACACCGCATATATATAAAATAATATAGAAAATATGCAACAGAAATATAGTGAGCCATAACAAATGAAAGATAACATCTCCATTAGAACATCATGAGTTATGGTACAAATGTCATAATATATCGGTAGAACATTTCCTCACTTCATCCCTAAGAGTATATAACAACAATATAATGACCTGGTATTTCGAACCATTCAAATCGACAATTATCCACTCATGTCAGACTTGAATTGCTCAAAACAACAGATTGTTAATTTATATTTGGCAAAACTCAGCATATATAGTAAATAAATCAATCACAGAATCACAGACACAGAGTAATATAACAATAAGCAACGGAATAGATAAATAGTACTTCATGAAGCTACTATAGAAGCATCAAAGTATAAAACAAAATACAACAGAATTCCCAGATACACAGAAGGCTCAATACAAAGGTACATGACAAGTCTGAACATAAAACTGGAAATAACTGAAAGCTGAATAGATATAAGACCGATCTTCGGGCAAAGCTCCAAGCTCCAAAGGTAAGTCTCAAAGGCTGTGACGCTTAGTCTGACCCAAGCATAAAGCAAAACACAAAATACTTGAGTCAGGATTAACATTCTTATACAGTAAATTCAACTCAAGTGAAATGTCAACTGAAATACAAAATAACTTAAAGGATGTTTGGATTCCCATCCTCTAAGGATCCATTAAACTATCTACATACATAGTATAATAAAGCTACATATATAGTGTCTACAGTAAAGTAAAATATTAAAATAGCATTAAGCGTTACCCATATCCCCCTTAACACATTTTATATAATGTCGTAGTCTATACAGTACTGTAAACTCCACCGAACCGGTGGGCTATCAGGGAGCACTCCATAGGTACGACACAAACCAAACTCGTAGAAGGCGCGATAAGGCATGTGACAAGGCACGCGAGGCAATGCCCAAGGTAGGATTCTACCGTTTGGAGGATCCGGACTGGTGGTAACGCATAGCAGCTACTAGCGCCCACCTTGAGACACACTCCCAAAATCAAAGGTGCACAAAGTAATAGAATGGTATCGAAGAAATGTGCCCGATCGGAGGTGCGACCTCAATTGGCCCGGCATGGCTCCTGTTTTAGCCACATCAAGCTGAATCACGGGAGTCAGGGCTGCATTAATACCCCATACGGAATCGTTGTCAAACCATCCTACTTCGTTCTGGAATCTCCACCACATACACAGTTGTTAAAGTGGTTTTCGGTATTGGCAGAGAGTATGACAATATCTGATCCCGGTCACTTTAACAACCAAACGCTTATTTCACACTGTGGTCATTTTATATTCCAAATAGTTTATACTTCATATCAAAATATCATAATCCTTTAAAAATCATGTCACTTTCGAAATCGTATTCACTTTCGAAATCGTATTCACTTTCAAAATCATAACCATCAAATAGTTTAAACCATCATATTAAATATTTGCATTTAAATCCATTAAATCTAAATCATAATAGTTCTAACTTAAACAGTTTATATATTGAAATGGTTTATATATATATATTGAAATAGTTATAAAATAAAATAGTTTATATATTTAAAAATAGAATATAGATTAAAAATAGTTTATATAATAAAATAGTTTATATCGAAAATAATTTCAAATTAGAATTGTTTCTTCCAATTTCACCAATCAATTCAAATCAACTTGAGTTCCAAAATTCAATTTAAATCAATCTCGGTTCATCAATTTCAATTCAATTCAAATCTCATTAAACCATTTTTATTTATATCAATTTCAAATCAAGGTTTGAACTACCAATTTAAACCACTTCCAATTCAATAGGTTTCAAAGTTTAAATATTCAAACAATTTATAATAATTCAATTAGATAAATTTCATTTGTATTTCCAAATTCAACATTTAAATTTATTTAAATTTGAAATTATTCGCTAAATCATTTTTTTAATAACATTTAAATAAATCCCAAATTACAAATTTAAATAAAATCAATAAATCAAATACCTAACTTCAAATATATATAAAATTATAAAATATTTACCTAGTCACCTTTATAAGCATTTAAATAAAATTTCCAATTACAAACATAAACCAAAATTTAATATTTAAATTTGACAATATCATTTAATCACCTTTACTTAAATCAAGTTGTAAAATCATAACTTTCAACTCTCAAAATAAGTTTCTTATCAAAACTTATTTATATTAAATTCCTAAACAAATTAAATTACAAATTAACTTAATTTGTCTTCCTAACCTTTATTTTATTAAAGTTAATACAAAAATATAATTTCAAAATATTAATATAAATTGTAAATAAATATTAAAACATATTATATATATTAGTTGAATTAAATTCTTATTAAATTTATTATATTAATTATTATTAAATTAAATCTTATTATTATTAAATCTATTTTAAATCTTATTTATGTATTTAAAAATAATAAAATTATAAATAAACTCTTATAATTTATATTTTTCAAAACTTAACTTATAAATTTAAAATTTTAAAATATATATTTTTTTAAATCTAAATTTTTTAGTTATATTAAAATAAATATCTTTATATTATATGTTAAAATCAATATTTAATAAAACCCATATTTTTTTTCAAACTTTAGAAATCATTTCAAAAATAGACCAACGGTGTCCGTATATAGTTTTCTAACCTATGGTCAAGTGATATGGATATTTATCATTTCAATCCACAATTTAAAATTTAATTTTTATGGGTATATATCATTTCAACCCGCAATCCTAGAATTTCAAAATCAATGAAAATCGCTTGGGTTTATCATTTCAACCTATAATGATTTTCCCTAAATTTATAATATCATTCGGGTATGTATCATTTCAACCAATAGGAAATTTCTAATCTAACAGGGAACTTGCAGAGTGAGAACAAATATGATAATAATAATATAGCATATCAACAACAGGCATATACCATCAGTAACAAATTTAAATATATACAACAGGTTATGGTGTCATGCGTCATAGGTAAACAATTGCAGATAATGGTATATCATATTTAACAATTAAATAACTTAACAATTCAAATTTAACAGCATACTTCAATCTTCATTTCATGTGAATTAAATTTACTAAATATAAGAATGTTAACCGTGAGTGATTGCTCACCTTTCGAGGCTATGGAAACAATGGCAGTGAATAAAGTGACATGCACACGCACACGGATACGCAAAAAATACGGAACGGACACGAGAAGAAACGGGACAGCGAAGAACGACAAACTACTATTGTACGGATCTGGACAGCGGCATGCTAGATAACTTGGAATCGATGAAAAAAAAGAAATCAAAACAAGCTTGATATAAATGGAAACAAAAAATATATATGAAATATATATATATACCTCTTTTTTTAGAGAATGAGAACACTACTGCTGGGTAAAATGAAGTGGATGTGATCAAGCTCCGGATAGCGGTACAAACAACAACTTGGATTCGATGGAACAAAACTATTTACATATGATATATATCACTTTTTTTTTAAATAAGAGAAGAGCTAGGGTACTGTGGCTTGTGTGTGGGTAAGAAAATGGGAAATATATATATATAAAAACTTT
The DNA here is from genome assembly GCA_030737815.1 of Allium fistulosum. Lineage (NCBI taxonomy): Eukaryota > Viridiplantae > Streptophyta > Magnoliopsida > Asparagales > Amaryllidaceae > Allium > Allium fistulosum. The sequence continues at coordinate 921,407,934 of CM060901.1, forward strand.
ATAAGAAAATGGGAAATATATATATATATAACTTTATTTTCATTTAAATCAATATATACTTAAAAACTTCATGAACTTTAATGCATCTGAAAGCTTGTATAAGTTCCAAAACATTTTGTATATACGTACTGAAACTAATATAAGAAATTGTGCATGCTCAAGTGGCTCGGGTTGCTATGGTATGGAGAAAATGGTGGATGCTTGTGCAGTGATGGATGGGTTGTGCTGCAAGTGGGGCCAGGGAGGCTGCATGAAGGGCGGCTGTCAAAGAGGGGGTGTGTGGCAGAGGAGAAGGGAAGAAGGTATAGTTGCTTGAGGCCTGAAGGGTGTAGTTCGGCACAGGGGAAAGGAAGAGGTGTGGTGGTGTTCCGGAGGGTGATGTGGCGGCCGTGAAGTCTGGATGGGCAAAGTCGAGCTGTCGGCTGTGGTGAGGCTCGGAGGGGACGGTTGCTTGGTGGGTTGCTGGGTGAATCATGACCAGGGTGTTAGGTGGGGAAAATATACGGGTTGGAGATCGTGCATGGTCATGGATCGTTAGGTGATGCAGTCGGCATGGATGTTTGCAAATGAGAAAGGATGGCAGGTTACAGGAAAGCGAATGATGGGTGGTGAAAGGCTAGCGGCATGAAGGAAAAGAAAAGTGGATCGGCGAGCAAAGGAGGGAGGGCGCAGTAGTGGTATCGGCCATTGACACGCATGCAAAAGCTACAGGAATACATATATATGCTTTGCGTTATAAACAATATTATTTTATTTAGAAGAAAGCAACAGAACAAACAGGGAAGAGAAGAGCAAGAGAGGAACGAACCAAAAATAAAAATGGAAACCAGAGAATAGAGAAAGCCAAGTGACAATTGATGGGAATAATAATAGCTAGCGGCTATTAACTTTACCAGTTGGACAAACGAAAAGACACAGAAAGCCCAAAAGGCTCAAATGTGGACATGATACGGTTAATCGTTACGCAAATTTCACCGCGTATTGGATACCGAAATGCACAATTGAATATACTGTAGAGATCAGCACGACGAGATGAACAGAATGGTACATAGATATCAACGATACGACCAACCTATCAAAAGTCAATATTCGCTGCCAAAACTACTGCTAATTTATAGAAAATAAGATAAACGGAGCTATAGCGGTCCAAATTTGGCGAAACGAAATATGATGTCATACTCAGAAAATGATTTACAATTTTATTACATAAAAATATTCAGGTTTCGAAAATATTTTATTTCCATCAAATTAACTGATTTTAAATTGAAATTGAAATTTACACAACAAAACTAACTTTCATATTTTCCAACAAAATTTACCATTTGCTATGTTTAAATAGACGTATTCCAAATATGAAATTTTCATAGCTAAATTTTATTATTTAGATATCATGAAAAATTCAGTTAATTATGTTATAAAATGGTTAAAATTTACGTGTCGTTACACTATCCCCCACTCAAAACTTTTCGTCCCCGAAAAGGAACGAAATAGAGGAATAGAACAACCAGCAAGAAAAGGTAGATTTAAATACAAAATACAACAATTAATTCAAAACTATATAAATTTCATTAGTTTTCATAATTGATTTATATTCAACTAATTTTGTTTAAATCCATTTTATTCAATAAATAAATAGTCATTGTATTAACATTTGGTTGACTCCAATTCACTGTATTTTCATTCAACTTATTTGCTTTCAATTTATTAACATCTGTTACAAAAATTTACTTTCAAACAAAATTTGTTTTTTGTTTAACTCATTTATTATTCATTTTATTCCACTTAACAAATTCTGCAACATATTATAAGTGTATAAACTTTTATTATAATAATCAATTTTATTTAAAATTTCCCTTAACAATATTCCATTTTTTTCATCTAATTACTTACATTTATATTGTATATTATTCAATTACATTCAAACCCTTTCCAGGTAAGTTTTATTAATATTTCGAATGTAATTAAGTACTATACAAATTTTATTTTATTTACAACATTTCTATTACTTAAATTCCTCTTGTATAACCTTCAATTACATTCATTAACATTTAACTCTTTGAATATCTTAGGTAAGTTATATACATGTGTTAGAATGCAATTGAGTATTGTACAAATAATTTTATCCTACTTTAACCGTTTCAAGTTGTTTAAATTCTATTTCTCATTTTAGACATTCCAATTATTCAAAACTTTGCTTTATATAAATAATTGAAAACCATCACTTAACATAAACTTAAGAATTAAATTTTCGGTTTCAGTTCAAACCATTTTGAAATAAATATATATATGTATTTTATAAATCAAATTATAGACAAGAAATTCAAACCAAATCCATTTTCTCGAAACAAAATTGTAGCAAAGCTACTAAGTGGTCTCTCCACTTTGAGACTCGAAAATGTAAGTCAATGATGCTACAGTCATCACCGAAATTATTTTCCAACGACAAAAGAGGAGAGTACCGACTTACTTTATTTAAAATTCTTTGGAACAATTTTAATTCAAAATACTTTCAAATAATATATATTTTCTAAACTTTGAAAACCAATTTTGAAAATCACCAGAAATTAAATTCTCAATCCTTAAATTAACTTCATTTCATTTGGAAATCTGGTTTGTAAACCATGTTTTAAAATTTTCATCTCCTTATAACATACAACAAAATTTAATAGTTTAGGAATGTTGAATAAAACAATAAATGAAAATTTAGTATTATCATTTCTAACAACCAATTCATTTTACTATTTAATTTCAGAAAATTTTACCTTCATATAAAAATATAATCATTCATAAAATTATTTCATTTACCAGTTTCGAAAAACAGTATTATGTCAGTTTGCTCTATTCAAGTGTTTTGGAATTCCTATCGATAGCGTTGGCCAAACGAATCGATCGAAACCCCAAATTGAACTTAACAATTCAAACAACACAATATAAAATATTTTATATTAATTACAAATACGCTCTCTCACACGATGATTCAAGAATGGATAGAGATTCAAATATAGAGGGACCTAATCGAAGAGAATTCTAACTACGAAGATAGACTCGAAGGGAAGATAAGATAATTAAATTACAAGAGAGGAAGATGGATATACTTATATTAATCGCGGGCGACGTTAACCGGGTCAACCGAGACTTAGAAAAGACAAGAATATCATTAACGAAAACAAGGACAACTTGTTGATAACATTGCGGAAAACGCGATTCATGAGATCGGCGAGGAAGACAGGAGCATTGGTTATCCATAAGGAATGACTAACCATTTATAGAAACCATTCATCCGGAAGGAAGGACTACAGGTCGAGCTCCAGGAATAAGATCGATGCAGAATTCAATTTCCCGCTTGAGAGGAAGAGAAGTGACTTCACTAAGACATCAGGATAATCCCTGACTATCAGGGTGGAGTCAAGGTTACAAGGCTGAGAATCAAGCGAGAAGACAAAAATGCCTGCAAAATACTGAGGCATTCAACATTCGATCACAAGAGAACTACCCGGTCGTCTACTAGAAAACGATTCGGGCTTTGCAAGAGATAACGGCATCAAAACCAAGGACGTAGAAATCTCCGATGAATCGATGCCTGTTGTAAAGGAGTTTCACCCCTTTACAAGTCGTACTGAGGTTGGCGGGACCACCGATGGAATCAGTCATACAATAGGATGGAATTGCCAATTGGGATAGCAAGATGTGTTCAAATTTATTACAAAGATCAACATGAATGAGGTTACCAGTTGAGGTTGAAGCTATGGGATGCTCCAATATCAAAAGGACCCGAATAGGAAAAGACAAGAATGGATTTCAGAACGAAGGGGAAAGTTCCAAAATTCAAAGGAAATCTGAATCAAAAAGGAGAAATTCAAGCTCGAACGAAGGTGATTCTGAAATTAATTTTTACTCCATATGCTAAGTTTTGCCTAAACCAGAGCTCTGATACCAACTGTAACGACCTGGTATTTGAACCGTTCAAATCGACAATAATCCACTCATGTAAGACTTGAATTGCTCAAAACAACAGATTTTAAATTTATATTTGGCAAAACTCAGCATTTACAGTAAATGAATTAATCACAGAATCACAGACAAAGAGTAATATAACAATAAGCAGCGGAATAGATAAATAGTACTTCATGAAGCTACTACAGAACCATCAGAGTATAAAACAAAATACAACAGAAATCCCAGATACACATAAGGCTCAATACAAAGGTACATGACAAGTTTGAACATAAAACTGGAAATAACTAAAAGCTAAATAGATATCAGACCGATCTTCGGGCAAAGCTCCAAGCTCCAAAGGTAAGTCTCAAAGGCTGTGACACTCAGTCTGACCCGATCATAAATCAAAACACAAAACACTCGAGTCAAGATTAACATTCTTATACAGTAAATTCAACTCAAGTGAAATGTCAACTGAAATACAAAATAACTTAAAGGATGCTTGGGATTCCCATCCTCTAAGGATCCGTTAAACTATCTACATACATAGTACAATACGCTACATATATAGTGTCTACAGTAAAGTAAAATATTAAAATAGCGTTAAGGCGTTACCCATATCCCCCTTAACACATTTTACATAATGTCGTAGTCTATACTGTGAGAAATGCGGATTAAGGATCTTAAGGCTAGAATTAACACTAGAGGGGGGTGAATAGTGTTTTAAGAAATTTGTTAAGCTTTTTGAGTTTATCTAACTTTATTAACAATGTATACACTAATTAGATACAGATATGAACACAGAATTAAACACAAATGCAAATATAAAGTAAAAGTAGTAAAGGAAAGAAAACACCGGATTTTATACTGGTTCGGAGTTACCCTACATCCAGTCCCGTACAACTAAGTACGGATTTCCTTTCAAAACTAATTCAACAATTACAACCCTCGATTTCAAGTCTACGAGGTACACCCTCCAGAATACCAATCCTTTGGGTAGAGATACTTGATTTCTGGGGCAACAATTTCACCCAATTGATTTCCAAGGCTACAATCACACCTTTTCTCGCTTGATTGATTTCAAAGGATACAATCGCACCTTTTCTCGCTAATATATTACAAAGAAGTCTATAACTCTGAATAGCACTGAGAACCTTGTAGAGATAGTGATGTAGAATCAAACTAGAAGTAATCGAGTATGATTCGATGTTGATTTCGGTAGAGTAATGGTATGATTTTGTAATAAGAAATGTGGAAGATGAAGAGGAGTGAAAATCAGAAAAATATGTTTGAAAATTCGTTGAAACTGACCCCTATTTATAGAAAACCAATAGCCATGACCATTCATGAAGAGTTATGGCGAATAGACACTTCTTTTGAAATTTGAATTTGAACTTCAACTGTCACTATGTCGACATACTACCTAGGGGCATGTCGACATCCCTCAGCCAAAATTGATAATTTGAATTTCTATAAAAACAATATTTATCTTATATAAAAACTATTTAAAACTTTATAAATATACTTGAATATAGTTGAAATTCATAAGTAAATATAAAGAACAATAAATACATAATTTAACTATAATTTTATATTTAAATCTAAGTATAAATATTAAAAGTTAAATATATTATTTGAAAAGACATTTAAAAACAGGAGTATTTTGACTTTGTAATTAAAGTTGTTTTGAGGCTAAAATTATTTAAAATCAGGATAGAGAGTTTTGAATCTTTTAAAAGGAAAGTTTTGAAATCATTTTGAAAACAAGATAATTTTGTAAAATCATTTGAATTAAAATTAGTGGATACAAAACAATGTCCCACTAGATTTTCGTAGGTTCCATCCTACTTAGGGTTCCATCCCTTTAACGAGCTCGAAGTGGATTCCATTCCACGAATAAATTGGATATTAAGATGCCAGTGCTTTTCTACGAGTTTTAACAAATATTCCTAATAAAACAGACTTAACCTTGAACTCTTGATAATCTTGATACTCGTGAGTCTTCTATCTCTGTATCTTGAATCTCTATACTGTACAGTCTTCATTCTTGATACCTGCATGGTTAGATCCTGCAAAATACACATATATCTAAACTTGTAATGTTAGTATTTATATTTCATAATCTATTCTAAGGTTGTTGTCATCAAAACCATCATCTCAAGGACTAACAATCTCCCCCTTTTTGATGATGACAACCTTTGTTTATAAAATATTCCTTCTATCCTAATAACTCCCCCTAAAACTAACAACTCCCCCTTAGTCTATGCCTAACTACCCTATTTTATACTTCTCCCCCTTTGTCATCAACGAAAACTTACTCTAAACTATATAACTCCAAACTATATAACTCTATGACGTGTTATTATAATGATAGTGTTATCATAAATAATTAACGCAGAAATATAATCCTAAACTATTAAATATCCTAACAAAGAATTCACAATAATACTAACACATATAAGAACATGAGTTTATTTATTACGAGTATGGTTTTATTTACATTTGCGTTTAAAAACATAAATAACAGAAAGAAAGAGAAGAAACTAATGTATGTTTCTGATCATGGGGGATTTATGAATCAAACAGTTTGGATAGTGGAAACAGAAATTTCCACGTTGTTCGACAAGATTCCCATTTTTATCAAAACACACTTCTCCAACGCATACCACTTGGTCATTATCCTCCTCGTGTGCTTCTTCCATTGGTTCTTCTTCTTCTTCTTCTTCGTCGCTGACCTCATGTTCTTGATTGAGTGAAGAGTCTTCATCGATCAAGATAGGGTTGGCCTGGTTATCCATTAGGAATTTTTGTAAATTCCTAAGAATCTTGCCTTGCTTTTCTTGCTCTTTTGCCATACGAAGTTGAGTCGCTTGAATTTCAGTCAACATCTGAAGAGTATCCTTCATAGACTCCTCCAATTTAGTAACACGTGCAAGAGTAGAGCATTGGAATGGACCAGAAGTAGGAGAGGGGAATAAGAAAGTTGGTTTTATGTTTGATTTAGAGGAAGATGCCATTATTATATATATTTCAGAATAGAAAATGAAGAGAAACCAAAGAGAATGAATAGGAATTCGAAATAGAGAAGAATATATAACTAAATTTTTGAATTTTGGTGGGAAAATATTTTTAAAAATAAAATCGTTATATGTCGACATGGGTCTAGTGAGGATGTCGACATGGTCCTTGTATTTTTGCCTTTTTAATTTTTTGAATTAATTTTAATTATACTCGTTATTTATATTTTATATTTCAGTTAAAGAGCAAATACCTAATTCTCTTCTTAATTTAGTAAATGTAGATTCATTTAAGGGTTTTGTTAAAATATCAGCAATTTGATTTTCAGAATTGATATAGTCGAGAGTAATTACATCTCTACTTATATTATCTCTGAGAAAATGGTGTCTGATATCAATATGTTTAGTTCGAGCATGATGAGTAGGATTTTTAGATAAATTTATTGCACTAGTATTATCACAATAAATTGGCGATCTTGATATATTTAATCCAAAATCTCTTAAGGTTTGTTGCATATATATTACTTGAGAACAAGCCAAAGCAGCAGAAATATACTCTGCTTTAGTTGTTGATAAAGAATCTGTATTTTGCTTTTTACTAAACCAGGAAACCAGAGAATGTCCCAAAAAGTGACAAGTTCCACTTGTACTTTTTCGGTCTGATTTACAACCAGCGTAATCAGCATCACGGTAAGATATTAAATCAAATGAATCGTTTTTAGGATAAAATAAGACATAATTAGAGGTGTGTTTAATATATCTTATGATACGTTTTACAGCTTTTAAGTGAGTTTCTTTAGGATGAGATTGATATCTTGCACAGAGACATACACTATGCATGATATCAGGTCTACTAGCAGTGATATAGAGTAGTGATCCAATCATTCTTCTATACAACTTTTGATCTACATCTTTCGAGAGATCTTCTTTACTAAGGTACTCATTGGTTGCCATGGGAGTGGGTTTTCCACTCGCAGTAGTCAAACCAAATTTACTAACTAGGTCTTTAGCATATTTTTCCTGACTAATAAAAATACCATTATCTAACTGTTTTATTTGCAATCCTAGAAAGAAGTTTAATTCACCCATATGACTCATCTCAAACTCTTTTGTCATTATTTCAGAAAATTCTTTATTCATTTCGAAGTTAGTTGAACCAAAAATGATATCATCTATGTATACTTGAACTAGTTGAATATCATTTTTATTTCTTTTAATAAAAAGAGTATTATCTATTTTACCAATTTCAAAATTTGATTGTAATAAATAAGATCTTAGTCTATCATACCAGGCTCTAGGAGCTTGATTTAGACCATATAAAGCTTTCTTAAGTTTGTACACATGGTTTGGTAAATTTTCATCTTCAAAAAGTGGTGGTTGTTCAACATATACTTCTTCTTTTACAAATCCATTTAAAAATGCACTTTTAACATCCATTTGAAATTATTATGATATGCGAAAGCAAGTAGAATTCTAATGGCTTCTAATCTTGCTACAGGATCAAAGGTTTCGTCACAATCTATACCTTCTTCTTGACAATAACCTTGGGCGACTAATCGTGCTTTATTTCTAACGACCTCACCTTGTTCATTCATTTTATTTTCATAGACCCATTTAGTTCCAATTATAGTTTTATCTTCAGGTCTAGGAACGAGTTCCCAAACTTCATTTCTTGTGAATTGATTTAATTCTTCTTGCATAGCCAAAATCCATGAATCATCAGTTGATGCTTCTTTAGGATTTTTGGGTTCAATAGATGATATAAAAGCTACATTACTCATTTGACTTAGTTGATTTCTAGTTTTAACAACAGATTGCATATCTCCAAGTATATTTTCTATAGGGTGATCTTTTAAAAGTCTAATCCTTTTATTAGGATGATTTAATTCATTATTAGTTTCAGTTGACTCTTGGTTTTGAGTAATTAAATCCTCTTCATCATTTGTAATTTCAAAATCTTTTAAATTTTCATCAAACGAAACATGCATTGTTTCTTCGATGGTGTTAGATCTCAAATTAAAAACTCTATAAGCTTTACTTCTATTAGAATATCCGATAAAGATTCCTTTGTCGGATTTAGGATCAAATTTATCCAAATTATCTTTTGTATTTAAAATAAAACATTTACTTCCAAAAATTCTGAAGTATGATACCTTAGGTTTCTTTCCATGAAGAAGTTCATAAGGTGTCTTATCAGTTAAAGGTCTAATTAAAATTCTATTCAAAATATAACAGGCGGTAGCAACAGCTTCTGCCCAAAAGTGTTATGGTAAATTACTATCTGAAAGCATAGTTCTCGCACACTCTTGTATCGTTCTATTTTTACGTTCAACTACTCCGTTTTGTTGTGGAGTTCTTCGAAATGAGAAATTGTGAGTTATTCCCTTCTTATTGCAGAATTCCTCAAACTTTTCATTTTCAAATTCACCACCGTGATCACTACGAATAGTTATAATTTTTAAAGATAATTGATTTTGAATCCTTTTTGTAAAGTTTTTAAAACATTCAAAAGTATCACTTTTATGTTTCAAAAATATTGTCCATGTAAATCTAGAATAATCATCTACAATTACAAAAACATATTTACTATAATTTATTGACAAAATTTGAGATGAACCAAATAAATCAAGATGAAGTAACTCAAGGGGTTTTGAAGTTGAAATCATATCTTTTAATTTAAAGGAACTTTTTCTAAGCTTTCCTAATTGACATGCATCACATAAACTATCTACTTTAAAATTCATTTTAGGGAGACCTCTTACTAGATCATGTTTTGACAGTCTAGATCAGAGTTTGAAATTCAAATGTCCAAATCTCTTATGCCAAATCCAAGGGTCACTTGTATTTGCCAAAAGACATAGGTTATCATTTGAAACTTTCATACTAAGAATATAAATATTCTTTTCCTAGTTCCCTCAAATATTATGGTTGAGTTATTATCTTCAATATGACATTTATCTTTTTCAAATTTAATTTTATATCCTTTATCACATAGTTGACTTATACTTAGCAGATTGTGTTTTAGATTCTTAACTAGCAAAACATTAGTAATAATAGGAGTTTCAGAGTTGCCGACATTGCCGATGCCAATCACGTATCCTTTCGAGTTGTCTCCAAAGTTAACCAGTCCTCCGTCTTTGTATATAACATTCTTCAGCATATCTGGATTACCAGTCATGTGTCTAGAGCAACCACTATCAAGTATCCACTTATTCCTTTTGATCTGCACAGATTGTCCATTGTGGATTGATTCCTCAATACCCATAAAGCATCTTTCCTACACATTATAAACTTTGAGTAGACAACTAGAATTTTAATAACATTCATATGCAGACTCATGGAACAATGATGGTTTAAACAATTTTAAACTAGTTTTAACAGATTTTTAAAAAATAGCCATTTAAAAAAAATTCAAAATTCAGATTATGAAACTTTTGAAAACAAAGCTCTGATACCAAATGTGAGAAATGCGGATTAAGGATCTTAAGGCTAGAATTAACACTAGAGGGGGGTGAATAGTGTTTTAAGAAATTTGTTAATCTTTTTGAGTTTATCTAACTTTATTAACAATGTATACACTAATTAGACACAGATATGAACATAGAATCAAACACAGATGCAAATATAAAGTAAAAGCAGTAAAGGAAAGAACACGCCGGATTTTATACTGGTTCGGAGTTACCCTACATCCAGTCCCGTACAACTAAGTATGGATTTCCTTTCAAAAGTAATTCAACAATTACAACCCTCGATTTCAAGGCTACGAGGTACACCCTCTAGAATACCAATCCTCTGGGTAGAGATACTTGATTTCCGAGGCAACAAGTTCACCCAATTGATTTCCAAGGATACAATCGCACCTTTTCTCGCTTGATTGATTTCAAAGGCTACAATCACACCTTTTCTCGCTAATATATTACAAAGAAGTCTATAACTCTGAATAGCGCTGAGAACCTTGTAGAGACAGTGATGTAGAATCAAACTAGAAGTAATCGAGTATGATTCGATGTTGATTTCAGTAGAGTAATGGTATGATTTTGTAATAAGAAATGTGGAAGATGAAGAGGAGTGAAAATTAGAAAAATATGATTGAAAATTCGTTGAAACTGACCCTTATTTATAGAAAACCAACAGCCATGACCATTCATGAAGAGTTATGGCGAATAGACACTTCTTTTGAAATTTGAATTTGAACTTCAACTGTCACTATGTCGACATACTACCTAGGGGCATGTCGACATCCCTCAGCCAAAAAATGATAATTTGAATTTCTATAAAAATAATATTTATCTTATATAAAAACTATTTAAAACTTTATAAATATACTTGAATATAGTTGAAATTCATAAGTAAATATAAAGAACAATAAATACATAATTTAACTATAATTTTATATTTAAATCTAAGTATAAATATTAAAAGTTAAATATATTATTTGAAAAGACATTTAAAAACAGGAGTATTTCGACTTTGAAATTAAATATGTTTTGAGGCTAAAATTATTTAAAATCAGGATAGAGAGTTTTGAATCTTTTAAAAGGAAAGTTTTGAAATCATTTTGAAAACAAGATAATTTTGTAAAATCATTTGAATTAAAATTAGTGGATACAAAACAATGTCCCACTAGATTTTCATAGGTTCCATCCTACTTAGGGTTCCATCCCTTTAACGGGCTCGAAGTGGATTCCATTCCATGAATAAATTGGATTTTGTTATCCCGCCTTTTGGCAAGGCCGAGATATCAAGGAATTGATCAGAAACCTAGAGTTGCTCGTTATGGACATCTAGTGCACATAAGTCTACCCTGGATATCGATGAATTTTGTCCGACTCCGGATCGAGCTACAATTAATATGGCATGACTAGAAAAGAAAAGGAGGCCAACATTCCAAGTTTCACGTCAATCCAAGTTCATGTGATCAAGTTATGATGGATGCAAGTTGAAGGGAAAAGCATGTTTTCGTATCCATCAGAAAGTCTCATTTCGTATCCATCAAGGAGCGTTGGTTCGTACCGATAAAGTTAGCCATGTCTCTAATCCTTCGATTTCGTATCGATGGACTTCGTATCCATCGATGGCCCTCATTTCGTATCCATCGATTTCGTATCGATCAGAATGGCCAGGTCCACGTACCAATGAACTTCGTACCAATTAGCCTTCAGCCAGAGAGACTTGTTTGAATCCATCAGTAAGTCGTCTACTTCGTAAAGATCACCTAACGTCAACTTCGCATCCATCAGAGATTCAATGCTTCGTATCCATCATGGGACCACGTTCGTACCCATGAGCAGGAGTTTGTTCGTATCTAGCGAGTCACCAAACTTGGATGACGTGTCATCCCTCGAAGCGAACGAGGCGAGATCTATGGAGTCGAAACGGTCAACACGGAGTGAAGACCGGATCAAAGCGAAGTGCGTGCGCCACATCATCTCAGGAACACGTGCAGTCATCGACACGAAGGGATGGAGTCGAAGCCATGGAGATGAACCAAACAGCCTTCGAGAAATTCCATTTCGTATCGACTGTATCGCCTGATCCACTGATCCAAATCCAATGAAACTTTCACAGAATCTTGCATATACACTAAGGAGTATCTCTGCCAAATTTTAGCTCGATTGGACATCATCTTGATCGATACGAAATGGATTTGTATCGATCACAGATCGAGGCGAAACTTCATGAGATTGGTCGCATGGGCCCCCTCACGTGCCAGAACGAGTCTCCTGAAATTTGAGCGGAATCTCAGCCTCCTACGCCTATAAATAGAGCCCCAGAGCATACAGAAAAGGGGGCTTTTTGATTCTGAAGCGTCCAGACTCTACCGGATTAAGATTTGCATCCTACCTTTGCTGTTAACTTCAAATTCTAATCTGTAATCCTCTGTTGTTTGCTGTAATCGCTTGTAATCATTGAAAGAGAAACAATAAAATCATCAAAACTTCATAGTGGACGTAGGCGTCACGCCGAACCACTCTAAATTGCTTGTCTGAGCATTTTATATTTCTGTTTGTTGGAGTTTTTGTTAGATAACCTTTGTTTTACATTTACAATCTTTACTTTATCTCTTCAAATAACTCCCGAAGAGTGTTGTGCCCATTTTTGGTACAAACACTTTGGTGCTTTCACTGAGAAAAAAACCCAGTTTTTTCCTTCTGCTCATTGGATCTACTGCCGATACCGGATTGCAAACATCCAAGGGGGAAGATCCAGATCTGTCGTCAAGTGGTTCCTTCTATTCTATTTAGATTGCTCCAGATCTAAGAGGAACTGCATTCATCCATATTTTCGTATCCATGCTCTCAAATCCAGAAAATACGATCGATTTCGTATCCATCATTTCGTACCCAGAAAATATGTCAAAATTCGAATCGATCATTTCGACTCGATCTGCTTCGCATAGCTCTGTTCGTATCGATTGCCTGTGCTCTGTTCGTATCGATCGCTTGTGCTCTGTTCGACTCGATCTGCTTCGCATCGCCCTGTTCGTATCGATCGCCTGTGCTTTGTTCGTATCGATCGCTTGTGCTCTGTTCGTATCGATCGTCTGTGCTCTGTTCGTATCGATCGCAACTGCTCCAATTCGTATCAATACTCACACGCTGTTCGTATCGATCCATCTGCGTCCAATTCGTATCGATACGAAATTTCAAAAAAAAATGTTTTTCGGGTACGACCCAGATTTCCTAAAAAGAGGCTAAATCCTAGCCGTAGCCGGGTGCATGGTCATGGATCGTTAGGTGGTGCAGTCGGCATGGATGTTTGCAAATGAGAAAGGATGGCAGGTTATAGGAAAGCGAATGATGGGTGGTGAAAGGCTAGCGGCATGGAGGAAAAGAAAAGTGGATCGGCGAGCAAAGGAGGGAGGGCGCAGTAGTGGTATCGGCCATTGACACGCATGCAAAAGCTACAGGAATACATATATATGCTTTGCGTTATAAACAATATTATTTTATTTAGAAGAAAGCAACATAACAAACAGGGAAGAGAAGAGCAAGAGCGGAACGAACCAGAAATAAAAATGGAAACCAGAGAATAGAGAAAGCCAAGTGACAATTGATGGGAATAATAATAGCTAGCGGCTATTTACTTTACCAGCTAGACAAACTAAAAGACATAGAAAGCTCAAAAGACTCAAATGCGGACCTGATACGGTTAATCGTGACGTAGATTTCACCGCGTATCGGATACCGAAATGCACGGTTGAATATACAGCAAAGATCAACATGATGAGACAAAAAGAATGGTACACAGATATCAGCGATACGACCACCCTATCAAAAGTCGATATTCGCTGCCAAAACTGCTGCTAATTTGCTGAAAATAAAATAAACGGAGCTATAGTAGTCCAAATTTGGCGAAACGAAATATGACGTCTTACTTAGAAAATGATTTACAATTTTATTATATAAAAATATTCAGGTTTCGAAAATATTTTATTTCCATCAAATTAACTGATTTTAAATTGAATAGAAATTTACACAACAGAACTAACTTTCATATTTTCCAATAAAATTTACCATTTGCTATGTTTAAATAAATGTATTCCAAATATGAAATTTTCATAGCTATATTTTATTATTTAAATTTCATGAAAAATTCAGTTAATTACATTATAAAATAGAATTTACTGGTCCTTACAAACAAATAGCGGAAACTAGAAATATAGGGTAATACCCCATAGCTCCTCCAAGCTCGTCCCCGTACAACAGCGACATCACCAACCTGTCATCTACTTTGCTCATTTAAGAGCATCCAAAATGATAAGAAGCAAAACATAAAACCATGGGTCAGACAACAGTTTGGTGTGAGCGGTAATGAATATCAAAAGCTATACTGGAAAATATGGTACTATACAGGTACACAAAACCATACCTGACCAATCCCTGCAATCAAAGAGTTAGCATATAATAATAAGATATAATATGCTACTCAAAATAAACAACAATAGGATAATGTAACAGAATATGATAGAAGAATCTAAGTAGCCTCCTCCATTGGCCCTACCCCCAATCACTTCTCCAGCATTCCTATTGATGACAGCCTACCCAAAAGCAGACATAACAATCATAGCAACCATAGAATCCAAAACCTAGCTATCATCTTCTAAAGCCATGAACATATGATAACTCGTATGGCCTTGTCCTTGCTTTGTCAAATACTAATAGAAATCCCGGTTCTTGAATGTGGGTTACTGTTATATTAGACGGTTGAAATCTTGTATGCATGTGTTCAATATATTTAGAAGTTTGTTTAAGTAAATGATTAGTCAGTCTAGAAGAAGGGATGGGCTTTGCCATATTGCTTTTAGTGGAACTGTCTGTTCAACTTATCTCAGATTTTGAAAATACACAATTTTATATATTGCTTTTAACTATTAAGAATGTAATAAGATTTATATTATGAGGGGAAAAAAGGGGTTTGCTAGTGTTATTTCCTAATTGGCAAATCCTATTTAGAACTCCAATTGTTGTCTTTATAGTGGGTACCCATGCATTATTTTCTCCACAATCAAATAACGAAGAAGAAAAATAAAAATCAAAAATCAATAAAGGTGGTAAACAAGCATCCACGTTATACAATCATTCATCATATGATCTCTTCCTCAAGCTTCATTGGTTCAATTACCCACAACCAAAATACGAACGGAAGCCACACCACACAATAATCTAACACTATGTGATACCTCTTTACCACCTAACCCAGACCCTGTCGGTCCAGAGTACACGATTTGCGCTACCAGCCCTCGGGTGCCCCCGCATATAGTACCCTTGCTTTGAACACAACCAGAATACTTTGAGTCATCAACGGTTCCTTGGCACTCCCAAATCTTCAGAGCTTTCTACAACTCCAATCCATTTTCGGGAACGAGCCTACTACTTGTTAGAACCTTGAATTTTGATGTTTTGATTATGACAACTATATAAGTAAATATTATATGAACTAACCAAGTTTACAGGAGAAGATAATCAGAAATATATGAAGACCGGATTCTAGAATGTTGCTATAATGTTTTTGTTAGGCATAGAGTCTGAGTCTAGATGTAGATAAATGTTAAAATCTCTCCGAAGTGGTATACACATACACTCAGAACAAAAATATTGGCAAATCAAAAGAACTACATAAAAACATTGCATTCAGCCGGCTGAATGATCCCTTTCATCCAACTGAATGTTGTACATGTTCAAAGACAAATAAGAACATTCAACCGGCTGACTTACAATATTCAAATGGCTGAATTGTATCTTTTTTGTGCTATTTCTTTGCTGTTTTGATTTTCACTTGATTCAGCTAGCTGAAACGTTCAGTTCAGACGGCTGAATATCTATAACGACTAGTTTTTGAAAAGGTGCTTATCTTTTATGAACAGAAACAACTCCTGATTCAAGAGTAGCTTCAATATCTCTTCATGGCTACTCTTCATGAACAAATGCAATATTTTATCCCTATAAATAGCAAAGAATTTCAACGTCTTAAAAATCAATTCAATTTTCTTAATTCTTGCTATTTATACTCAAAAGCTTTCTACGTACAAGAACTCTATTTGATCATTTATATATTCAAGTTTATTCTAGTTTAATCAAATAAACTTCCTTTCTTCATGAAAAGACTTATCAGTGCTATTCAAAGAACATAATCAGACATATATTTCTTTCTAATTGAAGTCATGTTCGGTTGTTCAGGCAGTTAAAAGTCCTACTCTATTGCTTAGGCGGTTGAAGTCCTGTTCGATTGCTCAGGTAGTTTCTTACCTATTCCTCCTGGTTAAGAGAGGGTTGATGGTTGAATTCCAGAAGGAGTCTATGACTGGACGTAGAACGTGAAAGTTTGAACCAATATAAAAATTCCTGGTGTAATTTACTTTACCGCTTTAATTTTATACTTACATTCCACACAAGTAGATATATTGTTTAATATTCCATATTATACGATTCATAGTTACTTTCATTTGGTATCAGAGCAAGGCCATCATATAACCATGACAAAGTTATTTGATATTCAAATAATATGGAAAATAACACTAGCACAAGTTTTATTGAAGGTCAATCCACTGCACGACGACCACTGTTTAATGGATTAAACTATAATTATTGGTCAACTAGAATGAGAATTTATATGCAAGCAAATGGATATGACACTTGGAATATCACTCAAAATGAATACACTGTACCTATTACACCATATGAACAATGGTCTAACACATAAAAATTAGATGCTACTGCTAATGCTAAAGCCATGATTATGTTGTTTTGTTCATTAGACAAAATAAGTTTAACAGAGTTAGTAGGTGTAATTCGACATATGAAATTTGGCATACACTTAAAGTTACACATGAAGGTACTAATAAAGTTAAACAAAGCAAGATCTCTATGCTTAAGAACCCGTTCCAAAACTTTAAAATGTAGCAAGATGAAACTATAAATGAGGGAAAAATACATAGATTTTGATATCGTTTCAAAAATCCTCAACTCTTTAACGGATGAATGGGAACAAAATGTCTTAGCAATTGAAGAAGCTAATGACATTTCAACCATAAAACCAGAAGAGTTGATAGGAAATCTAATGTCATATGAAGTAAATTTACAGGCAAAAAGAGCTCAGGCACAAGACAAAAAGACAATAGTATTCCAGGTCGAAAAATCAGATTCAGATGAAGATGATATGGCGTTTATAGCAAAAAATTTCAAAAAAAAATTGAAATTTAGAAAGAGCAATAAATTTGGAAATAACAAGAACACCAACAAACCATTAGCTTCAAATCTCGAATGCTATGAATGTCACAAAAAGGGTCACAAAAAGAAGGACTGTCCTGATCGTAAGAAAGACAAGTACAAGAATAAAAGAGACAAATATAAGAAGAAGCAAGAATTTTCTGTTACATGGGATGATTCAGAATCGTCTTCCTCATCAGACAGTGACAGTGATAGTGACGCAGAACAAGCCAATGTATGCTTTATGGCTACAAATGACGATGTAAGTGATCTTTTTTTTGATGATTTAGTAGATATAAACTCAGAACTTCTAGAAAGATTATCAAAAGAAAATATAAAGATACACCTGGAAAGTTAAATAGAACTGAAATTGAAGTATATATGTTAAAAGATGAGAAGAAAATTTTAGAAGAAGAACTTGTAATTGCTCAAGAATCTTGTTCTAATACTACTCTCAGCTTACGATGCTAAGTAGGGAAATAGAAACTCAAAAATAAAAGAATGATATCCTTTTATCTAAAAATCACAAACTAAAATCTACTGTTAAAATATTAGAATTAGATATCTCTAGTCTTAAAACAAATTAGATTACCAACAACATTTCTAATTTTAATAAAGGAAGAGAAAATCTTTCTAGAATTATAGAAAATTCACAAGCTACTTCAAATAAAAGAGGATTAGGATATAATAAGACGACAAAATTCCTAAAAATAATAGTTCCTTATATACAAACTTTAAAAAGAAAAATAATACTTTTGTAAAACCATTTTAAAAGGTTTTAATCATCCAAAATATATTAAGATTTGGGTTCCAAAAACAAACAATTATCTGATTAGAAATAAGTATATAAAATATTTTATAGATACAGTTCATAAAAGTGAAAATTTTGCTTATAAAGGGAATTCTAAACCCTCTTGAGTTTGGCTTCCTAAGACCTAACTCTTAAGACCCTAACAAAAAGTGGGTACCAATATCATTTCTATATTTTTTGCAGGTACCAATTAAGAAAAAGATACTTGATAGTGGGTGCTCAAAACACATGATAGGAAACAAAAGACATGCTTACTAACATTCTCATATATTAAAACCTTTATCGCATAGTTGGCTTATACGAATTATGTTCTAAATTTTTAACTAGTAAAACATTTGTAATAAGAGGTAAGTTAGATGTATCGTCATTCCTCACATCGCCTTTGGCGATGATATATTCTTTGGAATTATCTCCAAATGTGACAAATCCTTCATCTAAGTAAATAATGTGATCTCAAGAAAATTCCGACCTCTCATCAATTGTATTCAACACTCCAACTTTGGATTCATCTAATAAATCTACTCCAGTGTATGTTCCAGTAAAGATTACTCCATCTCATAATCACCATATTGGATATTCACCAAACAACAAAAGAGCTAGAAGAACTTAGAATTTTGATCACCTTCTACCAAGGAGAAAATCGATGATATTCATCACTACCAGCGTGAAACTTTAAGTATACAACGTGAGATGTATTATGAGCAAAAACACCATGGAAGACGTTTAAATTTTCTTGAACAATTTGCTCTAAAATTCTATGGAACTACTCCTAAACAAGGTGTGCACAATCTATCTCCTCGACGACCTCATGTATCTCCAAATTCTTGGGATCAAGATGCTCCTATTCAACGTAATACTTGGTCTCTTATTAATCCATTACGAGATGACACCAAAGTTGCACCAAGCTCGTTTGAAATTTCCACTTCAAACGAATCCAAGACCTCTGAAAAATAAAGTTTATGTTTTCATAAATTTATGTTCATAAAATTGTTATTGTAATTTGGATAAATAATACGTTTATTGAAATAAAATTATATTTTTAATATGAGAATAAAAGCTTCCAAACAAATATATATATGGCATACATTGATAACCAAAATAGAAATTACTGAAAATAGGCTAACCAAACAAAATTCAACAGATTCAACCGGCTGGATGTAAGGATTTAGATGACCGAATATTCATACATATAAAAAATTTACCCACAATTCAACCGACTGAACCCACCCCTTTAACCGGCTGAATCATTGCAATTTCAACTGTTTTCTTGCAAGTATTTGTCCATGCTTATGTGAAATGTCTACCTATTTTATTTCTCATATCAACTAGTTATTTTCCTTTTTGTCGATGATAAAGGGGAGAATAAGATTGATAGGGGGAGTATTCAGTCAGGGGGAGAAATATTAAACTATATATTTAAAACTTACATAGTTGTCATCATCAAAAAGGGGGAGAATGTTCGAACCTCGAATTTTTATGTTTTGATTGTGAAAACTATATAAGTAAATATTATGTAACAACCCGGAAATTTTAATGGTTTTAATAACGTAATTAACTGATTTTTTGTGATATTTTAAATAATTGAATTTGGGAATGAAAATTTGATATTTGAAATACGTCTATTTAAACATAGCAAATGGTAAATTTTTATCAGATAATATGCAAGTTTATTGTTCTTGTGTAATTTTATTTCAATTTAAATCAGTTAATATTTGATGATAATAAATTATTTTCCAAACCTGAATATTTTCATATAATAAATTTGTAAATCATCTTCTGAGTGAGATGTCATATCTCGTTTCGTCAAATTTGGATTGCTATTGCTCCGTCTATCTTATTTTCAGCAAATTAGCAGCATTTTCGGTACCGAATATCGACTTTTGATAGGATGGTCGTATCGCTGATATTTGTGTACCATTTTGATCGTCTCGTCGTGCTGATCTCCATAGTCTATTCATTTGTGTGTTTTGAAGTCCGGGAGACAGCGAAATCTACGGAACGATTTCCGTATCGGTTCCGAAATTTGGCTTTTGGATTTCCCGTGACCATTCATTTTCTCGCTGTGTGTAAACCAACAGCCATCAACATTTATCAATTCAGCTTCTGACCCTTTCTATTCCCAACGTTCAACATAATTTGTTGGTTCACGTATTATATGCTGCTTCCTTTCATTCATTAAAAAAAGGGAAACTAAGGTTTCATTTTTTATCCTGTATCTTCCTTTTTGTTGCCTGCTCATCATCATTCTTTCCCAAGCCTGCGTCTCTTCCAGGATCACCGCTCCTCCCCACCATCTCT
This sequence comes from Allium fistulosum, assembly GCA_030737815.1. NCBI lineage: Eukaryota > Viridiplantae > Streptophyta > Magnoliopsida > Asparagales > Amaryllidaceae > Allium > Allium fistulosum. The sequence goes on from CM060901.1 coordinate 921,428,705, forward strand.
TTCCTCCACCGCAAACCTGATCTTCGCCCACCAACTCACCCACCTCGGCTCAAACTCCTCTCTCACTCGCAGCCCCTGCTTCTTAGATCCAACCAAACCCTCCCTGAACTCGAGACCCTTCCATCATCCCTGCTATGCCGCTAACATCAAGCCACCACCCAGCACCAATTGCTGCACCCGTGCATCCATCAGCCTCGTGCCCAAAGGCCTCCACCTTCCATGCTTCCGCTACTGCCATGCCTCTCTCACTCAGCCCCCTTTCTTTGCATAAGGTGTGTGTGTGTGTATATATATATATATATATTATACTTATAGGTTAGTTTATAAATTCATATATGTATTCAGTTCGAATATATATATATCATGTTGTGTTAGTTTTGAAATATAAATATGGTTTGTTTTGAAAAAGAAGTATATATACATGTGGAAGTTTTCATATATATATCTTAGTTTTATATGTGTAAGTTATATAGGTATATGTATTAGCTGGTAAGTTGTATATATAATTATATATATATATATATATTGTAAGTTATGTGCTGTTTTATATATGTAAGTTTATAAGATTTATATTCTGTCAACATAAATATGTTGGTTTTAAATAAGCTATTGAGTCTGCATATAAGTTTTATATTCTACATATTTTGTACGTTTATATATAAGTTATATATTGGTATATATAAGTGTTGTTTGGTTATAGTCTATATATTAGTTTTAGATTGTATAAGTTTAGATATAGGTTTAGTTTATATATTATTATATATAGTTGGTATAAGTATTGCTTTTAGTTGGCATGTTAGTCATAATATGAAGGCTGTACTATAGTTGTTACAGTATTGTATTATTATAGTGATATATATTATATTGCAAAGTTTTGGGAATGGTTGCTTCTATATTTTTTGTAAGGATATATGATCTGTTTCAAAATATTTACTTAAAATTTTATTGGTTTTCGCAATTGATTTAATATATGTATTTAAATTAAAATATATAAATATATATAACATGTATTTTGATGTTTTATATATATATATATATTTGATTCGAATATATGTATATATGTTTAAAGGTAATATTGATTTTCGTATATATATATTTTAAAGATTTTTTATGTGTGTTTGAGTTTAGAATATGATTCTTTCCATACACATATATATATACAGTTACATATAGTTATATATATAAGTTCACTCATATAACTGATCTTCATCAATCTAGTTTTGATTTGATTTCGTCAATTTCCAAGCCATCAGCTTTGCTCGTCAAATTCGCGTTCGATTTTGCTTTGCTTTGGAATTCGTGCTTGGATTCGTAACTCATTCCATTGTCGACTCTCTCTAGCCTCGAAAGGTGAGCAATCACTCACGATTAACGTTCTTATATTTATTAGATTTGATTTCATCTGAAACGACAATTGAAATATGATGTTAATTTGAACTGTTAATTACTTAATTGTTATATATGATATGCTATTATCTGTAAATTGTTCACCTGTGAGATATGACACAATATCTTGTTGTTTATATTTTATTTATCACTGATGATATATGCCTATTATTGATATGTTATATTATTATCATATATGTTCTCACTCTGCAAGTTCCCTGTTAGTTTAGAATTCCCTATGGGTTGAAATGATATATACCCGAACGATCTTGTAGAATAGGAGAAAATCGTTATGGGTTGAAATGATAAACCAAACGATTTTCATTTAATTGAATATGGGATTGCGGGTTGAAATGATATATATACCCGTAAATATTTAAATTACAGATTTAAATGATAAATACCTGTATCACTTGACCATAGGATAGAAAATTATATACTGACACCGTTGGTCTATTTCGAAATGATTTCCATAGTTTTGAAAGGAAATATATGGTTTAAATAAATATTGATTTTAAGATATTATATATCTAAATGTTATTTTATAAAGGTTTTAAATTTTTGATTTTAAAATTTTATGTTTGGAAATTTAAAATTTATAAGTTAGTTTTGAAACTATAAATTTTAAGATTTTACTTAAAAATTTTACTATTCTAAAATATATAAAATAAGTTTTAATAGAAAATAAATTTAATAATAATTTTTAATTTAATAAAATTTAATTTAATTAGTATATAATATTTTTAAGTATTTACTTAAATTTATATTAATATTTTAAAATAGATTTTATAACTTTAATAATAAAGGTTGGAAGGGTAAATTAATGTTGACTTGGAATTTAAATCAGTTAATAATTGAATTTAAGAAAGAATTGATTTAAACTTATTAGTTTTGAGATTTTGAAAAGATATGATTATAACTTGGTTTATAACTTGATTTGATAAAAAGGTGATTAAACGAATATTCAAAATTTTTAAATAAATTGAGATTGAATATTTAATATTGATTTAAATTTATAAATTGGGATTTTAATAAATTAAGTGAATACTTTCCAATTTGAATAAAGGTAAAGTTAAATGTTGAAATATAAATGAAATTTATATTGTGAATGTTTGAATATTTAAACTTAAATCGTATTGGAATTGAAGAGATAGTTCAAACCCGGATTTGAAACCGATTTAGATTGAAATGGTTTAATTGAGAATTTGAATTGAATCTTGACCTTTAAATTTGAAATGGTTAAACTAGAATTGATTTAAATTGAATTTTGGAATTCAAGATGATTTGAATTGACTTGCGAAATTGGAGGAAACTATTTTATTATATAAAGTATTTTAAATATATAAACTATTTTATTATATAAAGTATTTTTAATATATAAACTATTTCAATTTATAACTATTTTTAATATATAAAATATTTTCAACATCTAAACTGTTTAGGTGGAAACTATTATGATTACAGAAGTGCTATGATTTCAAAAGTGCTATGATTTCAAAAGTGCTATGATTTCGAAAGTGTTATAATTATGAAAGTGTTACGGTTTTGGAAATGAATATTATTTAAGTGAATAATGATATTGAATTGATATGGGTTTTGAAATGAATATGATATTTTGATATGAAGTATAAACTATTTGGAATGAAATGACCATGGTGTGAAATAAGCGTTTGGTTATTAAAGAGACCGGGATCGGATATTGTTATACTCTCTGCCAATACCGAAAACCATTTTAACAACTGTGCACGTGGTGGAGATTCCAGAATGAAGTAGGATGGTTCGGTGACGATTCTATATGGTATTTACGTAGCCCTGGCTCCCGTGAGTCAGCTTGATGCGGCTAAAATAGGAGCTATACTGGGCCAAGTGAGGTCATTCCTCCGATCAGGCACATTTCTTCGATACCATTCTATTGCTTTTGTGATTTGATTGGGTGCATCCTTTTATTTGGGAGTGTGTCATGAGGTGGGAGGTAGTAGCTGCTATGCATTACCACCAGACCGGGAGTGCAAATGGTATATCTACCCTGACATTGCCTCAAGTGCCTTGTCGCATGCCTTATCGTGCCTTCCACGAGTTTGTTTTGTACCGTACCTATGTGGTGTCCTCTGGGTAAACCTCCAGTTTATAGAGGAGCGTACGGCATTGTATAGACTATAGGAATATATAAAATGTGTTAAGGGGGATATAGGTAACACCTTAACGCTATTTTAATACTTTTACTTTACTATATACATATTATAATAGCGTATATTACTACATAGTAGATAGTTCCACGGATCCTTAGAGGATGGAAATCCTAACTATCCTTTAAGTTACTTGTATTTCAGTTGACATTTCACTTGAGTTGAATTTATTAATATAAGAATGTTAATCCTGACTCGAGTGTTTTGTGTTTTGCTTTACGCTCGGGTCAGACTGAGTGTCACAACATTTGAGACTCACCTTTGGAGTTTGGAGCTTCACTTGGAGATACGTCTGTATCTATTCAGCTTTTAGCTATCCAGTTGTTTTGTTCAGTCCTGCCATCTATTTGTATTCGAGACTACATTGTATTTGAGATATTCTGTTGTATTTTATTTCAAACTCTGTTGTTTATATAGTAGCTTCATGAACTACTATTTATCTTTTCCGTTGCTTATTGTTATATTATTCTGTGTCTGTGATTCTATGATTGATTTATTTACTGTATATGCTGAATTTTGCCAAATATGAATTAACAATCTGATATTTTGAGCAATTCAAGTCCGACAAGTGTGGATGCGAATGGTTCGAAATACCGGGTCGTTACATATTATATGAACTAACCAAGTTTGCAGGAGAAGATAATTAAAAACATATGAAGACCAGATTCTAGAATGTAGCTACAATGTTTTTGTTAGGCATAGAGTCTGAGTCTAGATGTGGATAAATGTTAAAATCTCTCCGAAGTGGTATACACATATGCTCAGAACAAACATATTGGCAAATCAAAAGAACTACATAAAACCATTGCATTCAGCCGGCTAAATGACCTCTTTCAGCCGACTGAATGCTGTACATGTTCAAAAATAAATAAGAACATTCAGCCGGCTGACTTAGAATATTCAGACGGCTGATTTGTATCTTTTTGTGCTATTTCTTTGCTGTTTTGATTTTCACTTGATTCAGCTGGCTGAAATGTTTAGTTCAGACGACTGAATATCTATAACAGCCAGTTTTTGAAAAGATGCTTCTCTTTCATGAATAGAAACAACTTCTGATTCAAGAGCAGCTTCCTTATCTCTTCATGGCTACTCTTCATGAACAAATGCAACTTTTTATCCCTATAAATAGCAAAGAATTTCAACATCTTAAAAATCAATTCAATTTTATTAATTCTTGCTATTTATACTCAAAAGCTTTCTACGCACAAGAACTCTATTTGATCATTTATATATTCAAGTTTATTCTTGTTTAATCAAATAACTTCCTTTCTTCACAAAATACACTATATACCACAAAGGAGAAGATTATAGGAAGGGTGTACTCTAAAGACTTACTAGTGCTATTTAAAGAGCATAATCAGTCAGATATTTCTTTATTATTGAAGTCCAGTTTGGTTGCTCAGGCGGTTAAGAGTCCTACTATGTTGCTTAGGCGGTTGAAGTCCTGTTCGGTTGCTCAGGCAGTGTAATACCTATTCCTCCGGGTTAAGAGAGTGTTGATAGTTGAATTCCAGAAGGAGTCCGGGACTGGACGTAGAATATGAAAGTTGGAACCAGTATAAAAATTCCTGGTGTCATTTACTTTACCACTTTAATTTTTACTTACATTCCGCACAAGTAGATAAATTGTATAATATTCCATATTATACGATCCATAGTTACTTTTACTACTCATCCCAATCCATTATCTTACAGCCTCATTCCATCCCGAGCTGTCAATCTACTCCTTCAATCCTACCCTTTATCCGAGTTTCCAACCGCAGAGTTAAAACTTCATCATGCCATAACTACCAAACCGTAGAAGCAATCAGCGAGCCACAACTTCCAGCATGATCCATAAACAGCCCTGAGTCTTCCCTCCAGATCTCATTAGCTTTGGAGCCCATAATTTGGATCGGTACCGATCCAATTGGATCGATATCGATCAAAACACTTAGCCAATTTTGGCTCCCTCTCACTTCCAGCCTCTAGTACACTTCCTCTAGATACCATAAACCCCTAGCTTTCCTTCTTAGCCTCTTGGTCCTTCCATCTATGCTTCATAGCCGATCCAACATAGATGATCCATCATATCTTCAACACTTGGCCTATCCTCTGATCCAACTTCATAGAGTATCACGGGAACCCATGCTCTAACATCCCCCTAGATCTCACTTCGATCGGTGCACGAAATTCGGATCGGTACCGATCCAATTGGATTGGATCGGTATCGATCCAAATACATAGCCCTAATCATTGTGAAATTTTCAGGGCGTCTTCCTTGCGTGCTCTAGAGCCTATCCTCCAAGTTTCGTGCGAATCCAACGAACTTTGCTCCCGATGCTCCGATCACCAATCTAAGTACTAAAACATACACGACACTAGCAAACGAATCAAGCATAGCAAGCAATTTCAAACACAATAATGAATCAAACATAGCAAATCAATCAATTACATCCAATCATAAACATTCAAGTCATCCAATTCAATCAATGATCATAAACAAGCATAGATCTAATATAAATCATAGAATTACATAGCCATATATGCACAAATGACACTAGCCAATGATCTAATCCATATTACATGTTTAGTTAGGTCGATCTAGGGTTTCTAAATCTGAAATTACCTATGTCTAATCAATTTAGTTTAATTTGAAAATTCTAACTTATAATCACCTAATTACAACATATAATCCATTGTAGACTAGTGAGAGATCATAACCACTCACCAAATCTACCAAACCTATGAAATATGATGAAGATCCAATCTAAATAGCGACAAATCGAATAAAGATGTAATCCAAATAATGAAATCAAGCTCGTTGTTGAAGATCAAGCCTCTAATTTGCAATTAGGGACGATTTGAGATGAAATCCAATAAGATGAATGGAGAATTAGAGAGGAGTTATGGTTTAGGACTGATATCAAATGAGAGGCAAACTTTCAAATGGTCTCTCTCACCTCATATTTGTAGCCAAACCTGATAAGACTAATGGGCTTGCTAATTCAGCCCATTAATTCCCTTTCTAATTCTGGTCAGCAAATTTTAAAACTCAAAACTGCTGTAACTTCCTAGCCACTTATTTGATTTTTTATATGACTGCTCTACAGAATGGGAAACCACCATCCCGAAGCAATGAAACAAGTTAGAACATCTAATTCAGTTCCTATTAAAAGTTATGGCCGAAATAAGATTCTCAACACATAGAGTTTCAGGAAAAATCATAGATGTGTAAAATATCCCTAAGAACCATATCTCAAAATATTAGAATGATCCAACCACAATGAATTAAATAGAATTATTTTACGATCCTTCGATACGTAAAATACGAGTCGTTACATTCTCCCCCCTTTAGAAGTTCGCCCTCGAAATACCTAAACGAACATAAGCAACCCAGGTTATCCCACATGCCTACCATCCATTAGCAACCATCTAACAATCCAGCTAAGCAGCCAAATTAATAATAACAAGCAAAACCTATCTTAGCATGCAGAATTCTAATAGTATAAGATATAATGGTGTGATTAGATACGGCATATGGGTCTTACCACTTGAAGACTTCTGGATAGGCCGTCTTCATACTCTCCTCGGTCTCCCATCTACAATTGCTATCGTCCTCACTCCATTGCACCTTAACTAGCTTAACTATCTTCCTCCTAAGTTGTTTCTTGTCATTCCCAACGACTCGAAGTGGCTTACAACGTCTTGAAACTTCTGGCTCAACCTCTATCTCTTCTAGCTGATCCGTTGCTACCACAATACTCGAGCCATGCACAAATTTCCATGAATAAAAGATATGAAAAACATTATGCACACCCGTCTTCTTTGGAGGTAGATCTACCCTATAAGCTAATTTCCCAATTCTCTCGATATTGGAAAAGGTCCAACAAATCTCGGTGCTAACTTTCCCTTCCTACCAAACCGAACAACATTCTTCAGAGGAGAAATCTTAACAAATACCATGCCTCCAACTAAGAATCCCAAATCTCTTCTTCTCTTATCTACATAGCTCTTCTAACAATCTTGAGCAATCTTCATTCATTGTTGAATGATCTCTACCTTCTTGGAAGTCTCTCTAATAATATCTAGACCAAGTATCGGTTTCTTACCTGCTTCCTCTAACATAAAGGCGAATTACAAGGTCGTCCATATAATGCTTCATATGGTGGCATGGCAATACTCGATTGATAACTGTTGTTATAGGCAAACTCCACTAAATGCAAGTGATAATCCTAAGACCCTCCAAAATCTATAATGCATGCTCGAAGAAGATATTCCAAAATCCGATTCACTCTCCCGGTCTGGACATCCGTTTGTGGGTGACAAGCTGTACTCAAATGCAGCTCAGTTCCCAAAATCTCTTGTAAGCTCTTCCAGAATCCACTAGTAAACAATGGGTCTCTATCGCTTACAATACTCGTTGGCACATCATGGAATCGAACAATCCACTTAACATATAATTCTGCCAACTTGGATGTTGTTCTGGTAGACTTGAAGGGTATGAATCTTGCACTCTTGGTCACACAATCTACCACTACCCAAATACTATCATATCCTGCTCTAGTCCTTGGCAGTCCATATATAAAATCCATAGGTACTTGTTCCCATTTCCATTCAGGAATATCAAGTGGTTGTAACAATCCACTAGGCTTCTTTTACTCAGCCTACACTAATTGACAATTCAAACACTTTAAGGTGAAACTTCCAACATCCTTCTTCATTCCTTCCCAGTAGTAAGTCCTCTTCATATCTATGCATCTTGTTGCCACCTGTAACAATCCTATTATTAACTACCTAATTAATTAAATTTAATTAGGGAAAATTAATGCAAAATAGTGATTTGTGAAAATTTAGTTGCAAAATTTAATTTAATTTTGAGAATAATTGATTTTGATTTATTTAAGAAATGAGTTTCATTTCTTAAAAAAGATTTCAATTTAAATTTGAAATATGATTGAATAAATTATTTAAATTTTGCGTTTAAAGTAAAATGTTAATATTGTGATTTGTAGTTTAAATTGAAAATTTATAATTGTAAAATTTAATTATGAAACTAAACCTATTTTTGTATATAACTGATTTGTTTATCCTAATAAATCCTAAGGTAACTTTCGAAATGATGTACATCCAGTTAAGTGTTAATATTGGAATTTATTATTAAAAATAATGAGAATAATTTTGTTTCAGATGTTATATCTAAAATTTTATAATAGCTTAATATTATTATAAATAAGAGTTTTAAACTTGTTAATTTGATCTTGTTGAATTTGAGAAAATAACTTGCGATTTTGTAAAATATTGATTAGTGTGAATAAATGAAATAAGAAGGAAATAACAACACTTGGCTTAAGAAATTAATTAGCAACACTTTGCTTTAGGATCCATACTCAAACCCATTTAGCCCATTTAAGAGAAGTATTACTTCTTCTTTCTTTTATCTATACATTCATAAATCTACTTGAGAAATAGAAACAGAAATATGTTTCTCAAAGCTAAATAAAAACCTAGTTCTTAAATCCTCAAATCAAAGCTAGAAATCAAAGGGCTTTTGGTCAATACTTGTAGAAATCATAGCTAGGTAATCTTCTCTACCTTCTAGATCTATAAAAGTTTGTTTTTTTGTTTCATTTTTAATCTAAGTGCTGCTAGTTGGATTTAGGTTTTTGAGCATTTAGGTGTATTTGAGATTAGCAAAAAGATTGCAATGTAGTAGCAAGGCATTGGACTAGATTAGCAAGCTATAGGAAGTTGAAAGGTGAGTTAATCACTCACACTTCTATCTCTAATCCTTGGAATAATTGTTATTTGCTGTTTGGATTGGATTGGATGATTTGTTGTTGAATTGCTTTCAATTTTTCGAATTGAATTGGTTGTAAATTGATTGTAAACTTGAATGATTGTGGTGTTGTTGTTCGTTGAAAATTTAGTGTAAAAATTGTTGCAGTAAAACAACAATATTATGGTGAAAATTAATCCAAAATGACTTGATCTTTTTATGGTATAAAGTTCTTTCAATTAGATACAAGTTGTTTTTTAATCATATTTCGAAATTTTGTTATTTAATGGGTTGAAATTGAGTTTGAAACTAATGTTATAGCACATCCATATAAAACAATTTCCGAGTTAATACCTGAGAGTAAAATGGACATCACTTTTGATTGATAAATCCAATTGTGTTGAATCTTTTTGCAGTAAAAATATTATTTCCTAAGGAAGAACTTTTTTTTTAATTACTGTCTCATATTTCGAAGATTTTTTGGTCAAAAATCGGGTTTTTAATATAGTAATAGTCTCTGCCCTGTCAGATTTCTATGCTAAACATTGTTAGTAATTTAAGCATAACTTTCTCATTTCTTATCGGATTTTGATAATATTTAAAGTTATGGAAAGCTTAAACTTTGTGCTACAACTTTCATGTTGTAAGTTTTCTAAAATTATGTGATTTAAAGGGTCGAAATTGCATTTTAAAACTGAAACTTGTGACTGAGTTGTAATTGGCGAAGCGGTTGAAATGACTGATGCATTCCCGACCCATTGCTTGAACCTATTTGAGTGTTGTTGTGTTTGTGATGTTGTGCCCAGATGTTGGAGTGATTATTTTGGTAGTTGGTTATATATAAATATATATTTACAATAATAAATTTATATTATAAGTTTGATTTGGTATATAGTTAAGAGTTAGAACTCTATGGTGTTAGCTCCTGACTAAAATCTTGTGATAATCTAATATTTAGTCATAATGAATTCTAATGTGTTTATGGATTTTGAATCATTTGATTCAAAACTTTGGACTTAAATAAAGATATATCTATTTATTTATATAGATAAATATTTAGTTATAAACACCAATAACTTGGTAAGGAGAGTTTATTAAAGTTATAAATATTAAACTTGTTTTATAAATTAGCCTAATCTCTTTTATAAATAGTTTTATCAAATATTTATATTTATATTAAGTATTACTGGTATAAATAGTTATGGATTTAAAAATATGCTTAGTTAAATATAAATCTAATTTAGTAAATAAAATGTTATGAGATTTAGAAACATGGTTTTGAAGTATAAACATAAGTTGTTTTATAATAGTGTACAAATACTAAATTGGACATTTCTAAGAGTAATAAATCGGTTTTAGAGAATAAGTGATTACTTAAATATATATATGGTTTTAAAATATGATTCCTGAACAATACAACTTTATGGAAATTTAACTATCAATATGGATTCGGAAAATGGAAAATCTTAGTTAATAAAGTAAATAAAATTGGAACAATTTGGAATAACGGAAAATTTTAATAAGTGAAAAATTAAATAAATGTTTTGAGAACCTTAATTCTATAATTTGAGAAGTATTAATAATCGACTTAGTGTCATCGATTGGTTTAAATGCTTTCAAATAAGACTTCGTCGAATATGGTATAACTCATTGAATAGAATTTTTGAGTGGAACTTACTAGCCCATTAGCAAATACTCGAATTCCACTGGGTAGTATGGGATGCCTTGGTTAAATTCGTGTGATTGCTATTAGGAAGTATTTTACACTTTAGAGTTGTATTCTCTTCTGGTGTGCGACAAGTGGTTGCTAGATCCTTAAGAGAATGTAGTTCAGGTTTTCCAATGGTATCCATAATAAGTGATATTTACTAGCTTTTAGTAAATACTTGAATTTCACCATACGATATGGGACGTATTGGTTAAATTCTAGTGATTACTGAAGGTGATAGTATTTGGCACTTTAGAGTTTACTCTCTTTTTGGTGTGCAGCAAGTGGTTGCTAGATCCTTAAGAAGTTTATTCCTGAATTTCTTTTCGAACATAATATTATAATAATATTAAATAAATGTAGATTTATTGAGTCATGGTTTCTATGATCACCTTGATCGGTATGGACTATCCTTGAGAACATTCTGTGTTCTCGGTCTGAGTATGATCCTTGGTATCAGATCGGTTCGAGTGATACCAATTTGTTTGCCACGGGTTTTAAGTACAATCATTGCGATTGTTTTGGCATTACGATCGGTTTGGATTAAGATCTCCTGGATTTTGTGACTATTCTGTGTTCGTGAAATAAATATATATTCTCGTGTCTTGTGTTCGTGAAATAAATATATATTCTTGTGCCATGTGTCCGTGAAATAAATATATGTTCTTGTGTCTTGTGATGGATGTTAAGTTAATTTTGTTATTTTGTGTTTAGTGACTAGTTCTTGTTTGCGACTTAACTTATAACCCTGTTCTGAGTTAATCATTGATATTTGCGTGCTTAGAGATATTGTGTTTTGTTCTATGAATTTAGTGTTTAGTGATTAATATGTGTTCGTGACTTCAATATATAACCATGTGCCTTGTGATGAACTCTAAGTTAAATTAATTCCCGTGACTCGTTATTTCATAGACATCTATATTTACTTATATGTTGTTTATTCTTGTGTTATATTCTGTTCTCACCCTATTGGATATTTAGAGATAGTCCGATCCGGGTGTTATTTTGCTCGGGTCAGGCCGAGACTTTTCAGGTTATGGGACAAGTTGACCTTTGGATGTTTGGGTTAGCAAGGAGATAAACACTTTTGACATTTTAGTTTATCTTATTTATGAAATTTGTAAATATGTTTATAAGATGTACAATTGAGATGAGAGGATTGTAAAATTTGTATAACAATCGAGTTTAGTATTTCATTGTGTAAACTAAATAATTTGTGTATGTATAAGTTGAGATTTATTCTGCTGTGATCCGTGACTGTTATTTATATGACATATTGTTCTGATTCTAAGAAATCGATGTGTCTATTACTTTGTATTAGTACTGTACACGTCAAATGCAGTTAAGATATTAAGTGAAAAAGGTATAAATAATGTGTCAGTGTTAGTAGAAAGATATATTCACACTCGATCGTCCCTAACAAGCCGTATTCTCCAGATTAGCAGACAACATTACTTGTAATGTTCTTTGCTAAAACGGGCATCGCGGTGGGGTCGTTACACCACTAGGATGAATGGTTAATCTAGAATGATGGCATTCTCTTAACACTTCATCTTGTAATCCATCGACATCCGGAACAAACAGTCTCTTATCCTTACGAACCCAACCATCTCGGTCGATCTCGTACTGCTTCAAATCTTCAAATTCTACTCCCATTTCAATCTCTTACATGATCTCTACTAGCTTAGCATCTTATTTCTGACTAGTACCAATCCTTTCAGTGAGAGTAGATCTGATCGATAAAATTGCCAACATCTCAGGCTGGAGCTCACAATGTGGCTTGAAATCAAATCCAGCTATATACTCCATATGTTTCCATTCAAGAAACATAGTTCCTAATCCAGCATGTCTTCTGCTTAGTGCATCTGCTATTGCATTTTCTTTCCCTAGAGTATAGGAAATATCAAAGTCATAGGAGGCCAAAAACTCTAACCACTGTTGCTGTTGAAGATTAAGATCTTTCTGAGAGAAAGGGTACTTCAAGGATTTATGGTTCATGAATAGCTCAAATCTTTCTCCCAATAAATAGTGCTTCCACATCTTCAAAGCAAACACAATCGCCGCCAACTCCATGTCATGGGTTGGATAATTCCTTTCATGTAGTTTTAACTGTCAACTAGCATAAGCGACAACTCTCCCTTTCTGCATCAGCACAGCTCCAAGACCAGTATCATAAGCATCTGTGTATACTGTCATCTCTTCATTCCCACCTGGAATAACCAACACAGGTGCACTCATCAACCTTTCCTTCAAATTTACAAATGCATGCTCACATCTTGCATCCCAAGTAAAAGTCTGATTCTTCTTGGTCAAGTTGGTCAACTGTGCTGCAACCTTTGAGAAGTCCTGTTTGCGCCAAAATTGGTCACAAACCCCGAATGTTGTGAAAGCACCAGTATATGAATATAAATCAACAATATTCACACACAAATCTCAAATCTAAGCAAATAGGATATCACAATTCAGAAATAATGAACAGAAACACGAGATTTATAGTGGTTCGGCGATCTTGCCTACGTCCACTCTGAAGTTGATGATTTTATTGTTGTTTACTTGATGATTACAATTTCTTCTGAGATAGTACAACTGATTATATGATTACAATCTAAATCTAAGGAAGCAGTGGTGTCCTGGAGTAAATCTGGCAGAATCTGGGCGCTCTTCGGTACTTAGAATTCTCTTACCACTTTTCTGAATGACTTGGGGCTCTATTTATAGGTGTAGGAGGCTGATATTTCACCTAAAATGAGGGGAGACCAGTGCTGGTACGGTAGGGGGCCCACCGAAATCTGGAGATCCGGGCCCACTTTGGGATCGATTCGACCCTTGGTTCGAACCGATCAAGAAATCATCCAATCGAGCTGAAATTTGGCGTGAACATTCTTCATCATGTGCTTAAGCTTCTGTGAAAATTTCATGACATTTGGATTTGTAGAACTCGAGTTATGATCGATTCAAGTTGAAGATTTTCGCTTTCTGGAGTCACTCGAATCGATACCTTCGAATCCAAGAGGTCGACTCCATCTTCTCGTACGTGAAGGCCATGACGTGGTGCGCGTGCTTCGGATCGATCCGCTTCTCACTCCGGCTTGACTGGGTCGACTCCATGTTCTTCGCCGCTTTGACTGGGTGGATTCGTGGTAGTGGATTCGAAGACATCCCTCTTCGAATCGAATGAACGAAGGTCTGTTCGAATCGATCTAGGTGTAAAGTCGATCGATTCGAAGTTGCTTCAAGCAGTGTGGATTCGAAGTATCTGCAGCTCCGTGGATTCGAAGTAACCAGGGGAAACTTCCATCGAGTCGAACATGCTACCTTGGATGGTGGATACGAAGCTTAGCCATCTGAATGGATTCGAAGGACCTTCAGTTTGATGGATACGAACCTGATGGAGGCGAGGCTATTTACCTTTCGATCGATTCGAATGCCATGGTTTCGTACAGGGGTAACTTGATGGATTCGAACTAGTGATGTCTTGGATGGATTCGAACATGGACCCTGCCCATGGATACGAAGAAGACGATATCGATGGATTCGAAGTAAGGCAGGGATGATGGATTCGAATGATGGCTACACTGATGGATTCGAACATAGATTCTTCTATCTTGCGTTGATCATAACTTGAACAAACGGACTCGGATTGACTTGAGATTTGAAACGTTGACTCTCATGGCTTAGCTTTTCATGTCCTATCAATTTTGGCTCGATCCGGACTCGGACAAAATTCATTGATATCCATAGTAAAACAGTGTATAATGAGCTTTTACGACGATCTGTCTTTAGTTTTCCAGTCAACTTTTTGGTGTCACGGCCTTGCCAAAAGGCGGGATAACATTTGCCCCCCCAAAACATGCCTTGCGATAGGAAGGTGTGTTTTGTAATGCCATTAGATGGATGTTCATATCCTGTTGATGCCCTGCAAAGACATTGATTGTTTTATCTGACCTTAAATGATGATCGTTCGCGATCTAGCCATTTTGAGGTGGAATGCGACCGTTCGCGATCTAGCATTTCTTTATGGCCCCAAATGATGACCGTTCGTGATCAAGCCATTTGAGGTGAGGGGTGACGTTCGAGGCCAGTTGTGACCGTTCGCGATCGGGTTTCGTGGAAAGAAGAATGTGATCGTTCGTGATCGTGTGCCGTACGAGGCAAAAATGTGATCGTTCGTGATCGAATGTCATTCTAGACAGATTACGACTGTTCGAAGTCGGATATCGTTCTAGACGGATTGTGACTGTTCGAAGTCGGATGTCGTTCTAGATGAATTATGATGGATTATGACCGTTCGTGGTCGAGTGCCGTACGAGGCAGAGTGTGATCGTTCGTGATCGAATGTTATACTAGATGAAGTGTGACCGTTCGCGGTCGGGTGTCGTTCGAGGCTAATGGTGACCGTTCGAGGTCGGGTGCCGTTCGTGGCAAAGTGTGATCGTTCAAGATCGAATTGTGACCGTTCGCGGTCGGATGCCGTTCGAGGCGAAGTGTGACCGTTCGTGGTCGGGTGCCGTTCGAGGCGAATTGAGTGTGCCCGGGGAGGGACTTAGTATCATCAATACCAGGTTTCACGTTCGGGTGAATCCCCAGATTGTTTCTTGCAACGGTTTATCGCCATCTCAGAGCATGCCTAGGGACCATTCGTGATCCCGTACATGTGTAAGTGGCTTAGCCGTTATGAAATCACAAGTAGCATTTTTTCATTGAAAATAAGTCTTTAGCAGAAATGTTAAACAAAGTCAAGTTCAAATATTCAAATCAAGATGAAACAAAAGCAAAGCAAGGATGTCAAAGTGTAAACTCCCACAACGATAGGGTTAGTAGTCATTCACAACATGCCTATGGACCGTTCGTGATCTCGCACATGTGTAAATGACTTACTTGTGTTGGTGAGAGGTTTACAACTTGTCCATCGTTATTTCAACTAATTGATAATCATACGATGTCCTGGCTCGGGGGCACCCCTGGCTGATGTAGACGGTGGTCGCTCTGGCTCCACCGCTGGAGCTCGCCTCCTCACATACTGAAGTAGCATACCGTTCCTGATGTGCCCTTCCACCTCATCCTTCAGATGTCTACAGTCGTTAGTGTTATGACCATTCAGTTCGTGGAATAAGCAGTATCTGTCTGATTTCCTCTCGTCAACAGTGGGATCCCTTCGTATTGGCCTACGGTAGGGAACTTGCTCTCGAGTATCTTGGTAGATTCGCTCCAAACTCTCATTCAGCTCTGAATAAGTGGTGAATCGTGGCTCTCTCCGCAGTCGCTTTGACCTGTCACCATTGTCCTCAGCCTTTCGTTTTCCTTTATCCTTGCCTGAATCATTTTCGAGAGGCTTTTTGTCTTTAAGTGCATAAACTTCTATTCCCTCTCCTTCTTCTCTTTCAGCATTAGCGTCTTCCAATCGTAAAAACTTTTCTGCCTCGTGATAGAATTCTCCTAGATCCATTGGCGGATCCTTAGTTAATGAATTTTTGAATTCCGTGCCATCAGCTACTACGGACACAGCTGCCATCATAACCATGGATGGATCTGGCCGATACACCGATGCTGCTGCCGCATTGAACCGCGTCAAGAAATTCCTCAAAGACTCCCCAGCTTTCTGCTTTAGCGTTGCCAAACTCATCACATTCTTGGGTCTCGAAATATGAACTCTGAATTGCCTCATAAATTTCTCAATCAAATCGGTCCATGTCCCAATGGAGCCGCTCTCTAGCTGTCTGAACCATAAAGCTGCTATGTCTGTCAAATACAATGGGAAGCACCGGGCCATGACTTCCTGTGATGCCCCCAGCACTTCCATGTGCCTTATATATCTCGTTAGATGGACCGCAGGGTCCGTCCTCCCATCATACCCTTCTACTGTTGGCAGTTTGAATTCTGGTGGGTTCCTAGCCAACCTAATCGCAGGAGAAAAGGGACTCCTGTTCACATCTTCAAGATCTCTGTTTACCAATCCTCCTCTCATGGCTCGCCTGACCATCTCTGCCAATCTATCATTGTCTCCAAGCTGTAGTCCTCGTTCACTACCTTCGACCTGCCCCCCGAGTCCGTGTGAGCTTTCAGGTGTTTGCCCCCCTGATTGAGCGTTCATCCCTCTATCGCTGTCAGGTTGCTCGGATGTCCTTGTCTCTCTTCCCGTGTTCGGATCAACATGTCCTAAGTGTGTGCCCCCCAGCTCCGGCGCTGCGTTGGATGGTCCTGCTTCGTTCTGGGCCCTGGTTGTTCTTTGATTTGCGCTCCAAGTTGCCCAATCTGTTGGAGCAAATTCTGGATCATTTCCTCCTGTCTCTTCATCATTGTCTCCATCTCATCCCTGGTGATGAAGACTGACGCTTGGTTTGCTCCTGAGGAAGCCTCTTGACTCCCTTCATGCTGACTTCGCTCTGGCCTCTTCCTTTTACTTGTTTGTCTTGTCATGATTCTTCGGATCTGAATCTCTTAGCCTTCTGAATCAACTTTCAAAGGATAGAACTCCTGAGTTCAGTTCTCGGTGAAAGCACCAAAGTGTTTGCGCCAAAATTGGTCACAAACCCCGAATGTTGTGAAAGCACCAGTATATGAATATAAATCAACAATATTCACACACAAATCTCAAATCTAAGCAAACAGGATATCACAATTCAGAAATAATGAACAGAAACACGAGATTTATAGTGGTTCGGCGATCTTGCCTACGTCCACTCTGAAGTTGATGATTTTATTGTTGTTTACTTGATGATTACAATTTCTTCTGAGATAGTACAACTGATTATATGATTAAAATCTGAATCTAAGGAAGCAGTGGTGTCCTGGAGTAAATCTGGCAGAATCTGGGCGCTCTTCAGTACTTAGAATTCTCTTACCACTTTTCTGAATGACTTGGGGCTCTATTTATAGGTGTAGGAGGCTGATATTTCGCCTAAAATGAGGGGAGACCAGTGCTGGTACGGTAGGGGGCCCACTTGTCCGAAATCTGGAGATCCGGGCCCACTTTGGGATCGATTCGACCCTTGGTTCGAACCGATCAAGAAATCATCCAATCGAGCTGAAATTTGGCGTGAACATTCTTCATCATGTGCTTAAGCTTCTGTGAAAATTTCATGACATTTGGATTTGTAGAACTCGAGTTATGATCGATTCAAGTTGAAGATTTTTGCTTTCTGGAGTCACTCGAATCGATACCTTCGAATCCAAGAGGTCGACTCCATCTTCTCGTACGCGAAGGCCATGACGTGGTGCGCGTGCTTCGGATCGATCCGCTTCTCACTCCGGATTGACTGGGTCGACTCCATGTTCTTCGCCGCTTTGACTGGGTGGATTCGTGGTAGTGGATTCGAAGACATCCCTCTTCGATTCGAATGAACGAAGGTCTGTTCGAATCGATCTAGGTGTAAAGTCGATCGATTCGAAGTTGCTTCAAGCAGTGTGGATTCGAAGTATCTGCAGCTCCGTGGATTCGAAGTAACCAGGGGAAACTTCCATCGAGTCGAACATGCTGCCTTGGATGGTGGATATGAAGTTTAGCCATCTGAATGGATTCGAAGGACCTTCAGTTTGATGGATACGAACCTGATGGAGGCGAGGCTATTTACCTTTCGATCGATTCGAATGCCATGGTTTCGTACAGGGGTAACTTGATGGATTCGAACTAGTGATGTCTTGGATGGATTCGAACATGGACCCTGCCCATGGATACGAAGAAGACGATATCGATGGATTCGAAGTAAGGCAGGGATGATGGATTCGAATGATGGCTACACTGATGGATTCGAACATAGATTCTTCTATCTTGCGTTGATCATAACTTGAACAAACGGACTCGGATTGACTTGAGATTTTAAACGTTGACTCTCATGGCTTAGCTTTTCATGTCCTATCAATTTTGGCTCGATCCGGACTCGGACAAAATTCATTGATATCCATAGTAAAACAGTGTATAATGAGCTTTTACGACGATCTGTCTTTAGTTTTTCAGTCAACTTTTTGGTGTCACGGCCTTGCCAAAAGGCGGGATAACAAGTCCTTTATGAAGTGCCTATAATATCCTACCAATCCAAGGAAATTTCTCACATCCATAGCATTCTTGGATTGATTCCAATCCCGGATCACTGCCACCTTTGCGGGATCCACTGCAACTCCTTGTCCTGACATGGCATGTCCCAAGAATCTCACTTTTTCCTTCCAGAAGTGACACTTAGAGAACTTAGCTCTCAACTTGTGCCTTCTCAAAATCTCAAGCACAATCCTCAAGTGCGTCTTGTGCTCTTCCTCGTTTTTGGAGTAAATCAAAATGTCATCCACAAAGACAAGCACGAACTTGTTCAACTGATCTCTGAAGGCTCTATTCATAAGATCCACAAAGTATGTCGGAGCATTGGTCAATCCAACAAGCATCACCAACCACTTGTAGAAACCTGATGGTGTTCGAAATGTAGTAAGAGGCACACTTTCTTTAGCCACTCTCAACTGGTGAAATCCCATTGCCAAATCCATCTAAGAAAACACCTTTGCCCCGTGCAGCTGATCAAATAGGTCATTAATCCATGGAAGTGGATACTTATTCTTCTTCGTAACCTTGTTCAACTCACGATAATCCATACATAGCCTCCAAGAACCATCTGCCTTCGTTGCAAATACAACAGGTGCACCCCATTCGGATATGCTTCTCCAAATGAATCCTTTCTCTAGCAGATCGTCCACTTGCACCTCTAACTCTTTCTGCTCTTTGGGTGCTATACACCTCAAAGGCATCACTATGGGTCTGACTCCATCCACTAAGTTGATCTGAAACTCGATCTCTCTATGCGGAAGCAATCCCGTCACTTCCTTGAAAACATCAAGATACTCTCTAGCAATAGGCAAAGATGACAACTCTTCTTGTGGAATCTCAAGCGAATAAAGAAAACTGACTAATACCCCATCCTCTGGTAAGCAGCGTATCACTATCGTTTTCCCTTTCACATTCCCAATTGTCACCTCTATGTTCTCGCAATCCACTACAGTCGCATACCTCTTGAGCCAGTCCATTCCCAAAATAATTCCGAACCCAGCAAAATTAAGAACAAAGCAATCATAAACAAAAGAACATCCATGACTCGATAACTCTAAGCCTCGACAAATCATACAAAGACTAGCAGATCCTCCAACAGGGTGGTCACAATCAAGGGTCGGTCTACTATCTCGGGTTCCAAACCTAATCTGCATATTAGCTCACCATAGATAAAAGAATGCAAAGCTCCAATATCAAAAAGAACTCTAATAGAAACATCTTGAATGGAAAGCATACCTTGCACCATGTCTTCTTTCCCCTTATCCCTAGCAGTAGGAGCACAAGATGAAGTCGGGACAGCATCCAAAGCATATACCTTCACAATCTGCTTATCCTTAGGCAGTTCTGGACAATTCCTCTTTATATGCTTAGGCTTGTCACAGTTGAAGCACTTTTTAGCTGCCTTACATTCATTAGCACAGTGACCTTTCTCACTACAATTGCGACAAACAACCTCACTCTTGCTCTTCTTCTAGCTCCCTTTTCCTTGTTGTTGTGGCTGTTGTTGTTGCTTCCTCTTTCCATCCCATTTCTTCTTACCCCCGCCGTTGTATTATGGTTTTGGTTCCATCTTTTCAGCAATAGCCACAATAGCAGTCTTATTCTTTGGGTACAAACACTCATGTCTAAGGGCCTTCTCAATAAGCTTCTCAAAAGACACCTCGATGTGGTCCACTAGCTTCTCTCCCAAGTGGTCATCCAATCCAGTAATGAACTTCTCATTCTTCTTCAGCGGTGTATCAATAAAAGACATCCCATACTTTGAAAAAGCATCAAACTCCACCACATACTCAGAAACGGACATCTCTCCTTGCTTCAACTCGACAAACTTCTTGAAAAGCACCGATTTTCGAGCCATCGGAATAAACTACTCTTCAAATCTAGCTTTGAACTGATCCTAAGAAATTTGAACTTCCGAGGGAGTAATGATAATATCATTCCACCAATTCATAGCTCGGCCTTGCAGTTGTCTTGAAGCAAGCTTCCTCTTCATAGCATCTTCCACATCCATATCCTTAAAAATGCATTCACAAGTATCTATCCAATCTTGCACTTCAATAGCTAATTCTGTTCCCAAGAATGGCTTCCCTCCAAGAGTAGAATAATCCTTGCAAAGCTTGGCCAAGTCAATCCTAGGCACTTGCACAGAAGCTCCACCATCTAAAGCCACACCAGGAGTAGTTTGGGCTCTCCTCATCACCAAAGCCATCATTGATAGCAGCCTCCCTAGTCTGCTCAACAGTGTTTCAAGCTTCTTCCACCATCAAAGCCTTCCTCTCGAAAGCCTTTTCCTTCCCCTTAGCATCTCGAGCCCTCTTCTACAGTTCCTCCCTTTCTACCTCTGTCTGCTGACGTGTGGTCTTCTCCTCCTCCAACTGCTTAGTTAGACCCGCAAAACTCAAGTAAATGCATTAGGATCGCATCGCGACCTACACAACAAGTTGTTTAAGGCATAAGTCATGGAAAGAAAAAGGATGTTTACCAAGTGTGATGACCCTTACCAAGTAAGCTTCCGACGGTTGAGAGTTGAGGACCTCATCCAAGGGATGAGTCTCCCAACCTGACTGGACCCGACGCTTGTTGTACATGGCTTCTGTCACCTCCCCGGCCAGTACATATGCCAACATTTTAAGGCCATCATTTGCCTAAACCGCCTTTAGAGTGGTCGACCCCACCACCTCGAGCTCATTCACCCTCTATCGTCACCTGATCACGTCCACCTCCTTTGAGAATTTATAAGCCAAGAGACTTCCCAAGCTCTCTGATTTCGAAACCCGAGGCCTATTAGACAACCTCCTCCACTTCGTCTCCTCCTTCTCTCATCCTCCCTCGGTTATCGTCCCTCATGCGAGGTCTGGTCGGTCGGAGAAAAATCTTCCCCCTACTAGGATGGTCGGGAGTTGGTCGGCATGTGCGGTAAGGCTTGAGGTTGGGTTGTTGTGGCTAGGTGGTGCTAGTGTAGGGCTGCATTGCGAGGCTCCCCAAATGTGTTCCCTTCACGGCGACAGCATCAAGAGAGGCACCCAGACTCAAGTGGACCACTGCAAAAGACACAAGCACAAGTCAGAGAAGAGTGAAGAAGAATTAATAAAGAAAGCAGTACAAAGCTAAACTTCCATCCACAACTCGGTCCACTATCGCCTCCTAGTTAAGGGCAGTCAGGGAGACCCCATGAAACTACTGCTAAGTTGTGCCCTCTCAAGGTTGTGTGTGTTAAGGGGCATGTTTTGGGTCACTTGTTCCAGAGAGCCACATATGGAGAGATTCCCAAAGGAGGATCCTCACTGGTCGGTGTATTTGACTCCTACACCTAATCGTTTGTCTTTTCCGCCTCGAGCAACCTTGACGAGCTAATGTAATCCGACGATCAATCTACTATGGTATCATAATGAGAGACCATGATGTCCTCTAAGAAGGCCGGGTGGAAAGACTCCCACTAACCCTTATCATTCCCAGGCCTTTGCTGGAGTTTGACTCAGTGGTCTCATCCTCATCATTAGCTTCAACTCTAATGGCATGGCTTTCTCCTCTCTAATCATGATACCCATCGGTCTGGCTAATTGTGTAGTAGGGATCCAAGCTATTGAAGCTCCTTCTCCCAAAGTTTTCCTTGGGCCTAACAGTCCAACCCGGAAGGAGTAGCATCGTCCAAGATCATCGATAAATTCTGAGTGGGTTCCTCGGACATCTAAATCAGGCAAAGGTATTCCTTATACGCGGAAAGGTTATACCTCGGTCGTTGCTGGGATTGCTACGACAGAAGAAGAAATCATTATTAAAAGATAAATGTTAAATTACTCTTCAACAAGTTAAGGAAAACATATAAGGCACGCTAAAGACCCGAGTTTCAAGACCTAGGTTGATGGCCATAGGGACGAAGAAGAACCAATCTTTGTAGGCCGACGCTTTACTTGGGGACCATAGATCAAAGGGGCGTTTCTTGGTCTTGAAAATGATGGTAACTGGCCTGTTTGATTCTTACTTGACGGCAGAGATTGAAGACAAAATGGATAAGTATGTGATCGGGCTTAAAAGATCCAACTTGTGGCAGACAATGTAGAGCCCAACCGGAAGCTTATAGCTATTCGGTTTTAGTTGACCCGACACCAACCAGTGTGCATTTAGTAATCTGATGAAGAATATGTGAAGAGGTAAGGTTGCCCCGCCTTCATGTAAGCAAGTGACCGGGCAAAGTATCCCGGCGAGGATTATTGGGTATGTCCGCAAGTAACAAGTACATGTGAGTAATGTCCTCACAACCAAAGTCGACCAAAGAACGTTCAAGGTTGATTCGGTCCTCTCGAATCTTGGAGGCCCTCCGGGGGATGGTTTGTCAACCTTTAGTGGAAGCACCTTCAGCCATCTGCAATTAACAACAAATCACTTAGGTTATTGAACCGCCTCCAACTTATTTAAGAAAATAGTCTAACTTGGCCTATAGGTAATTCTAACCCCCATGTTAACGTTGGATTCCGACCAACCTAGTTCTACCAACGACTTTAGGTTGTACTCTTCCTACTACTAATCAAGTGGAGGCGGTTTAGCTATGGTGGCACCTAAAGCCATAAGTCTCTCTTGTCCTTTATAAGGCTCGGTGTTTAACGACTGTTATTATAGTGGTACAATTACGATCGTCAAAAGTTGAAGGCTACAAACGTTCGCTTAGAAGGTTCATCAAAGAACAGTTTTCTATAATAATGGGCGACAAATCCTAAAAGTGCATTATCACAACATGCGAGCCAAAGGAAAATTAATAACAAAAAATCAATTTTAGAAAAGGTGATATCCAAACAAAAAGTATATGTAACGACCCAAAATTTTGAGTGATTTTATTTATTTAATTAATTGAAATATTGTGAAATTTTAAACAATAAAATTTAAAAATAAAATGTTATATTTGGGATACGTATTTAAAAACATAGCAATTGGTAAATTTTCATCAGAAAATACAGAAGTTTATTTTATTGTGTAACTCCATTTCAATTTAAATCAACTAAAATTGATGATAATAAATTTATTTCTAAAATTGAATATTTTCTATATAAAATTTCTAAATCCTCTTCTGAGTAAGTCGTCATCTTTTGTTTATCCAAATTTGGACTTCTATTGCTCCGTTTATCTTATTTCTGTTAAAATAGCAGCATTTCTGGTACCGATTATCGACTTTCGATTGGAAGATCGTACCACTGATATCTGTATACCGTTTTGATCGTCTCGTCGTGCTGATCTTCGCAGTATATTTATTTCTGTATTTTGGTATCCGGTACGCAACGGAAACCATAAAACGGTACGTTGTATCGGTACCATAAATTTGTGACAGTTAGCTTTCCTTTGCCTTTTCAAATTTGAACATGAATCCCAAGCAATATAATAAATTGCTTTAATAATTTATTTGCAGAATTCAAGGATCAGCTGTTACCATTTGCATCCTTTCCATTGTACAATGGGTTTTTCTCTACCTTCTTTCGTACTGTTCCTTTCCAATCGTTGGTATATTTTAGCTGATGCTATTCCACTCTTCATTTTTGAACGCCAGCTCTCATTTATTTTATTATTTACTGAATTCCAACCGTTGAAATCTCAAGTGAAAGTTTAAATGTATAAACTTGTATACGTTTTCGTATTTATTAAATTGAAAGCTCGCTTTAAATTTGCAAAGAGTTATACTTCTGCCTGTAACCTGTCACTCTCATTCCTCCCTTTTATTCTGATTTCACCCTTCCTCCTTCACGTAGCTGCTCCTCTAATGGCCGAAATTTTTTATCACCACCTTCCTCTTTTTTTCTTTTTTCCACCCAGTCCGCCGCTTCTCCCCATCCTTTTTCCACCGTGAGCACCACAACCACAGCCGAGAGGAACCACCTCCTTCCACAATGACCGCTCCACCTTGCTTCCACCTCGCGAACAGCCGGCCTCACCACACCTTCATCTCTCTCCCACCATGGCCACGAGCAGCAACCGGAACAACCCGGCCTCCCCTCTCTTCCTCTCTCGCGCTTCAACCCACTGTTCCAGACACCATCACCTCACCAAAGCATTGCCGTGACCATCACTTCATCACCACTTCCCATGGCCGAGTTGTCATGACCCGTCACTTTGCCTAGCTGGGTCGAGCCAATGCAGCAGGTGGCCGAGCATTTTAGCCTCTAGGCTAACCATCCTTGTACTTAAAAAAAAAAAATTGTGTAAGATATTTTATTTTGTGTAGAGGAAATTGTTTACATATATTTTATTTATATTTTCTAAGATTTGAATATAAGTATACATTTGTTATTTATAGAAAGGTAAGCACTGAGATGGCTGGGTATATATAAGTAATCGTTTGACACATACATATTATACGGTATTTCTATAATATATTTGATGTTATATAATATTTTATAATATATTTTATGTTGTATACATTTATGTGATATTAGTAAGTCTGCATATATGAGTTAGGTGGATTTCTGGATATTTATAAAAGTTATATAATTTTATATGTATATATATATACATATGTATATAAGTATTGTTGAAACAGTTTTGGTATATATTAGTATACAATGTTGTATATATTAGCATATGTAAGCTTTAGTCTGCATATTTATGTGCTTACATTTATTTTGAGTAAAATTTTCATAATGATTCTTATTTTGGCCTTCCAGATCTAACATTTCCTTACCTATGTAGATTTTAGTTCGTTGAACATTTGTTGTTGTCTATGCATAAGATTTTAAAAGTTAAACTTATATAATCTGTGTTATTGGTTTTAGTATGTGTTTTATTTTATAAGTTAAATTTTTGATTTCATGTATCGATTTATAATAGTTTTCACATATATACTCTGCTGTACGTAGGCAAGTGGTATATATTTTAGTAGCATGCATCATTTTTTTTTTGTATATGCATATATAATATAATAAGTATTTACACATAGAAGTTGGCACGGTAGCTTATGCTGATTAATCATATATTAGTTTATATATGTAAGGATATGTGGGTTTAGTTTATGTATTGTTATATATTAGTTTATAAAATAGTTGATTTTATACATATATGTCATACATAAGGTCTGCATACACATGTACGGTAAATATATATGTAGTTTGGAAAAAAATGTAGTTTATACAAGATTTTGGAAATGATAAGTATTTTGACCTTCTATGGTATATATATTACATATAGATTTGATATTTTAAAATATGTGTTTAAGATTTTGTTTGGTAATGATTTTAAGTATAAAAATATATATATATATATATCTTTGATCCTTAATACTTGAGTTTTTTTTATATAAAAAATATGATTTTGATACTTTTATATTATTTTAATATTTGTCTTAAACTAAATACTGAAATTATATATACAATATAATAATAATGTATATATTTTCAGTTATATCAAAACTGATTCGATCTGTTTTCATCTATTCCAGCCTTGCTTTGATCGTCAAATTCGTGCCAATCTTGTTCTGCTTTGGAATTCATAGCTCATTCTATTGTCAAATCTCTCTAGCCTCGAAAGGTGAGTAATCACTCACGATTTAACGTTCTTTTATTTATTAAATTTGATTTCAATTGAAACGACAATTGAAATATGCTGCTGTAGTTATTTAAATTGTTATATATTGTCTTTATCTGTAACTGTTCACTTGTGGGATATGACACCATATCCTATTGTTTATATTATATTGTTATTGTTGATATATGCCTGTTTTATATTATTATATTATCTTTTATCACTCTGCAAGTTTCCCTGTAGTTTAGAATTCACTATGGGTTGAAATGATACATACCCGAACGGACTTTAGAATAGGAGAAAATCGTTATGGGTTGAAATGATAAACCCAAGCGATTTTCAATTGATTTGAATTTGGGATTTCGGGTCAAAATGATATCTACCCGAATGTATTTAAATTTACGGATTGAAATGATAAATATCTGTATCACTTGACCATAAATAGGAAATTATATACAGACACCGTTGGTCCATATATAAATATTTTGAAAATAAATTCTATAGTTTTGGAAAGAAATATATGGTTTTAATAAAAGTTGATTCTTAAATTATTATATAGAAATGGTAATGATATATATAGATTTAATAATGATATTTAATTTAATTAAGATAGATCTAATACATATGATATGTTTAAGTATAAAATTTATATTTCAAAATAGATTTTGGTAATAATTTGAATTAGTAAGGTTGGGAAGATAATTTGAATTTAGTTAAAATTATATTCAAAAGATAAATTTTATTTAATTAAACCGTTGTGAAACTTATTGAAATTGAGATTTAAGATATGATTTATAACTTGGGTTTGATTTAAGTAAAAATGAAATTTAAGGCTAGTTAAATGATATTGAATTTATTAAACGAATATTCCCTGATTAAATAATAATAAAGTTAAACCAAGAGCTGTATGAAACTGTTAAATTTAACTTTAAAATATTGAATATTTAAGCTTTGAAATATATTAAAAATTTAAAGGGTATATTTAGAACTGAATTGAATTGATGAATTGGGCTTTGAATAAATTTGAATTTGGAATTTGAGTTGATTTAAATCTATTTATGAGACTTGAGGAAATTATAAATACTTTACTTTTAAATTATTTAACCTATATATATACTATTTTGGAAAATAGATATATTTGAAATGAAATGATATTTGGGTTTGAAGAATAAATTAATTTGAAATGACCACGGTGTTATAGTGTATATTTCTACCTTGTAGATAGTTCTGCAGATCCTTAGAGGTTGGTTATCCCAAACATCCTTTAAGTTAATTCTATTTCAGTTGATATTTCACTTGAGTTGGATTTATTGATATAAGAATGTTAATCCTGACTCGAGTGTTTTGTGTTTTACTTTACGCTCGGGTCAGACCGAGCGATACAGCATTTGAGACTCACCTTTGGAGTTTGGAGCTTCATTTGGAGATCCAACTATCGACTCATCTTTCAGCTCTTCTAGTTGATTTGTTCAGAGAAGTCCTCTATTCGTACTGAAGACTTCATTTTATTTGAGATATTCTGTTGTATTTTATTTTTAACTCTGATGTTTATATAGTAGCTTCATGAACTACTATTTTATCTATTCCGCTGCGTATTATTGTATTACTCTGTGTCAGTGATTCTGTGATTGATTTATTTACTGCATATGCTGAGTTTTGAAAATTTAAATTAACAATCTGATATTTTGAATTATTCAAGTCATACATGTGTGGATTTATTGTCGATTTGAATGGTCCAAAATAGCGGGTCGTTATAGTTGGTATCAGAGCTTTGGCTCTAGGCGAAACTTAACATATATTGTAAATTTATTTACAGAATCACTTTCGTTTGAGTTTAATCTCTTCCTTTTGACTCGATTTCCTTTGAACTTTGGAACGTTTCTTGCGATTCCAAAATTCATCTTATCTCTCTCTATTTGTATTCTTTTTATTCTGGAGTATCCCATAACTCCACTTCGAATGATCTCTATGAGAATAGGATCCCACCAATCTTTGAATGATTTGTGAAGGGGTGAAACTCCTTCACAATTGGCATTGATCCACCGGAGATTTCTATATCTTTGGTTTAGATGCCGCTATCTCTTGCGATCGAATGTTGATTTTTCTTGGAATTCTGCATCGATCTTGTTCCTGAAGTCACGGTTGACCCTAGGGTCATCCGCGATTTATATAAGTATATTCATCTTCTATTTTGAAATTTAATTATCTCATCTTCGTTCGAGCTTATCTTCGAATCATAACCCTAATTGATTAGAGTCCCTCTAATTTGAATTTCTATCTTTGTTTTGAGATCCATTCTTGAATCATCCTTTTGAAAAATCGGGTTTATTCGTATTTTAGAAATTGTTTTATATATCGAAATTATTATTTTGATAAATATGATTTTATTCTATATATATATAAAAGGGAAAATGTTTTCGATAAGGATTATATATACCTTTTAAAATGAGAATTTGAAGTTTGAAAGGATTTGAAATTTTGAAAGTTATATAAGAATTTGATTTATCTAAAAATGATTTATAACTGAAGGATTTTAAATTTGAAATTCGAGAATTGAACTCCGGTATTTTGAAATTGGTTTTAAGATTTTGAAATATATAATAATAATATGATTTAAAGTATTTTCCGAATAAGAAATGTTTCAAATGATTTTAATGAGTTTCGAATGATTTCGAAGAAATTTCAAAAGAAGTGTGAGAAAATAGAAGTCCAGAACTCACTTATGTCGCTGGAAAATAATTTCGGTGATGAGTGAACGCATCATCGATATTGATTTTCGAGTTTCAGAGTGAGGGAAAGGCCACTTTAGTAGCATTGCTACGCGAGTGATTTTTGCAAAACCAATTTTGATTTCAAATTCCGAAGTAAGATTTGATATTCGAAAGATATATGTGTATATATATTTGAAATGATTTGAAGTAAGCCGGTGTTCAGTCCTCGAGTTTCGGACTTGATATAACCCTATCTATTAAAATTGATTTACGATTTGTTGCTGATTTCCAACTCTTGAATTTGAAAATGATTTCTTCAACTATTTCGAAGGTTCGAGCACTTCCAAATCAAGGTTAACTTTTCAAAGCTAAGAAATTTTGAAAAGTATGAATTATTTGATAAAGTATATAAATTTGTTTTGAATGTTTAAGTATGAAGTAATATGATTTAAATAAGTTGAAACTGTTTTGTTAAGTATATGAATAAGGCTATTTTGAATTTTTCTAATATAAAATTTAAATTTGAGATGTTTCGAAAAGAATTTGGTCTTCAAAATATTTTGAATAAAGTTTAGTTAAATGTTTTAACTTAATAACATCTTTATGAAACTATATATTTAACAAGTTGGAATAAATATACAAGTTGTACGTATGCTGTTTTATTCGCATAATTAATTTGATCCAGGTTTGAGTACACAAGTTCGAGGTGAATTACACCATTTAGTGTTAGGATTTTTCATTCGATTCTTGATGGCGAATATTTGATATGGATTTGGGCTTGATTCTAGAATTCTCTATCGTAGTATATGGCTATGCAAGGAGACTGATGGCTTCTAGTCAAGAAACCATATCGAAATCTGCATTAGAGAAGTCGAATGGACAATACTAGTTTGAAAGCAAACTTGTGTGATCGAGCGAGCGATCAAATGTGATTCTGCGAAATGATGATGTATGTACATCTTATATTCTAATATCATTGATATATTTTGACGCTGAAATTGAAAGCTGTCATGTTAGAATATCTTTGCTTACTAAAAGAAAATTTCCAAATTAAATTACAAAGATATATAACCCATAAAAACAAAGATATTCAATCCCATATGGCTCTTCATACAGTGAAATTTATTTTGAAAATTTTGATCCTTATATAAGATGGACCTTACGTAAGTATAAGATGATTTTGAAAACATTTGATTTTGGAAATGAATTGGTTGACTTAAATTATATTGATTTGGAAATTTGGATTTATTTTCTAAATCTATTATTTGGAAACTTTGAAACTAAAGATAATTAATTTGAGAAGAAATAATTTGGTGAAATTGTATATGATTTTGAAATTGAACTGATATTGAAACAAATTGAAAATTTAGAACCTTATGTTACTAAACACTTGATTTGGGAGTTGTCGAACTTATATAAAATTGATTTGTATGAGTATGAAATTGATTCGAAAACTATAGATTTGAAAAGGTACTCAATTTGAAAGTGAAATCTTATATAATTGAAGTCTATATAAGTATGATTTGATATACTACTGATTTTGGAAAGTATTTGATTTGAAAATTAAATCTTATATATAATGGATTTTATATAAGTACGATATTTGAAAGTGATTTGAAAAGGTAATATATGATACATATTTTCGAAGTAAAGATATGGAAAGTGCCTTCTGCCTGATATCCGATTTGTGGCCACATCTTGGATTCATTCTATCGATATTATTCTCTCTGATTTTCGGTTTTCCGGATATGATACTCGAGTGTCCTTCGAATTCCATGGCGTTACCCATGGTCTTACGAGCGCGACTGCATAGCGCAACTGCCTGGCTGAGTCTTGCCTAGGGGTACGGATTGTTTCCTGGGGGATCCAGGCGTAACCATTGTGCATCCTGCAATCTGTGTAGGTTGCGAATAGTAGCGCAACTGCTTGGCTGAGTCTTGCCTGGGGGTACGGATTGTTTCCTGGGGGATCCAGGCGTAACCATTGTGTATCCTGCATTCTACTAGTCATCATGGCGTAACTCGCAGGGCTAAGAAAGCTTACGGATATGGATTGTTTCCTGGGGGATCCAGGCGTAATCATTGTGTATCTGCGAACCATGGTTAGACAAAGGTTTTGTTTGTTTTTTTGATTGGATTGTACTTTCCATATATGTTTTTAAAAGTTTTTCAGTATTTTCACTGGGTGTTGAAACAAGTCTACTAAGTACTTGGAGAATTCTAGTTTTGCGCCTGATCAACGCACTACCAGAGTCTACAGGAACAAGGATAAACTTGTTGAAACATCGAGTTATAAAAGTAATTAATTATAAAATTATTTCCAACAAAGAAATTTTGTATTAATATTTGAAATTGAAATTCTTATGGCTTGAATTAATTATTCATTCCCGATACTATTCCTTGAATCTACCTTATCTGCTCAGCTTTATTTATTCACCTATATTCTGTTTTTCCGAATCCACCTTCTTTTCCTTGTTGACTATATCCTTTTTAATATTGTTTTATTTATATACTACATGGTTTAATAGAAAATTTTAGTGTTATAAATATTTTAGAAGTTATTAATTAAATAAAACATATTTAAAGTAAATGTTTATTGGTTTATTAATAATATTTGAAAAGTATCTTGAGATAAAAATTAATAAATTTATGAATTATGGATTTAATGTTTTCAAATAGCTTCTTTGTAAATATAAGTAATAATGTAAATAATTGCTTTCAAATAGTTTTCATATATTTATAAAGATGTTATTTAAACATATAAATGGTATTTATAAAGGAAGCAAGAAATTTTACAAATGGGTTTTGGAAGGTATTAAAGTATTAAAGATAATTGAATTGAAAATGAAGTTTTCAAACGAATATTTCAAGCAAATTTATATGGTTTTAAATTAATTGATTTTCCTTGTTTTCAATCTACTTTTATCTCTGGTTGTTCTATTCTCCTACCTCCTTCCTTTTCGGGGACGAAAAGTTTTGAGTGGGGGAGAGTGTAACGATCCAAAATTTTGAGTGATTTTATTTATTTAATTAATTGAAATATTGTGAAATTTTAAAAAATAAAATTTAAAAATAAAATGTTATATTTGGGATACGTATTTAAAAACATAGAAATTGGTAAATTTTCATCAGAAAATACGGAAGTTTATTTTATTGTGTAACTCCATTTCAATTTAAATCAACTAAAATTGATGATAATAAATTTATTTCTAAAACTGAATATTTTCTATAGAAAATTTCTAAATCCTCTTCTGAGTAAGTCGTCATCTTTTGTTTTTCCAAATTTGGACTTCTATTGCTCCATTTATCTTATTTCTGTTAAAATAGCAGCATTTCTGGTACCGATTATCGACTTTCGATCGGAAGATCGTACCACTGATATCTGTATACCGTTTTGATCGTCTCGTCGTGCTGATCTTCGTAGTATATTTATTTCTGTATTTTGGTATCCGGTATGCAACGGAAACCATAAAATGGTACGTTGTATTGGTACCATAAATTTGTGACAGTTAGCTTTCCTTTGCCTTTTCAAATTTGAACATGAATCCCAAGCAATATAATAAATTGCTTTAATAATTTATTTGCAGAATTCAAGGATCAGCTGTTACCATTTGCATCTTTTCCATTGTACAGTGGGTTTTTCTCTACCTTCTTTCGTACTGTTCCTTTCCAATCGTTGGTACATTTTAGCTGATGTTATTCCACTCTTCATTTTTGAACGCCAGCTCTCATTTATTTTATTATTTACTGAATTCCAACCGTTGAAATCTCCAGTGAAAGTTTAAATGTATAAACTTGTATACGTTTTCGTATTTATTAAATTGAAAGCTCGCTTTAAATTTGCAAAGAGTTATACTTCTGCCTGTAACCTGTCACTCTCATTCCTCCCTTTTATTCTGATTTCACCCTTCCTCCTTCACGTAGCTGCTCCTCTAATGGCCGAATTTTTTTATCACCACCTTCCTCTTTTTTTCTTTTTTCCACCCAGTCCGCCGCTTCTCCCCATCCTTTTTCCACCGTGAGCACCACAACCATAGCCGAGAGGAACCACCTCCTTCCACAATGACCGCTCCACCTTGCTTCCACCTCGCGAACAGCCGGCCTTACCACACCTTCATCTCTCTCCCACCATGGCCACGAGCAGCAACCGGAACAACCCGGCCTCCCCTCTCTTCCTCTCTCGCGCTTCAACCCACTGTTCCAGACACCATCACCTCACCAAAGCATTGCCGTGACCATCACTTCATCACCACTTCCCATGGCCGAGTTGTCATGACCCATCACTTTGCCTAGCTGGGTCGAGCCAATGCAGCAGGTGGCCGAGCATTTTAGCCTCTAGGCTAACCATCCTTGTACTTTAAAAAAAAAAAATTGTGTAAGATATTTTATTTTGTGTAGAGGAAATTGTTTACATATATTTTATTTATATTTTCTAAGATTTGAATATAAGTATACATTTGTTATTTATAGACAGGTAAGCACTGAGATGGCTGGGTATATATAAGTAATCGTTTGACACATACATATTATACGGTATTTCTATAATATATTTGATGTTATATAATATTTTATAATATATTTTATGTTGTATACATTTATGTGATATTAGTAAGTCTGCATATATGAGTTAGGTGGATTTCTGGATATTTATAAAAGTTATATAATTTTATATGTATATATATACATATGTATATAAGTATTGTTGAAACAGTTTTGGTATATATTAGTATACAATGTTGTATATATTAGCATATGTAAGCTTTAGTCTGCATATTTATGTGCTTACATTTATTTTGAGTAAAATTTTCATAATGATTCTTATTTTGGCCTTCCAGATCTAACATTTCCTTACCTATGTAGATTTTAGTTCGCTGAACATTTGTTGTTGTCTATGCATAAGATTTTAAAAGTTAAACTTATATAATCCGTGTTATTGGTTTTAGTATGTGTTTTATTTTATAAGTTAAATTTTTGATTTCATGTATCGATTTATAATAGTTTTCACATATATACTCTGCTGTACGTAGGCAAGTGGTATATATGTTAGTAGCATGCATCATTTTTTTTTGTATATGCATATATAATATAATAAGTATTTACACATAGAAGTTGGCACGGTAGCTTATGCTGATTAATCATATATTAGTTTATATATGTAAGGATATGTGGGTTTAGTTTATGTATTGTTATATATTAGTTTATAAAATAGTTGATTTTATACATATATGTCATACATAAGGTCTGCATACACATGTACTGTAAATATATATGTAGTTTGGAAAAAAATGTAGTTTATACAAGATTTTGGAAATGATATGTATTTTGACCTTCTATGGTATATATATTACATATAGATTTGATATTTTAAAATATGTGTTTAAGATTTTGTTTGGTAATGATTTTAAGTATAAATATATATATATATATATATATATATATCTTTGATCCTTAATACTTGAGTTTTTTTTATATAAAAAATATGATTTTGATACTTTTATATTATTTTAATATTTGTCTTAAACTAAATACTGAAATTATATATACAATATAATAATACTGTATATATTTTCAGTTATATCAAAACTGATTCGATCTGTTTTCATCTATTCCAACCTTGCTTTGATCGTCAAATTCGTGCCAATCTTGTTCTGCTTTGGAATTCATAGCTCATTCTATTGTCAAATCTCTCTAGCCTCGAAAGGTGAGTAATCACTCACGATTTAACGTTCTTTTATTTATTAAATTTGATTTCAATTGAAACGACAATTGAAATATGCTGCTGTAGTTATTTAAATTGTTATATATTGTTTTTATCTGTAACTGTTCACCTGTGGGATATGACACCATATCCTATTGTTTATATTATATTGTTATTATTGATATATGCCTGTTTTATATTATTATATTATCTTTTATCACTCTGCAAGTTTCCCTGTAGTTTAGAATTCACTATGGGTTGAAATGATACATACCCGAACGGACTTTAGAATAGGAGAAAATCGTTATGGGTTGAAATGATAAACCCAAGCGATTTTCAATTGATTTGAATTTGGGATTTCGGGTCAAAATGATATCTATCCGAATGTATTTAAATTTACGGATTGAAATGATAAATATCCGTATCACTTGACCATAAATAGGAAATTATATACAGACACCATTGGTCCATATATAAATATTTTGAAAATAAATTCTATAGTTTTGGAAAGAAATATATGGTTTTAATAAAAGTTGATTCTTAAATTATTATATAGAAATGGTAATGATATATATAGATTTAATAATGATATTTAATTTAATTAAGATAGATCTAATACATATGATATGTTTAAGTATAAAATTTATATTTCAAAATAGATTTTGGTAATAATTTGAATTAGTAAGGTTGGGAAGATAATTTGAATTTAGTTAAAATTATATTCAAAAGATAAATTTTATTTAATTAAACCATTGTGAAACTTATTGAAATTGAGATTTAAGATATGATTTATAACTTGGGTTTGATTTAAGTAAAAATGAAATTTAAGGCTAGTTAAATGATATTGAATTTATTAAACGAATATTCCCTGATTAAATAATAATAAAATTAAACCAAGAGCTGCATGAAACTGTTAAATTTAACTTTGACATATTGAATATTTAAGCTTTGAAATATATTAAAAATTTAAAGGGTATATTTAGAACTGAACTGAATTGATGAATTGGGCTTTGAATAAATTTGAATTTGGAATTTGAGTTGATTTAAATCGATTTATGAGACTTTAGGAAATTATAAATACTTTACTTTTAAATTATTTAACCTATATATATACTATTTTGGAAAATAGATATATTTGAAATGAAATGATATTTGGGTTTGAAGAATAAATTAATTTGAAATGACCACGGTGTTATAGTGTATATTTCTACCTTGTAGATAGTTCTACAGATCCTTAGAGGATGGTTATCCCAAATATCCTTTAAGTTAATTCTATTTCAGTTGATATTTCACTTGAGTTGGATTTATTGATATAAGAATGTTAATCCTGACTCGAGTGTTTTGTGTTTTACTTTACGCTCGGGTCAGACCGAGCGATACAGCATTTGAGACTCACCATTGGAGTTTGGAGCTTCATTTGGAGATCCAACTATCGACTCATCTTTTAGCTCTTCTAGTTGATTTGTTCAAAGAAGTCCTCTATTCGTAATGAAGACTTCATTGTATTTGAGATATTCTGTTGTATTTTATTTTTAACTCTGATGTTTATATAGTAGCTTCATGAACTACTATTTTATCTATTCCGCTGCGTATTATTGTATTACTCTGTGTCTATGATTCTGTGATTGATTTATTTACTGCATATGCTGAGTTTTGCCAAATTTAAATTAACAATCTGATATTTTGAATTATTCAAGTCAGACATGTGTGAATTTATTGTCGATTTGAATGGTCCAAAATAGCGGGTCGTTACAGTATAACATGGGAAATGCATGGATCAAAGTCGATAGAGAATCACTTACTGATGATTTGGTAGGATTTGGAAGAAAAAATCGGATTTGCTATAGAAAATAGGAAGCTTCGGCAGTCTTTTAATCGAAGAATACCTATAAAAGTCCAGTAAAGTTGGATTGAAGGAGGAGGAATAGATATATACACGAAGGGAATGACTTGGGCTGATGGATTCCCATATATGAGAAAATCTGAACCGACTAGGTGTAATCGATGCGCTTGTCAAATCCCTACCTTAAAAAAGCAATTTTAATATGTAGGGTCAGGAAAACGAACCGTCTTCACTATTCATTTGACGACGTGTGTCGTCGCAATTAATGTGGCATTAAATACATGACAAGCTCGCCCCCGCACACGGGTACGAGCTTAGTGGTAGAATGTTGCTCGTATTTCTTGCAAAATAAAGAAGTGGGCTGGCCTGCTTAGACATCCTCATTCCCCATAGCCCACATATCGCGACGGTCTGTCTCCTCAATCGACCTGACTCAACCCGAATAGCAGCGAACAAAGGCATGTGTCATCTTCATCTGGGGCACAGCCTGTCCGCTTCGCATCTCACTTGCCCGCCTGGCCCATTCATAATATACCTTACCACTTCGATAAAATTGACGGTCGGTCTCCCCCACACCTGGGCAACAGGCGGCAAGGTCAAGGTGGATTATTCTGATAAGTTAAGATCCATCGATGGTCAGCTTGGCCAGCCGGCAAGCAATCGAAATAGCCCCCTCATTCGCTATCATCCTTATGCTAGCCTGCCATCGCCTGCAAGAACCCCTAGCTTCCCTTAATCATGTCTGCAAGCATCAAGTCTCCCTGACTTAAGCGACAACATGCCTGTGCCATTTCTCCAAAATGCTGGCATTCATTAGCGTGGCTCATCCGACAAAGGCACCATTGTGCAGCAACCCCTCTATGTACTTAGCTGATACCCTAGTACCCCTGCTACAACCACCCCTACTCCTATTCATAAGGGTGAAGAAAAACATTAATCTAAAAAGAGAATACCTTTGTATTTTTAGCAGCTTTATCTTGTAATTTAGGCTGTTGTAACCGAAGCAGTATAATAAAATGCTTCCCATAGTGGACATAAACCATCTTTGGTCAAACCACTCTAAATCGCGGTCTCTTTACTTTTTTGTATATTAATATCTCTTCATTTCTCATTTTTTTTAATCGAGATATTAACCGTCAATCCTTGCTAATATACCATCTTGAGCACATTTTCAAGGTTGACCAAAAATCTAGTTAGCAATGTGCATGTGGATAAAATTTCATAGATCTTCTACATGCAAGAATATTTAAAAGCTTAAACAAACTTATCGTTAGAGAGGTTTTTCTACTTTAGGCTTGCAAAATCAAATAACGTGAAACCAAAAAATAAGGAAGACTAAATGTATTGTCTTAAACATCTCTGCTTAAATTTCTATGATGTTATTTAAGTTATTATCACTACAAACATCTCAAATCAATTTTTTCATACTTGGTTTGATATTAATTGACTAATACATCCGTATAACAATAGAGAACCGACCGTCCGGTAACATAATTTCAAAAAGATAATTAATGTAGTTTTTTTTATTAATTTTAGATAAACATCAAATGATAATATGGTGAAAAAAAATTAAAATTGAAGAGATTTAAGGAAACATTTGTGAAAAGAACAAAGCAAGTAGAATTGAAGAGATTTAGCGAGACTTGTTAAAGCATGTTCCTGGTTTTTTTAGCTTCACACACTTTGATTTTGCAAGCGTACAGTAGACAAACCTCATAACCATCGTTTTGATACTATGTTTTCTTTTCAAAAGTTTTGACTTTTTCATAAATTTTCAAATTCTCGTACTTGCAAAATTCGATTTCAAAATTCAAACTCAAACTTTTAAACTTTAAATTTTCAGTTTTAAATTTGTAAATTTTTGAATTCAAATTTCAAATTTTCAAACCGGAGATCAAAATCTAAAATTTCTGATTCGAAAAAAAAATAATTCAAAATTTGGTATTTAAGTAGGCCCACCGTTGTGTTATGTGTTATAATGATGTGCAAATGGCAAACCATCTTTAAATGTAACAAAATTCAGATCATTTAAGTTCATTGACTCTGCTAACAAAATTCCAAAATCATTTACCTAAATCTACTCCGCTCTGTCGCATTAAAGTAATCAATTCCTTTCCAAGTTAGTTGAAAAGCGCACTAAAAACTTCACTGTCACAGCACCAAGGCCACCGCATTCCATTTCCTTCCTGTCTCCACTACTTCAGATCCCAACATCAACAAAAAAATTTGAAATAAAATGGAAGAAGACTCTAATAACGTAGAGACATACCTATTCAAAGTGGTTATCATCGGCGACTCGGCGGTCGGAAAGTCGAACCTTTTGTCGCGATTCGCGAGGAATGAGTTCGACCCGAACTCGAAAGCGACGATCGGAGTGGAGTTTCAGACGCAGAGTACGATGATCGATGGAAAGGAGATCAAAGCGCAAATCTGGGACACGGCTGGGCAGGAGAGATTCAGAGCGGTGACGTCTGCTTATTACAGAGGTGCTGTCGGTGCTCTTGTTGTCTATGATATTACTAGACGGTCTACTTTTGATAGTCTTCAAAGATGGCTACGGGAGCTGAATAGTAAGTTATTTATTTATATACCGTTTGGTTTGTTTGAATTTGCTAGTGTTGGATCTAGTTGTTGTTGGATTTATATTACTATAGTGATGGTTCGGATGATTGATACATTGGTCGTTTTCTTACTATTGTTTCAGACATAAGATTTAAATTTGAGTTATATGCGCACAAAAATAATACTAATTATTCCATGCACAAGAAGAAAACATATCCAGATCGGGATATATATAAAGTTAAAGTAAAAGTTATATGCACTTTAGTTCCATTGAAAGCGGAGTGGGATTGATTCTCAAGCTCATTTGAGTTTTTAGCTCTATATTTTGATTGTGCGCAGCAGTAGTTATCATTTGTACAGTGTTGTTTCTGACATCTTGTTGTATAATATAACCTAAGGTAGGAAAGGAATGGAAAACGACCTCCTCCTAAAAATTGAATCATAAAATTGGCAACTCTACCTGAATTGGCTATTACAAAACTATGACTAAACATGGATAATGAGTAAATCAATGGTGAGAAGTTAGCTTGTTTGATTACTCTAAGTGTATTTCTACATGCATCGATGAACAACTGTTCATCCGTCTCTTGACATA
The DNA here is from genome assembly GCA_030737815.1 of Allium fistulosum. NCBI lineage: Eukaryota > Viridiplantae > Streptophyta > Magnoliopsida > Asparagales > Amaryllidaceae > Allium > Allium fistulosum. Next base: position 921,468,680 of record CM060901.1, read on the forward strand.
AGCAGTAAACACCTATCATTAAAGACACCTGCCTTCGTAATGTTCTATCTTTGGTAAATCCATTCCATTCTCATGGAGGTTACCACATACTTATCTATCATAAATACCAATCTAACTGTTATTCTACTTGATATTGGTCCATCCTCGTTATAGACAGGGTTGACGCTTCATCCTCTATACGACGCCAATGACTGCCTCGTCGTTCTACTTAATAATGGTCGATCAATCCCAATCTCGTACATCTCCATGGTCCCATGGACATGGCATTCCATTCACATGGAGCGCCATACATACAAGGAAATGGAAACCATAGTTATCAAAGCGCCCGCCTAGGCGTCAAAAAGCCCTAGGCGGCAGCCTAGCGCTTTTCTTCTCCTTCGGGCGCCGGCGATACACAAGGCGCCGAAAAAGCGCCGAAAAATCGAAGCGCTTGAAAAAGCACGCTTTACTATTAAATCGTTTTTTTAAAGAAAATTAAGGGCTTCAGCCCACAATCGGATTAAGGCTTATTTGGAAATATCGATCGAATTAGGGCATAGGGCATTGTCGACATCGACTGTTTAGGGCACAAAAATGTCTCCACTCGCAAAACTTACATCCGCCGCCGCCGCCGAACTCGACCTTACACCGCCGTCGAATTCAAGCTACTGCCTATTGCCTTCACCTGCTCACATCGACATATCAATCTATGCTCCTGCCAAAAAAGCGATGTTCAAGGCGCCTAAAAAAGCGCCAGGCGCCAGCGTGGGGCTTTTTGGGGTTTTTTCGCCTTGACAACTATGATGGAAACAACTAATTTTTTTTGAATTGTCCATCCATCCCCATGAGCATCACAATTATATCACTCATTCATCTCCATGGGCACCGCAATTATATCACTCATTCATCTCCATGGGCACCACAGGTGCTAAGCTGGTCCATCTTCATGGGAACGTTACTCTTATCACACAAATGTACGCGGTTATCTCATTTTCGTGTCTTTGTGAGGCTCACATTACATTGACACGTCCATCCCATAAATATCATCTTTTGAAGTTGGCCTAATTTGAAGCAAGTTATCCTGCCTAATGCTTGAACTGTAAAACCCGTTAATTTGGCATTAGTTAATCAATTAGGCTCCGAAAATGGAATTTGTGTAAACGATGGAATTTGACCACGAAACTTACACCATTGTGTTCGTGACAAAACTCTGAGCAACTTTCATATGTTGAGTTTTGCGATCGGAGGCCAGACGAAGAAGTTATGGATAAAAAAAGAAAATAAATAAGAAAATTAACGTTCATTAATTAATCGTCCGGGCCCACAGACCGACCTGTCATTGGGACCAGTCGACCCCTAGTGGTTGACCGGTGCTCCATGGGCAGTCGATCGATCACCTTCAGACGGTTAGGGTAAACCTAGGCCGCAACAAGCCAAATTTAATATTTTAAATCGAACGGTTCTTGATGATTCTAGCGCTTATAAATTCAGCCCTTGCCATTTCTTCTTCTCCACTTTCTTTCTAAATTATAAAATTATGATATTTTTATCTATATTCATACAAATCAAAGAAAATATAAATCTAATAAAAAGGAGAAGAGAATCAAGTATACATGTATTTTAGTAATTTATATAATTGTATCTATTTTGTCTGACAATCTCAAATTTCTTCTCAAATCCGTAATTCTAATATATGTATATATTTCTTTTATACATATTTCTTGGATTATAAATGATTTGAAGATGAATCAGAGGTTCTACTTCAGATCTGGAGATTTGGATCGCTTTTGAAAGGCGAGTGAGAAATTTTATAGATTGTTATGATATGAAAATTATCCCGTTGGTATTTATTTGATTTTTATGCCTAACTGGATAATATTATATGAGTTGCAGGCAACAAATTAAATATAATAAATATCCCCTTCATATTCTTATTTATGGATTGATTTAAAATTGTTTACAACCTGATCTGGAAATCAGTCTCAAAAAGATGAATTTAGAATATTGGTTTGAATGGAATTTATTCCAGATCTAAAATATGTTGTATAATAATGTTATGAATTTGGATTATTACCCTAATTTTGTTGGAATGTAAACTTATCTATGTTTGGAATTGTTGGAATTTAGACCCGTCTAATACTTGTAAATTAGTTTGATTTCTTTCCCTTCTAGAAAAAATCCGGCGTTTGATCTAACAAGAAATAAATGCAAATAAAAAGAGAAAGAGATGTGTAAAGTATGAATTCATTGTAACTTACACCATCTTTTTCAGTAATAAAAAGAAATGATTATTTCTTGTAATTTCAAACGATATAATCTTTTATATTTTAAAGTTAAATATTTTGTTTTGGACTAATTTATGGAAATTATAGCGGATGATCTTTTAGATATGATTTCAACAATTGAACATGTAAAAGAATATTCTAGTGAAGATATATAACTAGAATATATTCGATAAAAGTACATATTTGTACGTAATTTACTGCGCTTGTAATAATTAAATAAAAAGCTAATAACGACGCTTACACAAAATATTTTTGTTTAGGATAATTAATTAATGGGAAAAGAATTTAAAAGGTTGTAACTCCAATAAATGAGAAATAAATGGTAATAAATATGAGAGTTGCAATAACTTGATAAGGTAAGTGGATTAATGAGACTGATAAATAAAGAAGTTGAATTAATAACTATGGAATAGTTAAAAAGGTTACTAATTTGAAATTAATAATCATACATAAATGTCTTAGGAAACGTCCGTTAGGATTTTATGAACAAATTGGCATTTATAAACATAAAAAGGAGATTTATGAGTAGATAAGTATTTAAGGTAAATCTTATTGCCTTAAATAGATAAAGAATTAGTAAACTAAGTTCAATGTCTACCTAAGATAATATAACTATATAAGTAAAGACTTAAGATGGTTAATTGGACTTAGTAGGTTAATGATGCGAGGTCAGTAAGATCACTCGACAGAAGACTGTCCTTCACTTTGAGGCTACCAGCAGTCGGGTGCATTTACCACTGATGTGAGATATCATTAATCCTAGGACCCGTGACGACATGAGAGATTGGGCCTGCTTTCTTAATTGGAAAGTACTAAATTGTTCAAATTTGGAATTAGGAGCGGTGAGGGATATCTCCATAGAGATTCGTTTCTAGTTTGAGGTATTAAGTGGCTGTAGGGTCCACCTCTCTTCTAAAAAGAAGCATTAAGTAACCTAGTGAGACTCCAAATAAATAAGAATGTCTCTAAAAGTGTGTCCTCGATGTTAAGGTATTAAGTGGCTGTAGGGTCTTCCTTCATACCGAAAGAAGTAACTTAATGAGATTCTATATTTACAATTAAAAGTGATAATGGATATCTCGGGAAGAGATCGCTTCAGGTTTGGAATATTAAGTGACTGTAGGGTCTGTTTCTTTCCTATAAAAGAAGTATTAAGTAGTCCAATGAGATTTTCAAGCAATGTCAGCTAGATAGTAACAGTGAGGAGTCCGCCTTGAGATTAGGTATTAAATGACAGGGTCTGCCTAGTCCTTATTAATGAAGTATTAAGTGACTTGGGTACAATCTCTCACATTGCTAAGGCCGTAATAACGATAGTACCAGTAAGGAGTCTGTATGTGGATATGTATTAAGTGATGAGAACCTGCCTAGAATATAAGTATTAAATGATTAGAAGTCTGCTTAGTCCTTTTTAAAGATATTAAGTGGCTTGGGTACTGTCTATTACATGACTACGATTTTATCGACGATACATGTGATAATAGTTGGACATTAAAATGTCGGAAGCCTTAAATAGTGTTTAGATGTCTTTGTAGATAAGACCCACCGACCAGTGACAACATTGTTAGAAAACCACATTGGGAATAGATTTTAAATGACGGGGTCTACCATGATTGAGGTCTTAAATGGCAGAGGCTGTCTATTTTTCTTTTAAAGTATTTTGTAATGATTATAGAAGTCCGCTTCATATTTAGAAGTATTAAGTGGTAAATGGGTTTGGAAGTATTGAGTGGTTGATAAGGCTTCATCAGTATCTTGTACCTTGGAAAGGGATAAGTAAGTAATCGTGTGTGCAATGCAAGGTTAGATTAGAATTACTAACCTTAAAGGACATAATAATTAAATGGAAACCAGTCGGTATAAATTTATTATGAACAGTTTATAATTTTTGCAGTCACCAAAACGTTGTTCCGACCCTCCTTCTTATTACAACTCAACTCACATGATAGATTTAGATGAACATGTCACTGTAGCTGGATGTGCTTTGTTGTTGGAGAAGTCTTCTTCTCTCTCATGCTCAATGTTGGTGTAACAATCTGCTATCCAAGGAATACCATTAATTTCAATGTAGTAGTCAAAATCATTATTTTTATCCTATTATTATTTCCGTTGTGAGTTAGGTTTCTATCAATATCTGATAATGCTCATGCTTATTTGCAGGTACCAAATCCAACGATCCGTGCTTTGATGGATTTGAGTTTCGATTTTTATCAAAATTTAGGTCCCTTTAAGGTGCGGGTTGTTACACCAACTAAATTAGGAACAAGCATCCAACTACATATACGTTGCTACACGTTAGTAGTACAATGTGGGCAACTTATCTTTGTGAGCTAGTTTGAGTTGGATAGTCACCCTTTTCCCTTTAAAAAAAGATAACGAGTTACTTCCAGTGCTACATCTTTTATCTTTTCATACCACAATGGTGTAACAGTTTTAACGTAAATGCCACTAAACATCATAATTTGCTTTTGGATGTTAAAGAAAATTGTAATTGAATTGAATTGATTATCTGGTGGTGGTGAGTCTTTCCCATTCCCGATTTGGGAATAAAAAAACATACTTGATTTTCTTAGCATGAAGTTTGGAATTGTGCACCCAACATCATGATCATTCATTTTCATTGGTCGAAAGGTGAAGACTAGACTTGTAGACCAATGTGAAGCATCAATTGATCGATTCTTGCATACATAAAATGACAAGAGCAGTCCTAAGTCTATTGGATAAAAATTTGGTTGAGCGATCATGCTACTTGTCAATTGGCGATCTCAACGCATACATCAAATGATAAGAGACTCGCTACATTCGTCCAATGACAAGAGCGTCAATTGATTGTTGGTCGATGTCTAGACCAATACCAGATGATTATTTTTCCTTTCACACTCTGTCTTCATTTCGACATTATTCGAATCTACGCTTAGCTCTCGAAGTACTCTTTGCAATCACAACAAGTTCACCACCAACTAATACATCAATGATTCTTGATTTATTTCCATTATAGACCTTGCATCCTCATAATTTTTTGCAGTAATCATGATCTAACTTGAATTGCAGATGATATAATCAAAATAATGAATTCACATCAAGTCCCATCCAAATTTTATACAATATCTCGTATTATATGATATTTTGGACGATTAGGGTCGACCCCGGACAAACCAAGCAACGATCTAGGGTTCAGTTTACGTGAAGGATCCAAATTTATAAATTTTTATTATAAAGACTAACATAGCAATTTTTAATAAGAGATGTATATAGCTTGTGTGGTAAAACATTTGTCTCATGAATTAAGTGTTCAAGGTTCAAGTCGTGCCTTTGTCATTTTTTTAGCGAGCCATTATTTTTATCGTTGTTGGAGATCCAAATTTAGTACTTATTTTCCTTTACACTACCATTGCTCAGTGCCCAAATTCTGGTTCGATTGAGCTTGTGGACGATAGTGGGTATTTCGCGTGTATATCTCGAATTAACATTACAAAATTTAAGGTATGTCGTCGTGCTATCTTAAAGTAATTTGTGTCTAAAACTAACAATTCTAATGATTTATTAATGATTTAAAATAATAACAATAAAATAGTAACATTACTTGATTCACTTTGAAAGTGAGTTGCTTCTAGAAAGAGAATGATAAATTTTAATTTTTAAGGAGAGTGGTGGCATGATTGAATCGTCAACAACTAAATGAATTTTTTTTCTTTTGAGCATTGCAAATAAAATCAAACTCTTTTGTTGTAGCTCATCCAAATATCGAGTAAAAAAATTGAATTAGACAATACTAAATAGCAATTGTTGATTTTTATTTTCTTTTAGAACCATGTATAAAGAGAAGATATATACAAGGAAAACATATGATTTTAGCTGAGTTCTTGAATTGAGATCCCGATCATATTTCGATTGATATTTTAATATCTTGGGCTATATTGATGCCAAACAATACATCAGCGAAATTTGATGTTTCATCGCATCGAAGTGTGAAAACCATATCTCGAATGAGGTCTTAAGCGAGATGCACAATGTTTGAAGCACTGAATATAATAGAAATAGATTTAGATTAAAGTGGATCTCGTCTAATTATTTATGATTAACTCTCGGTTCTTTATAATGCTCCAAATGATGATTGCCTTCCTAAAATCACCACCTTCAAAATAAACGTGATGAGCTTTTTAGTTCTAAATGATCAAACACTAATTCTCCTTTGATTTATTAATCTCTTCAAATTTGTCTCTCTGAAGGTTTTTCCATGAGCTTATAATGTGTTTTAGATCGTATAAAATATGTAATGAGGGAAATTAGGAAAGTTATGGTAATTGGGCTTGGGAGATTTATTGAAAGTTTATGCTTCGTCGTCCATTAAGGTGAATCATCAAATGTTATTTTTTGCTTCATCTGGTTATCTTCCATAATTGGAGTTCCTTATTCAAAACTTTTACTTAATTTTTTCCTTTTAAAATAAGCTTGTTCTCGAGAATGCATCATTGAACTTGTGTATTATTAGGTTCTTAACAAGTATATATGTACACTTGTTCCCAACTTCATATTTTACCGCAAAACTTGGACTTTCCCCTTCAGATCCACTATCCTCTTTTTGATCCTTCTTAACTTTGACGTCAACGATACACATGGGTCATTGATATATTTAAATCTACTACTATCGTGATCCAAACGAGTGTAATCCTCATCGTCGAATTGTCTCTTCAATTGGTTAAAACACCGGATATTAAAATTCAAAATCGTTATGCCAAAAGTCATATAAAATTCAAAATCGTTATGCCAAAAGTTATATTAAAATTCAAAATCGTTATGCCAAAAGTCTGAAACACCAAACATTCTTGTCATTCACATAACTCTCCTTGAGCTTTATGATTTCTAAGGCGAAGAAAACTAAAACTTTCTTCTTAAAATGATCTGCCAAAGTCATGTTAAAGGCTTGGTTGGTTAAGTTAGAGTTGTCTTTATTCTGATAAAAAAAGCCATCAGGCTTTTTATTGCTATTCAAACAAATATGAGTATACCGAGACATCATATGAAGTTCGAGCACTTCGTGTGTTTTTGCATCGGAAGCCCTTTTGCTGAAATCATGTTAAAGAATGTCATATGCTGTTATAGATTGTCTAATTACTTTAACATGAGATGCATGACTTTATTTTATGCTAATCTCAAAGATAAATTCCACTTCCACTAACACTTAATTCCTTTTACATTTTTTATGCTAGTCTGGGCACCCTTTAGAAAACTCTTTCTTAAGCTTGTCACTCCATTCCTGGTCCATAATTTTTTAGACGATAAGTCATGATTATGGAGGTTGAAAAGAAGAGATCATTGGGTCATTAGAGGAGTTAATGAGAAAAATCTTAAAGAATGAAAGCATGTTTTCTTTGATAAAACATTGAAAACTCTGAACCGTTCGACGGTCGTCCTTACAAATTGTGCATCAACATAAGTGAGTGTTGGTGGATATTTTCAAATCTAGTGTGTTTTCAGCAGTATGAAACAAGACAGCTGTATGATGATGGAGTTTGCTAAAGGCACGTTAGGATGACATTTTCATAAGATCTTATTTACCCTTCCACTCCTTTTAAGACCTTACTTACCCTACCATTGTTTAAGTAAACAAGTAGATGCGTCGAGTTATAGCAAATCCTCTCTTAAGGTACAACCAAGTCCGAGAATTTAATTTTCATGATCAACCGTAGTCGCACTACCAAAAACAATTCTCGAGCATCCTTCGAATCTGCATTTACAAGTGTATTAAGTTTGTAATATGCAGTATAACAAACCTCATAGAATTTGAAAACATAATAATATCAGAAGCAAGAATTGAGAGAGAAGAGAACCCTAAATTTTCTTAAATGCAAACTTGCAACTATTCAAAAGTCCATCAATAGATTCGGCAGTTAAAGTGTATATTCTCTTCGGAATAGATGTTAAATGTCCAAATGAGTTTTCTCAACTATTATGACTTACATACGTTCACTCAAAAAATACGACTGTTTGTATAATAGTCAAAACAAACTGTTATGTCCATCTAAAATTATTTGCTTGAACCCAAATCCGAGTTTGGCACGGTTGGTCAAACGGCGGTACATGTGTGTTAACATGTATGACTCTTCTTTTCGATACAAAGAAAAACATTTGGGTGGCAAAAGATCTAACCTTTCTCTCAAGAGACATATTTATATAAGTATATGTTCGAAACTCCCAAGGTGTGAGACTATATTTTCCCTTCTTTTCTTACTCTCTTCTTATCCAAACAAATGTAATTATCACTAAAAATAATTATATGTTAGTAATAAAGTTTTATATAAAATTTTCATAATAGTGAGAACCCTTGTGTGAAAATTATGGTTTAAGCAATTGTGGATTCAACCAAAGGCAAAAAAACTTTTGGGTCATTAGCTCTCTACTAATGAGTTTTATGTTGTTACTGAACTATCAAATCTCTATGCAATTTCCGACTTTTTCATGTTATTTGTTTATGTAATGATTTTCCTTAGGTATGCATTGGAGACCTATGTAATGATTTTTCTTTATAACCCAATTTTATGTTTCTAATTTTTCTTAAATATTCTTTGTTATTTCTCATCAATGTTTCATAAATTTGAATATGGTTCCTTTTCCTGCACATCTCATATACCACAACCACACTTCATTGTATTAACATTATGTTGAGTGTTGAGCACCTCCTTATGTATATAATCTCTAATGCTCCACCATGTGTTTAATATATACCGACTCCTAGAAACATGTCAAAGCACATCTTAATCCTCATCAAAATCTCACAAATATCCAACATACGTATATGTGGTCTTACCTTGATAGTATGTAAGTGTCTCTTCAAATCTTTGCAACCTTCTCATGCTCATATTACACTACAATCATCCCTCGTCACTCATAACTGATACGACAAATTCCAAATCAAACATCTTTGTCATATTCCTCCTCCCTATATCCTTCTCCGTACAACACATATTAAAACCCAATAATCGATCTTCTCAAATCAAGCACTCCTTTTGTTTGTCTTAGTCAACCATTACTTGATGAAGGCCCATTGGACACTCTTTGGACGCTCTTACATGTACCAATCTTGCATATATTTTCAATGAATTACGTAAAACATGTCTTTAATGTTTACTCTTCTATGGTTGTCTACCATTAGCATATTTCTATCACAACTTTCGACGTTCAGGGTGCTATTTTGTGTTTCATTCCTAATTTAATACATGTATTATATAATATATATAGTTTACCCTAATGTAAATGTTTATCTAATATGCATCAAATTGAAATACATGAAATATGTGTTTCTATAACCCATTGTCTAAATTAAGGTTTGTTCTTAAGGGCCATTGAAGTAGACTTCAGATAACATGAGAAAATTTGTAATACCCCAACTTTATATCCATACTATCCAAAACTATTATTGTGTAATACTGTCAGATAATACGGAGAATGAGGCTGTATGTGATTCACACATGAATATTCCCTTGGGCTAACAGTGGTATGTATCTCAAAAATCATAAGTCACTCACATATACATACGCAATATCGACACAAAACAGTAAACACATGTACTTCCAGGATAGAACAATACACAATATAAAATAAATCACAGAGAACGCAGAGTCATCCACGCAGCGATAACATATAATAATAAATATACACGAGTTAAAGTGAGTTTACAAAATGGTCAAATGCCCACTATCATCAAATATATACATAACATGTCCAATATACATTTCGACAACACATGAACACATGCAGATACAAATATACAAACTATATACAAATATTCTGTCCTCCGTCTATGTCCAACATCCAAAAACTGGTTAACTCGTCCCTGAACCTGTAATGTCTTGGTCTGACTCGAGTATTATATAAATAACACACGGGTCAGACTATGTCTACAATTTAGATGTCAATATAAAGTAACATTTGACATGGTATAAACAAATATAATACAAGTGGCACGTGCATATCTTAAATAACAACATATCTCAAAACCATGCACATAAAAAATAGCTTACCTCTAAGTAAAGTTGATCGAAACACCAAACGAGTATATAATCAAGTGGATGAAACAACCATAATCTAACTATCATCAAGAATAAGATCTCATCGACAACACATGACATGTTCTCAGCAATGCCCTAGACTATCTCTCAGATAATCGTAAAATAGACATACCCGAGGTCCATCTTGCTCGATAAATATATATAACACATAACGATCATACAAATCAAACATACACGCAATATAAATATTGCACATCCTCGGTAGTCAAGGTCATCTCTTAGATAACCATGTAAAAGATAGGTACATGATCCAACTCCATGCTCTCAGCATCTATAGCTATCCTCGATAGTTGTATAATCGATGTATATGGGGTTACACAACTGCATAGACTCTCAGTCTCATAAATTCCCAAAGAGATCAATAACCACATAATAATCATCTGACCTTCAACCTCATAATAATCGACTTGATTCTCAGCCAAAGAAATAATCATACGGTCTCTTATATCTCTACTAATCTACCCAACTCTCAGTATCATGGATAATCATTGGGACTCTCAGTCCTATGTGCTCTCAGTATCATAAATATCTAATTCGGCACCGGTCTCGACAAATGATTAGATCGGCTCTCAGCCGTAAACACAACGATCTCATATAGGTGAATAAGTAAGTGCCTATAGTATCTCATGATATCTCATTAATAATAATTACCAGATGGGAGACGGACAGCTCTCAGCCTGCTCCAGGAGCCTTCCTCATTCGCTCTCAACATTATTCTGCAGTCTTAGTTATCTCGACGGCCATTGTGATCCAATATCCATCAAGTGCAAGACTACGCTATGCGTTGGTCACGACCCTGCAAGTTCCTCTAATGGTAACAGATTGCTGGTCTGAGTGACACATGGGGAGTGGTTCTCAGCCATATACATCAAAATGTGTGCCATAGATTTGGAGAGCGACTCCGCAATCAGGCCGTTAGGATGGATACTAGTCAATTTAGTTTACTCTCTGACGTATAATAGAGGTACATACAATAAATACACTCTTATGGCTCTCAACGCGCACACTTTCAGTGCGCATCACCTTAAATGTAATACCCCGTATACTCGATCCTGTTAGAGTGACATCTACTTACAAAAAGTAATGTAACAAATATCAACTCAGGCGTCCCATACCATCTGGTGTTACTCATCGGTTTACTCAATGCTCATAAATTGCACTCATCATTGCACAATTATTCTATATAACTAGTCTAAAGAATAATTGAAGAAATATATCGAAAGTCTCATACCAGATGGTACACTAACTCCGTTTATTCTAATTTCTCGTTACACAGAAATATAAATCAATCAAAACATATTATTCTATTATTTATTGATCGGAAAGTGTCACATACCGAAATTTTCGACTTTCGAAAATTCGACATCGATACTCACTTTATCGACCGCCGAGAAATCGAGTACCGGAAACTCCAATAGTGAGGGTTTTAGAAAGAAGAGGTAGAAGAAAAAGAGAAGTAGAAGAAAGAGAGGAGAAGAAAAACAGAACAACATCTGAACAGAAAACAATATCAAAATCTTACACATCGCAGTGGAACAATATATAATAAATAAACACTAGTCTTTTAAAACACAGAACTATATCAGTTTTATACATACATCAATCAGAGTCGATATACAACAATGGACAGTTATATAAACTTGTCCTCATACAGAATACACAGCGGAATAAATACTATCAGATACAAATACTACGTCTCGTCATCCAGCTTATTTCCAAAGCTCCAGAATATCCTGATAACATAACTCTAGGCTGTCCGTGTGGAAATTGGTGGGCATCCAGAGTTTAGAAGGGAAACAATAAACTCCGAGTCAGTCATGGTGACTGGTGTGAGATCGTAAAACAGTTATTCTTTATAACAACAAAGGAATATTTTAGAATAGATTCGCAATGCTTTTGGAAAATGAAACTACCATAAGACCTCCCGCCACACACACAATGCAAACGCAGAATTGGAGGAGATTTCTTCTTATGATAGTCAAAGATGCTTACTACGCAAAATCAAATCATTTTTGATATTATTATTAGTGCATAGTGTAGAAATCATTTCGAAAGTATAATATTAATCTTAGCCAGCATAGGCATTCCGCACTTATGCCTACTATAGCTACTATGTTCAATAGCAGGTTACCGCCACATTCCATAGCAGGTAATACAACTAAAACCGTACAAGTCACGTATTGTTTCTTTGGATTTCCAACAAATGGTCAGGCTAAGGAACTTCCTATTCCACGAATAGAACGCCTCTGGAATGACGTCCCGAGAAATAACCTAACATTACGGTTAGATCTCTGCCAACACAAGGCTGGGTTACCTCTGCAAAAATAGGTAACTACTGACACGCGTATGTCATTCCCCGATCGTAACCGATCTTCCCGAGGATCCCCGATTTCCAACAAACCACATAATAATAATAATGCAGCAACCACATAGGTTAAGTATCTGGGCTCCATACCATGATACCACCTTTATCCGGAAGGAATGACATACACTAAGGGGCGCTACTCCCTAGAACCTTGCTGCATCCTTCCTGTTTCGACCATTTCCGGGGTGTGAGGCTCGACGAAGTCTCGTCCACAAAGCTACGCTTTCTACAAAGCCATGCTTCGGGTCAAACAAATGATCAACCTATGATCACAAAGATATAAGATCAAACAAATGATCATATCGCAAATGATCAAACACTGATCATTTCACAGCAACACTCAGTATGCCACGTTACCAAATTGGGAATATATCGCTGATAAATTTCAACTACATAACCTCTGAACTCGTACGTCTCAGAGAAGGGTGTTAAGCTAAGAGAATAAATTCTCCGCCACCAACAGAAATGTATTTGAAAGAAATCAGCTTTATATCTCAATTTGTAACGTCAGACATACAATCCATACAAGTCTGTTCCGGGATCGAACAGAACCGAAGGCACTTCTCACGAAGCCCTTGCACATCCGGATAAATTTCTAATCACGTCCGGACTTCCCGTCACTAAGGGTGATAAAACCTCTAAACCGGAGATCAGCCGATGTAGAGTAACTCGACGGTAATCCTTCCGTTTTCAAAAATATCCGGTCTTCAACACCGGTCTTCGAATGCAATTCATAACGACGTATCACATATTCGGAATGGGTTATACGACCCCATGGTCCTTTCCCGGCTAACCCGAATAGTGAGCGTTTATTCAAAAATAAGTGTGGCATTCAAATTCATCCAATTCACAACAAATACCATTCAGGGTAATTATTGATAGTCGGTTATTTAACTATCAATAAAGATGCGCGACATCATCAGATTCCAAATAATTTTCCAAATTATTTTATTTTCCAAAAATATCTTTACTAGATATATAATTTCCACACTTCAAAAATAAATCGATATTTTTTTTTTCTTAACAAATTCCCTTTTCTTTTATAAATCCCATAGTGAATTTATATTTCAAAATATCTACTGATATACGATTTTCAAATCGATTTCAATATTCACTTTCAATTTATCTTTACAGAGATAAACCTCAAAACGTTCATTTCATATTGGAAAAGTATTTCCTTACTTATTTAATAATAAGTATTTCACAAATCTTTTATTTTCAACACTTGGAAAATATTCGATATACTTAAATCAATATTAAGTATATATTTCATTCTTTAAGGAAATCATTTGAGTCAAAACGAATGTTACGTAAAACATCGTTACGACGACTCAAAATCACTAGTATAGGGATTCGGATTTTAAGATAGATATATAAATAAATCCCAATACTACACAAATTAATATTTCCTTTCGGAAATCATTTACTATAACAACAGTGTTATAGTCCACCATTTCCTTATTCCTCGAAAACGTCTATTTCAACAATGAATGTTGAAATCTATGATTTCGATATTCAATATATTTGAAAACATCTTTAAAACAATTAACTTCATTTCAAATATCACTTTCCCAAAACCATATCCATTTTACTTTAAAATATATTCACTGTCCAAAATCGTGAATATACTTCACTAACCACATTTCAATCTTTTCTACACATTTATTTCAAGAATTTATCCACTATCCAAAATCGTGGATAAAATTCCCTTAATAACTTCTATATTTAATTCATCAAATTTGATTGATTTTCGAATTTATGAAACAACGTTCATAAATTCCATTTCTATTTTGTAACAACTTCAACTTAATAAATCCCCTTTATTAACAATTCGATTCATAACTGAAATCTTATACCAACAATCCATATTATAAGTTAAATACTTATAATTCCTTTATTTTACAAAATCGTTTCCATTTATAAGTTCACGATTTATAAATTTCATTTATTTATAAATTCTTAAAAATTCATTTTAACGCTTATAAAAACTCGTTTTATAATACCAACATTTTAATTTATAAAATGTCAACTTTATAAACCTTTTAAGTGAACCGTTTATAATATTTTAAAAATCTCAATTTAAACCATTTTATAAATCAATCAACTATTTATTCCAAAAATCACTTTTCGGTTATATTTCACAAAGATCTTAACTTTTATAACTTTAAAATTTGAACGTTTATTTATTTAAAATAAATCACTTCAAAAATTCAATAAAACGTATAATTTCAAAGAACACTTTAAAAATCCTTTTAAATTAAAAGTCGTTATTTTTAAAACTTGAATCCGATGATGCAACAGTACCAATTAGTCAATCACAACATCAAACATCATATATCAATATGATAACAAAATATACATCAATATCTGTAAATAAATAAATACTGGTGAGGAATCCAGTTGGATCCCTCCAACCTGTTTCCCTGCATCCACAGACGTTAGCACAATACCAATTCCACTTCGAGGTGGAATATCGCGGTATATGGGTTTTATAAAAATAATCCGCTTACTAACGGCGCAATAGGGTCTCATCCGCTATACGAGGCGGGAAATCAATCAATCCAATATATACATATGCCAATATGTATATATTGCTATATATATAGATATATCCTATTATATCTAATATCACATCCAATAGCAATCAAATCAATCAATAAATAACTGAAAATTTCACTTTCATTTTGAGTGAGAAAAATCTCACCTTAGCTTTTTATTTGGCCATCCGTTTCCATCTTGACTCGATTTTCTTGACTTTATTAACCTTGTATAAACATTTACGGTTTATTAACATTTGGAATAATCCGACAATAAATCACCATTTACTTGATTAACTAATAATTTATCTTAACTAAATTTTTCCCTTTAATAATTTCTTAGAGGCTAAAATAATTAATTAAGTTAATCAAATAGATTAATCTCCAAAATCTGATATATACATATATTTACTGTTTTAAATTTCAGATTTCTATCTTTTCCTTTAAACTGTCTAACAACAAAATCTTCTTATAAAAATCATCACAGTAAAATTTAATTTTTTACTTTAATTGAAAAATAAATAGTATATACCTATATTTTCTTTACCGTTTACATTTCAAATCTACAGATGAATATTTGTTTAAATAAATTTAAATTAAACAGTTATACCTCACTGCCTATCTGAAAACTACGGTGACCAACTACGCTTGCCGGACCCTAAATCGAACAGCCCAATGTCGCTGCTTCCTCCCACACGCTCGCCCACGCGACCCAATCTCCTATTCACTGCCATCACCAAGGTCGCCGCCTACGCGCGCGCGAGTGCTAGTCTCCCTGCCTGGCCCCTCCCCTTTCGACATCTCCTAGAACGACGTGCATGCCTCGCTCTCGAAGTCGCTCGCGAATCAGACAACGCGCCGCCGAGAATGCCTCCTGACCTTCAGCCCTAGCATCGCGATAAAGTCGCGCGTGCCTTCGACATTCGCCATCACCTGCTTCGCGACCGCCGACCTTGCCCTTGAAAACTCGAGCCGCCATGCTCGCGAATGCCGCCTAACATCGGTCGCGCTCGCGAATCATGAATTGCTGCCGTTGTTATTTATTTAATTTTCTTCGATTTGGAATTTGAGGGGGGAAGAAATGAAGACTGTGAATTCTAAACGAAAGGAATGAGGGAGAGGGGAACGAATTGAAATGGTGAACGAGTTTTATCAGAGGAAAAATGCGTTCAATTGATTTAAAGCTAAGGGGATCGGCCATTCTTCTTTTGATTTTGCCTTTTGAAAACTGAAGAGGGATTTGCGTGATCTTTTAAAAAGAGATGGAGGGAGACAGGAGTACGTGGTTTGGCAGAAAGTAGGTTGGCTTGCTCAGGAGTAGGATGGCTGTTGATAAAAATTTATATTTTTATATTCAAAAATATCTTGTTATATTATATCAGCGCGTTTGCTTATCGTAAGATCACCCAATAACTCCAAACAGTACGAAAATTGAAATCCGATAATAATAAAATATTACGGATCCAATGGAACTGGTTTCGTCGGATTCCGAGACTGTGCCCCGGAACGCTACTTTTAAATATCGACTGAACGATATAAATTTCAAACTGAACAATTCAATTTCAAATTCGATTCTGAAGCTTCTATTATCTTCAGTATTATCAATATGAATTTTTAAAAGCTTTCGAAATATTTTTCTTCAACTTTAAATTGAAGATTTAAATTCTTATTCAACTTTCAATCGATTAAATTTTAAAGTTTAATCGCAGATTTCAAAATTATATCGGGGATTCAAATTAAATCATCGTTCAAATATTTAAAATAAATTAAATATTCTCAATTTAATTTGTTAAAAATCCTGGGTCGTTACAGAAAGGGTTTTAAAACACATTTTCCTCAAAATCTTCAAAACAATTTCAAATGTCAATTTTCCGATGGACGAAAACCATATTTTAAAATTCTCATTCTTCCTTCAAAATCCTTTTACAGTTTCAAAAACAAATATTTACAAACACTTTATTTAATTACAAGGAAGTTTATAAATTATGATTCAATCCCATAAAACTCATTCTAAAATAATTATAACTTTTTAAGTTCTTCTCGAATAATTGAAAATAATAATATTAATAAATAAGTTGTATAATTCAAGATTTTCTTTAAACAATGAATTTAATTAATTCTGCTTTTCCAGTAAGGATTTTCAATTAAAAATAATCTTCTAAAGCCATAAAATAAAATTCCGTAAATGAAAAATTCCATTCAATAAATAAATTGCATTCCACTTACTATAACCTCAAAATATTATTTTTATAATTTTTCAATCTATTAAATCCAAAATAAAATTAACGTAGCGCTTTCAAAAATATCAATTTCAAATATCATTCCATAACCACCCTTTTAATATTTTTATAATCAACAATAAGTGAATAAAAATAAAAATATTCTAAAATTTAACTTATTTAATCAAATCTTAAAAATTCATCATTTTCCAAACAATTTCTATTCATAGAATACTCAAAAACAAATTTACTTAAATAATTTTCCATCACGAATAATATTTCCAATTATAATAAAAATCATTTCAAAAATTCAAAATTTATTCCCAAAATATTTCATTTCTCGAAGTCCTCCATTTTAATCAATTAATTCCCTTCCGATCAATTACTAATGTGATCTCATCACAACAACAGTTGATTAAAAATATGCAATTCAATTTCATCTAGTTCAATCCATATCAACCAACACAAATCAACAAACAATCAACAAAATATAGAAAATAGGATCTAGATCATATTGGTGAGTTATCCAAATTAACTCACGCAAACAATGCAATTAAACCCAATCGACTATCCGAAGTCATAGAGCAAATCAAGCAATATCAATCAAACAATAATACGCATAAAATTAAACAATAGTTGCGAGTAAAAAGAATTTACTCAACTCAAACGATGTTTGCCTAAGTCTTCGCCAAAAATCTCTGAATCAGTCGCTGCCCTTGACGCGAACAACAACCACACAACGACGCAACACAATACACACAACCAAATCTCCAACTACCACCGCAGCTACCTGCTTCGTACCTACATCAATTGCCATCAGCTGTTGACATCGTCGCCTATCTGCACACGCATGCTGCGTCACCCCACTGCTGCCATCACACCTCCTCCATGGCAACCTCCACTTCATCATTGCATGATGTCAGGTCGTGCTTAACCAAGGTCGCAGCTCCAGGTCACTCTTCAACGTCGGCACCTCCAATAGCGTTCGTCCGCTATGTCGTACCCAACTTCCATCCTACCCTGACGACATAGTCGACCGTCACCACGCCTGCACTTTCGTGCGATTTTTTTTAATAAATCGCGATTTGTTGATTGGGAGATTAGTGCACGATGGGGCAAATTGGGTTCCGGCTAAAGTGTAGAAGTGGAAAGTGTTCTCCAAAAGTAGGTAGAGAATAAAAACGGGCTTTGGGCTTAAATAGCTTTGGGCCTTGATTTAATTCCTTTCATTTTTAATTAATTTGCTTAGCTAATTTATTTTCCCTTTCTTTTCTTTTAATAACTTCTTTTTATTTGTAGATAAATTGCAATTTGATTTAAATTAGTTTACACTTAATTATACTGAATATATTGCATTAATCATCCAATTTCATTCAATTTGATGCCCGCTTATTAATTTTCCACTATTTTAATCACATAACAATTATTTATACTTTTAAAATATTTTGTATTCAATTAAAACAATTTATTCAATATATTATTTGAAAAGAATTTCTTAATTTAATTCAATTTATTAAAACGAAATCATTTATTAAATAACTTCAAATAAATATGAATTTATTTTCAAAATAATAATGATCAAAATCGAATTCAAATATTTTATTTTAATTAAATTTATTTAATTTGTACGGCATAAAAATCGGGGTTGTTACAAAATTTGATCCTAATACCAACTATAACCGCCTCAGTGCGTGTGTCCTCGTGCCTACACACCCACATATATGTTCAATTTACGATATAATTCATATTTTTGAGACAAAACATATTACTATCAAGATGTAATAATGACTACATAACGATGATTAGCTTATACATAAATATATCCACCATATGTAAGAAAATCGTAAATGAGCCATATAGTAGTGCAGCTTATTACAATATTAGTTCGTTATACACAAAATGAGTGCTCTCATCGTAGAGATGATAACTTTTTTTTCTTGGAAAGTTCTTGTGTAGCCTCATAATAGTGAAACATTTATAAAATGACTACATAATAATGCTTAGCTTATACATAAATATATACACCATATTTAAGAAAAATGTGAATGAGCCATGTAGTAGTGCAACTTATTACAATATAAGTTCATTATACACAAAATGAGTGCTCTCATTGTACAGATGATCACTTTTTTTCTCGGAAAGTTCTTATGTAGTCTCGTAACAGCGAAACGTTTATAATTAATATATTCTCGAGAGGTCTCATAAAACTCTTGACATAAACATAAGTACTATCAACTTGAGGAATGGCACTGCCTAAAAAAGTATCGTGGTCTTCACCCAATTTGTAGTTTGTGTAGTGACGAATATCACCAAAGTCTGCCCTTGCTTGTTGGAGGCCCAATGTATAAATAGAGGTCCTAAGGTGAAAATTTAAATAAATCATTGGATATACATTCATAACACTAGACTTGAACTTTGATGGCTTAGGAGCAAAACACACCGCCTTATCACCACACTATAACTACTTTCAGTAATATCAAGGATGAAAGATTATACACATATTTTTTTTTTTTGAATTTTGAGATCCTCGAAATCGAAGGCCTTACGTGGCAATTTTAGTGGCTTTAGGCTAGGGTGGGCGTTGAATATCGCTAAAGGAAAAACAATGGATGAGCATATTTAAATAAGGAAAAACCAGGTCAGCAATAGTCGTAGTGCGAGAAAAATCTGAATTTTAAGGTCACGGTCATAAAATTACGTCTATATTAAACAAATAAGAAAAGAAGATGGAAAAGAGTCACAGTTTGTTATGTAGACCATTTTTGAATCGATTGTAGCTTTATATTCAACCTAACCATTATTTATTCTGGGGAAATCCCTTCTTTTTTCTCAGGAAAAAAAAACCATCTACCATTTCGTTTGCTATTCCATTAATCAACCCAACGTTAATATGTGAAGTAGCATTGCAGTGAATCCAACTTATTTGATGCATAATGTGCTGCAACGTTAAAGTTGGGATTCCTAAATCTTATATCACAGTAAATTATTTTGAACTTTTTAAGAATATTTTCATTTTGTAAGCTACAGATTTATAATCTGACCCAACCTACATCTCTAGTCTGATCTCATGTGTGGTCAGATACGGATTGAACACCAGCGGTCTGAGCCCACATGGTCAGGTGAAATATCTGATCTAGTCCAACCCAACATGATATTTGTGTAACCACACCTGCACTTAAGGAGGTAATACTATTGGTGATCAAAAATCAAACCTATGCACAGCACAGTACATGTAATCAGCTCTACTTCTGAACAGCTGTGTGCATTTGCTAATATAGGACATGACCATGATTTTTGTAAGAAACATAATGATATGGTTTTTCAATGCCATGCAGCCCATTCTGATACCACTGCAGCAAAAATATTGGTGGGCAACAAATGCGATTTGGAGAACATAAGAGACGTGTCAGTAGAGGAGGGCAAAGCACTAGCAGAAGCTGAAGGTCTTTTCTTCATCGAAACCTCAGCGTTGGACTCTACAAATGTGAAGACTGCCTTTGAAATTGTAATTAAGGAAATATACGGAAATATAAGCAGAAAAGTTTTGAATTCCGATTCCTCAAAGCCTGAAGTTTCCCTTAACAGAGTTAGCCTTACCGATGGTGCTGACGACCAGAAGAAAGCCACCGGAAAATTTTCATGCTGCTAAAATGGATACAATATCCAAGAAATTCAATTTTCATGTTCAGATTGATGGTTTTTGAGAGAAATTTGTTTTACTGTCTTTCATGCTGCATATTCATATTTTATTTAAATACTACAGATAAGATGGGGTGTATACCAGTACATGTGAAGCATTATAATGTTGAGGGAAAATATTACTTTTATACAGTTATAATGTAAGAAATGTACAAGCATACAGAGAGTTATTCTAATGCTTTACAAACTACCATGTAACTATAAACTCAAAAAAAGTTATCCAGTCTGCGAATTCAGACCGTTAAGATTATAAATGTGGTTATTGAAGCTTTCTTTCTGTTGAAGTTCACTACTACTATTTGTTGTGTTAACATAAGAAGAAGACTGGAACAGACCGACAGGAGCTTGAGCTATGGGAGTTGATAAGAAAAGGAAGATAAGAATCATAACTGAGATAAGAAAACTTATAATTCTTATGTTAGCCATTTTTTATGTATACTTATCTTATTTTTGTGTGAGAAGTGTGTGATAAATTGGAAGTACTTTGGTACCTATAGGACTATATTTCCTGTATGTATGTGTTTGGATTGTGATACTGTTAGTTTGATTATTTTATCAGTCAATGTGATATTTTTTTGTGAGATGACTCGGACTTGAAAGTGATAAAATGAAATTTTGTTCCTTCTAGAGTTATTTTCTAGTGTAAAAGAACTATACTTATGTGGAGGTACACATATATGTACAATTGAATATTGAGTTTGTATCTGATTTCATTTTGTG
The DNA here is from genome assembly GCA_030737815.1 of Allium fistulosum. Lineage (NCBI taxonomy): Eukaryota > Viridiplantae > Streptophyta > Magnoliopsida > Asparagales > Amaryllidaceae > Allium > Allium fistulosum. The sequence continues at coordinate 921,490,553 of CM060901.1, forward strand.
TGTGTGTGTGTGTGTGTATATATATATATATATATATATATATATATATATATATATATATATAATCACGTATGCTTGCCAATGTGATGCCTGAATGAAATGATAAGTAAGAATCCATGGGCATGCATCAAAACTGTGTTTAACTTGAGATTTTCGGTTGTTGAAATATGAGTACAAACAAAACGGATGTCATAATACATCTTAAGCTGTTACATCTATTGATTAAGATGCACTGTCTCTTAAAAAAGTATCGATCAAGTTGAAAGAGAATGAAATAAAAGTTAGGAAGAAATTTGCAAACTCATGATAAAATATAATATTGATTTGCACAGGGTCCCTTTTTTTTTCTTTAAAATGTTTAGTTACAACATTTTCCATATAAAATTAAGTTTTCCCTAAAAAGGTAAATAAGCACAACACAACGAAGAAGTTGAAAAAAAATTTAGTCTCAGGGACAATAAGTTTGCTTTTTAGTTTGAATGACACTTTTTAGTATAAACTGAAAATGATAGTTACAACTATTATTCTGTGATTTAACCAAAAAGTGTCCTTCAGCCTAAAAAACAAACTTCTTGTCCCTGAAACTAAATTTCTCGGTAACTTTTTCCTTAAGCCTAAAAACTCCTTTTCTAAATGTTAAATGTAAGTTGGTACAAATATTAAAAGCTAAGGGGCACCATTGTAAAGAGATAATAAATTTTGTGTGATGCTAAGACTACCCAGTTTCCTCTTCCTAATACCATATACCATAGAAAAATAGTAATAAACGCAACAAAATTTGTATGGTTTCTAATACCAAAGTCATTTCACACGATAATCAATTACCGCGTAAAGTCGTTTTGCACGGCGAACAACTACCGACCAACATCATTCTCCACGGCGATCAACCACTGAACAACCACCCGTAAAGTCGTTTTGCACGGCGAACAACTGCCGATCAACACCGTTTTGTAAGACTATCAACTACTGTTTTCAGCGGTTGATCGCTGTGGAGAACAGTGTTGATCGGCGGTTGTTCACCATACAGAAAATAATCGAAAACGATGCCTTTGGTAACCCATTAAAAGTCTAGTATTAGGAAGAGTATAGTGTAAAAATTTATGGTATTTTTTAGCAATGATATTAGGAAGAGAAAAATGAGATGCTCTTAGCAACACACTAAATTTTTATGAACTTTTGTTATAATGTAAATTTAATAAAGAAGCACTGCTACTTCTAAAGTTGAATTTTATCCTTTATATAGAGTAGTAGGATCCATCTTAATTTTTTTTCCTTTTTCTAATTTTGGAATTATGATACTTTATTCTCCTTGATTATGTATATTCTCAAGAAACATCTAAGTTCGAATCACATCATCTTCATTATGTTTGATATATCTTGTAAAAATTTAAACCCGAATTTGAATTTCAATAACCTCAGTTTCTTCTAATATATCCTAGAATAGTGGAGTTGTATGTTAATCTTAAATTTATATTTTTGTTGATAAAAATAACATGTTTCCAAAAAATAACAGTAATATTAAAAATAGTCTCAAAGCTATATAAATTTAATTAAACTATTCAAATGTTATATATTATATACAGCTTAATCTAGCCTAATTATTTCTCTTCCATCACAAAAGGATAAAAAAAGAAAAGAATAAAACAACTAGGTTTTCTCTTCTCTTGAGGGATTAGTTTATTGTTGATCTAACTCTTCTTATTCCCTTTCACCTCTTATAGATAGATGAATTTTATACTAAATTATAATGAATTTCACTTCAAAAGATATTTAGACTGCTTGTTTCTCTTGGACAAATTGTGATGTAAACTCGCTACTTTCGTAATACTACAAAATTTTAAAATTATTTCCATACCATTGATGACCTAATGGCCGTGAGTTGCAGAATTATGAATCTTAAGGCTAATTTAACACTAGAGGGGGGAGGGATGGATAGTGTTTTCTAACTTATGTAGATCTTTTTAATTATCTTTCAAGATTAATATTAAATCACAAATTATCAACATAGAATTATACTAACAATCAGTCGCAGATGCAATCGCAGATGTAGTAAAGTAAAGTGAGGAGTTAGAGAGATGACACCAGAGATTTTATACTGGTTCGGATTTCTTCTACATCCAGTCTCGTACAATTGCTTGTACATATTTGGTTTCAAATGCCAATTTTTAGCCGAGCAGAAGACAAACCCAAATACAATCTCGAATTCAAGGCTATGAGACACACCCTCATGAATTTCCAAGCTTAGTGTACACTCATTTGATTTGACTGGACTACAAGCACACCCACTAGATTTTCGAGCTACTAAGCACACCCACTTGATTTAAACGGACTACAAGCATACCCAACAAAATACAAATAGAGATGATAGTTTTTCAAAGAAAAATTCTTCTACTTTGAATACAATGGATCATATAGCCATTTGGATAACATTTTGATCTTTGAAATGAGAGAGAGAGAGATGTTTTCAAAAAGTAAGATAGTAGTATTGAATCAATGCAATGAAGTATGAATTGATTCTATATGATTTTGAAGAGATTTGAATCTATTGTTCAATGGAATTTTCAATAGAGTAAGAGGAGGGAAGAAAGTAAGTAATTAATTACCAAATAATTCGTTTGCACTCTTCTTTATATAGTAAATCAACAGATGTGTTTGTTCATGAAGAGCTGCAACAAATAGACACTTCCTTTCAAAATTTAGAAAACCAATTGGCGGCATGCATGTCGACATCTGCTTGTTTAAAATAATAAAAACTATTTTCTTTTAAATTGTTTTGAAAATCCTATACTTTGTAAAATAATTTGATACTTTGTGAAATAGTTTGAACATAGTTTATATACATTTTGAACTTTGAAAAACTTTTATAAAATATTTTGAAATATATTTTGGTTAAAAATATAAAAAATTATAAAATTGAAGATATAGATCAAAGATTGCTATCAAGGACTTTAACTATATATGCTATGACTCTCCACATTAAATTATAATATTGAGACCTTCATATCTTGGTCTTTGAACTCATGAGTCTTCATGTCTATCTCTTGAGTCTTTATACTATACAGTCTTTGATTTAACACCTGTGCAATATTCTGCAATATATACTATATAACTTTGCAAAATATTAGTATCTATATTTTATATATTTATATATGGTTATTGTCATCAAAATGAATAATCGAGGTATTAACAATCTCCTTCTTTTTAATGATGACAACCATTAAATATTTTTGTATATAAAATATGATATAACTCCCCTCGAATTAGATAAACCCCCAATATATGCATGTGTATATTTTATATTTTTCTTTCCTTTGTCATCAACAAAAATGGATGAAAAATAAAAACTCCCCCTTAATGATATACTTTTATAGAATATGAAGTTAAAATCAATAATGTTTGATACTAAATAATTAAAGCATATGTAATGATGCAATATGGTATAATTATGATATATGATGATTATATTATGATATAAATGATGATAATTGAATTTAGGTATATGATATAATGATAAATAAGATATCACAAACTATATTTATTAATTTAAAACCATTTATTCAAATCATATTATTGATCCAAACATACAGTCAAACCAAAAACAACCAAATCCAAATATCAATCCAAACAAATCCAAACCTAAGAGTACTAGTTTATACATATTAATAATAAATTATACATATAGACAAGTACCATTGTCCATGTGGTTAAGTGATTCAGTTTGGTGCGAGAGGTCACAAGTTCGAAACTTGCGTAGCATGATTCGAACGTTTATTGACATGTGATATGTTGTCCCATTGACATGTTGTATATAAAGTACCATTTCAAAAAAATAAAAATAAAAAATAAATTATACATATATTTACAATTTAAAACAAACTGAATAACTAGACTTTCCTTGGCACTTCAACCCAACCGTCGGATCCAAAGATTGGATTTGCTTTGATGGCCTTCCAATCTTCATTATCCTTATTGTTAAAGCATTCTGGATTGTTAGTTTGATCATCTTTGATTAAGGAAGAAATCAACCATCAAAGGGCATTGAAATGGTTTTCTTTCTCTTTGATCTTTTGCATTTGACTTAATTCTAAATGCTTTGATTTCTTAAGATAAATGTGAGAATATCCTTGAAAGATTGAAGTGTTTCTTCAAGATTTTCACATAATTTTCAATGCGGAGAAGACATTTTTATTAAAAAATGTTTGAGAATGAAAAGGGAATAGAGAATGAAACGATGAGCGAATTTTTAGGAAGAAACAGGCTTATATATGTAACGACCCGCATTTTTACCGTTCAAGTCGACAAAACATACACACATGCCGACTCAAACAATCCAAAATACAGATAGTTATTGGAGTTAAATAAGAAAAGAAAGGAAAGAACAGAAACAAACTCAGAATCTCGCAGCGGAAGGAACAAGATATAATAATAAAATAACAGTTCATGAAGCTGTTAAGTAAATAAATTTGATTATTATTATACATCTTAAATCAAAGTTACATACATATCAGAGATAATACAACAATGCAGCGGAAAAATAATACAGTAGTAGAATACAAATGATGTAATACCAAACTCCGTCTTCGTCCTCCAGAATAGATCTTCAACCTTATCTGAAATGCTCTGGCTGACCCAACCGTAATGAAAAGACAAAACACTCGAGTCAGGACTAAAATATCTCATGTAAGTTAAATCGAATAAGTAAATATGAGTGTGACGGCGTCAGAGATGTTTACGGGTTTTAGACACCTCCTATCCGGTATTTAACGTGCGTGCATTAACTTAAGAGATGTTCGGGATTTCCAACTCCTAAGGATCCGTTAAACTATCTACTATATAATAGAATACGCTATATACAATAATGTCTATCATAAAGTAAAATATCAAACTAGCGTTAAGTCATGGCCCATTCCACCCTTAACACATTTTTATTCCCAAGAGTATATACAAGACCGTAGTTTCCCCAAAACCGGAAGTCACCAGAGGGCAATCCATATACTAAAGGTACAAATCAAAATCGTAGTGGTCGCGAATAGGATAATCAGTATGACAAGGTACATGAGGCGATACCAACTAGGATACTAGTAGTTGCGTGATCCGGACTGATGTTGGGCATAGCAGCTACTACCCCAACACCGCGAAACAACACTCCTAAAATCGAGGGGTGCACCCAAATCGAATCACAACAGTAATAGATATGGTAACGAAGAAGTGTGTCCGCTAGAGGTGGCGAACCTCAATTGCCCGGCGCGGCTCCTGTTTTAGTCATGTCAGGGGTCATCCAATATCGTTCTCTTTCTTCAGTCAACGCGTTCACCAAACCATCCACTTCGTTCTGGATCAACACTCCACGTATACTAGTTATTAAAGTGGTTTTCGGTATCGACAGAGAGTATGTCCATATCCGATCCCGGTCTCTTTAATAACTACGTATTATTACACCGGTGACTCTTTTACATTTTCAAATCGATTCATAATTGATATCAAAATATCATATTCGCTTCAAAATCAAATCCATTTCAAATATCATCATATCTATTCAAGATGTAAGATTCCGTTTCAAAATCATTTTTCGCCTCAATATCTCATTTCGATTTCAAAATCATTTTTCGCCTCAATATCTCATTTCAATTTCAAAATCATTTTTCGCCTCAAAATCTCATTTCGATTTCAAATCATTTTTCGCCTCAAAATCTCATTTCGATTTCAAAAATCATTTTTCGCCTCAATTTCCACAAAACGATTCACATAAACTCTAATCCCAAAATTTAAAATTTAATCCAATTTCAAATCATCAATTTCAACTCGATTCAGCTTCTCAATAAACCATTTCAAATTATCAATTTCAAATACATAATTGAACCACAAAATAAACAATTTCACTTTCAATATATTTCGAAACTTTAAATATTTCATATTTCAAAACAGCTCATATATTTATATAAGAATGTAAGATTCGCTTTAAAACCATTTCGTATTCAAATTAGAATATACTTCAAATTAAACATCTGTATTAAGTAGTTTACTTAATTTCTGGAACAATTCCAATTCAATAAACTTAGATTAACATTCGGATTTCAAGAATTCATTTAAGTATTACATTCCAAATCGATTTCAGTTCAAATCCTATTCAAATCAATTTTATCTTCAAATTTAATTCAATAGTTTCGATTTAGTCCAATTCACAAATTTCTTTGAATTTCAATTAAATTCCAAATTAATTAAATCTCAATTTCAAATAAATTTTCAATTCCAAACTCATACTTGAAATATCATTTCATATAAATTTTCTTAGAAATATTCAGAATTCGATTAAAAGTCCGATCTTTTAAAACAAATCAACTTCCGAAAATTTACGCCGTATTTCAAAATTTTTACTTAAAATCTAAACTTCAAATAATTAAACAATTTCATTTACCAAGTTTAAATTCCAACATCTTGAGCTTCAATTCAAAATAATCCAATTTCCATAAATTGGATTTTTTCTTTAAAATCAATCCATTTAAATAATTTCAAAACAGCTTTTAAAATCATTTAATTTAACCAACCCGGTGTCCGTATATAATTTTCTATCCTATGGCCAAGTGATTATTTATTTCAATTAAATGTCAGGGATGAATATATATTACTTAAACCAATCACAATGTCATATGCATGTATAACATGATATATATATATATAAGCAAATAAACACCCAAACATTTAAATATCAACCAATAGCATCCATCGAAATAAATCATCCAATAGTCAATACAATTCACGGTAATTTCATAGTTATCAATATCGGGAAATTTGATTTTGATTAAATCCTAATTTCAATTTACTGTCAATTTAATTTTTCAACGGTGAATTCACATGACAATCTATATGACAATTAAATATTTATCAAACAACGACAAATAAATTCATATCACTTCATAATGTCAAATTTAACTACCATAAAGATATTCAGTACGTTGTGAGCGTTATAAAACACTCACCTTGATTTTCTGTTGTCGCCGAGACGTTCCGGTTTGGAACTAAAACTGGACGACGCCCAACTTTAGCCCAAATTTCCACCATCTCCAAATCCATCCAAACTAGTTTCATTTCGAAGCTCTCGTCATTACGATCGCAACGCAAAAAGTTTCGTTCCAATCGGACCTCGTATGAAAAAGTTATGCATTTTAGAAGTTTGTACACATTAATAATATAAACAATTTACATTTTATTTAAAAATATATATATATTTTTTAAACCTAGAACGATCCTGTAACGACCCAATATTTTCAACCATTCGCATCCATTATAAGTGTATAGGTAGACACTCATGCCGGAGTTGAATTGCTCAAAATACCGCGTTGTAAATAAAATTTGGAAAAACTCAGAATATACAGTAAATAAATATAATCACAGATCACAGACACAGAGTAGTATAACAATAATGCAGCGGAAACAAAAGAATAGTAGTTCATGAAGCTACTATATATATAACAGAGTTAGACAAGGTACAACAGAAGTCTCGAATACAATAGATGTTTCAATACAATAATCAAATACAAGATCTGAATACATCACTGGAATCAACAGAATAACTGAAAGGAGGATCGATAGATAGCTGGATCTCCAAGCGAAGCTCCAACTCCAAAGGTGAGTCTCAAATGCTGTATCACTCAGTCTGACCCGAGCGTAAAGAAAAACCAAAACACTCGAGTCAGGATTAACATTCTTATATAAATAAATCCAACTCAAGTGAAATATCAACTAAAATTCAAGTAACTTAAAGGATGTTTGGGATAACCATCCTCTAAGGGTTCGTTAAACTATTTACTATGTAGTAATATACGCTATATACAGTAGTGTCTAAATAAGTAAAGTATAATCATATCGGAAAATAGCGTTAAGGGGATGGAGAACCTTAACGCGGTCGGATCTTAAAATCATAATCGTAGTAAAGCTCGATATGGTAGGTGACACGGCACAACTAGGCAATGCCAGGGTAGATATACCAATTACGCACACGGACTGATGGATACGCATAGCAGCCACTACCGTTCCACCTCAAACAACATTCCCAAATCGGAGGATGGCCATCTAGTCAAATCACAAGTAAGAGTATAATATCGAAGAAATGCGTCCGAGAAGAGGTGCTACCTCACTGGTCCGAGATCGCTCCTGTTTTAACCACCTTATGCCAACTCACGGGAGTTGGGTCCACGTAACATACCTTAAGAACGCCGCCACCATCCTACTTCATTCTGGAATCTCCACCGCGTACACGGTTGTCAAAGTGGTTTTCGGTATCGACAGAGAGTATGTCCATATCCGATCCCGGTCTCTTTGCCAACCAATCGTTATTATAACACCGTGGTCGTTTCAAAATAGTTTATACTTCAAACCAAAATCATTATCATTTCAAAACCCAATTTAATACGATATCATTTCACTTCAAATATCCATTTTCAAAATCATATTACTTTCCAAAATTATAATGTTTTCAAAAATCATAACACTTTCCTTTTAAACAGTTTAGACATTAAAATTTCATTATAAAATAAATTAGTTTCCTCAAATTTCACAAATCGATTCAAATTAACTCGAATTCCAAAAATTTAATTTAATCAAATCTCAAATCAGTTTCAACTCGATTCAGCTTCTAAATAAACCATTTCAAATTATCGATTTCAAATACATATCTGAACCATAAAATAGGCCATTTCAATTTTAATATACTTCAAAGCTTTATATATTCAACATTTCAAAACTAAATTCGATAAATTTATATACATATCAAATTCACTTTACAATTATTTAGTTTTGAAATATTAACTTAACATTTTCATAACATTTGAATACAATTTAAATTTACAATTTAAATAAATCCAATATCTCATTTAAATATTTATACGTTTGAAATATCCATTTAAATCACCTTTAAAATTTCAAGTTGTAGATCATTTCTTTAAATTTCAAATTCAATACATTTCAAATCAAACTTATTTAAGTATAATTCTTAAATAAATATAATTTCAATCAATTTCAAATCATTATAAATTCTATATTTAAAAATATAGATACTAAATAAATACTTAAACATATTATTTATCAACTTTATTAAATCAACTTTAATACATCTTTTAAAAATCAATATTTATCAAAACCATATATTTCTTTTCAAAACCAAAGAAATCATTTTCAAAACATTTATATATAGACCAACGGTGCCTGTATATAATTTTCTATCCTATGGTCAAGTGATACGGATATTTATCATTTCAATCCGCAATTTAAAATATATATACGGGTATATATCTTTTCAACCCGCAATCCCAAATTCAATTCAATGAAAATCGCTTGGGTTTATCATTTCAACCCATAACGATTTACTCCTATTCTACAGATCGTTCGGGTATGTATCATTTCAACCCATAGTGATTCTATACTAACAGGGAACTTGCAGAGTGATAACAGATATGATAATAAAATAACAACAGTAACAGTCATATAACATCAGTATAAATAACAGATAATGGTGTCAGATATCACAGGTGAACAGATACAGATAATGTCATATATATAACAATGTAAATATCTAACAGCAACATATTTCAATTGACATTTCAATTGAAATCAAACTTAATAAATATAAGAACATTAATCGTGAGTGATTGCTCACCTTTCGAGGTTAGAGATGAACGAAAATGAGATGAGTTACGAATCCAAGCACGAGGTCCAAATCAAATCAAGATTGGCATGGATTTTTGGCGACAGAGCTGATAAATAGGAATGAACGAAATCGAATCAGAACAGAATTGAATCAACACATTTTAAACATAACGGTTTAACATAAAAGGAAACAAAATAAATATTATATCTATATAAATCTTTCTAAAAATCAAAGTAAAGTTTTAACTAATAATATATATTCAATATTTTATTACAACCAAAAATCTGTTTAAAATAACATATATGTGTATCAAAACCAAAATATATATATATATCTCTCTCTCATAAAATAAAACATTTTGAATATTATAAATATACTCCATATATATATGGACAGCACGGTAAACAAATATATATACATATAAGACCAAACTCTAAGATATAAACAAGTTTAATATATACACACACGTTATATTGTTTCACAAAAACCCAAGACATGTAATTTTACATAAACAGACTCTATATAAGACAAATATACTTTCAAATTAAAATTTTAAAAGTGTATATATTTTACAGTATTTACAAATCTATATTAAAGTGATGTCATAAGTTTAAGTAAGTACCATAGTATACTATCACTATACCCATAAATATGCTATATATTAAATCTGAACACATAAAATATCTCATATAAACATATACATAAATATATATATATAGTAGTTACCCAAATTATGTATATACTGACCCACCCTAAATTTTCCTTCTAGAAATGCCAAAAACAAAAAGCAAAACAAATATAGGTCTCTACTCAAGCTTACAGTATATATATAATATTCAAACCCAATAACTTACAAAATGATAATACATATAAACTTACATAATGATAATACATATAAACTTACTGACCCATATAACAGTACCTATACCACAGAGTATTTGTATAAAAAAAAACTGGTAATATAATAAAATTTGATATACTGTATATAACTTTATATATATTAACATCTATAAACCCCGGAACAAATAAAGTTATACATATATGCACCGGTCAAAAATTTAATATATATAATACTTTATAAACACTGTTATCATACTAAACAATATATATGCAGTAATGTACTAAACTTGCCTTTATATATAAGCATACTACATACTTAAACCGCTTATAACATATATATCAAAATATTATATAATTAATATACTTGACATTTGTATATAACAACACAACAAATATAACACCAAATCACTAATATAAATTTATATAAACAGCAACCATATTTAAAACTAAGAATCGAAATATATTTTAACATATTTATACAATCCTATATTAAAAGAGATATATAAACATCCTCCAGAAAAATGCAGACACAGCAAAAAAAAATATACATGCGACAGAAACTAAACAATATAGTATAATTAACCTATATCATGCGTACCACACAGCAGACTAGCGAAAAGTAGAGAGGCACAGCCGAGGTTTCTAGGTTGCTGCGTGTGGCGAATGGAAGATGGAAGGAGGAGTTTAGGCGGTGGTGGGTGAAGGAGAGGAAGTGGAGGTCGGTTGCTGGCCTACAGAGGCTATGGCTGGGCGCGATGCTTGGCGAAGTGGAGGCGAGTTTTGGGTGGACGCGGGTATGGCTGCATGGAGGCGTAGAGGTGGTCGGCAGAGGAAGGGTGATGGTGTTGGTGGTCTCGTGATCTGGCAAAGGAAATTGGGAGTTCGAAGTGTAGGCAGAGGGGAAGGCTGGAGCGGGGATGGGCGAGAGAGAGTGGAGAGGCTTCACGTTAAAGATGAATTGGCAGGGGTTTCTCGGCAAACAAAAGCAGGCAAAATGGTCTACAACCTCTATAATTAAAATATAATATCCCACACGTAACTGTTCAAAGGAAATAAATGGTCAGAGAAAAAAACTGGAAATGAAAGGCAAAACTATCGGAAAAGAATTTGAACGAACAAAATGTATGAACCAAAACACACTTTATTGAAAGGGTAAAATGTCAGAGAATATCAAAAGTTAATAACCAATGGTTATATAAATTTTTTTAGCCGTTGGGCAAATGAATGGGCACAAAAGTTTGAAGACTCGAAACTAGTACTGCTACGATAATCGTTTTACTGATTTCGTGGCGTACCCGATCCCGAAATATACAAATGAATATACCATGGAGATCAGCATGACGAGACGATCAAAACGGTATACAGATGTCAGTGGTACGACCATCCGATCAAAAGTCGATAATCGGTACCGAAAATGCTGCTATTCAGCCAGCATTAAGATAAACGGAACAATAGATGTCCAAATTTGACAAAACGAAAGATGACGTCTCACTCAAAATATGATTTACAAATTTTCTATGTAAAAATATTCAGGTTTGGAAAATATTTTATTATCATCAATTTTAACTGATTAAATTGAAGTAAATTTACGCGCGAAATAAATTTTCATACTTTCGGATGGAAATTTACCAGTTGCTATGTTTAATTAGACGCATTCCAAATATCAAATTTATATTTCAAAATTTTATTGTTTAAAATTTCACACAAATTCAATTAATTAAATAAATAAAAAATCACTGAAATTTACGGGTCGTTACACTCTCCCCCACTCAAAACTTTTCGTCCCCGAAAAGGAAAGAGGTAGGAGAATAGAAACAACCAGAAAGAAATGGATTGAAATACACATAAAACAATTAAATTAAAACCATATAATTTCAAATTAAACTAATTAATCTTTAACAATTTGATTTAATCCACTGAGTTCACTTAAGTTAAATCAATTCATCTATTTCCGAATTCATTACCTTATGTCTAGTCATCCTCAATTAACAATCTCTAAGTCATCAAATTTGTATAATCATTTATTATACTCATGTTTTATTCGACAAATTAAATTCTTTATTCCTAATTATTATTAATTTTATTCCACTTAATATATCTTACCATATATATTTAAACCATATAAATTAATGTAAACCATATAAATTTCAATTTAAATTAATTTATATTCAATAATTGACTCTAAATTCAAGGTATTTCCATAAGTTAATCTAATTTCAATTTTTATTAATTCTTTCAAAACAGATTTTATTTGTCTCATCTAATATTTAATTAAATTTTTATTCTATTTATCTCTATTACCATCTTTATAATAAAATTTAAGTGTATAATATTTATTATAGCTACTCAAATTTAATTTATAAAATCATTTTATATTGTATATTATCCAATTACATTTTAACTTCTGAAAATTTTAGGTAAGTTATGTTGAGATGTAATTGAGTATTATACAAATAAGATTTTACAATTCAGTTATTCCCAGTTAACTATTTATCCAAGAATTTTGACTTTAGTTTATAATTGAAATCATCTTAAATCTAAAATTTAAGAATTTAAATCTCCGATTTACTTCAAACAATTTAGAGATATATATATAATATATTTATATAAAATTAAATTTTAAAATAAGATACCTATATATATATAAATCAAATTATACTGAAGAAATTCAAATCAAAAAGTTTTTTTTTCAAAACAAAACCGTAGCAAAGCTACAGAATAGTTTCTCCTCTTTGAAACTCGAAAATGAATGTCGATGATGCGGCCGTCATCACGAAATTATTTCCCAGCGACAACGAGAAGAGCACTGATTTAAACATTTAAAATTCTTTGAAAACCATTTTATTCGAAAATACTTTAAATAATATACATTTTAAGACTTTAAAACAAAGTTTGAAATCACCAGAAATTTAATTCTTAAATTCTCAATTTAAATTCATTTCAATTCCAAATAAATTCAAAACAGTTATCATTTTGCAATAGTCAATGACTTACAAAACAATAAAATGATAATCAAATATTATCATTTCAACAACCAAATTATTTAACTTTTAATTCCAGAAAATTTTTCTTATATTTTTATAATATAATCATACAAATTTATTTCATTTATCAAATTTTAAAATTTATATTGTGTCAGTTTGCTCTATTCAAGTGTTTTGGAAATCCTATCGATAGCGTTGATCAGACGAATCGATCGAAAATCCAAACCAACATCAACAACTCAAACAACACACTATAAACATAAACTATTTTATATTAATTACAAATACACTCCCTCACACGATGATTCCAGAATTGGGTTCCAACATAAGGATAGAGATCCAATTATAGAGGGACTCTAATCAAAGAGAATTCTAATCTAAAATAGATTGGCTCGAAACGAAGGTTAGATGATTGCATTTCAAACAGGAAGATGGATAAAGTTGTATAAATCGCGGGCAACCCTAACCGGGTCAACCGTGACTTAATAGATAAGATCGATGTAGAATTCTGAAGCAAATCGACATTCGATTACTAAAGGTAGAATTCGGGTATAGCATAAGATAGCAGCATCGTAAACCGAGGATACAGAAATCTCCGGTGAATCAATGCTGTTGTAAAGGAGTTTCACTCTTTTATCAATTATTCAGATATTGGAGAGACCACCGATTTATTATAGAGATCATTCGAAGTGGAGTTATGGGATACTCCAGAATTAAAAAGACACGAATAGGGGAGACACGTATGGACTTTGGATCCGAAGGGAACGTTCCAAAATTCAAAGGAACCGAGTCAAAGAAGAAGGAATTCAAGCTCGAACGAAAGTGATTCTGTAATTGAATTTACTACATATGCTGAGTTTTGCCTAAAACCAGAGCTCTGATACCACATGTAACAACCCAGTATTTTCAACCATTCACATCCATTATAAGTGTATAGGTAGACACTCATGCCGGAGTTGAATTGCTCAAAATACCGCGTTGTAAATAAAATTTGGAAAAACTCAGAATATACAGTAAATAAATATAATCACAGATCACAGACACAGAGTAGTATAACAATAATGCAGCGGAAACAAAAGAATAGTAGTTCATGAAGCTACTATATATATAACAGAGTTAGACAAGGTACAACAGAAGTCTCGAATACAATAGATGTCTCAATACAATAATCAAATACAAGATCTGAATACATCACTGGAATCAACAGAATAACTGAAAGGAGGATCGATAGATAGCTGGATCTCCAAGCGAAGCTCCAACTCCAAAGGTGAGTCTCAAATGCTGTATCACTCAATCTGACCCGAGCGTAAAGAAAAACCAAAACACTCGAGTCAGGATTAACATTCTTATATAAATAAATCCAACTCAAGTGAAATATCAACTGAAATACAAGTAACTTAAAGGATGTTTGGGATAACCATCCTCTAAGGGTCCGTTAAACTATTTACTATGTAGTAATATACGCTATATACAGTAGTGTCTAAATAAGTAAAGTATAATCATATCGGAAAATAGCGTTAAGGGGATGGAGAACCTTAACGCGGTCGGATCTTAAAATCATAATCGTAGTAAAGCTCGATATGGTAGGTGACACGGCACAACTAGGCAATGCCAGGGTAGATATACCAATTACGCACACGGACTGATGGATACGCATAGCAGCCACTACCGTTCCACCTCAAACAACATTCCCAAATCGGAGGATGGCCATCTAGTCAAATCACAAGTAAGAGTATAATATCGAAGAAATGCGTCCGAGAAGAGGTGCTACCTCACTGGTCCGAGATCGCTCCTGTTTTAACCACCTTATGCCAACTCACGGGAGTTGGGTCCACGTAACATACCTTAAGAACGCCGCCACCATCCTACTTCATTCTGGAATCTCCACCGCGTACACGGTTGTCAAAGTGGTTTTCGGTATCGATAGAGAGTATGTCCATATCCGATCCCGGTCTCTTTGCCAACCAATCGTTATTATAACACCGTGGTCGTTTCAAAATAGTTTATACTTCAAACCAAAATCATTATCATTTCAAAACCCAATTTAATACGATATCATTTCACTTCAAATATCCATTTTCAAAATCATATTACTTTCCAAAATTATAATGTTTTCAAAAATCATAACACTTTCCTTTTAAACAGTTTAGACATTAAAATTTCATTATAAAATAAATTAGTTTCCTCAAATTTCACAAATCGATTCAAATTAACTCGAATTCCAAAAATTTAATTTAATCAAATCTCAAATCAGTTTCAACTCGATTCAGCTTCTAAATAAACCATTTCAAATTATCGATTTCAAATACATATCTGAACCATAAAATAGGCCATTTCAATTTTAATATACTTCAAAGCTTTATATATTCAACATTTCAAAACTAAATTTGATAAATTTATATACATATCAAATTCACTTTACAATTATTTAGTTTTGAAATATTAACTTAACATTTTCATAACATTTGAATACAATTTAAATTTACAATTTAAATAAATCCAATATCTCATTTAAATATTTATACGTTTGAAATATCCATTTAAATCACCTTTAAAATTTCAAGTTGTAGATCATTTCTTTAAATTTCAAATTCAATACATTTCAAATCAAACTTATTTAAGTATAATTCTTAAATAAATATAATTTCAATCAATTTCAAATCATTATAAATTCTATATTTAAAAATATAGATACTAAATAAATACTTAAACATATTATTTATCAACTTTATTAAATCAACTTTAATACATCTTTTAAAAATCAATATTTATCAAAACCATATATTTCTTTTCAAAACCAAAGAAATCATTTTCAAAACATTTATATATAGACCAACGGTGCCTGTATATAATTTTCTATCCTATGGTCAAGTGATACGGATATTTATCATTTCAATCCGCAATTTAAAATATATATACGGGTATATATCTTTTCAACCCGCAATCCCAAATTCAATTCAATGAAAATCGCTTGGGTTTATCATTTCAACCCATAACGATTTTCTCCTATTCTACAGATCGTTCGGGTATGTATCATTTCAACCCATAGTGATTCTATACTAACAGGGAACTTGCAGAGTGATAACAGATATGATAATAAAATAACAACAGTAACAGTCATATAACATCAGTATAAATAACAGATAATGGTGTCAGATATCACAGGTGAACAGATACAGATAATGTCACATATATAACAATTTAAATATCTAACAGCAACATATTTCAATTGACATTTCAATTGAAATCAAACTTAATAAATATAAGAACATTAATCGTGAGTGATTGCTCACCTTTCGAGGTTAGAGATGAACGAAAATGAGATGAGTTACGAATCCAAGCACGAGGTCCAAATCAAATCAAGATTGGCATGGATTTTTGGCGACAGAGCTGATAAATAGGAATGGACGAAATCGAATCAGAACAGAATTGAATCAACACATTTTAAACATAACGGTTTAACATAAAAGGAAACAAAATAAATATTATATCTATATAAATCTTTCTAAAAATCAAAGTAAAGTTTTAACTAATAATATATATTCAATATTTTATTACAACCAAAAATCTGTTTAAAATAACATATATGTGTATCAAAACCGAAATATATATATATATATATATATATCTCATAAAATAAAACATTTTGAATATCATAAATATACTCCATATATATATGGACAGCACGGTAAACAAATATATATACATATAAGACCAAACTCTAAGATATAAACAAGTTTAATATATACACACACGTTATATTGTTTCACAAAAACCCAAGACATGTAATTTTACATAAACAGACTCTATATAAGACAAATATACTTTCAAATTAAAATTTTAAAAGTGTATATATTTTACAGTATTTACAAATCTATATTAAAGTGATGTCATAAGTTTAAGTAAGTACCATAGTATACTATCACTATACCCATAAACATGCTATATATTAAATCTGAACACATAAAATATCTCATATAAACATATACATAAATATATATATATAGTAGTTACCCAAATTATGTATATACTGACCCACCCTAAATTTTCCTTCTAGCAATGCCAAAAACAGAAAGCAAAACAAATATAGGTCTCTACTCAAGCTTACAGTATATATATAATATTCAAACCCAATAACTTACAAAATGATAATACATATAAACTTACATAATGATAATACATATAAACTTACTGACCCATATAACAGTACCTATACCACAGAGTATTTGTATAAAAAAAACTGGTAATATAATAAAATTTAATATACTGTATATAACTTTATATATATTAACATCTATAAACCCCGGAACAAATAAAGTTATACATATATGCACCGGTCAAAAATTTAATATATATAATACTTTATAAACACTGTTATCATACTAAACAATATGTATGCAGTAATGTACTAAACTTGCCTTTATATATAAGCATACTACATACTTAAACCGCTTATAACATATATATCAAAATATTATATAATTAATATACCTGACATTTGTATATAACAACACAACAAATATAACACCAAATCACTAATATAAATTTATATAAACAGCAACCATATTTAAAACTAAGAATCGAAATATATTTTAACATATTTATACAATCCTATATTAAAAGAGATATATAAACATCCTCCAGAAAAATGCAGACACAGCAAAAAAAAATATACATGCGACAGAAACTAAACAATATAGTATAATTAACCTATATCATGCGTACCACACAGCAGACTAGCGAAAAGTAGAGAGGCACAGCCGAGGTTTCTAGGTTGCTGTGTGTGGCGAATGGAAGATGGAAGGAGGAGTTTAGGCGGTGGTGGGTGAAGGAGAGGAAGTGGAGGTCGGTTGCTGGCCTACAGAGGCTATGGCTGGGCGCGATGCTTGGCGAAGTGGAGGCGAGTTTTGGGTGGACGCGGGTATGGCTGCACGGAGGCGCAGAGGTGGTCGGCAGAGGAAGGGTGATGGTGTTGGTGGTCTCGTGATCTGGCAAAGGAAATTGGGAGTTCGAAGTGTAGGCAGAGGGGAAGGCTGGAGCGGGGATGGGCGAGAGAGAGTGGAGAGGCTTCACGTTAAAGATGAATTGGCAGGGGTTTCTCGGTAAACAAAAGCAGGCAAAATGGTCTACAACCTCTATAATTAAAATATAATATCCCACACGTAACTGTTCAAAGGAAATAAATGGTCAGAGAAAAAAACTGGAAATGAAAGGCAAAACTATCGGAAAAGAATTTGAACGAACAAAATGTATGAACCAAAACACACTTTATTGAAAGGGTAAAATGTCAGAGAATATCAAAAGTTAATAACCAATGGTTATATAAATTTTTTTAGCCGTTGGGCAAATGAATGGGCACAAAAGTTTGAAGACTCGAAACTAGTACCGCTACGATAATCGTTTTACTGATTTCGTGGCGTACCCGATCCCGAAATATACAAATGAATATACCATGGAGATCAGCATGACGAGACGATCAAAACGGTATACAGATGTCAGTGGTACGACCATCTGATCAAAAGTCGATAATCGGTACCGAAAATGCTGCTATTCAGCCAGCATTAAGATAAACGGAACAATAGATGTCCAAATTTGACGAAACGAAAGATGACGTCTCACTCAGAATATGATTTACAAATTTTCTATGTAAAAATATTCAGTTTTGGAAAATATTTTATTATCATCAATTTTAACTGATTAAATTGAAGTAAATTTACGCGCGAAATAAATTTTCATACTTTCGGATGGAAATTTACCAGTTGCTATGTTTAATTAGACGCATTCCAAATATCAAATTTATATTTCAAAATTTTATTGTTTAAAATTTCACACAAATTCAATTAATTAAATAAATAAAAAATCACTGAAATTTACGGGTCGTTACAGATCCAGGACGTCGATTTCCACTCCATCAGATCTGGCCGCACCCTCCCCTTCTTCCTTCTCTCGTTCAAAGCCGTGAGTATGAAACCCATAGCCGCCTCTCTTCTTTGAATTTTCACGACCAAAATACACGACTTGAAGACGATCGGCCACCTCCATCGCGAAGCCCTCGGCGAACTCTACCTACACCGTGAATAGCATGGAACTCGGCTGCCCCTTTGGCTTCGAAAAACGTGAAAAATGAAGCAGCTTCGAGCTCGATTTCCCGTTGATTCGTTGCTCCGTTTTCGATCATCTCCGTATGGATTTGAAGCTCTCATCGTCCTCTACAACTTTGTAGTTGACGACTTTTGCTAATTGTTGATGGATTGAGAGGAAAATAAGGAAGAAGTTTCGAAATTTTCTGGCCATTGAATTTTAAAGTGGCGGCTATGAAACCCTAGGGCTGATGTTTTCAAATGAAATGATAAAGGGTTCCTTTTATAAAAATTTACCGAAAAACACTATTCACTCCAAAATCCGAACTTCAAATCTCACGTAGTGACCGGCGTTTCTATGGTTTATCCCGCGTTCCAAACACAATGGAACAGGTTTCGGAAGCTAATTCGATCATCTGTGCGAGTTACGGCAATAAACGATCGATTTAAAATTAAATCGGTTAATCAAATTTCTGTTCGTTTGGGCTCGCCCCGGACAAACGGTAAATCCGATTGAAACGAAATTTGAAACCCTACAATAATATGACATTACGGATCCGATGAAACTGGTTTCGTCGAAATCCGAGACTTTTTGAAAAATGACTATTTTCTCTCGCCGAATTAATATTAAAAACAATTCGATGCGTTTCGAGCTGCCACGGTCAAACGATAACTCCAATTGCTACTAAAATTGAAAGCCGACAATAACAAACTATTACAGATCCAATGGAACTAGTTTCGTTCAATTCTGAGACTGTTCGAAAAATGGCTATTTTTCAATCGATAATTAAATATTAAAAATATTCAATTTTCACAAATTAACTTTAAATTCAATTTTAAAAGTTCTATAACATTACTATAACTCCAATATGATAAGATAAAATTTTACAAATCATTTTCAATCATTTTCAATCATATTCAACTCGATTTTCAATTATTTCTGAAATTTTACTTATTAAATTATCGATTTAATTGTCTAATTAAATACAATATTCGAAAAATAAATTATTCGACTGTTTAATTTCAATATAAAATTCCCAATTTTAAATTATTAACTTTTAAATCAAATTTCAATTATTCACAAATCCCATTTTTAATTTCACAGTAATTAACAATCTTTTACAATGCAGTTTTCCATTATAAATCCAATATAAAAGATTATATTAGATTCAGCGTTCAATTATATTGTAATTCAAATTCAAGTTATTTAATTCCAAATGAATTCTTTTATTTCGATTTACACTTTCATTATTGAATCAACCATTTACTTATACATTATTATCAATAGTTTATAATTCATTTACTTTCATTTTCTTCAGCTATCATCTTATTTAAATTCACAGTAATATTAAATTACATTCATTTATGTTGATTTCCATATTATAACTTCAATATTAAATGTAACATTTTATTTATTTCGTTGTTTACAATCAAATTCAATTCAATTCAATTACTTGTTACATTCAAATTTAAATCTTTACTTATGTTCAATTACAAGTTAACATCTTTATCGAATTACAGTTTCAGTTATTATCTGCTTTCAATCAACTGTAATATTAAGTTACATTTATTTATATTAGTTTCAATAACATAAACTTCCATTATTAAATCTACCATTTTATTTATTCTTTGTTTACAATCATAACCAATTTGGTTTACAATCAAATTCAATTCATTATTTACATTCATTACAAGTTAACATCCATATTTAATTTACAAATAAGTTATTTCAGAATTTAGTTTTGTATTTTAACTTGTAATTCACATTTAACAACACAAAATTTTATTTCCTTCGGATTTTTATCCAAAATTTTCATTTTAATTCGTATTTTTAAAGTGTTAAAAATACGGATCATTACATTCTCCCCCACTTAAAATTTTTCGTCTTCAAAAAGGAACGGAGAAGGGGAAACCATCATTTAGATATAATTCATTCAAAATATTCTACTTATTTGCAAAATTTAGTTATAGGATTTTTTTTTCACAAAATTTTCTAACTCCCGGATTTTTGAAAAATTTCGGCAGCACCCCCTTTGCGCGGCTAGGACCGAAAAATTTCACAGTAGTAATAATTGCATGATATACATCTCATTACAAGAATGAGGCATCCCAAAACATAGGGAACACAATAATATACCACAACATAAACTGTAATCCGAGAACATACCTTTTATTTAGCGTTTATTAGCATTTTAACTTACATTTTGCATTAAGCGCAGAAGCGAGCTCCACAAGCGAAGCGCAACTCCTTTGCTACCTACTAAAATGCTCAATAACCAAGTTAGAACCATGCATATAAAGATAGATCGATATACTTATCATAAACAACACACATATAACATGTTTAGCTTCAAAACTGAAATTCCAATTCCAGGACAGCAAACGAATCTCAGTTTTTGGTCACCTAAACAATAAAATTTGACAATGGAATCTAAACAAAAGTTGTTGCATTCGTTTCAGGCTTTCCGGAATGTCTAAAATCATTGAATTCAGACTTTCCGTTCAAAAGTTACGACCATTTTACTAAATAGATACGCCTCAGCCTGGCAATGAATTGCGCAGGTCAGCGACGTTTGGTCATGTTTTTGACCTTCTAAACGACAGCAAAACACCAAATGCTTAAAACCAAAGTTTTAGCTTAAGTTCTAAGCTTTCTAGAAAGTGCAAGATCATCAAAATCTGATACACCAGTAAAAATTTATGGCAAAAATACTAAGAGTATATGCTACTGATTTTGCTTCCCTTTTACACAGGCCAGCGAGAAGATTCAAATTTTTAACTAAGTAAATGAAGGAATTTCTCAAGACAGTCTAAACAAAAGTCGTGCTACAGTTTCTAAACTTTCCGAAAAGTCTAATGTCGTTGAATTTCGTCCAGCCATTTAAAAGTTATGGTTGTTTTCGTTTCAGCATATATTGGACAATTTTGGATTTTTTTTCCAAAATTTTGCTTTTATTATTTCAAAGTACAAACCATCAAACTTTAAATTTTCTAAAGAAACAATCATAAACACAAAGTCGTTTATTTTCTTATTTATCCATGAAATACGTTTACATTCAATTTGTTTCCGATTTATTCAAGTTTGTTTCATTCACATTTTAAATTCAAGTCAATTTGCTTCAATTTAAATTGGATTCAATTATATTTAATTTCACTTTGCTTCAAATTTAAATTTAATTATTTTAAAATTTTATTCCGTTTATTCAATTCCATTAACACTAATGAATTCTACTAAATCAATTACCATCCATCAAACAACCAATGCATATCAAACATTACCATCCATCCACAATCTACACTAAATCAATTATACATTTCCAAGTCAATTTTTTTTATTTCATACACTTCCAAGTTTATTGACATTTAGTTATATTCAACTTTAATTAGTTTCCATTTACAAATTTTATATTTCATTAATTTTAAATTTTATTCATTCACTTGTATATATCATTCATTTTACAGCTTAAATTTCTTTTATATTTACAACTATCAATAGATCTTCACATTTTATTATTCACTCTCACACTGGTATATTATTCCTCTACTTATCCTTATTAGCATTTTAAACTTTTTAAGTATTTGGTAAGTTATAGTTATGCAAATAGAATGTAGTTAAACAACATACAACCTCTTTTCATTCAAAGTTGAATTTTCAATTAATTAATTCTTAAGTCATTACTTAAATTTCACTATAATTTAATTTCACATTTACATTCACATATAGTATTTCCATTTTATATTAACATAATTGTGAATCACCTTTAAATGTTAATTTAAATTCCAATTATTTACTAACAATTTTATTTATATTTGGAAACCATTAATTAAATGCATATTTCATTATTCAAACCTATACTTGTATATTATCCAATTAACAATTCATATAACATTTTAGAACTTCTTAAATATTTTGGTAAGTTATATCTATGCTATAGAATGAAATTTAATACTATGCGAGTTTTACAGTTTCAATTTTATTTTAAATTCATAATTTCCTAATTCTAAGGATTTCTACTTCAATTGATATTTCACTTAGCTCTTAGGTTCATTTCTCATTTCGCAATTCAGAAGTTCCGTAATGATTCAAGTATTAATTCATTTCAACCATTAAAAGAAAAATCATTAATTATTAAAGAACTCAAGAATTCCAATCCTGGTTTCATTTCAAATCAAGTTTTGAAATAATATATACTTATATAATTTATATATCAAATCATACTATAGAGAATACAAAATAAAATTCAATTTTTAATCAAAACAGGGTTTAGAAAAACTATTAAGTGATCTCCCCCACTTGGACTCTCGAAAATAAACGTCGATGATGCGTGCACTCATCACCGAAATCATTCTCTAGTGTCAAGAGGGGAGTATAACACTTACTTCATTTGAAATCATTTGAAAACAATTTCTAATCGAATATACTATCATATAATACTTATATTATACATTTCAAATTTTTGTTAATAAATTTTCAAAACACCGGAATTTAAATTCTCCATCTTAATTTAAATTCATTTTTATTTCATTTTATTTACCATTTATATTCATTGTCAATCATATTTACAAGTTTCATTTCTTAAAATCATCCAATAGTCAATAGTTAGAAATATTGACTAATCAACAATAAACGATGATAACCTAATATTATCATCTCCTAACAACCAATACAATCAAAATTTATAAATTTTCAAGATAAGTCTTTTATATATAGAATATAATCCAAAACAATATTATGTCAATCTGTCCTATTCGAGTGTTTAGAAATTCCTATCGATGCCTTGGCGTCCCAAGTACCAACCAGAATTCATAAATACTCAACGGAACAAATTAACACAATATAAAATCATTTTTATATCAAAATTACAAATACGCTCTCTCATATACACTCAACTCATTCATATAGTTTACCTCTATTTCAATGAGTTATTCCCCACTAGAGCCAAGGTTTATCGCTAAACCAAAGCTCCGATACCAACTGTAATGGACTACATCAGTGGGGTAACGCCCACCGTAGCATACAGCAGTACCTGTGTTCTGCCTTTACAGCCAGCCTCTCGACTGCACCAACCCCGTAGGGACATGTACGAGTAAGAGTCATCCGCTCGCTACCAAACCAAATGCGAGAACCCCCTATCATGCTGCACCCGCCAAGTGCATAGGCAGACACACATGTCGACTCAAACAATCCAAAATACAGATAGTTATTGGGGTTAAATAAGAAAAGAAAGGAAAGAACAGAAAAAAACTCAGAATCTCGCAGCGGAAGGAACAAGATATAATAATAAAATAACAGTTCATGAAGCTGTTAAGTAAATAAATTTGATTATTATTATACATCTTAAATCAGAGTTACATACATATCAGAGATAATACAACAATGCACCGGAAAAATAATACAGTAGTAGAATACAAATGATGTAATACCAAACTCCGTCTTTGTCCTCCAGAATAGATCTTCAACCTTATCTGAAATGCTCAGGCTGACCCAACCATAATGAAAAGACAAAACACTCGAGTCAGGACTAAAATATCTCATGTAAGTTAAATCGAATAAGTAAATATGAGTGTGACGGCGTCAGAGATGTTTACGGGTTTTAGACACCTCCTATCCAGTATTTAACGTGCGTGCATTAACTTAAGAGATGTTCGGGATTTCCAACTCCTAAGGATCCGTTAAACTATCTACTATATAATAGAATACGCTATATACAATAATGTCTATCATAAAGTAAAATATCAAACTAGCGTTAAGTCATGACCCATTCCACCCTTAACACATTTTTATTCCCAAGAGTATATACAAGACCGTAGTTTCCCCAAAACCGGAAGTCACCAGAGGGAAATCCATATACTAAAGGTACAAATCAAAATCGTAGTGGTCGTGAATAGGATAATCAGTATGACAAGGTACATGAGGCGATACCAACTAGGATACTAGTAGTTGCGTGATCCGGACTGATGTTGGGCATAGCAGCTACTACCCCAACACCGCGGAACAACACTCCTAAAATCGAGGGGTGCACCCAAATCGAATCACAACAGTAATAGATATGGTAACGAAGAAGTGTGTCCGCTAGAGGTGGCGAACCTCAATGGCCCGGCGCGGCTCCTGTTTTAGTCATGTCAGGGGTCATCCAATATCGTTCTCTTTCTTCAGTCAACGCGTTCACCAAACCATCCACTTCGTTCTGGATAAACACTCCACGTATACTAGTTATTAAAGTGGTTTTCGGTATCGACAGAGAGTATGTCCATATCCGATCCCGGTCTCTTTAATAACTACGTATTATTACACTGGTGGCTCTTTTACATTTTCAAATCGATTCATAATTGATATCAAAATATCATATTCGCTTCAAAATCAAATCCATTTCAAATATCATCATATCTATTCAAGATGTAAGATTCCGTTTCAAAATCATTTTTCGCCTCAATATCTCATTTCGATTTCAAAATCATTTTTCGCCTCAATATCTCATTTCGATTTCAAAATCATTTTTCGCCTCAAAATCTCATTTCGATTTCAAATCATTTTTCGCCTCAAAATCTCATTTCGATTTCAAAAATCATTTTTCGCCTCAATTTCCACAAAACGATTCACATAAACTCTAATCCCAAAATTTAAAATTTAATCCAATTTCAAATCATCAATTTCAACTCGATTCAGCTTCTCAATAAACCATTTCAAATTATCAATTTCAAATACATATTTGAACCACAAAATAAACAATTTCACTTTCAATATATTTCGAAACTTTAAATATTTCATATTTCAAAACAGCTCATATATTTATATAAGAATGTAAGATTCGCTTTAAAACCATTTCGTATTCAAATTAGAATATACTTCAAATTAAACATCCGTATTAAGTAGTTTACTTAATTTCTGGAACAATTCCAATTCAATAAACTTAGATTAACATTCGGATTTCAAGAATTCATTTAAGTATTACATTCCAAATCGATTTCAGTTCAAATCCTATTCAAATCAATTTTATCTTCAAATTTAATTCAATAGTTTCGATTTAGTCCAATTCACAAATTTCTTTGAATTTCAATTAAATTCCAAATTAATTAAATCTCAATTTCAAATAAATTTTCAATTCCAAACTCAAACTTGAAATATCATTTCATATAAATTTTCTTAGAAATATTCAGAATTCAATTAAAAGTCCGATCTTTTAAAACAAATCAACTTCCGAAAATTTACGCCGTAATTCAAAATTTTTACTTAAAATCTAAACTTCAAATAATTAAAAATTTTCATTTACCAAGTTTAAATTCCAACATCTCGAGCTTCAATTCAAAATAATCCAATTTCCATAAATTGGATTTTTTCTTTAAAATCAATCCATTTAAATAATTTCAAAACAGCTTTTAAAATCATTTAATTTAACCAACCCGGTGTCCGTACTTAATTTTCTATCCTATGGCCAAGTGATTATTTATTTCAATTAAATGTCAGGGATGAATATATATTACTTAAACCAATCACAGTGTTATATGCATGTATAACAGGATATATATAAGCAAATAAATACCCAAACATTTAAATATCAACCAATAGCATCCATCGAAATAAATCATCCAATAGTCAATACAATTCACGGTAATTTCATAGTTATCAATATCGGGAAATTTGATTTTGATTAAATCCTAATTTCAATTTACTGTCAATTTAATTTTTCAACGGTGAATTCACATGACAATCTATATGACAATTAAATTTTTATCAAACAACGACAAATAAATTCATATCACTTCATAATGTCAAATTTAACTACCATAAAGATATTCAGTACATTGTGAGCGTTATAAAACACTCACTTTGATTTTCTGTTGTCGCCGAGATGTTCCGGTTTGGAACTAAAACTGGACGACGCTCAACTTTAGCCCAAATTTCCACCGTCTCCAAATCCATCCAAACCAGTTTCATTTCGAAGCTCTCGTCATTACGATCGCAATGCAAAAAGTTTCGTTCCAATCGGACCTCGTATGAAAAAGTTATGCATTTTAGAAGTTTGTACACATTAATAATATAAACAATTTACATTTTATTTAAAAAAATATATATATTTTTTAAACCTAGAACGATCCAGGCCGTCGATTTCCACCCCATCAGATCTGGCCGCACCCTCCCCTTCTTCCTTCTCTCGTTCAAAGCCGTGAGTATGAAACTCATAGCCGCCTCTCTTCTTTGAATTTTCACGACCAAAATACACGACTTGAAGACGATCGGCCACCTCCATCGCGAAGCCCTCGGCGAACTCTACCTACACCGTGAATAGCATGGAACTTGGCTGCCCCTTTGGCCTCGAAAAACATGAAAAACGCAGCAGCTTCGATCTCAATTTCCCATTGATTCGTTGCTCCGTTTTCGATCATCTCCGTATGGATTTGAAGCTCTCATCGTCCTCTACAACTTTGTAGTTGACGACTTTTGCTAATTGTTGATGGATTGAGAGGAAAATGAGGAAGAAGTTTCGAAATTTTCTGGCCATTGAATTTTAAAGTAGCGGCTATGAAACCCTAGGGCTGATGTTTTCAAATGAAATGATAAAGGGTTCCTTTTATAAAAATTTACCGAAAAACACTATTCACTCCAAAATCCGAACTTCAAATCTCGCGTGGTGACCGGCGTTTCTAGGGTTTATCCCGCGTTCCAAACACAATGGAATAGGTTTCGGAAGCTAATTCGATCATCTGTGCGAGTTACGACAATAAACGATCGATTTAAAATTAAATCGGTTAATCAAATTTCTATGCGTTTGGGCTCGCCCCGGACAAACGGTAAATCCGATTGACACGAAATTTGAAATCCTATAATAATATGACATTACGGATCCGATGAAACCGGTTTCGTCGAAATCCGAGACTTTTTGAAAAATGACTATTTTCTCTCGCCGAATTAATATTAAAAACAATTCGATGCGTTTCGAGCTTCCACGGTCAAACGATAACTCCGATTGATACGAAAATTGAAAGCCGACAATAACAAACTATTACGGATCCAATGGAACTAGTTTCGTTCAATTCTGAGACTGTTCGAAAAATGGCTATTTTTCAGGCGATAATTAAATATTAAAAATATTCAATTTTCACAAATTAACTTTAAATTCAATTTTAAAAGTTATATAACATTACTATAACTCCAATATGATAAGATAAAATTTTACAAATCATTTTCAATCATATTCAACTCGATTTTCAATTATTTCTGAAATTTAACTTATTAAATTATCGATTTAATTGTCTAATTAAATCCAATATACGAAAAATAAATTATTCGAATGTTTAATTTCAATATAAAATTCCCAATTTTAAATTATTAACTTTTAAATCAAATTTCAATTGTTCACAAATCCCATTTTTAATTTCACAGTAATTAACAATCTTTTACAATGCAGTTTTCCATTATAAATCTAATATAAAAGATTATATTAGATTCAGCGTTCAATTATATTGTAATTCAAATTCAAGTTATTTAATTCCATATGAATTCTTTTATTTCGATTTACACTTTCATTATTGAATCAACCATTAATTACTTATACATTATTATCAATAGTTTATAATTCATTTACTTTCATTTTCTTCAGCTATCATCTTATTTAAATTCACAGTAATATTAAATTACATTCATTTACGTTGATTTCCATATTATAACTTCAATATTAAATGTAACATTTTATTTATTTCGTTGTTTACAATCAAATTCAATTCAATTCAATTACTTGTTACATTCAAATTTAAATCTTTACGTTCAATTACAAGTTAACATCTTTATCGAATTACAGTTTCAGTTATTATCTGCTTTCAATCAACTGTAATATTAAGTTACATTTATTTATATTAGTTTCAATAACATAAACTTCCATTATTAAATCTACCATTTTATTTATTCTTTGTTTACAATCATAACCAATTTGGTTTACAATCAAATTCAATTCATTATTTACATTCACTACAAGTTAACATCCATATTTAATTTACAAATAAGTTATTTCAGAATTCAGTTTTGTATTTTAACTTGTAATTCACATTTAATAACACAAAAATTTATTTCCTTCGGATTTTTATCCAAAATTTTCATTTTAATTCGTATTTTTAAAGTGTTAAAAATACGGGTCGTTACAATATAGGAGTGAAAAGTCGTTTAGAAAGTTTGAATAGACGGTAGTTAAATTATTTTTAAAATTCGAATTTTTGCCAAATGGGTAGGATATGTTAACATATACCCTATATGTATGTCGACATATATGTCTGAATTTGCACTATTTAAGCTTTTGACTTAATTTTTGTTTTTACTTAACATATTTATATTTTTTTAATTTCCAAAGACTAATAGATCAATATAGAATAGTAAGAAATAGATTTCATTGCATAGGATATAGAAATACATGGATTTCAAAGAAAAAAAAAGAAATACATGAAATTAAACTAGAAAAGCACATTACTAACGAACATAAAGCTAAATAGATAAGTTTAAAAGGATGATGAAAAGCCACCAAGCTTCCTAATGATCTTTCCAAGTATTTGTCCACTTTGTTGGAGAGAGAAATGAACTTTTTACTAAATGAACGTTTGAGCTTCTTTTGGTTTTTGAGAAACTTCTTCTGGTTCATTAGAATCTCTTTGTTGGAAGTGTGAGATGGTTTGTCGAAGCTTTCTAAGGAAGAGTCCATTTCCCCCTCCTCTTCTTCTTGATTTCCTTCTTTTTCTACATCCATTTCGTCGCCTTCTTCCTCTTCTTCTTGTTGAATTTCTCGCTCCTCTTCCCATGCTAATCTTTCTTCTTTTTCAACAAGGGTTTAATATGGTTCGAAAAAGGAAGGAATATACATAAGAGAAATGTTGGTCTTGTCGAAAACTTTTTTAGGTAGAGTTGATTCTCCTCAACACCAAAATATATGAGATTCTAGTAAGATACATACCATGGTAGGGTGTGTTCTCATGTCTAGAAATATTCTTTTAAACAAAGTCATCTTAGATGACTTGTGCTCAATTGATGTTGTAGTTTTCATAGATAGTGAAAAGAGCTTTAAAAACTTTTTGGGTAGGGTTATTTTAATCACCCGTCCTCGGAGTGATATTTTATCGTAAAATGAGATTTATTAGTCCCGATTTTGGATTTTTTTGTTTAAAATCAAATTCTTCATCACTTTCAAAAATGTCATGAAAAACTTTACGATTTTGTTCATCAATTTTAAAATGGAGAGGTCAATTCTACTAGATTTACAACCAAGTATATGAACCAAAAATTCACAATTTAAAACAATTTAATGTCATTCACACTACTCCAAATTTGTCCCTCTTCTCTTTGAAAAATTTTCCATTCAAATTTGCATAAAACATTTTAACTAAATCCGAATAACACACAAAATCATTTTGAGAAGAGTCGACTAAACCAAGAATTTTATTTTAAAAATAAAGATCTTGAAGACTATAAGAAGAGAAATTATCAAACTTTGCGAATCTTCCAGGAAATGTAGAATACAATAGCCTATGATTTTTTTTTGATGATAATAAACATGTATATATATATTCGTTTAAATGTATTTGTTATTGTACTATTTCATTTTTCCACATAATTAAATAAATATTTATTGAATAAAATAAATAACTCAGAATTCATAATTAAACAAATATTTTATTCAAACAAATATTTTATTACAAATTCAAATAGTACAAATTTGAGCTCTCACTACATCTACACATTTTCAATTACAACACAATTTTCAATATACAATTTTTTATACATGGTTCACCTTATTACATAATTCACCCAATCACTCGTATTTGATCTTCAACTCTGTTCCAGTCTGTATCCAACATCTGAACCATCTGTAATATAAACACTGATGCAGTAAAATTGAGAAAGAAAATATTTTGCAGTGCACAATAAAGTGTGTGTTTTGAAAATATTATTTGCCTCAGCTATTTGGGATGTTTGTCATCATTTTCTTTTAATTCATCATACACGAACAACTTGTAGCATGCACAGTATATCACTATACATGCCATAAGGCCGTGCATACCGATATACACTTGCTTGTTACAACTGCAGGAACAGGTGGGCACAAGGTCAAACCTAAGACGAGATTGGATTCAACTCAAGTGCATGCAAACAAAATTCAATTCAGTTTGTCAACAAGTCAGTAAAAAAATATGGACTGGTCAACAAAGTCAAAACAACACAGCAATATGTTCATGCAAACAGAGTCATATGGAACCAGAATCCAAAAAACAAAGACATGTACAAAGTAAACATGGTCTGGTACATATGCAAGCTTTCTGGCATGAACATACATGAGGACTTCAAAAGCAATGTTCAGTTTCAACATCAACATAATCGCAGCAGTTCAGAACAGAGGCCAGAAATCAACATGAATAATTTCAGACATGGACTCGAAGAAATGCAATGGTAGCAAATTGAACCAGATAGTGATATGTATGCAACAGAGGACACATCAACTAGCATAGTGAAAAACATATGTAACAGAGGAGACAACAATATATATATACATGCACCAATCACACACATACATACATATATGAATGTATGTATATACATGGAGATGACACACAACAACAAAGCAGTTCATTGTGAAGACAACATATCAGTGCAACCAGACCAGAAACATGAAGATCGGGCATGAACACACTTGAACCAGACTCCAAATAGTGGTGCAACCAGACTAGATTTCAAACCAGAACAAAATAACAAGAACAATGCACATGAGCATAGTGGAGCATGCAAACAGTTTAACTACAAGTAACTCAAAGCACAATGCAGATCAGATCAGAGCAAGTGGAACAAGATCAAAGTAACATAGTAATACAAATATAACTCAACAAGCTAGTGAAATAAGGACAGACTCAAGTGGAACTCGAAGCAACTGGAAATTCAACTCAAAGCAAACCTAGTTGCAAATCTAGCGAGAGTCAGTCCAGCATTATTCCCCCTATTTTTGATGGAATAGATTTTTTAAATTGGAAATTAAAAATGGAATTTTATTTAAAATCTATTAATTTTAAATGTTGGGATATTATTGAAAATGGGTGTGATATAGTAGACAAGAAAAATGCTTCAACTAATGCTCTTGCTATGCATATACTATATTCTCATATTAATCAAGATAATTTTAACTATATCTCTCATTGTGAAAGTGCACAGGAAATCTGGAATATTTTTGATGCAATATATGGTGCAAAAATCAACAACGGTGAGAAATCCTCTACCATCGACTTAGTTGAAGAAACGTGCTTGACAGGATTTGCAAAAGATAACAGTGGTGAAGATTCAATAGCCGATGAGATAAGTGACCTTTCATTCAATGATTTAGTTTTCTTGTGCCGAAAATTAATTGAAAATAATGAAGCTCTTGAGATTGAAAATAATAAGTTGAAAATGGAACAATCTAAACTGCATCACAAAAATAATGATTTGGTAAATGAGCTTAAAAATATTAAGAAAAATAAAAATTCTAATTTCAAAAAGTGTTTGGACTATGAAAAAGAATTTGCCTGTTTTCATGAAAACTTTCAAAAGTTAGAAAATGAAATTTTAATTCGGGAGAAAAACAAAACTGAGTTGATTTATAAAAATAATATTTTGCAAAAAGAGTTGGAGAGTTTTAAGAGGTCGAAAAGTTCTAAATGTGCGATTTTTGAAAAAAATTAAACGAGGTCAACGAAAATTTCAAAACCCTTGAAAAAGAAAACGCGATTTTGAGCAAATATGAAATTATTCGATTAAATCATGAGTTTGAAAAGTAGGTTGAAAAAATCAAGGATTTTGAAAAAATTGAATTTAAAAAACTCCAACTCTTTGAAACTGAGATGCTAGAAATTGAGACTAAAATTAGAGAGCTTGAAAATGAAAATATGAACTTGAAAATGAATAATTTTAAAAAGAGAAATAGTACCATTAGTTGTTATTTTAAGTTAATAAATGAAAATAAACTTTTAAAATCCAAAGTTAATAAACTTAAGTTGATTACTCGAAATTCTTTCCCTAGAGAAAAATCATTTAATATGCTCTCAGAAAATCAACCCTTCATGAATAAAAGAAAGGACTTGGATTTGCGAAAGTGTCAAAATATGAACAAACGACTAATAACACTGTCAAGGGGAAAAGTGTGGTACCCAAATGCGTAAAGTGTGGAAATATTGGTCATGGCAAGAATAATTGTCCAAATATATACAAACACAAAACCATTAAACAAATATGGATTCCAAAAGGTACGAATAGAAATGGTTTGAAATTTAAACAAATTTGGATTCCCAAGGGTACAATTGTAGATGCTAACGGTTTGTTATATAGACAAGTTTGAGTACCAAAGATTTCAATAGATAATAATAGTGGTCCTACATCCTTAGTTAGACCACTTGCCTTCTCCAAAATTTAGACACATAAGTGGGCTAAGGAACAAATTTGATGGAGATAGATTTCGAGTTGTTCTAGGTGATTGATAAACTAAAATTTAAATGTACCTTAGCCTAAAAAGATTAGATGGAGATCATCACATTTCGGATATCACGGGATCGAAGGAAAGTGAGGTATGATCTCTTAACTCAATTTTGTTCATATATTGTTATCTATGTTTTGATCGACATTGTTGAAGTATTTCTGCCATATCTTGAACATCTCAACTTTGATTTGTAAAATTATTGAAGTTCTCGAAAGCTAACGATAATGCTACAACTTTTCTGTTTTTAGTTTTTTATTGATTCACTTTGGAATGTCATGAAAAACTGCTTTGACGAAATTTTATGAATGTGTGTTTTTTGCTTAATATAGATTACTTGTGCTTGTATAAATGGACGTGCTGAAAATTTCAAAAAAAACAACTCAAGTGTTGAGGAGTACACGTTTTTCTTATATACCACTATATATGACCATGAATACCTCAAATACAAGTGGTATCTGATATCATCTCATGTTGAAATCATTTTTGCAATTATTTTATTATTTATATTGATTTTCAACTAGAAGTCATTTTCACAAAACCCCCTTACGGAAAATTGATTTTCACTTATTTTAATTTTTGAAACTTGGGTTTTCGACATGTTAAAAATACTCTAGTTTATTTCAGTAAGAGATGTACTCTAGAAAAGATAATCATTGACTAATTGAATCTTTTGGAACTCATGAAAATTACTATAGTGCTTAAAAAGTGATGGATAGTGATTAAATTATATTTCATAACAAGAGAAAGTATAATTTTATAATTTCATAAAAATTAAACAAATTTTATAATATTTTTAGATTAGTACTTATTCCATGATCATTTCTATCACTTTCACCTTTCTGTCAGCCCATACATCATAATATAGTGTGTAGAATTTGGTATTTCAAAATAAGAAAATATTTTTTTGTAAAATAATTATATCCTAAAGTATTCACTCTCATTTAAAAGTCCTCGCGATTATGCATGGGTGAATTACTTGTATTTCTATATATGGGCTTCCATTCTCATTTAAAAGTCCTCGCGGTTATGAATGGATAGGACGCATATAAGAAAGGGATAAATATCAAGTATATTCTAATCTCATTTAAAAGTCCTCACAGTTATGTATGGTTAGAAAATACTTGACATATTCTTTTATAAAAAAGGTAACTACTAACCTCATTTAAAATTCCTAACAGTTATGCATGGTTATTAAGTGCTTTACATTTTTTTTGTATAATATTTGAAAAGGGAAAATGCATAAATTGTTCCTTTATTGAAAATATCAAACTCTTGTCACTATATAAAATTTTCCATAATCATACAATTTCTCTAAAGTGGAGTTTGTTTCTAATTAATAAAATATTATGATTTTTGTTTGGTTAATTGGAATTTGAAATTAATATTTCCTTCTTGATTTGATTTTATATTTTTAATCAAAATCGTAGCTATTTCAATTACTATTATTATTTTTGATGATAACGAAAGGGGGAGAGAGGTTAAGATTTTGATTTTTGAGCGATATCCTTACTAATATTTGAGAGTGTTTTTAATCAAAGTTATTTTTAATTAATTTTTCAGTTTTAACTACACACATCTGTGTAGGTGGAGTTTTGTTGTAGGGGGAGTATTCAAATAGGAAGAGCTAATAGAATTCATCAAGACCAAATACATTTAATAGAGTCAAAATCTTAATATATGTTTGTTATCATCAAAAGGGAGAAATTGTAGAATACAATAGCCTATGATTTTTGTTTGATGATAATAAACATATATATATATATATATTCGTTTTTATGTATTTATTATTGTAATATTTCATTTTTCCACATAATTAAAATGGTTAGTCACATCTGTTTAGGCTTTAGGATTTCGTTCGCACTCCGGGAACGACAGATCTATCCGGATCGTGGATGGTCGACTCACATCCACCTTGAGTTAATAAGTGAGGTCATTAGATGGACAAGTCCATCCTCCTCAAACTTGGTTTGAATACGGGCGAAGTCGTTAGGTGGACGGATCCACCCTCTTTGAAACCACATTTATAAGTTTATACTCTAGTTCGCACTCTGGGAATCTAGAGTTAGTTAGAGGATTGTCATGTATCAATCCTTTTTTGGCTTCAGTGTGATGGCTTGTTCCCGAGCTCTGGTTTCACTTAATGAGTGACCGGTCGCATCACAGTCACTCCCTATTTGAATAAATCCCACCGTATGGTGGAACTTAGCTCTCCGTGCATAGTGATGGTCATATGACGCATTTCAAAAAATCACAGCTCTGGCTTGAAGAGATTGCATTTTATTGCTGAAATAAGAAAATACAGCAAAGTCAGTTTCCTTATTACAAATTCAAATTTTGAAATGCATAAACAAATTGCAAATGAAAAGCAGACCGAATAAACAAACAGAGTCTGTTATGTGTAGTAGCGACGAAGACTCTCACTGTTCCAGGCTCTCGACAAAGTAAGACCGTCAACGGTCAACAATTTAAATGTGCCATCTTCGAGTTTTTGTTCGATAACATACGGCCCTTCCCATGTTGGCTTCATATGTGAAGGAACCGGGTAAATTCTCTTAAGGACGAGATCGCCGAGTTCGAAGGTTCAGGGTCGGACCTTGGCATTGTACAGTCGAGCGACTCGACTTCGGTATGCGACTGCCCTTAAATCGGCCTCTTCTTGCTTCTCATCTAGTAAATCCAGGGATTCGGCAAGTAATATAGCATTCATCTTCGGATTATAATATGTCACACGATGAGAAGGCACTTCCTTCTCGACTGGAATAACGACTTCTGAACCGTAGGAAAGAGAGAATGGCGTGTGACCGGTCGCGGATTTATGGATTGTCTGATAAGCCCATAAAGCCATAAGAAGTTCATCGACCCATTTGCCCCCGACCTTTTCCAGTCGTTTCTTGAGAATGGACTTTATAACTTTATTAACAGCTTCGACCTGCCCATTCGCCTGAGGGTGTGCAACTGCAGAGAACTTCTTCTGGATGTGGAATCGTTGACAAAAACTCTTAAATTCAACACTGTCGAATTGGGCTCCGTTGTCGGTGATGATGGCATGTGGGAGACCAAATCGACAGATAATGTTGCGTACAACAAAGTTGATCACTTTTTTCGTTGTGATGGTAGCAAGAGGTTCAACTTCCGCCCACTTGGTAAAGTAATCAACATCAACAATGGCGTATTTCGCACCACCTTTGGCTAGAGGTAGAGAACCAATAATATCAATGCCCCATACTGCAAATGGTCATGGACTGACCATCTGATTTATTTCAGTAGGTGGGGCTCTTGGAATCCGAGTGTGTTTTTGACATTTGTCACATTTTCTGGCGTAATCCGATGCATCGCGATTTATAGTCGACCAATAATACCCATATCGGAGCACTTTCTTGGCAAGAGCTTGCCCTCCGGTGTGATCGCCACATTCTCCCTCGTGCACATCATGCAATACTCATTTGATTTCATCGTGAGCGATACACCGGAGTAAAGGAACAGAGTACCCTCTTCTATACATGACTCCATTCTGAATAGTGAACCGCGAAGCTTTTCGAAGAACTTGTCTCTTTTCACTCTTGCGCTCTGGCAGGGTCCCATGCTCGAGATAGTTTCTGAATAGAGTTATCCATGACTCCTTATCGGGGACGACTTCATGAACCCAGTCTATTTCCATTCGATCGATGCTCGGGGAAGATAACATCTCCATGGGAACGAGTCCCATTTGTTGTGCCTTACATGTACTGGCTAACTTTGCTAACGAATTGGCTTTCTGATTGCGCTCTCAGGGTATGCAATAAATGGCATAATAATCGAACTGATTCAATATCTCCTGGACCCGAGCTAGGTAAGTAGCCAGCCTTCGGTCTTTGGCCTGGATTCCCCCTGAACTTGACACACGACCAATTGCGAGTCACAATAAATCTCCACAGCAATGATTCTTAAATTTCTAGCGAGTCTCAATCCGGAAAGCAGGGCTTCATATTCGGCTTCGTTGTTGGTCGCACGGAAATAGAACTTTAAAGCATAACATATAGATCGGTCTTTAGGAGTTTCAAGTACAACTCCGGTGCCTGAGCAACGACCGTTTGATGCACCATCAGTATGCAGCTTCCAGATATACTTGGGAGATTCACTGGTTTTAGGCAAGTCCTTCGGGATAGCGAATTCAGCGATGAAGTCTGCTAGGACTTGTCCTTGGATAGCTCGCCTTGGAGTGTATGCAATGTCAAACTGACTTAGCTCGATATTCCACTTAAGTAACCTACCAGACATCTCAGGTCGTGTAAGGACCTGTCGTAACGGCTGGTCGGTGTAGACGGTGATAGGATGAGCCTGGAAATACGGACGGAGCTTCCTTGAGGAAATGATAAGACAATAAGCCAACTTTTCCAGCTTCGGGTAATTTCTCTCTACTCCGGTCAGTCGTTTGCTAATGTAATATACTGGCCATTGTATCTGGTCTTCCTCCCGAATTAGGGCAACACTAATTGCATTTTCTGACACCGCCAAGTAGATGTACAGTCTCTCGTGATCAATAGGCTTTGACAGAATGTGTGGTGTGGAGAGATGTTGAACAAGTGCTCGGAATGCGCCCTCACATTCCATAGTCCATTCAAAGTTTCATTTCCCTTTTCTGATCAGATCAAAAAAGGGAATGCATTTGTCAGTGGATTTTGAAAAGAACCTACTCAGTGCTGCTACTTTCCCGTTGAGGCTCTGGACCTGCTTTAT
This sequence comes from Allium fistulosum, assembly GCA_030737815.1. NCBI lineage: Eukaryota > Viridiplantae > Streptophyta > Magnoliopsida > Asparagales > Amaryllidaceae > Allium > Allium fistulosum. The sequence continues at coordinate 921,529,290 of CM060901.1, forward strand.
AGTTCTTGGGGTCTCAAGATTTCTGATTGCCAAGGTCTTTTCGGGATTTGCTTCGATTCCTCGTGCGTTAATGATAAACCCAAGGAATTTTCTGGATGCGACCCCAAAGTGACATTTCAACGGGTTGAGCTTCATTCCATATTCTCGGAGGATGTTAAACATTGATTCTAGGTTTTGACATGATCAGTGGAGAATCGCGACTTCACTAGCATGTCATCCACATATACCTCCATGGTTTTTCCGATCTGGAGAGCAAACATTCGATTAACTAACCGTTGGTAAGTTGCCCTGGCGTTCTTGATTCCAAAAGACAACTTTGTAGCAGTAAAGTCCCATATTGGTTACGAAGCTGGTATGCTCCCGGTCAGGTAAGTGCATGGGTATCTGGTTGTAGCCAGAATACGCATCCATAAAGGATAAGAGTTCATGTCCAGCCGTTGAGTCTACGAGCTGATCGATCCGAGGGAGTGGAAAACTGTCTTTAGGGCAAGCTTTATTAAAGTCTGAGTAATCAACGCATGTTCTCCATTTCCTGTTTGGCTTTCGGACAAGTACATGATTTGACACCCTTCTGGATATAGTGCATCTCGGATAAACCCATTTGATTTGAGTTTTTCTACCTCTTCCTTAAGGATGGCAGATCTCTCTGGATCCATACCACGCCTTTTTTGCTTGATTGGGATATGCCATGGGTCAATATTCAATGTGTGGCTCACGATGTTCGAGGAGATTCCACACATGTCAGAATGTGTCCAGGCAAACACGTCGAGGTTTTCCTGGAGAAATTCAACCAATTCCTCCTGCATTTGTTGGCTTAGCTGGGATCCAATCTTTATCATTTTAGAATCGTCACTATCATCGATCAGAACATCGATCGTCAGCTCGGCCGGGGAACGTTGACTGTCTTTACTTTCGTCTTCACTTTCAGTATCTCTCGGGTCAAGATCCCTTAGGAATTGGTTGGGGTGCCCGGGCCTAGGTCCAGGCGTTAGCTGTCAATTTTCCGCAAAGCGAACGCAGAGAGATTCCTCTACACCTTTTCCTTTTTCCTTTCGCTGTGCCTCCCGCAGCTCAGCAACATAACAGGCTCGTCCAGTAGCCTGGTCTCACTAAACAATTCCGACTCCATTGTCGGTAGAGAATTTTAAAGTTAGACACCAAGGGGCAATGGCGGCCCTGAACTCGGCTAGGGCCAGTCGGCCCAAAAAAGCATTGTATGGCGAGTCTATGTCCAATACAAAAAACTGTAATATCCAGACTCTCCGGCGTTCTCCAATTCCCAATTCCACTGGTAGCTCCATCATCCCAGTGGGTATAGTTGCACTTCCATTGAAGCCATGGATGCGGAACTGACAAGGCCTCAGATCTTTTGCTTCCATTTTCATCTAATTATAAGCTCGCTTAAACAATATATTTACTGAACTTCCACTGTCCACTAGGATCCTCTTCATCCAAGCAGGACCTATTTGAGCTGAAATGACAAGTGGATCAATGGTTGGGGCTTCGACCCTGTCGGCATCCCGGTCTCGAAACACGATGTCGTCAGTCATCATTTTCTGTTGTTTGGTCGGAGCCCTATCTTCCAAATTACTACAACATTCGAAGCCCACAAGCCTAATAGAGCTGTCGTACGACTCCATTTCCCTCCAGCTCCGATCTGCTGGATGTGGACCACCACTAACAGTATTAATCACTAACCTCTCGCCGGTACGAGCGGGTTCCTCCGGTCTCTCCTGATTTGGCATATGGTTCTGATTCGATGGGCCCGCACCTTCGGATTACGGCGCCCGCACAAACTGTTCCAGCTTTCTCTCACGTATCAACTTCTCAATAATATCTTGTAAATGACGGCACTCGTTCGTGTTATGGCCATAGCTATCGTGGAATCTACAAAGCTTTCCTGTCTGAATCTGTTTTTCCGATGATTGTTTCGGAGCAGGTTTCTTATACTGAATAGTATTGCACGCCTATATATACACATTTTCTAGCGATGTATTCAAAGGAGTATAATTGTCAAACATAGGAGTCCTACGTCGCGGCCCACGATTCTGATCTCGTTTCCTATTTTGATTTCCATTGCCTTTCTGTTGGTTCTGTTTATTCTGTATATTTAATTGTACCTTTCCAAAACTCTCCCCGGTTTGTTTAACAGCAACATTGCTTTGGATTCCTTCCACAGTGGGCCCTACGTCATCCTTTTTCCTACACTGTTTCACATCCTCCCTTCTCAAGAACTGGGCTGCCTTGGAATAGAAACGGTCCAATGACGCGGGGGGCTTTCCGACCAACCAGCTGCCCAATTTGGAATCGGGATCGATCCCCTTAGTTAATGCCATCAGAATCGAGTTATCATTAGGATTACTAATCTCAGCGCATGCAGCGTGAAACCTCTCCAAATAACGTCTAAGTGTCTCTCCAGGAGCTTGAGTGATGCTAGACAAGGTGTCAACATCTTTCGGCCTTGTGACATGCATGCGGAACTGTTCAACAAACTTTATGGCCAACTGATCAAAACACGAGATATACCGAGATGGTAAACGGGTAAACCACATAGTTGTTATGCCCCCTAGGGAGATCGGCAAAACTTCGACACTTAACCGCATCATCAGCCCGTGCGGCATTCATTAAACATTCGTACTTTAAGATATGCTGATTAGGATCAGAGCTCCCTTCATAAATAGGTAGAGTTGGCATCCTGAATCGCCGAGGTGGTTCAGCATAGAGTATATCATCAGTGGAAGGGGTATGACTTCAGGAGATTCCCCAATCGTCGTTAGTAAGGCCTTAACTTTTGCGGATCATTTGACGGATCATTGTCGGGATATCCGGCATCTGGACATTCTAGGCATGCTGAGCCAAGGTGTGGTCAGGTTCCACAATGCGAGGAGGGGCCGATCGCGGTCGATGGTCGTTGTCTCGTCTCCTTGGTTCTATGTCCTCAGGGACATAAAGCTCAGGAGTATGATTGCATTGGCGGTGGGTCGGATCCGTTTGGTTTCAAGCATCAACTCCCAATTCGGTAGCAGTGGTAGTGCGGTTGTCGGTAATGTGATATGGGGTAGTACCTCCTCGGGAGGATGGTCCAGTCTGATGGCTGGTTGATGGGGGAAACTCTCGGTTTCCCAAGATTCAATGTGTGCTGATGCATAGTGGCTTGTGTGTAACTTCCCTCCAGCCATGGGCGTGTGGATCTATGATTAAAGTCAGAAGAGGCTGAACTTTCAGTGGATGAATAGGAAGCGTGATCCCTTCTGGATCTCCTTCTTCTTTGACGATTTAGTTGATTGGTCAATTCCACGTTGGCATGGAGTTGCTGAGAAAGCTGTTGACGACTCTGTGTCAGATCTTGCATTAGCAGTTGGAATTCTTCCCTGGTGACAGGGCCTTGCGGATCTGAAGGTCCGGCAACATTTTGATCGGCAGGAGAAAGTTGCACGGGGTTCTGTCTGTCCCGTCCTTCTGGATCTGCAACTGTTGAAGTAGTCCTAGTGTTAACCATGGTTGATTGCGAAATTCTTTCCTAGACTTGGTACAAATCTGAATAGGATGGAAGAACTTCTGAACTTGAAATCTGGATCTTCTCCTTAGATTTTCACAATCCAATATCGGTAGTAGATCCAATGAGCAGGAGAAAAGCTGGGTTTTCTCAGTGAAAGCACCAAAGTGTTTGTACCAAAATTGGGCACAACACTCTTCAGATGTGTTTGAAGAGATAAAATGAAGAATATAAATGGAAAAAGAAGAAGATCCATCAAACAGACAAATAATAAACAAGAAAAACACACAGAAACACACAGATTTAGAGTGGTTCGGCGTATGGCCTACGTCCACTATGAAATGGCTGACTTTTATTGATTTTGCTTGCTATTTACAATGAATTACAACAGTAAAATTCAAGTACAATGATGATTTCGGCAGAGTCTAGATGTAGAAGAGCCAAAAGTCCTTTTCAGTAGGTCCTGGGCTGCTATTTATAGGCGTAGGCTGCAAATACCCCACTCAGATCTCGGAAGACCTCTTCTCTCACGTGGGCGGGCCTACGCGATCGATCATTGACCGTTTGGAGTCGATTCGTGATAGATACGAATGCAATTTGTGTCGATCAGGATTTAGTCCAATCAAGTCGGGATCGATCATGAACATTCCTAAAGATGTACGCAAGCTTCTGTGAAAATTTGGTGGCATTTGGACTTGTAGATTTTGAGTTATGATCAATGCAAGTTCAGATTTGCAAAACACTACTGCCTTCGTATCGATGGTTCTGCACGTGATGTTAGTCAACGTGGTGCTAACCTTTTGGATCGATCCACTTTTTATGCCGAGTGACCGAGTCTTCCACTTGAATGTGTTTTCTTCGTATCGATCTTGCGCATTTCACTTCATATCACTTCTGTTGCACTCCACTTCGTATCGATGTCATGTGCTCCACTTCGTATCGATACCCTGTGCTCCACTTCGTATCGATTGTCGAGTATTTGGTTTCGTGTCGATGGGAGGTGCTAATTTCGTATCGATCTGTAGTTGATCGATACGAAGCATGCTTGAAACTGGATCGATATGAAATGGACTACCGTTCCACTGCTGATGGATACGAAATGGGTGGTTGTGAATGGATATGAAGTGGTTCAATTCCGATGGATATGAAGGAAGTCGCTGTTGATGGATTCGAACGAAACCGATGCGAAAAGGATTGACCGATGGATACAAACGAGTTTATTTTCTTGGCTTGCATTGATCATATCTTGAGCATATGTACTCGGATTGACTTGAAATTTGGAACGTTGGCTTTTATAGCTTCGTTTGTCATGTCATGTTAATTGTAGCTCGATCCGAAATCGGGCAAAATTTACCAGCATCCATAGCGAACTTGTGTATAATTGCTTTTTGGGATGAACTGCCTTTTATCTCCAGTCGATTCCTTTGTATCACGGCCTAGCCAAAAGGCAGGATAACAATATATATATTTGTAATATTTTGTACACATAATTAAAACATATAAGCATACATTTAGATGATATATTTGTATATTAGAGGAGCTAACATATCCGTTGTAGCATAAATCCCTGCACTTATATATGAGCATGTCAAACCTTGGACAGATTCCTGTGTTACACATGCGCACACACATATATTTGTATATTATATACATTTGTATATAATATAAAATTAATTACATAATATAAACTATATTATAAATTTAAATAAAATAATGATTTTATTTAAAAGTAATTTAGAAATTTTATAAATAAATTAGACTTCATAGACCTAATAAAGATCCAAAATGGTTAAATTTTTTTTGAAATTCACCCATTTTTTCGACTACGACCTGGCCTAGTTCCTCAGTGTAAATTAGTCATGTTAGAATTAACTAATTAAGCTCACAGCCTAAATAGTAGGGTGTCTAGAAAGGTAGTGTCGAAGGATTAAGTTTGGGTGATCAAGTACTCTGCCCTACTTGGCTACCGACCTAGCTCGAATAGATATGTGAGACTAAAGGTTGCCACTAATAGAAAAGGCCCAATTTGAATTGGACATTGGGTTAAGTTTTAAAATTGTTTGCAAATTAATAATATAAGATTTTAAATTTAAAAAAAGATATACACATTTTATAAAAAATATAATATTATAAAATTTTCAAAATGTTTAAAAATTAATTTCAAAATTTAAAATCTTGTCAATAACGTTACTAAAATATATTAATTAATTAATAAATACATATATATATATATATATATATATTATGATATATGTTATGTTGTTTTAAATGTTAAAATAACATAAGTATGCATGTATTTATATAAAATGAATTTTAATATTAAAATAATTTAATTAAAATTGTTTAATTAAATGGTAATTAATTAAATGATATACACATATATATGATATGTGTGTTTAACTATATAATACATATTCTATATAAATGTTATCTTAAAATAATATAAAATTAATTAAAGAATTAATTGATTAAAGTTAATTAAATAAGATTTAATTAATATAAGATTATTATATAAGTAAATTAAAATATAAAAGTTATATAATAATAAAACTTGTATAATATGAATGTATAAATTAAAGATGGAATGTTAAGTAACCCTATATAAACTTAAGGAATAAATACATGCGTAATTGTACGTATACCGTGATTTTCAATGTGTCTGACACTTGAATAATGAGGGTTTTTCATAAAAAATACATTATTCCACAAGTCAATATCACTTGATAAAATATATTGAAGATTATGAATCTTCAATATAATGTTTTCCTCTACCATATATATATATATAAATAAATTACTTGCATACTCTTTAGTTGTTGAGCAAACTCAAGCTAGGGATGTTATGTGTAGCATTATTAGTTAATACATTGAATAGGTGAGGTAAGATAACCATGTGTATTTGTTGAGCAAACTCAAGGTACATATACTATATTTTCCCGTCGCGATATGGTAGGTACGATTGAATAATTTCATTTCGATTTGTTGAGTAAACTAAAGATCGAAGTGAAATTAGGACAAGGTACCAAGGGTTAAGAGTTGCATATGATTCAACCAATAAGTAGTTTTCCATAATCCATGAAGCTATGACTTGTTGAGCAAACTCAAGGCTGGAATTCCAAGACAGACAAGTCCTAACACCTACTAGTGAAGTCGAAGGACTTCTATGTTTCGATTTAGGGTTTGGCGAAAAATAAAAGACTAGTGGGAGCTTATTAGTAAAATCAAACATAAAGATTAACCTTACTAATATTATAAAAACATCTACTATGATATTGTCCTAATAATCTTCCAATTAAAACTTGCAGAAAAATGTCAACTCCAAAACTGTTTTTTCATAATGACAGACTTACTGGACCAAACTATACCAATTGGCTAAGAGCGATTAGGATAGCATTAAGTTACGAGCGTCTTTGGTTGCCATTACATGCGAACCTAAAGAATAACCTGATAATGATGTAGACCCCGAACTTCAACTTGCTTATGAGAAATAATTTTCAAACCTATAAATTGCCCAAGTTTTCGTGCTGTCTACATTAGATAATCCGTTGTAGAGGTAGCATGAAAACATGTCTGTCCATAAGATATTTAATAGTCTCGAGGCCCTGTTTGGTTAATAGCCACGTTTTGCAAGGTACGAGCTTATGAAGAAAATGTTCAATATCAGAATGACCAAAGAACAGAAAGTGGACGATTACGTGCTCATGATGAAGGGCTATATTGATTGGCTTTCGCAATTGGAAGTACATATAAGCAATGAATTACAAGTTGATTTGATCCTTGGTTCTCTTACACCTCAATATGAACCATTCATACTGAATTACAAATAAACCAATTGTATGTGAATCTCATGGAGCTCCTCAATATGTTGAGGTTAGTCAAGTCTACATCAAAGAATCAAGGGACTGTGCTTGCTGCAAAGGGTAGTGCATCATCTTCAAAAGGTTCGAAGAAGCGAAAAAGAGAAGGTAAGAAGAATAAGAAAAGTAAGAAGCTTGATGATAAGGGTGAATGTCACCACTACCACAAGAAAGGCCACTAGAAAAGGAACTATTCTGATTACTTACAGTTGTTAGAGAAAGAAAGCAGAAAGGTTATGCAGCTCCATTGGGTGCATTTATGGTCCAAATTGTTTTGTAATCAATAAAATGTTTTGGGTCTTAGATATTGGATCTGGAACTCATATATATAGTTTGTTACAGGATCTTAGGTATTGGCATCGTATGGCAAAAGGAGAGATGAGGCTCCATGTTGCTGATGGATCTATCGTAGATGCAATGATAGTAGGAGATTATCATTTATGTTTGCCTAGTGGAGTAGTTTTGATATTAAATAAATGCTATTTTGTAAAAGGCTTTATTTATAGGATTATTTATGTTTCTAGATTGTCCGAGACTTGATATATATATATATATATATTTCATCGTACAAATAATGTTATGAACATTTGTTTGAATGGAAATAAAGTTTGCGATGGTGTTCTTGAAAACAGCATTTATGTGATCAATACTAATTATGTGTGCACTGTGAATAATTCTTCTGACAATATAAATTATATTTATCTTTAGCATTGTAGCCAAGGTCATACTAGTGAGAAACGACTACACAAACTAAAAACCAAATGTTTTCTCCCTTCACTTGATTTTGAATCATCTGACACAAGTGAGTTGTGTCTCAAAGGTAAACCGACCAAGAACCCCTTCAGTGGAAGCAATGAAAGAGTTGATGAACTCTTAGGCTTAATACATAGTGATGTATGTGGCCCAATGTGTGTAATCACCAAAGGTAATAGTTCTTACTTTATTACCTTCACTGATGATTTCTCGAGACTAGGATATGTGTATCTTATGAAGAACAAATTTGATGTCTATGAGAAATTTATTGAATATAAAAATGCAGTAGAAAACCAAACGGGTTGTATGATTAAGATTCAATCCGATCAAGGAGGTAAGTAAATTGTATAGGAATTCCAACAGTACTGAAAAGATAATAGATTATCTCTCAAATTACTCCCCTTATACTCCACAACACAATAGTTTATCGGAGCTAAGGAACCAAACACTATTAGATTTGGTTCGTTCCATGATGAGTAAGGCTGAGTTATCTTTGTCCTATTGGGGATATGCACTAGAAACTACAGTGCATATGTTGAACTTGTTACCTTCTAAATCTGTGCCTAAAACATCATATTAGATGTAGTATGGTAAGAAACCCTAATTCAAGTATTTGAACGTGTGGGGTTGTCTGACGTATGTTAAGAATGTTAATTCGAATAAACTAGAGGTAAGATCGATGTTGTGTAAATTTATAGGTTATCCTAAAAACTCAATGGGTATACTTTCTACAATAACGAAGAATCAAAGGTTATTGTTTCTTGACACACTATCTTCTTAGAAAAGGAACTTCTGTCAAAGGAAATTAACAATGAAATTGTAGACTTGGATGTGAACCAAAAAGTTAACACTGAGGCCGAACCAGTGGGAGAACAGAGTTCACCCGTATACGAAAAAACACAACATATTAGAAGGTCTAGTAAGGAATCTTGCGCACTAGAGAGATACTATGGTTTTCTTGTGGATGGCAAGAAGGAATACTATGTCTTAGATGAAGACACTCCTCTATCTTTCCAACAAGCACTGCAGAGTAAAGAATCTGCACTATTGCTTGGTGCAATGAAATCTGAAATGGATTCCATGTACGAAAACATAGTATGGACTTTGTTGGATGTACCTGAAGGGATAAATCCCATTGACTGCATTTTTTCTAAGAATAAGCTAAATTAGATGGGGAATTAGAGACTTATAGGGAAAGGCTAGTTGCGAAAGGATTTTGTCAAATTCAAGGTGTTGATTATGACGAAACCTTTTTGCCTATAGCCATGCTTAAGTCCATTAAGATTATGCTAGCCATTATTGCATTCTACGAATATGAAATATGGAAATGGATGCAGAGTTGGCATTTTTAAATGGTGATTCAGAAGAAACCGTCTATCTAAGTAGTTAATATGGGTATCGAGTACATATCGGTCAAGTACTAATATGAGATATTTTAATATATCGTGATAATATCGGATAATATTGGTAAAATATCAGACATGTGTAGAACATGTTTATAAACATATTGTACTATGTTATAATGTTATATTGATGTTGAGTTTTCAAATATTTAAATAAATAATGCCAAATTACCATCAAATACTGACTACATATAGTTTACAGATTACAATCAGTTTACCGAGACATTGTATCAAATACAAATCATAATATAGGCCCATAAAAACTGAGAAATTCATATATTGCACAGTTTTATTATTTTCTTCATTTTTTACTATATTCTTTGTTTCTTCAATCATCTAATAATATATATTAATTTCCTAAATTTTCATAGTTATAATTTCATTGTTTTCATTTTCATTTAATTTATCAAATAAGCAATGTTGGTTTGATACCAATTACTACTTTAGCTCGTTCCTTATCGATATGTCCAATATGTAACTTTGTTGCTCTTCAAATTTTTGTTCTTGGTGCATGATAATAACTAATAAAATGAATTTTCATAAGCTATCTTACCAATTAGAAATAGTGAACAAAAAAGAACTAAAAAGAGAAGTAGCTCTTTCATGATCTTGTTTTTAGTGGTAAAGTCTTCACGAAAAATAAAACATATAAAAAGAATGGAATAAGTAGAGTTTTCATTATTGAAAGACTAATGAAGAAGATTAAACAATATTGTTGAAACTAAAAATTAGTGCATTGGGATTTCTAATGTGATCTTGATATTGTCATTCACCATATACAAAAAATGAACATTGAGAATGTGAAGATATTTATTTGTAAATACATTTTCTTCGACATGTACAATAATGAACGATATTCTTAAATAATATTGAGTATTTTACACTAAATATCGGAGCGATATATCAACAAATATCGGACAATATATTGATAATGATATTTTAAGCGATATTTTGAAAGAGTATCGGCTTAGGAGCAATATGAGATATATCAGCAATATTATCTGACATTAACTACATAGCCATCTATATGTCTAGCATAAGGGTTTTTGATCAGTGGGAGTGAGGGCAAGGCTTGTAAGTTGTTAAAGATAATTTATGGACTTAAACAAGCTTCGAGAAGTTAGAACAAATGGTTTGATAAGGTAATCAAATAGTATGGTTTTTACCAGAACAAAGAGGAAGCAGGCATATATAGAAAGTAACAGGGCAAGCTATCGTATTATTAGTGTTCTATGTCGACGATCTATTATTGATTGGCAATGACACTTTGTTATTGCAATCAGTGAAAGCTTGGCTTTCCAAGAACTTCTCCATGAAGGATTTGAGAGAAGAAGCCTATATACTAGGTATAAGGATCTATAGAGATAGATCTAAGAGGTTGTTAGGATTGTCCTAATCCTTGTGCATAGATACCATACCGAAGAAGTTCGGTATGGAGAATTCCAAATGGGGAAACGTTCCAATATAGTATAGAATCATCCTTTCTAAGAAGGACGCTCCTCTTACTGATGAGGAGAAAGAGCGTATGAAGAGGATCGATCCCCTATGCTTCAGCCATTTGATCCATAATGTATGCTATGCTACGTACTAGACCAGATGTGGCATATACATTAGGATGCGTAATCCGATACTGGTCTAATCATGGAAAAAAACATTGGTGGTCGTAAAATATATACTGAAGTATTTAAGAAATTGTAGAGATCCAAAATTCAGCCTTCGAAAATCGGCACCCGTACTTCACTTGTACTCAAAATGCCGTAGATTCAAATGCCGAATCTAACTCACCGGAGCTTATAACACCATTAAGTATAACAACACAGTGGAATAAAGAAATAGATGATATCATATACAACTCCAATGAATACAATATCCAGAATGATATACAACAATGATATCAATATGATACAACAATATGAGAAATAAATAATGATACAGCGGAAATAACAGAAGTGATAACTCCACAATTCCAGGATAAGCAACTCCGATGAATGAACTCTAAATACTGAACTAGCTCTAGATAATCTACTAACCTGAATATCTGAAAAACCTAACTCTAGACTGCCCGTGTGGAAAATTATGAGCACCCAGAGTTTAGGAAAGGAACAATAAACTCCAGGTCAGTCGTTGGACTGGTGTGAGCAACAAAAACAGTTTATCTTTAAACAAACACAAAAGAATTTTTAACATTGAAACCCGCAATGCTTTTCGAAAATGAAACTACCATAAGACCTCCCACCACACACACAATGCAATCGCAGACTTGGAGGAGATTGCCTCTTATGATAGTCAAACATGCTTACTACGCAAACAAACTCTTTTTGATATTATTACTAGTGCATAGTGTACAAAATCATTTCGAAAATACAATATTAATCTTAGCCAGCATAGGTACCATTATATTATGCCTGCTATAGCTGCCGCCTGAGGAGACAGGTTATACAAATGCAATCGTAAAGGTTCATATTGTTTCTTTGGATTTTCCAACAAATGGTCAGGCTAAGGAACTTCCTACCGCCACATGGGATCGTCTCTGGCTGGACGTCCCGAGAACTAACTAGCTCTCTGCCAATACAAGGCCGGGTTACCCCTGCAACAGGTAACTTATGAATATGCCATCCCCCGGTCCTTTGGGACCTTTATCCGAGCGCTCGGTAACCAACATCACACATAATAAATAAGGTGTGTCCACATGAGTAAGTATCTGGGCTCCATACCATGATACTACCCTTTTCCAGAAGGAAATGACATACCCTAAAGGGCGCGACCCTCATAACCTTGCCGCATCATTCCTGTTTCGACCATTTCCGGGTTGTGAGGTCCTGACGAAGTCTCGTCCACAAAGATACGCTTTTTCACAAAGCCACGCTTTGATCACAATGATCAATAAATGATCATCACACAGCAACACTCAGCATGCCACTTTACCAAATTAGGAGTATATCGCTGATAAATTTCAATTACATAACCTCTGAGCTCGTACATCTCAGACTAGGGTGTTAAGCTAAGAGAATAAATTCTCCACCACCAACAGAAATGTATTTGAAAGAAATCAGCTTTATATCTCAAAGTGTAATGTCAGACATGTAACCATACAAGTCTGTTCCGGGTTCGAACATAACCGAAGGCACTTCCGAATAAGCCCTTGCAAATCCGGGTATTCACTATCCCGATCGGATTTCCCATCACTTAAGAAATCTCTATACCGGCGCGACTCAGTGCAGAGACAATCGATAGGTCATCCTATCGTTCTCGCAAATACCCGGTCTTCATCACCGGTCTTCAAATGTAATCCATATACGACGTATCATTATTCGGAATGGGTTATGTGACACAAAGGTCCTCTCCCGGCTAAACCGAATAATGAGCGCGATATTTAAAAACATATGGATAATGGGATTTCAGTTAAGTCACAACTTAAACCCAAACTTTCTTTTCAAATGGTTTAACAAATTACCATTTCCAAATCTTTAAACAAAAAGATTCATTTTAACAACCTTTACAGTTTAAACAATTTACACACTTTAATCTTTTAAACAAAAGATTCATTCACAGAGTTTCCAAATTAATTTCCATCTCAATTGGATTAACTCATTAAATCTTTAAAACAAAGATTTAACTGATAGTTTTCAAAAACACGTTTCAAAGATTTATTCGTAATTTGGAAAACCACTTTCAATTCAAACTTGAAATCCCTTTAATTTAAATTGGAAATCCATTTCATATATAAGAGCTTTTATCAGTTGAAAACAATTAGTTTCCCAAATCATTGAATTCAATTTCAAATATTGAATTCAAATTCAAATCAAATTATTAAAATATCAAGTTTTATTAAGTTATTAAAAATAACTTTTACATTCAAAACTCATTTACAAAGCTCTTAATTTCAATTTCCAAAACCATTTAGATTCAAGAATGCAATCTTTAAAATCATCAAAAATCTGCGACTTAACTGATTTCCACGTGAAATCCATATTTGTGTGTGTATGGTGTAGTCCAGGGGTTTCACACAATAGTGCAACATTACAAATCATCACATCATCACAGATTTAAGCATATCAATATCGATAAGCGATATATTCCTATAACGCTTATCTTCATTCACAAATTTACAGATAATATAAATTTACCACAAACAAATAAATTACATTCATCACAGATAAATAAATTACATCAAAGATCAGAGATATCAACAATTCAACCATTCAATCAGATCCAAACATTCACAAGTAAACTTTATCAATCAATTGATTAATTTAAATTAGATGTATTACTTATGAATCCGGGTTAATTATCATAATTTAATTACAAATTATTTGAAATAAATTTCCTTTCAAAATTTATTAGTTAACCCTTAATTATTAACTATCATTCTTAATTAATGAATCAATTAACCTTTAATTATTAAATTAATCTTAATTAATCACCACCATTAATTAATCCTTCAATTTATTAACAAATAATTTACTCAAATTTTAAATCATCATTTAATTAATTACATTCAGTAATTATTTATTAATTACTTCTCTAAGTAATTAACTTTTCAAAAATATCAAATGATTATTCTGAATTAAACTTAAGAAATTTAATTTGAACAATTTCGATTAACTCAATAAATTACATCGAATATTTAATTTCACAATTATTGTCATTAAGTAATTATACTTAATAGTTTCCCAATTGATTATTATTAATTTAATAAATCAAAATTTATTGTTAAAATTTATCACATTAATTAATTGTTCAAATAATCTTAGTTAATGATTTCATTAATTATTAAATTTCTTAAATCACCTTTTAAAGAAAATTTCTTATATTAATCATTATTAATTATAAATTAATTAACCATTGGGAATTTATTCATTAATGAATTTTAAATTACTATTCTTCATTACTTAAGGTAACACTTTCATATTCATTCATTAATGATTATTTTTAAGATGTTGGAAATATTGATTTCAAGTTTCCCTTTAAATTTCAATTTAAATTCAAAATTGAAATAGATTCTTATTTATCTTCAAACAAGTTTAAAACAAAATTTCCTAACATTTTAAAGCTACCTATTAAAGTAACAATTTATCACAATAGAAATTTTAAAGAGTTAAAAATCAATTTTCTCTTTAACTTTAACATTTTAACTTATTGCAACACTTAAGTATAAAAATAAAAATCAATTTCCAGAATCTTAAAATCTGATAAAAAATTTATTTCAGATTTAACTTTCAAATTTTACTTGTTTAAATTTCATTTTGAAATTCAATTCTATTTTGAATTCAAATTTCTTCAGACATTTAGTTGCTTTTAAATTATTAATAATAAATTGAATTTAACTTTATTTATTTACAACTAAATTCCAATTCAACTAGAATTACATTTACTTTTGATTTTAACCTCAGTTTCAAATCCTTGCTTGATAAACTTGAATTTGGTTTTAAAATTTCAAACAGAGAACAGTTTCAGATTTGAAACTGGAACCATCTTTTGACCCGAGCCCCCTCGAATTCACTTCGAGTTCCCCCCGTTCGCTACTTCGAGTAAAACACTCGAACTACTCGAGTAAACTCGAGTAACTTATTCCCCTTCAAAACCAACTCAACAGAGCACGAAAAAGGTCCACCGTGCACGTGCACGGCGCTGCCGCGCACCTCCAGTCAACGTCACCACATCGAACAAGTCGTTGATTGCCTCCAGATCCTCCTTCGACCACCTGAACTTCGCCGCTCACTCGAAAATGAAAACGAGTTCGAAAACTCAAGCCTGGATCACAGGCTCAGTTTCACAACCAAACCTGGAAACTTCTCGCTCACAAGATTCCGACCATCAGAACTCATGCAACTCCGGCCATCTACCAGTCAACTTCCCTTCTTCCATCACCCAAAAGCACGTTGCACTCGATCGATCACCCACGATGAACGAACCCAAATACAAGCACACGTCAAAACTAGGTTTACGAACGAAAAACGCTCACCGTCGTCGCCACCGTGCACGTGAGCATCTCCGGGCATTTTTCTCCGATGCCCCCTAGGCTTCTTCACCTCCATGCGAAACCCCGAGCTCCAACAATCCTCCGATCACCTGAATTTGCCCCAAACCCATTTCCAGTTCATTTATGAACTGCTTCTTTATCTTAGCTCTAAAAATCATAACCTTTACTTTAAAAATCATGTTTTGATATACGAATTCAACCTACATGCCTGAATTCGTGAATTTAGAAGTTTGAATTTTTGACTTATATGAAGTGGTGCTCAGTTCTTTAGTTTTCCAGAGATGATACCCAATATTTTTAACTTGAGTATATTTTTAAAATTTAGTTCAAGGTCAAACAAACAGTTGTTGTTTTGATTTTAAATCCAAACAATGAGTGGATTGTGTAGAGAAGATTTTTGAATTGAAATATTTGTTTACAAACTAAGACAGAGATCATATGAAAACAACAGCCTGCACACCAATACTTCAACCATTTAAATATTCACAAAGGATTCAGATATATATGTGTAAGTATACTCATTCACAGATATATGCAACAGATTATACTTTTAAGTTTAATAACAACAAAAGTTACTCACAGTGGTTTTTGAAGAAGAGCAGAGCATTCTTTGATGAATTAGGCTTTGAAAATGCAAGTTAAAATCTTCTTTGATCTTAAATTTGTATTTTGATTTGGATTGTTTGTTTTAAGTTTTGAATGATATTCTTTTTTTCCTAGTTTTTTGAATGAACGAATTGAAATGAGAAGGCTGATAAGAAGAAATGAGTTTATAGGTGATGATATATTTTGTACAATAGGCATGGCCGAAGATGCTTGCATTTAATATGTTGTACAATATACTTATTTTTTATTTCGGTTGTACATGTACATGAAGATAATTTTGTGGCTGAAGTGATGTTGTCTTCATTTGTTTCTTTGCATACTTGTTGACTTCGGCTGTACAATATGAGATAGTTTGATGTGCTTCTTTTACAAGTTTTATTCACATATATTTTTCTTGTTTCCAGGTTGATGAGTTTGTTTAAGTCTTTAAGATGTTGTTACTTCATACTTGAATATATTTTTATCTTTTTTTCTTCTATTATTTGTTGTTTGTTTTATATTGATTTACTAAGATATATATGCTTACTTTATATTGAATAAAACTATGTATATATATTTATCATATATATTTGTATTATTTGTTTCATATTTTTCTACATTTATTCCTATTTAAATGTATTTTATTTTCTTTAAATCTTATTGTTTTGTAATATAAATAAATTTCTATTTTAATTTTCCATTTTAAATTTGTTATTAGATTTTATCCAATGTATTTACTTTATATTTTATGTCTTATATATTTTCATTTTTAAACCAGACACTTTAAATTCAAACCAAAAATATATACACAATATTTTATAATTTTAAATTGACTCATATATACCCAAATATATATGTATATTCATATATATACATATATACAATATTTTAAATTTAAATGATTTATACAGAATATATTTGGATTCGGGGAAACTCGTATCACTTCATCGATTTATTTCACAAATTTTATTCAATAATAAATTTAATTATCAATTTAAATTTAATAAAAATCCAGGGTCGTTACAGAAATACTCGAGACTTACTTCTCATTTATGGGAATGGATACCTCCTTATGAAGGGGTATACAAATTCGAGCTTTCAATATGATATTAATGATAGTAAGTCAGTGTTTGGTTATGTCTTTACACTTAACGGCAGAGCCATCAGTAAAAAAAGTTCCAAACAAGAAACAATAGATGATTCGGCTCTGGAGGTCGAGTACATCGCCCTCAATGAAGCAGCTAAAGAGGCAGTTTGAATGCACAAGTTTTTGAGTGAGCTCAAAGTGATTTGCAATAGTGAGAATCTAATGGCATTGTCTTGTGATAACAATGTGGCAATTCAGATCGCAAAGGAATCCAGAGCACATAAGAAGTCACAACATATTCTTTGGAAGTTTCACCTTATTAGAGAATTCGTTAAGTAAAAAGAGGCCATGATACAAAGGGTAGATACCAAGGATAGCATAACAAATCCATTTACCAAGGATCTAGCTTGGTCGACTCTCGAGAAGCTGATTGAAGGGATGAGACTGAGATTCTATAATTGGCTCCTAGTGCATGTGGGAGGTTGATAGAGTTAGGAGTATGGTCTAGGGGCTTATCATAATTTGTTGTAAATTAATTAACTCTAATCAATTCTCTAGTGTAATACAAGTGTTTTTCTTTCTATTATATATTTGTTATAATGTGTTATAAATAAATAAATATTTAATTAAAATATATTTAATATAAATACCATAAATGGTGTGTTTTTGATAGTAGTTATAAATAGTTGTAATCATGAGTACTATATCATAATATAATAAACACATCATTTTAAATATCCCTAGTCAAGATGCATCGAGACTGGATATTGATGCATTCGTTGGGATTGGTTATTGGAGTACGCAATGCTCCTCAAATGTTGGGCAGTGTATTACTCATGACTACAGGGGGCACCAAGGGGTTATGTACTGATAGTTATTGGAAAACTATCACTTGATAGTTTTTTTTGGTTAATATAACTAAGGTCAAACAGAAAATATCGAAGCGACTGATTTACATAGTTCTCCTAACTTAAGAATACAGTTGATCTTCAATATGAAAGCTCCGCTTTGATTATAGTCAAATCATGGAATGTTGTCCATCGAATGACTATAGTTGGGTCAAGTAGAAGTATTGGAAGTGAAACACTAGTCAAGAAAAGATTACTCTCATCAGTTATATGGGGCTAGTATCATGGTCAATTGAAGTCAATTCAGTCAAAATCTCTGCCCAAAGTAGTTCGGTTAATTTTAATTGTTATTATTGAACGAAAGACTTTGTGTTTGGATTATAGAGTCAAATATGGGTAATGTTAGAATTTTGACCATTACCAAATTCCATAAGTCCAAATGTTATAGTTTTGGCAAAGGAAATTGGTGTATATAACAGTCACTACCGGGTAACGGTTAATAAAGTAAAATTTTATTTCACCTAAACCAAGTAAGCGATAAATTTGGCCAAAATGTCACATAATCTACTAATTGATGTGTAAACGTTAATATTCAAATAGTTCGATATTTATCGCCGATAAAATTTACACCTAAAGAGTCACACGACCGAAATGTTGAATGCTCCTTTGATAAAATAATTTAATTAATTTGTAATTGTTATAAATTAGTTAAATTAATTAATATTTATGAAATATTAAAATTTATTTGATGTATTGAACAATATTAAATATGTTTATAATAGGTATAAATATATTAATCGACATACGATATTAATACATGTTTAAATTGGATTTAATGTGATAAATATCGTTCGGGTTCGAAATGGGCTTGAAGCCCAAAAAGGAGATTTTCGGCCATGAATAGACCAGATAGGGGCAGCCATATAATGGCAAATAGGTTAGGTTTTGATAGGATAAGAGGAAGAGAAAGGGTAAGAGAAAAATATGGATCTTGATCCTAACTTATCTCTCTAGTATGTCCACTAAAAATAGATCATAACCCTTACTCTTCTATGAACTTTTGAAGCCTCCACCCTCTCTATTTCTGGCCAAAATATATCTCCACGATCTCTTCCATTTCCAAGCTCAAATCAAATAAAAATAAATGCTACTCGATAGTCAGTGGTCATGAGTTCAGAAGCTAGCACCTTGCTGAACTGGAATCTAGTTCAAGGAGTAAATCTATTCGTTTCAACATGTACAAACTGGCTTTAGAGATAAGTTAATTTTCTAATCTACGACAATAAACTAATGTTCAGAAAATTTATATATCATATACTATCTTATTAGTTAGGTGACAAACTAGTATATCGGTATATCGTCACATTTAGAATGATTATATGCTTATATAATTAATTTTTTTATGACATATATGTACCTTTAATACTCACGACATTAAAGAAGAAAGAAAATTGAATTTTGATTTAAATTAATTTAATATATATTATTTAAATGATATAAGCTTGATAATTTAAATATTATACTTACATTATAAAAAAATATGGTTTTAAATTTTATGTAAAAAAATTTGTACTTAAAAGACTTTCGAAATAAATAAAAATGTTGTATACATAAATTTAAATCCTATTTAAATCAATTAAATTCATAAACTGATAATGTCAACAAATATATTATATAAAATATGTTTTCAATTTTATAAAATTAGATTTAAACATAATATACTTTTGGTAGGTAAAAATAAAAAATAATTTTTTTATGTAATTTAAATATTTAAGTACTTGCAAAAATTAATAATTAAATTTAAAATTAATTTTTACATTATAAATATAGGCAAAATATTAAAATATCCTTTCGATTTTTAATGAAATATTAAAATTTAAAATAATATTTCAAAAATATTTTTTTTATTAATTTTTCATTAATTTCCATGCGTAAATTTAATTTTAATATATATTTAAAATTTAAAAAAATTTCATCAGCATTATCAGATGTGTATACAATTATTTATATATATATATATATATTTTATTTAATTTATGTATTAAAATATACATATATTTACTATTAAATTATTTATAAGATATATATATATATTGTATATTTGTTTATTTAAAAAATTCAATTTTGTTTTCGGATTTTACGACAAAATAAATAAATAAATTTTTAATATAATTTTAGATGGTTTAAAATATACATACACATAATTATATATATATATATATTTCCATATACATATTTCAAAATAAAATATTATATATATATATATATATATATATTTCCATATACATATTTCAAAATAAAATATTATATATATATATATATTTATAATATTTTGCATACATAAATTAAAGCATATAAGCATACATTTAGACTATATATTTGTATATTAGAGGGGCTAACATGCTTGTTGCTATGTAAATCGCAACACTTATATACGGGCATGTCAAACGTTGCATGGATTACTATGTTATACATGCGCGTGCGCGTGCACACACACACACACAAATATATATATATATATATATATATATATATATCTGTGTGTGTGTGTGTATGATACACATTTTTATATAATATAAAACTAATAACATAATATAAAAGTACATTATAAATTCAAATAAAATAATGATTTTATTTAAAGTAATTTAGAAATGTTCTAAATAAGTTAGACTTCACAGGCCCGATAAAGATCCGAATTGGTAAAAAATTTGAAATTCACACATTTCTTCTATTATAGGCTGGTCTAGTTCCAACAATTATTTGTCCAAACTATTTAACAAGATAATTCATTATCAATTCAAATAACATTTATTTAATTGTAAACTAATAATAAACCAATTTTCATATCTATAGTATGTGCATAATTTAATTTAGAATAATAAATATATGAATAATTATTGTTATTAATATTATTTTTATTATGAATTCAAATAGTACTTATTCAAATTCATCATTTCATAATATAAATTTAAACAATTTTAGTTCATCTTGATTCAAATATCATATATTCAAATAAGACTAACAATAGAAAGATATGTATAAATTTCGTTTTAATGATGTAACATTCAATTACTTAATTAATAATTTGATATACTTGTATCCTGTTTTTGTGCCATATACAAGTGTACAATATACAATTTAATGATGTCAATGTTCTTAGAATTGTAATACGAGATCAGTTACACAAATCGCATGCAAAACAGAGTTCGTATGTGAGAGTTATTCATGTTTGAAAATCTATGGTTTAAAATATAGTTTTAAATTTAACGGGTAATTGTTAAAAAAACCTTTCTCCCCCGTTCAAACCCTAGCCGCCTACATCAATTTTTTGTCAAATCTTTTCAACCACCAGACCCAATTGAGAGGGTTGCCACCATTGTCATCTTCTTGCCGAGGCGATGTAGACCAACATTTTTAAGTATCGGGGGATCATAAAAAATATTATTTTCATAACTAAATGGGGTCTAAATTGGCAATAACATTATGTAATGTCAAGTTTTGACGTTTTTGACCCTTAGAATAAATTGAGAATGGTTTTGACCCTAGAAACTTGTGAGAGCTATAGATAGAAGACAAACTGGGTCCTGAAACCACTTCCAAATGAAAGATTTGATGATTTCCTTTTAGTGGATTGTAATAGATTTTTAGCATTACGATTTGGGAGATATCACAGTTTTAAGTTTGAAGTTTTTAAGCCGATTCAGTAGGTTACTAGCCAAAGTTCACAATTAGGCAAGCTAATGATTTCGGGAATTGTGCATAATTACAACAGTAGAGGCATTCCCAAATCACTTTTCCACTTCCTTAAAATAGATCTAATCCTTCATTAAACCATCTCATATCAAATCCATCTCAAATCTAATCTAAATTAAACTAAGTTAAAATGTCAAGGGTATGTTATTAAGGAGATTGGCAAGAATTCTTCAAATTACTTTTGAATATTGGTATTCATGCCTTTTACTATTCATCTCTGATCTACCTCAATTTTGGTGTTTTTGATCGATTCCACATCGATAGGCGAGTGATCTATCATCCCACGACCCTTTTATATACTTGCAATTGTGAAAAAAAAAACATGCTTTGGATCTATTTTTGAAATTAAAATATGATTTTGGACCCATTTGATTTCATAAATTATTTGTGAACAAATTTATGATTTTAAATTAGTTTTATCATGTATATCATGCTTTGATTTACCATATGAAATTATAGAATATGTATTTTATATCGATTGTATAGTATGGATATGTTGCATGTTTGCTTGTTTGAATGTATGTTTGCATGTTTGAATAGGATGAAACGCTTGTCGATGGCCAGTTTATGGATTGGATCATTCTATTGGCAATGAACTTCGTGTAAACGAAGTAGTGATATGGAGTGATCTTCGATTCGATTACACCAGTGATGGAAGATCCATTGCAATAGAAGAACTTCAACGGTTTAGCTCTAGAGTATTGAAGTCAAATTGATGCAAATGAGATTGCACGCAGATCAAAGTGACAAATTAGACAGGGATTGACATAGAAGAGTCAAGAAATGACTTAGCCAAATATTTGCTAAGTCTATATGGATCGGTACCGAACCATATCTAGAGGTTTTTTGTGCAAAAGCAGCCAAGGCAAGTGCGGTAGAGATGAAACGAGGCTAACACAAGGTAAATGCAAAGAGTACTTTAGGATTTAAAGGTAAAAATGTATGGAAGAATGCAACACTGATAGATCTTAATGAGGAAAAGCAACCAAGTGTAAAAATGTTAAGGTAGGTAGCTGACTTCAGGTGGCAAAGGACACGACATGGACTTTGGTCCAAAATGATCATCCTCCAAAGCTAAAGCACTTTGCCAAAATTTAGCTAAATGCAAACTCAAATCGATTATGGTTGATCGAAGCCAATCGTCATCGCTCGATATGAATTCTTGTAGAACGGTCGAAAAGGTGGAGAGGAGCCCCCGTGCTCGATTGCACATGTTGTAGGTGCATGATTTAAGAGATATCAAGGACCACTGATTGATATGGACTTTGAAGGTTGGCATATGAAAGACATGGAGCAACACAAGGCTTATTTTGGGCTTGACGTGAGCTATTTCGTGTTTGACATGGGGAAACTCTAAGATTTTTTGTGAGGAAACTAGTGAATTCCAGAACTTCGACAACTCAACGACGTGGGTGATTTGGATTGAACACTTGAAGCATAAAGTGTTCATAGCATTTGGAAGATCGTTTGAGCAAGCAAGTTCGATACAAAATAAACTTATAAAGTAGAACAAACTGGGGTTCTACTATCTAGACATATGCTAAAGGATCATTGATAAATCAGAGGTTTTGATGTATACTCTAGAAAAAGAGGACTGTGAGGAAACTCACTATAGATCGTACTGGGTGATCTGTTTAATTCTGGACCTTTATGGTATCGTCTAGCTTCGTGGCCTTATGGAGTGGCATGGATTCAAGCATCGATGTGACTAAGATGTTGACTAATCGTCGATAGTACAAGGAAATCTTGTGAGTTATCTTATGTTCGATGACATTTGAGTTGATAGATGTGAGACTGTTTGATGGTTGTTATGTTTGCCAATTTACTATGTTTGCTAAAGATGCCATATGATGTAGGTATTATTGAGTAGTATACCTTAGCACTCTATACTGTACTTTGAGCAGTAGTACACCTATATGATGATAGTTTAACAATTTATTTATGTGTGATAACTTGTTGGATGTAGAGATAGATTAGGTATGATTCTTTATGCCATATGTTCCAACTTTAGTACACTAGTTTTTATATCTATTTTGAGGTTATAGATGGCTTATGCTTGTAAGAACCTACCGTTTTCGACCCTCGGATTTAACACACAAACCAAAATTAACATCTCAACAACCAAAAACGATTGATTGTTAAGTTATGATAACAAGAAAACAAAACCGAGTCTAACTATAAACTTTCTGAACCATAGAGGAAGGAAATATAAATTATCTTATATTCAACATAGATCCAAATACATAGTTAGATCTGTACAATAACCCAATCCACAATACATAGAGATATACTATCATAGGTTATATTTACAACATATACAATGTTTACAATACGATATCTTCATCACCCTGTCCTCCATGTCATTGAGGTCCATCAACCTAGTTATAAATGAAAGAACTAGTAGATCGTGTATGGCTAATAAAACAAGTATATATACTAATTTGTACTATGAAATAATAAAGTAATAAGTAAATGTACCCACCGAGATTTATACTGGTTTGGAGCACCTCTTAGGTATTTCCTTGGTAAATCCCTCGCTTGACCCGGAGGAATAGGTTACAACTTAACCAATCCGAGCACCTCTCAGATTTATTCTTTCCTTTGAACAATACAATTCTTGCTTGACAATATAGTATTCTTCTAATATTTATTTTGACTTGATAGTATAACGGTTCCTATAATCTCCTTGATGATTTGTAGTGAGTGCACAATGATTATAGGAAAAATAGCAAATGAAATAATAGATTTAAAAGAACAAATGTTTAGAATAGCATAAGAGAGTAGAATCGACAGAAATCAGAGTAGAAGGTATGTCTCTCAGTGTGAATTGTTGTGCTATATGTCTACATTGAAGAAAAGCAATCAAGAGTTGTCAATCTTCAAGAAATCCTTTCAAAATTGTGGAAAACTGTTTAAAAAGTCGCAACTCTTGAAGATGACCTTTCATAAAAAGTAGTTGTTACAACATCTGATTCTACTGAGCAAATACGTCAGTCTACTGAGTATGAACATTCTAATTTCCCGGCAAATATTTGAATTTAAAAAAAAAAATAGTTTAACACAGTTTCAGTCGAATGAAATTGGGCTCAGTCGATTGAGTTCAGTCGATTGAAACCAATTTTAGTCGACTAAATAGTGCAAGTTCATTTTTTATATATGCACTTGTCATTTTAAATTCAATTTCTATGCTATGCTGATATCTGTGTTTGTGTGTGTCCTTGTGCATGTATATGAACTATCAAGGAGATTTTACAATTCAATCTAAGAACATATACATATTATTGAACTTGAAGCTCCATAGTTTTGACTTCTTTGATTTGTAGATGGTTCTTCTTGCTTATTGCCTTGCCTTTTGTCTTCTTGAATGATAGCCTTTCATCGTGATATAATATATATGTGCAGTATATAGTTGTCATTATTAAAAGGATAACTAATGTTCTAACAATCTCCCCCATTTTGATAATGACAATTATCAAAGTTTGAATTAACAATGTTGATTTTTCTCCCCCTAAATTCATGCTCCCCCTATCTATATGTTTCTCCCTCTTTGACATCAACAAAAAGGTAATAGTAAACACAATGAATATGCATATAAATACTCACAAAACATTTACATACATAACATTAAAGAGAAGTTTTCACATACATACCACGTCATAAGACTAACAATTGTTTATACATAGAGTCACATAGCACCATAAATTAAGTCACAGACCAACACAATACAACACAACACAATAACATATACCATGAAGGTTTTTGAATGACCACAAATCCCAACACCATTAAATCAGAAGAAAAAAAGATATGATAACTTACCAAATATATATAGGCCGAGTGGAAACAACCTAAGATTCAGGCTCGGATGATGATGAGCATGAGCATGAAGAAACTTTTTTTCCAAATTTTGCCTAGCAAACTCCCAAATGTTTTTTGACGCTTCATCATTTTTTGTTGATGTTTGAAGAGAATTTCTTGGTTTCGGAGAATCGTTGTTGTGGCATTGATGGTTCTAGAAGGTTGAACTAATGAAACTTCAGTTTCACTATCCGAAGACCAATTGATTTCTTCAACAATTCCATGACATGTTTGACTGCCGAGTTGATCTTGAGAAGTTTGAGCTTGAGATGGTTGGGATGATGATTGAGCCAAGGTATTTTTTTACCAAATTCGATAAATAAACATTATATAAAGGTAGGGGTTCCATTTGAGAGGGTAATTTCATAAGCGAAATAGATTTTGGTCCATAACTTTGGGTGAGATGAAATCTTGTAAAATTTCCAAATTAATTCCAAAATGAACGAATATTTTCGTGAGATAGGAGCCAAAAAACATGTTTTGCGGGAACGGGAACTAAAGCTTTTTATTTCATCATGAATAATCTTTGCCCAATTAAGTTGTGTGTGTGAATAAATGGCATAAAGAGCCTTGTAGTTGTAGTCATGCATTTTTTTGTAGCTCCCGATGCGAGGAAAAATAGTATGAAGAAGTATTTTATTAATGATTCGGGCTTGAGGTCTAAAATTCACCGAAATATTTTCCATGTTTTTAATATGGAATTTGTAGCTAGTTGAATCATAGGTGAAATCACGATGGTAGACATTATCTAAGGTAGAACCATGGCCATTACAATCTGAAATAGCTCCTAGATTTTGAACATTGAGCACTATGTCAACTCCTAACACTCTACTCCATAAAATTCCCTCACTGGTTTCATTCGGAGGTGTATAGAAATCTCCACAAAGATTTGCATACAATAATTTTACTAAGAATGGGTAAAATTTTACCTTATTTTGCTATTCATCAATCAAAAGGAACCTATATTGTGTTGCTAAATCTTCTATACCAAAAGCGGTGAAATAAACGTTTCTTGGAAAATTTGTTTGTCATTCAATTTGTTGAAGATTCATAGATTTTGGGCACTACCACTAAGCCACTCTAAGATTTGAGCATCAAAAGCATATTTGGGATGAGCCGGAGTGGATGAAGAAGAAGCCATAGCTTTGTCTTTGCTTGTTTTAGGGTGAAAAGATGGAAGTTTCTTTCTTGGAGCCATTAAATTGAAGTTTGGATGTAGGGTTTGTGAAGAGACAAAAATATTTGGTGGAAAGGAACGATGGAAAAGATAGTTATACTGGCAGTTTATTGAATTTCAATCGACTGAGATAGAAATTCAGTTGACTAAAAGTACATATTTTAGATGCAGAGAGTTATTGGGCATTTTTGAACAGGTTCAGTCGATTGAGACAGATCCCAAGTCGACTGAAACCATGCCTTTTTGAGGCAGAGAGTATACCATCAATTAGATACAGGTTTAGTCGATTGGGAATCTGGTTCAGTTGACTGAACCTATGCAGAAATGTTTTCTTTGCTTAAAAGTTATTTCAAAAGAAGAATTTTGAAAACAAACTAATATATTATTGTTTACGTCCATTTTTGGATATTTATTACACATAGCTTTATGAAAAACATATTAATTATCTTCTGAATCATCAAACTTGTTGTTAGGAAAACGATCCCAAGAATTTTGTTCCACTTTGGTATCATCAATTAATGGTTGAAGTGGAGACCACCTGTTATACTGAATTGGAGTTTTGTTCTAATTTGACATGGATGGTCCAACTTCCTAGGGATTTCTCGGTGGAGTGTTTTCGATAACAATCGGAGACTAGGTAATACGCGGACTACGTTGACGTATGCTCTTTTTGGTCGGGGAATGACCGCAGATAGCAAGTACACACCTTTCCAAAAAATTTAGATGCGCACCTTGACATTTTTGTTCGTAGTACATCTCCCTTTGTACATTCATTGTTTCTCGTTGATAGTGATGTATTTCATCTATTTTAGTATGAGTGTCCAGTTCCAAAACTCTTCTTATCTTCTTTCCCTTGGGCGTTGTTGAAGAAGGAGAAATTTGGATAGATGGTGATTTTGTAGAATGAGGAGTTGAAACGTTCGGAGGTGGATATCCACTGTTAGAGGAAGGAGAGCTAAAATCGAGAGACGAATGAGTGGAATCGTAACCGTCTGACATTATTCAATTGATAGTATATAGATTTTAACTTTTGTATGTATCCTTTTTCTTTTTACAGAGACTTATTATATATATTTTGGCTTTTACTATTTGTAAGCATTGTAATTTCTGCGTTAATTTCTTCCGGTAGTTAAATTTAGTAATCAATTGTGTTCCTTACAAAATTTAGTTATATTTATAATTTAATTGATGTCCAATGGTTTTCTTTTTCTAATTTCTGATGTTGGTTCAATGTAATATTATGTGAAATATACTTTACATATCTAAATCTTTAACCGAGCATATTCCGAGATTACGACGAAGGTTTTAAAACGTAGTTTCACAAAGTGGTTTAGTAAATATATCTGTTATTTGTTTGTTTGCAGTAACATATTCTAATGATATTTTCTCTTTTTCTACATTATCACGCAAGAAATGATGTCTAATGTCAATGTGTATAGTTCTTGAGTGATTAATGGGGTTTTTGATAAATTAATTGCACTAGTGTTATCACAAAAGATAGAAGATTTGTTTAGATATACTCCATAATCCTATAATGTTTGTTGCATATATATAGCCTGAGTGCAAGCTAGTGCTGCAGAAACTTCACTCGTAGACAATGAAACACAATTTTGTTTCGTACTAAACACGATACCAAAGATCTATCGATGAGGTGGCAAGTTCCACTTGTACTTTTTCAATCGGATCTACAATCATCGAAATCGGCATCACTATATGATACGAGTTCGAATGGACAGTCTTTTGGATAAAAATGTCCGTAATCTTTGGTATTTGATAAGTATCGCAAAATTATTTTAACTGCTCGTAAGTGCATTTCTTTAGGATAGCTTGAAAACGGGCACACATGCAAATACTCATTAAAATGTCGGGTCTACTAGCAGTAAAATATAATAGCGATCCTATCATACTTCTATATAATTTTTGTTCGACATCTTTTCCATTTTCGTCTTTGTCTAAGTGAATACTAGTACTCATAGGAGTAGCTTTACTACTTGTATTATCCATTCCAAAACGATTAATTAAATCTTTACAATATTTTTCTTGATAGATAAAAATTCCGTCTTTTAATTGTTTAATTTGTAATCCTAAAAAGTAATTTAATTCTCCTATATGCGAAATTTCATATTCATTTTTTATGATCTTATAAAATTCATCACATAAGTTTTTATTAGTTGATCCAAAGATAATATCATCTACATATATTTGTACTAAAATGTCGTTTTTATAAATAGAGTAGAATCAACTTTGCCAATTTGAAAACCAGATTCTAAAAGATATGTTTTTAATTTATCATACCAAGCACGAGGAGCTTGTTTAAGTCCATAAAGTGTTTTTCGTAATTTAAAAACGTGATTTGGAAATTGTTCATTTACAAACAATGGTGGTTGTTCAACATAGACATTTTCTTTAATGTTTTCGTTTAAAAATGCGCTTTTAACGTCCATTTGATATAATATAAACTTACGATGACATGCAAATGCTAACATAATTCTTATAGCTTCGAGACGTGCTACAGGAGCGAAGGTCTCTTCATAATCAATTCCTTCTTCCTGAGAATATTCCTAAGTTACAAGTCTTGCTTTATTTCGAACTATATCACCATTTTCATCCATTTTATTTTTGAAAATCCATTTAGTATCAATAACTGATTGATCATTGGGTCTTAGTACAAGTTCCCATACATTATTATGTTCAAATTGATTTAGTTCTTCCTGCATTGCGATAATCCAATAATCATCTGTAGATGCTTCTTTAACATTTGTTGGTTCAATATTTGAAATAAAAGCTACATGACCCATTTGATTTAATTGATTGCGCGTTGAAACTTTGGTATTAATGTCTCCTATAATATTATCTATTGGATGACCTTTTAATATTCTAGGGGTGATTTTAATTCAGCGTTATCAGGATTATTTGATTCAATTTGTTCATTTAGAATATTTAATTGATTTATGTTTTCATTATCTTCTTTAATAGTTTTAAAATTTTCATCAAATGATACATGTAATGTCTCTTCAATTTTGTTAGATTTTTTATTAAAAATTCTATATGCTTTACTTTGATCGGAGTATCCTACAAATATTCCTTCGTCGGCTTTCAGATCAAACTTTTCTATAGGTTCACTAGTGTTTAAAATAAAACATTTAGATCCGAATAATTTAAAATAAGATACTTTGGGTTTTCTTTCAAAGAGAAGTTCATAAGGAGTATTTTTGGTTAAAGGCCTCAGGGAGACATGATTTAGAACATATCACGAGTAGCTACATCTTCTGCCCAAAAAATTTGAGGTAAATTACTACTACAAAGAAGAGTTCTTGCACATTCTTGGAGTTCTGTTTTTCCTTTCTACAACACCATTTTGTTGCGGTGTTCTAGGAAATGAAAATTTATGACTTATCCCCTTTTATTACAAATTTTTTGAAATGATTCATTTTCAAATTCTCCACCATGATCACTTCTAATTGTTTTGATTTTTAAATCTTTTAGATTTTGAATATGTTTTGAAACTTACCATAGTTTGCTTTACTTTAGTGGTTCCTTCATGTGTGACTTGTAGCATGTGCCATATATCATAAGCCATTTTGCACATCATAACTCTAGAAAATTTGTTCTTATCTAATGCACAATACAAAACATTCATAGATTTGAAGTAGCAGTTTTCTGAGCATTTGTCCAGGTACTCATTTTAGAAGTAAGAGCTACATACTGAGATTGAGTTGATAGCCAAATGTCAAGACCGCTTGATTTTATAAAAACTTTCATGCGTGTAGCCCAATACATATAATTAGAACTTGTAAAAATAACGGACGTGCAGTTGGTTGTCCTTCTTGAAATGTGTTGTATCTCATATTGGCCATAGTATTCAAAATTGTGTTATGATTTTGAATAAACCATACTCTAATACCAAATGAAAGAACTAGTAGATCGTGTATGGCTAATAAAACAAGTATATACACTAATTTATACTATGAAATAATAAAGCAGTAAGTAAATGTACACACCGAGATTTATACTAGCTCGGAGCACCTCTCCTACGTCCAGTCCTTAAGCACCTCTTATGTAACAACCCATAATTTTAATAAATATTTTAAATTAAAATTTTATTTTGAAACTTTGATTTTTAAATAATTTTAAATTGAAGTTTGGAATTCTTCCAAGATATTTTGGATTTTTTGTTTCTGTTTTATTTTTCCAAATATAATTAAATATTGATTTCTAGAAATGTTATATTTTGTCAAACTTTGACTTTTATTGAAATTAATTGAAATTTTAAAATTTTAAATTTTAATCTTTTTCTTTGAAACAATAATTGGTTCTGATATCTGTTCTGTTTTCGTTTCATCGAATTCCGTTTTAAAACTTTTAAAATTTCATAAATTCAGCATTTTATACGAAGAATTTTATCTGCACTTTATTATTCATTTTCTATTTTATTTGCCATCCTTTATTTTTGTTTGGGTTTTGAATCAAATTATGTGAATCTTGTTGAGTTGGAATTTCCTATACTAGTTGTATTTTGTTTACAATTTTTATTCTAGTTTTAATAAAATAAACTATTTTCTTTATTTATTTTCCTAATTTTCCTAAGACTAATTATTTATTTTCTTTTCTACTTTATTTTGTTTGTCTTTTATTTATTTACTTGTTTTTCTATTTTTTTTGTTTTGAATAAAATAAATTGGAAATTCAAAGAGACAAAGGCTTTTAAAACTTGTGACTTTACATTTCCAAGTCTCTTCATTTCTTGGTCGTTCTTTTCTTTGGTCTTAGCCGTGTATTTTTCATTGCTTTTCACGTGAGAAACTTCTCATTTCTATCACAACTCACGGCATCATCATTTTTGAAAAAAAAAAGCAATGGCTCCTTCTTTTTCTACCTTTTCTTCCTCACTTTTACTTGATTTTTGCCTTAACTTCTTCATGCCTTGCTCGGCCACAACCACCATCATCTTCACCGACCACCACCACCATCTCCTCCTCCTCATCATCCATGGCCAAACACCTACCCCGCTATCTAGATCTGGCCGTGACTTCTAGGATGAACAATACACCACAAAACTTTGCTAAAATTCCATAAAACAATGCTTAGCCGACCTATATTCCTCCACCACCTCCATACTTTGCCTCGGCCACCACCCCTAGCTCCACCACTAGCATAACATGACCTCTGGCCATCAACTTCTCCTCTGACCTGACCTGAACCAGTGCATGGCCGAGCCCAAATATGGCATAGGCCGAGCCTATGTGCACCTAACACTCCACCTCTTGGCCTTAACCCTTTTGTATTCCATGTTGTAACTCCAAAACCCTTCACATCCCTATATAGCCGTGCCTATATTGTCCCAAACCCGGGCCAAATAACATACATGGCCGAGCAAGCAATGAGTAGTGGTCAAGCATTTGTGATTTGAAAGCATGGTTAAGCCATTTGTCTCCTTGGTAAATTCAAATTCCTTTTTTGTTTCAACTTATTTTGTGTTGAAAATATATTTATATTTGCTTGTTTAAATTGTTGTGTACAAGATCAATAAACTTGGCTCTCTCTCCACTTGAGTCTAAAAGTCGTGCTATCGTGCTTTCTGGAATTTGTTTGCGTGTTTTGTTTTGCTAAATCCAGCTTAAAAAGGTGAGTTATTCACGCTTGACATTCATACTTATAGAATTTGTGAAGTGACAATAAGTGAATGTGTAGAAACTATTATATCATGTTATACCTGCTTGTGATGTAAATTATATGATGTTAAACTCTGTTATAAACTTGTCACATCATCTGCTATGTTATATTTCATTATACTATTTATTTATTTCTGTTCCTCACACTGCAAGTTCCCTGTAGGATAGAATCAATATGGGTTGAAATGATACATACCCAAACGGACTTTAGAATAGTGAAAAATCATTACGGGCTGAAATGATAGGCCTGAGTGATTTTTATTTGTTTATTTTTATTTAACTTGGGATTGCGGGTTTGAAATGATAGAACCCAGATTTTTCTTTAAATTACGGATTGAAATGATATATTATCAGTATCACTTGACTTAGGCTAGAAATATTATACAGACCAGTGGTTATTTTATATATTTTTTCTAGATATTTTTAAGTATTTTAAAAAATGTAAATTATGACATTTTGATTTAATTTGAATTTAAAATGATTTATTAAAGTGTTATTGATTTTTCTATGAATATAAAATGTAAACAAATGAATGTTAAAAATGGTAATTTGGAATTTAATTTGACTTGGAATTTGTGAGATTTGGTTTTAAAAATGGAAGTTTATTTAAAAGAAAACAAAATGGAAATTTAGTTTTGTTTATGAAATGAAAAATTAAATTAAAGTGTTAAGTGAATGCAAAGAAAAGGAAAATTGTACACTTGAATTTAATAAGTGAAGTAATGAAAATTTTGATATTTATTTGTGAAATTTACTTTATAAAATTTCATAAGTTAAAGGGTATTTAAATGAACATTTTAAAGTGGGAAAAATATGATTTTTATACAATTAAAATGGTTAAAATTGAAGTTTAATTGTTTCTGAAATTTTAGTGTAAATCTGGAAATTTAATTAGTAGCACTTCAGAAATGCTATCGTTTCTAAATAATAACTAAAATCTGAACTAAAGTGAATCTGTAGCACTTTGTAAGTGTTGTAGTTGCAGAAATGAACTAAAAGGCTAAAATGAACTAAAGGCTATTACAGCACTTTTGTAAGTGCTGTAGTCGCAGAAACTAAATTTAAAACCTGAAACTAATAATAGAGCTATTGTAGCACTTGTTAAGTGCTGCAGTTGGATGAAATGTGATTTTGAATGTAGTTGAACTAGTACAACAGTTTGTAAAAGCGGTCTTTGCTGAATTGAACTATTTTGCAACTAAAACTGAACTATTATAGCAGTTTTGTGAATGCTATCTTTGCTGAATTGAATTGTTTTCAAATGTAACTAACCGCAGTATTTCTAAGTGCTGCGGAAGCTGAAATTTAAATGTTTAAAGTATTTAAATGAGCTCAGAAAAGGTTAAAATTTGAGAATTTAATATTTAATTTGAAGGTATAATCACTTCTTCTTTTAATGGTTTAAATGAATGATTTTTATTCGAATTTATAAACCATTTCGAAATCTATAACCACGGATACACTTCTCTATATGCCATTTTATTTCCTTGTGATTTATTTGGATGCACACCTTTAATTTGAGAGTGTGGCTAGAGGTGAGCGATTACTGCAGCTCTATGCTACCCTAGTCACATTTACACCATTGTTTGCTTTGTTTACTTTAATATGGACATTTCTATGATAGCATTTATTTTTGCTTAATTGATGGTTTAAGGGACCCTTAAAGAATGGGCGATCCCAAGCATCCTTTAAGTTATAGTGCTTTGCTTTTACAGTTCACTTGAGTTGGTTTACATTGTATAAGTATGTATGTCCTGACTCGAGTGTTTGTGTTTTACTTTACGCTTGGGTCAGCCTGAGTAACACAGCTTTGGATTCATCTTTTGGAGCTAGAGATTTGTTGGAGCTTATTTATCTATTTGTCATCTGTTTCTATTCCGGTTATTTCCTATTCGGTATTGTCTCTGTATTATTGACTTATGTATCCAGACTCCTATTGTATCTATTTTGACAATGAGATTTTGTATATGTTTTGAGAGTATGTATATAGTAGCTTCATGAACTACTATTTTATTTTATTTCCGCTGCGAGTTATTCTGATATTATGTGTCTGTGATTCTGTGTTTGGTTTTAATTGCTCCAAATTTTCTTGACAATCCATTGTTTTGAAGTATTCAAGTCCGACATGTGTGGATTTATTGTCGATTTGAATGGTCCAAAATAGTGGGATGTTACATTTGGTATCAGAGCCAGGTTTTAGGCAAACCTTAGCCTACGAAGCAAAAACTCATTAGAGATAGGGTAGAAATACCCTAGAATGAGTGAAATCAATCTCAGAATCATTTCTTTGTGAGCGAACGTATTTTCGAAGTATAAAATGATTTTTAAATGATTTTAAAGAATTTTCAAAGATTATTTTGATATAAATTTTCTTGCTTTGAAAGTAAAAAATTTCTAAACTTTATTCCTTTCGTATCCACCTTGTTAGTAATTTCTTTGATTAGGATCCTCTTAAATTTTGAACTTCTAACTTGTTTGATCTAGATTCATTGTTGACAGAAATCTATTTTTGGTATGGAAAAATCAGTAGTATATTAGGCTGCATTGAGTGAACTCTATTGTATCTTTTGCTTAGCTGAAGTTGTCAAACTAAAGATATCTATGCTCCTATTTTTCGTATGATATGAATTTGAGTCTTTTCCAAATTTTGAATGGGAATTCTTTTGTATTAATATAGGTTGTATATCTCTAATCTTGGTTGGGATTCCTATCGATTAGGATTCTTTTGAACTTTGGAATGCTCCTACTTGTTCTGAAATCCATTCTTGTCTCCCCTATCTGTATTCTTTTGATTTTGGAGCATTGCATAACCCCACTTTGAATGACCTCTATAAAGATCAGTGATTCCGCCAATCTTTGAATGATTTGTAAGGGGTAAAACTCCCTTACAATTGGCATTGATTCACCAGAGATTTCTGTATCCTCGGTTTACGATGCTATCTACCTTCTGCTATACCTGGATTTTATCTCTGGCGATCGAATGTCGATTTGCCTTAGATTCCCGCATTGATTATATTCCTGAAGTCACGGTTGACCCTGTTAAGGTCGCCCGCGATTTATATAAGCTAATCCATCCTCTAATTGGTAATTTAATTATCTCATCTTCGTTCGAGCTTATCTTCGAATCAGAAATTCTATTTGATTAAGGTACCTTTAAAATTTGAATCTCTGTTTTTTTTTGAAATCCATCCTTGAATCGTCCCTTGGAAAAATTTGTGGTTGATCGTATTTTCGGAAATTGTGTATTCATCGAAGTTATTATTTTGATAAGGATGACCATATTTTATATAAAGATGAAATGTTTTCGATAAGGATTATATACCATTTTAAAATGAGAATTTGAACTTTCGAAAGGATTTGCAATTTTGAAAAATTTATAAGAAATTGATTCATATAAAATGATTTATAACTGAAGGGTCTTGAATTTGAAATTTTGAGAGATTGAACTCCGGCATTTTGAAATTAGTTTAAGATTTTGAAATATATAATAATATGATTTGAAAGTATTTTCCGAATATGAAATGTCTCAAATGATTTTAATGAGTTTCAAATGATTTCGAAGAAATTTCAAAAGAAGTTTGAGAAAATAGAAGTCCAGAACCCACTTATGTCGTTGGAAAATAATTTCGGTGATGAATGCATGGATCATCGACATTGATTTTTGAGTTTTTGAGTGGGGGAGAGGCCACTTCGGTAGCTTTACTATGCGATTGATTTTTGAAACCAATTTTGATTTCAAAATTTCGAAGTGTGATTTGATATTCGAAAGATATATATATATATATATATATATATATATATATATTCGAACAGTTGAAATGAGCCGGTGTTCAGTCTTTGAGTTTCAGATTTGATTTATATAACCCTATCCTTTGGAATTGATTTACTGATTTGTTGGTGATTTCCAACTCTTGGATTGAAATATGATTTCTTCGACTATTTTGAAGGTTCGAGCACTTCCAAATCAAGGTTAACTTTTCAAAGCTAAGTAATTTTGAAAAGTATAAAGTATATAAGTTTGGTATGTATGTTTAAAGTATGTAGTAATATGATTTAAATAAGTTGAAACTGTTTTGTTAAGTAAATGAATAAGGCTATTTTGAATTTTTCTAATATGAAATTTAGATTTGAAATGTTTTGAAAAAAATTTTGGTCTTCAAATATTTTGAATAAAATTTAGTTTAAATTTTTTAACTTAGTAACATATTTATAAAACTATATATTTAACAAGTTGGAATAGATACATAAGTTGTACGTATGCTGTTTTATTCGCATAATTAATTTGATCTAGGTTTGAGTACACAAGTTCGAGGTGAATTACACCATTTCGTGTTAGGATTTTTCATTTGATTCTTGATGGCGAATATTTGATATGGATTTTGGGCTTGATTCTAGAATTATCTATCATATTATATGGCTATGCAAGGAGACTGATGGCTTCTAGTCGAGAAACAATATCGAAGTCTACATTAGGGATGTCGAATGGACAATACTAGTTTGAAAGCGAACTTGTGTGATCGAGCGAGCGATCGAATGTAATGTTGCAAAATGATGACATATGTACATCTTATGTTCTAATATCATTGATATACTTGACGCTGAAATTGGAAGTTGTTGGGTTGGATATCTTTGTAATTTAATTGGAATTTTTCTTTTATGCAAAACTACTATCAATTTAAAACCATTTTTCAAAACTATTTTTCTTTTATTTTTCTTAAACAAACTATTTTATTCTATTTTACATACAAAACTATTTTATATACAAAACTATTCTAAATTCAAAACCTTTTATAAAGCAAAGATGTTCAATTCTATATGGCTCTTCATGCAGCGTAATTGATTTTGGAAAATTTTTATCCTTATATAAGATGGACCTTATGTAAGTATAAGATGATTTTGAAAACCATTGATTTGGGAAATGAATTGGTTGACTTAAAATTATATTGAGTTAGAAACTTGGATTATTTTCTAAATTTATTATTTTGGAAACTTTGAAACTGAAGATATTTGATTTGGAAGAATAATTTGGTGAAAACGTATATGATTTTGAAAACTGTATTGATATTGAAACAAATTTAAATTTGAGAACCTTGTGTTACTAAATACTTGATTTGGGAGTTGTCGAACTTATATAAAATTTGTTTGTATAAGTATGAAGTTGATTCGAAATCTATTGATTTTGGGAAAGTATTTGATTTGAAATGAAATCTTATATATAATGGACTTTATATAAGTATGATATTTGAAAGTGATTTGAAAAGGTACTATATGATACATATTTTCGAAGTAAAGATATGGAAAGTGCCTTCTGCTTGATATCCGCTTTGTGGCCACAT
Organism: Allium fistulosum; assembly: GCA_030737815.1. Classification (NCBI taxonomy): domain Eukaryota; kingdom Viridiplantae; phylum Streptophyta; class Magnoliopsida; order Asparagales; family Amaryllidaceae; genus Allium; species Allium fistulosum. The sequence goes on from CM060901.1 coordinate 921,567,098, forward strand.
TGTGGATTCATTCTATCGATATTTTTCTCTTATTTGGTTTTCCGGATATGATACTCGAGTGTCCATCGAATTCCATGGCAATCTCCATGGTCTTACGAGCGCGACTGCATAGCGTAAATCGCCTGGCTGGATGGCCTAGGTGTACGGATTGTTTCCTGGGGGATCCAGGTGTAATCATTGTGTATCCTGTGATCTATGTAGGTCGTATTAGTAGCGAAATCCGCAGGGCTGAGATAGCTTACGGGTACAGATTGTTTCCTGGGGGATCCAGGCGTAACCATTGTGTATTTGCGGTCTACTAGTCATCATGGCGAAATTCGCAGGGCTGAGATAGCTTACGGATACGGATTGTTTCCTGGGGGATCCAGGCGTAACCATTGTGTATCTACGATCCATGGTTAGACAATGTTTTGGTTGTTTGTTTGGATTGTACTTTCCATATCTGTTTTTAAAGGTTTTCCAATATTTTCACTGGGTGTTGAAACAGGTCTACTAAGTACCTGGAGAATTCTAGCTTTGCGCCTGATCAACGCACTGCCAGAGTCTACAGGAACGAGGATAAACTTGTTAAGACATCGAGTTATAAAAGTATTTTGATAAAGTATTATATAAAGAATATTTCGATCGGTTATTTTCCATTCTAAAGGATTTTAAAGTGTTTTAAATATTGTTTACCTCTTTAACTAACAATTTGAATTTAAAAGACTTTTATGGAAATAATAAAATGGATTTAACCAAGTTACTAAATATTAAAGAATTCTGATTGAATTTATATGGTTTTAAATCAATGGCTCATCCTTGTCTTTCGACCTATTTTCCCTCCCAGCAATCCTGATTCACCATTTTTCCAACTTGCTATTCCTATTTCTCTTATTTTCCTGCTGGCTATCCCTATTCTCCTGTCTTCTTCCTTTTCGAGGACGAAAAGATTTGAGTGGGGGAGAGTGTAACAACCCATAATTTTAATAAATATTTTAAATTAAAATTTTATTTTGAAACTTTGATTTTTAAATAATTTTAAATTGAAGTTTGGAATTCTTCCAAGATATTTTGGATTTTTTGTTTCTATTTATTTTTCCAAATATAATTAAATATTGATTTCTGGAAATGTTATATTTTGTCAAACTTTGACTTTTATTGAAATTAATTGAAAATTGAAAATTTTAAATTTTAGTCTTTTTCTTTGAAACAGTAATTGGTTCTGATATATGTTCTGTTTTCGTTTCATCGAATTCCGTTTTAAAACTTTTAAAATTTGATAAATTCAGCATTTTATACGCAGAATTTTATCTACACTTTATTATTCATTTTCTATTTTATTTGCCATCCTTTATTTTTGTTTGGGTTTTGAATTAAATTGTGTGAATCTTGTTGAGTTGGAATTTCCTTTACTAGTTGTATTTTGTTTACAATTTTTATTCTAGTTTCAATAAAATAAACTATTTACTTTATTTATTTTCCTATTTTTCCTAAGACTAATTATTTATTTTCTTTTCCACTTTATTTTGTTCGTCTTTTATTTATTTACTGTTTTTCTATTTTTTTTGAATAAAAGAAATTGGAAATTCAAAGAGACAAAGGCTTTTAAAACTTGTGACTTTACATTTCCAAGTCTCTTCATTTCTTGGCCGTTCTTTTCTTTGGTCTTATCCGTGTATTTTTCATTGCTTTTAATGTGAGAAACTTCTCATTTCTATCACAACTCACGGCATCATCATTTCTAAAAAAAAAAATAAGCAATGGCTCCTTCTTTTTCTACCTTTTCTTCCTCACTTTTACTTGATTTTTGCCTTGACTTCTTCATGCCTTGCTCGGCCACAACCACCATCATCTTCACCGACAACCACCACCATCTCCTCCTCCTCATCATCCATGGCCAACCACCTACCCCGTTGTCCAGATCTGGCCGTGAGTTTTAGGATGAACAATACAGCACAAAACTTTGCTAAAATTCCATAAAACAATGCTTAACCGACCTATATTCCTCCACCACCTCCATACTTTGCCTCGGCCACCACCTCTAGCTCCACCACCAGCATGACATGACCTCTGGCCATCAACTTCTCCTCTGACCTGACCTGAACCAGTGCATGGCCGGGCCCAAATATGGCATAGGCCAAGCTTATGTGCACCTAACACTCCACCTCTTGGCCTTAACCATTTTGTATTCCATGTTGTAACTCCAAAACCCTTCACATCCCTATATATCGTGCCTATATTGACCCAAACCCGAGCGAAATAACATACATGGCCGAGCAAGCAATGAGTAGTGGTCAAGCATTTGTGATTTGAAAGCATGGTTAAGCCATTTGTCTCCTTGGTAAATTCAAATTCTATTTTTGTTTCAACTTATTTTGTGTTGAAAATATATTTATATTTGCTTGTTTAAATTGTTGTGTACAAGATCAATAATCTTGGCTCTCTCTCCACTTGAGTCTAAAAGTCGTGCTATCGTGCTTTTTGGAATTTATTTGCGTGTTTTGTTTTGCTAAATCCAGCTTAAAAAGGTGAGTTATTCACGCTTGACATTCATACTTATAGAATTTGTGAAGTGACAACAAGTGAATGTGTAGAAATTATTATATCATGTTATACCTGCCTGTGATGTAAATTATATGATGTTAAACTCTGTTATAAACTTGTCACATCATCTGCAATGTTATATTTTATTATACTGTTTATTTATTTATGTTCCTCACACCGCAAGTTCCCTGTATGATAGAATCACTATGGGTTGAAATGATACATAACCGAACGGACTTTAGAATAGGGAAAAATCATTACGAGATGAAATGATAGGCCTGGGTGATTTTTATTTATTTATTTAACTTGGGATTGCAGGTTTGAAATGATAGAACCCGGATTTTTCTTTAAATTATGGATTGAAATGATATATTATCCGTATCACTTGACTTAGGCTAGAAATATTATAAAGACTAGTGGTTATTTTATGTATTTTTTTCTGGATATTTGTAAGTATTTTAAAAAATGTAAATTATGACATTTTGATTTAATTTGAATTTAAAATGATTTATTAAAGTGTTATTGATTTTTCTATGAATATAAAATGTAAACAAATGAATGCTAAAAATGGTAATTTGGAATTTAACTTGACTTGGAATTTGTGAGATTTGGTTTTAAAAATGGAAGTTTATGTAAAAGAAAATAAAATGGAAATTTAGTTTTATTTGTGAAATGATAAATTAAATTAAAGTGTTAAGTGAATGCAAAGAATAGGAAAATTGTACACTTGAATTTAATAAGTGAAGTAATGAAAATTTTGATATTTATTTGTGAAATTTACTTTATAAAAATTCATAAGTTAAAGGGTATTTAAATCACCATTTTAAAGTGGGAAAAATATGATTTTTATACAATTAAATGGTTTAAATTGAAGTTTAATTGTGTTTGCGCCAAAATTGGTCACAAACCCCGAATGTTGTGAAAGCACCAGTGTATGAACACAGATCAATAATCAATGATCTCCAATCATAGATCTAATTAATGTAAAGGATAAAAAATGAAGAAGAATGAACTTAAAACCGAAAGAAATAGACAGAGACACAAGATTTATAGTGGTTCGGCTATCGCCGGCCTACGTCCACTCGAAAAGTTAATCTTTTATTGATGTTCTTTGCTGGTTACAAATGATTACATCAGATTATGATGATAAAAATTCGAGTATGACAGCAGTGATGGAGTACAAAGTTGAATCGGGCAGAGGCTGGACGTTGAGAAGCCAAAGATCCTTTTTCTGTTGGCTCTGGGGGTCTATTTATAGGTGTAGGAGGCTGATATTTCGCTCAGATCTCGGGAGCCTTCTTCTGGCACGTGAGTGGGGCCACGCGCCCGAGCCCGTGAAGTTTTGGCCTGATCCGTGATCGATACGAATGAATTTCGTATCGATCAGGATTTCATCCGATGGAGTCGAAACTTGGTGTGAACCTTCCTTGACTTGTACGCAAGCTCCTGTGAAAATTTCGTGGCATTTGGACTTGTGGTTTAGGAGATAATTGATCGATACGAATTGGGATTTTCAGTTGGCTGCCTCATTCGAATCGATCTATTCGACTCGATCACTTTCGAATCTATCTATTCAACTCGATTGTGTTCGAATCGATGCCCTTCACGTGCGCGCTGGTGACATGGCGCTACTCCCAAGGCTTGATCCTTACTTCGTGCCGAGTTGAATACTTCTTCCGTGGAATTATGCTTGCCCATCGTTCGTGTTAGTCATATTCGTGTCGATGAAAAGCATTGTCTTCGCATCGATCACCTATAGCTCTGTTCGCATCCATGCTTCACGCTCAGTCTTCTACGTATCCTTCGGCCGTTCCTCTATTCGTATCCATCGACCAACCTTTGCAACGACTCGATCGATACGAAGAGTATCAAATCGAAGTATCCAATATTGATCGATACGAATAGTATCGAGTCGAACAAACCATTACACACTTACCTATCCAATCCAGGTCTACTGTCATCGAGTCGAAACCCATCTGGCCTCCTTCCCTGATCGATATGAACGCGTTGTTCGTATCCATGCTGATCGATACGAACGCCTTGTTCGTATCCATCAATTATCTTGAGCAAATGATCTCCGTTTCTCCTGAAATTCGAAACGTACCCTCTCCTAGCCTTGATCATCATTTCCTATCGATCCTGCCTTGATTGGAGCTCGGCCAAATTTTAACGACATCGATCGTAGCCTTGTTTCCAATCAATTTTCAATCCTGATATCCATTCTTTCTTGCCAATTTGTTGATATCCCAGCCTTGACCAAAAGGTGGGATAACATTTGCCCCCCAAAACATGCCTTGTGATAAGAAGGGGTGTTTTGAACAGTTCCGAATCCAACATCCAAAGTCCATTGTCATATCATCCTAGTGCATCAATCTTGACTGCTCCGAGTCGATGTCGGATTCCAAACCCAGTGACCAAAGCCTTAGCCAATTCCATATCCATCTGTACTCGATAGCCGAGTTCTAATCAATCCTTATCCAATAACCAATAACCTAATCCAGGACCTCTCCGGGTCGATATCCGAATCCGTAACCTCTCCGGGTTCTTGCCAAGCGCAACCCTCACCTGACGACCGTGGTCCAGTGTCCCTGGACGCTGAGTAATACCAAGGCTTAAGTCCTAAGCCGAATCCTGGTCGCTCCGGACCCTTGCCGAGCATAGTCCATACTCGACGACCTGAAATAGTAACCGAAAATATAGGGCCTAAGTCCTAGGCCGAATCCTGGTCGCCTCAGACCCTTGCCGAGCATAGTCCATGCTCGACGACCTGAATAAGCCAATTCGCTATGTTTGGATGAAGAGACTTACCCCTTGCCAGGCATAATCCATACCCGACGACCATTTTCCAAAAACCAGATGAAAATCCAATCCTAAATCCAAATCAAATCGGAAAACCAAAAATCCATATTAGAAATCCAAATCAATATCCAAAACTGAAAGCAATCATCCAAACGAAAGTCCAAACCAGAAAACAAACAAAACCAGGAGTTCAAACCAAACTCCAAAACCGAACCAGAAAAAGAAAATGTCCAAACCAAAAGAGAAAGAAGATTTCACAAACCATAGCGTCGCGGTTTATCATCATTCAGAGCATGCCTAGGAGCCATCTCCGTCCCCGTACATGAGTAAATGACTTGGCTGTTTGCCAGTAGTTTGCTACTTATTTCATATCATCCCGGTCAATTGATAACCAACCGACCATCATTCCTGGGTCTCGCACCATCGTGGTTTGAGGTAGACGGCGGTTGCTCCTGCTCGACCGCCGCATTCCGAGCCCCGACATATTGTTGTAATTTCCCATTCTTTACATGCTCCTCAATAATGTCCTTTAGATGCCTGCAACTGTTGGTATCATGTCCGTCTAGATCGTGAAAGAGACAGTGTCTTCCTGATTCCCTTTCACGTTCTGAGGGCTCTCTCCTAGCCGGCCTTCTGTAAGGAAGGCGACTCCGAGTCTCCATGACTATCCATTCCAATGTCTCGTTTAATCCTGTGTAAGTGGAAAACTTTGGTTCCGTCCATCGCTTCCTAGCTTTTCCCGATTCGTCATCCAGCTTCCTTTTTGCTTTATCTTTATCTGAGCCTCCACTAGATGGCCCACCATTCTCAGCTGCGTTCACCTCCTTTAACTTCATATCTGAACATGCATCTTCCTGCCGAAGGAATCTCTCGGCTTCGTGAAAGAATTCCCCAAGATCCATTGGTGGGTCCCGTACTAGAGATACTTTGAAATCTGAATCCTCTCTGATTCCTGATACTGCTGCCATTAAAACCATTGATGGATTCGGCCGATCCACCAAAGCAACCGCCACATTGAACTGAGTTAAGAAAGCTCTGAGCGATTCATCCGTCCTTTGTTTTACTGACGTTGGTGTCATCACGTTCTTCGGCCTTTTGATATGAACCCAAAATTGCTTCAGAAACCTGTCCACTAATTCCATCCAAGTCCTGATAGATCCTTCCTCCAGCTGTCTGAACCACATTGCAGCTATATCCGTTAAGTATAGAGGGAAACATCTGGCCATCACTTCCTCAGATGCCCCCAGCACTTCCATATGTCTCGCATATCTCATCAAGTGATCAGTCAGATCAGCTTTGCCATTGTACATCTCTAGCGTGGGCAGCTTGAATTCTGGTGGGTTCCGAGCCATCTTGATTTCCTGAGTAAACGGGCTCCTGTTTACGCCTTCCAGGTCTCTGTTTGTCAATCCTCTGCGCATAGTTCGCCTGATAATCTCAGCTAATCCAGCGTTGTCTGCCGATGGTTGCCCCCCGAGTCCCCGAGGGAATTATGGTACGTACTCCTCATCCCACGCTCCTACATTCCTGCCAGCATCTTGTTGTGTGGTGTTAACTGGAATTCCTCCATGAACCGGTCCATCGTCGCCAAGTGGCATGCCCCCAAGCCCGGATCCATCCAGATTCGTGGTCGTGCGCTGGTCCGGGATTGTGCCTTGTTGAGCTGCTCCATTCGATTGCCTGTTTTGTCTTTCCGCTCCGGCTCCATGGATCTGAACTCCTGAAGTTCCAACCGCTCCTGCTGTTCTCATCTGATCAAAGAAGTTTTGCATCATTTCTTATTGACTCTTCATCAACCTTTCATGAATTGAGTCCGCCATAGCCTCCATTTCGTCCCTGGTGATGTAGATCGAAGCTTGTCCTTTTCCAGCTCCAGAGGATGCCTCTTGACTTCCCCCTTGTTGGCTTCTCTCCGCTCTTTGTCTTCTACTTGATTGCCTCATCATAGCTTTTTAGATCTGAACCTTCAAACCTTCAAATCTTGAGTTCAGTTCTCAATGAAAGCACCAAAGTGTTTGTGCCAAATTTGGTCACAAACCCCGAATGTTGTGAAAGCACCAGTGTATGAACACAGATCAATAATCAATGATCTCCAATCATAGATCTAATTAATGTAGAGGATAAAAAATGAAGAAGAATGAACTTAAAACCGAAAGAAATAGACAGAGACACAAGATTTATAGTGGTTCGGCTATCTCCGGCCTACGTCCACTCGAAAAGTTAATCTTTTATTGATGTTCTTTGCTGGTTACAAATGATTACAGCAGATTATGATGATAAAAATTCGAGTATGACAGCAGTGATGGAGTACAAAGTTGAATCAGGCCGAGGCTGGACGTTGAGAAGCCAAAGATCCCTTTTTCTATTGGCTCTGGGGGTCTATTTATAAGTGTAGGAGGCTGATATTTCGCTCAGATCTCGGGAGACTTCTTTTGGCACGTGAGTGGTGCCACGCGCCTGAGCCCGTGAAGTTTTGGCCCAATCTGTGATCGATACGAATGAATTTCATATCGATCAGGATTTCATCCAATGGAGTCGAAACTTGGTGTGAACCTTCCTTGACTTGTACGCAAGCTCCTGTGAAAATTTCATGGCATTTGGACTTGTGGTTTAGGAGATAATTGATCGATACGAATTGGGATTTTCAGTTGGCTGCCTCGTTCGAATCGATCTATTCGACTCGATCACTTTTGAATCTATCTATTCGACTCAATTGTGTTCGAATCGATGCCCTTCACGTGCGCGCTGGTGACGTGGCGCTACTCCCAAGGCTTGATCCTAACTTCGTGCCAAATTGAATACTTCTCCTGTGGAATTATGCTTGCCCATCGTTAGTGTTAGGCATATTCGTGTCGATGAAAAGCTTTGTCTTCGCATCGATCACCTGTAGCTCTGTTCGCATCCATGCTTCGCGCTCAGTCTTCTTCGTATCCTTCGGTCGTTCCTCTATTCGTATCCATCGACTAACCTTCGCAACGACTCGATCGATACGAATAGTATCGAATCGAAGTATCCAACATTGATCGATACGAACAATATCGAGTCGAACAAACCATTGCACACTTACCTATCCAATCCGGGTCTACTGTCATCGAGTCGAAATCCATCTGGCCTCCTTCCCTAATCGATACGAACGCGTTGTTTGTATCCATGCTGATCGATACGAACGCCTTGTTCGTATCCATCAATTATCTTGAGCAAATGATCTCCGTTTGTCCTGAAATTCGAAATGTAGCCTCTCTTAGCCTTGATCATCATTTCCTATCGATCCTGCCTTGATTGGAGCTCGGCCAAATTATAACGACATCGATCGTAGCCTTGTTTCCAATCGATTTTCAATCCTGATATCCATTCTTTCTTGCCAATTTGTTGATATCCCAGCCTTGACCAAAAGGTGGGATAACAAATTGTTTCTAAAATTTTAGTGTAAATCTGGAAATTTAATTTGTAGCACTTCAGAAATGCTATCGGTTCTGAATAATAACTAAAATCTGAACTAAAGTGAATCTGTAGCACTTTGTAAGTGTTGTAGTTGCAGAAATGAACTAAAAGGCTAAAATGAACTAAAGGTTATTACAGCACTTTGTAAGTGCTGTAGTCGCATAAACTAAATTGAAAACCTGAGACTAATAACAAAGCTATTGTAGCACTTGTTAAGTGCTGCAGTTGGCTGAAATATGATTTTGAATGTAATTGAACTAGTACAACGGTTTGTAAAAGCTGTCGCTGAATTGAACTATTTTGCAACTAAAACTGAACTATTACAGCAGTTGTGTGAATGCTATCTTTGCTGAATTGAATTGTTTTCAAATGTAACTAACCGCAGTATTTCTAAGTGCTACGGAAGCTGAAATTTAAATGTTTAAAGTATTTAAATGAGCTCAGAAAAGGTTAAAATTTGAGAATTTAATATTTAATTTGAAGGTATAATGACTTCATCTTTTAATGTTTTAAATGAATGATTTTTATTCGAATTTATAAACCATTTTGAAATCTATAACCACGGGTACACTTCTCTGTATGTCATTTTATTTCCTTGTGATTTATTTGGATGCACACCTTTAATTTGAGAGTGTGGCTAGAGGTGAGCGATTACAGCAGCTCTACGCTACCCTAGTCACATTTACACTATTGTTTGCATTGTTTACTTTAATATGGACATTTCTATGATAGCGTTTATTTCTACTTAATTGATGGTTTAACGGACCCTTAAAGGATGGGCGATCCCAAGCATCCTTTAAGTTATAGTGCATTGCTTTTACAGTTCACTTGAGTTAGTTTACATTGTATAAGTATGTATGTCCTGACTCGAGTGTTTTTGTTTTACTTTACGCTCGGGTCAGCCTGAGTAACATAGCTTTGGATTCATCTTTTGGAGCTAGAGATTTGTTGGAGCTTATTTATCTATCTGTCATCTGTTTCTATTCCAGTTATTTCCTATTCGGTATTGTCTCTGTATTATTGACTTATGTATCCTGACTCCTATTGTATCTATTTTGACTATGAGATTTTGTATATGTATTGAGAGTATGTATATAGTAGCTTCATGAACTACTATGGTATTTTATTTCCGCTGCGAGTTATTCTGATTTTCTGTGTCTGTGATTCTGTGTTTGGTTTTAATTGCTACAAATTTTCTTGGCAATCCACTGTTTTGAAGTATTCAAGTCCGACATGTGTGGATTTATTGTCGATTTGAATGGTCCAAAATAGTGGGATGTTACATCTTAGGTGTTTCCTTGGTAAATCCCTCGCTTGACCTGGAGGAATAGGTTTACAACTTAACCAATCTGAGACCTCCCAGATTTATTCTTTCCTTTGAAAAATACAATTTTTGCTTGACAATCTTGTGTTTGTCTGACACTGATTTTGACTTGATATTACAATTATTCCTATAATCTCCTTGATGATTCGTAGTGAGTGCACAGTGATTATTGGAACAATAGCAAATGAAATAATAGAGTTGAAAGAAAAAATGATTAGAATAGCACAAGAGAGTATAATTGACAGAAATCAGAGTAGAAGGTATGTCTCTAAGTGTGAATTATTGTCATATATATATATATATATATTGAAGAGAAGCAATCAAAAGTTGTCAATCTTCAAGAAATTCTTTCACAATTACAAAAAACTGTTTAAAAAGTCGCAACTCTTGAAGATGACCTTTCATAAAAAGTAACCGTTACAGCGTCTAAGTCTACTGAGTGAATACGTCGATCTATTGAGTATGAACGTTTTAATTTTCATGGAAAATATTTGAATTTTAAAAAAATAGTTTAACACAGTTTCAATCGACTGAAATGGGCTCGGTCAACTAAGCTCAGTCGACCTAAACCAATTTTAGTCGATTGAACAGTGTAAGTTCAGTTTATATATATATATATACTTGTCATTTTAAATTCAATCTCTATGCTATGTTGATACCTGTGTTTGTGTGTGTCTTTGTGAATGTATATGAACTATCAAGGAGATTTTACAATTCAATCTAAGACCATATACATGCTATTGATCTTGAAGCTCCATAGTTTTGACTTCTTCGATTTGTAGATAATTCTTCTTGCTTATTGCCTTACCTTTTGTCTTCTTGAATGATAGCCTATCATCATGATATAATGTATACATGCAGTATATAGTTGTCATCATTAAAACGGAGAACTAATGTTCTAACAATAAAAACAAAAATAAAAATAGGAGTCGGCCAAACATTCGTTTAAGTGGATGAAACAAGTCTATCTCGTATATACTACAAAAAGGGCGGTAAAAAATTATTAGTCTCCTAACCTATATACAGACTCCTTATTATGCCTGCTTACACCTTATGAGTGGCATCAAAACTAAACCTAAGCTAACTGCTCAATTAAGGTCATACCATATTTCATCATTCATCGCATACATACATACATACGTACATATACATACTAGTCAATAGAGTCTACTAAATTTGCATTACTAAGGTAACACCAATTTACCAAACGAATAATACGATATTATTGAGGGAACAAACGTTTCTTTGGAACAACTATTTCCTAAATCACTCATACCGATACTGAAGGTACAACCATTTTCCAGGAACAACTATTTCCTTTTCATATACCGAGGGAACAACAATTTCCTTGGGACAACTATTTCCTGCATATCTGCCCCATATACAATTACTTAACCAATCAATAGCGCAATATATGTGCCTGATATCCAATATTTAGCCATACGAACTCTATATAGTATCCAAACATCGATAAATGATCAAACATCCAATTTCCAATACATCAGACTCACGTATATTCAGTGACATTTATATGTCTCGCCACGTCATGATCGTAGCACATTTCATTCTCCGAAGTAGCTCGAAGTATCACACGAAGCCTTGGTTCTACAAACACCTTCAATCGCGATAGACCTGGTTGGGTCCAGGTTCAACCGAGCTTGTAACGACCCATCTTTTTGGCCCTCAAAAGTTGGCACTAATACATCCATGGTATTCATATGCTGAGCAGTCAAGTGCCAGAAAGACAGATTGTTGGGAAAAAAAGAAAAGACAGAACAAAATATCACATCGTGACGAGTAATATATAATATAAAACAAATCTTTACACAAGAAAAAAACTGTAATATACATACATCGATCAGAGTACACTAATCTATCATTAACTGGGAAAGTTATAACAAACTGTCATCACAATTATCGATAATACAACTAACAAATATAGTGGAAAATAAAATATATGTGAGTACGTCTTGGAGGCATCCAGCACGTCTCCTAAAGCTCCAAAGCATCCAAATCTAAATATGAAAATATGCTTGGTCTGACCCAAGCATTATAAGAAAATAGTGCATGGATCAGTCTAGTAATTTAGCATGAGAACACACCTTAAATGGATTTTAATGTTACAAAAACTTTTCAAAATAAAGGTATCTCGTAAGACCACGCCATACATAAACACGGACGGGTTTTTACATTTCGATAACCAAACCATCCATAGGAAATCCAGTAATATTATAATAATGTCTAGGATATAAAGTAAAATATGAATATATATGGAATGCTTGCATCACACGTTTCAGCATAATTCGGCACAACTAAGTTTGTACGACGCTTATCGGAGAATGAATTCCATCAATAACAGGGCTACTTGGGCACCGCCCATTACAGTACACCTCTAGATAAAATGTATCGAGGTCGAACCTATCGACCCCTGCATGGCAAGACTGGCCTACCCCTTACTGGATAGTACCAAGTATTTCATCACCCCGGTTGCTGTGCAATTTTATCCGTGAGCTCTCATGCATAACCAAATCCATAAATAATTATATAGAAGAGTAATGATAATACCATAATGGGTGCTAGCTACATAGACTTACGATATATCCCTTGTTTTAGTCATTCCTGGGTGATGAGGCTTGAGGCTACGTTTTCCTTTTAGATAGCAATCCTAGTTAGAATGCTAACACTGCCCTCCAATCGACAATGCAATGCTAGCATTCGTCCTTACGAGTTGTTTATGATATGAAAAAACTGAAGGCACTACTTCTACTGCATCCATTTTGGAATCCCCCTCAGGATTAGTCGCAACCATCCCTTGCACTTCAAAGAACTCTGTCTCTGATTTCATCAGCTTTAAGATATCTCCAATTCGAATGCTTATGTTGGTTCGAAGTGGTTTTCGGATAATATATCCGGTCCCAGTCACTCCAAACCGACAACGATAGTTTTAAAATGGTCAAGGTTTGATAGTCGGTTATTTAACTATCTAATAACAAACAATTCAACCAATGGGTTTACCAAGCATGGTTATGCACAAAGCAACCACTAAGCCCATTTAATTAATCACCTCGTAAATTAAACCATTTTGTAAATACTTGTATCAAAATACTTTTATAAAGATATATTAACAAACCCTTCTCTACTCTTTTAAATACTTAGAAATAATATCAATATACTTATCTCAACTGTATAATTATATTCATAAAACATTCCACCTTCAAAAACTAAGAAAACTTCTCCATATACTTATATTAGCAGTATAAGTATATTTACAAAACACTACATTTCCAATACTTAGAAAATGTACTCATATTCTTACATCATCATTATAAGTATATTCACAAATCTTAAGAAAGATTCGTTTTCAAATTCACACATAGTTTGGGTTAAAACAAAAATTAATTAAAACATTGATAATAATAAACCCAGACACTTTCCTTTTTGTAACTCTTTTATATTTACAAATCCATTTAAAATTTCTTTTACAAAACTTCATTCATAAATCTCTTTTGTAAACTATCATTTATAAGTCCCCCCTATAAAATACCATTTAATAACTCCTGTTATAAATCTCAAAGTATAATTATAAAACTCTTTTATAGATTCTTAAATATAATTATGAAATCTAAGTTCATTTATATAAATCCTTTTATAAAACACAGTTTATACATCTCTAGGTTTATCATAAACTTTTTAGTCTCCAAAATAGAACCAACTACTTTCTCTAAAACGACCATTCCACATATTTCTATAAATCCATAAATGTGATTTATTTCTCCAATTTATCAAATGATAATACTTTTCCTTTTTATAAAATACCTGTTTTAAATCTATTATTTTATTACAACGTTTTATATAAAAATGTTTCACAAATATATATTTCCAAAATATTTTGATCTTCTTTTTAAAAACAAAATCATTTTAAAATAAAAGATAAGCCCTTTAATTCCTTTAAAATATACATTTATTATTATAATTACCTTTCTATAGAAATAGGTACTTCCCAAAATAATTTTGGAAACTTTTACATATATATATATGCATATATAAGAAAAGAATAAATAAGGAAGTTGAAGTAAAATAGAGAAGTACAAAAACTACATTTTATTTCAAATAAAATATTGTAGACAATCAACATGGATGATCAAAAATCACTTTTCAGATTGAAAACCATCTCCAAAATCAAACCAACACTTAATAATTTCCAAATTACTGAATCGATGCCAATTGTCACCATAGCACCTAACCAATGCTATTTCTATTCTTTTCTCTAAAAATGTTCAACTTTTAATATATGTCAATGTCACATCCAATATGACCAAACCATCAATTTTGACATTTAACAATCTATATAACATGTATATAATTGAACTAAAATAAATAGAAATATAACTGTAAATTAAAAATCAAAATGTTGGGAAATCCGGATTTCTCTATACTGTATTTCATTTCTATATGTCAATCGCTTTTCAAAAGCGGATATTTAACCAATTCAACTAATAATTCATTCAAACACAAATATTAAATTTTATCTACTACATATTATATTGGTTAACCAAAAATGTGAGTTTAACTCATCGAAATTCCTGTTGACGCTTTCGCGTTCCAGTTTGAATTAAAATCAAACGACGTGCTATTTTAGCCTAAATTTTCACTTGATTCAAATTCAATGAAACCAGTTCCATCACGTAACTACCTCCATTACGATCACAACATAAAAGAACGTCTTAATTGGACCTCGTATGAGAGAGAGAATGATTTTATAAGTTACCGAAGTTAAATTAAATTAATTACTTGCTAATTACACATTTAAACTAATTACCCTATCTCTAATCCTTCTTCCTCTTTACAAATCTTCCCGCCTAAACCAGATACCCACCTCCCCATAGTCGCACCTTCCTCTACCTCTCTATCTCTCTATGGACCACCAAAACAGTCTGGCATGAATGAACTCCACTGCTCTATCTCCACCTGCCTATGCCAAAATCATCGAACCAGCCTCCACCATACAGATCGCGACTTCACCCAGTAGCCCATGTCGACCCATAAGTCGCGTTCCTCATCCCTAGATTGTGCCTTGCAAAACTCCTCCCGGAGGTGCTCTTTTCCACCACGAATCCAAATCTAAGCTTCGGTTTGCTCAACCCCTTTGATTTCAACAAAAACAAAACCCTAGCTTGCAATTCCTTCACGACATTCACTGTCGATCCCCAAATCACCACCTAACACTCCAAATTTGGTATGGATAAGTAGATCTAGGTTAGACTAGCTCAAAGATATTGGCATTTTAATTTTTGGATTTTTAAATCATTTGTTTTGAAGTTTTAAAGAGGTAGATTTACTAATTTTTATTTGTTCTGTGAAAAGGAATGGAACAGTAGATGATAAAAGAGAGAGTAAGTGTTCTAACTTTTCAAGTGTTAGGTTAGTTATAATTTTAGTTTTTCGGCATCTCACCGTAAAGATTTTTATTCCCGTACGAATTGTGAACGACAAAACAAAAATACGGTCGTGCTCTTAATAGCGACGTGACCTAAAAACAATAATAATGTACACTGATTAACTGATTATATAAAATCACAAAAACATTATCGTTTGTCGGTGTAACGATCCACTTTTCTGTACGGTTCAAGTCGACAATAGTCTACACATGTCCAACTCAAACCGAACGGAAGGGTCGATAGTTAGTGGTGAAAAAAATAAGACGGAATAAAATAGAACCTAGAATCTTACACGAATTGAATAACATATATTATTTCAATATAAAATATTTACAGCGGAAAATTTTGAATATAATATCAGAGTCTAACCTGGATTTAGCCTGGAAAGTAATAAACCCTCTATGCTTACAAATTATGAAAAATAAAAGTAAATGCAATAGATGCAGTGGATAATAGAATATGTCTATACGTAGATAAAGATCTCTGGCTCTCTCTGGAAACTCCAAGCGTCTTCAACTAAACCTGAAACTACTCGGATCTGACTCAAGTATTAAAAATACCTGGATCAGGCTTAATAAACCAGCGTGAGATACTCAAAATTTTAAATGTATAGATCATGTTAGTGTCAATCAAAATCTTTGAAAAGAAGGGTATCTCATAAGACCACGCCACACATAAATATAGAAGGGTTTTTATCTTATGATAACCAAAATACTTTTTACTAAAAAAACTTTGATATTATCTTTAATGACATTGGTTTTGAAATCCTTTTCCAAGTAAATATATATATAACAAGTATCAATACCCGGACTAAGTCTATGTTAATATATCTGAACTAGGTCAAACGGAATATACCTGGACAGAATATATGATACCAAAAGGGTAGCTGAAATGTTTACAAAGCATTACAACTATTTTGGGACTACAATTAAAACTGTAAAGCTCGTATTAGAATTGGATTTCCAACATGATAGGGAACTAGTGGCCTTTTTCTTCGATCCACACATAACAACTATAGTTCCCCAGGTGACCTTACGCTTTTCTAAAGAAATCCACTTGGAACTGCACTTGCTACACTACTATGGAACAGAGTATTACTCGATGGCTTTACATGATCTCCGTCAGCTTCCATACCTGTCCATTCCATCATCTTAAGGCAACAGATGTCTTTCATTCCTCGTAACTAATAGCCTGAAATATGTCCTGCAAACTACATAGTATCCCATATCATCTCCAAGATGTGAGGCTCGTGAGGCTACGCTTAACTTCTCCAAAGCCACGGTTTATTTCACAAAAAGCCACGCTTTGCCTTTCCCATAACAAGTTCCTCTTTAAATGCCACATTACCATTCCTTCAATCACTATTGACTTTCACGAACATACAACCTCTAAGTTCGTATGTCTCGGAGAAGGGTGTTAAGCTAAGAGAAGTTGCCTTTGTAGAATACAATAGCCTATGATTTTTGTTTGATGATAATAAACATATATATATTCGTTTAAATGTATTTTTCATTGTACTATTTTATTCTTCCACATAACTAAATAAATATTTGTTGAATAAAATAAATAACTCGAAATTCATATTCAAACAAATATTTTATTAAAACAAATATTTTATTACAAATTCAAATAGTACAAATTTGAGCTCTCACTACATTTTCACATTTTCAATTACAATACAACTTCAATTACAACACAATTTTCAATATACAATTTTTCATACATATTTCACCTCACTACATAATTTACTCAATACTCATACACTTGATCTTGACTAGCTTCAGCTTGTGTCCAGCCATCTGTTATACCTGTTAAATAACTAACACGGTAAAATTGAAAAAGAAATATTTTTGCAACGCAAAATGAAGTGTGTGTTTGAAAATATTGTTTGCCTTGGTTATTTGGGTTGTTCATCATTATTTTTGTTAATTCATCTTACATGAACAACTTGTGACATGCACGCCAAGACGAACCGGTGTACATGCATACAACATACAACATGAAGTGGACTCAAGGAAGATGGATTCAGTGAGTTTTAGGTATGTATACAACCAAAGACAAATACAAGTGCACAAATATACACATAAAGCCAGCAACACAAGTTCATCATAAAACAAGCAGAATGAAGGCATGAATTGGCTTGAAGCAACTGGTAGGTTAACTCGAAGCAGAACAAGCTCCTAACAAGACTCAAATCAACAATATTCAAGCACATGAAAACAAGTCTGAACACAAAATGGTACAAGAACTAAACCAGCTTCAAAATGAATCACAGACCAGACTTCATAACAAAACCAGAACCAAGTTCAACATGCTTTCATGAATACAAGATCAATGTGCAGTGACAACCAAACTTCAACATGAGGACCACAAATGGATCAAGAAAATCATGAAAACAATTCAACATACAACCCTGCATAAATACAAATGCATCAACATAGCATACATATATATACATGCATGTTCACACATGTATACATGTATATACACAGTGAAAAACATATGCAACAAGAAATTATATGACAGTAAACTCAAACCAGTCAAGAAGCAAATGCAACATCAATGGGACATCAAGGCAATCAAGTGCATAAGCACACAAAACACACAGCCCACATATATACATACGTGAATACACATGTATACATATATGCAGTGCACCAGACATACTCCAATGGAATGAAGCCAGTGAAATCAAGTCAGAGATCACAGCACACATTCAATCACAAATCAATGCAAGAGGCCCAAACCAGAACAAGGTAACCTTAGCAGTTCGAATAACAATTGCCAGCAAACCAAAGAGTAGCAATTTACATGAACCAAGTCAAAGTCAAAAAACTGCCAGCAATGAATGGAACAAACAAGTCACAGAGGGTCACACGATGAACCGGTCAAAGAAGAAAATCAGAAAATACTATCTCTAAAATTCAAAATACCGAAGTCATAGGAACCAACGCAAAGCAAGTCGAGCAAATTAAAATATATCAGAAGATGAACAAGTCAAAATAATCATAAGCATTCAAGCAAAATCGGATGGCTAAACAAAATTATTTGAAGAATTCAAATCGAAAATACGAACGCATATTTAGGGGTTTCGTTCATTAAAAAATCCCAACATCATCATCAGCAAAATATTATTCGAGTTCAAGCAAAAAATAGAGAGCAAGCACCAATCCAGAACTCAAATCAAAGTCGAGCATAATCAAAATCGAAAAAGGAAAATCACGTACCAATTTAATCCAATCATTCAAGCTCGACATTTGAAGCATCCGCAAAGAAATATGAAGAAGCATCGAAGCTAATTGAGGAACAAGAGCATTCCAGCATTCAATTCGAACGTTAATTCAAGCGGAAGCATCAATCGAACATAACCCTAATTTGAGACGAAGAAAGAACGGACACGAGGCGGCCAGGAATGAAAAAGAGGAAGTCTTCTTTTATTTATTAGTAGGCCGGTTATCTATTACTATTGGGCTTAAATTAGAAAATAGGGTTTTGTTTAAGTTTTTATTTTTAGTTGTAATTTTATTTTTTGAACTATGCAACTTTCTAGTCGTGAGACTAGGTTACGAACTACGGTGGTGTAGTTCAAGAATTCGCAACTCAGTGGCTGAGTTGTGGCAGGGTTTTAAGCGTAGAGTTAGGTTAGTCATTACCGGTGTTGCAAGTTTACGTGTGTAAGCGTCTGACTACTTAATTTCTAGTTGAAACCTTAGGGACAACACGTAGGCAGGGTTTTGCCGAAGCTGGGTAAATTTGTATGTGATCTCTTCTGCATTTTTTACTGTTATTGTTTTTATTTCCGCATTAATTTCTATTATTATTAATATCACCCTATTCACCCCCCTCTAGGGTGAAAACGATCCTACAGCCTTCACCACCACTAAGCAGATGCACGTTTGTAAATGTCAATGTTGTGATCTTAGAAATGCAATGTCAGACACTCATTCATACAGGTGCATTCTAGGACTTAACGAAGCTGAAGGCACTCCTCCTACCACATCCTTTTGGGAATCACCCCTAGAATCAGTAGCGAGCAGTCCTTGCGTTACAAGGATTTCAAAACACGACAAGACCACTACTGTAATAAATGTCTCTATATTGGGAACTACCCAGAGAATGTCAACAAGCAGTCCTTCCGCTATGAAGATTTTCAGTCTTCAATACAACGAAGATTTTTAGAATGCAGACACCATTGCCATATAAATATAATGTGGGGTAAACCTTGGGACCGGTGACAACAATCCTTACATTTTGAAGATCCACGATCTTCAATAATCATCATCTTCAACATGTCTTCACTGCAGAATGTACATGTTGGTTTGAAGTGGTTTTCAGATAGGAATTACCCAAATCTGACCGCGGTTCCTTCGCACCAATTCTCAATCAAAAAGATGCTAAGTTCATATGTGATTATCAATCATCAATCAATTTAATTCATCTTTTATTCATTCATAAATATCTCTTATAAATATGTTCATTAAATTATTCCTTTACCTTTTTCAGAGTATACGGAATCATCAAGCCTCATTTTATCAAATACTTGGTTAATTAAAACCCTTTCTAAATCTTGGAATAATTCAAAATCATTTCACCTTTTATTTAGGAAAATATTTCCTAGTCATTTATTTAATTTTTTAACAAAGACTTTCCATTTCAAATCATAACTTTTAAATGGGTCAAAACAATGTTATTTAAGTCATCATTTACTATAAACCCAATTCAATTTACTTTAAGTATAGGAATTAAAATAATTCCAAATCATTTATTTACATCTCATATTGGAAAACACTATTTTAGAGTATCCTGGCTTTCCCTTCGACATGTTCCGTCCCTCGTCTAAGTCTCCTTGGATCTCACAAACGAAACAAGTGTACTAGTCGTCTCCGTACACTCCTTTCATTTTTAGAAATGATTCATAAAACTTCCAAATCACTATTTAAAACAATTAATTATTCTTTTTAAAAACCATTTATAAAAGATATGAAAAATAATGGTTAAGTTTAAAATCATATTTCACAAGTTATTGAAACTGCTATAAAAAGTGCCGCGAACAAGTGCTACAAATAGTGTATTAAAGCTTCTTTAATCAAAACAACATTTTTACTTCACATATATTCATTTTTCCAACTCAAACCACTTTTAAATTTTTTAAATTATTTATAAGATTTATTCCATACCTTTAAACATTTTAAAAATATATATTTAGAACATTTGCTATTTAGGCCACCGAACTGCCAAAGCGCGATTTTATCGAAAACTTGATTTGCTCATATTTTAAAGTCAGCTTAATGAAATCTTGATTTTCTTTTTAAATTTAAAAACTATGGATATAATAGTCCGAAAAATTCATATCTCGAAGAATTCCAAGCTATATTCCATTTCGTATACTCATTTGAAATCTTCAGTGCAAAATCACGAACTACCGTTACGCGATGCGTCTAGTTTTGGTTTATTTTCAATTTCTTTTCAAACTTCATGGAAACACTTTTAAATGTTTATAAAACATTTCTAAACCATTTTAAACTCATTTTAAATAATATTTTCATATTTCAAACTCATTTTCCATTTCATTTTATATTATAATGTTATATTATTATAATATCATTTTCAACCCTTTTAGATATTTGAAAATCATTAAGAGGTTAAATAATTTCCATACACATCTTTATATGGATTAAATTTCCATTTAATTAAATATGGTTAATTACCAACCATTTCTCTTATCATTTATTAAACCAAGTTATCAACCATATGACAACCATATAACCAATCATAATATCAACCAAGTTATCATCCAATATGAAACATTTAATCATCAAATATATTTAAACTTTCAAATTATTATACTTGAAATAATTTAGAGATTAATTGATAAAAATATGAGTACTCACCTTTATCTTTAACTAATTCTTCCTACCAACATTCTTTCAATCCAACACTTCACTTAAACTTTTGTTATCTCCAACTAATCATCATCAACTCCATTCCTCCTATCTGTTTTTAGACGGAACCCGATGACACTTCTCTCCAATATTTTTCCTCCAGAGCTTCCCAAACTCCTTGCACATGGCTATAGGCCACCACCATCCTTAGTTCATTCCCAAAGGTTCCACCTCCTTGCTTGCTTACGGCCATCCCATCCTTCATCCATCATTGCTCACGACCCAATGGGATATTTCTCCGTACTCCATCATTTCCTACTTTTTAGAGGCTAAAGCATGTTTTCTAGATGATATAAAAAATTTGGCAAAGTTTGGTGGAGTTTGGAATTTGTTTGATGTCATCTTAAGAAAGTTAGTAAGGAAAGAGAAGAGAAGAAACCATTAAAACTCCAAGGAAGAGGAAGAAGGAAATGAAGAAGGAGATGTGTTTGGAATGAATGAAAATGAGGAGGCTATGCATGTGTATTTTTACGAAAAGTAAAAAGTGGTAATTTACCAAATTAACCCCTTACCAAATTACCAAAATACCCTTGGATATTTTCTTAAACTTCACAACATAATTTTTCAACACTTACCATCACCACATCATATTGTACTCTGTCTCTTTTGTAACGACCCATAATTTTCGATAATTAAAAATAGTTAATTTAATAAGATTTTGTAATTTAATGTTGAAAGCACTACAAGAAAACTAGCCTTTAGTTGCATAAATTGGTGGCATTTTTTGTGAATGCAACTAAAAACATTTCACCCTATAGTCAAAACGCGGCAAAAATTATTTTACCTTTCGCGCCTTACCAAAATCTTTCCGCCTAAATCTAATAAACGTAACCAGTACATTCCCTATCATTAAATTATCTAACACTTATAAATTTTCTAAACCTAAGGCACAAAATTTCCCAAATCGCTTCAAAATAATTTCCCAAATCGCTTTTTGATTCAACCGTTCCTCTCCACATCAGTCATCTCCACATCGTCGTTTATTCTCATCGTCGCATCTACTCCTCTCCACATCATCGTGGTAGCTCTCCAGCACGATTTTCTCCTCGTGGTGCCCTAAATAGGTACATTTAGGTTGAATTTTATAAATCGATTTTCTAATTGTGATTAAAGCTTGCGCATAAAATTGTTTGTGATTATTTCTGGTTGTTCGTTATGTTTACTATTCTATTGATACTGCAAGTTATTATAGATTATATTGCAAGTTATTTTGTGATTGTTTGTGATTACTGTAGGTTTTATTTAGTGATTGTTTGTGATTACATCTTAGAATGTAATTGTACAGTTTATTGTTTTGATATTTTCAATAAAAAATAGAATTTTTACTGAGAAATTTTGTGATTGTTTGCATTGTAATTACTGCAAGGGTATCTCAGTTATTTTGTGATTACTGACGTCATTACTGCAAGGGTAGCTCAGTTATTTTGTGATTGTTTGCATTGTGATGTATTAGTTAACGAAACCGGATGAGCAATCTATTACTGGTTGGAAACATGTGTTTTTCTGGTTCTACAAATAGTAAAATTTGATAGAAATGATACAATACTACTTAGTAAAGAAAGCAATTTGTCTGCCTTTTATTTTACAAGGAAATAACAAATACAAATATGTATTACCATATATTCATTCACAGTTTGGACCTTGTACACCATTTCTGTTCCTCAAAAGTTATAGGTACTTTCATAAACTTCAATGCCAAGACTTTCACTCATGAAAGCTTTTCTTGCTTAGTTCTTAAAATAAATCGTTCAACATGGCTAGGAGAACAATTTTTAATGCAAAAAGAAATAAAATGATACTGTCAAGTAAACCTTAGTAGTGGTTGTCTTTGTAATGTGGACCTTAGTGATGGACAAGTAGAGCTATATGGATGCAACAACTAATAATACAAGCAACCAATGTTAACACACACTTATAAAATTCATACTAACATCTTTGGTATTTTTGAAATAAAAATAAAGGATGTGTCCATATATATTTTGTAGTAATAGCAAACTCTCGGTAATTTTAATCAACTTTAGTCTTAATTGATCTAAATCAGTTAACTTCAGAACATTTTTATTAGCACATACATATCACAATACATGCATTAAAGAGTGTTAACTTTACTTTTTTTTATCGAACCCAGATTTTCTCTACTGTCAGTACTTCAAGTCAATGTTTAAGTGTGTGTCTTTTGTGGATCATTTTTCTGCAAATGCACAAATAATGTTTCATGTCAATGTTTATGCTCAGCGTTCATGGACTAAAAAGGAATTTGAAACCATTCTATGGTCACATTCCCATCTTAAATATTATCTATACATAGAAAGGGAAACTTGATATCAAAAATTTCATAATGAAGGACTAATTAGCTATAAATTCACTACGATAGCCTAAATATATTGGTGTTGTGTTGTTTTTATAATAAAATATCATTTTTGAAACCAGTTTTTTTTTCTAGAAAATGTTGGATTTGATTGGGTTCATGTTTGATAACTAGACACACTAAGATTGCATTGACAGTCAAATCACCTTTCTTCATAACCTTGCACTGATATATCGATTACAAAACATAACTAAATGAAACAACAATAGAAAAATACTTAGAAGAAACAACAATTACCGAATTATAAAATGTATTACCGAATTATAAAATACACTTGCTGATGTGATATTCTACTATTTCATTATTATTTTCACGAGCTTGAAATATTTTCTTAGTTTCAGACTAGAAATTTGAAAGATAATATTTTGATTTTTAAACATTCGTATATTTTCCAACCAGTACGACTTCATTTAAGGCAGTATGGAAGATCCACACCCGCATTCGCAAATGTATGGATTACTCATGTTTAATATGTTCTTTTTATATGCAATTTTAATTACCATTTGCTGAATGGCTTCACATTTTTGTGCGTTCACAATATAAATAATTTTCCGACAGATGCGTTTACATGGTCACATGGAGTTATCTCACTGATACATATCTATATGCGTTATATTTTCAGCAAATGCATCATAATTTCAGTCACCAAACGAAGAAAAACAAATCTATGTAAACTATCTCTGTTATTTCATTCACTGCAGTATCCTAAAAATAAAAACTATCTCTGTTATTTCATTCACTGCAGCACATGCTATCTCTGTTATTATTCATTTTATGTGGTTTATTGTAGTTTATTATCCTTACTGTGGGCGTGTTACCAATGTTCCAGATAGTGCATTATTTATAAGATGCTTGGATGTTTTTTTGGGTAATAACTTCAATGTCTAGTTATTTTTTGATTACAACAGATAACCAATTTATACGTCAAAGATTGGAAACTTATTTGCCTTCATATGTCGAAAATGGAAAAAGACTGGGTTTTTTAAAGCAGGTGATAAAACCATGATTAACTTAATATGTGTTTTGAGAATTATAACATATAATCTAATATTAAAGCTCAATTTTTTTATTTGTTTTACTTTTTTCATAGAACTAGTATAGAGTACCGACAAGTAGCAATGAATTTTGTGAATGCTGCAAAGAGGAATGCAAGAAGTGTAGAAAAAATTTTATGCCCTTGCAAGGATTTTCGGAATCTTAGTCGTCATGATGAACAAATCATCGTTGAACATTTAATTATAAAAGGAATGGATCCTAAATACATGGGTGGTGTATGGTTTAACCATGGTGAAGAGATAAATGTAGAGAAGAAAACAAATACGTTTGATGTATATGATCTATTCAAGATGATTCACTATGAAGATGAAGATTTTTTGAATCAAGATTTTTTTGATGATGATAAAGATAATGTTAATTCTCAAAGAAAAGAGGATGAGTTACTCAAGAACTTGGAAGATGTAGAAACTCCATTATATCCTGGTTGCATAAATCACACAAAATTATTTGCTATCACCGTCTTGTATAATCTTAAATGTGAGACTGGCTTGTCTGATAGTGGGTTTGATAAGCTTTTAACTGTGCAACATTTATTTCTGCCGAAGGATAACGTACTTCCCAAAAACTTATATGAAGTAAAGAAATTTCTTAGAGCATTCGACATGGGTTTTGAAAAGATACATGCTTGTGAGAATGACTGTTGCCTTTACAGAAAAGAATACAAAGATTTAGAAAGTTGTCCAAAATGTGGTTCTTCAAGATGGAAGAAAAATCAAGATACTGAAGAGGTTATACAAGGTATTCCAGTTAAAGTATTGAGATACTTTCCAATAATTCCGAGATTTAGAAGAATGTATAGATCTCAAAAGATGGCAGAAGATTTAAGATGGCATTTTAATAATACAAGTAACGATGGAAAAATGCATCATCCCGTGGATTCTACGACATGGAAAATGGTGGATGAAAAGTATAAATCTTTTTCATCTGATCCACGCAATCCATTTTCCATGTTGAGTTCGAAATATAGTTGCTGGCCGGTGATGTTTGTGACATACAATCTCTCACCTATGTTGTGTATGAAGAAGGAAAATATTATGTTAACTTTACTTATTCCAGGCCCAAAGCAACCCGGGAATGATATTGATGTATATTTGGCGCCTTTGGTGGAAGACTTGCATCATTTGTGGTGTAATGGAGTTGATGCTTATGATGCATTTAGTAAAACTTTGTTTAAACTATATGCAATTTTGCTATAGACGATTAACGATTTTCCGGCTTATGGAAATCTTGATGGATGTCGTGTGAAGGGGGGAAAAGCTTGCCCATTATGTGGTGTCAATACCCATTCTCGTTGGTTGAATCATAGTCGAAAGAGCTTCTACATGGGTCATAGAAGATTTCTACCTGCTTCAGATTCACGGAGGAAACAAAAGGCATTGTTTGATAACACCATAGAGAAAGGTAGTGCTCCTAGAATACTAACCGGGAGAAACATTCATGCATTGTTGAAGGATTATCCAAATGATTTTGGAAAATAAAAAGAAGAGAAAAGTAAGAAGAGAAATTGTGTTTATGATACAGAAGATGAAGATGATAATACTAACGATTCTACAAAAATGGAGCTATCGAGGTGGAAAAAAAGATCAATTTTCTTTGATTTGCCTTATTGAAAGGTTAGTGGTTAGTTTATTTATTTTTCATTGTTTTAATAGAAGAAAAACCCAATAATGCGTTATAGTTTTGGTTTTCGCAGGAGCTTCCATTACGTCACAATATAGATGTGATGCATGCGGAGAAAAACATTGGTGAAAGCCTATTGGGCACGATGTTGCATGGTAATAAATCAAAAGATGGAACCAACTGTAGAAAGGATTTAGAGGATTAGGGAATTCGAAGTGAGCTTCATGCACAACCTCGTGGGAATAAAACATATCTTCCACCGGCTCCATACATGTTGTCAAAATCCGAGAGAAAAATATTTTGCAAAAGATTGTACGATTTCAAAGGACCAGATGGCTACTGTTCAAATTTGAAAAATCGGATTTCGTTGCAGGATTGCAAAATTAGCGGATTGAAGTCACATGATTACCATGTATTAATGCAACAGTTATTGCCAGTAGCATCGAGAGGATTAATGGCAAAGAAGGCAAGAAAAACAATAATTCGCTTATGTTCTTTTTTCAACAAATTATGTCAACGTGTTCTTGATAGAGAGAAGGTAGAACAAATCAATGTTGAGATTATTGAAGTTTTATGTGAGCTTGAAAAATATTTCCCACCATCTTTTTTTGATATAATGGTACATTTATCCATTCATCTTGGAAAAGAAGCACTAATGTGTGGACCGGTTCATTTTCGTTGGATGTACCCATTCGAAAGATACATGAAGACACTTAAAGACTATGTCAGAAACTATACACGACCAGAGGGATGTATTGCAGAATCCTATCTTGCAAAAGAACCCATGATGTTTTTCGATGAATTTTTGAAAAAATCAGGACATATAGAGGAGAAAGAAGCTCGAAATGAACATTAAGAAAGCAGTGTAATACTCGAGGGACGTTCGATTTCAATATCCAAGACAGTTAAACTGTCAGTTAATGACAAAGAAAGTGCTCATTTAGCCGTGTTAATGAATATGGCTGTGGTGGAACTATTTATAGAGTAAGTGTATGTTATATTGTTTTAATTATTTTGATGTGTTCTTAATGCTATATATAACTTATAATCAATTATTCAATACTAGTTTGCATTTGGAGGAATTAGAAAAGTCAGACCCACGCATGACAAAAAATGCGACCTTACTTTGGGAAACACATACAAAAAATTTTGTCGATTGGATTAAAAGAAAGGTTAGTTAGATTTCAAATATATTCTCTTTTGACTATTAATCTTACTATAAAATATACATACTAAATAAAATTTGTTGTAGATACCTATTACCTCCAAGGATCATGATGACATGTTAAGATGGATTGCTTTTGGTCCGAAGGATGATGCCATGTCTTACAACGGATATATCATCAATGAGCAACATTTTCATATAAAAGATGTAGGGAGAGAAACTCAGAATTGTGGGGTGACTTTTGATGTGACTACTATGCATAGAGAAAGTGCAAAAGATATGTCCCAAGTGGTTGATGTGGTCACTTACTATGGAATATTGACAAATATAATTTTATTAGATTATCATACGTTTTATATTCCAGTTTTTAAGTGTCGTTGGGCGTATAAAGGAAATGGAGTAAAAGTTGATGATGATGGGTTCACTCTTGTTAATTTACAGCAAGCATCGTTTTCACGAGATCCATACATACTTGCATCTCAAGCAAGAAAAGTATTTTATTCAAGAGAGAATGATGTTTCTAATTGGTATGTTGTAATGAAAGCACCATCAAGAAGTTTTAATGATTTAGAGGATCACGATTGCATCGAGGAAGATATCCAAGTCGTGGAAGATAACGAAATAACCGAAATGGATGATGAAGATGTTAGTTATGTTAGAGAGGATTGCAAAGGCATACTTGAGTAGATTATATGTTCTACTTGAGTAGATTATAAAATTTGTTGTACTATCATTTGAAAAATGTATTACAATCAAGTAGTTTCTTTTCCTTGTTTCATGACAGCTTTGACATTTACCACCTTTGTTCTGTCTACTACTCAAGAATCAAAACCTAGCATTAAACCTACATATATGTCATTTGAAGATGTATGGTCAGCTTCTGATTGAGGATATTCATTTCTACGCTAGCATGCATCATTAAATTTGTTCATTCCATCTCAAGTCTCCTTTTCACATCATTCTAACATTTAGAATCACATTCAAGAATGATTCCCTTCTCCTTGTACATTTACTTATTTTCTCTATGACTTATTTTATTCGTGCACAATGATTTGATAACATTTATTTTTTGTCTGACTCTATTTGGATTTGATATGTCAAATCAAATTTAATATTATGTTTATGTTGAATTTAATTCCATTCCTATGGGGAGGATGTTCCCTGTTGCATAATTGTCAAAAGATATCTTAATTGTCAAAAGAATCAGAACTCAGAAGACAGTGAGTGATAACCAGAGGATAGTGAAGGTAAGTGGGTAGTTAGTCTACATATGTGTTTTTGTGTACTGTGTTTGTGAGGGTTGTCTGACTGTCTGTAGGGTGAGTTGGGTTTGTGAATATGTTGTGTACTGTGTGCTTGTGTGAGTTGTGTGTGAGTTAGCATTGCTATGTTTTGTGTTTGTGAGAGGTTGCAAATTTTGTTGAGTGTGTTGTGCTTTTTTTTATTAGATGTTAGGTGCCTTCATTTGTAAATGCAAGTATAGAAAACATATTAATATACATTTACAGAAATTACATGTTTTGATTATTCCATTATTAAGTATTAATGTGATTATTTATAGAGTTTACATTACAGAGTTCATATACATGTATTAATAACTATTGTATTCAAGGTTACATAATAGATACTATTAACTGTCTTTTATATGAAGTATTCTCAAAATAAGTTACTGTTTTTTGTTTCATTTGCAGAAAAAAGATGCATTCAAGCTTTGTACGTACTCGCAACCAGAGAAAGGCTGATGAGGAATCTTAGAAGTATAAGTCAAAGCGGAAGTATAATCCAAAGAAAAAGGTTAAGATTCCAGCTGGTGCTTGCACCGACAGTGAAGAACCAACAGTCGACGCTAAGAAGCAAGCCATTGTTTGCAATGAAGACAAAGAACAAGAGCCACCTGTTACCCCCTCCGACCCAAATGAAGAAGAACTTCGCTCAGAAAATGAAATCCTTCCTGAACAAACTGATGATGCTAAGGGAGAAATTGGGAGAGCAAGTGAAGCTGAATCCAGAATTACATCTCGGAAAAGAGGCGGTAGAGGTCCAGCAAAAGCAAAAAGACTCCCGTTAAGCAGTCAAGATCGAATTGAAGTTGAGTTCAATGATATAGGTATACCAATAGGGAAAGGGTCAGTACATTTATCCTCTTTTCTTGGACCTCTTGTGCGGGAGCTGGTTCCATACACACTTGATGATTGGAGGAATCTAAGTGATGAGTTAAAAGTTGTTTTGTGGCAATCGATTCAGGTATGAGTTAAAAATTGTTTTTGTTGTTTATACATCTGCTTGCAAGTTGCTACATTGCTACATTGTTACATCACGTATTATAGTATTGGCTGAAAAAAATTGTTTGATGCATACATATGGCTGTTGTTTGATTTTAATATCATGTTTTCATGTATTGTTGCAGATTAGATTTAAAGTAGAAGAGGATTGGCAAAGAAAAGCTGTATTTCAACAAATGAGAATAATTTGGAGATCGTCAAAAAGTAAATTGGTTCGAAAATTAAATAAAGTGGAGAACGAAGAGGAAAGACTAAAACTGAAATCTATCAACATCAAAAGCATGAATGAATGGAGAAGGTTTGTGAAGGCAAAAACAAGTCCGGAGTTTAAGGTAACACTATTCACTATTTTATTTGCTAGAACACTTTAAAAGTTAATGATTGGGATCCAATAACACATATGGTTATTTGCACAGCAGAGTTGATTATCATTTTCAAAAGAACAATTTTATTATCTAATAACACATATGGTTTTGTTTTAGTCTCAAAAAAAAGAAAACATTTTGCATAAAAAAAAAGAATACATATGGTTTTGTATTGTGTTATCTTGCATTAAAAAAAATTATTGGATTTGTTTTCATCTTGCATTGGAATTTTCAACTAGTTTGCTATAGGATTTCATTTCCTGGCTTTTGCGTTTCGTTTTCTGTTTTACATTGCTGTTGCATTTCATACTTCAACAAGCTTGCATTGCATATATCCAAAAACAAAAATAAAACAAAAAACATTGCATTGCATCTTAGATTTTAGTTTTCATTTTTACATATCTGTTTCTTGTGCTCACTGTTTTCACTTGATATTATGTTCACTGTTTTATTTCATTTGTCTTTTAGTTTCTGATACATTGAATTTTCCTCTACTACAAGCAATTGTTTTCAAAGTTTTTGTTCTCTATTTACAAAACAAAATATCCATGTTTCTTCTTTACATTGCCTTTATCAAACACTTCTCAAACAACTTCTCTCTGTCACTCTTCACTTCCTCAACCAAGCTGTCATTATCCTATAACAATATATGAACTTCTCTCTGTCACTCTTCACTTTCTCAAACAACGAAGCTGCCATTATCCTATAACAATATATCAACAATATGTCTTTCTATTTTACAGAAACGAAGTGAGAAATATTCGGCCCTTAGGGATGAACAACTTCCACACACAACTGGTCATAAGAGAATGGCTAGATTGACCGAAGACATGGTTAGTTAATTAAGTATAGCTTTATTTAATATTATTTTATACCCGTCCGGTTTTTTATTTAATGTTATCCTAAATTTAGAAAAAAGAAAGTCCAAGTCCATCGTCCATAACTAGAGCTGATGTTTGGATTAAATCTCACATATAAAAAATGGCGAACCGGTGACCGCGAAAGCTGGAAATGCTATTGTAAATTTTTTAATTTTATCTGTATATAAAAAATTGTCCGAAACTACGATAATTTTACCATTGTACATTATCTATTTGTATTTATTTATGTAGGAGGAGATTAAAAAATTTGGTAGCCTATCACATTCCGGTTCGTCACATAATGTCAGTGGAGATGCTCTTGTACATGTACTCGAACAAGATAAACCAGGACGGTTAAGGGAATTGGGAAGGGATTGCACTTTAACCAAGCTAGATGTGGCCCAGGCTAAAGATAAACAAGTATCGCAGTGTCGAGAGGAAATAGCAGAAATGAAGAGTATGCTGCAGGTTCTGATGAACCAGAAGGTAAACTATTAAAAGTAATTTATATATGTAAAATAAAAAATTCAAAGCGCCATATAATTTAAAATACTAAAAAGAACAAATTTATTCTCTCTCACAAACTTATTATATGTTCTCTGCCATTTTCTGTATGGTCATTTTAATTTTAGCAAACTTATTAGATTAACTGATCAAAGTCCATTTAGTAGTTTTCGATAGTCAATTAAACGCATACATTACATTTAATTGAGTGCATTTAAGATTACAATATCCTGATATTAGAGCTTTGCTGCAGGGTGTAGAAAGTTCGAAAAGGAGCACATCTGAATTAGTAAAAATAATAATTATATTACTCAAGAAATAACATTTAGATTTTAAATTTTGATCCAGTGATTGCTATAATTTTTGGTTGAATAATTGCAGAGCAATGACGATGTATGTTCGATGTTGAATTGGGATGGAAACTGTAAAGTTGTTGCCAATGGGAGGGTGTTGTCCAGGGACCCAACTGCGGTTGTCAATGGCATTCGTCTTGGACCAAATGCTGTGAGCGTTATTGTAGATATCGTGGACAAACCAGATACTTATTTATGGAGGCCTACACCTAAAATGACAGTATTAGCAGACACTGTGAATAAGGTAGTAGCTTGGCCATCAACTTGCATTAAGATGGCGCTGCGAGTAAATTTGAACGACGTCAGTACGGTAAATTTTACACTTCTCATACTAAACTGTTGAATTACACTTCTCATTGAAACATACTAAAGTTTTAGTTTTAGTTTTTAGATATTAGTACCCCAAATTAATCCATTTGAATAATTTTTTTATATTAACAGCACTGTCCATAATATTATGGTTGGAATTACACTTCTCATTTTATAACCTGTGAATGAATTGCTAAGTAATTTGCTAAGTAGAAATTTATTTGTTTGTTAAAATAAACCATCTTTATATTTATTTGTTTATTAAAATTACACTTCTCATTTTATAACCTATGAATGATTTGCTAAGTAATTTGCTAAGTAGAAATTTATTTGTTTGTTAAAATAAACCATCTTTATATTTATTTGTTTGTTAAAATTACACTTCTCATTTTTAGAGTAACAGCACTGTCCAAGACGACAAATGCAAGGTTTATGGTTGTAATGAGGGTGAAGGGGTAGTTGCCGAAGGAAGAGTCTACTCCAGAGAGCCACAATATGTTGTTAATGGTATTCCGCTCGGTCCGTCTGCCGTTGTGATTTCGGTCGACAAAGTAATAAATAAAGATGCTTATTTGTGGCGACCCACATGTGATATGTAGTGCATAGGAGATGCAGTTGGTAGGAAAGTAGCATGGCCAAAATTAAAAGTTGAAGTTGATAAATAAAATGGAAATGACAGTGTAAATTGTGCGACTTCTCCCATGAAATCTACACCCTTGGTCATGAAGAAATCAGAGCATGTAAGTATTAATTTTCAAAATTGAAGAAATTACTTGTGTATGAAAGTTTATTTATTATGTGTATGTATATATTCTGCATAATAATCTCTTTTTTTCCAGCCAATTGCAAAGTTGACAAAAGATAGCAAATGCCAGTTGATCGATTTGGGTGGAACAAACGTAGTGGCTGAAGGAACTGTTGCATCAACTGATCCGATATCGATGGTCCATAGTCGTATATTGGGACTTAATGCTGTAAAAGTTTGGGTTGATATTGTGAGAGATGCAAATGCAGAGCTATGGAGACCAACATCGGAGTTGACGTGCATGGAAGATGCACTTGGCGTTCCCATAGCTTGGCCAACGGAAAAAGTCATTATGAAAACAAACTAAAAGGTATATAACTTGTTCATCATAAATGTTTTCAAACTTTGATTCTAATACCCTGACAATATCCCTAGATAATCGACTATAAAAATTAGTTATATTACTCAATAAATATTGGTGTAGAGCTAGAGTTTGTGTGGCTGTTGATAGTGGATGGAACAGAGTTTGTGTGGCTGAAGTGTTGAATTTATATAACCAATTTTAACACATTCACCGTATACTAATAAAGGTTACTGGAGCCTGGTACAACTTTGATAGAAAAGTATATCCCTAGTTGATGTAACAGAACCAGTTTTAACACCTTCAGTGTACTCACTGCGTAGCCTGATAAGCTATCACATTATCAACAACATATTGTTCTAGCAATAATACAATACTTTGGTAAATTAACTACCAGCTTGTATTCAACATCCACCAACACAGTGAAACTACGTTGCCCCAACTGTAGGTGCTATGAGCCAACCTGGTCGCGTTGCTCGCTACAACTAAGGCAAACACACGTTCATTCTTTAACATATCTAAACCCCTAGTAGTTAGTTAAATATCATTTTACACTTAAGCACTGAATGGTCACAATCTGCCACATGATAAAGACATTTATCTTTGTCATAAGTTCATCTGCTAATGTGCAAGCTTAGTGCACTGACTTCACAAATATGATGTAAAAGTTGTTGGACCATTACAATGTGCTCACATCAGTGGTTAATATGCAGAGGCATATTTGTTTGAAGTATTATAGTCTAAGGACTTCTATATTTGTCCATTTTTGATCATTGATACCTTTACCTCACAAATATTTAGTAACATGATTATTATTGTTTACAGGTAGATAGACGTTTGTGAAGAATTCAAGCAGCAACACTGGTTTTTGGTATGGTAGCAGCACATGTATGTAGTTAGGTTGATTAAAACTGTTATGAAACTAGTATGTATGGTAGCAACACTACTTTAGCTGCATGTACTATTATGAAACTATTTATGGTAGTTTGGTTGTGTAAACGTATGGTTAACCTTTTGTCTTGACACTAATGTTATGGCATAGTGGTGATTATGTAATTGCTTTTGTTTGTGTTATTGTGGTTCATTGAATGTGTTATTTTTGAATGTGTATGTGTTTATATATTACGTTATTGTATAAGTTTTGAAGTAATTGAATTGGAGGCGAAATCAGATGCAGTCGTGGAACAACAGGCAATAAAATCGAAACATACGGTAGCGGAGAAAAATGGCCACCAAAAATAGTAACTCAGCAATTATAGTAACTCAGACAATCTCCATGGCGTTAAAAAAACGCTGCAAAAAATAATAATAAGTGCAACAAAAAAATAAGATAGTAAACGACACCTTTTCGGTGGCGTTTCTTAAACGCTGTAAAAAAGATCTTTAGTAACGTTTAAAAAACGCTGCCAAAAATTCATTATAGTGGCGTTAAAATAAATGCAACAAAAAATCATGGATTTTTAGTCGCATGTTTTCTAGCGGCGTTTATCAAAACGCCACCAAAACTTTTTGTAGCGTTTTTGTGCGCCACTAAAAATAAAATTTCTTGTAGTGAAGAATTTAAAAATTTATGATTTAATTAATGAGAATAATAACTAGAATGATATTTAATAATGTTAATTTAAGGCAATTGATAATTATCTAACGTAATTTCAATAAATTGAAATAATTGTAAACATAATTTTTTTTATAAATTGTAAATAAGGAAATAATTTAAATGTTATATTAATTGGTGAGAAAATATATGTAATTAATTATAATTGGATGAAATCAGTGTTGTGTAAGTATTTATAACATTTGTTTGTAAATAATAAAACCATGAATATGGTTAAATTAAGTAAAAGGTGACCAATTGTTATATGTTACTTATTTATTTAAGTTGTTGAATTAAATTGGAAATCAATTGCAATTAGATGTAATTAAATATTACGATAATGGAAATTAAGATGAAATTAGAGAATATTAATGTATAAAATATAAACCAATGTTAACTATGCCCATAGAGTAATGATTGATTGAATAAAAAGATTGAAATCAAATTAAATCAATTTATTGGAATTAAGTTATAATTAATTGGATTTAATTACTGTTGAAATTGAACACTGTAATTAATGTAACATTTAACACTAAATTAATTTGTCAATTTGTTTTAAATTATTGTAAATGTCCAAGTAATCAAAAATGATGAAATTTGTTGGTTATTAAATTTGAAATTAAAAAGTGATTTAATCAATTTAATATTAATTTATTTAATTAACGAGAAAATAGCCATTTTGGCTATTGTCTTGGATTTCGACGAAACTAGTTTAATCGGATCTGTAATAATATATTATTGTAAGATTTCAAGTTTCGTAGCGATCGGACTTGTCGTTTGATCGTACGGACTCGAAAAGCGTAGAAATCAATTTAATTGAATTCAATTTGAAATAAGCTGATTTTAAAGCTAAGTTCTTCATACGATGGAATTAAGATTTGAAACCTGTTCCATTGAGTTTAAAAATATCGAAAACATCTATTTTGATATATGGAATGACACACTTTCGTTTCGGAGACGGAACGGGCTTTTCGGGTCATAATTGTCGTTTGTACCGATTCGATATGTGTTTATTTTCTTATCGGGCTTTGTTAATACAAATAGTCTTGTTTCGCAAACCCTAGCAGTCATTTTCTTATTCTGTACGTATATAAACTTATGTCTATGTGACGACCCTGAATTTTTGACATTGGAAATCAGAATATTTAATTGATTTTAAATATCTGGAAGTTAGTTTAATTTGAAATTCAAATATTGGAATGAATTTGGCAATTAAATTTTCGAATTTAATTTATTGAAATTGGAAGAATATTGTATCTTCAGTTTTAAGCTGATTAAAAATATTTTTCAAGGCTTAGAAAATTCATATTTATGATACTGAAGGTAATGGAACTTTCAGAATTGAATTTGAAACTGTTTTGTTCAGTTTTGAAATTTTATCGTTTAAATCGATATTTAAAAATAGCCTTCTGAGGCACAGTCTCGGAATTCGACGAAACTAGTTTCATTGGATTCGTAATATTGTATTATTATCGGATTTTAAATTTCGTAGTGATTGGAGTTGTTGTGTGAGCATATAATATATAAACACGTTGAAATTTATATCGAATTCAATTTAATAACTGGTCAAATATATCTCCATCGGTTGTCTTCCTTTCCCTATCACAACTTTATCCTGTCACTGTAGCAGCAGAGGACCATGCAGCCTTCCTTTCAAAATCATGTTCCCTCTTTTAAAAACATTACGCGATTGTCAGAAGCACGTTGCTGAAAAGAAATAAACAAGATAGAATCATTTCCCTTCTCCTTTATATAGATTCAAAAATATACTGTCTTCGTTCAAAAATCAATCCATGGCCGCTGATTAAAAATTTCCGTTCTTTCTCTTCCTATCTCAAATGGCCGGCGAAATTTGTTTCTCTCCTCCTTCTAATTCCAATTTGTGAAAACCCAAATCGAAATAAAAAGAAAAGAAAGGAGTGAACGAAATCGAAGCGGGGGAGGCAGCTCAACTCGATCGTTGTGAACCGCGCTCGCATTGGGCGCTCAGTCGAGATGGATTATCGCGATCAACTCGCGACTATGGAAGCGCTTGGTGATGAGGTGATGGCAGCGATTTGCGTGGCGTAGGGCTCGACGTTGGAGAGGTGGCAACTGCGAGTTCGAGGAAAAATCGGAGGCTGGTGGGAAGTTCGCAACTCGCGATTTGGGGATTCGAGCTCAATTTGGTTTGAACGTTGTTTGTGGGAAGTGTGATGCTCGGGTTCGTTTCCGATGGAGGTCGCAGTCTTCGATGGTGGTTTCTGGAAATGGTGATCGAAGCAGTGATGACTCGGGGGGAGTATTCGAGTGTGCAACGGTGACTTTGGGGGTATGGTTTCCTTTTTCGTATTTGTATAAATTTACTTATATAAGCAGTAAGATAGAAATTTTATTCCAGTATTTTCTATAGTGAAAATATACATGTAAAGCAGAAAAAGGAAATTTACTTTTATTAACAGTAAGTTAAAATTTTGTTTTTTTCCTGTTTTTCAATTTAAAATTTATATATAAGTGTATTTGTAAAAATAATAATAGAATATATATATATATATAACCCAGTAATTGATTTTTACAGTAAGATTTACTAAACCATTTCTATTTTAATATATATATACACACATATATGTTAGAAAGAGATTTTATTTCACTTGAATTTCATAAATATACGTATGCAGTAAAACAGGAAATATATATATTCACACACACATAGGATTTTGGGATATAAGAGTTAAAATAAAAATTAGATTTTTACATCTATATAGATTTTTATAAGTATATATGTAGTTCTAAAAGGAAATTCAAGATACATATGTGTTTAAAGGAGAATTTGTTTAAATTGAATTATTAAATGCTAATTAATTGATTGATGATTTAAAATGTTAATAAATCGTAAATTGTTTATACAAGGTCTAATACAATGAAGAAATAGTCGGAATGGAAATGGATTGCAAAACAAAAGCAAAGGTGAGATCTTCTCACTCAAATTTGTTGCCTAGTTAACTTAAATTCTGGATGTGTTTGGATGAATTGGATAATTTATCTATTGACGATATTAGATATAGTAAGATATATATATATATATATATATATATATATATCTGGAGTTGTTGATTTCCCGCATTATATAGCGGATGAGACCCTATGCACCGCATAATAGCGGATGATATTTTATAAATCCCATATACCGCGATATTCCACCTCGAAGTGGAATGGGTATTTAATTGTTGTGCTAACATCTGTGGATGTAGGGAAATAGGTTGGAGGGATCCAACTGGATTCCTCAAATTGTATGAATTTGTTTCATATGTTATATGAATTTGTTTCATATGTTGTGTGATGATTTATTGATAATCTGTGAATGATTATATTGATGATTGAATTTGTTGAAGGCTATAATTTAGCCGAATGTATTTTTGGTATCGTTGGATACCAGAAATAAATAAAATTGGATTTTTGAGATTAAAAGTAGGAAATTTTAAGTGAATCCCTTTTGAAAGAATTAGGTGAATTTAAAGGAAGGAATTTAAAAAGCATAAAGTTGATTTTTGGAATCTTATCGAATTATTTCCAGAATATGAGAAAAGATTTTAATAAATGGGTTTTGAATAGTATTGTTCCAAAGTTGAAGAATTTATTTTGAAAAAATTGGATTTTAAATAGTTTGGAAAGAATAAAGGGACTTATTTAAAAGGTGATAAATTTCTAGAAATCAATTGGATAAATGATTTGTTATTTGAAAATAAATCTTTGGGAAATCGATATGAAAATTTATTTGGTGTTGAATGAAAATGGATTTTGTGTTGAAATAAATTTGGAAATCAATTTGTAAAATGATTTGGTATTTGGAAATAAATTTAGAAATAAATTTGCAAATGGTTTGTTATTTGGAAATTAACTTAGAAATCAATTTGCAAATGTTCTGTTCTATTGAAAATAGACTTGGGAATCAATTTGTAAAATTGATTTAGTATTTGAAATAAATGGAAGAATCAATTTGAAATTTGATTCGGTGTTGAAATAAATTAGAAATCAATTTGGAATTTGATTTGGTGTTTGAAAGTGAATATTTGGAAATTTAAATTCACAATGGAATTTATAAAGAAAAAGGGAAATAAATAATATCGGGAATTTTATTCCGCGAGTGAAAATGTGATTTGAAATTGGTTTTCAAAGTGATGAAGTGTGGAAAATATATATCTTGCAAAGATATTCTGAAATTTAATAATTTGGGAAAATTATGTAGATTGGTTGATTGTTGTGAATGTTGTTTGATAGTTAAATAACCGACTATCAATATTTGCCTTCGAAATGGCATTTGAATTTGTTTTTAAAAACAAGCGCTCATTATTCGGTTTAGCCGGGAGAGGACTTTGTGTCATATAACCCATTCCGAATAGTGATACGACGTAAATGGATAGCATTTGAAGACCGGTGTTAAAGACCGGGTGTTTTGCGAGAACGATAGGATAACCTATTGATTGTCTCTGCACCGAGTAGCTACGGTATAGAGATTCTCTATGTGATGGGAAGTCCGATCGGGATTGTGAATACCCGGATTGCAAGGGCTTCTTTGGAAGTGCCTTCGATTCTGTTCGAACCCGGAACAGATTTGTATGGTCGTATGTCTAACACTACACTTTGAGATATAAAGCAGATTTCTTTCAAATACATATCTGTTAGTGGCGGAGAATTTATTCTCTTAGCTTAACACCCTTCTTGAGACGTACGAGCTCAGAGGTTATGTAGTTGAAGGTTATCAGTAATATACTCCCAATTTGGTAGTGTGGCATGCTAAGTGTTGCTGTGTGTTGATGGTCATTTGTTGATCATTTGTTGATCAAAGCAAGGCTTTCGTGTAAAGCGTAGCTTTGTGGACGAGACCTCATCGGACCTCACACCCTGGAAATGGTCGAAACAGGAAAATGCGGCAAGGTTATGAGGGTCTCACCCTTTAGGGTATGTCATTTCCTTCTGGAAAAAGGTGGTATCATGGTATGGAGCCCAGATATTTTACCTGTGTTGTTGCTCCAATCTCATTTACTGTGTGATTGTTTCTTTGTGATCGAGGGCCCTTAGATAAAGGTCGCAAACGACCGGGGGATGGCATACTCGTGTGTGGAGTTATCTAGTTACAGCTTCATTGCACCAGAAGCGTAAGGTAACTCGGCCTTGTGTTGGCAGAGAGCTGGTTAAGTTCTCGGGACGTCCCTCCAGAGGCGTTCCTATGTGGCATAGGAAGTTCCTTAGCCTGACCATTTGTTGGAAAATCCAAAGAAGCAATACGAACCTTGTACGGTTTTAGTTGTATATCCTGCTATGGAATGTGGCGGTAACCTGCTATTGAACATAGTAGCTATAGTAGGCATACAATAATGGTTGTATGCTGGCTAAGATTAATATTATACTTTCGAAATGTTTTCCACACTAGGCACTAATGATAATATTAAAAAGATTTGTGTATCAAGCATGTTTGACTATCATAAGGAGAAATCTCCTCCAATTCTGCGTTTGCATTGTGTGTGTGGCGGGAGGCCTTATGGTAGTTTCACTTTCCAAAAGCATTGCGAATTTCTTTTATTTTCTTTGTGAAAATAACTGTTTTTGAGATCTCACACCAGTCCCACGACTGACCTGGAGTTTATTGTTCCCTTTCTAAACTCTGGGTGCCCATAATTTTCCACACGAGCAGCCTAGAATCATGTTATCGATTGGATCTGGATGGATTGCTTTGAAGATCTGGAGGCGAGCTGGATGGCGAGACGTATCACTTATACTAGAATTATTCCGCTGTGTATTATGTTATGTGGACAAGTTTATATAACTGTCCAGTGATGTGTGTTGTGGTTGTAAACTCTGATGATGTATTATATAAACCGATATAGTTCTTTGTTATAAAGATTATTCATTCATCTATTATATATTGTTCCGCTGCGAATGTGAGATTCTGATATTGTTTCTGTTTCTTTTTCTTTCTTTCTTCTTCTACCTCTTCTTTTTAACCCTAATGGTTCGGTTTTTCGGCATTCGATTGCGCGGCATTTGATACAGTGGACGTATTAATGTCGACTTTCGAGCGTCGAAAGATCGTATCATCACAAGTGGTATCAGAGCAATTGGTTAAGCGACAACCCTGGCTCTGTTGGGTGTTACTCATTAGAGATAGAGTCAGTAGTACTCTAGAATGAGTGTGAGTGTAATAATAGATATGAGCGCGTATTTGTTAGTGAATACAAAAAAATTTGTTTTATACTGTGTTGACTTATCAGTTGATTGTTTATAGATTCTGGTCGGTGCAGTTTGGCCAACTGTAATCGATAGGGGTTTCTAAACTCTTAAACAAGATAAACTGACACAGTATTGTTTTAAAATAGGGTAAATGAAATAATTTTACCCAAAACTATTTTTGTGTAGAAAAGAAATGATTTTCTATGAATTATTATTGTATATGGTTGCTTGGTTGTTAGAAAGTGATAATATTGAATTATTATCATTGTTATATGGAATTGAATAAGAAATAATGGTATAACCAAAGATTTAGAGATAAATTCATTTAACAAATGAAATTTATAAATATTAATTGAAAGGATAAGGAAATGAATTCATATACGAATGGGATTGGTAAATGTAAATTGTAAATGTGATTTATAATTTGAAATAGAATTCCAGAAAGATATTTGAAATAAATTCATTAATGGGAATGAAATTGGTAATGTGAATTTATAAATGAGTTTATAAATTGAGATGCTAGAGTAATTTTTGCAATACGGATTAAAGGATTTGGATTGAAATTTTAAAGGATTAAATTTCCTAATTTGGAAATGGTTTCCGAAAGTCTGGAAAATAATTATTTGAGAAGTATTTTTGAGTTGGATATGAAATCTGGTGGGGTTTGAAATTTATAAATATTTGGGAAGATATTTTGAAGGGACATAATTAATTTCAAAGTTAGTTTTGAAATGTGAGTAATTGTTAAAAAGACTCTGGAATTTCTTTAAAATGTTATGGAATGTAAATAAGTTTGATAACTTATAAAAATATTTGAAATTTGATTGGAATGAGATTCAAATTGAAAAGGAATGAATTTGTGAATGAACAAATGAGGTTACATTTGTAAATAAATGAATTGGAAATTGAAAAATGGAATGAGATTTGATTTGAATCAAGTTGAATAAAAATCCAAACTTGGAAAAATAAAATAAATAAAAATGGATTGAATTCAAGTAAACTAACTTGATAATTTATTAATTCATGAAATAATGAATTGGAAGTTGAATTAGTTAAATTAAAGTTGAGTTGTGAGCTAAATTTGGAAATAGTTTGAATTTGCATATAAATTCAAGTAAGTAGGAGAAAATAAATTGAAATTTCCTTGATAAAGATAAAGTAAATTCAGGATGAATTGAGCATGGAAATTTGAAA
This sequence comes from Allium fistulosum, assembly GCA_030737815.1. Taxonomy (NCBI): domain Eukaryota; kingdom Viridiplantae; phylum Streptophyta; class Magnoliopsida; order Asparagales; family Amaryllidaceae; genus Allium; species Allium fistulosum. The sequence goes on from CM060901.1 coordinate 921,609,548, forward strand.
TTTAAAAAGGATAAGTGAATATACTAATTGAATTAAATTAGTAGATGGAATGGATTTGATAAATGAAAAAAGTCGAATCAAAGATTTAAATTAGAAATTGTTTACAAGAAAAATGAACTTGAGTTTTGAGTTGAAATAACTTAAGCAATATTTGGATAAATGCTCCACTTAAGTAAAATTGTGAAATGGTTGTTGTCAATTTTTATTGAATGGTTTTCAATGAAATTTTTTTGATTAATGAAATACAAATTGAATTGAATGGAATCAATTGGAAAGGAAATGGAATTAAAATAAATTGAGTTAGTATCAATTTAAATTAGTTATAAACTAGAATGGATATTCTATTAACTGAATATTATTGAATTTGCATATAAATGGTTGTCGTTGACGCAAACGAGGTTATATAAAATTCTATGAGTTATTGAAAGAAAATAAAAATTGATTTTTGAATCAATTGAAATGGATATGAATTCGTTTTGCTTAAAAATGAATTGAATGTAAGGAACTGCCTTGTAAATCACTTGAATTGAATAGAAATGGTATTGTGAATTAGATGAAAGCGATTAAATTTGTATTGAAGTTTGATAAATTGCTAATGGAAATAATTTTGAGTGTATTGTTTACGAAAACTACTCGGTTGTTATTGAAAATAAGTGAAATGTAGATAAATTTCCTATATATGTTACTTACATGTTTAAATTGAGTAAGTACAGGTACATGGGGGCCCATTTGGCTGCATTTGGTTGTGCAAAATAGCTAAATAAATAAGCCGCTTTGCTTAAAATGCTAAATAAAGGTACGCCTACGCAATAAAAATAGGAAATATGAACTGTTTTTGTTTTTCCAACCGTATGGGTCGATGTATATATATTTATATCTCTTGTCAAATTGCAAAAGCTCCTCCGTACAAGGGAGACTCCGTCAAAAATTTTCAAAAATTTTGGGAGTTAGAAAAAATTTAGAATTTCTAAAAATATCAGTAACGACAAATGATTTAAAAAATTGTAAGCAAATAGAATTGAAAACTGAAGTATTGGAATTCATTTTGAATTGAATTCAAGTAAAACTGAAAAGGGAAATCTGAATGGAAATTGGGAAAAAGTATAGAAGTTTGAAATAAATTAATAATTGAAGCAAATGGATTTTATATGGAATTGGAATCCAATTTGAATAGAAGTAAATTAAAACCAAGTGGTATAGTGAAAGTAATAATATAAGGATATACAAAGTGCCTATATTGAACTTAAGAAATGAATGGAGAAAGTTCTTAAGTAAATTTGGTATTGGAAGTATACAGGTAATTTAAAAATAAGAGAAATTGGGATTTTGATTGCAGAAGATAAATAAAATTTCTCAACAAAAGGTATGTATTTAAAATTTCTGTATGAAATTTGATTGGGTTTTTGATCTAGCCACTTGGCTTTTTGTTTTTCTTTTGAGATTTGGGAGTCCGTAGGGACATTTTGTAGTTGTACCGGGCTAGCCGCGCAAAGGAGACGCTGGTGAAATTTTTTGAAAATTTAGAGAGTTAGAAAATTTTTGAGAAATTTTGGATAATTTAAATTTTGAATTTAAATTTGAATTTGAATTGTGAAGTAAAATAAAGTTGCTTGAAACTATGAAAATGTTTGGAAAATTAATAAGGATGATAGTGTGGTTATGATAAGAAGATTGGTTTGAGAATTTGATAAAACTGTTTGGTTTTGGGAAAATGATAAATGGGTTGAGGATCATTCTTCTTAACTTGTAATTTCGGGACGAAATTCTTTTAAGGGGGAAGAATGTGACGACCCTGAATTTTTGACATTGGAAATCAGAATATTTAATTGATTTTAAATATCTGGAAGTTAGTTTAATTTTAAATTCAAATATCAGAATGAATTTGGCAATTAAATTTTCGAATTTAATTTATTGAAATTGGATAAATATTGTATCCTCAGTTTTAAGTTGATTAAAAATATTTTTCAAGGCTTAGAAAATTCATATTTATGATACTGAAGGTAATGGAACTTTCAGAATTGAATTTGAAATTGTTTTGTTCAGTTTTGAAATTTTATCGTTTAAATCGATATTTAAAAATAGCCTTCCGAGGCACAGTCTCGGAATTCGACGAAACCAGTTTCATTGGATTCGTAATATTGTATTATTATCGGATTTTAAATTTTGTAGTGATTGGAGTTGTTGTGTGAACGTAGAATATATAAACGCATTGAAATTTATATCGAATTCAATTTAATAACTGGTCAAATATATCTCCATCGGCTGTCTTCCTTTGCCCATCACAACTTTATCCTATCACTGTAGTAGCAGAGGACCACGCAACCTTCCTTTCAAAATCATGTTCCCACTTTTAAAAACATTACGCAATTGTCAGAAGCACGTTGCTGAAAAGAAATAAACAAGATAGAATCATTTCCCTTCTCCTTTATACAGATTCAAAAATATACTGTCTTCGTTCAAAAATCAATCCATGGCCGCTGATTAAAAATTTTCGTTCTTTCTCTTCCTATCTCAAATGGCCGGCGAAATTTGTTTCTCTCCTCCTTCCAATTCCAATTTGTGAAAAACCAAATCGAAAAAAGAAAGAAAGAAAGGAGTGAACGAAATCGAAGCAGGGGAGGCAGCTCAACTCGATCGTTGTGAACCACGCTCGCGTGGGGCGCTCAGTCGAGATGGATTATCGCGATCAACTCGCGACTATGGAAGCGCGTTGGTGATGAGGTGATGGCAACGATTTGCGTGGCGTAGGGCACGACGTCGGAGAGGTGGCAACTGCGAGTTCGAGGCAAAATCGGAGGCTGGTGGGAAGTTGCAACTCGCGATTTGGGGATTCGAGCTCGATTTGGTTTGAACGTTGTTCGTAGGAAGTGTGATGCTCGGGTTCGTTTCCGATGGAGGTCGCAGTCTTCGATGGTGGTTTCTGGAAATGGTGATCGAAGCGGTGATGACTCGGGGGGAGTATTCGAGTGTGCTACGGTGACTTTGGGGGTATGGTTTCCTTTTTCGTATTTGTATAAATTTACTTATATAAGTAGTAAGATAGAAATTTTATTCCAGTATTTTCTATAGTGCAAATATACAAGTAAAGCAGAAAAAGGAAATTTACTTTTATTAACAGTAAGTTAACATTTTTTTTTCTGTTTTTCAATTTAAAATTCATATATAAGTGTATTTGTAAAAATAATAATAGAATATATATATATATAACCCAGTAATTGATTTTTACAGTAAGATTTACTAAACCATTTCTGTTTTAATATATATATATATATACATATATGTTAGAAAGAGATTTTATTTCACTAGAATTTAATAAATATACGTATGCAATAAAACATGAAATATATATATATATACATATATGATTTTGGGATATAAGAGTTAAAATAAAAATTAGATTTTTACATCTATATAGATTTTTATAAGTATATATGTAGTTCAAAAAGGAAATTAAAGATACATATGTGTTTAAAGGAGAATTTGTTTAAATTGAATTATTAAATGCTAATTAATTGATTGATGATTTAAAATGTTAATAAATCGTAAATTGTTTATACAAGGTCTAATACAATGAAGAAATAGTCGGAATGGAAATGATTGCAAAACGAAAGCAAAGGTGAGATCTTCTCACTCAAATTTGTTGCCTAGTTAACTTAAATTCTGGATATGTTTGGATGAATTGGATGATTTATCTATTGACGATATTAGATATAGTAAGATATATATATATATATATATATATATATATCTGGAGTTGTTGATTTCCCGCATTATATAGCGGATGAGACCCTATGCACCGCATAATAGCGGATGATATTTTATAAATCCCATATACCGCGATATTCCACCTCGAAATGGAATGGGTATTTAATTGTTTTGCTAACATCTGTGGATGCAGGGAAATAGGTTGGAGGGATCCAACTGGATTCCTCAAATTGTATGAATTTGTTTCATATGTTGTGTGATGATTTATTGATAATCTGTGAATGATTATATTGATGATTGAATTTGTTGAAGGCTATAATTTAGCCGAATGTATTTTTGGTATCGTTGGATACCAGAAATAAATAAAATTGGATTTTTGAGATTAAAAGTAGGAAATTTTAAGTGAATCCCTTTTGAAAGAATTAGGTGAATTTAAAGGAAGGAATTTAAAAAGCATAAAGTTGATTTTTGGAATCTTATCGAATTATTTCCAGAATATGAGAAAAGATTTTAATAAATGGGTTTTGAATAGTATTGTTCGAAAGTTGAAGAATTTATTTAAAAAAATTGGATTTTAAATAGTTTGGAAAGAATAAAGGGATTTATTTAAAAGGTGATAAATTTCTAGAAATCAATTTGATAAATGATTTGGTGTTTGAAAATAAATCTTTGGGAAATCGATATGAAAATTTATTTGGTGTTGAATGAAAATGGATTTTGTGTTGAAATAAATTTGGAAATCGATTTGTAAAATGATTTGGTATTTGGAAATAAATTCAGAAATAAATTTGCAAATGGTTTGTTATTTGGAAATAAACTTAGAAATCAATTTGCAAATGTTCTGTTCTATTGAAAATAGACTTGGGAATCAATTTGTAAAATTGATTTCGTATTTGAAATAAATGGAAGAATCAATTTGAAATTTGATTTGGTGTTGAAATAAATTAGAAATCAATTTGGAATTTGATTTGGTGTTTGAAAGTGAATATTTGGAAATTTAAATTCACAATGGAATTTATAAAGAAAAATGGAAATAAATAATATCGGGAATTTTATTCCGCGAGTGAAAATGTGATTTGAAATTGGTTTTCAAAGTGATGAAGTGTGGAAAATATATATCTTGCAAAGATATTCTGAAATTTAATAATTTGGGAAAATTATGTAGATTGGTTGATTGTTGCGAATGTTGTTTGATAGTTAAATAACCGACTATCAATATTTGCCTTCGAAATGGCATTTGAATTTGTTTTTAAAAACAAGCGCTCATTATTCGGTTTAGCCGGGAGAGGACTTTGTGTCATATAACCCATTCCGAATAGTGATACGACGTAAATGGATAGCATTTGAAGACCGGTGTTGAAGACCGGGTGTTTTGCGAGAACGATAGGATAACCTATTGATTGTCTCTGCACCGAGTAGCTACGGTATAGAGATTCCCTATGTGATGGGAAGTCCGATCGGGATTGTGAATACCCGGATTGCAAGGGCTTCTTTGGAAGTGCCTTCGATTCTGTTCGAACCCGAAACATATTTGTATGGTCGTATGTCTAACACTACACTTTGAGATATAAAGCAGATTTCTTTCAAATACATATTTGTTGGTAGCGGAGAATTTATTCTCTTAGCTTAACACCCTTCTCTAAGACATACGAGCTCAGAGGTTATGTAGTTGAAGGTTATCAGTAATATACTCCCAATTTGGTAGTGTGGCATGCTAAGTGTTGCTGTGTGTTGATGGTCATTTGTTGATCAAAGCAAGGCTTTCGTGTAAAGCGTAGCTTTGTGGACGAGACATCATCGGACCTCACAACCCGGAAATGGTTGAAACAAGAAAATGCGGCAAGGTTATGAGGGTCGCACCCTTTAGGGTATGTCATTTCCTTCTGGAAAAAGGTGGTATCATGGTATGGAGCCCAGATATTTTACCTGTGTGGTTGCTCCAATCTCATTTACTGTGTGATTGTTGCTTTGTGATCGAGGGCCCTCAGATAAAGGTCGCAAACGACCGGGGGATGGCATACTCGTGTGTGGAGTTATCTAGTTACAACTTCATTGCACCAGAAGCGTGAGGTAACTCAGGCTTGTGTTGGCAGAGAGCTGGTTAAGTTCTCGGGACGTCCCTCCAGAGGCGTTCCTATGTGGCATAGGAAGTTCCTTAGCCTGACCATTTGTTGGAAAATCCAAAGAAGCAATACGAACCTTGTACGGTTTTAGTTGTATAACCTGCTATGGAATGTGGCGGTAACCTGCTATTGAACATAGTAGCTATAGTAGGCATACAATAATGGTTGTATGCTGGCTAAGATTAATATTATACTTTCGAAATGTTTTCCACACTAGGCACTAATGATAATATTAAAAAGATTTGCGTATTAAGCATGTTTGACTATCATAAGGAGAAATCTCCTCCAATTCTGCGTTTGCATTGTGTATGTGGCGGGAGGCCTTACGGTAGTTTCACTTTCCAAAAGCATTGCGAATTTCTTTTATTTTCTTTGTGAAAATAACTTTTTTTGGGATCTCACACCAGTCCCACGACTGACCTGGAGTTTATTGTTCCCTTTCTAAACTCTGGGTGCCCATAATTTTCCACACGAGCAGCCTAGAATCATGTTATCGATTGGATCTGGATGGATTGCTTTGAAGATCTGGAGGCGAGCTGGATGGCGAGACGTATCACTTATACTAGAATTATTCCGCTGTGTATTATGTTATGTGGACAAGTTTATATAACTGTCCAGTGATGTGTGTTGTGGTTGTAAACTCTGATGATGTATTATATAAACCGATATAGTTCTTTGTTATAAAGATTATTCATTCATCTATTATATATTGTTCCGCTGCGAATGTGAGATTCTGATATTGTTTCTGTTTCTTTTTCTTTCTTTCTTCTTCTACCTCTTCTTTTTAACCCTAATGGTTCAGTTTTTCGGCATTCGATTGTGCGGCATTTGATACAGTGGACGTATTAATGTCGACTTTCGAGCGTCGAAAGATCGTATCAGCACAGTCTATCTCTTTCTTTTCAATGGCAGAAACAAATTCCAAATACAAACTCTAAATCCAATTTCAAATTCAAATCGAAAATCAAACTCCTCCAAACCCTATCATAGTATATACTGATTCGAAGCTCTCGGCGAGCGCAACTCAAATATTCTATTTTTTTTTGCAATCAAATCACTGTTTGATCAGAAATTGAGGTTGAACCTCAGCCATTCATATTAGGGTTTCAATTATTCAATGGTAGATCTGCGTCCTGGCGACGATCGGGGGACATGGGGTGATAGGGCTCGTCGAGGAGGTCTTGGGGATGTAGCCGCTCGTCTCAGGGATGCTCATCCTTGCCATGGTTGTCCTTGGTTCATTGGCGGTGGCGTAGTGGTCTGGGGTGGCCACAGGTGGTCGCGCCACCATGGATGAGTGCGGCACATGGTGAGGGAGGTCACTACAGTGGTGGATCGAGGCATAGGTGAGCGTAAGCGGTGCAAAAATCGATTGGAAGGCGGCGACTTCAACGTGGTTTCGAACGAGATGGCCAGTTAGGGTTTCACGCATGAAAACGTGCTGACTTGGTACGTGTTTTATTAATTAAACTATTTTATTTATTTTAATTTAAATCGTGTAATGTTCTAATATGCATAACTTTTACGTACGAGGTCAGATTTACGCGCGGTTTGTTCCGCTGCGATCGTATCAAAATTTCAAACATTTGATTTGGACGAATTCTGAGACTATTTAATTTTGGGCCTTATTTCAGATTTCAAATCGATTTGAAATCAAAGGTGAGTGTTTTAACCCACTCACAATTACTAAATTATCTTATGTTACTTAAATTAAATTTATGATGTGATTAGAAATTGATTGATTGATGTTTGGTATATTTAAATTTGTCATTCTAGTTAAATTGGACTTTTATTACATTTAATCATCGTTTAATTTAATATTGAATTTAATTGTTAATTTAATATCTATTAATGATAATCAGTTATCTATTGATGTTTATTGGTTGATTTGGGTGATGATTGTGATGTATGATTGATTGTTGATATTGGATGATTGGATGTTATATTTTTATATTGTTTTAACACTGCAAGTTCCCTATGGGTTGAAATGATACATACCCGAACAATCTATAGATTATGGATGTTATATTTTTATATTGTTTTAACACTGCAAGTTCCCTATGGGTTGAAATGATACATTTCCCTATGGGTTGAAATGATAAACCAGAGCGATTTTATGGACTTTGAATTTTATGTGGGATTGCGGGTTGAAATGATATATATCCGTAAATATAAAATATTTGCGGATTGAAATGATAAATATCTGTATCACTTGACTATAGGGTAGAAAATTATATACGGACACCGAATTGGTTAAATTAAATGATTTTTAATCCTTAATTTTTAAAGTCGGTTAAATGATATTTTGAAATAAAATATAATTTATATAAATTGAAATATTGTTGAAAATCCGAGTTTTAAATGTGAAATTGGAATTGGTTTAAATGAATTGTTTAAAGGACTTAAATTGAAATTTGAAAGCTGGACGTGGTCCAGATGTGTTGAAATGAAGGAAATAGTCTAGTTTGATATTAATTCATTTTAATTTAAATTGTGTAAAGAGATATTATTCTAAAAATCCTAATTATTAAGGTTTTCAAACTATTTAACAATTTTAATCTATTTTTAAACTATTTTAAACTATTTAATTAAATTAACCATTTAATTTATTTTAAATCTATTTTTATTTATTTTAAATCTATTTTGAATTATTTTAAATCTATTTTTATTTATTTTTAATCTATTTGAATTTATTTTAAATCTATTTTAATTTATTTTTAATTTATTTTAATTTATTTTAAATCTATTTTAATTTATTTTAAATCTATTTTAATTTATTTTAATTTATTTTAATTTATTTTAAATCTATTTAATCTATTTTAAATCTATTTAATCTATATTAAATCTATTTTGTGACGTCCCACCCCACATTAACAAAGAGTATTCTAGGTAATACCGTCTACTAATGCGAAGAATCGGGCTGGTTAGGAGCGACCATCTATAGCCTTATCTTAAATATCTATTGAATACGTCGATAAATGCTTTATATTTTTTTTCTAATTCAAGTGGATCGACATATCCAATAAATACTTAGTACAAAGCCATAGGTGGCTATAGGATCTATAAGAACAAAATACAACAACTCAAATGTAAAATACATCATAGAACAACTGATAATCAGATATATACATATATACAGATACATCATAGAGCATACAAAATGATACATCACATATGTGGTATGACGACCACAATATACATGAATCAAAACAATATACATATCAGAGTGGCAACAAAAAGGACTACAACAAAAAGGGAAGTAGAAAAGTCCATGCAGAAGTAGAATAGGCTAAGTCCATAAGGGTACCTAACCTGAAACACCTCGGTCCGACCTGAGTATAAAATACACGGGTTAGTTTAGCTAAACAAATCAGTTTAAAAGGATAATCGATAACATAAGCATAAGGTAAGGTGATAATCTTCTCAAGTGAGAAGGAATAATTCAAGGGTATATGGTTACTTCACATGGCACAATCAAGTAGGTATAGTAATTTCAAGTGATATGAGGATATCACTAAACAAGAATGCAACTCAAAGGCGATAAAACTTCATAACAAATCTCACAATAAATGCACGCCTCATCTCATTGGCGTATCACAAAACATCAAATATGGTTTAGGAGAAAAACATAACTCCAAAGAGGAGAAATCCCAAACCCGCCATATCGGCAAACTCAAAAGCATTCTCAAAAGAGAAAACATCATCTCAAAATACGCCATAAGGAAATCAAATATAAATCTCCAACATAGAAGAATATAATCCCAAATAAACGCCAAAAGGAAAATCTCAAATAATAACGCCAATAGACAAATCTCAAATAATAACGCCAAAGGCAAGTCTCATATAATGTCAGTGTAGGCAACTCAAATTCTCATAAGATAATCGCCATATATATATATATATATATATATATATATATATATATAACAGCTCGAATGGCCAACCATGAAAAAGGCAATACACTCGGGAAATCACAATACTCAATGAAATCATCTCAAAAGTTTTGCACGTGCTTTTGGCCAAAGCCTGCCAAGTACTGATCTCTCAAAATAGGTACCTCGCCCGAAGCCAAATACGTCACAATGACAAATATGCCGCAATAGCAAATACGCTGCAATGGAAAATGCTGCAATGGCAAACGTCTCGAAGACAAATACGCCGCATTGGCAAAAGCCACAATGGCAATAACCCGAAGGTCCAGTATTGGAAATACGCCATAATGGCAAATGAGTCACAAACTCTTGGATAGGAACCCGAACAGTGTTAACGTGCGTCCCATACCACACGTTCGCACTAAATGGTTTACTAACCGCTAGTAAATTTCACACTCAAAGTAGTACAAAGTTTACCTCATCTCATCGGTAAACTCGACCCGAAGGTCAAAACGATCAAACGGACAAGTCTTGAATTAACCAATAAGATAAACGCACGTGTCCCATACCACGTGTTTTACCAAACGATTTAATTCTCCTTCTCATTCACTCGAATAGTGCAAAAACGTGTAATTTATATTTAAAATAATTTACTTGAGAAAACAAGCTTTTAATACCAATTTTCGAAATCAATTTTGGAAACCGTATTTGAAAATTCCCTTATTATAGAGGATAGAGATTTTATATTTGAAAATACTTTAAAAATATCATATAATAATAATTTTAAATGCTCATTAATTTCGAAAATTATTTCAAAGAAGTTTGGAAAAATCCGCGCTCAAAAACGAATAAAAACGAAGAAAATCACTCAAACCGATATTCGAATTTAAATTCAAATTTAATTCAAAATTTGAATTTCAAATTCATCAAAACTTAGCTAGCTTATTGATAGACATCATAGCCCTCTAAACATTTTAGAAATATCACAAAAACATGAAGTAAAAGTCAAAAGTCGGATGGAAAAAGAACATAAAAATGCATAGGCAAAACAATACCCAGGTCTGAAATCTTCTCCGGGTTCAACTTTCGGACATAATTTCAAAGGCTTAATGACCTCAGAATGGTCTAAAATTTGATACACATAAATTAGAACAATTTTTCTATGAACAGAAAAAAGATTCACTGAATTCCGATATGAAATGCTAAAGATATGGAATCTCAAACATGGACTTAGGCCTTGTTGAATTCTTCCCAGGTCTAAAACCCTCTCGGGTTCAACTTACATACATGGAACAGGTGGCCAAACGACCTCTAATTGAACTGAAAGTTGGTGGGCACATAGTAGAATACTTCAGCTTTAAAAAAAAAGAACCAATGAATTCCGACTGGAAATGAAAAAGTTACGCTGTCCCAAACATGGACTCAGGCCATGTTTGCAACAGTTCAAAAACAAAAATGTACCCAGGCCTGAAAACCATATTGAGTTCAACTTATCGGCCTGAAACAGGGGAACAAATGACTTCATATTGAACTGAAAATTGGTATGCATATAGTAGAAAACTTTATCTTTCAAGCAAAAAAAGAATCGATGAATTCCAGCAAGAAATGAAAGAGATATGTTGTCTCAAACATGGACTAAGGCCATGTTTGCAGCAACTCAGAAAACAAAATGTGTACAGGTAAAAATCTGGGTTTGAATTGATTTTCTACCACTGTTTTGAACATCCAAATGACAATATTTTTCAACCAAAATTTGCAAAGATGAAGTTCAACATGCAAGCTACCAAATGTAAGAAATCCGGTAGTATTTCATTGCCGGAATCAAAAGTTACAGTCATTCAAAGAAGCAACAAAAATAGATTCAAACAGAAGAAAACTATGAACAGATAAACGATTATAGCGACTTATTTTGCACGGTTTCAAGCAATTGCAACTTTTTTTTTGCTAGATATGTGAGTTTATTCAACTCACCTTGCTGTTTGAATGCAAATACCCGGATTTATGAAGAAAGATTGAAGCTTTGGTGGAAGAATTAGTCTCTAGGAACCGGTACAGTAAAAAAGAAATAGCATGCAAAAGAAAATTTTCTATAAATTAGAAAATCATCTCTGAAATTAGGAATTGGATGAAATTAGGCGATTTTCTCCTAGGCTTATTTCCGTCCTTCTTCCCCCTGAAATTTTCTATCGCCTCAACTTCGTCTCCCCCGAAGCCGATCCACCCCCAACAATGGATAGCCCACCTCAACCTGGCCGACAAAACTCTCTGCCTCCGGAACCTCCGCCCCCACCTATTGAAGCTCCGCCTGGATTCAATACACTGTAGCCTAGTGGATCTGATAAGGTTAATCTGGATGGTTTTACTCCTGTGCATTCAAAAAAGTGGAAAAGACAGCATAAGCCTATGCAACAGACCTATACTACTAGATCTACCCCTACCAATCAGAATAGGAACAGCTTATGCAACAGACCTATACTACTAGATCTACCCCTACCAATCAGAATAGGAACCAACGGTCCTCTACCCCTCCACAACCCCAGACCAACCATATTTCGAACTATAGCAACCTTATCAATCCCAGTCAACCGGAGAACAGACCTATTCCAAATAAGTGGAACTTTTCTACCTCGACCAACAGGGCGTGGAACGAGGTAGTTAAAGGAAATAGCATCTCAGTAACCATTCCATTGAAGTACTACCAACCGCATGAAATGAATTCAATGAGACGTTCTAAAATGCTTGTAGAGGTTGTTTAAGATGCAAAAAAACAATGGGATAATGCTATCGTGATTTATGTAGTTGGCCCTAAACCATATTATCCATACTTTAGAGACTATATCATTAGAGTATGGAAGCCAGAAGATGATTTCACCATATACTCGAACGAGAATGGATTTTATGTTATCAAATTTAATTGTAAACAAGACTGTGAAAAAGTTATTGAAGGTGGCCTTTACTATTATAATAAGAAGTTAATGATGATGAAAAGATGGACTTTGGGAATGCTATTAAATAAGGAACTCCTCAATTCTATCCCGATCTGGATTCGATTCCCTAACCTACCTCTTGACTATTGGATGCAGGAACGTATCAGTCGCATTGCTTCAGTCCTTGGATCTTCTATTAAGCTAGACAAATTTACGGAAGTTTTTATTAAAATAGCTTATGTGAGAGTTCTAATTGAGAAAAATAACTTATTTGAATTCCCAAACAAGATCCCTATTATTACTTAAATGGATGAGATTATATAGCAAGAAGTCTGCTATGAATGGAAGCCATCTAAATGTGCAAATTGTTCAAGTTTTGGGCATAATGAAACGCACTGCCAATTCATCAAAGTATGGAAACCAAAAAATCCCTCAGAGAATTTGCAGAATAAATCTTATGATGACACAGATATGAATATTGACGTCAACTTCCAAAAAGAAAACAATGAGGTTATGAAGGCAGCTGATGCAAACAGAGAAGTACAAATGAACATATCAAACCAGGATGTTCACAACGAATTACATTGTAATAGTGAAATTATCAATTTAGTCAACCAAAGTAAATACAAAATTACAAATTTCCAGTCGAAAGGACATTCTTCGATTTATAATACAATTTATAAACAGAACTCTCAAAATGATAACGTGGACATGGAAATATACACAACAGATAACAACAAAAAGGTCACAACTTTTACAGATGATGTCATCCCAGACTTGCACAACCAACAAGGAGTGTTCCCCAGATGCTAAGAACCACGACACTAAAGCACAAGTGTTATCCAGAGCTAAACCCTCTCGAAAAACTAGATCAGAGGAGACCCGCTTCGAATTCAAGGCTACAAATACTACAGAAGTCATCGATAATCCTGCATGGAATGTGTTGGTAAATCAGTTGAAGGGGAAAAACAAAAGGACGAAAAAGCATAAGATAGCGGGTGTGGCTACTACCCAAGATGACAGTAGCATTCCTATCAATTCTAATTGATGGAGTTCCTTATTTGGAACATTAGGGGTATGAATGCCCCTGCAAAACAATTAGATATTCTTCATTTAATTAATAAGAATAAAATATCTTTTTTAGGTCTGCTAGAAAATAAATTATCTGAAGACAGTATAGAGAGATTTATAAGTAAACTTAGTAGTCATTGGAAATTCTCCCATAATATTTCCAACAATCAAAAAAGTAGAATTCTCATCATTTGGGATACACTTCAGTGGTCTGGCATAGTACTACATATTGGTGATCAATATATAAGTTGTATTTTACATAATGCATTTGGAGTTAGTATCATATGTACAACTGTCTATGCACATAATGATGAAATGAAGAGAAAAGGTCTTTGGAATTATCTTGTTCAGATGTCATCAAAATTTAATCTGCCATGGTTAATTGCTGGTGACTTCAACACTATTCTTTCTACTAATGACAGAATAAATAATGGATTATTTAACTCGATGGGGGATCAGGAATTCATTGACTACATCTCTTTATCTAATTTAGTGGAGCCTAACTTTACAGGTAATTTCTTTACATGGAGAAGAGGTCTTAATTTTTCCATTCATAGCAAAATAGACCGTGTGTTTGTTAATAAAATTTGGACTGATAGTTTTCATCAGTTTGGAATTCACTTTGGTAACCATTCTATTAGTGACCACTCCACTATTAATATCAGTTTTATGCCACACAATTCAAGTAAAAACAAATTACCTTTCTGATATAGCAACTCATGGCATCTTCAAGCTGGTTATAACTTGATTATTCATGAAACTCTCTCAAAAGATTTCCAAGGCAGTCCCCTTTATTCCCTCCTGTGCAGGCTGAAGGAGGCCAAAACTGCCATGAAAAATGGAGAAACAATAAACCCAACACTCAAAAAACTGACTCATTTAAAAGAGGAAGCTGACTATATTTACAATCTACTAGTTCAAAATCCTATGAAAACTAATTGATAAATCAACACAGTTGTGAGACCATCCAAATACATGATATTCTGAGGCAAACTGCAGATGAAAGAGATCAAAAAATGAAATTAAATTGGCTAGTCAAAGGGGATAAGCCAACTAATTTCTTCTTTAATAAAGTCAAGGTGACAAGTCCTAACCGGAGAAGCAATTTGATCCTTAATTCTAATGGTACTTGGTCTTCAGCATCAGGAAAAATTGCGACTGAAGCAATCACATATTTCTCTGTGTTGTTTTCTACAACAAAGGCCATACAACAATTCCCAGACATAGTATGTAAGAGGATCCTATCTGACAGTGCTAGAGATAACATGGGCAAGCCTTTCCAAATAGAGGAAATTAATAATGCAGTCCTCCAAATAAATGACAACAACTCCGTGGGCCCGGATGGCATCAATTCGAAATTCTTTAAATTGCATTGGGAGCAAATTAAAGACGATTTATGGAAGGCCATGAATGGAATTCTCCAGTCAGGTAAAATTATCAGAGAAATAAGTCATAATTTCATTTGTTTAATCCCAAAAATGCCAGAAGCCACTAATATGACTGATTTCAGACCAATAGCCCTGTGCAATGTCATTTATAAGATTTTAGCCAATATCTTGTGTAATCGCCTAAATCCTTATATGAATGACCTTATATCTTATAATCAGAATGCGTTTATCCCAGGGAGAGTTATAACTGAAAATTCGTTACTTGCCTATGAAATGGTCAGAGGTTTTAATAGGAAAAACTCAAACAACTTCTGCCTAAAAATTGATCTGCATAAGGCCTATGATAAAATTAGCAGAGAATTTATTCATCACATGCTGATTTCTATGGGATTCCCTATGCACTTTTCTAATCTCATTTACGAATGTATTTCTACCCCGACTTTTTCGGTGCTTACTGACGGTTCTCCTTATGGTTTTATTGAGAGTTCTAGAGGTTTAAGACAAGGCAATCCCCTATCGCCTTATCTATTTGCTGTAGCTATGGAATTTCTCACATTAAAACTAGATATGGAACATTTGAAAGGTAATATCATTCCAATCTACAAAACTGAGCCAGTGATCACTCATCTTCTCTACGCTGATGACATTTTGGTTTTAGCTAAGGCTACAACAGCAAATGCAGAATGTATAAAACATGTTTTTCAGATCTTAAGTACCTTAGCCGGGTTTGACTTAAATGAAAACAAGTCAACATTGTTTTTTAGCAAAGGGGCTAATAACAAACAATTCATTGACGACACATTGAATATCAAAATTGGAAATCTGTCAGTGTTATACTTAGGCATTCCACTATCCAATAATAAACTCAAAACCAGAGACTTTGGTTTTCTAATTGACAAAATCAATAAAAAAATTAGTCATTGGAAAAACAAATTGCTCAATATCAGTGGAAGGGTGGAATTAATAAAAACAGTGATACATCCACTGATCCAGTTTTGGTTACAATTCACTAATTTTCCAGCAGCAGTTATTCATAGATTAAACTCAATTTGTGCTAATTTTGTTTGGAAAACCAAGGCCCATAATTTAAATTGGGAGCATGTGTGCAAAACAAAGAAAGAAGGGGGCCTTGGTATCAGGAAAATAGAGGATCTTGCAAAAACCGTGACTCTTAAAATGATTTGGAATTTTATACAAGGCGAATCTGTATGGGCTAAGTGGATGCACAATAGATATTGCAGAAATTCTAACTTTTGGAATGCAGCATTTAATAATAATGCATCTTATTCATCGAAATCTATTTTAAAAGCAAGGCAATGGTGTAAAGGATTAGTTGACAGGAAAATTGTAAATGGTGATCAAACTGAAATATGGTCAGATCCTTGGATCAATGGTTATTCATTAATAGATTTATTTGGTGGCAACTCTATGTCTGTTAGCAGTAATAATCATATGAAACTATCAGCTTTAATATCAAATAATGCCTGGAAACATCACATGGATGAAATTCCCCTTCAAATTCAAAACACGGTAAAGACTATCAACATCCTAATCATATGCATATAGACTATTGGTGTTGGACCCCGGATAAAAATGGCCAATTCAGCAGTAAATCAGCATGGAACCACATCAGAACTAAACACAATGAATTAAACTGGGCCGATGTTATTTGGGATTCTAAGTGTGCACCCAAAATGTCAATATGTGGCTTATTAGCAAAGTTAAACAGATTGCATACAAAAGACAGAGTGAGTAAATGGAATAGTGTGATTGATAAGTTTTGTGTGTTATGAAGTAATCAAATAGAAGACAGAGATCATTTATTCTTCAATTGTTCTTACTCTAAGCATCTTCTTGAGGCAACTGTGAACAAGATTGACCCTAACTATAGCAACTCTGTGGATTTCAACCAAGGTTTGGATTACATATGCTCGAATAAATATAACAATACTTTACATAATAAACTCAGGAACATTGCCTTCACTACCATAATCTGGAATACATGGTGTGAGAGGAATAATCGTTTGTTTAAGGGTATTGAGCTACCAGTTCAAATCAGAATGACACACCTAAATCAAGACTGCAGGCAATTGATGCAGAACAACTTAGATAGAAGCAAAGTGAACAAGGAATTAGAACTTATCTTCGTGAATTTTGGAATCGTTGGAGATCCTAAGCAGAATTATCATCCTCCTTGATGCTGAGCTCGCGAACCTCCTCCAATTGTCAGAATGTTGACTGGCTTCTTCGTGAAAAATTTTGTTCTCGTCCGCCATTTTTTAAGTTTGTCATCTTCAATTTGGTAAAGTTTCTTTGACCTCTTCATGCTTTCTAGAAGATAATGAGCTGTCGATGGTAGAGACTTCTTCTTTTATTTGTTTATATGTTTTGAACCGGCATGTGTAGTGCTTTTACTTGCTGCCTTTTTGTTTTTTATTTTGTATGTTGTTTTGATTTATAGCCACAAGATGATCGTACAGATGGTTTTGAGTGTATTTTATTCTAACTACTCCTCCATCTGTTTGACATCTTGGTTGCAGGCTATCAGACAGTTGTAATGTTAATATATGGATATATGTACTCTTTTTCCTTACAAGGCACCCATTTAGGTTAGGAGGGTTGCAAGGTTTTAACAAGGCATATCATGGAAATATATGCCTTCTTTTCTTAATAAAGTACCTTTCTTCCAAAAAAAACTTGAAGTTTTGAGCTTGAATTTGGAAATTTGAGAGGTGGGTTATTGTTTTCAATTTTCTGGTTTGAGAAGGAAGAAGGAGGTAACAAAAATGAACGTACTACTATAGGTTTTCTTCTTTTCTCAATATCAGGTAAGAGTTAATGGGCTTATAGACCCAAAATTAAAAGAAAACAATATATGTTAAGCCAATTTAATTAACACAAAGCCAAATATATTCATATTTACACTATGTAATGGAACAAATGTTATTTTCTTTTAAATTCTCACACAACAAAGTATGTAAATTTACATACTTAAGAAATGAAATATTTTACACCATATAAAAAGATAAATTTTTATTTTTAAGACAATTTTATTATTAAAATCCTTTATTTTACAAAAATGCACTATTTTCACAATTAAATGCAAAAGTCTACATTTTTAACTTCTAAAATTCCACAAAAATTATTTTCTTACTCAGAAAAATATTACAAACCATCTTAAACTCAACTCTACAATTAAAACACATTTTTAAACCAATTTTCATCTTTTTATTTAAATAAACAACCTTTGAAAATCACATACTTCTTTTAAAAATTATTAAAAGAAGTAATTGGCAATAATTAATACAATTATTGCATTTTCTCTAAATAAAAATCATTTTCCAATCATTATTAACCCAAACAAATAAAATAAAGTTCCAAACTTTATTTTTCTCATTTTATTTCCAAAATTCATTTTTATTCCAAATAAACAATTATAAATCTCCAATTTTATTTTAATTTACAATATTAAATTATAACTACTGTTATAATTTAATATTAACAGGTAATCTCCAAACCAGGGTTGTTACAGACTCCCCCCTTGACAAAATTGCGTCCTCGCAATTTCTAGAGAAGTGTTTATATTAAACCTATTAATTTCATCAATCAAAAGGAAAAAGACAAGCTTGAAATAAAGAGATATTATCACCATCGCTATGCGAAGATAGAAAATTGGGATATGATCACTCGATAAACTCTCTAGTTTCCCAAGTGTAGTCATTGGGATTAACGGACCATTGAACTTTAACGAGCGGCACGTCCTTGTTTTGAAGGCGTCTCACCTCCGAAGCAAGCACACGAACAGGCTGCTGCAGATAGATAAGTCTGGTGAGATCTCAGGCTCTTGCAAATCAGAAGAATCGATAACAGAATCCGACTCTCGAAGACACTTCCGAAGCTGAGAGACGTGAAACACATCATGAATGCCAGATAGATGAGCTGGAAGTGAAACTCTATAAGCCACATGGCTAATACGTTCAGTAATAGGAAATGGTCCTATAAAGCGAGGAGCCAACTTCCCAGTCGTACTGAAACGCATAACCCCCTTTAGAGGAGAAACACGAATAAAGACAAGATCACCAATAGAGAACTCGAGAGGTTTCCTACGGTTGTCCGCGTATGATTTTTGGCAGCTCTGTACCTCTTTAATTCTCTGCCGAATAAGAATAATCTTTTCTGATGAATCACGAATAGGATCTGGGCCAAGAATAAGCTTCTCCTCAGATTCCAACCAATATGAAGGAGATCGACATGGCCTTCCGTATAAGGCTTTGAAAGGAGCCATGCCGATACTAGATTGAAAACTATTGTTGTAGGAGAATTCCACAAGAGGTAAGAAAATTCAACGAGAGGTGGTTTCTTCAAACGCCACCAAACTCAAACGACCTCATAAATGCAAGTCGTTGGATAATTGCACAAAGGCAAGACAAACTCAAGAAATGGATATTTATATTCCAATTTTACTAAACAAATATTTTTAAGGTTATCTGAATCCTTTCACTACATAATCAAATTCTCAAATTTCAACATTTGGAAAAAATTTCAAAACCTAAATCAAAAATCCAACTTAATCTCCAAACTCTTCATTTAAAGCGAATAAAATGCTTCACTCTTAAATTCTACCAAAATATATATATTAGTTTGAATCATATATTTATACTAAACATCAAATCAATTACGTTCACAAAATAGGTAGAATACATATTACTACAAAGAAAACAAGTAAATTTCAATTTCAGACCTGATGTAAAGAAAGCAAATTTTGACCTAAAAAACAACAAAATCAGAGAACCCTTATAAAATAAAAGTTGTTCTACTTAGTCTAAGCTTTCCAGCGATATAAAGATCATCAAAATCGAATTCACGGTTTGAACGTTATGCAAAATTTACTTCCAACTCAAATTTTATAATCTTAAAAGACATAAATGTTTATTCACTTTCAAACTTATTTTAGACAGAATAAAAAGCAAAATCTTCCAAAGTGGTAAAAAGAAAATTTATAGCTTTCAAAAATCTCTTTTATTTGCAAAATGTTTGAACTCATTTGGAGTTATAAATATCAAGTTATTGTTTTTTTAGCAAAGCACTTTTTCAAATTTAAACTTTCAAATCAATTTAAATTTTGAAATTTTCCCAAACCATTTAATTTCAAATTATATTTTCAAACAAGCTTTTGCAAAATCATTTATTAAATGATCTTCTTTTTCCTTGAAAAGCTAAGATATACTAAATTATGACCAATTCTATGAAATCTTCATAAAAGAAACAATTCATTAATTGGAAAAGTTTTCATTACTTTCCAAAATCTAGCATTAAAGCAATTAAATAAGAAAACCCATTTTGAAAGAGATAGCTAATCTCTTTCATTATCAAGAAATGATTGTTGATTATCCATAAAAATAAATTTTGGGATATATATATAAAGTTTAAAAATCATTCTCATAGTTAAAATGATTATACTACATAAATGGTTCATTTATCAAGACAATTCAAATTCACATTCCCACTTTGTCATAAAATTAAATTTCCAACTAATTATTAACATAAAACTAATTAAAGTTGATAAGCAATTCAAACTTATTTCCAAAAGAATTTTACAAATTCACACCAACAAATTTTTAATACAACCAAAATTCAAAACAAAACTAGCTCACAAAATGCCAAAATTCAAAATTAGCGTATCCAATTTCAAAATTTTCAAATATACAAGGGTGTTGCCACGCCATTGATTTATAGCGAATGACCCCGTCGATTGGCTGCAGAGTTGACCTAATGATCAAAACTGCTTCGCCACTCATCCAACACTGACTAGGGTAATGGCTGCATTACATAATCAAAACAAGATTTAATTTCTCAAACCATATTAATTTGTTCCTAAATTTTACTTATAAAAACTCAATTTATCGTGTCTGACTGTCTCATCATAGCATTAAGGAAAATCCTATCGATAACGTTGATCGGGCGTATCGACCATAATTCTTAAAGCACTCGATGGATAACCCAACACTAAAATCATTTTCTATAAAAATAAATACCTCATATATACTCTACAAAATATTCTTTGCTTATCATAAAAAAAAATCTAATTTCACTTTAAAACATATCTTCTATTTGAAAGATTTGAAAATTCAAATTGTTGCTTACACTCAAAATCAAAGAACACAAGAAGAATTCATCGAGATATTCCCAGAATACTCGATTCACAAGATTGACGACTAAGCTGGAGTGTTCACCAAACCGAATGGTATAATGAGCCACTCACAAGAACCATACGAGTGCGAAATGCGGTAAAAAGAATGCTATCCTCCGCAACTCGTACTGATGAAAATCGATGCAAGGTCAAGTTGAAAAAGATCCTAGCACCACTCAATAAAATAAATAAATCCTCAATCATAAGCAATAGATACTCGTTCTAATGGTTAACTTGTTAGGCTTGCAAAGATGGATGCAAAGCCTAAGAAAACCATCAGATTTCTAAGCAAAGATGACTGTGGTACCTCACGTTAAAGGCTGGACTGAATGGATTGCTTGGCTTCACGCTTCAGAAATTACTTCTAGGGTTTCTCATTTCCCTAGTGGACACACCCTTGGAGGGATGGCTAACAGGCTAAAAACCAGGAATGAGGTCAACACAAAACTCAATTGCCTGATTGGGTAGCGAACCCAAAACGGACTCACATATATCAACAAAATCACAAACAACTGGAATTCGAGATATATTATCATCATCATCATCTCGAAACTCAAGAACAAATAAAGATACTTCGGAATTATCATCAACCTTCCAAAGAACAAGAGACATCTAATCAGCCAATTTAGGATGCCTAAAATATAGGAGCCTTTCAAAACATAGGATTGGACTTGATAACAAGCAAGCTAATCCATCCCCAAAATCATATTAAACCCATGGTGATGACTAATGTGCAGATTTACACCGAAAGAAAAACCACAAAGATCAACACTAATATTGTCACACAACAAGCCAAGTATTGTGGATCCCCTCAATAGAATTCGCAATCCTCAAAGAAGTAACAAGATAAGAAACATCCAACGGTATCAACAAGCTCCTTTGATAAGAATGTGTGCCAAACACCCATATCGAAGAGAACTAGAATAAAATAATCACGATAAGGAATATTCATAGGATGAGATATCATTAATTCAATTATGGAATACTACAGAATTAAAATGCATACCTAGACATATTTCAAACTCTTATCTACCCCAAAAGGACACGAAAAGGTCAAAGGCACGATGATTAAAGAATTTGTAACTCTTGTACTATACTTGGATGTATCATAATATATGTTCATGTTCTGTGTTTATCGTATTTTGTTCTGAACTCGGCTCTGATACCAAGCTGTAACGCCCTACCCCGAGACCCACATTAACAAAGAGTATTACTAGGTAATACCGTCTGCTAATGCGGAGAATAGGGCTGGTTAGGAGCGACCATCTATAGCCTTGTCTTAAATATCTATTGAATACGTCGATAAATGCTCTATATTTTTTTTCTAATTCAAGTGGCTCGACATATCCAATAAATACTTAGTACAAAGCCATAGGTGGCTATAGGATCTATAAGAACAAAATACAATAACTCAAATGCAAAACACATCACAGAACAACTGATAATCAGATATATACATATATACAGATACATCACATATGTGGTATGACGACCATAATATACACGAATCAAAACAATATACATATCAAAGTGGCAACAAAAAGGACTACAACAAAAAGGGAAGCAGAAAAGTCCATGCGGAAGCAGAATAGGCTAAGTCCATAAGGGTACCTAACTTAAAACACCTCGGCCTGACCCGAGAATAAAATACACGGGTCATTCTAGCTAAACAAATCAGTTTAAGAGGATAATCGATAACATAAGCATAAGTCAAGGTGATAATCTTCTCAAGTAAGAAGGAATAATTCAAGGGTATATGGTTACTTCACATGACACAATCAAGCAGGTATAGTAATTTCAAGTGATATAAGGATATCACTAAACATGAATGCAACTCAAAGGCGATAAAACTTCATAACAAATCTCATAATAAAAGCACGCCTCATCTCATTGGCGTATCACAAAACATCAAATATGGTTTAGGAGAAATAATAACTCCAAAGAGGAGAAATCCCAAACCCGCCATATCGGCAAACTCAAAAGCATTCTCAAAAGAGAAAACATCATCTCAAAATACACCATTAGGCAATCAAATATAAATCTCCAACATAGGAGAATATAATCCCGAATAAACGCCAAAAGGCAAATCTCATATAATAACGCCTATAGGCAAATCTCAAATAATAACGCAAAAGGCAAATCTCATATAACGCCAGTGTAGGCAACTCAAATTACCATAAGGTAATTGCCATATATATATATATAAGTATGTA
This sequence comes from Allium fistulosum, assembly GCA_030737815.1. Taxonomy (NCBI): domain Eukaryota; kingdom Viridiplantae; phylum Streptophyta; class Magnoliopsida; order Asparagales; family Amaryllidaceae; genus Allium; species Allium fistulosum. The sequence goes on from CM060901.1 coordinate 921,633,037, forward strand.
TGTATAAAACAGCTCGAATGGCCAACCATGAAAAAGGCAATACACTCGGAAAATCACATTAATCAATGTAATCATCTCAAAAGTTTTGCACGTGCTTTTGGCCGAAGCCTGCCAAGTACTAATCTCTCAAAATAGGTATCTCGCCCGAAGGCAAATATGTCACAATGGAAAATACACTGCAATGGAAAATATGCTACAATGGCAAATGCTACAATGGCAAACGTCTCGAAGACAAATACGCCGCAATGGCAAACGCCGCAATGGCAATGACCCAAAGGTCCAGTGCTAGCAATACGCCGCAATGGAAAATGTGTCACAAACTCTCGGATAGGAACCCGAACAATGTTAATGTGCATCCCATGCCACTAGTTTGCATAAACGGTTTACTAACCGCTAGTAAAATTCACACTCAAAGCAGTAAAAAGTTTACCTCATCTCATCGGTAAACTCAACCCGAAGGTCAAAACAATCAAACGGACAAGTCAGGAATTAACCGATAAGATAAACGCACGTGTCTCATACCACGTGTTTTACCAAACCGTTTAATTCTCCTTTCATTCGCTCAAATAGTGCAAAAATGTGTAATTTATATTTAATATAATTTACTTGAGAAAACAAGCTTTTAAAACCAATTTTTGAAATCTACTTTTGAAAACCGTATTTGAAAATTCCCTTATTATAGAAATAGATTTTATATTTGAAAATACTTTAAAATATTATATAATAATAATTTTAAATGATCATTAATTTTAAAAATTATTTCAAAGAAGTTTGGAAATATCCGTGCTCGAAAACGAATAAAAACGATGAAAATCACTCAAACTGTTATTCGAATTTAAATTCAAATTAAATTCAAAACAATTCAAAATTTGAATTTCAAATTCATCAAAACTTGGCTAGCCTATTGATAGGCATCATATCCCTTAAAATATTTCAGAAATATCACAAAAACATGAAGTAAAAGTCAAAAGTCGGACGGAAAAAGAACATATATGCATAGGCAAAACAATACCCAGGTCTGAAATCTTCTCCGGGTTCAAATTTCGAACATAATTTGAAAGGCTTAATGACCCCGGAATGGTCTAAAATTTGATACACATAAAGTAGAACAATTTATCTATGAACTGGAAATAGGTTTATTGAATTCTGATATGAAATGCTAAAGATATGGAATCTCAAACATGGACTCAGGCCATGTTGAATTCTGCCCAGGTCTAAAATCCTCTCGGGTTCAACTTACAGACATAGAACAGGTTGCCAAACTACCTCTGATTGAATTGAAAATTGGTGTGCTCATAGTAGAATACTCCAGATTTCCAACAAAAAAAGAATCAATGAATTCCGATTGGAAATGAAAATGTTACGCTGTCCCAAACATGGACTCAGCACATGTTTGCAACAGTTCAAAAACAAATGTGGCCTGGCCTGAAAACCATCTTAGGTTCAAATTACAGGCCTGATATAGAGGACCAAATGACCTCATTTTGAGCTGAAAATTGGTCTGCATATATTATAAAAATTTATATTTCAAACAAAACAAGAATCGATGAATTCCAGAAAGAAGTGAAAGAGATATGCTGTTTCAAACATAGACTCAGGCCATGTTTGCAGCAACTCAACAAAATGTACAAGCAAAAATCTGGGTTTGAATTGATTTTCTACCACTGTTTTGAACATCCAAATGACAATATTTTTCAACCAAAATTTGCAAAGATGAAATTCAACATGCAAACTACCAAATACAAGAAATCGGGCATCATTTCGTTCCCGGAATCAAAAGTTACAGTCATTCAAAGAAGCAACAAAAATCAGATTCAAACAGAAGAAAACTATGAATAGATAAACGATTACAGTGACTTATTTTGCACAGTTTCAAGCAACTACAACTTTTCTTTTGCTAGATATGTGAGTTTATTCAACTCACCTTGCTATTTGAATGCAAATACCCGGACTTATGAAGAAAGATTGAAGCTTTGGTGGAAGAATTAATCTCTAGGAACCTGTATAGTAAAAAGAAATGGCATGCAAAAGAAAATTTTCTATAAATTAGAAAATCATCTCTGAAATTAGGAACTGGATGAAATTAAAAGGTTTGGAGTTAGATTACCTGTTGATTAACACTCTAGATTGAAAAAGTTTTTAATTTGTTGAGTTAACTTGAAGTTTTGAGCTTGAATTTGGAAATTTGAGAGGTGGGCTATTGTTTTCAGTTTTCTGGTTCGAGAAGGAAGGAGGTAACAAAAATGAACGTACTGGCTATAGATTTTCTTCTTTTCTCAATACCAGGTAAGAGTTAATGGGCTTATGGACCCAAAATTAAAAGAAAATAATATATGTTAAGCCAATTTAATTAACACAAAGCCAAATATATTCATACTTACACTATGTAATGGAACAAATGTTATTTTATTTTAAATTCTCACACAACAAAGTATGTAAATTTACATACTTAAGAAATTAAATATTTTATAGCATATAAAAAGATAAATTTTCACTTTTAAGACAATTCTATTATTAAAATCCTTTATTTTACAAAAATGCACTATTTTCACAATTAAATGCAAAAGTCTACATTTTTAACTTCTAAAACTCCACAAAAATTATTTTCTTACTTGGAAAAATATTAAAACCATCTTAAACTCAACTCTACAATTAAAACAAATTTTTAAACCAATTTCCATCTTTTTATTTAGATAAACAACCTTTGAAAATCACATATTTTTTTTAAAAATTATTAAAAGAAGTAATTTGCAATAATTAATACAATTATTGCATTTTCTCTAAATAAAAATCATTTTCCAATCATTATTAATCCAAAAAAATAAAATAAAGTTCCTAACTTTATTTTTCTCATTTTATTTCCAAAATTCATTTTTATTCCAAATAAACAATTATAAATCTCCAATTTTATTTTAACTTACAATATTAAATTATAACTACTGTTATAATTTAATATTAACAGGCAATCTCTAAACCAGGATTGTTACATATTTAATCTATTTAAACTATTATAAATTTATATAAACTATCTTAAATCGATTTAAAACTATGATAATCTATTTTTAAACTATTTTAAAGTATTTCAAACTATTTAAAATTTTTTTAACTATTTAAACTATTTATGACTATCTAAACTATTTTCTAAATTCTAGGCTATGTAAAGTGGGAGTGTTTATATTTAAATCCTTAATTTTAAAGTGAATATGATTAAATGATGTTATAACCTAAGTTGGGATTTAAATGATATTTTCTAGTGAAATGTCGTATTTGAGTAAATATGATGATTTTGAAATAAGTATGATTTCGAAAGTGAATATGATTTCGAAAGTAATATGGTTTTGAAAATATGATATTTTGATATCAATTATGAAGTTGATTATTATTTTTTGAAATTTAAAAGAACCATCTGGTGTGAAATAATTGTTTGGTTGTTAAAGAGACCGGGATCAGATATTGTCATACTCTCTGCCAATATCGGAAACCACTTTAACAACTGTGTACGTGGTGGAGAATCCAGAATGAAGTAGGATGGTTTGGTGTACGATTTTGTATGAGGTATTTATGTAGCCCTGACTCCCGTGAGTCCGCTTAGATGTGACTAAAACAGGAGCCATGCTGGGCCAAGTGAGTTCATTCCTCCTATTGGGCACATTTCTTCGATACCATATTTATTACTTTATGATTAATTTGGTGGCCACCCTTCGATTTTGATTATGGGACTGTGTTCTGAGGTGGGCGGTAGTAGATGCTATGCGTTACCACTAGTCCAAATCCGCAAATGGTAGAATCCTACCCTGGCATTGCCTCGAGTGCCGTGTTCACATGCCTCATCGCGCCTTCTACAAGTTTGGTTTGTACCATACCTATAAAGTGCCCTCTGATAGTCCTCTAGTTTATGGAGGAATTAAGGTACTATATAGACTATGGGAATATATAAAATGTGTTAAGGGGGATATGGGTAACGCCTTAACGCTATTTTAATACTTTACTGTATACACTATTATAATAGCGCATTGTACTATGTATGTAGATAGTTTAACGGATCCTTAGGAGATGGAAATCCCGGACATCTCTTAAGTTATTGCACTCATGTTGACACTGGATAGGAGATGTCAAACCCCGTAAACATCCCGACGCCGTTACACTCATATTTATTTACTATTTATTTAACTTACATAAGATCTTTTAGTTCTGACTCGAGTGTTTTGTCTTTTCAATTTGCTCGGGTCAGTCTGAGCTTTTCACTATATCGAAGACTGCTTTCTGGAGGATGAAGGTGGAGATTTGTATACTATATTATTTGTTTTAATTTTTTGCTGCATCACGTTGTTCCGCTGCATTATTTATTTATTATTGTTGTATGTACTCTGATTCTGTACTGTAAAGTGTAATCAAATATTATTTGTAAAACATCTTCATGAACTGTTTATTCGAGTTTTATATTTTGTCATTCCGCTGTGAGATTCTATGTTTGTTTTTCTTTCTTTCTCTGCTTTTCTTCTTTACCCCATAACAATCCTCCCTTTTTAATGGTTTGAGTCTGACATGTGAGGTTTATTGTCGATTTAAACTGTCCAAAAAGGTGGATCGTTACACCTTTACTTAGCATTTAAGTAAAGTATGAAATGACATGATTTGATTTGTGCTTTTTTACTTTTCTTACTTACTTTTGCTAATTACTTTCTAGAAATTTCTAATTATGATTAGTAAAAGTAAACTTGTTTAGTTATCTAAAAATGTATGTACATATATATGTTAAAAAATGTTAGCAAAGGTTCAACAACGTTGCGATAACTTATATTAAACAAAATGTTGCTTTCGATAAAATGTTTGACGGTCACTTTTTGACGTTTTTGTTAAACTATTTATTTATGTAAACAAAAATCGAAAATAAGTTTCTTATCATCTCTAAATAATTAAAACAACTGTATTTGACTTATAAAACCATATTTAATAATATTAAAATCTAATTGTAAAAATACGACGTTGAAAGTGCAACGAAATTTGTAAATAATTATAAAACAAGTACAATATATTTATAAAACTTTTATCAATCAATTATTATTATTTTATAAAAAATAAAAAAAAGAATTATTTATCATTTAAAGCAAAAATTGAATGTATATCCAATTTTATCGAAAAACAGCTTTTGTCACTTTTCGAAGAAAATCCAAACTTCTTGATTTATGTAATTCCATTCTAAAAATAAGTTTACCATTCTTAAAACATGATTATTTAAGCTTGAAAATTCTATATTTGAATATCTAAAATAAATTAAATATTCTAATTAAAAGTGATAAAATTACGGGTCGTTACATACTCACCCCTTAAAAGAATTTCGTCCTCGAAATTAAACCAAAACCCAAAACTCGATAATAATTACACAAAACAATCTTTAAACTCAATTCTATATGATATACACAGATCATCCATATGTGATATCTGATTTAATCTTTTATTTGAATCCACAACTTTGCTTCCGAACTAGTATTGATTCCTCGTTCCTCTAGCACGGACTCTGATCACGCTCTTTGATCGGAAACTTTTGTTTCCTTTACATAGCTCTCAACTATGACGGAAAAATTAAGTACCTAACCATAAACCCCAATGTTCGTCGTTAAGAATCGAGTGATAAATCCACTTTCGGGCCAGTGAGAACACCTTAAAGTTCTGTACTCGAATCTTAAACCAAAATCGTGTAATGAAATGATCTACGTATCTCGTATGTACTTATTAACATTTAAAAATTTTAATGAAAACTTTTCATAAAACTTTTATCTTTTATTTTTATAATGATATACTCACTTTAAATATTTATTTTCAAATATTTTTCTAAAAGTAAAACATTTCATCTTAAAGAAATCATTTCAATTTTAAAATATAACTTATCTTTTATTTTCCAAAATTACAATCAACTTCTCTCACTATAATATATTCCTTTTTAACCAACCTTGATATTAACTTATCAAATAATAATTCAAAATTATTCATTTAACTTAAGGAAAATTATATAGATCGAGTAACTCCAAAACAATACCAAGGAATTGGGTACTACCAATAGTATTCTATATCCCCTTAAATAGAAGGGTAATACTTAAGAGATGTGTTTGTCATTCGAACATATCCCTTGCCCATTTTTAGTTATTTTCGAGCTACTCAAACTAGTTACCATTTGAGATTTTTTTACTTTTTAAATTTCTTATTTGAAATTTCTTTTCAAAAGATCCATTAGAGATTATTTTGTTTAAAAAAACCATTTTATAAATCCATTTCATAAAATCATCTTATATTAACTTACTTCCTTTTAATATTTCATAATTCTTTTTATAAATACCCAAAATTTAGTTTCTCAAAATTTATATAACATATCTTTCATATTCATCTTTTTCAAAATCATTTTATTTGTGTAAAATACATTTTTATACAACATGCTTATTCATTATCTTATATAAATTCATTAACCTTAACTCTATATTATTTTTAGACAACTTATAGTCTATCGTGAAACTTAATTCATAAGATGTTCGTTTAATCAACAAATGGTAATAACTGAATTTTATTATTCCTTAATCATAAACTGACACATAAATATCTATATCTTTCAAAAGATATTCCTTTGTACTTAAAATATAATCCTTTTAAATTTCCAAAAGATTATGATAGGAGTTCTTAAAATTCCTTTTTATTACACATATATCTTTTACACTTGAAACAGAATATATCAACCCTAAAAGATTTTTCTTCTTTCTTTTTCTTTGCTTTCCTTTTATCCTTTTCCTTTATTTTCCTATCGTTACAAAGAACTACATAATGCCCTTCTTTACCGCATATGTAACAGAAGATGTCGGCATAAGATCCTAGTTTTAGTTTCTCTTTTGCCACTTTTTGTGCACGTATTCTTCATGCTTTCTTTGGATTAGCCCATAACTCGTCACCCGACATAAAATAAAAAATCTTGACCTAAATGATATACTATTATCAGAAGTTTCATACCATTAATTTCTTGACTTATCCAAATTACTTGATTCATACTTGTTTGGATTTGAACTTGCCTTGATTGTAAAATGATAAGAAGAATAATTTACCAAGCGTTCAATACCATTCGCCCAAGCCAACATATGATCGGTACTTAAAAGATTATCCCCACCACCACCAAACAGATCAGGACCTTGTTCTTGGAACTTCCCAAAAGGATAACATCTTATAAACTTTCCATATAACACGGATATTTATACTTTTGTATATATAAAATATACTTCTTTTAAAATGGTGTGTCGATTTGCCTTGTTTAAGTGTTTAGAAATCCCTATCAATAATGGTGATCAGCGCATCAACCAGAATCTGTAAACCACTCAACAGATAAATCAACACAAAACATTTTTTATATCAAATAACAGATACGCGCTCATATATATAATACTCTCAAACTCATTCTAGGGTGATACTAACCCTATCTCTAATGAGCACTACGCCATAGATGACCTTCTGCAACATTTTTGCAAGGTGTTGCTAGCTAAAATGTTGCGACAGCTATAAAATTTTGGTCCTACTGCAACGTTGTATTTTTGGTGTTACCTTAGCCATAAAAATGTGTTGCTCTAGCTAAACAAGTGTAACACGATGCAACATTTTTATATAGTGTTTCCATAGATATATTCTAATTAAAAAAATAAAAAAAAATTACACCTCAGCGATCCACACCACCATTTAAAACAAAATCTCAACCGTCAATTCACACCATTGATCCACACCTTACCAATTTCCATTTCCCGCTTTACTTTTCACTCACCCGCTTTCGTTTCTCACCCCCAATTTTCCAATCCCTAATTTTTATTCCGCCGACTTTAAAAAAAATGACGCCGCTCCGATCCATCTTCTTGAACCCGATACCGGCCTCCTTTCCTGCCATCCAGATGGTTCCATCATCGTCGACATCACGAACAATGACTCGAATCTCACACGCAAAATATCATCCTGTGCCATACCCAGAAGGTGCCACGCAGTGGATGCTCTGGTCTCTAGTGGAGACCTCGGCATATTCTTCCATTTACTTCAGATCAGTTCACTTAGAATCAGCATATTCTGCCTTTTACAATAATCAGCATATCACTTAGAATCACGTATACTCGGTTATAATCGATCTAATACTTGTATCTTTGCAACAGATTCAGTTTCAATTTATTTATTGATGTTGCGTTAAGTAATTACTTGTTTTACTTTTGCACTTCATGAATGCCTGCTCGTCATTTGATAAAAGGCCTCAACCAAAAATTTACATATATTTCTATAGGTGATGACATTCTGAATGCCAGAGCTTTATATTCCAAAAATATGGATATTGCATTGTTATCAGCTTTGTTTTGTGTTTTACCAAGTTCATTGCACATCATATAAATTTTGACTAGCACCTAATGAAACTTCACAAGGTGTGTATATGTGAACAAAACTAACTGTTAAGCTGCTTTGGACAATGTTACACTCGTTACAATATCCATGGCACTATATTTGAAAAAAAAACCCATGCTTAAGTATCAACATGTTGTTTCTGATATGTGCTCTCATTCATGGGTCAAAAGTAGTTTGTATGGACAACCTATTGCATTTTTGCGTGTTGATGTTCTTTCCCTGGTACTGTTATGACATGCAAATCAACCTCATGCATAGTTGCTAGCTGTTGATAATTAACTCTGTTGTGTTGTTTGTATGTAAGGGAAATGTATCCATGCCCACGCTGAAATACACATACTTTTTTATTCTTCCACAAATCATACGATATATACACTATATGCCCATGATGCTATTTGTTTGGACCACAAAGTAGGTTTCACATGCCTTCAAGTAGTGTTCTGAGAAGGAGGTGGTAGGAAAATTAACTTCTGTAGAACAAATGAAAATTGATAATCATCACTGGACCATTGCATCACTAATGTTCCTATAGCTAAGAATTTAAAGCCATTGAATTACCCATTTATTTGGAAGCAATGGACCTGATGTGCTAACCTGTTATAGGCCCACTATTATTGTGGTTTAGTGTGCAGCCTCGTACGGCTGATATGATATCTGTTTAATACCACAATAGACCCTTGCTGAAATATTACATGTAAACATTTATGAAAAGAGTCGAATGGTTAAGCCATGTGTGTCCGTATCGAAGAAACTCCTTAATGTTCAAATCCGAGTATAAACCTACATAGATGTCTCCTCATTGCTTCAGTCCATTGCTGCAGTCGGTGATTCTAAATGCATTCTTGGTTTCTATTTAATCATCTGCAGCAAGACTTGTTTTGTTCTGCTTGCACAAAATACTGCTTATTATTGCATGTTTATTACAGTGGTCCACTGAGTTGACATGTTTCATCCTACATACTGGGACCTATTTGCAGTAAAATCATATTAAATTCTAATGAGAATTGTCGACGTATACTATGATTTGTTAATTATTATATTATTTATTTAAGTTGGTACTTGTGGGCACTGGGTATCACCGAAAAGCTGATACATATGGAGACAGCTCGTTGTGTGCCACATGGAACTAATATCATAGCATATAACCTGCGTATTCGTATTACTAATCGGACTCCTATATGTCTTCTCTGTAGGATTGCAATGGGCTTCAGTCCAATAATTCATCAAATTTCAATGGTGTCCAACATATGAAATTGTCGAATGGTACTTTGCATCTTCATAATCAGGTTTGTCATGCTTCTCTATCATTTGGTCTTTTATTATTATAGTTATTATTTTATTTTTGGGTGAAATTCTGTGCTTATCAACCTAACGTAAAGTTACAGGAGCAAAATGGGATGAAACACTTCAAATACCATCTTTTTCCATGGGGCCAGAATCTGCTTTGAATAATTCGCCTGTATTTCATGCTTACCAATAGGTTTGTAACTCATAACCATCAAATTTTGTTTTCTTTATGACATGGATGTGGTTTTAGGCTGTCATATCCTAGTCCACATTTGATTGTGACTAATTTTCCTCATCTTATCAATGTTTTTTTTTCACGTTGAAGCTGCCACGATCTATTGAAGGAAATATTTTACAGCATCAAGTGGATGATTCAGCTCAAGCTAATAATACTATTGCTTCTAATGGTTCTGCAAAACCACGTGTACGTGCACGACGTGGCCAGGCAACTAATCCTCACAGCATTGCTGAACGGGTTAATGCATGTCTATATTCGTCAGTGTTGGTGTCTGTATAAATTGAAACTGCATATGTAATGAGTGAACTGAGTGATGTAGCGAAGAATATCTGTATATGTGAATATCAGTGTTATATATCATTGAATTGTAAAATAGTGGAGTCGGGAATTTGTACTATTTCAAATGTTGAAATAAAATATTTATTTAAATAAATTACTGTTTGAATATCAAATTCTGTGCAATAGCATTTTATTAAATAAATATTTATTTCTATTAAAAAATCAAATATGCTCTACATTGTGGGCCCCACAACTTCAGAAATTTAATATATATAGCAACTTTTTTGGAATGTTGCTAAAGATACCTATGGGTGTTGTCATAGACCCAAATAGGGTTCTATTGCAACAATATTACTTATGTTGCCTTAGATAGTCAAAATGTTGCCTTTGAGGTCTAAGGCAACGGCAAAAATTGCATCACCCTAAAAGTGTTGCCATAGACCTATGGCAACATTTTTCAGCCCTGAGCCAACATTTTTTTGTGTTGCAGAAGGCCATTTATGGCGTAGTGGAGTCACTCATTCTAGGGTATTTATAACCCTATCTATAATGAGTTTTACCCCCACCAAAGCCTAGGTGTTCACTCAACCTAAACTCTGATACCAAACGTAACGACCCGCTTTTCTATATAGTTCAAGACGACAATAATCCACACATGTCCAAATCAAACCGAAAAGAAGTGCGGATAGTTAAAGGTGAAAAAGAAAATAAAACAGAGTAAAAAAGAAAATAGAATCTCACACGAATGGAATAGCATATATTATTTCAATATAAAATCTTTACAGTGGAAAATTTTGAATACAATATCAAAGTCTAACCTGGATTCAGCGTGGACAGTTATAAACTCTCTATCCTTACAAATGCTGAAAAATAAAAGCAAATGCAATAGATGCAGCGGATAATAGAATATGTCTATACGTAGATAAAAGTATCCAGCTCTCCTTTGGAAACTCCAAGCGTCTTCAACTCAACCTGAAACTACTCGGATCTGACCCAAGTATTCAAATTACCCGTATCAGGCTTGATAAAGCAGCTTGATATATTCGAAATTGGATTAGGCTTTTCAACCATCCCAGCACCACCATGGCATACACTGGTACCTCGAATCTGATTTTACGGCCAGCCTCATGACTAACAAACAACCCTTTTTCTAAGGACATGTAAGGGTAAGAGTCTCTTGCTCATCACCAAACAGAAAGCGAGAACACCCTATCATGCTGCACACTCCAACACGAGGAGCATACCCCAACATGAGGGTAAGTGCCAGATCAGATCCGATCCCATTTCCTTCACACCAATTCTCGATTAAAAAGATGTTAAGTTCATATATGATTATCAATCATCAATCAATTTAATTCACCTTTTTATTCATTCATAAATATCTCTTAGAGATATATTCATTAAATTATTCCTTTATCTTTTTCAAAGTATGGAGTCATTAAGCCTCATTTTATCAAATAATCTGGTTAATTAAAACCTTTTTAAATCTTGGGATAATTTTAGATCATTTCATCTTTTATTTAGGAAAATATTTCTAAATCATTTATTTAATTCTTTAGCAAAGATTTTCCATTTCAAATCATGACTTTTAAATGGGTCAAAACGATGTTATTTAAGACATTATTTTCTATAAACCAAAATCAATTTATTTTAAGTGGAATTAAAATAATTCCAAATCATTTACTTACGTCTCATATTGGAAAACACTATTTTAGAGTATCCCGGCTTTTCCTTCGACATGTTCCATCCTTCGTCTAAGTCTCCTTGGATCTCACGGACGAAACACGTGTACTAGTCGTCTCCGTACACTCCTTTCATTTTTAGAAATGATTCATAAAACTTCCAAATCACTATTTAATACAATTAATTATTCTTTTAAAAACCATTTATAAAAGATATGAAAAAGAATGGTTAATTTTAAAATCAGATTTCACAAGTTATTGAAATTGCTTTAAAAATTGATGCGAACAAGTGTTGCAAACAGTGTATTGAAGCTTCTTTGATCAAAACAACATTTTTACTTCACACATGTTCATTTTTTCCAACTAAAACCACTTTTAAAACATTTTAAACGATTTATAAGATTTATTTCATATTTTTAAACATTTTAAAAATATATATTTAGAACATTTGCTACTTTGGCCACCGAACTGTTGAAGCGTGATTTTATCGAAAACTTTATTTGCTCATATTTTAAACTCTACTAAATGAAATCTTAATTTTTTTTGTCTTCATTTAAAAAATGGATATAATAGTCTGAAAAATTCATATCTCGAAGAATTCTGAGCTATATTCCATTTCGTATACTCATTTGAAATATTCGGTGTAAAATCGTGAACTATCGTTACGCGATGCACCTAGTTTTTGACTTGTTTTTCAATTTCTTTTCAAACTTCGTGAAAACACTTTTAAATGTTTATAAAACATTTCTAAACCATTTTAAACTCATTTTATATAATAGTTTCATATTTCAAACTCATTTTCCATTTCATTTGATATTATATTATTATAATATTATATTATTATAATATCATTTTCAACCTTTTTAGATATTTAAAAATCATTAATAGGTTAAATAATTTCCATACACATCTTTATATGGATTAAATTTCCATTTAATTAACTATGGTTAATTACTAACCATTTCTCTAATCATTTATCAAACCAAGTTATCAATCATATCACAACCATATAACCAATCATAATATCAACCAAGTTATCATCCAATATCAAACATTTAATCATCCAATATATTTAAACTTTCAAATCATTATACTTGGAATAATTTAGAGATTAATTAATAAAAATGTGAGTGCTCACCTTTATCTCTAACTAGTTCTTCCTACCAACATTATTTCAATCCAACACTTCACTTAAACTTTTATTATCTCCAACTAATCATCATCAACTCCATTCCCCCAATTTTTTAAGAAGGAATTCGACGGCACTTCTTTCCAATATTTTTACTCCGGAGCTTCTCGAACTCCTTGCTCATGACCATAGGACACCACCATCCTCTATTCATACCCAAAGCTTCGACCTCCTTGCTTGCTTACAGCCATCCCCTCCTCCATCCATCATTGCCCATGACCCAAGGGGATATCTCTCCATACTACATCATGTTCTACTTTTTAAGGCTAAAGCATGGTTTCTAGATGATATAAGAATTTTGGCAAAGTTTGGTGGAGTTTGGAATTGGTTTGGTATCATTTTAAGAAAGTTAGTAAGGAAAGAGAAGAGAAGAAGCCATTAAAACTCTATGGAAGAAAAATAAGAAAATAAAGAAGGAGATGTGTTTGGAATGAATGAAAATGAAGAGGTTATGCATGTGTATTTATAAGAAAAGTAAAAAGTGGTAATTTACCAAATTAACCCCCTACCAAATTACCAAAATACCCTTGGATATTTTCTTAAGCTTCACAACATCATTTTTCAACACTTACCATCACCACATCACATTGTACTTTGTCCCTTTACTTAGCATTTAAGTAAAGCATGAAATGACATGATTTGATTTGTGCTTTTTGACTTTTCTTACTTACTTTTGCTAGTTCCTTTTTAGAATTTTCTACTTATGATTAGTAAAAGTAAAACTTGTTTGGTTATTTAAAATGTGTGTGTGTGTATGTTGAAACATGTTAGCAAAGGTGCAACAATGTTGCGACAACTTATATTGAATAAAACGTTGATTTTCGATAAAATGTTTTATGGTCGCATTTTGACGTTTTTGTTAAACTATATATTTATGTAAAAAAAACTCGAAAATAAGTTTCTTATCATCTTTAAATAATTAAAACAAGTGTATTTGACTTATAAAACATATTTAATAATATTAAAATCCAATTGTAAAAATAAGGCGTTGATTTGTCAAAGTGTGATAAAATTTGTAAATCATTATAAAACGAGTACATATATACTTATAAAACTTTTATCAATTATCAAGTTATAACAATTTAAAAAATAATTGTTTATCATTTAAAAAAAATTGAATGTATTACCAATTTTATTGAAAACCGACTTTTGTCACTTTTCAACGAAAATCCAAACCTCTTGATTTTTGTAATTCCATTCTAAAAATATGTTTACCATTCATAAAACCTGATTATTTAAGCTTGAGAATTCTATATTTGAATATTTAAAATAAATATAATATTCCATTTAAAAGTGATAAAATGACGGATCGTTATAGTCGGATAATCGTCAAACGAAAATTTAAATAATTTCTAAATTAAAAATTATGAAAAAATCAAATAAATTAAATCAAAAATACATCAATGAAAATTGAGTCATTATAATAAAAATTAATTTTCTTATTATTTATTATTGCATAGAAATTTACTAAATGAATTCGCCGTTATTGTTTATTAATTAAAAGAAGTTATATAAGACCATTGAAATATTTAGTTAATATTCGATTCACAAATTATAACGACCCGGATTTTTAGCCATCGAATATTGGGCAATTAACTGATTTTAATTATTGGAATATTAACTTTTATTAGTCGAATAAATACATTTTCTGATATTTAAAATATCTGAATCTATATATTGATTGAAAACTATGTTTAAGTTTAAAATATAAATTCCGGATATGATAAATTATATATAGATATATAATTTACTCCACCATTAAAAATTTAAGATGAAAATATCCATACAAGTATATATAAATAAATATTTAAGCTTTATGATGTTTGATAATATATATAAGTATATATGCATACATATATGTATATATATGTCCATATGAAGTAATGTATATGAAAATTTGTATAAATGTAAATATATATATACACACACATATGTGATGACAAAATATACATAAGTACACATATATGTAGGTATATATGTGAGATAGTAAATAGGTAAGTATATACTCATGATAAAAATATAAATGTGTAAAATATATTCATACATATAAGTGAAAAAAAATATGATGAAAATATGTGTGTAAATAAATATGAAAATAATTGAATATGTAAGTATCCAACATGTAAACTTGTACATGGTAAAATGTAGGCACATAAGGATATATATATATATCAATACATATAAATGTGTATATATATATACACACACATAAGGGAACATTGTGATAAATGCACATTAAATCAAAGCCAAAAAACATAAAATCAAACACAAATATTAAATAAAATCAACATAAGAAATCAAATCAACATACAAAAGATCACATCAACTCATATATAATTAAATCAAAATAAAAAAATAAAAAAAATTATATAAAAAATGTGTGAAGCCTGTAACAAGCTTTAGCCCTGTTCCTACCTATTCTCTTATATATATATATATATATATATATATATACACACACACTGCCTTGGTTATTCACGTTTAACATTCTAGCTTAAAAAAATAAAAAATAAAGAAACAAAAAGAAGCTGCCGTTTTTAAAACCATAAAGAAGGCTAAGTACTCAAGCACAGGAAGCTGGGAGGTAGATGTTGCAAGCAGAGTGGTCATCTTGGTTTACAGGTGAGTGAGCACTTTGAAATTTGATTACTGGATATTACATAAGCTCATACAAATGTTGATTTTGAATGAAACAATGAAATGTAACAAGTGAATATGGGATGTTCTGTGAGTATGAACATGCTCTTATGGGTTCAACATGGTCAGACCTTCCAGAAAACAAAGTACTTCTTCTTCCTCTCCCTTGTTAATGTTAAATTTGATAAAACAGTAAATCTATCAACTTCAAAAAACAATAGATCAGTATCCATTTAGTTTTAGAATATGATTTCCAAAGGAAAGTTGTTCGTTTTTTAGTATATATCATTGTAAAATTTGTTTCATTGGGTTTCATGGAGTGCGCGAAGAGAAAACCTTTTTTACAGTAAGTGATTCTCATATAGTCGAAAATCGACTTACATAATTTTATGTTTTGATCATACAGTCAAAATCATTATTGGAAAATATGATTTTTTGGATGAGTTTAATGGTTTTTAAGACGTTGTGGTAGGAGAATTCTTGAGTTGATTGGAAATTAGGAGTTCGACAATTTTTGGCAGCGTGGTCGCCGTCGAGGTAAGCGTTGGGCGTGGAGGAAGGGTAGGCGGCGACACATCCTAGAAAGATGGTGTGGTAATTTTTAAGAGTTTGTGGTGGCTTGGCGAGGTCGTTTTAGGGTTTAGGGCCTGTTTGTGATAGGGTTAGGTTTTGAGTGAACTGCGGTGACGTGGGGGCAGCCGGAGGCTTGCGCACCAGGGGGAAAGGATGGGAGAGTTTGTGGCGGAGCTCTAAGTGAATTTTGGTGGTCGATGGTGAAGTGTAATGTCGTGGCGAGGTGATTGGGCTATGCTGCCTTCGTCCCAGTTTTGGGTAAAGGGGTTCGATTTTCATATGGGGGCTTGATCATGATTTCAGAAGGTGGACGTAGACGTAGGGACGTGGGTGAACTTGGAGGGGTAGTCGGCGACTCGAATGGGAGGTCGGCAGCTTCGTGTGCGTGCACATCTTCGTGCTCGGTTTGGTGCACGCGAGTGGAAGTGAAGGAATAAAGAAAGAGTACTAGAGGAAAAAGAGGAAAGTTTTAGAGTTTGGGCTGGGTGGACGTGGGCCGAAAGGAAAAGGAAAAGAAAGAAAAAAAGAAAAGGAAAAGGAAAAAGGAGAAAGAGAGAAAGAAAAAAAGGGAAAGAATAAAATGGAACTTATATATATATATATATGTATATATATATATATAAACTCTAATTCTATTGTCATTTTAAAATCCAAATCAACATGAAGATTTTGCATCTTAATCCTATTACCGGTATTATAAATCAGTGTTATGGATTCTTCCGTAATTTAAAATTTAATGATATTCATAATTAAAATGGGTAATTAATTATATTCTTATTTGACTTAAATCTTATGTAAATTAATAAATTAGATATTAAATAGAGTGTTTAATTTTAATTAACTAATAATAAATTGTCTCATAATTTCTTTAATTTATAATTATTTCGAATTAAAATATGAGTAGATGTGGCTTAATTTAAATTGATTAAATTCTGGTTGTGAAGAGTTAAATGTTAATTATTAATCATTAAAATTTACTACGATCTATGCTTGGCTTTATTATCCTTGGATATTTATTAAATTGTTCTTAACTGTGTCGTTAAGAAACCAAGCAAAGTTAAATGGTTAGAGTAAAACGTTGATATGTTTTAATAAATCCCCATATATGAATATTGCCACCCTGAATATGAATTGTTTATGAAAACGACTGGATCTTTTAAATTTTGCTATAGTTCGAAGAGACCGAGATCGTATATCGGTGTTATCCGGAACCACTTCGATTTAATAATCATTACGAACCGTTACGGTTTTGATTATAGAGTTTAATATGCTGGAATTGGATTAATTTTAACAAAATTCAACTATTTTAAATAAGTATTGTACTTTGACGCTATTATAATATTGATGGATTTCTGTAAAAGTGTTTGGTTATAATAAGATAAAAACTCGTCGTGTTTGTACGAGTTACCCTGGTTTTTCAAAGATTTTTATAACTTAAGTATTTCAAATTAAGTGGGTTTACTCACGCTGGTTTCCAACCTGACTCGGGTGTTACTTTATTGTAATGCTCGGGTCAGACCAAGTAGTATAGTTTTCAGGTTAGAATGCTTTTTGGAGCTCAGGAGACGAGCTGGATGGCAGAGACGTATTGCACGTATTTGTCTATATTCCGCTGTGTATTATGGGATGTGTATTCAGCATTTAGGGACAAGTTATTATAACTGCCCAGATTTATTTATTGACGTTTGTACTCTAATAACCTGTATGTATATTAACTGATACAGATTCTTTTGTATAAATGCTGTTATTGTATATTATATTTTGTTCCGCTTCGAATGTGAGATTCTGTGTTGTTTCTGTTTCTTCTTCTATCTTTTTTTCTTTCTAAAACCCTAACAACCTGGTATTTCCGACACTCGATTGCTCGGCACTCTATACAGTGAACGTATTAGTGTCGATTTTCGGGGGTCGAAAACGCCCGGTCGTTACATAAATCCAAATATTAAATTCACTATTCAAATATTTAATTCACAATTAGAATATTTAAATAATCTCTATATTTGAATTTAACTTTTAAACCTTAAAAAAATATTTCAATATTTAAGATTAATTAAATATTCAAAATCAAATGGCAAAATTTTGGATTGTTATATATTTTTTTCCCTTAAAAAAATTCCGTCCTCGAAATTCCCAAAAGGCAGAAAAATGTCTTAAAACCCTTAAGTTTTCCCAGTAAATTTGTTAAAATGGGTTATTAAATTTTAAAGTCTCTTAAAGTCGCGAAAAATTTCGACAACACCATCTTGCACGGCTCGATTGGAAAAACTATAAATCGCTACTACATGACCAACCAATAAAAGAAAACAAAAGCCCAAAAGCGGCATCCCATATCTGGGGCATAAAATCATCAACCAAAAACAAAAACATAAGCATGTATCTATTTGTCAAGTAAACCCACTCCACTTATGAAATCAAAATGTCAAACTAGCCTTTGCTTCCATATACCTACACCTTATTTACAAATGATACCCAACCATATAATTCATAGCCATATAATTTTGCATTTTCCATTCATACACAATATCAAATCCGATCGCTCACTCGATCATCCAATTTCACTTGCGAACTAGTATCACTCACCCGACCCCTCTAGTGCGGACTCTGGTCAGGTTATTTGATTAGAAATCTCCATTTTCCTTACATAGCCATATACTATGATAGAAAACTTCAGAAAATCAAAAATCCATAACACCGTCAAGAATCGAGTGAAAAATCCTAACTCGAAATAGTGTAAATTACCTTGAATCCGTGTATTTGAATATGGATCAAACCGTCATGCTAATGAAATGATCTACGCATAACTTACATATTTATTCCAATTGGTTTCTAAACTATACCAATTTCCTTTTTATTCGCATTCATTTGAAATCAAAATTTATTATACCAATAATATTTCATTTAATACTTGTTTGCGCCAAAATTGGTCACAAACACCCAACTGTTGCTGATTCACAATCACAGATCCCAGATGAATAGTATGCAAAGAATAAAGAATGAAGAACACTCAGAAAATTCAACAAATAACAGTAAACAACACATAATTTATAGTGGTTCGGCGATCTTGCCTACGTCCACCCTGAAGTTGATGACTTTATTGATGTTCACTTAATGATTTAAATCAATTACCGCAAATTACAGTGGATTATAGCTTTGAAATTCGAGTACAACAGTAGTGGTGAAGTGCAAAATAGAATCCAGCAGAGTCTGGATGCTTGAGAGTCGAAAGATCCCTCTTCTGTAGGCTTTAGGGCTCTATTTATAGGCGTAGGAGACTGATATCGCGCTCAAATTTTGGGAGACTCGTTCTGGCACGTGAGTGGGCCCACGCGATCGATCTCGTGGAGTTTCGACTCGATCTGTGATCGATACGAACCAATTTCGTATCGATCAAGATTTGGTCCAATGGAGTCGAAACTTGGTGTGAACATTCTTTAGATTGTATGTAGGCTCCTGTGAAAATTTCATAGCATTTGGACTGGTGGATTGTGAGATATGATCGATGCAACCTTGGGTTTTGCATAAGCTGTCAAGTTCGAATCCATAGCCTTCGCATCCATCTGATCGTATCAATTGTTGCACGTGTCCAGGTGATGACGTGGCGCACGACTTTCGAATCGATCCACGTTTTGCACCGAATTAACCGAGTCACTCCCACGCATATGCCTCGTTCGTATCGATCGCTCAGTACTAACTTCGTATCAATCGCTGGATGGTTCCTTCGTATCGATCATATGGCAGCTGATTTCATATCGATGAGAAGTTTTTAGGTCTATACGAAACAGACCCCCGCGTTACCTCCGATGGGTACGAAATGTGGTACATCTCGATGGATACGAATTGTGGTTCCATGATCGATACGAACAGTGGCTATGTAATGGATATGAATGTATTGATGCGAACGTGGGTTTCTTGGATACGAACAGATGAGCATTGCACGGGTACGATCTCATCGATTCGAAACCATGCACAGTAGATGGATGCGAAGCTCAACCGACACGAATAAGGCCCCTCTAGATCGATTCGAATAGTGTGGCCTCGGATGGGTTCGAACCTGATCAATTCGAACATAATCGAGTCGAACTTGATCGATTCGAAGTCGTACATTCCTGATGGATTCGAAATTGATGGATTCGAACAAACCAATACGATGGCCCTCTGATGGATATGAACGGCGTATCTTTCCTAACTTACATCGATCATATCTCCATCATATGAACTCTGGTTGACCTGAAATTTGGGATGCTGGCTTTCACGGCTTCGCTTGTCGTGTCTTGTCGATTGTAGCTTGATCCGGACTCGGACAAAATTCATCGATATCCATAGCGAAGCAGTGTATAACCGATCTTCAGGACGAACTATCTTTGGTTTTCGGTTAATCTTTCGGTATCACGGCCTTGCCAAAAGGCGGGATAACACTTGCCCCCCAAAACATGCTTTGCGATAGGAAGGTGTGTTTTGTAGTTCGATAAGTTGGATGGTCATATCCTGTTGATGACCTGCAAAGAAATTGATAGTCTTATCTGACCGCGAATGACGATCGTTCGGGATCGTATGTCATCCGAGGTAGTACATGACCGATCGTGGTTGGATGCTGTTCGCGGCGAATGGTGACCGTTCGCGGTCGGGGTGCCGTTCGAGGCGATTTGTGATCGTTCACGATCAGGTGCAGTTTGAGGCGAATTGTGACCATTCGCGGTCGTGTGTCGTTCGAGGCGAATTGTGACCGTTCGCGGTCGGATGCCGTTCGAGGCGAATTGCGATCATTCGCAATCGAGTGTCATTCGAGGTGAATTGTGACCGTTTGCGGTCGGGTGCCGTTCGAGGTGGATTGTGACAGTTCACGGTCCGGTGCTGTTCGAGGCGAATTGTGTGTGCCCGCGGGGGACTTAGTATCATTAATGTCAGATTTCATGTTCGAGTGAATCTCTGACTTGTTTGTCATGGCGGTTTATTGCCATCTCAGAGCATGTCTGAGGACCGTTCGCGATCCCTTACATGTGTAAGTGGCTTAGCCGTTATGGCATCACTAATGGCATACTTTTATTCAAAATGAGTTTTTCAACAGAAATGTCCAATAAAATCAAGTCCAAACATGAGAAATGGAAAATAAAAGCAAAACAGGGACGTCAAAGTGCAAACACCTACACTGTTGCGATTAGTAGTCGTATCAGGCATGCCTGAGGACCGTTCGCGGTCCTGTACATGTGTAAACGACTTAATCGCGTTGGTGTGGAGTTTGCTACTTATTCATCATTATCCCAATCAATTGATGACAAGTTGACGCCTCGACCCTGAGCCGTCCCCAGTAGGTGCAGGTGGTGGTCGCTCTCGTTCCACCGTTGTTGTTCCCCTTCTTACATACTACGATAGCAGACCATTCCGGATATGTCCCTCAACCTCATCCTTCAAGTGTCGGCAATCATTCGTGCTATGACCATTCAGCTCGTGGAACAAGCAGTACTTGTCTGACCTTCTTTCATTGTTGGTCGGATCCCTTCTCATTGGCTTTCGATAAGGAATCTGCCCCTTGGTGTCCTGGTAGATTCGCTCCAAAGTCTCATTCAACTCCGTATAAGAGGTGAATCTCGGTTCCTTTCGTGGTCACGTTGGTCCATCATCATTATCCTTGGCCTTTCGTTTCCCTCTGTTAGTTCCTGAATCTGTTTTAGGAGGATTTTCACCCTTGACTGCATAAACATCAACTCCTTCTCCTTCCTCTCTTTCAGCATTTGCATCCTCTAATCGTAAAAATCCTTCAGCCTCATGATAAAATTCTCCTAGATCCATAGGGGGATCCCTTGTTAAAAAATTCTTGACTATGCCATCAGCTATGCCAGATACAGCTGCCATCAAAACCATGGATGGATCGGGTCGATCCACCGATGTTGCCGCGGCATTGAATCACGTCAGAAAGTTCCTCAAAGACTCTCGAGTTCTTTGCTTCAGTGCTACCAAACTCATCACATTCTTGGGTCTTGAAATGTGAACCCTGAACTGCCTCATGAACATTTCAGTCAAATCGGTCCATGTTCCAATGGAGCCACTCTCCAGTTCTCGAAACCATAGCGCTGCAATGTCTGCCACGTACAATGGGAAGCACCTGGCCATGACCTCCTCCGATGCCCCCAGCACTTCCATGTGCCTCATGTACTTCGTCAGATGAACCGCAGGATTCGTCCTCCCACTATACATGTCCAATGTTGATAACTTGAATTCTAGTGGATTCCTGGCTTGCCTGATCGTAGGAGCAAAGGGACTCCTATTCACATCCTCCAAATCTCTATTCACTAGTCTGCCTCTCATGGCTCATCTGACCATCTCCGCCAATCTGTCACTATCTCCAAGTTATAGCCCTTGTCTATTGCTTCCGATTTGCCCCCCGAGTTCACGAGGGATTCCTGGAATCTGCTCTCCTGGCCGAGCATTCATTTCTCTGTCAATACCGCGTTGCGCAGTTCCACCTGGTACTCCGCCCGGGATTGGGTCAACATGCTCTGGGTAAGTGCCCCTAGTTCTAGGGCCGTGCCAGATGTACCTGCTCCATTCTGAATTCTGGTTGTTTCGTGCTCCCGATCCCTATCTCCAGCATCTCCTGCAGCTGCGTTCCACTGATTTTGTACTCCAACTTGTCCAACTTGTCGAAGTAGATTCTGCATCATCTCCTCTTGTCTCTTGAACATCGTTTCCATCTCATCCCTAGTGATGAAGATCGATATTTGATTCGCTCCTGAGGAAGCCTCCTGACTTCCTTCATGTTGACTTCTCTCTGCTCTTTGTCTTCTACTTGATTGCCTTGTCATAGCTTTTCAAATATGAATTCTTAAGCCTTCAAATTTAACTTCTAAGCGGAAGAATCCTGAGTTCAATTCTCAGTGAAAGCACCAAAATGTTTGCGCCAAAATTGGTCACAAACACCCAAGAGTTGATGATTCACAATCACAGATCCCAGATGAATAGTATGCAAAGAATAAAGAATGAAGAACACTCAGAAAATTCAACAGATAACAGTAAACAACACAGAATTTATAGTGGTTCGGCGATCTTGCCTACATCCACTCTGAAGTTGATGACTTTATTGATGTTCACTTAATGATTTCAATCAATTACCGCAAATTACAGTGGAATATAGCTTTGAAATTCGAGTACAGCAGTAGTGGTGAAGTGCAAAATAGAATCCGGCGGAGTCTGGATGCTTGAGAGTCGAAAGATCCCTCTTCTATAGGCTTTGGGGCTCTATTTATAGGCGTAGGAGGCTGATATCGCGCTCAAATTTTGGTAGACTCATTCTGGCATGTGAGTGGGCCCACACAATCGATCTCGTGGAGTTTCGACTCGATCTGTGATCGATACGAACCAATTTCGTATCCATCAAGATTTGGTCCAATGGAGTCGAAACTTGGTGTGAACATTCTTTAGCTTGTACGTAGGCTCCTATGAAAATTTCATAGTATTTGGACTGGTGGATTGTGAAATATGATCGATGCAACCTTGGGTATTGCATAAGCTGTCAAGTTCGAATCCATAGCCTTCGCATCCATCAGATCGTATCGATTATTGCACGTGTCCAGGTGATGACGTGGCGCATGACTTTCGAATCGATCCACGTTTTGCGCCGAATTAACCGAGCCACTCCCACACATATGCCTCGTTCGTATCGATCGCTCAGTACTAACTTCGTATCGATCGATGGATGGTTCCTTCATATCGATCATATGGCAGCTGATTTCGTATCGATGAGAAGTGTTTAGGTCGATACGAAACAGACCCCCGCGTTACCTCCGATGGGTACGAAATGTGGTACATCTCGATGGATATGAATTGTGGTTCCATGATCGATATGAACAGTGGCTATGTGATGGATATGAATGTATTGATGCGAACGTGGGTTTCTTAGATACGAACAGATGAGCATTGCACGGGTACGATCTCATCGATTCGAAACCATGCACAGTAGATGGATGCGAAGCTCAACCGACACGAATAAGGCCCCTCTAGATCGAATCGAACAGTGTGCTCGGATGCGTTCGAACCTGATCGATTCGAACATGATCGAGTCGAACTTGATCGATTCGAAGTCGTACATTCCTGATGGATTCGAACAGACCAATACGATGGCCCTCTGATGGATACGAACGGCGTATCTTTCCTAACTTACATCGATCATCTCCATCATATAAACTCCGGTTGACCTGAAATTTGGGATGCTGGCTTTCACGGCTTCGCTTGTCGTGTCTTGTCGACTGTAATCCGGACTCGGACAAAATTCATCGATATCCATAGCAAAGCAGTGTATAACCGATCTTCGGGACGAACTATCTTTGGTTTTCGGTTAATCTTTTGGTATCACGGCCTTGCCAAAAGGCGGGATAACAATACTAAAATTCGTTTACAAACCATTTCATAAAATCATTTCATATAACTTTACTTAAGTTAAATTTCATTTCATAGCTCAAGTTCATATACTTATAATACCCTTCTACATCCTAAGAGTATATATACAAATCCAGATTTATTTTACTTAACCAGAATGTCTAGCAAATTTAAATTTGTTTTTAACTTGCTATTTTCTCAAATTATAAGTTACAAAACTTATTTCCTTATAATTTTAACAATACATTTAGCTCAATTTATATCAACTCGGAAGTTTTCGACTGTCCAAAATCGTTAAAAATTCCATTTCATTTCAATAAATGGAAATTACCAAACAACATCTCAAAATGAGATGCACAAACCAAACTCATCCAAATGGATAAGAACATGAGTCTATAATACCACTTAATTGAAAATTTAAGAACTAAACACCCGGTACTATTTCAAATAATTTTGAAATAATAGTAATATACATATATTCTTTTGTATCTCTAATCATACCTCTTTAGGATTTAAACCAAATTTTTTTTACCAAACAACTCTATAGTAAATCTACTAGTACGACAGCAATTCCTCACTTAGAAACTCGATAATGAATACCAATGATGTTGTAGTCATCAGTAGAATTATTTTCCAGCAACAGAAGTGAGTTCGGTGCTTTTTTTTCATTTAAAATCCCTTTTTAAAATATTTCTGTGCATATATACTTTCAAATAATACTATTATTATTTTCTCAAAGATTTTGCAAATAATTATTAAAACACCGATATCATAATAAATAACCTTTTATTCAAATTAAATTTTAATCTAATATTAGCACCGAACGCCTTGTAGTTAAACTGTGAAACTGAATCCACAAGGGGTTCGTAATTTAATTCAACCAAACTATAAATGTGTATAAACTATCTGAGCCCAACTAATCAATAATAAATGACAATAATCGAATATTATCATTCTTTAACAACCAAACACATCATAAATAACTATATTAATTTTTTCGAAAATTATTCTTTTGTATATAAAATATAACTATGTTAAATTATTTCATTTACTGAATTTCAAAACAATATTGTGTTGGTTTACCTTGTTCAAGAGTTTAGAAACCCCTATCGACATAGTTGTTCCTTCTGTACCGACCAGAATTCATAAACTACTCAACAAATAAATCAATACAATATAAAATATTTTTATAGTACTAACAAATATGTGCTCATATATATACACACTCAAACTCATCATAGGGTCTCACTTACCCTATCTCAAATGATTTTACCCCACCAAAGCCTAGGTGTTCACTCAACCTAATATCTAATATCATTTGTAACGACCCGTCTTTCTGACCCTCAAAAGTCGACACTAATACATCCATGGTATTCACGTGCCGAGCATCTAGTTGTAACGACCCGTACTTTTAACTATTTTAAATTATTAAATTTAATATGATTATTGAATAAAATTGGTTAGAAATAAAAATTTAATTATTGTAGTTATTAAATATGAACTTGAATAAAATTTTGAAATAACCAATTTTGAAGATTTTGGCGACAACAAGTATTGAAATGAAATTCTATGTATTTAATGTGTTTATAATCAATAGCAAGAATTAAATAATAAATATTGAATTACTGTAAAATGAAAGTAATTGTTTATTATTTGAATTTGTTTTTAAAAGTAAATTTTATAAGTTAAATAACTTATATTTGAAGTAATGTAATTTATTGGATATTCAAATTGTTTAAACTTAATATTGAAAATTATTTAAGTAATTGAATCTTGATTTAATGTGAATGAAAATGATATCGAAAATTGATTTAAATATGAATGAAGATTGTTAACATTTAAAATTGGATTTAAAAGTGAATAATTAGAAATTGGAAATTTTATATTTTAATTAACGAGTAAAAATAGTTATTTTGGCTATTGTCTCGGATTTCGACGAAACCAGTTTCATCGGATCCGTAATAGTGAATTATTATAGAATTTCAAGTTTCGTAGCGATCAAACTTGTCGTTTGGCTGTGCGAGCTTGAAACGCGTAGAAATCAATTAAATGAAGTTAATTTAAATAATTTGATTTTGAAAGCTATCTTCTGCATACGATCGAATTAGGCCTCATGACTAGTTCTATTGTGTTCGGAATAGGGGTAAAACATATAGAACATCAGGCAGCATGCTTCGTTTGGAGTCCGAAATTTCATGGGTCGATCGGGCGAGATATTTTCGTATTAAATAATATATATTTATTCACCCCCCTCCAACATTTCGTACAACCCGCCTCCAATTTGTCTCCCTGTATCATACATCCTCTCACCCACTTCAATCGTGTAGATCGATCAAGCACATAAAAAATGAACAGTGATCGAAATAAAAAGGAAAAAAATAATAACGCGAGTGATTCACGCTCGATCAGAGGAGAGCAAGCGCGTAGGCGCGATGGCGACTGGAGGAGGTGGCGCGACCTGGTGGAGACGGCATGATGGTGTTGCATGATTTGGGGTTTTGCAGTTTTGGTCGCGTTGTTCTCTGACTCGCGTGCGCGAGCCTGGTGGTGGCACGACAAGCATGAGGCGGCGGTGTGGATTTGTGGCAATCGGCGAGGCTGAGGCGTTCTTCGATCAACAAAAAAATAAAATAGAAGGAGGACGTCACGATTTTTAGCTGGGAGGAGAAGCAGGCCTGCAACGTGATGAATATAGGTGGATTAAGGTTAAATTTTAATTAATTACAATATTAGTTTAGTTAATTAATTTTTATAATTATCTCGAATAATAATTATCGCATAACTTTTGCGTACGAGGTCCATCTCGGGCGAAACAAATCACGTTGGAATCGTATCGACGAAGGCTTTAGCGTGGATCAAAGTGGAATTTATTTGAAGCTGAAAATTTTTCAGTTTCAAATAAAAGGTGAGTGTTTATACACTTACGAAGTACAAGAATATTTTTATGCTGGTTAAATTTAAAATTATGAAGTGATTTAAATTTATTGATTGTTGTTTGATAATTTTAATTGACATTTAAATTGACATCTGAATTAACTGTAGAAATTCGAATTGACAGTAAATTGAATTGGAATTAAATTACTAGTAAACTCCCTATTATTCATAACTAGTAAATTTTTATGATGTTTTGACTGATTTGGACGATGATTGTGATGGATGCTATTGATTGATATTTTGGATGATTTGGATGTTTGTTTATTTTGATACATCATGTTATCATCATGTATATTATTTACAGTATATAAAACTATAAATCGAATTATTTCGAATAAATTAAGAAATAGGTTGAAATGATACATACCTATGACATTTATTTTGGATTGAAATGATATATATCCATGCCTGGAATTATATTGAAATAACTGATTCACTTGGCCATAGGATAGAAAATTATATACGGACACCGGATTTGGTTAAATTAAATGACTTTAAAATTTTTGATTTGAAATTATTTAAATGAGTTTGATTTAAAGAAGAAAAATTTGAACCTATGGAAATCAAATTATTTTCGAACTTGAGCTCAAAATGTTGGAATTAGAAATTTTTAAACGAAATTGTCTAAAAATGAAATTTGAGATTTTGAAGTTATAATCGAAATATAATTTGAATTCCGAAAATTGATTTGTTTTTAAAAAAATTTGAACTTTATTCGAACTTTGAATTATTGCTAAGTAAAAGTAATATAAATGGATATAAAAAATTTAGACTCGAGAATGGAATTTATTTTAAGATTTGAATCTAAATTCGAAGATTGAAGTTTAATTTGAATTCAGTGATTTAAATCGATATTTTGAAATCGAACTTGAATTTATATTAATTGAAATGGGTTAAAAATTGAGAATTGAGTTGAAATTTAACCATTGAATAAAATAGTTGAAGTTGAAACTGAAATCGATTTGGAATTGAAATTGAAACTAATTTATAATTGAAATTGATTTGAATTGAATCGGAATTAAAGTTAATTCGAATTGAAATCGGAATGGAATCGATTAAATTGAAATGGAAATTGAATTGATTTGAATTGGAATATTTGGAATTGGATCAGTTTGACTTTGAAACTATTTTTAAATAAATTATTTTAATATGAGCTGTTTAAAAATCTATCTTTTAAATATTCAAATTATTTTGATTTTCCAACTATTTCCTATATACACCATTTTAATATATAAACCATTTTATTAAACTATTTTCTATCAAACTAATTTAACTTTTTAAAACTATTTAAAATTGTTCAAACTATTTTTTGAAAAATTTAAACTGTTCAAAGAGTGGAATGATTATATTTAAATCATGGATGTAAATACGAATTGGGTTTAACTGAAGTTATAACTCAAATGGAAATTCGAGGAAATTTTGAATTGGAACTGAAATCGAGATATTAAGGTGAAAATGATGTTTAATTGAAATAGTATATTTTGAGTAAATATGATATTTTGAAATGAAATTGATTTTAAAGCGAATATGATATTTTGATATCAAGTATGAATCGTTTTGAAATGTAAAAGTACCAACTGGTGTGTAAATGACGTTTGGTTGTTAAAGAGATCGGGGCCTCTTATTGGCATACTATCTGTCAGTATTGGAACCACTTTGACAACTGTGTACGTGGAGGAGACTCCAGAACGAAGTGATTGGATTTGGCACTGTTTGCTAGATTTGAAGAAAGAGAACGATGATGGATAGACCCCGACACTTGTGCCAATTTGTAATGACTAAAACAGGACGGCTTGACAGGGCCAAGCGGGCTAATTACCCCTAGTGGACATCCGTTCTTCGATTTTCTTAGACTCGGTCCATATTATTCCTCTTGTTGTTGGTTTCGATTGGTGCACCTTGATTGTGGGATAACTTCCCTTGATTCGATATGGGATAGATGGAGGCGGTGGGCGGTCGTGGCTACGATGCGTTACCACCAGCCCTACGACGAAAACTGGTAGTATCCTACCTTAGGCATTGCCTCACGTGCCTTGTCATACTTTTATCCCTATACGAGACCCCTACAATTTTGGTTTAGTGTTGTCTTATCACGGCGCATCATTGGCTACCGACGTGCTACTAGTTGTGCTAAATGCAAACTATACGCCAACGCTTAAAATGCGTTAAGGGGGATTAATGTAAAGCCTTAACGCTATAAAAATATTTATTTTACCGATTAGACATTATATATGTAACGTATTCTACTACATATAAATAATTTGACGGATCCTTAAGTGATGGAAAATCCTGTAATATCTCTTGAGTTATTGCACGCACGTTATACACTAGATAGGAGATGTGAAACCCCGTAAACATCTCTGACGTTGTTACACTCATGTTATGTGATATCGATTTGACTCACATAAGGATATTTTAGTTCCGGCTCGAGTGTTTTGTCTTTTCATTACGCTCGGGTCAGCCCTGAGTTTTTCAGCGCATTGAAGATCATTTTCTGGAGGACGAAGACGAAGATTTGGTATATTATTACTATTATTATTCCTGCATCATGTTGTCTGCTGCATTATTTATTTATCACTATTGTATATTTAACTCTGATAAATGTTGTATAAATTATAATCAAATGTATAGTAAACAGCTTCATGAACTGTTTATTTGATTATTATATTTTGTCATTCCGCTACGAGATTCTGTGTTTGTTTTCTTCTTCTTTTCTTATTTTTCTTAATTAACCCCATTGATTATCTATGTTTCGGATTGTCTGGGTTGGATATGTATTGATTATTATCGATTCAAACCTTCCGAAATGTGGGTCATCACAGTTGGTATCAGAGCTTTGGTTTAGCGATAACCATAGCATTGTGGGGTTTGACTCATTAGAGATAGGATAGTAATACCTTAGAATGAGTTGTTTGATTGTATATATGAGAGAGAGTACTTGTTAGTGTTATAAAATGTTTTATATTGTGTTTACTTATCCATTGAGTTGTTTATGAATTCCGGTCGGTGCTTGGGATGCCATGATATCGATAGGAGTTTCTAAACACTTAAACAAGACAAGTCGACATAATATTGTTTTGAAATCAGGTAAATGAATTTTTTTACCTAAATTATATTTTATACATATAAAATGATAATTTTAATGAATTTTGTTGTTAGGAGATGACAATATTTAGTTATCATCGATTATTGGTTGAATTAAAATAAAATGAATACTTTGCGAACTCTATTTCATGAAGCGTTCGATAATTAGATTGAATTGAAATCTAATTACAATAAGAAATTGTTCAAAATAACCAAATTATAAATTGACAAAATATTTTCATAATAAAGAAATGGGATTGTATAACTATATTGTAAATAGAAGGATTTAAAAATTGAGAATTTTAGAATTTAAATCCCTTTGTTTTCAAAATTGTTCTCCAAGCCTTCAAAATTAATAATAATATTTTTTGGAGGTGTTTTGACTATAAGTATATTTTGAAAATATTTTTGAATG
This sequence comes from Allium fistulosum, assembly GCA_030737815.1. Classification (NCBI taxonomy): domain Eukaryota; kingdom Viridiplantae; phylum Streptophyta; class Magnoliopsida; order Asparagales; family Amaryllidaceae; genus Allium; species Allium fistulosum. The sequence continues at coordinate 921,664,131 of CM060901.1, forward strand.
AAATAAAAGCAATGAACTCGCTTTAATCGCTTGGAAATAATTCTGGGGATGACTGCAGCATCACTAGTATTTATTTTCGAGTTTCTGAGTGAGAATTGCTACCAAAAGAAATTTATTTTCGATTAAAACAAGTTTTGATTGTGAAAATATATTCTAAGTATGATTTGATAAATATATGAAAATAGTTTTGAACTTATAATTGAAAATAGTATAGATAAAAATAAGTTTATAACTTACAGATTTGAGCAAAAAAGTAAAATTAAATTTTAAAACTGTTGAATATTTTCGGTTAAGCAAAGAAAGGAAGATTCGAATTTGAGATATGAAATAAAATAATTAACTTAAGAAATATTAAATAAATGGAGTTAGTGAAATGAAGTAAATAAAATGAAGTCTAACTCATGAAAGCTTAAATAAAAATGATCTGTATTTGAAATGAATTAGATAAAATATAAAATGAAATTTTAAGTGGATTAATTTGTATAACTTATAGATTTGAGAAATATTAAGCTAAAAATAAATAAATTTGTTCAATGTGGATGATAAGAAGGAAAAAAAATAAAATAGAGTTAAATAAACTGAGTAATGAATTAAATGAAATAAATTTAATGGAATAAAGATTGAATAAAATGAATTAGATTTGAATGGAACTAAATGAATTAGTAAAGTGAATTAATTCCACTTAAGCTATAAAGTGAATTAATAGTATGAATACGAACTTGGATTATAAAATAAAATGCACTTTGGGTGTGAAAGGAATTGAATAAAAATAAATGAGTATAAAAAAATTAATATGAGTAATTGAATTTAATTTAAATTGGAAGTAAATAAATTAAATGCAAATGGAAGGAGTTTCAATAAAATTGAATGTTAAATAATTTAATATGGAATAAGTTAACAAAATGAATTATAAGATGAGATTAATTTAAGAAAATTTAATGAAATTGATTTTGATGAAAGGAAAAATTTATTAATACGAATTTGAGTTATAAAATAAAATTTACTTAAGAAAAATTATTAATATTAATTTGAATTACTGAAATGAACTAATGGAAGTGAAAAATGAATGTAACTATAAACGAATGTAAATTAATAGAATGTGAATTCATTATTGTTGATAAGTGCATGTCAATCAATTGAAAGTAAATAAACTGAATGAAAATCAATTGAATGTGAATCAAGTTGAATGTAAGTTGGTTAAATACAAATAAATTGAAATGAGCCAATTAAATGATTTCGTGTATAAAAATAAGATTTAACTTAAACAAGGTTAAATGGAATAATTTTATAATATGGTTCATAAATGAACTTATATGAAATATGTTAAACAAAAATTGAAACAATTGAAATTTAACAAATTGAATTGAATAAAGTGAATGTGAATGAAATAGATGTGAATAAATTTGAAGTGGACCAATTAAATGTTAATAAAAATTGGACGTTAAAAGAAATGATAGTGTATAAATTAGATATTGACATTGAAAATGTAAATTGTGATAGTTTGAATTAATTATATGAATATTATTTGGTTGGATGATTTCTTTGGTTGTAAATTTTTGTTATAACTGTTTTGATTGCATACGATTGGTTTGTCGTGTATCCATGCTTGTGTTTATGGTTTGGATTCGCAATACATGTTGTATGGTTCTATTAGACTCATACATGTTTTATATCTTTATAAGTAACTAATATTTCAAATTTTAGTTGAGATAGGTACATATGAAGACCGTTTGGACGTATACGCGGATTTAATTTGCTTTTGCTTGCTTAATACGAGCGAACTTGCTCGTATTAATAATAATAAGGTACATATCTCGGATTACATACCGCACTTTTATATTTTTCCCTATAGGATGCCTCATTATTGAGATGAGATGTATATTTGATATATTTGGTATATATTTGCGTTACATATTGTATTGTAAAAAAAATTCAATCGAGCCGCGCAAAGGAGACTCTGTCGAGATTTTCCGTAAATCCGGGTGTTAGAAAAATTTTGATGTTTTGAAAATATTATAACTTGTTTTATATATAAGTTGTAATTTCCGTAAAACCGATATCGGAGTGGCAAAGCGAGAGCATAGTAAAGGTTTTGTAAATAAGATTTTAAAGTTTAATATGTTGATTATTTTGAATAAAATATATCAAGTGTAAAATTATCTACTTTAACCCCTTTTCGAGGACGAAAAGTTTTGAGTGGGGGAGAATGTAACGACCCGTACTTTTAACTATTTTAAATTATTAAATTTAATGTGATTATTGAATAAAATTGGTTAGAAATAAAAATTTAATGATTTATTATTGTAGTTATTGAATATGAACTTGAATAAAAATTTGAAATAACCAATTTCGAAGATTTTGGTGACAACAAGTATTGAAATGAAATTCTATATATTTAATGTGTTTATAATCAATAGCAAAAATTGAATAAAAAATATTGAATTACTGTAAAATGAAAGTAGTTGTTTATTATTTGAATTCGTTTCTAAAAGTAAATTTTATAAGTTAAATAACTTATATTTGAAATAATGTAATTTATTAGATAATCAAATTGTTTAAAACTTAATATTGAAAATTATTTAAGTAATTAAATCTTTAATTAATGTGAATGAAAATGATATGGGAAAATGATTTAGATTTTATCTAAATATGAATGAAGATTGTTAACATCTAAAATTGGATTTAAAAGTGAATAATTAGAAATTGGAAATTTTATATTTTAATTGACGAGTAAAAATAGCCATTTTGGCCACTATCTCGGATTTCGACGAAACAAGTTTCATCGGATCCATGATAGTGAATTATTATAGAATTTCAAGTTTCGTAGCGATCAGACTTGTCGTTTGGCCGTGCGAGCTTGAAACACGTAGAAATTAATTAAACGAAGTTAATTAAAATAATTTGATTTTGAAAGCTATCTTTTGCATATGATCGAATTAGGTCTCGAGACTAGTTCCCTTGTGTTCGAAATAGGGGTAAAACATATAGAACGCCAGACAACACGCTTCATTTGGAGTCCGAAATTTCACGAGTCGATCGGGCGAGATATTTTCGTATTAAATAATATATATTTATTCACCCCTCTCCAACATTTCGTACAACCCGCCTCCATTTTGTCTCCCTGTAACGACCTGCCTTTTGGACGTTTTAAGCAGACACACATGTCAAACTCAAACCATTCAAATGGGCAGATTGTTATGGGGTAAATAAGAAAAAGCAGAGAAAGAAAGAAAACAAATACAGAATCTCGCAGCGGAATGACAAAATATAATAATCAAATAAACAGTTCATGAAGTTGTTTACAAATAACATTGATTAAACCTTTATAATACGTATAAGAGTTACATGCAACAAGAATAAATAATAAATAAATGCAGCGGAACAACATGATGCAGTGGAATACATATAATAAGTAATAATAGTACAGAATCTTCGTCTTCATCCTCCAGAAAGCAGTCTTCGATAAACTAAAAAGCTCAGACTGACCTGAGCGAATTGAAAAGACAAAACACTCGAGTCGAAACTAAAAGATCTTATGTAAGTCAAGTCAACAGCAAATAGACATGAATGTAACGGCGTCAGAGATGTTTACGGGGTTTGACATCTCCTATCCAGTGTCCAACGTGAGTGCAATAACTTAAGAGATGTTCGGAATTTCCATCTCCTAAGGATCCTGAAATGACCCTCCTATTTCCACCCTAATTTCATAAGGATTTTTTTTTTTAGGGATGATATATAGATATATCATTCATTACAAATATATTTTCCAAGGTCATTTTCTTTCTCCAATAAACAAAATATATCCAGGATCAAAATAACTTACCAATATAAATATATTAGTGTATATCTAATAACATACACATACATATGAAGATGTATGTGTTCCTCTTGTTTAAATTCAGAGTATATACTTTATTTATTTTTTGTTGTACAAGAACATTCTGTTTGATTTAGATTTTTAGCAATTCAGATTAATTATTGTATCCTGATTTTTGACCATAGAAACCACTGGAAACATGTACTTTAGTCTATTATTCTAATTAAGGAATGATCAAGTAATAATCAGTGGTAAACAAGCTTATAATATAGATGATTGTCTTAAAGTCTGGATAGTATCAAACTCAGGTTAAAAGAAAGTGGATCCTAAGTGAACACAAGCAACATCTAGGCGTAATGGAAACGCGCCTAACTTATACATGAAAGGTCACGAGTTCGAGTACTATGCTGGTCGGTTCAAACACAATTTTTGTTTTTCTCTTTTTTTTTCTCCTGTATGGTTTGAAATCTGGTATCTACCTATATCTGCACCTATATACTTAATTTCATCCTATAATCTAACATACAAAACAAAATTTCTTGCTTTATTATTTTTGAAACTCATTCCTACAACTGTTCTAGGAATTTATATTTATATTTTTGCCCAAATATCAACATGTACACAGGTATACATGTACATGTCAATATCTTTGCTCAGTTTCCAGAAAACTGGGTGAAACAAGTGCTAAATGTACTAAGCTTTTGAAATGCATTTTTATTTTCAAAATACAATCTATCATGATCAACCAATACTTCATTTATTTGAAGCTGGTTAACTCATGAATCCTGTATCTGCTACACACTAGTTCAAAACAATGGAGATACCATTCATTGCATTCTGTCTGAAGCTTTTAAAAACATTTTACTTTTCTCAATACAATTCAGAAATGAATTCAAACTTATTTACAAAGCATTTCAGTAAAAAGGAAACTAAAACCCTTATAAGTTTTTACTTCTAGCTAAATCCAGATTTTATTCTAAAACTCAGTGCTCTGTTTTGTCTCAAGATTAGCTAATACATAATATAAATTATGCAAAACAGTAGCTCACCTACATATGCATATTTCTTTTCCAAAGCATCATATCAATACTTTAAGATCATTTCCTTGTTTCCCACTCAGATATTTCTTTTAGATTTTAAACCTTAGTGCATAACAATATATTTAACATGATACAACTAGTCCATCTAACTATAATAGAATTCATTACATGACTGGAAATCTTAGAAACATAACATTTTTCCTGAATACATGCAGATATAATCAATTTAAGCTCTTATTGAAACTAGCTAGCATGTTCATTCACTCCTCCATAATAGCCATAACTTCATTTTTTACTTAGTGCCTGGGTTACCTGAAAGAGCATAAGTGGCTGCCTCATTTTAAAATGAGACACCCCATATGCCATGAGCAAACAAGGGTCAGATCTATGATCTGGTATGAGTAACATCAATTCATTCATGATATTAAGCAATAGAGATTATAAGAGCACCAAGTAGTTATTTAAGCAAATTCCTGCAGTCAATTACTTTAACATAGTATAATTAAGTTGATTCAGATATGATATATTCATTTATCATTCTTACACTTGCATACATAATCATGCAAACATAATTATCTATTTGCAACAATTGCATTCACTGGAACCATCTTGGTTCCATACCATTCAACCTAAGAAATATCCATATTCCTATTTCTTCATTTACAGGTTGTATAATTCAATTTAAATCCCTGCCTCATCTGCTATTAAGGAATCACTGGGACACATTGCAATGAACTAATTCACATCATTGCACAAAGATCTCAGGGCTTAAACAAACCATGTGCCAACTTGCATACTTCAAATATGACAAGCATTCCAGCAGCTTTCTTGGCCTTCCCTTCCCTAGTTTATTTACTAGTGTATTGTCTTAAATCCTATCATCAAATATGCTAAGTGAACATGTCACTGCAAACATGGAAACATCCATAATTTTTTTTCCTAGCATAATTCTCCTCAGAAATAAGCAGACAGTTATTTCCTAAATGGGGTCAATATGTCTTGATCTTAGTAAAATATAAGAATATTTTCAACTGTAAAAAGAGGCATGGCATGTTCTTATTATATTGATCTGCAAGCCTTTATGATTGATTCAGATTCAGGATCTGGTTCAATCATAATTTTAGCTTGTGAGTTTCTTTTCTTTTTTTTTGATTTGATTAAGGGCTCAGCACATAGAAAATTTCTATTGCACCCTTAACATTTTTTTTTCTTCTCAAGCCTCAGCACTTATACCAAGTATAATGCAGCTCCCAACATTTTTTGTAAAGTTTCCATGCCATAGATCTATAACAGTTGAGGGTATTCTCTATATAACTTTAAGATCCTAGACTTTAACATTTATGAGTAAAAATAAAACAGTAATGATACACATTCAAAGACAAATGTCTCAACAAAGCAGAGATCACTCAAACATCCATATCAAATCATATCAGATTTAAAATAAGACATCCAAAAAGCATTGATGAAATCATATACATCAAAACCAGAAATATATATAAATGGCAATAAAAAAGTGGCTGCCTCATCTCAGGTCTTAATGCCATGAACTCAGTGAGATTACTCACCTAAATGTTTCTTCTTATTAATCCAGAAAATCCTTGTTTGAGTGTTTTCTCCTTCCTTCCAATATTTTTCTTCTTTTCTTATTTTTGTGCAGCCCGGGGTAAAGACAATTCTACTGCCTATTTATATGCATTTTTCCTCTAGGGTTTTGTTGAAACAGAATTCCATTTCTGTCCTGGCTAGCATCATGCATTTTTCATTCATATTACCCCGGCCATATTAACCAATTTAAAGGCTGCATTTTCTTTCCTTTACTTTTCAGAAAATGGCCACTCACCTAGTCATGTTAAAAGTGTGACTATCCTATTTCATATTTTAATTATTTCTGAGAATCCCCTTTTGCTATTTTTGCCTACACAAACATATTAACTTGTATCACATTTCATGTCATTTTAATGTTATAATTTCACTTGCTTATATATATATATATATGTATACTTTTCAGTAAAAATGTATATTTGTATACATATCTTATCTAGGCTTATTTTAATTCCTCTTTTAAATTCAGAAACATATGCACCTATATGTATACAATTTTACAAATCCTTATAACACATATATATGTATAATTTTCTTTTCTGGGTTTTAAATGAAATCTGCTTACTGATTTAAAGTAAAATTTACTTTTCTTATTTTCTAAGATGATCCATATAATTCCAGAAATCAAATATCCATGTTGCAAAATCATGTTTGTATTGCTTTTTAATTCTTGTTTTAAATCCAAGAAATCTGGAGTTCTTCCTTGTGCCATTTCAGTGTGCACGTGCACACATATACTTGCACACTATTTATTCCAGAAATTTCACCATATTTAAATCTAAATATTTCAAAAATTAAATCATTTTACAAAAATGATTTTTCACAAAATTTTGGGGTATTACATTCACCCCTCCTTTTAGGAATTGTGTCCTCACAATTTTTCTAACATTTATAACAAGCATCATTTTCTTTTCTGAAAACTTATCAAACATATGCATAAGCAAACAAATTCAACCATATCAGCCATGCATAACAAAAATTTTCCAGAAAAAAAATTACATTTTAATTTGCAAAAAGCTTAGGATAATCCATTCTAATCTTATCCTCTAACTCCCATGTGCAGTCATTAGGATCACTACTCCACTGGATCTTAACTAATTTCAAGGTTTTGCTCCTTAATTTCTTTTCTTCCTTGGCTATAATCCCCACTGGTTCTTTTTCATAAACCAAGTCAGGATTTATTTGAATTTTGGTAGGCTCTTCCAAAATGTCTTCTTTATCATGTACCCATCTTCTAAGTTGGGACACATGAAAAACATTATGCATTGCTTTCATTTCCTCTGGTAGTTCTAATTTGTAAGCCAATGAACCAATTCTTTCCAGAATTTTATAGGGTCCAACATACCTTGGTGTAAGCTTACCTTGCTTGCCAAATCTCATGACTTTCTTCATAGGTGAAATCTTGATGAAAACAAAGTCTCCCACTTCATATTCCACTTGCTTTCTCTTCCTATCTGCAAATTTCTTTTGCCTATCTTGAGCTGCTGCTATTCTTTTTCTTATTAACCCAATTTTCTTTGTAGTTTCTTTAACATATTCAGGTCCAAGAACAGCCCTTTCTCCAGTCTCTACCCAGCATATAGGTGATAAACATGGCTTGCCATATAAGGCTTCAAATGGTGCCATCCCTATGGTGCTTTGGTAACTGTTATTGTATGTGAATTCAGCTAGATGGAGGTGGTCTTCCCAGTTGCCTCCAAAGTCCAGTGTACATGCTCTCAACAAATCCTCTAAGACTTTGTTCACCACCTCAGTTTGACCATCTGATTGTGGATGATAGGCAGTGCTTAAGCACAATTCACTCCCCATGGCCTCTTGAAAACTTTTCCAAAACCTTGAGGTGAAGATGGTATCCCTATCACTCACAATGGTTTTGGGTATGCCATGCAACCTTACTACCTCTTTCATGAATATTTGAGCCAATTTTGGAGCATTTCTTTCTGTTTTAACTGGATAAAATGTGCTACCTTAGTTAGTCTATCCACTATTACCCATATACTTGTGTTTCCCTTCTTAGATCTAGGAAGACCATCTATGAAATCCATAGATATATCCTCCCACTTCCACTGTGGTATACTAAGGGGTTGCAATAGTCCTGATGGCCTTTGTGTCTCTGCCTTGACTTGTTGGCAAGTCATGCACCTTGCAACATATCTGGCCACATCTGACTTCATCCCCTTCCACCAAAGATTTCTTTTCAAATTTTGATACATCTTGGTGCTACCTGGGTGTATGGAGTACTTATTCCTATGGTACTCATTTAATATTTCCTCCTTCAATTCTATATTTTCTGGAACACATATCCTATTTTTATTCCTTAAATAACCATTTTTATCAACTTGATAATTTATTACTTCCTCCCCTTTTGATATGAGCATTTTCTTTTCTACCATGTTTAGGTCTTGTTCCTGCATTTTCCCAATCCTAAGAAGTAAATCTGATTGCAGAGATATCATGCTTAATTTCCCTTTACCTTCACCTTCTTCAATGGACATCATTTGTACCCCACTGTTTTCCTCAATTTCCAAATCAGTAAGTATAGACAAATCCCTAAACTCTTCCATCATCAACATGGCTACCTTGGCATGTTGTCTACTCAAGGCATCTGCAACTTTATTTGCCTTGCCTGGTGTATACAGTATATCTAGATCATAGGCAGCTAGGAACTCTACCCATCTATGTTGCCTCATATTCAAATCTTTTTGTGAGAATAAATATTTCAGTGCCTTATGATCAGTGTACAAAATGAATTTGGCACCTAACAAATAATGTCTCCAAAGTTTCAAAGCATACACAACTGCTGCTAGTTCAAGATCATGGGTTGCATATCTGGTTTCATGTGGCTTTAATTGCCTAGATGCATAGGCTACCACCTGGTCTTGCTGCATCAACACAGCCCCTAACCCAGAGCCACTTGCATCAGTGTACACAACCAAATTTTCATTTCCTTCTGGCACTCTCAATACTGGTGCATTAATCAGGGCTTCTTTTATTTTGATAAAAGCTTGCTCACATTTTTCTGTCCATACAAAGGCTTGGTTCTTTCTAGTTAAATTGGTAAGTGGTGATGATATTTTTGAGAAATCTTTTATAAATCTCCTATAATATCCTGCCATCCCCATAAATGATCTAATCTCACTGATGGTGCTAGGCCTTTTCCATGCTTGGATTGCCACTACCTTATTAGGGTTTACTGATATTCCTTTGGCAGAGATAACATGCCCAAGAAAATGCACTTCTTCTTTCCAAAATGCACATTTTGAAAATTTTGCCTTTAAATCATTTTCCCTTAGCCTTGACAAAACTAAATGCAAATGATTTTTATGCTCTTCCACTGTCTTGGAATAAATCAAAATGTCATCAATAAAAATCAGTACAAACTTGTCTAAGTAATCTCTAAATATTCTATTCATTAAATCAACAAAATATGAAGGAGCATTTGTCAAACCAAATGGCATAACCAAAAATTCATATAAGCCATATCTTGTGTTAAATGCAGTATACTTAACACTTGAGTCTTCAACCTTCATTTGATGGAATCCTGATGCTAAGTCTAGCCTAGAAAATATTTTAGCTTCACTGAGTTGGTCAAAGAGATCATCTATTCTAGGCAATGGGTATTTATTCTTGATGGTTACTTTATTTAGTTCCCTGTAATCTATGCACATTCTCAAGGTACCATCATGTTTTCTTACAAACACTACTGGAGAACCCCAGCAGGAATTGCTTGGCCTTATAAATCCCTTGCCTTCTAATTCTTCCAACTGATTTTTCAATTCTTTCAGTTCACTTGGCCCCATTCTATAAGGTTTCTTGATTATTGGACTTGCTCCTGGAATGAGATTAATTTGGAACTCAACTGGTCTGTGGTGTGGAACACCCTTAACTTCCCCAAACACATCCAAGTATTCATTAACTATGGGAATTTCTTCAATGGTTAGTTCACTCAGATCTTTTTCTAAGTCAACTAAATGATACAATTTCCCTTCCTTAGCTACTTCACATAGAACTGTGATCCTCTGACCTCTAGAATTTTGCAATGATATGGTGGATGAGTCTAAATTAATTATGGCTTTAAATTGCCTTAACCAATCTACCCCCAATATAACTCCTATATTTGGGTAATTTAAAACATATAAATTGGAAATAAAAATATTTCCTCCTATGTTTAACTCCACATCCACACAATTCATGTTCAAAACACTAGAACTCCCTAGGGGACTTTGTACAAGCAATGGGGTTTCAACCAATATGCAGTTTAATTTTAACACTTTAACTAATTCATAGGAAATCAAAGAGTGTGTTGCTCCAGTATCATATACTACAGGTATGGGTATGGCACAAATGAGTAATGTACCTTCCACTTGGCCATGATTTTCAGCATCAATTTTCACTGCAGATTTGCCTTTACCTTCCAAAGTTGCCAATTTCCCTTGCTGTTTATTCTCAGGACAGTTCCTCTTCATATGCCCCTCTTTCCCACATAGGTAGCATTTGAAGGCTCCTCCTTTTAACTCTGGGCACCTTGGTTTGATGTGTCCTTCTTTTCCACAATGATGACAAACCAATTTCTTCTTAGTATCATTGGCTTTTGTATCTTTGCTCTTCCTGTTGTCTGCCTCCTCCTTCTTTTTATCATAAGGGTGATATCTTCCCTTATCCTTCTTGTTGTTGCTCTTAAAATTCCTATATTTCTCTCTTTCTTTGTCATGTTGTTCCAGTTTCAAGGCCAGATCAATTACTTGATCAAATGTTCTATCTGCATATGGTAGCATAGCTCTACTAAGTCCTGGGTTCAGTCCTTTTATATACCTATCATTTTTGGATGCTTCATCTGCCACTAGCATTGCTCCATAGTTAGATAGCCCCTCAAACTTTTGAGTGTATTCAGTGACATTCAAAGTTCCTTGCCTAAGTTTGATAAATTCTTCAAGCAAAATGGTCTTGGCTGATGCTGGTACAAATCTTGCCTCCAACATCTCCTTGAGCTGATTCCAAGTGATTTCATTTTCATTTTTTCCAGCTATGATCACCTCCCACCAGCTTAAAGCTACCCCTTTCAGTTGTCTAGAAGCTACTTGCCTCTTCCTTTGGTCATCCAACTGCATGTCATTGAAAATCCTATCAAGTGTTCTCAACCATGCTTGAATTTCCATCACACTCTCAGTTCCTTCAAAACTCTTGCCTCCCAAATTGGAATAAGTCTTCAGTAGTTTTGAAAGCTCTTCATGTGGGTTCTCAGGCCTATGCCCAATTCCATCTCTTAAAACCCTCACAAATTCTTGCATATCAAGCATTTGAGGTGCACTGGGTCCTGCATTGTGATGAGATCCTCTTCCTACCATGGTCTGCTAACTAAATTCTGGGTAAATGGTATTAGTATATTATGAGTACTTCTATAATTTCTATTTTCTTATCTAAATTATTTCATCCAAAACAAACAGTCATAATACATTTCTATAATACTTAACAACCAATGCAACCAAGTGCTCTGATACCAACTGAAATGACCCTCCTATTTCCACCCTAATTTCATAAGGATTTTTTTTTTTAGGGATGATATATAGATATATCATTCATTACAAATATATTTTCCAAGGTCATTTTCTTTCTCCAATAAACAAAATATATCCAGGATCAAAATAACTTACCAATATAAATATATCAGTGTATATCTAATAACATACACATACATATGAAGATGTATGTGTTCCTCTTGTTTAAATTCAGAGTATATACTTTATTTATTTTTTGTTGTACAAGAACATTCTGTTTGATTTAGATTTTTAGCAATTCAGATTAATTATTGTATCCTGATTTTTGACCATAGAAACCACTGGAAACATGTACTTTAGTCTGTTATTCTAATTAAGGAATGATCAAGTAATAATCAGTGGTAAATAAGCTTATAATATAGATGATTGTCTTAAAGTCTGGATAGTATCAAACTCAGGTTAAAAGAAAGTGGATCCTAAGTGAACACAAGCAACATCTAGGCGTAATGGAAACGCGCCTAACTTATACATGAAAGGTCACGAGTTCGAGTACTATGCTGGTCGGTTCAAACACAATTTTTGTTTTTCTCTTTTTTTCTCTCCTGTATGGTTTGAAATCTGGTATCTACCTATATCTGCACCTATATACTTAATTTCATCCTATAATCTAACATACAAAACAAAATTTCTTGCTTTATTATTTTTGAAACTCATTCCTACAACTGTTCTAGGAATTTATATTTATATTTTTGCCCAAATATCAACATGTACACAGGTATACATGTACATGTCAATATCTTTGCTCAGTTTCCAGAAAACTGGGTGAAACAAGTGCTAAATGTACTAAGCTTTTGAAATGCATTTTTATTTTCAAAATACAATCTATCATGATCAACCAATACTTCATTTATTTGAAGCTGGTTAACTCATGAATCCTGTATCTGCTACACACTAGTTCAAAACAATGGAGATACCATTCATTGCATTCTGTCTGAAGCTTTTAAAAACATTTTACTTTTCTCAATACAATTCAGAAATGAATTCAAACTTATTTACAAAGCATTTCAGTAAAAAGGAAACTAAAACCCTTATAAGTTTTTACTTCTAGCTAAATCCAGATTTTATTCTAAAACTCAGTGCTCTGTTTTGTCTCAAGATTAGCTAATACATAATATAAATTATGCAAAACAGTAGCTCACCTACATATGCATATTTCTTTTCCAAAGCATCATATCAATACTTTAAGATCATTTCCTTGTTTCCCACTCAGATATTTCTTTTAGATTTTAAACCTTAGTGCATAACAATATATTTAACATGATACAACTAGTCCATCTAACTATAATAGAATTCATTACATGACTGGAAATCTTAGAAACATAACATTTTTCCTGAATACATGCAGATATAATCAATTTAAGCTCTTATTGAAACTAGCTAGCATGTTCATTCACTCCTCCATAATAGCCATAACTTCATTTTTTACTTAGTGCCTGGGTTACCTGAAAGAGCATAAGTGGCTGCCTCATTTTAAAATGAGACACCCCATATGCCATGAGCAAACAAGGGTCAGATCTATGATCTGGTATGAGTAACATCAATTCATTCATGATATTAAGCAATAGAGATTATAAGAGCACCAAGTAGTTATTTAAGCAAATTCCTGCAGTCAATTACTTTAACATAGTATAATTAAGTTGATTCAGATATGATATATTCATTTATCATTCTTACACTTGCATACATAATCATGCAAACATAATTATCTATTTGCAACAATTGCATTCACTGGAACCATCTTGGTTCCATACCATTCAACCTAAGAAATATCCATATTCCTATTTCTTCATTTACAGGTTGTATAATTCAATTTAAATCCCTGCCTCATCTGCTATTAAGGAATCACTGGGACACATTGCAATGAACTAATTCACATCATTGCACAAAGATCTCAGGGCTTAAACAAACCATGTGCCAACTTGCATACTTCAAATATGACAAGCATTCCAGCAGCTTTCTTGGCCTTCCCTTCCCTAGTTTATTTACTAGTGTATTGTCTTAAATCCTATCATCAAATATGCTAAGTGAACATGTCACTGCAAACATGGAAACATCCATAATTTTTTTTTCCTAGCATAATTCTCCTCAGAAATAAGCAGACAGTTATTTCCTAAATGGGGTCAATATGTCTTGATCTTAGTAAAATATAAGAATATTTTCAACTGTAAAAAGAGGCATGGCATGTTCTTATTATATTGATCTGCAAGCCTTTATGATTGATTCAGATTCAGGATCTGGTTCAATCATAATTTTAGCTTGTGAGTTTCTTTTCTTTTTTTTTGATTTGATTAAGGGCTCAGCACATAGAAAATTTCTATTGCACCCTTAACATTTTTTTTTCTTCTCAAGCCTCAGCACTTATACCAAGTATAATGCAGCTCCCAACATTTTTTGTAAAGTTTCCATGCCATAGATCTATAACAGTTGAGGGTATTCTCTATATAACTTTAAGATCCTAGACTTTAACATTTATGAGTAAAAATAAAACAGTAATGATACACATTCAAAGACAAATGTCTCAACAAAGCAGAGATCACTCAAACATCCATATCAAATCATATCAGATTTAAAATAAGACATCCAAAAAGCATTGATGAAATCATATACATCAAAACCAGAAATATATATAAATGGCAATAAAAAAGTGGCTGCCTCATCTCAGGTCTTAATGCCATGAACTCAGTGAGATTACTCACCTAAATGTTTCTTCTTATTAATCCAGAAAATCCTTGTTTGAGTGTTTTCTCCTTCCTTCCAATATTTTTCTTCTTTTCTTATTTTTGTGCAGCCCGGGGTAAAGACAATTCTACTGCCTATTTATATGCATTTTTCCTCTAGGGTTTTGTTGAAACAGAATTCCATTTCTGTCCTGGCTAGCATCATGCATTTTTCATTCATATTACCCCGGCCATATTAACCAATTTAAAGGCTGCATTTTCTTTCCTTTACTTTTCAGAAAATGGCCACTCACCTAGTCATGTTAAAAGTGTGACTATCCTATTTCATATTTTAATTATTTCTGAGAATCCCCTTTTGCTATTTTTGCCTACACAAACATATTAACTTGTACCACATTTCATGTCATTTTAATGTTATAATTTCACTTGCTTATATATATATATATGTATACTTTTCAGTAAAAATGTATATTTGTATACATATCTTATCTAGGCTTATTTTAATTCCTCTTTTAAATTCAGAAACATATGCACCTATATGTATACAATTTTACAAATCCTTATAACACATATATATGTATAATTTTCTTTTCTGGGTTTTAAATGAAATCTGCTTACTGATTTAAAGTAAAATTTACTTTTCTTATTTTCTAAGATGATCCATATAATTCCAGAAATCAAATATCCATGTTGCAAAATCATGTTTGTATTGCTTTTTAATTCTTGTTTTAAATCCAAGAAATCTGGAGTTCTTCCTTGTGCCATTTCAGTGTGCACGTGCACACATATACTTGCACACTATTTATTCCAGAAATTTCACCATATTTAAATCTAAATATTTCAAAAATTAAATCATTTTACAAAAATGATTTTTCACAAAATTTTGGGGTATTACAGATCCGTTAAACTATCTACTATGTAGTACAATACGCTATTATAATGGTGTCTACAATAAAGTAAAGTATTAAAATAGCGTTAAGGCATTACCCATATCCCCCTTAACACATTTTATATATTCCCGTAGTCTATACAATGTCGTAGGCTCCACCAAACCGGTGGTTTACCCAGAGGACACCCCATGGGTACGGTACAAAATAAACTCGTAGAAGGTGCTCTAGGGCATGTGAACACGGCACTCGAGGCAATGCCAGGGTAGATTTACCAATTGCAGAACTGGCCTGGTGGTAACGCATAACAGCTACTACCGCCCACCTCGGAACACACTGCCAAATCAAAATCAAGGGGTGGTCACCAAATCATCACATAGTCATAATATGGTATCGAAGAAGCATGTCCGATCGGAGGAATGACCTCACTTGGGCCAGGTATAGCTCCTGTTTTTGTCACATCTAAGCTGACTCACAGGAGTCAGGGTCATGTAAATACCTCATATAGAAATCGTTCACCAAACCATCCTACTTCATTTCTAGAACCTCCACCACGTAAACAGTTGTTAAAGTAGTTTTTGATATTGGCAGAGAGTATGACAATATCCGATCCTGGTCTCTCTAATAACCAAACGCTTATTTCACACCGGATGGTACTTTTACATTTCAAAAAGTTAATTCACAATTTATATCAAAATATCATATTCAATTTCAAATCATATCTCTTTCAAAATCATATTCACTTTCAAACTATATCCACTTTCAAAATCATATTCACTTACACTTTGAAATTATCGACAAGTTATGTTAATTATTTCTTCATTCCAAATCATCTTATTCACTCAAATATGTCATTTCACAAAAGGTATCAATTCCAAATTCCAACTTAGGTTGTATTGTCATCAAGGATTTAAATATAAAATACTTCAGCTTTACACAGTCTGAAATTTTAGAAATAGTTTAGGTAATTATAAATAGTTTATATAGTTTTAAAAAAAATTAAATAGTTTAAATTGTAAAAATAGATTAAATAGATTTAAATTTTATTTAATTAGTTTTAAAATGATTAAATAGATTATATATAGATTAAATAGATTTAAATTATATTAAGTAGATTTTAAATAGATTAAATAAATGTAAAATAGATTAAATAGATTTAACTTATATTAAATAGATTTAACTTATATTAAATGGATTTAAATAAATTAAATAAATTTAAAATAGATTAAATAGATTTAAATTATATTAAATGGATTTAAAATAGATTAATAAATTTAATCTGTTTAAAATAGGCAAAATAGGTTAAATTGGATTAAATAGGTTGTAATAGATTATATAAATTAAAATAGTTTTAAATTGATTAAAATAGTTAATTTAATTAAGATAGTTTAAATTAGTTTAGATAGATTTCAAAGTTATATCCAAACATTTCAGTAACTCAATTCCAATAAATTCATTTATATTTGACACTTCAACTTTGAAATTCCAATTTATATTCTTTGAGCAATTCATTAAACCAATTCCAATTTCAACATTTAACCCTTGGATTATTGAAAATAATTCAGTTTATATAAATCAATTCCTATTTCAAAATGCCAGTTAACTGAATTCAAAATTTAAGGAATAAAAAAAATTATTTAATTTAACCAATCCTGTGTCCGTATATAATTTTCTACCCTAGGGTCAAGTGATACGGATATTTATCATTTCAATCTGCAATTTAAAATTTTACGGTTATATATCATTTCAAACCGCAATCCCGAATTAAATAAAAATCCATAAAATCGCTTTAGTCTATCATTTCAACCCATAACGATTTTTTCCCAATCTATAGATCATTCAGGTATGTATCATTTCAACCCATAAGGAACTTGAAGTGTTATAACAATATAAAATACAACATCCGATCATCTAATATCAACAATCAAACATCCATTACAATCATCATTCAAATCAATCAATAAACATCAATAGATAACTGATCATCAATAACAGATATTAAATTGATAATTTAAATTCAATATTAAATTAAACAATGATTAAATGCAATAAAAGTCAAATTTAACTAGAATGACAATTTAAACATACCAAACATCGATCAATTAATTTATAATCACATCATAAATTTAATTTAACTAACATAAGATAGTTTAGTAATTGTGAGTGGGTTAAAACACTCACCTTTTGATTTCAAATTGAATTGAAATCCAAAATAAGGCCCAAATTTGAACAGTCTTAGAATTCGTTCAAACTAGTTTCATAATGTCCGAAATTTCAATACGATCCCACGGGAACAAACTGCACGTGAATCGAACCTTGTATGAACAAGATATGAAAGTTAGAACGTTTGAACAATTTTAAAATTAAAATGAATAGAATATTAATTTATAACGTACACGTCATCACCAAGAACACATGAACGAAGCCTCGTTCAAACCCTACCCACGCGACCAGACATCTGCCGCCACCCTCCTTGTCAAACGCACGCCACCACATGGCGTTACACCCCAATCGGACCTCAGCGCCGAGCATCCCCCTCCATCTCGCGCCTTCCTATGGTGGTGCGACCACCTCTCGTCCACCCACGCTACTCCGTTGCTGCTCGAGAATAGCCCAAAGATCATCGATTTGCGGCGATAAGATGAACTGTTGATGTCAAGTAACCACATGGATTGACTCCCCTAAACCTCCTCTTCGATGCGGCACCTTCTGATCGTCGATTAGTCGATGATCCGCCGTCGATCGCGAAACCTTAGCATGGACGGCCAAAATAAATTTGACGATTTCAGGACAAACGGTGATTCGGTTGCAAAAGAGAATAGAAACGGTGGATTACGCTCGTCGAGATCTTCGAAACGGTATATGATATGTTAGGGTTTGGAGAGTTTGAATTTTTGAAATTGGTTTGAAATTAAAATTAGGGTTTGGATTAAAGAATTTGGTTTCTACCATTGACTATCGTTTGAGAAAGAGGAGGTAGATTAAATATACGTACAGATAATAAAAAAAATGGCTGCTAGGGTTTGAGAGGAAAACAATTTATATTAATAAAGCCCGATAAGAAAAAATAACTTATCGAATTAGTTCAAATTGACAATAACGACCCGAAAAGCCCGTTTCGCTTCCGAAACGAAAGTGGGTCATCCCATATATCAAAATAGATGTTTTCGATAATTTTAAATTCAATGGAATAGGTTTCAAGACCTAATTCTATCGTATAAAGAAGTTAGCTTAAAATCATCTTATTTCCAATTGATTTCAATTGAATTTAATTAAATTGATTTATACGCGTTACGAGCCTGTACGATCGAATGACAAGTCTGATCGCTACGAAACTTGAAATCCTACAATAATTCACCATTACGGATTCGATGAGACTAGTTTCGTCGAAATCCAAGACAGTGGCTAAAATGGCTATTTTTACATTAATTAAATTAATTAATATTAAATTAATTAATCACTTTTTAATTTCAAATTTTATAACTAACAATTTTCATCATTTTTGATTACTTAGACATTTACAATAGTTTAAAATAATTTTACATATCAATTCAATGTCAATTATTTTACTGATTACAGTGTTTAATTCCAATTGGAATAAATACAGTGATAATTACTTTAAATTCCAATAAATCCATTTATTCGCCTTTCCATCTTATTATTCAATCAATTGGCATCTCATGGCTATAATTAACATTTGTTTATCCTATTACACTAATCTTCTACGATTATCATCCTTTACCATATTAGTTACAGTATTCCAATAATATTGAACCTTTGTTGATTTTGACATTAATTATAATTTCAAATCCTAATAACTTTATTTATCTTGGTTTCATTTTTTATTATTAAATCAATTTATTTCCTTATGAATGTAATTGCCATTTCCATCCATTTTATTACATTCCCAATTTGCAGTTATTGTCTTAACTCACATTAATTTAACATTTATTTACATTTATTTGTAATTGATTAATTAAATTGGTAACAAATAACAATGTCACCATTTCTAAATTTAATAACATTTGTAAGTTTATTATTTACAAACAAATGTTATAACAACTTACACCATACTAATTCTATCCAATTACAATTTATTACACATTATTTCATTAATTAATCAACATTTAAATTATCAATTATTCTTTAAATCCAATTATCAATTAATACACACATTATTATAATTAATTTAAAATCTATAACCCATTATAACTTATTAACCATTTCAATTAATTGGAATTTCATTTGAAGCAGTTATCAATTACCTTAAATTAATACTATTTCATTTTATTCCAGTTATATTTTTATTATTAAATCACAAATTCTTATTTCTTCCAACATTAAGTCACAAAACCTTATTAAATTTTTAATTTTTAATTATCAAAAATTACGGGTCGTTACACTCTCCCCCACTCAAAACTTTTCGTCCTTGAAAAGGAAAAAGAAGGGAAAAGGAGGAATTTAGAAATCAGTATATCTTATTCAAAATATTAAATTTATAAACAATTAATTTACATAATTAAATAATTTACATAAAATATATCAATTTATAACAATTAAATCCTTTTATATTCAAGTTAATAAAAGTTTGGAAAACATTTCACAAAATTTTCCTTAGTCCAAAATTCATAGAAAATTTCGACAAAGTCTCCTTTGTACAGAGAGGTCTGGGAGAAATAATAATATCAATAATAACAATATATTTTCAAAATAAAATGTCCCAAACCCCAGGAAAGACAATATAATATCGCTATAAAACCGTAATCCAAAAGCGTACCTATTTGTCGGGCAAACAACACTTATTTATGAAATCAAAAGCAGTAGCAATTGCTTCCATACACCTATATTTCACTTATATAATCCAAAAGAGTTAATAATTATAAAAAAGCGAAATATTTAAGTTGCTTCAATAAATAACAAACAAGCCTCACAACATAACAATAATCATTTGCAAACAAACAGTACAAACATCATTTCAACCAAGAAATCAATCATCCATCCATAGCAACCAAAACAAATGGCTTGTTCGGGTTCAGAACTTCTAATCATATAAAATGATAAATAAACTATGAAGTAAACCATACACTCGACAGTCGTAGATAACTTTATAGATTATTTATACATCTCTATACAAAATAGAAGTATTCTTTTCCCACCAATCTATAAGTCCAACAAACAAAGAATTCAACACATTTTGAAGTTTACTCTATTTATCTTTTTCACATCATTTATTGTTCTTTTTTTCCATACAATGATTTTCTTTAATTCACGTTCATTACTTACAAAGTTTTAATTTTCATTCATTCATGTAAGGCTTATTTCATTAATTTGCATTCTTTACTTACATAAGTTATATCCATTTCAATTATTTAGATCATAAATGAATTCATTATTGAAGTATTGTATACATTTTATTTCAGTTTACTTCACATTTATAATTTAGTTTGATTTTCCTTTTTTTCATCATTTGATTTTCTTTTCTCATTCGTATAATGTTTATTTTCATTGATTTACATTTGTTACTACTTACAAAAGTTCATTTCTTCTTTATTCATATAATGCCATTTCTTTCATTTTATTACTTTACATTCATTGCTTAATTAAGTTATTTTTATCTCAATTATTGGATTATACATTATTAGGTAAGTTTCTTTACAATTCAATTTACCATTTATAGATTATTTCTTTTTCACATTCATTCTTCCATATATATAGTATCATTGAATAACTCCATTTCTAAGCTATTTCAATAGTTTCTGAAGTTATAATCATTCAATCTATATAGTATTCATTTTAATTATAAATGGCTTCAATATTAATTTAAGTTTATAATTATTTACTTACAGTATTCACCCTTTCCATTCAATCTGATTATAGATAGCTTAAATGTTAACCTAAGTTTATAATCATTTTTCTTACATTATTCACTTCTATTACATTTAATTAGTAGCTTTTCAACTATTAATTTCAGTTTATAACAATTCATAACACTAGAATTCTTATTTATAGAAGTAATTCCATTGAACACTTTCATTTACTAAAGTCTACTTGTACAATATTCTATTACATATTATTATTTAACATTTCAACTTTTAATATTTTGGTAAGTAATATATATGTCTTTTAGAATGCAATAGAAAGTTACACAAGTTATCATATATTGATTTAACAAACTGTTCAATAGTTACCATTTCTTATTTTCATTTCCCTTTTTTATTTACAGTTTACAAATTTTCAATTTCTTATCCATTTCATTAATCATTTTAACATCAAATTTCTTATTTTCATTTTAGAAGTTTCCAATTATTAATATAGTCAAGGTTCCATTCATTACTATAATTTCAATTTCTAATTTACAAAAACTTAAGAACTAAACAACCGGGTTCCACTTCAATCCTTTTAAAATAATATATATGTATATACTCATGACTTATATATATCCAATAATGTTTAGAAAAATTTAGATTTGTTATCAAAACATATGTGTAGTAAAACTATTACAGCAGCCTTCCCACTTTGAACTCGAAAATGAATGTCGATGATGCATGCACTCATCATTGAAATTATTTTCCAGCGATAGAGAGGGGAGTACAGAACTTATTTCCTTTCCAAAATTTCTTTTTAAAACTTCCTTCCAAATCACATTGAAATACATAAATTGGAAAATACCTCCAAATACTACTAATATTATATTCCAAAATCTTTCGAAAGAAATTTTCAAAATCCCGGAACTTAAGTTCTCAAATTCCAATTTATTTTTGCTTTACTTGTAAATCCTATTTTACAATCAATATTTATAAAATTTCTCTACCTAACAAACAACAAATTACATCCAACTATATCATTTATAAAATTTATTATTTTATGTATAAAATATATAATAGGAAAAATTATTTCATTTACCTATATTTCAAAACAATATTGTGTCGGTCTGTCCTATTAAGTGTTTAGAAATTCCTACCGATGCCATAGCGTCCTATGTACCGACCAGAATTTATAAATACAAAACAGAACAAATTAACACAACACAAACCTTTTATAACACTAACAAATATGCTCTCTCATATGTTTACACTCAGCGACTCATTCTAGGGTATTACTACCCTATTTTAAATGAGTCAGACCCCACAAAGCTAAGGTTATCACTAAACCTCGCTCTGATACCAACTGTAATGACCCGCCTTTTGGACGTTTTAAGCAGACACACATATCAAACTCAAACCATTCAAAAGGAAGATTGTTATGGGGTAAATAAGAAAAAGCAGAGAAAGAAAGAAAACAAGTACAGAATTTCGCAGCGGAATGACAAAATATAATAATCAAATAAACAGTTCATGAAGCTGTTTACAAATAACATTGATTAAACCTTTATAATACAGATCAGAGTTACATACAACAAGAATAAATGATAAATAAATGCAGCGAAACAACATGATGCAGTGGAATACATATAATAAGTAATAATAGTATAGAATCTTCGTCTTCATCCTCCAGAAAGCAGTCTTCGATAAACTGAAAAGCTCAGACTGACCCGAGCGAATTGAAAAGACAAAACACTCAAGTCAGAACTAAAAGATCTTATGTAAGTCAAATCAACAGCAAATAGACATGAGTGTAACAGCGTCAGAAATGTTTACGGGGTTACACATCTCCTATCCAGTGTCCAACGTGAGTGCAATAACTTAAGAGATGTTCGGAATTTCCATCTCCTAAGGATCCGTTAAACTATCCACTATGTAGTACAATACGCTATTATAATAGTTTCTACAATAAAGTAAAGTATTAAAATAGCGTTAAGGCGTTACCCATATCCCCCTTAACACATTTTATATATTCCTGTAGTTTATACAATGCCGTAGGCTCCAGCAAACCGGTGGTTTACCCAGAGGACACCCCATAGGTACGGTACAAAACAAACTCGTAGAAGTCGCTCTAGGGCATGTGAACACGGCACTCGAGGCAATGCCAGGGTAGATTTACCAATTGCAGAACTGGGCTGGTGGTAACGCATAGCAACTACTACCACCCACCTCGGAAAACACTCCCAAATCAAAATCAAGGGGTGGCCACCAAATCATCACATAGTCATAATATGGTATCGAAGAAGCATGTCCGATCGGAGGAATGACCTCACTTGGCCCAGGTATAGCTCCTGTTTTAGTCACATCTAAGCTGACTCACGGGAGTCAGGGTCTCGTAAATACCTCATATAGAAATCGTTCACCAAACCATCCTACTTCATTTCTGGAACCTCCACCACGTACATAGTTGTTAAAGTGGTTTTCTGTATTGGCAGAGAGTATGACAATATCTGATCACGGTCTCTTTAACAACCAAATGCTTATTTCACACCGGATGGTTCTTTTACATTTCAAAAAGTTAATTCACAATTTATATCAAAATATCATATTCAATTTCAAATCATATCTCTTTCGAAATCATATTCACTTTCAAACTATATTCACTTTCAAAATCATATTCACTTCCAATTTGAAATTATCGATAAGTTATGTTAATTATTTCTTCATTCCAAATCATCTTATTCACTCAAATATGTCATTTCACAAAAGGTATCAATTCCAAATTCCAACTTAGGTTGTATCGTCATCAAGGATTTAAATATAAAATACTTCAACTTTACACAGTCTGAAATTTTAGAAAATAGTTTAGGTAATTATAAATAGTTTATATAGTTTTAAAAACATTTTAAATAGTTTAAATAGTAAAAATAGTTTAAATAGTAAAAATAGTTTAAATAGATTTAAATTTGAATTAATTAGTTTTAAAATGATTTAAATAGATTAAATATGATTTAATAGATTTAAATTATATTAAGTAGATTTTAAATAGATTAAATAAATCTAAAATAGATTAAATAGATTTAACTTATATTAAATGGATTTAAAATAAATTAAATAAATTTAAAATAGATTAAATAGATTTAAATTATATTAAATGGATTTAAAATAGATTAATAAATTTAATTAGTTTAAAATATGCAAAATAGGTTAAATTGGATCAAATAGGTTGTAATAGATTATATAAATTAAAATAGTTTTAAATTGATTAAAATAGTTAATTTAATTAAGATAGTTTAAATTAGTTTAAATAGATTTCAAAGTTATATCCAAACATTTCAGTAACTCAATTCCAATAAATTCATTTATATTTGATACTTCAACTTTGAAATTCCAATTTATATTCTTTAAGCAATTCATTAAACCAATTCCAATTTCAACATTTAACACTTGGATTATCGAAAATAATTTAGTTTATATAAATCAATTCCTATTTCAAAATTCCAGTTAACTAAATTCAAAATTTAAGGAATAAAAAAATCATTTAATTTAACCAATCCTGTGTCCGTATATAATTTTCTACCCTAGGGTCAAGTGATACGGATATTTATCATTTCAATCTACAATTTAAAATTTACGGTTATATATCATTTCAATCCGCAATCCCGAATTAAATAAAAATCCATAAAATCGCTCGAGTCTATCATTTCAACCCATAACGATTTTTCCCTAATCTATAGATCATTCAGGTATGTATCATTTCAACCTATAAGGAACTTGAAGTGTTATAACAATATAAAATACAACATCCGGTCATCCAATATCAACAATCAAACATCCATTATAATCATCATCCAAATCAACCAATGAACATCAATAGATAATTGTTCATCAATAACAGATATTAAATTGACAATTTAAATTCAATATTAAATTAAACGATGATTAAATGCAATAAAAGTCAAATTTAACTAGAATGACAATTTAAACATACCAAACATTGATCAATTAATTTCTAATCACATCATAAATTTAATTTAACTAACGTAAGATAGTTAAGTAATTGTGAGTGGGTTAAAACACCCACCTTTTGATTTAAAGTTGAATTGAAATCCAAAATAAGGCCCAAATTTGAACAATCATAGAATTCGTTCAAACCAGTTTCATAATGTTTGAAATTTCAATACGATCCCAGCGGAACAAACCGCACGTGAATCAGGCCTCGTAGGAACAAGATATGAAAGTTAGAGCGTTTGAACAATTTTAAAATTAAAATGAATAGAATATTAAATTATAACGTACACGTCATCACCAAGAACACATGAACGAAGCCTCTTTCAAACCCTACCCACGTGACCAGACATCTGCCGCCACACTCCTTATCAAACGCTCACCACCACATGGTGTTTCACCCCAATCGGACCCTAGCGTCGAGCATCCCCCTCCATGTCGCGCCTTCCTATGGTGGTGCGACCACCTCTCGTCCACCCACGCTGCTCCACCGCCGCTCGAGAACGGCCCAAAGATCGTCAATTTGTGGCGATCTGATGAACTGTTAATGCAAATTAACCATATGGATTGACTACCCTAAACCTTCTCTACGATGCGGCACCTTCTGATCGTCGATTAGTCGACGATCCGCCGTCGATCGCAAAACCTTAGCATTGACGGCCGAAATAAATTCGACGATTTCAGGACAAATGGTGATTCGGTTGCAAAAACGAATAGAACCAGTGGATTATGCTCATCGAGAGCTTCAAAACGGTATATGATATGTTAGGGTTTGGAGAGTTTGTATTTTTGAAATTGGTTTAAAATTCAAATTAGGGTTTGGATTCAGGAATTTGGTTTCTGCCATTGACTGTCGTTTGAGAAAGAGGAGGTAGATAAAATATATGTACAAATAATAAAAAAATGGCTACTAGGGTTTGAGAGGAAAACAATTTATATTAATAAAGCCCGATAAGAAAGAATAACATATCGAATCAGTTCAAATTGACAATAACGACCTGAAAAGCCCATTTCGCTTCCGAAACGAAAGTGGGTCATCCCATATATCAAAATAGATGTTGTTAATAATTTTAAATTCAATGTAATAGGTTTCAAGACCTAATTCCATCGTATAAAGAAGTTAGCTTAAAATCAGCTTATTTCCAATTGAATTTAATTAAATTGATTTATACGCGTTTCGAGCCTTACGATCGAACGACAAGTCCGATCGCTACGAAACTTGAAATCCTACAATAATTCACCATTACAGATTCGATGAGACTAGTTTCGTCGAAATCCAAGACAGTGGCTAAAATGGCTATTTTTACATTAATTAAATTAATTAATATTAAATTAATTAATCACTTTTTAATTTCAAATTTTATAACTAACAATTTTCGTCATTTGATTACTTAGACATTTACAATAGTTTAAAACAATTTTACATATCAATTCAATGTCAATTATTTTACTGATTACAGTGTTTAATTCCAATTGGAATAAATACAGTGATAATTACTTTAAATTCCAATAAATCCATTTATTCGCCTTTCCATCTTATTATTCAATCAATTGGCATCTCATGGCTATATTAACATTTGTTTATCCTATTACACTAATCTTCTACGATTATCATCCTTTACCATATTAGTTGCAGTATTCCAATAATATTGAACCTTTGTTGATTTTGACATTAATTATAATTTCAAATCCTAATAACTTTATTTATCTTGGTTTCATTTTTTATTATTAAATCAATTTATTTCCTTATGAATGTAATTGACATTTCCATCCATTTTATTACATTCCCAATTTGTAGTTATTGTCTTAACTCACATTAATGTAACATTTATTTACATTTATTTGTAATTGATTAATTAAATTGGTAACAAATAACAATTGTCACCATTTCTACATTTAATAACATTTGTAAGTTTATTATTCACAAAAAAATGTTATAACAACTTACACCATACTAATTCTATCCAATTACAATTTATTATACATTATTTCATTAATTAATCAACATTTAAATTATCAATTATTCTTTAAATCCAATTATCAATTAATACACACATTATTATAATTAATTTAAAATCTATAACCCATTATAACTTATTAACCATTTCAATTAATTGGAATTTCATTTGAAGCAGTTACCAATTACCTTAAATTAATACTATTTCATTTTATTCCAGTTATATTCTTATTATTAAATCACAAATTTTTATTTCTACCAACATTAAGTCACAAAACCTTATTAAATTTACAATTTTTAATTATAAAAAATTACGGGTCATTTCACTCCTCATACCATACATCCTCTCCCTCACTTCAATCATGCAAATCGATCGAGCACATAAAAAATGAACTGTGATCGAAATGAAAAGGATAAAAATAAATTAAGAAATATTATGAATAATTAATGATATTTATTTTGGATTGAAATGATATATATCCATCCCTGGAATTATATTGAAATAACTGATTCACTTGGCCGTAGGATAGAAAATTATATTTGGACACCGGATTTGGTTAAATTAAATGATTTTAAAATTTTTGATTTGAAATTATTTAAATGAGTTTGATGTGTGGAAGTAAAAATCGAACCTATGGAAATCAAATTATTTTCGAACTTAACCTCGAAATGTTGGAATTAGAAATTGTTAAACAAAATTGTTTAAAAATGAAATTTGAGATTTTGAAGTTATAATCGAAATATGATTTGAATTCCAGAAATTGATTTGCTTTTAAATAAATTTGAACTTTATTCGAACTTTGAATTATTGCTAAGTAAAAGTAATATAAATGGATATAAAAAATTTGGACTCGAGAATGGAATTTATTTTAAGATTTGAATCTAAATTCGAGACTGAAGTTTAATTTGAATTCGGTGATTTAAATCGATATTCTGAAATCGAACTCAAATTTATATAAATTGAAATGGGTTAAAATTGAGAATTGAGTTGAAATTTAACCATTGAATAAAATAGTTGAAGTTGAAATCGATTTGGAATTGAAATTAATTTGGAATTGAAACTGATTTGAATTCAATCGGAATCGAAGTTAATTCAAATTGAAATCGCAATGGAATCGATAAAAATTGAAATGGAAATTGAATTGATTTGAATTGGAAAATTTGGAATTGGATCGGTTTGACTTTGAAACTATTCTTAAATAAATTATTTTAATATGAATTGTATAAAAATCTATCTTTTAAATATTCAAATTATTTTGATTTTCCAACTATTTCCTATATAAACCATATTATTAAACTATTTTCTATCAAACTAATTTAACTTCTTAAAACTAATTAAAAAATTGCAAACTATTTTTCAAAAAATTCAACCTGGTCAAAGAGTGGAATGTTTATATTTAAATCATGGATTTAAATACGAATTGGGTTAAACTGAAGTTATAACCCAAATGGAAATTTGAGGAAATTTTGAATTGGAACTCAAATCGAGATATTAAGGCGAAAATGATTTTTAATTGAAATATTATATTTTGAGTAAATATGATATTTCGAAATGAAATTGATTTTGAAGCGAATATGATATTTTGATATCAAGTATGAATCATTTCAAAATGTAAAAGTACCGACCAGTGTAAAACGACGTTTGGTTGTTAAAGAGATCGGGGTCTCTTATTGGCATACTCTCTGTCAATATTGGAACCACTTTGACAACTGTGTACGCGGAGGAGACTCTAGAACGAAGTGGTTGGATTTAGGGCTATTATGTTAATGGTAAATTTACCATTTCCATACCATTATCAGTCATTCGGTTACCATTTTAAAGTAAAGTCGGTATACCAGCATAATCGGTACGGTAACGGCAAATTTACCATTTTTTACGGTAAACACCGATAATATTTTTTCAAAACCAGCGGTAATGGTAATTTGCCAGTCCATTCATAATCCATTGAAATTCATGTAAGATGTTGTATTACAAGGATTTAAAAGTAAGAAAATATTTCAATTTATTTCAGTAATTCAACTCAAATGATGATAAATACACTTCTTTTCTATGTTCTTTGTTAAGTGACCCAATGAGATATATAATGAAGCATCATTCAGTGTAA
The DNA here is from genome assembly GCA_030737815.1 of Allium fistulosum. Classification (NCBI taxonomy): domain Eukaryota; kingdom Viridiplantae; phylum Streptophyta; class Magnoliopsida; order Asparagales; family Amaryllidaceae; genus Allium; species Allium fistulosum. The sequence goes on from CM060901.1 coordinate 921,693,581, forward strand.
AAATATATCAACTTATTATTTTTCTAGAAAAACGGTAATATACCATTACCAGTGTAACGGTTACCAGTTTATCGATATACTAGTCATCGGTATACCAGTCAATCGGTAACGGTAACGGTAAACAATTTTAGTTTACCAGTAGTAACGGTACAGTGACGGTATTTACAAAATGGTAACGGTAACCATTACCATAACAGCCCTAGTTGGATTTGGCGTCGTTTGCTGGATTTGAAGAAAGAGATCGATGATGGATAGATTCCGGCACTTGTGTCAAATTGAAATGACTAAAATAGGACAACTTGATAGGGCCAAGCGGGCTAATTACCCTTAACGGACATCCGTTCTTTGATTTTCTTGGACTCGATCCATATTATTACTCTTGTTGTTGGTTTCGATTGGTGCACCTTGATTGTGGGATAGCTTCCCTTGATTCGATATGGGATGGATGGACGCGGTGGGCGGTCGTGGCTACGATGTGTTACCACCAGCCCTGCGACCCAAACAGGTAGTATCCTACCTTAGGCATTGCCTCACGTGCCTTGTCATACTTTTATCCCTATACGAGACCCCTACAATTTTGGTTTAGTGTTGTCGTATCACGGCGCATCACTGGCTACCGACGTGCTATTGGTTGTGCTAAATGCAAACCGTATGCCAATGCTTAAAAACGCGTTAAGGGGGATTAATGTAAAGCCTTAACGCTAAGAAAAAAATTTATTTTACTGATTAGACATTATATATGTAGCATATTCTACTACATATAAATAATTTGACGGATCCTTAAGAGATAGAAAATCCCGTAACATCTCTTGAGTTATTGCACTCACGTTATACATTAGATAGGAGATGTGAAACCCCGTAAACATCTCTAACGCTGTTACCCTCATGTTACGTGATATCGATTTGACTCACATAAGGATATTTTAGTCCTGACTCGAGTGTTTTGTCTTTTCATTACGCTCGGATCAGCCCTGAGTTTTTCAGCGCATTGAAAATCATTTTCTAAAGGACGATGATGAAGATTTGGTATATTACTATTATTATTCCCGCATCAAGTTGTCTGCTGTGCTATTTATTTATGCATGTTGTATATATAACTCTATTAAATGTTGTTTAAATTATAATCAAATTTATAGTAAACAGCTTCATGAACTGTTTATTTGATTATTATATTTTTTCATTTCGATGCGAGATTTTGTGTTCGTTTTCTTCTTCTTTTCTTATTTTTCTTTATTAACCCCATTGATTATATGTTTCAGATTGTCTGGGTTGGACATGTATGGATTATTGTCAATTCAAACCTTCTGAAATGCGGGTCGTCACACAAGTACTGGAAAGATAGATTGTTGGGGAAAAAAGAAAGGAAAGATAGAAAAGAATCTCAATCGTGACAAGCAATATATAATATACAACAAATCTTTACAAAAGAAAAAAAAACTATAATATACATACATCAATAAGAGTACACTAATCTATCATCCACCCGGACTGTTATAACAACATGTCCTCACAATTGCTAATAATCACAACTAACAAATGCAGCGGAAAGTAAAATATATGTGAATGCATCTTGGAGGCATCCATCTCATCTCCCGAAGCTCCAAAGCATCCAAATCTAAAAATATGCTCGGTTTGACCCAGCTGTTATAATAAAATAACACCCAGATCAGTCTGGTAAACCGGTATGAGAAACACACCTCAAATAGATTTTAATGTCATAAAAAAATTTCAAAAAAAAGGTATCACGTAAGACCATGTCACACATAAACATGGATGAGTTTTTACCTTACGATAACCAAGCCATTTCATAGGAAATCCACTAGTATTATAATAATGTGTAAGGTTTAAAGTAAAATATGAATATAGCTGGAATGCTTGCATCTCATGTTCTAGCATAGTTAGCACAACTAAGTCTGTATGGCATTTATTGAGAATGGATTCTATCAATGACAGGGTTACTGGGGCACCGTCCATCACAGTACACCTCTAGATAAAATGTACAGAGATCGAACCTATCGACCCTTACATTGTAATTCTGGCCTACCCCTTGTTAGATAGTGCCGAGTATTTCATCATCTCAATTGCTTTGCAACCTTATCCAGAGAGCTCCCATGCACAACCAAATCCATAAATAATAATCAAAAAGGGTAATGACAATACCCTAATGGGTGCGACCCATATAGCCTTGCGGCATATCGCATGTTTTAGTCATTCCCGGTTGATGAGGCATGAGGCTACGTTTACTTTAAATAGCAATCCTACTTGGAATGCTAACAATTCCCTCCAAGCGACAATGCAATGCTAGCATTCGTCCATACAAGTTGTTCAGGATATGAATAAGCCGAAGGCACTACTTCTACCGCATCCATTTTAGAATCACCCTCATGATTAGTAGCAAGCATCTCTTGCACTTCAAAGAACTCCATCTTTGATTACATCAGCTTTAAGATATCTCCAATTCAAAAGAATATGCCGGTTTGAAGTGGTTTTCAGATAATATAACCGATCCCGATCTCTTCGAACCAACAACGATAGTTTAAAAACGGCCAAGATTTGATAGTTGGCTATTTAACTATCAAATAACAAATAATTCAACCAGAGGTTTGACCAAGCATGGTTAAGCACAAAGCAACCACTAAGCCTTTTTAATCAATCACTTCATAAATTAAACCATTTTGTAAATACTTGTATCAAAATACTTTTACAAAGATATATTTACAAACCCTTCTCTACTCTTTTAAGTACTTAGAAAAAATACTGATACACTTATCTCAACTGTATAAGTATATCCATAAAACATTCCACCTTCAAAAACTTAAAAAGCTTCTCCATATACTTATATCAACGGTATAAGTATATTTACAAAAAAATACTACATTTCCAATACTTAGAAAATGTATTCATATACTTAACTCATCGATATAAGTATATTCACAAACCTTAAGAAAGATTTCATTTTCAAATTCAGACATAATTTGGGTTAAAACAACTGTTAATTAAAACATTGATAATAATAAGCCCAAACACTATCCTTTCTATAAAACTCTTTCATATTTACAACTCCATTTAGATGTTCTTTTACAAAACTTTATTCATAAATCTCATTTATAAATTATCATTTATAAGTCACCGCTATAAAATACCATTTATAAACTCTTCTTATAAATCCCAAAGTATAATTATAAAACTCCTTTTTCTTGATCCCCAACTATAATTATAAAAGTCTAAATTCTTTATATAAATCCTTTTATAAAACACAATTTGTACATCTCCAGATTTATCACAAACTTTTCAATCTCCAAAATAGAATCAAGTACTTTCTTTAAAATGACCATTCCACATATTTCAATAAATCCATAAATATGATTTATTTCTCCAATTAATCTAATGATAAAACTTTTCCCTTTTATAAAATACCCTTTTTAAATCTATTCTTTTATTACAACATTTTATATAAAAATGTTTCACAAATATATTTTTTTCAAAATATTTCGATCTTCTTTTTAAAAACAAAATCATTTTAAAATAAAAGATAAACCCCTTTAATTCCTTTAACATAAACATTTATTATTATAATAACCTTTCTATAAAAATAAATACATTCTAAAATAATTTTGAAAACATTTACATATATATGCATATATAAGAAAAGAAGAAATAAGGAAGTTGAAGTAAAATAGAGAAGTTCATAAACTATATTTTATTTCAAATAAAATATCACAAACAACCAACAGAGTAGATAAAAAATCACTTTTCAAATCGAGAACCATTTCCAAAATCAAACCAACCCTTAATGGTATTTCCAAAGTACTGTATCAAAGCCAATAGTCACCATAGCATCTAACCAATGGTATTTCTACACTTTTCTCTAAAAAGGTTCAAATTTTAATATACGTCAGTATCACATCCAATAAGGCCAAACTATCAATTCTGACATTTAACAATCTATATAACATGTATATAACTGAAATAAAATCAACAAGAATATAACTGGAAGTTAAAAATCAAAATGTCGAGAAATCAGGATTTCTCTATAAAATTCCTCGTATTTCATTTTTATATGTCAATCTCTTTTCAAAAGCGGATAAACCATATCAACCAATAATTTCAAACACAAATAGTAAATTTTATCTACTACCTATTGTATTGATTAACCAAAAAGGTGAGTTTAACTCGCCGAAATTCCAATTGGCGCTTTTTCATTCTTGTTTGAACTAAAATTGAACGACATTCGATTTCAGCCCAAATTTTCACTTGCACCAAATTCAACAAAACTAGTTCCATTGAGTAGTTATTGCCATTACGAGTGCAAAGCAAAAGACCGCGTCTCGATTGGACCCCGCATGAGGGAGATAATGGTTTCATAAGTTATTGAAGTTAAATTGAATTAATTACTTGCTGATTACACATTAAACTAATTACCCTATCTCTAATCCTTTTTCCTCTCTACAAATCTTCTCGCCTAAACTTGATACCCACCTCCCCATAGCCGCAACTTTCTCCACTTCTCTCTATCTCCACGGACAACTAAAATACTCAACGATGGATTGAACGAACTCCATTCCTCGATCTCCACCAGGCTATGCCAAAATCGTCAAACCCACCTTCACCATACAGATCGCGACTTCACCCATCAACCCATGTCGACCTATAGGTCGCGTTCCTCATCCTTAGATCGTGCCATACCAAACTCCTCTTGGAGGTGCTCTTTTCCACCATGAATCCAAATCTAAGCTTTAATTTTCTCAACTCCCCTTTGATTTCAACAAAAACCATACCCTATATTGCAACTCCCTCACGACATTCGCTGATCCCCAAATCACCACTAAACTTCCAAATTTAGTATGGATGAGTAGATCTAGCTTAGACTAGCTCAAAGGTATAAGCTTTTGAATTTTAGATTTTTAAATCATTTTTTTTGAAATTTTAAAGAGGTGGGTTTACTAGTTTTTCTTTGTTCAATGAAAAGGAATGGAACGGTAGATGATAGGAGAGAGAGAGAGAAAGTGTTTTAATTTTCTAAGTGTTAGGTTAGTTATAATTTTAGTTTTTCGGCATCTCGCCGTACAGATTTTTATTCACGTACGAACACCGAACGACAAAACAAAAATACGGTCGTGCTTAGAACAACGACGCGATCTCAAAACAATAATAATATACACTGATTAACAAATTCTGTAAAATCACAAAAGCACCGTCGTTTGTTGAAAAATCGTCAAACGATAATTTAAATAACTTCCAAATTAAAAATTATGGAAAAATCAAATAAATTAAATTAAAAATACGTCAATAAAAATCAAGTCGTTATAATTAAAATTAATTTTTTTATTATTTATCATTGCATAGAAATTTACAAAATGAATTCATCGTTATTGTTTATTAATTAAAAGGTGTTAAATAGGACCATAGAAATATTTAATTAATATTCAATTCACAAATCCAAATATTTAATTCACTATTCATATATTAAATTCACAATTCAAATATTTAAATAATATATATATATATATATATATATATGGATTCAAGTTTTAAACTTTAACGAATAATTATTTCAATATTTAAGATTAATTAAATATTCAAAATTAAATGAAAAAATTACGCGTTGTTACATAGCCCAACCATCCTTCATATGTCTACCGATCATCTCATGACCATTCGACTTGTTGCACCGATATACCGGTCATTTATGATCGATCGGTCGGTTGCATGCAAATATACTACATTTGTCCATTGTTTTTATTTTTGTGATCATCCATTTTCTTTGGTTCCTCCCTGATTTGTTTTGTTTACTCGTATTCATTAATTTCTACTTAATCCTATTACATTATACAATCATATTGCTGGTATATTTCATATCCAATTTATTTGATTTCATATAAAGTTGGTTATTCTCATTTTAACAAAATTAAACCTATTGTTAATATAATTAATTCATATCATTCAATTTAACCATCAAAACTTTGGATATAATTCTTTATTAGCCCTAATTCGAATTCCTGATAATGATTTATCAGTTTAATCATATTATATATTCATAGAAATGGTCCACTCACTCAAAAATGACAATCAAATCCTAAAATCCTTTACTTTCCGGATTGCTGCTCTTATGGCTCTCTAAATATCTCCCTCAACTTGATATCTAGTTGCATTTATTTACCCCCACCCTTCGATTTTCTACTAGTTTGATCAAATACCGTTGAGATTTGAGTGAGATATGGGATTTTGAAGTTTGAGAGGAGAAGAGGGAAAAGAGGATTTAAATGGGAAGAAGATGAAACGAAAATTCTAAAGTAATGTACCACGGTTTTGCACTTATATATGTAGAGGGAAATATCCAATCAAATTCAAATTCAAATATTCAAATTCAGCATAAAGCCCACTAATAACCAAAAACTTATTTCGCTTGTATCTTCTCCGTAGGACCTCCAAATTGAACAAGTTAATATATAGCATAAATCAAAAAACGAGCCGGTCATAGTGGTGCAAGTACCATTGTCAAATTCCAAAGTTGAATAACATTTTGCCCCTCTAATATTTAAATGAATTAAACTATCAATTAAATCCAGAATTATTAATTATTAAAATACCAGGGTATTACATTTTTCTCCCCTTAACAAGAAATTCGTTATCGAAATTCCCAAAGGGAAAAGAATGCAATTCGCACACTCTCTGATTCTTTATCACTTACACATTATTTGTAAATTATCCTAACAATTGACTAAACTATCATCCGTCCAATTCAAGTAGCCATCCATAAAACAAAGGAAAAAAATCATACAAAACATCCATATATAGTCTATAAAATCCATAATCAAATTCATCAGTAAGTGTGTGTTCACTCGCATATCAAAATATCTTAAGTAGTGCTAGTGTGCTTTGTGAATGTTGTAACATCCCGATATTTTCAACCATTCGCATCCACACATGTCGGACTTGAATTGCTCAAAATATCAGATTGTTAATTTATATTTGGCAAAACTCAGCATATACAGTTGATATTTAAAGTTTACTTTACTATAGACATATTATAATAGCGTATATTACTAGCGTTTTTTTAATTGATAGTTAATTTATATGATATTATAACAATAACGGTAACGCCTTAACGCTATTATAACAAGGTAACGCCTTAACGCTATTTTAATAGTTTACTTTACTATAGACATATTATAATAGCATATATTACTACATAGTAGATAGTTTAATGGATCCTTAGAGGATGGTTATCCCAAACATCCTTTGAGTTACTTGTATTTCAGTTGATATTTCACTTGAGTTAGATTTATTGATATAAGAATGTTAATCCTGACTCAAGTGTTTTGTGTTTTGTTTTATGCTCGGGTCAGACTGAGTGGCTCAGTGTTCGAGACTCACTTTGGAGTTGGAGCTTTGCTTGGAGATCCGGCTATCTATCCAGCTTTCAGTTATTCAGTTGATTCCAGTGATGTATTCCGATCTTGTATTTGACTATTTTATTGAGACTTATGTTGTATCTTGTTTTAACTCTGTTATATATATATAGTAGCTTCATGAACTACTATTATTTTGTTTCCGCTGCTTATTGTTATATTACTCTGTGTCTGTGATTCTGTGATTATTTATTTACTGTATATGCTGAGTTTTGCCAAATATAAATTAACAATCTGATATTTTGAGCAATTCAAGTCCGACGTGTGTGGATGCGAATGGTTGAAAATACCGGGATGTTACAAATGTAGTCAATAACATAGCATCATGATATGTATTGTATGGAATATGATATTATATATAAATGCAAACATTTATTCATCGGGCCCTTATATATGAATGAGATGGTATAACATATATGGCATGTATGCAAGCTTCCTAAGGTGAACATATAAATTCTATATGTATGCAATGGACATCACTTCAACATAACATATGGTAGATACATTCATAACTAAATCATAAACATTCAAGCATACGAAACACAGCATATCAAAACACAATCCATAACATAAATAAAATAATCATCCAAGTCAACTATCTAACTAAACTAAGCAACCTAAACAAAAACAACAATAAATCCATAGCAATCATCTAATCAAACCTAATTACTAATTATACTTACAAACACGTAAATTGGAAAAAATTGCAGAAAAGAGTCAAAACGTAAAGATCGAATCCTTTTCTCCACTTTTCAAATACTCCTGACTAAATCATTCTTTCCAACTTAATCTAACCAACTTATGTTGGCATAAACTCATTCTGATACATTGACTTCAAATGTTCATGTACATCTACAACTTCTAACATCTATGCTACCTACTCAAGTATATGATGCCACAATGCACAATACAAGTAGCCTTCTTTGATCTTACTGCTCCTAAATGCATATACATAATATATAATCATTCCAATAGTACCTTCTTGGATTCATCTTTTAGATTGTTAAGTCAAGCAACACAAAGTGGATGGTGTCTCACCCAAACAAACCTAAACAATTTGGATCACTGGACAATATCTTCTTTTGCCTAAGAACATCCAAACAACTAATGTCTTAACCTAGTGAATATAACATATCTTTCGTTCCATTCTAGTTTTAAGTGGTATAATTATGCTTATGATATTGCTTCTCCAAACATTTAACAAGTTTGATTCACCAAAGTATCACCTCCTCAACTACATAAACATTTCATCCTAAGTTCTACGACATTCAGGCAAGCAAGCATCCAAACAAGAGAAATCATATTCTATTTAATCATTCCAAACATGGCATTCAAAATCCTAAATCTAAGTAGAATTTTAACCTGAAATAGTGATAGTGTTAAAAAGATCGATTATATAATACATTGTTCATGTGCACCTCATATGTAATATAAAATGTGCATCTTTAAGTCGCTATTCCAAAAGAGTTTTTTGAATAGACAGCTTCTTCTTAATCTAAAGGATGATTGAAAAGAGCCTATCTACTCCCCCCTTAAAGTCATACTCAAACCTCAAAATTTCACTTTCTATAAAATCGGCTCCACAATTGTTATACATGCAAACTACAATTCCTTTTTCCTCGATCTTTTAAAAAAAAATCTTCAATTATATTGGAAAACTTGAATTCATACCAAATGGTGGTAGTTTCTCATTTTACCATAGCATTCATTTAATTTAAAACATGTTTTCTTCAATGTCTCAAATCGGGTCAATTCCAGTAGCTAAAAGTCTTTTATCTAATCCTTTATCTACACCAGTTAGAAATATTTCTCATATAACTCTTGTCTCTAATCCAATTTGGAATGTTATTTACAAGCATAGGTTACAACTCTACTAAATCCTTTATTCTCCAAACCATATATGTCCATGTGAATCCAATTACTTCATTTATTAATGATAATATAAACTCATATGATCTTGGTTTTCATCTATTTCAGAGCATTTCTACATACTCATCGATCATACTATAATCCTTATCCTTATATAATCTTAACACCAAATCCAGCCAGATTACCTTTTCGAACCAAAAGTCCAAGCTCAATTAACCTTTATAATAAAAAATCAAAGCTCACATCATATTCTTATATAAACTAACCCATGGTATTATTTCCCCAAATACCTATCTACCAACTTACTTTTCTGTCATATCATGGGCGAGACAACTCAACCGAGATGGCCTCTGCCATATAAATCAAACTCAACAAAATACCTAACAATCATAGTAACAACATATCCAAAACATATCTAGGAAAATTGCGAACATGCTATCAAACTCATGTCACATCCAAAATGGTATCTTCCATAGATACTAAAATAGCTAAAGGACTCTACACCATTTTAACTACTAAATAACTAAAAATAACTTTAGATGGTACTTGCCCTTCAAAAAACGTCTCCCTTTTATGACATTTTAACTATAATAACTTTACGTTTTCTTTACTTAACCCAAACATTATCTCTCCTTTCGAACTTACTCAGAAACCTTCTTGTCTAATTTCCCATTCCTTTATTAGGGTCGTTTGTCTAAGCAGCATGTCAATAAGCCTAATAAGTTTGTTTACTTGAGGATGGAGGTCAAAGACTTTGATGAAGGTATATAGGACTTCATCATCAAAGATATGCTCTTCATGTGACTATCGGGATCATGATGTACAACAAAATCATGCCTAGTTCTTTACTCCACATTCAAATCATTTTGCTTTTTCCATCTAATATTATCTTATAACGATTTGTCCAATCTATTCGAAAAGTTCAACCCATACTCCAAAATCTCAATATAAAATGTCACTAAAGGACTCTACACCATATATACTCATTTCAGATCATAGTATAACATTACTAAATAACTTACGCCCTGTGTGAGATTCAAAATATAACTATCAACAATAACACTTAACAATTCAAAAGTAATAACTCACCTTCTATCGCAATATGCTTTCCTTTTATCTTTAGCAAATGGTGGCACACTAGCACATGGGACCGCTTCTAGTGCAGAGGCCTAAACATTTTGATTTTTCCTTGGTAATTACAGGCATTCCCTTTTCATGTGTCCCAACTGATTACAATTATAACACTTAATCCGAGTAAGGTCAACTCTACAATCCTTTACTACATACCCTTTCTTTCTACACCAATTTCACCTTCTCCATTCTTAATCTCCATAACAATCACTGCTTTTATGATTTCCTTGTTGTAGGTTCATCTCTTTCTTAGGTTGTCCCTTAGCTATCTCCCTATTAATTTAATTCAGCAATGTTGCCTCAACTATTCCTTCAAACGTGGCTTTATATGGAATCTAGTTCGGTGCTAACTGTTTAAATATTGAGTTTAATTCTTATGCAAATGTCATCGCTTTCTTGACCATGGTATTGATCAATTCAAACCCAAACCTAGCTAGCTCTTTAAACTGGTCCACATATTGACCTATAGTCATGTCAGCTTGCTTCAGGTGAATGGATTTATCTAATAATAATCATTTCTCTTCTCTAGAGAAAACTTTGTTCCAAAATTCTCTTAAAATTTGCCCATGAAATATTCTCCTTATCATTTTCAGCTGTAACAACTTCCTGTCAATTTGTTACTTTTCCCTGGAGGTGTGAGGTAGCTAGATGTCTCCTTGTAATATGATCTTAACCCAAAAGATTAAAAACTTTCTCATAAATGATTAGCCAAGCCCACATTGCTGCATAGTGTCCATTCCAACAAAGGTTCTACTATCCAAACTAGAGAAGTCCCCACACAATTTTGGAAAATTCACATTAGGTGGTGTTTGGACTTGAACCACTCCTTGGGTTGCACCTATAGGTTCTGTGGGTTTTCACTAGTTTGGATGGTCGCTTTTATGTATAGGCGGAACCAACCGGGAGTGTTCACACAAGAAATGTTTATAGTATCCAGTGTAGTGCAATTTCTAGTTCTAGTTTTGACCTACCAGTTTTATTTATGTTTTGGTTTCCATCGAGGTACTCATTCCCGGCTATTTGTAATATGAAATTCATTAGCACCCCCAATAGATTGTTATTAAAACTGGAACAGTAGATAGAGTATACGCTTATATCTGACTCATATATTATATACCTACATTTATTAAAGTAAAAATACACTCTCTCGATATGTCCTAGTCCTTGAATTAAGTAAAGTTTTTCACTGATACCAAATGTAACATATCACCCTTTTCGGCCCTCGGATTTAATGTCCATATCGATGTTAACATCTCTAAAATCGAAAATGACAGGTTGCTAAGTTATGATAACAGGTAAAAAAAATAAAGTCTAACTATAAACTTTCTGAACTCGCAACGGGGGGAAACAGATTGTAATATAAAACATCTCTATTCAATATAGATCCGTATACATAGTTAAATTTGTACAATAAATCCCAATCCATAACATATAGGGATACGTTATCATAGGTTATATTTACAATCTATAAAATGTTTACAATACGTGATCTTCATCCCCATGTCCTCCATATCATCGGGGTCCGTCAACTTAGTTATAAAGATAAAAAGGAAAATAGGAGTCGGTTAGACATACATGAAATAAGTATATCCCATATATACTACAAAAAGACTGGTAAAACAATAACCCATATATACATTCCGTAACCTACCCACTTGCACCTAAGGAATAATATCAACACTAAACCTAGGTTGACTACTCTATTAAGGTCAAACCACGTCTCATTAATCATTGCAAATATATACACTCAAGCATACAAATTCACATTACTAAGGAAACACCAATTTCCCAAATTATCAATACGATATTACTAAGGGAATAACCATTTCCCTAACATAACTATTTCCTAAATCATTAACTCCAATACCGAGGGAACATTTCCTTGGAATAACCATTTCCTTTTTGTATACTGAGGGAACAATTATTTCTCTCACAACATGTGCTTCATAAAAAATAACCCAACCAATCAATAACATAATATACATGCATAATATACGACATTAATTAGAAAAATGAGCCAGTCGCAATGGCGTAAATCCCGTTATCAAATTCCAAAGTTGGAAAGATGACCATTTTGCCTCCCCAATATTTAAATTAGTTAAATTATCAACTAAAATCCAAAATTGTTCATTATTAAAATGTTGGGGTGTTACAATACAATACTTTTGCTTGACCCTATGTTATTTGCATGCCTTCTTATCATCTTAGGTATTCTTAAAAAAGTATATTGAGAGATAGATATACGTAGATGTGCGGAGGATGAGTAGGAGGCTAAGCATTTTCAGATATCTGTATTTGGAGCCACTATCACTTATTTTCTACTGTGTAGTATAATGGATCTATATCAATACTTACCTATTATTAAAGACGGTTTCTTTTAGAGTTTATTTATTTAGATGAATAAACTCTACTATCACTTTGTTTTGTATAACATGATGGACCTACTACATTCTGATATGTTATTTTACTTTGATTTATTTGGTTATATTATCATCTTGTCTATTTTATACTTACATTAGTTATTATGTTTTGTCTATGTGCTATGATATATATATATATATATATATATCACAGGTTCTGTGTTTCTGATTTCTATTTTTTCCCGTTATTGTTTCCCTCCATCAGTCGAATACCATTGTAGCACACCCTTTTATATTAGATTTGTATATTGACTATTAGAGGTGCAAAGAGGTCATCATATTTGGTATCAAATCTAGGCTGAGATATCACCTAAATTGATACTGGGATCCATTAAAGATAGAATATGAGATATCACTCTAGAATTGATTGAGAGACATATAAGGGAAAGCGGACTTATTGCTCAAATTATAGCAAATAAAAGATAATCCAGCTAGCACAACGAAATTTGATCAGTCTAAGTCGATCCATGCAGCAAACACTCCAAAGAAACATCCACTCGGCCTGACTCCAGACGACATACATCCAACTCGTTTGTTTAGGCCTAACACAAAAGTGATCGATCTTGGGCTCGGCTTTATCTCAGCCCATATACGAACAGTTCCATGTAGTCCATCTCATCACCATATGACAGCTCATCCCCTTAAGCCTTAACAATCTCTAGTTTATTTTTAGCAATCTTCGACAATAAGCAACTGATCCTTATGTGCAAGAGAAGCTTCTCTTCAGCCTTGTTTCCTAGAAAGGTGTACTATGCAACAAAAAGTACGACTAGGCCCACCAACTAATATGGTATGTCTAGCAAAAGTGCACCCACTCCTGTGTCATGTCACTTTACCCTGTGCAAAGCACGACTCTAATATGGAAAGATAGCTAGTATGCATCTCAACTATGCCATTGTGTCACCTTTCAAGTTGTCCCCATTCAGTTGAAGCGATCATATATATGGCTAGGAGAGATCCCACCTATTAACTACTGAATCTTAGCCATCCAATGATTAATCACAACTGCTATAAATACCTTTTTCCATATAACATCATAATGGTTTTTATTTTTGAGATTTATAATTCATTCCAGCAAAGAAAACACAAAGGCTCTTAAATTTAGAAACATTGTAACCTTGAGTGCTTAATTTCTTATTATTCTCTTATAACTCCGTGTAATTGTGAGAGATCAATATAATATGAAATCTTCACAGTGGACGTAGGAATCTTAACCGAACCACTCTACTTTTGTTGTCATTTACTTTAGTTTCTCATTTGCTCCATGTTTTCAATTTTTAATCATAGCATTAGCAAGTAACCTTTGTTGCACAAACGCATTTGCATAATTCGGAGATTGAATAAAGTTTTAATCATCATTTTGGCAATAGAAGGAGGCCTCCCCTAAAAGATCTCACATTTCTTCACTTTTTCTTCTCTACTAAAAATTTGTTTTATTTGTCGCCAGAATCCCAATGGTGAAAGCAAAGGTACCAACTCTAATGGCCATGACACTAATGATAACACCACTATTTCTAGTGCTGCCTTTCCCTTTCTTGGGCCGAGCAACAATATGCGACGAATTGTGCTTCGAGGCTTAACTAATATGGGAACTCAAAGTGAATGAGTTGGGACAAGGTTGGATGCCCAGATGATTGTAACTTTTGATCCTCCACCCTCCTCTAGTGGATGATCTTACTCCTGCCTAGCATGCCATCCCTAGTGCTTATAATCTCATTAATACTGCCCAGGAGAGGGTGATTCTTGAAACCCCAACCGGAGTAGCTCCAGTTCATAACTAGAGAATGCATACTATGTGTAAGCCAAGTCACACTATTGATATCATGGATCTAGAATTGGCGTGTATAGAGAATCAAAGAGTTCCTCTTTAGCGGAATGGCCATCTACTTTTGAATGCCTTTGGAAGGGAGATAGAGCTCAAGACTTAAGGTCCGACCATCCTAGTGGTGTTGCTTATACCGCTAGTTAAGAATACATAGCCCGGTCAACACACTCCTATCCCATATCGGGTAGCTAGGCCCAGATCTAAGGAAAGACGAGCCATGCATTCACGATCACCTTCTTTCTCTAGAGGGGGTCACTTTCTCTAATCCATCATCACCATCCCCACTCTCCATCATACTGTCGATACTGATCTCCCACTCCACAAAGAAACTGGTTTAGCCCTTCATCAGTTGGAGGCCAAACACGTTTGCAGTAGGTGGAAGATGGCCCCTGGGAGTAAATAACTCATTTTCGCCAACAACTAAATAGAACATAAGACTGAAATGTCGAAGGCGAAGCATTGTCTGATGATGATAACGAAGGGCCATCCTTTAAGCAAATCGTTAGTACACACATCCATAGGCTATATGTCTTGCCGCCTATCGACAAATGTGATGGGAGTGTTGACCAATCAGATCACATCACTACTTTCAACTCCATCACATGGGTCGGTCAAGTCTCCAGCTTTGCATAGTGTCTTCTCTCTTGCATGTCCTATCTCCTACTGATTCCTACATCTACAACAGGGAAGCATTTATTCTTGGGCCCAGCTGTGGGCAGACTTCAAAACTAGGCTCTTTTCTTCGAAGACCTAGTAATGATGGCTAGTGAGCTAGGTAACATTAGGTAGGGGCTGATTGAGAGTCTTAGGTCGTATGTAAACCATTTAAACAAGGAGTCCACCTACGCTAAGGGTGTTGACAGGAACAACTTAGTTGTGGCCTTCTGATCGGTAGTAAGATACAAGTAAGAATATAAAAAGGTTATATAAGCAGCCGACCATGTCCTTAAACGATTTCTATCAGTAGGCGAATGCCATTATGTAGATGAAAGACGCTTATCTCTTTGGTAGTGACGACCAGGCCTGACAACAAAGCCAATCCCTATGAAAATATGGACCATTGAGGTAATGGTCAGAAGAACAACAATAAAAGGCATGCAAAAGGTGGCGCTTGATACAAGCCCAGGTATACAAACCATGCTCTTTAAATCGAGATATGGATTTAATATATCTCACAACCAAGGACTGGGTAACATTCCAAAGACCACATACCATGAGAAATAGGAGGTGGGAGGAACCTTGAGGCAACAGAATGTACTAAAAGATCCATCAAACCAATGGCCACTCCATCAACAAATGAAATGTACTGAAGGAAAAGATAGAAAGGATGATCCGAGAAGGAGTTCATATAGAGTGTGTTTGGCATCAGGTTGATCAAGGAACAGGCTGTAACAACAAACCAGCTTAACCCCAATAGTCCAATAACAATGTCATAGCTATAATCAAGATTATGACCATCTATGGAGGCCCACATGTGGCTGGAAGCAACCGAGCAGCACAGTCCTAGTATTAAAGAGAAGTAGGATCGACCAACCATGTTTATTCATTAAACACCAAGGGTCCAAAGTGCCTAGGCTAAAGGCAGATCATCCCATTACATTGATGTTCGAGGATAAGGAAGTCATCTCTTACCCCACCGCAAACCCACGGTTATTACCCTTGCAATGGCAAACTCGGATGTAAACTGATGGAGGTAGTTCGATCAACATCATGTTTAGGCCTATTTTTGAGGCACTCAAGCTTGCTGCCTCCAACCCCTCCCCCTGCGCCTTTCCCATATATGGATTTAGAGGTGTTGGCATTATTCCAATAGGGACTACCTCTCTAATGACCACCTTCAACAAAGAGCCCGTTGTCACAATGATACGGGTAAACTTTATATTAGTCGATTTCCTATCTGCTTATAACCTATTAGTAGGACGACATGCTCTAGTGGAGCTTGACGTAAATGTCTCATACAATCATCTCATCAAAGAATTCTTTGACCAAGATGGGGTCAGTGAAATCCTAGAAAACCAACAAAAATCTAGGGAGTGTTATAGAATCTCCCTCGGGCAAGTAAAGAAGGGTGTCCTCATGCTTCAATAAGAATTCACAACAATCAACGGCGAGTCACTTGAGAGAACCCTCAAGCCGGTCAATGCTTCGGTTCATGCCAAGACTACCCCCAACTCTCAAGCAAAGGTATTAATGTCAATAGCTCCCCTAATGAACAATGATCTAGTTGATGAGATCACAGTTATCAATAATTTGTCACATGAGAAAGTGCTCGAACCGGACAACGCTTACGCTCGCGTTGGGACCATCCCTATCCTTAAGGAAACCACTACTGACGGCCTTTCAGCTAGGAGTAACCTTGAGCCCATTAGCACTCCAGTTTGTGTTGGGACCATCTTAAGCAGTAAAGCTACATCAGTTGGCCATGTGTCACTTGAGAGAACCCTCGAGCCCATAGTGCTCCATTTTGTGTTGAGACCGTCCAACATAATGAAGACTGGGATGGCATAGATCTAAACTACTTGGCCACTCCCCAGAGAATGAAAGAGCTCATCATAGCATGGGATGAGTAATATGCACCCCGATGGAAAGCATGGACATCCACTACAACAACTCCTACCCTCCCAATGCCAACAGACTCATTCATGGGAGTCATGGTAACCTTAGCCCCTTGACTCTAGCATAGATGTCTATCCTAACCGAGAATGTCATAGGGCACATAATTTATGCATTGGACCAATGCGACACAGAAATCAACTATGATCTTGATGATGACCCTCGCGATTCCTGAATGGGAGACTTAAGCATTGATAATGAACCAGCTACTCCACTCGATTCAATATATATGGACCATGCTGACCTGAGCAAGGTCATTCAATTGGTAGGATACAAACAAGATGGTCAAACTATTGAAACAAAGCACATACATCTTCACCTGGAGGAATGCCGACATGACCAACATTAACCCAAGAGTAATTTGACATGCATTGAATATAGATCCAAAGGCAACCCTCAATTGTCAAAAGCATAAACCCCTCAGTATAGGAAGGTATCAAGCTTTGAAAGAAGATATAGAGAATTAGTAGGCCAATGGCTTCATCCAAGAGGAAGAATATCCAGTCTAGACAGCCAACACAGTACTGGTTAGAAACCAAATGGGTCTTGGAGAACTTGTATTGACTTCTCCAACCTCAACAAAGTCTGCACAAAGATAGCTTTCCATTGCCTCGCATCGATCTACTAGCAGACGGGATCAGTGGACATGAGCTCCTCACTTTCATGTATACTTACTCCAGGTACAATCATATTTCCATGCACGACATGAACTAAGAGCACACTTCCTTTATCACCAATGTCGACCTATATTGCCATCATGCCATGCCATTTGGGCTTCGAAATGTGAGTGCTACCTATCGATGGCTCGTCAATCATATTTTTTGGAGTAGATCGTTTGATCCATAGAGGTATACATGGATGACATGTTGGTAAAGTCAGAAAAGGCTGGGCGGCATATACAAGTCTGGCCGAGACATTTAATATATTATGCCAATACAACAAGAAGTTGAATGCAAAGAAGTGCCCGTTTCCATTCAGTTAGGAAAATTACATGGTTATGTAGCAATCACCAAGGGGATTGAAGCTAACCCTAATAAAATCCAGGTCATTTAAGACATGCAAATCCTTAGAACCATAAAGTAAGTAAAAAGCTTAAATGGGATGGTTATTGGTTCGAGCTGGTTTGCGTCCAAGGCTATTGACCAGTGTCTCCTATTCTTTGACTTCATCAAGAAGGGAAAGTCATTTGCAAGAAATGGTGAGTGTACTAAGGAATTTTAAGAATAGAAGCAACATTTGGCTACTCCTTTGGTACTATTCGAGCCCATCGATGAGGAGGATTTGTACCTATACCTTGTAATAACTGACTGTGAAATTAGCACTGCATTGATTAGTGTAGACAAAAAGGTCCAATGACCGAGATACTATGTTAGTAATAGGTTATCAGGCCCGAAGTCAAGATATAAGAGGTTGGAATAGCTAGGTTTTTGACTACTCATGGCAGCCTGGAAACTTCGACTGTACTTCCAAGCTTATCCTATAAAAGTCCTGACCAATTAGCCATTGAAGCAAATTATCAACCGACTTGATGGGATAGGTCGACTATGGAAGTGGTCTGTTAAGCTTGGACGATATCCATTCCCATACTTTTATCAAGGGCTAGGCCATGGCAGATTTCATCGTCAAGTACTCAAGCTCGAACACTGATAAAAAAAGACCATCATCGATCAACAAGCTTGGCACATGTATGTGGATGAGGCACCATACAAGAAAGGGGAATGGGCCGATATGGTTGTTGGCGCCTAGAAACAAAGAAATTTTGTTATGCGGCCTACCTCACTTTTAAGGGAACAAATAGCAAAGTCGCATGCGAGGCTGTATTAGCCGATCACGGGATGGAAAGGGAGTTGCATGTGGATTCCTTCCATGTGTTCAACTACTCGTCGCTAGTCATCAATTAAATTGGTGATTGCTTCCAAGTCAAAGGAAAGACATTAACCTTGTATGTCATAAGGCCAAAAGAATAATTAGCACTTTTTCAGAGTTTAAACTAGAGGTTACACCCATAGATCATAATACTAAGGTTGATCAGCTGGCCAACGCGGAAAGCAACATAGAAGAAGCCACCCTTTGGGTTCCTTTGGAAATTCGAGTCACCTCTAACTATGAGATGGGTGAAACAATGATGGAAATTGACACGCTACCCCTGGACAACTGGATGGCTCCTCTAATAAAGTGTTTGGTGAATAAATAACTTCCTACAAATTTCAAAGAAGTCTGGAAGGTCCTTTACTGGGTTCCTTATTACATAATCATGGTTATGAAGCTCTACATACCAGGGGTACTCAACACTACTTCAACGTTGCATGTCTAAAGACGAAGCTAGTCGGATTATGGAAGAGCTACATGAAGAATTTTGTGAGGATCGTGCCAGGGGGCAAAGTTTGTTAAAAAGGCTAGCCGATAAGGCTATTACTGACTTACTATGATCGAGGATTCGATGAATACATCAAGAAATGACATCAGTGTTGGTGGTTTGGTAAGATTCCCATAGCCTCCTATGCCCATCTTACCCCCTATGACCTCCCCCTGGCTATTCGATACTTTGAGAATTGACTTTATAGGATATTTGCCAAACGTCAAGGGAAGGTGTTAGTAAATTTCTTCGCTAACCAAATTTGCAAGTTAAGTCAAAGCTAGTTTGATTAAGGGCTTAAGTGGCCTTATGCAAGTTTAAATGTATATACAAGTCCAATTTCGAATCCAAATACAAAGACAAGTCATTTGCTTGTCCATTGATTAAGTCCAAGTTCAAAGATAAGTTATATGCATGTTCATTGTCATAAATAGTCAATTAGGCAAGTACAGAAGTAGTATGCTATGCAAAGTTGAATGTACAAGTCCTTATGTGCAAAAAGTTACAAGAGAAAATTAGCTCTAAAAAATTCACAATTTGATTTAGGGTTTACCACTTTAAAATTTTGAAAATAGAATAAGAGTGAATTGCCTCCCTTTAGCTATCGATGGAGGCCTATTTATAGGGATGTTAATCATGCGGGATGATTGACAAGTGGTATGACTTTGAATCCAAGGGCTCTGATGGAACCATCTTGATGAAACTTCGGCGTCCCATTGTTGAGATTCGACATCACATTCTTACACAAGTTCGACAGCATAATCTCCCTTGCAAAAACTCGACATCTTCTACAACTTTAAAGTTTTGGTATCCCTTGCTGCTTGTAAAAGCTCAAAACCTTTTGCTAGTGTTGAAGCTCGATGTTGTTTATTAGTAGATGGTCTACAACAGTTACTATTATGGAGGCTCAATAATTGTTGATGCATCATAGCTTGTTATTCATAGAAACTCAATATCGTCCACTTACGGTCAGATACTCGACATCCTTTAGTGGTGCAACATCTTTCCTTTGCTACATACTCTACAAATGTTTTGTATTGTAAAGTATCGACATCTCTTGTTCCTCCAAGTTTGTTGTAACCCGACATCTCTAAACATTTACTAGTTCGACATCTTCATACTCTTACAGGCTCGATACCCTTCTTCATTGCTAATGTTCGACATCACTTTCTACTTATTAAATACTCGATAACGCTTGATGTTGTAGAGGCTTGTTACCCCTTAGGGACTCGAGACCTCTTCACTACTTGTTAACCACTTGAACCTTCAACATCCTTGGAAACTTGGCACCTTTTGTTATCAGATGTTGGATTCCTTTAAAGACTCGGCATCCCTTTGCTTGATAACTTTACCTTCTTTAAGCTCGACATAACTTATCATCTTCAAAATCGACATGTCCTTTTTAGATGCTCGACATACATATTTGGAGTAACATTTGTCCCCTTTGTGTGGTAGAAGCATATTATACTTTAGTATAATTTCATGTTTCATATTGTCGCCTATTGGCATTCCGATGCTTTCAATCATGTTCGTTCATTCGAATGAGAATCAATGCTCCCTGCTGTTTCTCTCTTCTTCTATAAATACCTTCGTTTTCTTTTTCCAAAAGCTTCACCTAAAACTTAAAAACTCAAATTGCAACTTACAATTTCAAAAAAAAGCCTTCAATTTCTATCGTATTCAAACTTGATTTAAGGTTCGATTTGCATTCAATCAATTTGAATATAGAAAAAAGGGTTTTCGATTTTAAAACTTGGTTTTTATGAATCAGGTACTTATGAATTTCTTAGGTTTGACTGGCAATTTAAATTCAAATACTTTTTGGATTTGAGCATTCTCATGCTTGAATTTAAAAGCTGTTAGCAATTTTGTGTCCCTAAGGACTAATAAAAATTTTATGATAAATAGAGTTATGATAACTATCGTAGACCTGAAAACGTCCTTGAAATTTGACAATTAATTGGGGTTTTGGTTATTATTAAAAACTTGACATTTACTTAGAGAATCAATAGCCTGTTAGAGATTTGCTAACTAGTTATAGGCTTGCCAGCTAATCGTAGACTCAACAATTAGCTTGAGACTCAAAAACTAGTTAAAGACTCGATAACTTGTTATGAGCTTGCCAATTAGTTGTAAGTTCGGAACTAGCCAACGGCTCAATAACTAGCTATGAATCCAACAATTACTTAATGAATCATTAATTAGTTACAAATTTGACAATCTGCAAAAGAATTGTTAGCTAGTATCAAATTCGATAACCCTTTAGTGAGTAATTAACTAGTTGCAAATTCGACAACTAGTTATAGTATGTTACTAGTTACAAATTTGATATCTTTTATAAGTTCAAAATCTAGTTATAAAAAAGATTCTTTAACTGGTTACGAACTCACTAACTATTATGGGTTCAACATCCTGTTATAAACTCAATAACTAGTTACAAGTTCGATATCTTTTTATGGACTCGATAACTAATTATGAATTCAGCATTTTTTTATAAACTTGATAACTAGTTAAGGCGCTCTAGTTATGAACTTGTTAACCATTTACGAGTTCGACATCTCGTATAACTCGATAACTTGTTAAAGGATCTTTAATTATTTATAAACTCACTAACTATTTATGAGCTTAACATCCGGTTACCTATTTATTTAGATCTATACTTAAAGACTTAAATTTTTTGACATTTTCTTAAGTACTTTAGATTTATAAAACATACGATACTTCCTTGATTTCTGCATGATATTGCTTAACCGGGAAAATGGCTGGCAAGAAGGGCTCTAAATACTCTCATGCTTCAGAGAAAGGAGACTGTAGACTCATTCAATCTTCTATAACTACTCAGGAAGAGGTAAATACTATTCTTCAATAGTTTGGCATTATCAATATGGAAGCTAGGTTGGCTGGCCCTTCCAGAAGGATACACAATCCCCAGAAGGATTCTTTGCTTTCACTCCGATCCATGTTTGGCATTCGGGCTACTTTCCTATTTCAGAATTCCTTGTACAATTCTTAGACCACCTGGGAATTACTGCAATACAATTGATGCCAAACACTTATACATATCTAAGCTGCCTTGAGATGCTAGCCAAGGAAGGTGACCTTCTCTCGCTCGATGCTAAAACTCTTCATTCATTAGTAAATCTTGTTAAAGTGGGAAAATAACCAGCAGGAACCATATATCGCCTCCTTCCTTATCCAAGGGCTTATCATTAAATTGATTAACAGAACCAAGGATTGGGAAAACCAATTCTTTTTTACTAAGAGCCATACCCATAGAATCAAGGGGTCCTTCTCTATCCCTAGCAAGTTTTGTTGCTTTCTCTCTATTACTTATATTATATTTCGCTTTTCTCCTTTAATGGATATTCTTTTTCATAACCTGCTTCTAAGGGGTTGAATTTTTCTATCGCTGGTACAATTAGTGCCTTGAGCTTGGCTTCTCAGACTATTGGGGATAGGCTTAAACTCCTAATTGAAGTTAACCTTCGAAAGTATTCCTTGATTCTGGAGAATCATAAAGTGCTCGAGGAGCCTTCACTAATCAAGAAAGATGCTTATGAGAAATAAGCTCTGGTTGTTAGCAACCAAAACCCATTTTCTCATATTCTCTCATTCAGCATGATTCTTTCGGTAATTTCTTACTACGATTTGATAGAATTTTCTGTACTTTCATCTTATGGCTCCTTCTTTGACTTAGGTTCAGCTCTTATTGTCCGGATTGCTAAGTCCAAGGATGCTAAAGCTCCTACCTCCTCCTCGGCTGTGACTAACAAAGTTTCTCCCGTTGTTGACTCTATCGTCGACGCCCTTAAGGCTATTGAGAGTCGCAAAAGGAAAAATGATTCTAATAATTTGTATAGTGTTTCGATTTCTATTCCAGTTAAAAAGGCCAAACATAAAGAAGATCAGTCGCTTGCTATTATTGCTAAGGAACCGAATGTAGCTACGGCCGCAATATACCAAGACTCCAGTTTATTTATTTAACCCTGCCAGACCAGAATCCTTACAAAAGTCGCACACACCCCATGCCAATTTGTAGACATCACGAATCACTTATCCGTAATTGTTCTTCAACATTTATACTAGGAGTTTAGCCTGCCTCCTCCTCCTGAATCTCTACCTTATGAAGCTTCGACTTAATCCATCTCTTAAGATTTTGATGATTTTGTTCGCTCAATCATCCAATCTCCATCTATGGATTCTCTAATGCCACTACAGTCTTCTGCCTTTTTGAGGGACCATCTTCACATTCTCTTTTAGTAGCTTCTTATGGTATGTATCTCTATGTGTCTGGCTAACACAAGTTTTACCTTATATATCTTTATTTATCATAAATTTTATATATTTTATATGGCCAAGCACATGTTTTTCCTTCAAAAAGTGTCCCACGAATCTGTTATCCAAGTCCCAAATTTCAAAGAGCATATTTCATCATTGACAGATAGAGTCAAGTTCCTTGAGGGCAAAAATCATTGAAGTCACAACATATAGAGACAAGGTTAGTGCTAAAATGAATAAACTTGCCCTCGATTTAGATAAAGAGGGAAAATCTAGAGTAGCGGCTGAAGAGAGGGCAAAATCCCTAGAGAAGGAGCATGAGCAGGTCAAAACTGAGAATACTAGAATGGCTGCACAAGTTACAACCTTGAAGGATGGTCCGAAAGGCAAGGAGGCTGCTCTTGTTTATCAAATAACATCATTAAGAATGCCAAAAAGAAGGTTTCTTTCTTCAAAGACCAAGCCCTTCCTCAAATAAATGAGCAGTGCTATGAGGAGGCCTTCTTTTTTTTACGTATTTTGATAATATAGACCATTATCCAGAGTTGGACTTCCTTCGCTACCAGCATTAAAAGACAAGTTCAAGGGGAAATTCGATTTTAAACTGGGGAGAGTTCCTGGGTCATTGCAAGACAAATTCCCAAAAGTGGAGGCCATCAATCCTCAGGAATTACTATCTGATGATCTCTGCCTAATGAAGACATGGATGATAATGGTAGAGTGGATGGTGATAAAGATAACAATGATTGTGATGAAGATGACGATGACGATGATTTTGGGAAGGATGGGGGTGATGGTAACGAAGACACTGAAGGACCAGGAAGTGGCAGTAATGGGTCAAGTGGCTATGACGTGGACCCATCTGCTCATGATACGGATGTTCCCAATCTTCATAAGCCTCATAATACTCCTTAGGAAGACACCTCAGTAAAGGACATAAAAGCTTCCAGCAAAGAATTGGGCAAGGAGAAAATTTAGGTTTCTGCCTCACAAGCTCCCTGGAACAGGTATAAAGTTATTGACCTAAAAAATGGATTAATACCCTGGATTTAGTATGAAAGCACCAGTTTTGTTTCATAAGGAAAATAGAATAGAGACAAGAAATAATAACTTGCAGATGAAGTGAAAGGACAAGAGATTTTTATAGTGGTCGGCTGTTAACGAAGCCTACGTCCACTTTATAACTTTTGTTATTGACTGACTGTAATTACAAGTTGAATCTGATTACAATTTGATTAAATCTTGTAAGTTAGATCAATTCACCAATGTTGGAATTCACTGGAGAATCACAATGAACCCTTTGGAGGACTGTTATATGGGAGGAGAAGAGTGAAGAGTAGTTTCTGCAGAGTTTCAACAGCCAGTCCAGAAGATTCTCTTTATGTTGATGGTAGAACTGTATTTATAGCGGCTAGAGAGCACTTAGGCTAAAGTCGCTCTGTCAAAGACTCACATTCGAAGGTATGCAGGCGCTCCCAAAATTCCAGAAAGAGCCGACCCAATCTGATGGATCACAAGCGATCCATAAGGCATGGATCGCTAGCGATCCATAGAGTTAGTGTATTTTTGGCTTGTTCCCTTTGGATCATGTTTCCTACCTTACGTAGATGCTCCTCATATAATTTCATGACTAGATGCTTTGTTTTAATGATGATTCATGTACTGATTGCATTGAACTGCTGATGGAGTCAGATGAATGCTCACTTCTTGATCTAACAAGCTGGGAATCCCCTCAAGCTTAGCAGACATTCCTAGAAAACTTATTAGATCATGGTGCAAGAGGACTGGAGGATCCACGAACAACCCTTATGGATCGCTTGCGATCCATAGGAGATGGATCGCTAGCAATCCATCACCTTTGAGGATTTTTGATAATATCGTTTAATTAAAATCCCAATTTATTTCCTCTAAAATAATATCGTTTAATTAAAATCCAAATTCAAGATTTTAAATCATTTAATTTAACCAATCCGGTGTCTGTATATTATTTTCTACCCTATGGCCAAGTGATTAGTTATTTCAATTTTAATTACAGGGATGGATATATATCATTTCAATCCAAATCAAGGTGTCATAGGTATATATCATTTCAACCTATTTCTTAATTTATTCGAAATGATTCAAGACAATTTATAGGATGTCAAATAATAAATAGGATAATAACAGGGATATATAAAAATAAATAAACATCCAATCATCCAAAAGGTCAACAAATAGCCATCCATCACAGTCAACATCCAAATCAGCCAATCAATCACAACAATTAACTAGTTATCAATGTCAGGTATTAACTAGCAATTAAATTCAATATTAATAGAAATATCAGTTTAATTCAATATAAATTCAATTCAAATTTAAATGACAATTTAATTCACCAAACAGCAACCAATAAAATTCTTATCACTTCATAAATTTAATTCAACTAACATAAGAAGATTTAGTATTGCTTGAGTAAGTTAAGTCACTCACCTCTGATTTATAGTCGAACTAAAATCCAATAAAAGCCCAAACTTTCAGTGGTCTCCAAATTTAACTAAACCAGTTCCATATTGCCCGGGATTTCGATACGATCCCAATGGAAGAAACCGCGTTCAAATCCGAGTTCGTATGCAAAAGTTATATGAGTTAGAACATTTGAAATTCAAAATTTAAATTTAAAATAAAGTAGGGGCAATTTTGTAATTACGTACCTTCTCCACCCTAACAGATTGCGTACAAGAACTCGCACGCAACTCAGCCGCCATGTTTGACCACTTCTGCACGCGCCTACGTGCGCCACCACCAAGATCGGAGCCCGCCACCGAGTTCGCCTCCTCCAGCCGCCCCTCCATGTGCCACGCGGCTGCCTCTGCCTCCACGAAAACACAGCTTCTGCCTTGCCTATTTTGGTAATTTCTGGCAAAATTATGTGCTCTTGCGATGATTGAACGTGATGGATGAGTGCTGCTCGTCCTCCTCTATACGACAGTGCCTTCCGATCGTATATTGGTCGACGATCTACCGTTGAAACGAAACCTTAGTTTCAACGGCTGAGAATTATTCGTTGATTTCTAGACAAATCGAAACTCAAATGCAAAAATGAACTGCAAACGTAGATTACATTCATCGAGGGCTTCGCGATGATATATTATATGATAGGGTTTGAGGAGTTTGGATTTTGGAGTTTGATTTGAAATTGTAATTAGGGTTTTTAAATGTCTGCCATTGAGAAGGAACAGAGAATGAAACAGATAGATAGAAATTTTACATACAGAAAAATGACATAAAAGACTGCTAAGGTTTATAACAGTCTATATATAGGCAGAGATGGATAAGAACGAACGGAAAAGATCGAATGGGTCGAAGCGACAACAAAGACCTGAAAAGCCCATTTCGTTCCCGAAACGAAACTAGGTCATCCAATATATCAAAATATAGGTTTTCGATAATTTTAAACTCAATGGAACTAGTTTCAAATCCTAATTCCATTGTATATAGAAGTTAGCTTTGAAAATCAAATTATAATCATTTAAATTCCTTTAATTGATTTCTATGCGTTTCGAGCTCGCATGATCAAACGGTAAGTCTGATCGCTACGAAACTTGAAATCCTATAATAATTCACTATTACAAATCCGGTGAAACCAGTTTCGTCGAAATTCGAGAGAGTGTCCAAATAGACTAATTTTGCATGTTAATTAAATAAATTATTATTAAATTGATTTAATCACTTTTAAATTACCAATTTAATAGTTAACCATTCATCATTCTTGATTACATAGAAATTAATAATATTTTTAAAATTAATTTTTTCCATGTTAAATCCAATATTTTAATATTACATTAATTTCAACATTAAATTACAACAGTAATACAATCCCAGTTAATTATATTTTAAATTCCAATAATTTTTTTTATTTTGATTTGCGTTCTTTTTATTAAATCAACCAATACCTTATGAAATGTATTGAACATAGGTTTCTATCTTATTATCCTCATTTCTACAATTGACGTCTTTTCTTACATTAACCACAATATTTAATTACATTTAATTCCATTAATGACCAATTCATTATTCAAACGGACTAAACAATGAGATGAGGGAAAACCAATTGTTATAACTTAGTAATCCATATTCATTAACTTATTGTTTACAAACAAAGATTATAAATCTACTTACAAATAGCTGATTTCATATTCTATATTAAAACCACTTTCAATTAAATTACATACAATTTCACCATTAAAATTAGCTGAAGAGGCACCTTGGCCTCTCACCTGTACCTAAATTTTCATAATATAAGTGGACGGTCCACTATAAAAAATGGCTAGCCTTGCTAAATTTTCACCATTAAATACAATATTTAATTTATTTCCTTATTTACAATTATAACCAAATTAATTTTACAATTATTTTAATTGATTGAGATTAGATTAAAATAGTTGTCAATAACATTCAAACAATATTATTAAATTATATTCTAATTATTTTTCTCATTAATAAATCATAAATTTTAATTTCTCACAATATTAAATTCCAAAATCTTATTTAATTGAATATTTTTAATTATTAAAAATACGAGTCGTTACAATCTCCCCCACTCAAAACTTTTCGTCCCCAAAAAGGAACAAGAAGGAATCAAGAAATTTGGTATATTTTTATTCAAAATAATCAATTTATAAACAATTAACTTACATATTTAAGTTTAATAAAAATTTGAAAATAACTTAACTTCTCCAAAAATTTCTAAGTCTTAAATTTACGAAAAATTTCGGCAGAGTCTCCTTTGCGCGGTGAGGTCCGGAAAAATAATAATATCAATAATTACATTATATATATATATATCATATTTCAATAATAAAATACCCCAAACCATGGGAAAAATAATAAAATATCGTTACAAAAACCGTAATTCGAAAACGTACCTATTTGTCAGGCGAACAAACTTTATTTATGAAACCAAAAGCAACAACTATTGCTTCCATAAACCTGTATTTTACTTATATAATCCCAAAGAGTTAAAGTTATGTAAAAGAGTAATATTTAGTTGTTTCAATTAATAGCACAAGCAATATACAATATATAATAATCATATGCAAACAAAAGCAGTACAACCATTATATGCAACAAAAGAATCCATCACACATCCATAGCAACCAAAACTAAGGGTTTTAGGTTCAGAAACTTTTCATCGTACAATGGTGATAATAACTACCAAGTGTACCTTATGCTCAACAACCTTAAGTAATTACTTAATAGATTATTCATACAACCTCAAATAATTTTAAGAATCATTTCCAAAACAACCCACAAGCCAAACAACAAAGGATTTAAATATTACTTAAGTTTGTTCTATTGGTTCCTTTTTACACATTATTTACTTTCATTTATTTTATTTCTCATTCATTTATACAAGATTATCTTTTATTAATTTATTCATTTACTTACATAGACTATTTTCCACTCAATATTTACAATCAGCAATGAATAAATTCTTAATGTATTACATATGTTTCTTGCAGTTTAATTCACATTTATTATTATATATAACTTGATTTCAATTTAATATTAATATTCATTAATGAATCATTCAACTTAAGTTTCTTAACTTTTTAATTTACATTCATTCCTTTATATCAGTATCATTTAATAATAACTTATTTATGAATCATTGCATACTTAGGTGTTTCTACTTTTCAATTCACATTTATCCTTTCTTATATAGTATCATTTAATATTAAACTATTTATGAATCATTTCAGTCATTTTCTTAAGTTTAAAATCATTTACTTAAATAGTATTCACATTTAACTATTCCATTTAATTATTAGCATTTCAAAAAAATTAACTCATGTTTATACCATTTCTTGTACTCTTAATTCTTCATTTTAAACATATGTTCATTTTGAAGCATTTTTGTTATTAAGCTTTTACTTGTATAATACTCTATTACATATTCATATTTGACATTACAACCTTTTAAACATTTCTGGTAAGTTTTATATATGTTTTTAGAATGTAATTGAATGTTATACAAATTTATCTTATTCATTTTAGATAACCAAATGTTCAATAGTTTATATCTTCCTAATTTTCATTATATTTTAATTTACAAGTTACAAACTTCAATTTTTATATTTTCATTAAACATCTAGCTTTTAATTTCGGATCTTAATTTGGAAGTTTTCAACCATTAAATGGTCAAAATTCCATTTTTATTTCAATAATTGAAATCCCTAATTAATAGAAAACTTAAGAACTAAATACCGGGTTTCATTTCAAATCATATTGAAATAATATATACTTATATCTTTTGTACTTCACATCATACTTAGGAAATTAAAATTAAATTTGTTTCACCAAAACAACTCTGTAGCAAAGCTACTATAGTGGTCTTCCTACTTTGAAACTTGAAAATGAAAGTTGATGATGTCGCGATCATCACCGAAATTTTTTTCCAACGACAAAAGAAGCGAGTACAGAACTTATTTCTTTTTTTTTGAAAAATTTCCTTTAAATCTCATTAAAAATATTTCTACCCAAAAATACTTCCAAATAATACTAATATTATTTTTCCAAAAGCTGTGAAAACCAATTTCAAAACACCAGAACTTAAGTTCTCAAATTTCCAATTTAAATTCATTTATTTGTAAATCATATTTTATAAACCTTATTTATAAAATTTACATTTTCTTATAACATACAGTAGTTAATAGTTTTAATAACCTTCACTAACCAACCAATAAATGACAATAATCAAATATCATCATTTACTAACATCCAACACAACAAAAATCAATCTATGAAAAATCATATATATATATACACAAAATATAATTACTAGGTAAAACTATTTCATTTATCTATTTTTAAAACAATATTGTGTTGGTTTACCTTGTTCAACTGTTTAGATACCCCTATCGATGCCATAGCGTCCTATGTACCGACCAGAATTCATAAATACTCAACATAACAAATTAACACGATACAAAACATTTTTATATAACACTAACAAATACGCTCCCTCGTATATATACACTCAAACTCATTCTAGGGTATTATTAACCCAATCTCTAATGTGTTAACCCCAAACAGGCTAAGGTATCTCTAAACCAAAGCTCTGCCACCAACTGTAATAATCCACCTTTTTGGATGGTTTAAATCGACAATAAACCACACATGTCTAACTCAAACAATTCAAAAGGGAGGATTGTCAATGGGATTTAATAAGAAATTAAGAGGAAAGAGGGAAAACAAAATATAGAATCTCGCAGCGGAATGACAAAATATAATAATCAAATAAACAGTTCATGAAGCTGTTTTACAATATACATTTGATTACACAAAATTTACAACATAATCAGAGTACAAACAACAACATACCAATAATGATGCAGCGGAAAAATACTAATAATATAATATACCAAACATCGTCTTCGTCCTCCAGAAATAATCTCTTCAAACACAGAAATGCTCAGGCTGACTCGAGCGTAATGAAAAGACAAAACACTCAAGTCAGAACTAAAATTTCTTATATAAGTTAAATCAACAACAAGTAAATATGTGTGTAATAGCATCAGAGATGTTTATGGGATTTTACATCTCTTATCCAGTGTATAACGTGTGTGTACTAACTTAAAAGATGTTATGGGATTTTCCATCTCCTAAGGATCCGTTAAACTATCTATATGTAGTAATATACGCTATATATGTAGTGTCTAATCAGTAAAGTAAATATTTTTCTTAGCGTTAACGCTCTACATTAATCCCCCTTAACACATTTTTAAGTAGATAGTCTATGCAGGTCCTGTAACACAACCAGTAACGTCGGTAGCCAGTGAGTCTCCTATAGGTACCATACTAAAACAAAATCGTAGTGGGCGCGAATAAGGATAAAGAGTATGACAAGGCACGTGAGGCGATGCCCAAGTAAGAATACTACCGTTTTGCGTTTCCTGACTAGTGGTAACCCCTAACTACCCACCGCGTCCAACACCCCCAAAAAAATCAAATCAAGGTGCACCGATCAAGCCAACATCAATATAGCAATACAAAGAGGTGTGTCCGCTAGAGGTAGCCAGCCTCAATGGTCTGGTAAGGCTCCTGTTTTAGTCATTTCAAATTGACACAAGTGTCGGGGTCATCGATCACCGTTCTCTTTCTTCGAATCCAGCAAAGGCCTCCAATTCAACCTCTACATTCTGGATATCATCCACCGCATACACAGTTGTTAAAGTGGTTTCAATATTGACAGAGAGTATGCCAATAAGTGGCCCCGGTCTCTTTAACAACTAAACGTCATTTTTCACACCGGTTGGTTCTTTTACATTTCAAAACCTGTTCATATTTGATATCAAAATAACATATTCAATTCAAAATAACCTTCATTTCAAAATTATCATATTTACTCAAAATATGTCATTTTCACTTGAAAAATATCATTTCAAATTCCAACTTAGGTTATAACATCATTTGACCCCATTCGCATTTAAATCAACGATTTAAATATAATCATTCCAACTTGCATAGTCTGAAATCTTTAGAAATAGTTTGAATAGTTATAAATAGTGTAAAAATAGTTTAAAATAGTTTAAATAGTTTAAAATAATTAATATAAAATGGTTTGAGTATTGAAATGGTTAACATAGTAAAATAGTTGGAAAATCTTTATAATTGGAATATTAAAAGATAGGTTTTTTTAAAATAGTTTATATTAAGATAATTTATTCTAAAAATAATATCAAATCAAACTGTTTCTTCCCATTTCAACAAATCTGGACCCATGTCCGATTTCAAATCAACAAAACTCAATTTCCAATCTTTCAATTCAACTAACTAAATTTAGATTTAGTTTTAAATCAACTTGATTTCAGTTTCAATTCGAAATAACTTCAATTTCCGAAAACATTCAGTTTTAGCTTCAAATTTGATACAACAATTCGATTCAATGATTTAAATTTCAATTCAATTCTTATTTTAAAACATTTCAATTTATATCAATTTCATGTCCAAATTCAATTTACCGGTTTAAACACTTAAATCAAATTAAACTCCATTGTTCAATTTTAAGGTCCAATCCTTTAAATAATTCAATTTCCAAAATTAAAGTCGTATATCAATTACACTTCACATTTTCAATTCAATTCTTAAAACAATTTCCTTTTAACCAATTCCAGTTTCCACGTTTCAAAGCTTGAATTAGAAAGTAATTCAATTCATAAAAATCCCAATTTATTCCTCTAAAATAATATCGTTTAATTAAAATCCAAGTTAAAGATTTTAAATCATTTAATTTAACCAATCCGGTGTCCGTATATAATTTTCTATCCTATGGCCAAGTGATCAGTTATTTCAATCTTAATTACAGGATGGATATATATCATTTCAATCCAAATCAAGGTGCCATAGGTATATGCCATTATAACCTATTTCTTAATGATTCAAATGACAATTTATAGAATTTCAAATAATAAATAGGATAATAAGAGGGATATATAAAAATAAATAAACATTCAATCATCCAAATGGTCAACAAATAGCCATCCAAATCAGCCAATCAGTCACAGCAATTAACTAGTTATCAATATCAAGTATTAACTAGCAATTAAATTCAATATTAATATAAATGTCAATTTAATTCAATATAAATTTAATTCAAATTTAAATGACAAGTTAAATCACCAAACAACAACTAATAAAATTCTTATCGCTTCATAAATTTAATTCAACTAACATAAAAAGGTTTAGTATTGCGTGAGTGGGTTAAATCACCCACCTCTGATTTATAGTCGAACTAAAATCCAATAAAAGACCAAAATTTCAACAGTCTCCAATTCAACCAAACTGGTTTCATATTGTTTGTAATTTCGATATGATCCCAAAGGAAGAAACCGCATTCAAATCCGAGTTCGTATGCAAAAGTTATAAGAGTTAGAACATTTGAAATTGAAATTTTAAAATAAAGTAGGGGCAATTTCGTAATTACGTACCTTCTCCACCCTAACAAATCGCGTACATGAACCTGCATGCAACTCAGCCGCCACGTTTGACCACTGTCGAACGTGCCTACATGCGTCACCACCAAGATCGAAGCCCGCCACCGAGTTCGCCTCCTCCAGCCGCCCCTCCACGTGCCACGTGGCCGCCTCCACCTCCACGAAAACACAGCTGCCGATGCGCCTATTTTGGCAATTTCAAGCAAAATTGTGTGCTCTTGCGACGATCGTACATGATGGATGAGTGCTACTCGTCCTCCTCTACACAGTAGTGCCTTCCGATCGTCGATTGGTCGACGATTTTTGGACAAACCGAAACTCGATTGCAAAAATGAATTGCAGACATAGATTACATTCATTGAGGACTTCGTGATGATATATTATATGATAAGGTTTGAGGAGTTTGGATTTTGGAGTTTGATTTGAAATTGTAATTAGGGTTTTGAGACGTCTGCCATTGAGAAGGAACAGAGAATGAAACCGATAGATAGAAATTGCACGTATGGAAAAATGAAATAAAAGACTGCTAGGGTTTATAATAGTCTATATATAGGCAGAGATGGAACAGATCGAATGGGTCGAAGCGACAACAAACCCAAAAAGCCCATTTCGTTCCCGAAACGAAACTAGGTCATCCAATATATCGAAATATGGGTTTTCAATATTTTTAAACTCAATGGAACTAGTTTCAAACCCTAATTCCATTTTATATAGAAGTTAGCTTTTAAAATCAAATTATAATCATTTAAATTCCTTTAATTGATTTCTACATGTTTCGAGCTCGCATGATCAAACGGTAAGTCTGATCGCTACGAAACTTGAAATCCTATAATAATTCACTATTACAAATTCGGTGAAACCGGTTTCGTCGAAATTCAAGAGAGTGTCCAAATAGACTAATTTTGCATGTTAATTAAATAAATTATTATTAAATTGATTTAATCACTTTTAAATTACCAATTTAATAGTTAACCATTCATCATTCTTGATTACACGGAAATTAATAATATTTTTAAAATTAAATTTTTCCATGTTAAATCCAATATTTTAATATTACATCAATTTCAACATTAAATTACAATAGTACTACAATCCCAGCTAATTATATTTTAAATTCCAATAAACTTTTTTATTTTGATTTGCATTTTTTTATTAAATCAACCAATACCTTATGAAATGTATTGAACATAGGTTTATGTCTTATTATCCTCATTTTCTACAATTGATGTCTTTTCTTACATTACCAATTTAGTATTCAAACGGACTAAATAATGAGATGAGGTAAAACCAATTTTTATAACTTAGTAATCCATATTCATTAACTAATTGTTTACAAACAAAGATTATAAATCTACTTACAAATAGCTGATTTCATATTTTATATTAAAACCACTTTCGATATACAATTTCACCATTAAATACAACAATTAATTTATTTCCTTATTTACAATTATAACCAAATTAATTTTACAATTATTTCAATTGATTGAGATTACATTAAAATAGTTGTCAATAACATTCAAATAATAATATTAAATTATATTCTAATTATTTTTCTCATTAATAAATCATAAATTTTAATTTCTCACAATATTAAATTCCAAAATCTTATTTACTTGAATATTTTTAATTATCAAAAATATGGGTCGTTATAGTGTAGGAGAAATAACTTCAATAAATGATACAAGAAGCTCATTTCTTTCTTCACTGTGAGTGAACTATCTACACGGGATAGAGCGTTTTTAGTGTTCAGGACACTGAGCCTATCCCATGTAGTTACCACACAGTACTTGCCCCAGTCAACACTTGGAACCCAATGTGTCGGCATAAATCGATACTTTTTCGAAGTTCAAGTGTTGTAGGAGAACTTTTAGTTAAAGATAGAATTACCTGACCATGTTAGATGCATGTTCTGTTGTATAGAATGAAGCACCCGTCTTCTCGCCGTAAGTCCAGTGGAGGAAGTCCAACACTTTCAAAAGCAGAATCGTCATCCGTTGCGCCTACCTCTTTAGTCCCGCGGCCTGAATATGGTCAATCGGTTCAGGTTGGTCCGGTTGTAGACTGGACTCCTCCAAATTTCAGAGTTCTACCTAATCCCTTGGAGAGAGCTTCCTCCATAATCTTCACTAAAGTTTTACATAACATTTGCCTATAACACGGCATTCCGGACGATGATGTGTGCATTCCGTTGAAGAACGAGTTTGCACATATGCTGCCTTCATGGTATACTGCTTACCACCGGTATATGTGCTTAAATAGAGTGGTGCCCTCCTTCAATAACTTCTTAAAAGAAACTCTATTGAACTTGGAAATTGCTCCATTTCAAATTCATCCTAATGGGTATGCGATCTTGACCTGCTTTCTTGTCCTTTTCATGCGGACGTTTAATCGTGCCTCGATTTTCGATGAGTTGAGATATTTTCTCTCATTCAAGAAGAGAGATGAGTGTCCATCCCTTGTCGTCATTGAGGCCCAAAGAAACCGCAAGATCGTGTTGCAGCTCCAAAGCAATCTGTCTCAATTCAAGACCCGGTATTTCTTTGTCAGATGCCCTGAGGGATTTAATCGCCTTTGGACGACGGGGAGTAAGTTCTCTCTTTCACTTATTGAGTGTTAATACATCACTATGGGATTTCTGATAGATCGAATACTTCTTGCAGTTATTCCAATGTCGAATAAAGATCCATCACTCGATCCAATTTTCCATACTTTGAAGGCGGTAGATGCCAAGGAGAGATCGGTCAAATTTTTGCTAACGGATGAGAATTTGCTTCGGTATAGGTTGTTGCATCCTGGGAGATCCGCCATGGCCGTCGAAGTCCCATCTCCTTCCTATTGTAGAATATGAACATGTTCCACTTCTTCATCACACGGCTTTGAAGAGGGCGATCTCCTAAAAAGAGAAGGCCCGTCTGGCAGGTCAACCGAAGAAATTCATTAAGGAAGGGGTGTTACGACCGAAGCCAGATGCCCAGTCAAAATGCCCCCAATTTCGGAGGAGGGGGAAGAAGAATTCAAGCAGCCTGAGGGTAATGCTGCAGTGGCAATAGAGAAGGAGGATGGTGAAATTAAGGACAACATCAGTAATGATTCCTCCTCTAGCGATGATGAATTCGATGCAAGTTCCGGTGATGGAGACTCTGAATCATGCAATTAGACTCCGGGAATGAGTCCCGTTCTTCCAGATTCGCCTCCTCGAGAGGTTCACGATAAAGGTGCTCCCCCAACAGTTGAGCGACTGTAGGATTCCTTGCTTAAAGAAATTGGTATTGACTTATGGGATTTGAGCAACGTTTACGTAGATATCGATGAACTCATGGGGGGAGATTTCGAATTCAAGGGATCATCTCCTCGCCCTAGTCATACTGTGTCTAGAGTCAGCCCAATTTCTACCACGGTGGCTTCCCGATCCAGTTTGTGACGTCCTTTTAGGCCGCCTAAGACATATTACACATTTCACTAGGGTCGCATTCACTTGCACATGCATTATTTAGGTCCATTTCTTGTTGCTAAAGCTCTTTATTTATTCTTCATATCAAGTACCATGAGAGGATATGGACTTTATGTGGATCTTGAACAATTCACTGATTCGCAATGTTGGTCAAGATGGTCTTCAAGCCACCACCAGCCCCTAAAACCAAAGAAGAGTGGAGAAGGTGAAAAGACTTGGAAGCTGAAGCACGTCGCCGGGATAACAAAGAACGGAGTAAGGTTTATAAGAGTGGCTATGAGAAGAGAAAAATTCCTGACGAACGAGAAGAGCCGCCCAAGAAGCCAAAGGTGGATCACAATTCTCATCCCTCTGAGCATCAAACTTTTACCCCGTCCCCAATCTCTGTCGGACTTGAAGTTCTGGCTTCCACTGTCCAAGTTTCATCTTCATTCCAAGCTCCTTCGACCCATGTGGTGCCCGCTTCTGGTCCTTCACGTTCTTGTAGAAGGTTGGCTTATATTCTTCCTTCCGGTCCCCCTAGACTTGAAGCTGCGCTCCTTGGGTGGTTTCTAAAGGGAGTTAAGTTTGACCGTGACCTGCATCCAATCCGCAAAGATTCCTATATGTCCCATCTTTAGGCGATTCAAAGTGATTTAAATCAAGTTGAGGAATGGGAAAAGTTATGCAAGCAGCTGCCAGACACGAACCACAATAATTATCAAGAGATCCTCTTCTTTGAATCAGCGAAAGACGATTGTGAAAGGGCGTTAGCGGAACATGATGCTAGAATTAAGTGATTAACGTAAGAGAAGGACGCTGCACTCTGAGAGAGTAAGAACAATGCTAGCTTACTAAAGGAACTGAAAGAGGCCCAAGCAAAAATAAAGGTCATATTCCCGAGATGAAATCAAGAAGGCCCATGTGGATGAAGTTAAGCTAAAAGAGGAGTTTGAAGCTCGAGACGTGATCATTGAAACTCAGAAGAAAACCATCGCTGATCATGACGAAGTTGTCGAATCCTATAAAAAGACAATTGATGATTACACGAGAATTGAAGAATTCCACGATAAGACCGTTTCTGATCAAGCTCAAATGATTTCTTCGCTCTAGGAAAGGGTCGCGCAACTTAGCGCTTAGAAGACCCGAGTTGAAGTGGAGAAGGCCGCCGTAACAGCGATTACTTGGAGTTGTAGGATACTTTTGAAAAGAAGATGGATGATACCATCTTAAATTTCTATGTCAACTCCTTGCTGCATCAGGGGAGCCTCAGTTATTTGGGCTCTAAATTTTCGCATACTCTTGCCGTGGTTTGGGAAGAATTCCTGGCCCGTTTCCGAGAGAACTGCCAAAACGTTGCTAGAGCCTTTCATTTCCAGGCCTGGCGAATCATCAAAATAGTCTCGCGATCAGTTAGCGAGTTTGGCTAGCGTTGCCCTGCCGTTTGCCACTCCGAGAGGTTTCTCTGAAGCTTTGGGTGGCCCTGGAACTTCTCCGAAGATAGTGCAACCATCAAAAGAAGGAGAAGGCGGGGAATATGAAATTGAAATTCTTGGCCATTCCTCTGATGTAGGTAACCTTCTAGTTTCCCCCCAGTTTGAGAATTTTCAGCTCACACCGCAAGAACTAGATGAACTTAATGCTTTTATTTTTGATCTTAGAGGCCCGTCTTATTTACCCACTGACCTACTGATTTCTTCGATGCCCGGGCTTGCTACTATCTTAACAACCTCGACACTTTTTTGTAGTTGCTATGATCGTTGCACCCATGTCTGGCTCATAACCAGGTCCGTAATCCAAGAAGATAGCTGCATTGCACGGCCTAGACGACCCTTCCATATCTTTGAATGGTGATTTCTCAGTAGCTGAAGCTCGAGAGCAGGAGGACCAAACTGGCCAGCTACATAAATTTGAGCAGCAAATGGTAGCCATTAAGAAGGAAAAATCGAGGAGAGGAAATGTTCGAGGAGCTCCCGTAAATCCCAGAAGCTCAAGACCAAGGGGGAGTCTTCCGAGAAGGTCGAAGAGCAGGGAGGAGATGCCGAGGCCGAGGAGATAGTTGATATTTCAGGCAGCGACACTACCCCTGGCAGGGATTTTGAGAGGAAACAGAAACTTCCAACTAAAGGTGGGAATGGGAGCGGTGGAAAGAAGCACCGACATGCTCGGGTAACAGTGGAGCCAATTTTTGGGATATTCTATTTTGTTTGATACATGTTTTGTTCAAATGCGGAGTCTGCACTTATTGCTACGATTGTTTTAGCATCTGTATTTTCCTTTTTATTGGCCGATATTATGCGGGTACGGCCCCCACGTTTTGACTTTGTATAGAAAATGCTATAAGTAATACAATGTTGACATTTTGATTGTAACTTTATCTATCTACTTATCTACGTTTCATGCACTTATGCCAATTTCATTTACTGCTATTTAGTTTTATGTAGTCCTGTGATTACCACCAAAATTCTTTGTTTGGAGTAACAGAATCGTGAAGTACTTGGGTTTTTTTGGGTATCCGTGTGCCCCCAGTTCACGGGGCTGTTTACTTCAAACACTTGACAAATGACCGGTTGATCTAAGCAATTTTTTGGATGTCTGTAACCGGAACTGTTTCACGATTCCTATCTTTGGGAACTTGCGACTTGAGCGCCTTGATTTCAAAGGTATTGTCGGTCAACAATCGGAATTCTCTACCGATTCGTAGTCGTTGGACATTGCTGGATTCATACTCATTACTCTCGATAGTGGGAGTGGATTAATTATTGTTGTTCCTGCAATAGACGAGTTTTCCGGCGTTGCCGGGACAATACTGGTACTTAAGAGTGTGTGCGGATTTTGAGAGTGTGCACGACTTATGGGATGCACGGCTTTTGGGATCGATATGATCCGTCGATCTGGAACGGTTTGGGATTTCTCGACGTTACCAAACTTTGGGTAACATAGGGAGTTCGTGTTTCGAGAGCGTGGTTCCACGTCTCTAGAATTAATGCACGGCTTATGGGGGTGCGCGACTTTGATAGTTGTTCTTGCTTGGATGTGATTCCATAATCCAAGACGCAGTGCGCGGCTTACGAAATGCACGACTTTTATTTGGGCCTTCTCAACGTTGCCGGAGCAACACCGGTTCTTAGAAGGCGGGGATCGGGTTCCGCCGATCCAACGGTTTGAGTCGATTTGCTTTTGTCGCCCCGATGGGTAAGTGAGGCGTACTTAAGCATGGTTCCACTATCTCAAGCAGTGATCAGATGACTTTGAGTCGATTTGACCCCGTCGAATCGGTAGGTTATTTTGTAAA
Source organism: Allium fistulosum (assembly GCA_030737815.1). Taxonomy (NCBI): domain Eukaryota; kingdom Viridiplantae; phylum Streptophyta; class Magnoliopsida; order Asparagales; family Amaryllidaceae; genus Allium; species Allium fistulosum. Next base: position 921,734,187 of record CM060901.1, read on the forward strand.
CACAGTTTCATTAGTTTAGAAAGCAAAGCAATTTTATTAATGAAAGTTGAGCAAGTTTTTCCTATTTACAATGCCTCCGGTACCCTGAGATGGCTTATTTGCTGAAAATAGGAGATACATAAGATAATTTTAGATAAAGTAATGACGCAGCGATTCGTTGTTCCATGCTCGGGGAATTTGGATTCCATCAACGGTTGTTAGCTTGAATGTGCCATCCCCTAGCTTTTGATAGATCATATAAGGTCCTTCCCAGTTTGGTTTGAGTGCACCTATTACAGGGTAAACCCTCTTAAGGACAAGGTCTCCCACTTCGAAGGCGCGATTATGAACTTTGGAATTGAAGTACCATGAGACCCTTTTTGGTGAGCGGCGGTTCTTAATTCGGTTTCTTCCCTTTTCTCATCGACTATATCGAGTGACTCGATTAGGAGTTGTTCGTTCTGGCTTTGATCAATGTTTCATCTCCGATGAGAAGGGACTTCTAGCTCAACCGAGATCATTGCTTCTGAACCATATGCTAGGGCGAATGGAGAGTGCCCAGTTGCAGACTTGTGCGTTGTCCTGTATGCCCATAGTGCGGATGGAAGTTCATCGACCCAACTGCCTTTTGCTTTTGTTAGCCATTTTTTGATTGTGGACTTGATGATCTTATTTGCTGCTTCCACTTACCTGTTTGCTTGGGGATATGCGACAGCGGTTCCGCTTTGGCCCATTTGGTGAAATGGTCAACAACAACAATAACATATTTAGCTCCCCTTTTAGCCATTGGTAATGCACCAATTAAATAGATTCCCTAAATTGCGAATGGCCATAGGCTGATCATCGTGTTAGCTCCGTCGAGGGGGATCTTTTGATCTTACTGAATCCTTGGCATTGATCACACCATCTAGCGTAATCTGCTGCATCACGATTCACTGTTGGCCAAAAGTACCCATACCGGAGCACCTTCTTTCCAAGGGTTTGTCCCCTGGTATGATCTCGGCGGTCACCTTCGTGAACTTCTTTTAGGATCCTTTGAGCTTCGTCATTGGTCATACATCTGAGCAAGGGGGTAGAGAATCCCCTTTGGTAGAGTATATCATCCTGCATTACAAATTGTGGTGCCTTTCGGAGAAGCTTTTTCTGCCGATTCCTAACGACGGGGAGAGCTCCTATGAGCAAGTAATCTTTAATCGGCATCATCCATGTTCCCGGTTCCTTGGTTATCTCAAAAATCCAGTCGATGTCCATTTCGCTTATGCTCGGAGTGGTCAAGGTCTCAATTAGACCAGCCCCAATGACTGAGCTTCTGCGAAACTGGCCGGTTTGGTCGGATAATCCGCCTTCGTGTTCTGCTCCCTCGGGATATGAGTTATGGTGTAATGCTCGATGTCGTTCAGTAGTTCCTGCACTTTACATAGATACGGGGAAAGGTTCACCCCTCGATCCTGGTATTCTCCTTTCACCTGACAGACGACTAACTAAGAGTCGTTGTAGATGTCCAGGGATTTTATGTCGAGTTCCCTCACAATCTTTAGCCCAGCTATCAATGCTTCATATTCTGCCTCATTATTTGTTGCAGGGAATTCCAAGCATAAGGCATAGCAAACGGATCATCCTTCGGGAGTCTCGAGCATTACCCCTGCTCCCGAGTAGAAGTTGTTAGACGCAGCATCGACAAACAACTTCCAATGTGTCTCCACTTCTGGAGTCATTCCTTGCTCGCCATCTCGTAATGTAAATTCGGCAATAAAATCTTCCAGTGCCTTCCTATTGATCGCCTTTCTAGGATGGTATATGATTTCATATTGACTCAGTTCGATGTTCCATTTGATAAGCCGTCCAGTGGTATTGGGGCGGCATAACACTTGCTTCAAGGGTTGATCTGTCAGCACTCTGATAGGGTGTGCCTGGAAGTACGGTCGTAATTTTTCAGATGCGATCAAGAGGCAATATGCTAGTTTCTCTAATTTAGGATAGTTCTTTTCTTCTCCAGTAAACCTTTTACTGATGTAATATACGGGTCATTGGATCTTAGCTATCTACTGGCTTAGACAAGATTGGCGGGGTTTCCATATTCAATTGCCAAGCATGCATCTTTTGAAGCGTGCTTTAATGAGCTCGCATACCGCTCCATTTCTCCCCAACTCTTTTGCACAAGATAGGGCCCTCCAAATATCGTTCCAATGATGAGTCTCTGGTCAGTCCATCAGGGTCCCACTTTGTTGGTTCTAGCTTGGGTCCCCTAGTCTCTAGGAGCTTGGGGTGCTACGGGTTGGTCAGGATTTAGTGGTTTCCTCACATACTGCTGGAGCTTATTTTCCCGAATTAACTCCTCAATCAAGTTCTTCATGTGACGACACTCGTTTGTGTTGTGGCCATGTGCCTCATGGAAGCGAAAGTACTTTCCAGATAGCTTCTGCTGTTCGGTTGCTTCCTTTTTAGGTGGCTTCTTGTATTCTTCTGACCCCTGTGTCATGAGATAGATGTTTTCTGGAGTATCGTTGAGCGGGGTGTATTCTTCAGGCCGCAAACCTTTGAGTTCCTTGCTACTTCCATTTCGCTTGTTAGTACTATGGTTCTTTCTTTCCTGATCCCTATTTTTTCCCGTGTTTATTTCAGCGGTCCTTGAGGTGTGTATATCTTGGTTCATCGCTATACCATTTTGTCCAACGTCAATCGGTTGAAGGTTAGAAGATTTCCTTTCCAATTCCTATGCCTCTTCCAATCTCAAGTACTGGCTCGCCTTTCGATTGAAGTCCTTCCTAGTGGTGGGTTGTTTCATTTTGATCCATTTCCCAAATTCAGTCTCGGGGCGAATTGCGCGGACTAAGGCCATGAAAACCATATCCTCGTTCGGATTACTTACTTTAGTTACCGCAGCATTGAACCGATTCATGAAAGACTTTAGAGATTCATTACGTCCTTGGAATAAGACGGACTAGGACATCACATCTTTGGGCTGTGCCATGTGAAGTCTAAATTGATCAAGGAATCTCGTTGCCAGTTGATTGAAGGTGGAGAATCTGGAGATGGATCTTGGTGGAAGCTTGGTGAACCACATAAAAGCGATTCCTTCTAGAAAAATCTAGAAACATCTACATCGAATGGCATTCGAAGTATTTGCTCCGTCCATGTACTAACTATACTTATATAAGTGGGATTTCAGATCTTTCGTTCCGTCATAATACGTAATAGTTGGCATAGTGAACTTTTTGGGGTACCGCTCATTCAAAATCTCATTAGTGAAAGAAGTCCGACTAGCAGCGAATCCCCATCATCATCCCTTCTATCCTTACATTCATCCATCAGTCACTTGACCATGTCTGCGATGTACGCTTTAGATGTCCGGTAATCCAGGGATCGATTGTCAATAACTACACCGAGCGTTTGGCTTTGTAAACGATCTTGGTGAGTGGGTTGAAGCCTAGTCTCTCCTGTCTTCGGGATAGCCACTCCCTCAGGGTTCCGTTGGCTTGCGGTTAGTCTAATGGGGGTAGTTTAGATCCCATGGCATTATTGAATGCATTGGTATTTCCTCCTAACTTCCCGTCATCAAGTCACTCACCATCTTCTGAGTCCGTGAGATCCATGACTATATCCTCTTGTGGGGTTCTCGCCCCTAGATTTAAGTTCGTAGTTGGTTGCCTTGCGGTTTGTGGAGTGCTTGTGTTTCCTTCCATATTGATTCCCACAGTTCCACCTATCACTCCTTTCTGCGGCTGCTTCCCGTTTCTCGTATTTAGGCGAGAAACGGAAGAATTCTCTTGTTCCACGATAGCCGCGGGTGTTGTCATAGCTCTTGGAGCAGCATGAGACTATAAGGTCAATAAGGCATTCAGTTTGTCCACTAGAGCCCTTTGGATTTTTTCCATTTTCTGATTAATTTCGTCAACCATTTTATTCAATTCATCTCTGGTGACAATTTCACGCTAAATGGAGGATGATGGTATCTGATTACTGGGGTTAGCTTCTAACTGCGGATTGTTAGGATTGTTCACTTTAATTTGTTGTGGGTTTGTTTCTTCTGCAGCAATGGTAGTTCTTATGGATCTTCTGGAAGTTGTTCTCTTGCTTCCTGGCGCCACTAGTTCTCAATAGCAAATCTTGTAAACAGAGATTAATGATCTAACTTCTGAACCTATCTGATCCAAAGTAGATAGCTAGATCTTACCCCGAGTTGGGTTCTCAGTGAAAGCACCAAAATGTTGACCCAAAAAATGGATCAACGCCCTGATTTTAGTATAAAAGCACCAGCCTTGTTTATTAAGGCAAATAGAATAGAGATAAGAAATAATAACTTGTAGATAAAGTAAAAAGACAAGAGATTTTTATAGTGGTTCGGCTTTTAACGAAGCCTACGTCCACTTTATAACTTTTGTTGTTGACTGACTGCAATTACAAGTTGAATCTGATTACAATTTGATTAAATCTTGTAAGTTAGATCAAGTCACCAGTGTTAGAGTTCACTAGAGAATCACAGTGAACCCTTTAGAGGACTGTTGTGTGGGAGAAGAAGAGTGAATAGTAGTTTCTACAGAGTTTCAGCAGCTAGTCCCGAAGATTCTCTTTATGTTGATGGTAGAATTGTATTTATAGGGGTTGGAGAGCACTTGGGCTAAAACCGCTTTATCAAAGACTCACATTCGAAGGTACGCAGGCGCTCCCAAAATTCTTGAATGACCCGACCCAATCTGATGGATCGCTAGCAATCCATAGGGTTAGTATATTTTTGGCTCATTCCCTTTGGATCATGTTTCCTGCCTTACGTAGATGCTCTCCATGTAATTTCATGACCAGATGCTTTGTTTTGATGATGATTCATGTACTGATTACATTGAATTGCTAATGGTCAGATGAATGCTCACTTCTCGATCTTACTAGCTTGGAATTCCCTCAAACTTAGCAGACATTCCTAGAAAACTTATTAGATCATGGTGCAAGAACAACCCTTATGGATCGCTAGCGATCCATCGCCTTTGAGGATTTTTGACTTCTTTTTCTTGAGACTTTCTTGGTTGTTTCTTAAGTTGTTCTGACTCGACGTAGATGTTCTGACTTCTTTTGAACTCCGTTAGGTCATAAACCCGGATAACAAAAGTTTACTATCTTTAAATGCTTATATTTGTCTGTTACCCTTAGTTAATAAATCTACTATTTTAGCTATGGAAAAGAAACAACTATCACTTTGAAATTTTACATAGGAAGAGCGAGAAGGAGGTGCCATGATCAAATCGAGAATTTGGCTGAAGACCACAACGGCTTACTTGAAAAGTATACGTGACATCTTATTTATGCCAAACGATTAAAGGATTTCAATGAGAAACGAGTTGCCTTGCTTTTAAAAAGATCTTGCCTTCATCAGAAAGAGTTTTAAAAGAGAACACGGAGTTGACAACTTTGTTGGACGCTTATTGAAGATAGGGACACTTTAGTGGAATTCCTCTATAAAGTCTATATTAGGAATCTATTTACTGACTTTTCCTTCCTAGGGAATGCTAGAATCTTTCTAGGATCGTAACCATTCCAGTTTCCCCAACACCCATCCTCCTGAGAAGGTCAAGCTCAATAAAGAGAAATTTATCTCTGAATTTTATTGTTGCTGTATTATGTAATTCTAACAGTCTTTATAAGTTTCAGTGTTCTTATCTCTTTATGGCTTAGTTTATTTTTCTTAAAATACACAAGTTAAGGAACTATTGAGCATTTCCATTTCAAAACAACTCTTAAATAAATTTGTGAAGCTAAAAATGGATTTTAAGGAGAAAACATTAATTCTCAAAACTTGTCAACTAGCAAAATACTACTTTCTTAGGGATCTTCAAGAAGTTCACATGCAAATCCCCCACTGTTATTTTGGTTTCTTAGATGATGAAAAAGGAAGTTTACTTAAAGAGATCCGATCTAACTATGTTAATTGTTAAATGGAGAAACTAGCCCTCCTGTCCGGAAATGGGATTATCGCCAGTTCCCCCAATTCATACTCCTTATGGATTTGTTTTTCCTTTTGACTCCTCTTTCTCTATGTGTAACGACCCGATAATTTAAACCATTCGCATCCATTATAAGTGTATAGGTAGACACACATGTCAGAATTGAATTGCTCAAAATACCGCGTTGTTAATTTAAATTTGGCAAAACTGAACATATACAGTAAAAGAATAATCACAGATCACAGACACAGAGTAATAAGTGCAGCGGAAATAAAAGAGATAGTAGTTCATGAAGCTACTATATAAATATATAAGTTACATCAGAGTTAAACCAGATACAACGGAAGAGTAATACGATACATCAGATACAAATCAAAATACATCTCTGGAATCATCGAATACTGAAAGCAGAATAGATGGCTGGATCTTCAAGCAAAGCTCCAACTCCAAAGGTGAGTCTCGAATACTGGTACACTCAGTCTGACCCGAGCGTAAAGCAAAACACAAGACAATCGAGTCAGGATTAACATTCTTATATCAATAAATCCAACTCAAGTGAAATAGCAATTGAAATACAAGTAACTCAAAGGATGTTTGGAATAACCATCCTTTAAGGATCCGTTAAACTATCTACTATGTAGTAGTGTACGATAAGTAGATAATGTCTATCAGTAATATAAGATATCAAAATAGTGTTAAGGCGTTACCATTATTCCCCTTAACACATTTTTATTCCCAAGAGCATATACAAGACCGTAGTTTCCCCAAAACCGGAAGTCACCAGAGGGCAATCCATATACTAAAGGTACAAACCAAAATCGTAGTGGTCGCGTATAAAGGAATACAAGTATGACAAGGCACATGAGGCAATACCCAAGGTAGTGAAACTACCGTTTGCCTGATCCGGACTGGTGAGAACGCATCGCCGTAGCGACCGCAACACCATGAAACAACACTCCCAAAATCAAGGGTGCACCAATCGACAACAAGTAATGAGTAGTTCGAAGAAGTGTGTTCGCTTGAGGTAGCTGACCTCCATTGGCCCGGCACGGTTCCTGTTTTAGTCATTTCCAATTTGACACAAGTGTCAAGGCTATCCATTATCGTTCTCTTTCTTCAGTCATCATGTACATCATTCCAACCACTTCATTCTGGATCATCACTCCGCGTATAGTTATTAAAGTGGTTTTCGATTTAGACAGAGAGTATGTCTATAACCGATTCCGGTCTCTTTAATAACTTTCACAATTGTTACACCGATTGGTCGTTTAATATATTTCAAAACCAAATCAATTTCAATTCAATTAGAATTCGTAAATCAACATTTCATTTGTCTTTCTAAACCCATTTCCAAAATTTACGTTTCAAAACTTCTAAATTTACCATTTCAAAATCTTATAATTCAATTTCAATCTCTATTTAAAACAATTCAAATATTGATTCAAGTTCGCAAATAAGTTTCCTTCCAATTCATTTGAATTAATATACTTTAACATTCAAATCAATTTCAAATTCATTTATCGAGTTCATTCAATATTTATTAAGTTAATTTGCCATTCAAAACAATTTCTATTAAATTTCCAATTCATTAAATCTATTATTTAAATTTAACTTCATTATATCAAAACTTACAAATTTGAATTAAATTAAATTAAATTCATCAACTCAATTTCTTTAAATTTCAAGTCTTACATTAATTTCAATAAATCGCATTTTATTTCTTGTTAAAGAAATTCAATTTCACTTATTTACTTACTTAAATAATTTTCCAAAACTTAATTAATAAAGAAAACTCAATTTCAATTATTTACGAAGTAAATTCACTTATTCAAAAGTTCAATTTTACTTATTAAAGAATTCAATTTAATCATTAGATAATTCAATCTTATTTAATTATTAAATAATTCAAAACTTAATTATTAAATAATTTCAAAGTTTAATAATTTCAAACTTAATTATAATTTCAAACTTAATTATTAAATCATTTCAAAGTTTAATAATTTCAAACTTAATTATAATTTCAAACTTAATTCAATCATTTCTCAAATTTAACAACATTCTTTCATCAATTACATTGTTAATATTTTGTTTCAGATTATTAAATATTAACATTTTCCTTTCATCAAAATTCAAATTTCAACTTCATTTCAAAACCATATTATTTATTCAAATAAAATCTTCGTTTATTTTTAAATCAAATTATTGACCAATCGGGTTTTATTTAATTCTCTATCCTAGGTCAAAGTTCAATTTGGGTATTTATCATTTCAACCCGATTTCAATTCAATTCAAAATCAAAACATAGCAAAGGGAACTTGCAGTGTGATAACTGGGATGGTGTCAAAATAAATAAACAGGCAATAACAACAATCAATAACAATCAAATAATCAATTCAAATAATCCCGAAATAATCGTATTAATTCGCATTGTTATTTATGCAAATTAATATAATTATTTCTAGAATCTACACTATCATTTCATGTAGATTAAAGATTATTACACTAATATTTATACGGTTCTTCAATTGTCATTCGATTTCAATTTTAACACTACAACAATTAATGAAATATACGTTCAAAGGTTCAAAGTGTAATTATCACTATTCTATAAGTCAATTTATTTAACAATTAAAAGGGGTCATATTCAACTAATCAAATTCAACATATGTGTCGATTCAAATTTTAATTATCCTACGTCAATTTATTTGCATAATATTTATCACTTTATACATTACAATTTTAACGTCCAATTGTAAACATCAAACAATCAATCATTTAACAACCAAACTGGATTATCATTGCATATATAATAGATAATGGTGTCAGATGTCATAGGTGAACTGATACAGGTAATAACAATGTAAATATCTAACAGCAGCATATTTCTATTGTCGTTTCAATTGAAATAAAATTTAATAAATAAAAGAACGTTAATCGTGAGTGAGTGCTCACCTTTCGAGGCTATAAATGATAGAAAATGAAATTGAGTTACAAAATGCAAGCACGACTACCAAAGCAAAACTTGATTGGTACGAATTCGACGGACAGGCTGATAAATGGGAATCAATGAGAACCAATCAGAATCAGTTGATATAATCGAAATGATATGTATATTATATTAATATTTTTCTTAAAACAGATACTCAATTTAAATACATTTTTATTGACATATCTACATATTACATTTATAAAAATCAAACATATACCTTAACACACAATAATATATACTTATATACACCACTATATATATTGTAACTTTTGTAACCCATATATACATACAGATTTAAGTTCATTATTATTATAACCCTATATATATACTTTGAAATCAACAAACAATATAAATTCATATATATATAAAATATGAAGGCTGCAAATACAGTATACTTAAACAGCATCATATTTATAACATATGCAATAGATTCAAGGTATCATACATGCAGACATATCCAAATGAACAACCTATATTTTAAAATCAATCTTTAACTTACACTTTTTTTTAAATTAAATCATTATATATCACTTATACAAACTTTATATATGAACATACTTTATCATATAATACTGTTATATAACTTATATATCATATTCAATGAACATATGCAGACTAGCAATATATTTGACATGGCTGCCAAATAGATATAGAGAAAACTTACATTCAAACAAAAGATAACTTGAGAATATTCATATAGATATAGAGAAAACTTTTTGGTAAGCCCCAGTTATGAATAAAACTCAACATACTAGACAATATAAACTTACAACCAAACTTTACATATAAAACCTTATACTGTAAACATAAACTAATACATATACAATAAACATATATGCTTATATCATATTCTATAAGCAACAACTGACATAAAATTATCATATCATATAAATATATAATGCCAACATATACAAAAAAAGACAAACTCATATAACATTTCTTATAACAGACTTTATATAAACTATATATATATACACTTTTAAATATTAATCACTTAAAACTTCCAGCAAATAGAATGTATAAGTTATATGTATATATATAATCTGCATATTATAAACAACAACACTTAAAACTTGTATATATAAAGTACTAAGATATTACAAACCAGACCTTATATTCATTCGCATCTTTAAACAGCAAGATATATACAAAAGAAGAATAAAGTAGCTTGTATATAAATATATATTAACATATAACTTATACGCACATAGCAATAAAACAATACTTACAGCAATTGCAACTTTAAACCGACCCATATATATAATATAACTAACATAATATAAATATATATATATAATACTGTATATAAACATATATAAATATATATATATAACCTATAAAACCTTATATATATATATATAAACAAACCGATCGTAGGCTAGACAACTTAAATAAACCTCAATACTGAAAATTAAAAGATCAAAATATAGGCTAAATTCCAAAGCACTGGCACGAACCGAAGGAGACAATGCATACATATATATATAACATGATTTGTATAACATGAGAATCGAAGGTATATATACACTGACCTTTTTATGAAAAAATAACAAAAGAGGAGCCAGGGTGGTCACGCTGTGATCGAAATGCAAAGGCGGTTGGGCTTCGGATGGTGACTGGGTAGACGTGGCAGCTTCGTTCGAAGGAGGGTGTGTGAAATGGAACAGCTGCTGGACGTAGTGGTGAGTGGTGGTGCTTCAGGGGTTGGCTGTGCAAATCTCGAAGGTGGAGCACTTATGGAGAAGATAATAGCCGTTCAGCCATGTTTGGTGATGGGAGGACTGCCCTAGAAGGGAGGATGGGCTGGCGTGTCCGCATGGCAGTGGCCATGGATGGTGTGAGGTCGGCTTCCAACATGGGTGGGTAGGCAGTTCAAAAGTCGAGAAAGAAGGTGAGTGATGCTTGAGGTATGCGATGGTTATCAGGGTCGGATAAACTATAAGCTTTTATATTCGATACCATTATTATAAATCTGATTCTCTCAAAGATGAATAGAATTTGAACGAAAGGGAAAAACAGAAGAAAGTGAACCAACCATTTACAATGAAATAGCCAATATAATTTGAAAAGGTGGAATTGCAAAAGCCTGTTGATAAATTCAGAGAAAATTTATGACTAGTGGCTGTTTGGTTAACGTACGTTGGAATATGGAAGGTAAGGAAAGCAAAAGAGGTCGAATGTAGAACCGATACGAAATTGTTCCGCATATTGCACCACACACCGGACTTCAAAATACAGAATTGAATATACCGTAGAGATCAGCACGATGAGACGATCGAGACGGTATACAGATATTAGCAGTACAATTTAATTATAAAAATTCGAATTTTCTAATGGCGGAAAATGCAAGAAAAACGCTGAAAAATAAGCGGAGCCAAAGATGTCCGAATTTGGAAAAACTACAAACTGACATCTTGCTCAGAAGATGGTTTAGAATTTTTCTATGTAAAAATATTTAGGTTTCGGAAACATTTTATTTTCATCGCTTTTTAACTGATTAAATTGAAGTAATTTTACGTGCGAAATAAACTTTCATATTTTCGGACGAAAATTTACCAGTTGCTATGGTTAATTAGACGCATTCCAAATATCAAATTTTAATTTCAAAATTTTATCGCTTAAAATTTCACAAAATTTCAACTAGTTACGTTATTAAGACAGTTGAAATTTACGGGTCGTTACACTATGTCCACGGGTTCACTCAAAAAAGTTCAGACTGTTATTTCCAAAATTAAAGATTGAATGTATAAAAATCGAGTTGTTGATGTAAATTTTGAACTTGTTCGTGTTTGTAATACTTTGTTGTTGTTAATGAAAGAACATATTTTTCCCTAAGTGTTGATTTTCCTTTTGTTTATTAGTCTTTACCAGGAAAAACAACTAATGCTTGCATCCAATGGCCCTAACCTCTTCTCTCGACAGGACAAACTCAAAACAAGGCTGATGTTAGATATTGGGAAGCGCTCTTCTAAAGATGCCTCGGTCATACCATTTTCAGACAATTCGAAAGCATGAAAATTATATAATCAATATTATAAGTTAAGGTCAACATTAAATAGTATGAATGGAATGACCTTGAGTTCAGAGGACAAAATCAAAGAAAAAGACATGGAGATTAGGGAGTTGAAAGAGAGCATAAATATAATTGGTCGATCTGGACCCTCAGGCCAAAGGATTGGGGTATCACATTTATTGATGACTACTCTAAATATTCTTATGTTTAGCTAATGAAATCAAAAGATGAAGTCGTTGATAAATTTAAAATTTACAAGGCTGAAGTTGAAATGCAATCAGGACTTAAAATAACAATATTACATTCTATTTGTGGTCGTGAATATTTTTCAAATGATTTACTTTATTCTGTATCAACAAGGATTAATTCAATAGTGTACTGCTCCTTATACCCATAAACAAAATAGAGTCGCTGAAAGAAAAAATAGGGAATTAATAGAAGTGGTTAATGCTATGCTAATTAGTTCAAATTTACCTAACACCTTATGGGGCGATGCCATTTTATCTGCATATTATATTTTAAATAGAGTTTCTTTAAAAAAGAAGGATATATCCCCTTATGAACTATGATTTAAATGAAAACCTAACTTATCAAGACTTAAAGTTCGGGGATGTTTAACGTATGTTAGAAAACCAGATCCCAAAAGACCAAAATTAGGAAATAGAACATTTTAGTGTGCTTTCATAGGTTATTCTCTTAATAGTATAACTTATCGTTTTATTATCCTTGATACTTTTGAAGTAATTGAGTCTGTAGATGTAGAATTTTTTGTAAACAAGTATATAGCCCAACATCAAACTAGCGAGAATCCATTGGCATCATCTAGTTCAGAACATATTGAAACTAATGATAACAATGATGAAGGTTATATGCCTTCTCGGAACAACGAGAATGTTTCTGTACATGAAGAGGATACTGAACGAAGTAAAAGTAAAAGAGCAAGAATAGAAAAGGACTATGGTCCTAACTTCGTTACATATCTTATAGAAGGAAGTAAGAATGAAATTCTTAACGTCACTAGATACGTAATGAATGTTAATGATGACTCGAAAACTTATTCTGAAGCTACGAGTTCCAAAGATGCTATTTTCTGGAAAGAAGCTATCAATGATGAAATGATTTCAATTTTTGTAAACCAAACTTGGATTTTGACTGATTTACCCCCAGGTATTAAACCGATAGGATGTAAATGGATATTAAAGAATAAGTTGAATACCGATGGATCCATTGATAAATTTAAAGCCAGATTAGTAGCAAAGGGCTATAAACAAAGATATGGAGTGGATTATTTTGAAACATACGCTATTGTTGCTCGCATATCTTCGATCCATTGTTTGATAGCACTTGCATCCATTCATAAACTTGTAATATACCAAATGGATGTGAAAACCGATTTTCTAAATGGTGATTTAGAAGAAAAGATATACCTGGAATAACCAGAGGGTTTTATAAATCCAGGCCAAGAAAAGAAAGTTTGTAAACTGATAAAATCTATTTATGGTCTGAAGCAGGCACCCATGCAATGGCATGAGAAGTTTGATAAAGTAGCATTGTCATAAGGCTTCATTGTTATGATGCTGATAAATGTACTTATAACAAACCGGATGAAGCCGGTTGTATTATAATAAGTTCATACGTTGATGACATGTTAATTTTTGGGACTAATATATCTTGTGTGAAAGTAAGAAATTTCTATCCGCTAAATTTGATATGAAAGATCTAGGGGAGGCTGCTATAAATTTAGGGATTAAAATCCTAAGAAAAGAGGAAGAGTTGGTACTAACCCAATCTCACTATATTGAGAAATTTCTCAATAATATGGTCATTATAATAACAAACCAGCACCGACTACTTCAGATCCTAGTATTAAATTGGAGAAGAATATTGGACGTACTATTTCTCAACTAGAATATTCCACGATTATTGGGAGTCTTATGTATGCTTTGCATTGCACAAGACCTGACATAGCACACACTATTAGCGTATTATGTCGTTTTAAGAGTAATCCACATACGGAATATTGGAAAGCAATTTCAAGAGTTATAGCTTATTTGAAAGGTACCATAGACTATGGTCTTTCTTATAAAGGATATCTTGCCGTATTAGAAGGATACAGTGACGCTACTTGGAACAATGTAGAATCTAAATCCAAGTCTACGACTGGATGGATATTTACATTCGGAGGAGCTGTTGTGTCTTGGTGTTCCAAGAAGTAGACCTATGTTTCTGACTCAACTATGTTGTCAAAATTGATTGGATTAGCTGATGCAAGCAAGGAGGCAGAATGGCTTAGGAATTTGTTAATAGAAATTCCTTTATGGAAGAAGCCATCACCATCAGTTTTGATTAACTGTAATAATCAGGCTACGATATATAATATTTCCAATAGAACATATAACAGAAAGTCTAGACATGTAAGTCTTAGACATCAAATGACAATTACTCAAAAGAGGAGTAATCAATGACAATTATATAGAAACAAAGAAAAACTTGGCTGGCCCATTTACTAAGAGCCTTCCAAAGGCTATGGTTTCTATAAAATCAAAGAAATGGGGCTAAGGTCTATGAATGAAGGTTGATCATCCTTAATAGAAACCCAACTTGTGTCTTGAAAAGAATAGACAAAGTTCAATGGGTACCACCAAATTAAGAGAATGATTATGAAACACTAAAACTAATTGCCCATCATTAATGTTGGATTCTGCATGAAAGAGGATGGATGAAGATCTTAACAAGTCCAGTTAAAATCACAAGGTGTAGCGCAAAAACACCTTAAGGGACTTATCTATATGAGTACAGAAATCAGGCCGTTTCCTAAGAAAGTAAGACCGCTTTCTAAAGTAGACTCGTGAACTCAGGATTTGAGCACATAGCCATTAATGTGTTGAAAATACAGAACACTCTATATATGGAAATCAATATGTGTGACTATTCCGGTACAATCACAAGGGGTACTTGGTTCAAGATAAGTTCACCATAAATCTCGATAGAACTTTGAACGTTTTATACTAAGTGAATGTTCAAATCCAAAAGACACCTAGCATTTATTTATTGGTTTCCACGATGATGCAACACTTGATCTTGGAACTACGTTGGCTTGATCCCACTTGGGTACGTAGGCAGTCACTTTAGTGATGCAGCCATCTATTTTATTTATTTTACTTATTTTGAAAATGGGGGGAAATTATTGTAAATTTTCAAAATAAATTGGACATTGGGTTTATTTTAAAGAAGAAGAGGAAGTGAGATTGTGAATAGTCCCACATCCTAGAAATTATATGAACTATATTTGCTTAAATATAGGATCCTCAAGAGAAGGTTGAGCCCTTTGGGCATCTAAATGTTTGCTTTATTATGATGAGGGAAGCAATGTATAAATACCAAGCGCACGCCGCCATCTGTTCGACCGACCGAACCGAACCGGACCGGGTCTGGTTTGGGTTTGGCTCCAAATAATATTTTTGGACAAAATTCTATTGACATAACAGATTCAAATTTCGACCCGTTAATAACCCAGAACTTAAATTCAAAATAAGGCGGGAGACGCGACCGTTTGCAATGGTTTTGGACCATTGGGAACCAAAGTTTTAAACAGACGCAACCCTTGGCGAAAAGGCACCGCTCTACAATTATAAATAGCAACACACAGACGCTCTTGCAAAAATTAACCCTTCCTTTGTCATGAAATTTAAAAGCCTGAAAGTGTTTCGGAGCGCTTTCTTCTTCCTGAAATCAGTAACGCGTGATAGGTGTTGCGGATCAGAAATGACTGAAAGGTGTTGTGAATCTTCTCTTCTTCTTCTCTACTCTCTTCTATAAATTGCATCATCAGAAATTATCAAAGTAGTGTTCTTAGTCGGATCAAAGTCGTACAAACTTTGAATTTGATTATGATGTTCAAGGCTTCATTGAGTCCTGAAGTCAATAGTTCAGCAACCCGTTTATACCTGTTTGGTTGACTATTGTCTAAAAGAATCTACATAGTAGATCTTTGAAGTCGGAAGTACAGCAATCTCCTCATCACATACTCGACAACGATATTTTTCCAACAAAAGCTCCCATCTTTCCCAGTCCTTACTTGGCCGTCAGATGCCACTAAAAAATGTTCGTGTCATTTTCACTTTTTTGCGCTCTTTTTTATTTGTTTCTATGACTCGAGATTAAAGTAGTATTACCTCAAAATTTATAGATTAGATTCCTCGCGTATATAGTGTTTATATTTGGATCATTAGAACAGCAGGATGTCTACATGGTGTATAGCCAGATTTTGGACAAACAACATTAATAAGTAGCTTATAGGCCATGCAAAACTAATAAAAATAAAACACCATTTCTTTTACTTAATTACCATTGTTTTCATCTTCATCTTCTTTCCACTTTAAAACTAAACCGCATTTCCACCAAACTTGAAATTTCTAACATAAAAATAAGTTGAAATTTAATTAAATAAGCTTTAATTTTTTGCATTAATATTGTAAGTTATTTATTTTAATTTTTTGAAAATGTTCTTAGTTTCAAGAAAATCAAATCTAATTTTAGAAATTTTTTTGTTAAATACTTCTAAATCAAAGCAGTTAAGTGTGAACGCTGTATCAACCGATATTTTAAGTTTCATGATAAAAATTTCATTAACCTCTTCATCAAAATGTATGGAATAATCAAATATCATTAATATTAATGTTTTATTTTGATGGGGTAAAAGAAAAGAACTAAAAATGCAATTTGCAAAAAAGGGTAATACATTGTCTTAGCAAAATAATATTGTGTGTTAGATGATTTTTTGTGTATGAATAGAATTTATAAGTAAATATTGTAACAGGTTTAATGACGAAAAATATTACATAGCTTAAAAAAACAAGACTAATTCTATTCATACACCACAAATAGCTTTACCTACACCATGAAATTTTTAATAAATCTTAAGACAAAAATGCCATTGTTTAACAAAAAATTAATACTAGTATTAAAGGACGAAGAATTTGCAATAAACAAATCCTCTTTATCCACATTATATATAGTCAGTATTTTTTTTCAATGAAGTAACTAAAATTTCATCACATCATTAGTTAAATTTAAATTTAAATACCTCTCTATGAAATTCTGTCGATAAAATATCAAGCTTATTCATGCAATCTATTTGACATTTTCACGTCAAATTATACTAGAAATTAATTATTAAGATTCGGTAGTAATACTAAAATGTTTGATAAAGTACTAAATTCTCTCTATCTTTTACATAAATTGAAACACGTTTAAATTTGACATCAAACTTTGAATTATTTAATATATTAATATTGAAAAATTAAATTTAAATTTCAATATATAAATAATTAAATAAGTTTAAATTCCATTTAAAGTATTCGTTTAAATTTTCCAAAAGTGAATTTGGAGAATTTCATAATAGGTCCATTATTAATTTGAGTAATGTAGGAGAGATAGTAAAATTAGATAATTGTTTTGATTTATTCTAAAACGAAGGTAATTTTGTAATATGTATGGTGTATGTTAAGTAAAACAGTCGTGCATATGATTCTACTAAAATTTTCAGTGTATGTATAGTAAATTACGTTATACGAATAGATTTAGCTAAAAAACAATCATTCTCTTTTTAGAAAAAAGAACCCTTATCCCTTGCTGGAAATATGCAACGAAAATAAATTTGTTTAAGGCAAATTCTATTTCAACACAAATAATTACTTAGTAGCCCCCTTAAAATAAATAAAATTTTAAAGGCTAAAATACCCTTAAAAACCGCGTACTTTCTTTCTTCTCAATTCCATTATCTTCTTACGTCAGTTTCTTACTGTCTAAACCACCGCTTCTTCAAAACTCTAGTTTCTAAATCAGTAAAGAAAAAAATTCAATTTTTCACTACTCGGTTATTTTTGGGTTATAGACTTTTTTAATTATACTTTTGAAGAAAATATGAATTGGGTTTCTAAATAAATGAAAAAAAAATTCAATTTTACACTACTAAGTTATTTTTTGGGTTTACAGACTTTACTAAGAAAAGGTTCAATTTTTCACTACTAAGTTTCTAAATCAGTGAAGAAAAAATTCTAACCCTAGTTTCTAAATCAATGAAGAAAAAAATTCAATTTTTCACATTTTGCGTGATGGGAAGGGTAGTTCTGCAAATGGTAGAGGGCTACTAAGTTATTTTTGGGTTTATAGACTTTTTATAATTTTTAGGGGACTAGTAGTAAATACTCGGGTTGAAATAGAATTTGCTTTGTTTAATACCGAAACAGATAACTGTTCGTGGGAACATCAAATTGAATGCATATGACTCTTGGAAAAATAACTGGATACTAAAAACGTGTTATGTGCCATGTTCTCATGTAACTGTTCTGTAATTTAAAAAACATGAATAAGCCAATTTTTCACAGCACATATTTTATGAGGGATAATTCTCATTAAACTCACGCACACAAGAATAATTTCCAAGTAATAAACATTTGTACTTATAATCTTTAATAGTCTAAATTTGTTCTCCATTTAGAAACTAACTAGTATATAATAATAATGTTATTTATAAGAATTTGTAAGATGAAGGTTGCTCTGCACCTTTGTCCATGATTTCGGGTAGCATTTCTTGATGATGAGGTAAAGTGTTTGTGGAAGAAGAAGTTGATGTGGTGATATGATATATATACAGAGGTATGAAGCAATAGAAGAATTCAAGAATGATTTGATATTTACGTTGTATTATGACAAAGGAATGAAATAATACCAGTGGTCAGAGGAATCAAAAAAAAATTGCAATATGTTTGTAAATTGAATTGTGCACAACCAGTTATATATCATATACAAGTACAAGAAGAATCATATACAAGAACAGCAGTTTTACCTTTTTAAAAGAATTATACAGCAGAGAATTATAAGCTGAATTTGGCAAGGATAATTGAAATGGCAAATCACTGTCAAGATTATATAACAGAAGAAATATTGATAAATTGATGTATATCAGAACAAGAGAATATAAATCAAGAAATATAAATTGACATATTGTTGAACAAGAATTAGATTGCAAATGATTGACAAAGAACAGAGAATTGCAAATGAACAAATATAACGAAAAACTGAAGTAAACTATAAGCAAGAAATGGTACTAACAGGACATTGTAAATCATCAAGATCAAAGCATATAGGAATGAGCAGAAAAACGAAGAAGACAATTAGCTATAAGATGGTAATAGGATCATACTGAACAGAAATACAATTTTATTTCAGATTTCTTTTCACACTTCATTACAATACTTGTTCACCCCTATATATACACATATCCAGTCACGTTTACAACTCAATTCAACCAGGCCCAAACACCTTCTATTGCTCAGTTCAACACACATAACAGACCCACTTCAAACCCACTTCCCCTAACAGTACACTGCAAATTGATACCACTCAACATAGACCCATAATTTGGCTATATCAGGTGTGCACGTGCACACATGCACACACTGATACACATAAATAGTTACCACCTCAGACCATGTCTCTATCCCCTACAGTACCTGACACCTCCCTACTAACTCCAGCCACCAACTCTAACGATCCCCTGCCATTCTCTGGTGAACTGGGCCGAAAATGACCTTCACTTGAATTTCTGCCTGCAAGAACAATGGTCTTTCTCCTCCAAGACTATGGCAATCAATTCATGGTCATTACAGAATTCAAGTTATAAACATGACAAAACAAAAATAAAAAAATATGAAAACAAAATTTTTGTAGGAAATATATTTTTATTGTTTTACTTTTTTTGGAATATTTTTCTTCATACGGGAAACAGATGCCAATATAGGAATATAAATTGACATAATATGATTGCCGCACATAATTATCGATTAATTCTGGGCAAAAAAATTTATGCGGTAAATATTAGAAATATCCTCTTTCGTAAAACAAGAAAGACTTATCCCATATTTCAACTTGCTTGTCTTGATATTAAACGATGCCACATATTAGAAACTTTTATCATGCCATTCTAACAGATTTTATTACCCAAAACCTATCCTGATCTGATACTGCAACAATTACAGTTACATTTGTAAAATTATCAAACCGACCTATAGGAAGGTTTGTCTACCATAGGCTGGCTAAATCAAATTGTGCGAAGCTAATAAAATAAAAAACAAGTCTCCTTACATCACTCTGATGTTGTTTACTTTAATCTTTTCCCTAATGTCTCCTTAAATTTCTTCAGTTTTTAATTTTTTTTAATCATATTATCATTTGATGTTTAAATAAAATTAATGAAAAGCAGACTATTTTTTTAATTATGTAATCTAACGATCGGTTTCCACCGTTATACGATTGTACTACTTTAATATACGCAATGCATACCTACAAACACACAGATGGAAATCCCCACACACCCAAAGATTACACACATGAAAAATCTATGGGTTGTACATACAAGTTTAATTAATAGAATACTTAAAATGATAATAAAAATAAAATATTCATACACCAAAAATCATCTGATGTACATCGTTATTTTACTAAGAAAATTGATTACTAAATTACCCTTCATCTTTACTTATTCCTTTTTTAATAATCCATCAAATTAAAATATTAAAATTAACGATTTTTGATCAGATCTATGTATTGTTTGTGAAGAAGTTAATGAACTTTTAAACATGAAACCTAAAATACCAATTAATAAAACTTTTACAACTAACAACTCTAATTTAAAAGTATTTAATTTTTCTTCTAAAATTAGAGTTCTTTTTGCTTAAATTAAGAATTTTTTAATAAAATAAAGAAGTTGCAATATGCCAAAAATTAAAGTTCATCTTGTGGAATTTTAAGTTAATTTAGTGCTATGAATTTCTTATTTTGTAAAAATGAGTTCAAAATCTTAATGAGGAAAGATGAAGATGAAAATAAAGACAATTCTGTAAAAGAGATGTGTATGTAAAGTAATTTTTAGTGTATAGAGTTAATTGTGTTATATGATGTATATTAAGAGATTACTAATATATGAATAGAATTAGTAATGATTGAACTTTAAGGGTAATCATTTTTGAATTCTTAAAAAGAACATTAGTAGTTGGTAACACACTAAATTTATTTTCGAAATCATGAATTATTTGATAAGAAATACATTTTTATGAATGCGTCGTATCTTAGTTGCATGTTGAAATATTCATAAAAATAGTTGTTCATGAGTAACTTTAAAATTTAAGGGTCTGTTTGGTTTCATTTTGTACTTTGTGTTTTCCGTTTCCAACATTTGTAATAAAATATGAGCACGATGAAAGAGAAATTTAAAATCTTAGGCCATCATGGAGACAGGCTGAGTGGACGACGTAGGCGATAGATTGTATTTCATTCTTTTGTTATTTATCCAAACACGAAAAACGAAATAAATTTATTTTCTATTTTATATGCTAACTTCATTTTTCAAATTTGTTGTTTTTCAAAAATACATGTGTTATGTACACGTTTTTTGAACGAAAACATAAAACTAAAAATGACAAACCAAATGGTGCCTAAGTTTTTCCCTTAAAAAATTGTCGGTATAATTCTTAAAAACATTAAATATCTTTTGCAGGCCCAGCCCAAAATTGAAAATATTTAGTTTATATATTATGTTATCTACAGGTTATTTGAAATGTCTTTATTTTAGTGGATGGAAGTGCGTGTTGCTTTACAAGCAACCAAGGTTCAAACCTGGCCTTGGCCAATTATTCTTGCCTCGTCGTATGATTTTTATGTTTTGGGCCTCCTAAAACATGTTTTATTTTACTAGGCTTCATTTTTTCCCTGCCTATGGCCTCCAACCACTTAGGGCCTGCCCTGATCGGTTGAATACCAATATTTATGTTATAATCTAGTGAGTGGGCGTATTAATTAGAGAATATGTAATTTGAATTTAAACGGGCGGAAGTTAAGTACGCTTGTGTAATAATTTTAGATTAAATGTAATTAGTCAAAAAAAGCCAAATTAGTACATTATATTAATATTAATCAAAAGGTATAATATGAAAACAAATATCTACAAGACTGAAGTGTAGAAGAATTAAAAATAAATAAATAAAGCATGAATATAGAAGAGCAAAATGCAAATTTAAGTATTATTTTCCATAGATATTAAAAAGAAGGAATTTTTAAAAACATAATAAGATACGAAGCCATGAAAGAGATGAAATTTAACTCACTACTCCTGGCCTCACTTCTAGAAAACTTGTTGTTTACCTACTTAATATTATTGACGTCATACCAACGTCATGAGAAGGGGCATCGATGGGGCATCGGTAAGACATTGGGAATATATTACCTATGCATTATTGCGGATGCCTTTCAAACGCTTTTTTGAAGGCATCGACGAGCCGTCGGTATGTTGTCACCCCTCTTCATAATCCTTCAGCCGAGGTCTCTCATTTATATTGCAATCGAACCAAAAAAAACCCCTCCTCCGCTCCTCCGCTCCTCCTCTCCTCCACGCTATACCGCTTCCCTCACCGTGCTGCTCCCCTTGCTATGCCCCTTCCTTGGCCAAGCCTCCATCCTCCAGCCTCTCTCTCGGCCTCCTCCTCGGCCACGCATCCAGCCCCCACGCATCCAGCCACGCACGTCTCCAACCTCCAGCCCATGCGACCCTATTGCCTCCCTTTCTCTCATGCAAGCCTCCTGCCCCACTACGAACGTCGCCGCCTCCTCCTTCAACCAACATTGACTTCAAACGCTGTCGCCACCTCCTCGCTCGATACTGCTGCATAGCCCAAGCCGCATATCCCCTCCTCCTAGTCCCAGCTCAAGGCTCTGTCAGTATGATTTATTGTTTAGATTCAATTTCTATGCAATACCATGAATTGATTAGCTTCATATATGATATAAATTCTTGGTTTATATTTGTTGGTATATGATCATTGACATAGGTTGTTGGTATGATAACTCGTATATGATTTGAGATATCGTTGGGTTGTTATAAAATTGTTAGATGAAGTCATTGTTATTGATATGGTATGATTAATGAAACCACATAGATGTGTTTAGTTTGGCGCCGTTTAACAAATACTGTATATGATCGTTATATAGATGTTTAATTTTTAGATAAAACGAAAGTCGATATTCATCTGATATGTTATTTGTCGGATTTGTCCCAGTATTGGACAAGTTGTAAATGAAATGGCATTTATGTTTCGTAAATCAATATTTCAAATCGAATGGTTAATGAAATTTCGACGGCACTTCCTTTTTATTCTCTGTGTATGCTCTTTTGCGTATGATACGGGGAATAAAGGAAAGTGCCGCCGAAATTTGATTAATTATTTGATTTGAAATCATTTACAAGACAAATATCATTATGTTTGTAATGGAAAGTAGGATGGCTAGCCATTAAAAAAGTGTACAAATTTCTAGGTTATATAGCCATGAAATTGTTTGTGAATTCCATTGTTTAATAACTAAATTAATAATGTTATTAAATGTATTAATAAAATTAATGAAGTTACGTAATAATAAAATTAATAATGTTATTTAAAGTAATAATAAAATAAATAATGTTATTAACAGTAATAACTAAATTAATAATGTAAATTTTGTTTACGTGTACAGTATGAAAGATGGATTATTTGAAAGATCGAAGCTGGATGTACATGAGAGGTAAAAATAGAGAAACGATTTCATTGCAATTTAGAAATGCCATGGATGTATTCATGAAAGTGGCATCTAGCGATAAAACTAATATGAAAGAAGTTCGATGTCCATGTCTAAAATGTTGTTTCTTGAAACTTAGAGAGTATTATACCGTGTTATTATATTTACACCATGATGATTTTATGTCCAACTATCTTGTGTGGATGTATCATGGAGAAAAATATCACGTTGTGCAAAAGGAGACCGTACCTATGGTGGTGGATTGCGATGAACCCCGTGTTGAAGAAGTTGTTGATATAGGAAATAGAATGACTAAAATGGTTCATGACGCTGCTGGTCTTAGTATTTGGACCAAAGAACCAGATTTGAAGGAAGATCTTGAATCGGAAACGAAAAACGTTTTTCAATTTGTTAGAAGCATCGAAACAACCACTCTACAATGGTTGTAAAATGACACACTTGGCAACGACATCTAGGTTAATCACTATAAAATCCAAATACAATGCATTAGAAAAGCTAATGAACGCAATTCTTAGCTTGTGTAAAAAATGCTTCTACCTGACAATGTATTAGTGGAGAACCTAACAATGTATACATTGGTTTTAAATCCTAAGAACCACATGTATGTTGTATGTATCTCAAAAATTGTCATTTAAAAAAATTGAGTTTGACTTAAAATATATAAGTTAAATCACTTAATAAATTAAATAAATATATAATTAGTTTAAATTATAGAGTTTGTGTCAATAAATTAAACAAGAAATATATTTCTTAAAACCACACAATAAACTAACCAAATATATAAGTTAATTCACTAAATAAATTAATATATATATATATATATATATATATATTAAATTATAAATCTCGTTTCAACAAATTAAACAAGAGTATGTTTATATAAGTTAAATTCACTCAATAAATTATATATATACACATATATAATTAAGTTAAATTATAAATTTTGTTTCAATAAATTATATAAGAGTTTATTCGAGTTAATTTATCTTTTTCCAAAATCACCCAAAAAATTAAAAAATATATAGGTTAAATCACTCAATTAATTAAAAAATGTATATATGAATTGAGTTAAATTATAAATTTTGTTTCAATAAATTAAACAAGAGATTTTTATTTGAATCGCACATTAAATTAAACAAATATATAAGTTAAATCACCCAATAAATTAAACAAATTTATATATAATTGAATTAAATTATTTTTTTTTAATAAATTAAATAGCAGTAATTTTGTATAAGTTAAATCACTCCATAAATTATATATATATATATATGATTAGGTTAAATTATAAATTTTGTTTTAATAAATTACACAAGAGTTTATTCGATTTAAATATCTGTTTTCTAATTCACCTAAAAAATTAAACAAATATATACATTAAATCACTCGATTAATTAAACAAATGTATATATAATTGAGTTAAATTATAAATTTTGTTTCAATAAATTATATAAGAGATATTTTTTAAATCACACAATAAATTAAACAAATATAGAATTAAATCACTCAATAAATTAAACAAATATATGATTAACGCAAATTCAAAAATTTGTTTCAATAAATACAATAGTTGAAATAAAAAAATTGCTCGTTATTAACAAACAAATTTAGCTAAAATGTAGAGATCGTCATTAGATAGAGTTGCTATAGTTAATAATGTTGTAGAAGAAGAAAAACAACGGTGGAAATCACCGGTAAGCTAGAGAAGAAGCTTGGATTACTTATCGATGCATTTTTACGCCAGAATGAGGATATTTCTGGTGATGGCGGGCATGGTTCAGGGAAGTAGTGAATATTTGTGTTGTTATTGTTTGGATGTTTGGTTTGTATATATTGCGATGATACTGCTCGGATATTTGGTTTGTTCTTTGATGGTATTGTTTGGAAATTATGATGTGTAGTATGATGATATCGTTTGGACATTATGATGTTGGATAATGTTTATGATATTATTATGTTGGGTAATATGTACTGTATTGTGATGGTATTGAGATGATATTGTGATGATATTTGGTTGGTATTATGATGATAGTGAGATGAATACATATTGTATATATTTGAATGTATGATTGACTTTAGAAATGTAGCAAAAATGCTGCAAGTTTGTCTCAGTTGTGGCGTCAGTAAGGCATCGAAAAGGTGTTAGAAAATCCGTATTTGACAATTCCACAAGACGTCGACATAAAGTCGGCAAGGTGTCGAAAAATTTGAATTTGACAATTTCAACCGTAGTCGGTTAGACATCGCAAAGTCGTCGAAAGACGACGTTGGTTGATTGACCAAAAAATGCATCGGTTTGGCGTCGATAAATACCCTACGCAAAACGTTTACAAGGGGTCGAAAAAAAAATTTCCACCGTAAATTTACTGACGGCTTTGAAGGCGTTGGCTAGGCGTCGATAAGTCATTTACCGACGTGCCGATGGTTTTTTGGTGTCGGCAATGAGCTGTGTTTTGGTAGCGTGTGAATGTACAATACAAAGAGATCTATTTATAGGTTTGTGGTAAAGAATGAAGATTGCAATAATGCCCAAGCAACTTTTAACATATTCATCCTGTAACGACTCGGAATTTTTAACGTTTCGAATTGGAATATTTAATTTATTTAAATATTCATATTTGATTTGAATTTAATAAATAATAAGTTGATTTATTTTTAATACAACGACTCGATTTTTATTGTAGTGTTTTTAATTTACTTTAAAGAAATTTTTCATATTTTAATTTCGAAAATAATTAAATTTTCGTTTTGCGATTTTTCGACAAACAATGATATTTTTTGAATTTTACAAAATGAAATAATCAATGTATTTTATTATTGTTTTGAGATCATGTCACATTTCTGAGCACTTTGGTTTTGTTGTTCGCGGTTCGTACGGGGGCTAAATTCTGTATGGCTGGATGCTGGAAATTTGTGAATAAACATAACACTACACTTATATTTTTCAACACTTCTATTCTCTCTCTTGTCCATTTTTGCCTTCCTATAAAAGCAAAAGTCAAGTTTTCATTTTTTTTTTAAACCAAAAACAAAGTTAACCGCTTCTATTCAAACATAAAAATAAAAATATTTACTAATCGAGAAATTAAAAAGCAAGCTTCTTTGAATTTGTAATCACGGATCTGCATGTTGGTGTGTTCTTGGTGGTTGCGGCATAGATTGGAGTAGGTCGACGGTATTGGTCAAAGCTAGGCTAAACTAGGGATTAGCATTTCATGTGATTGAGAAGGAATTAGAGAAAAGGATGAATTGGAGTTTGTGGTGGCAAGGGGAGTCAACGGTTGTAAAATGGAGGGGTGCGATCAAGTTTTGGGGTCGTGGGGTTTTTCCTGTAGCTGCAAGTGGCGACTGGGTCACAATAGCGAGGGAGGCGTCCGGCGTGTCGTTTTTGGGTGGTATCGGAGGAGAACGAGTAGATAAGGTCGTTGGTGGTGGTGAGGATGGCCATAGGGACCGTAGCTTGGTGGAGGGACGGTCAAAGATGGGTCAAGGGTTTTGGGTTCGCGCGGGTCGTCCAGGTCATTTTGATTTGAGGGCATCGAATTTTGGGCGGTAGTGATCATTGCGTAGAGGAGGCAAGGTGAAGCTCGATGGTGGAGTCGAGTTTGAGAATGGTCAAGTAAGGGGCGAAGGGGAGGCGTGCGTGCACAGCCTGTGTTCGTGAATGTGTGCAGGTGATTTGAATTGGGGGTATTGGAGGGAAGATGATAAGTGAGAGATTATAGGGTAATTAATTTAAAAATTGTTAATTAAGTATAGTCAATTAATATTTTAAATCTCTAAATTTATAAAATCAATAACTTTCTCATACGACGTCCAATCAAGACGCGTCCTTTTGCATTGCGCACGTAATGGAGATAGCTACGTGGTGGAATCGGTTCAGTTGAATTTGGAGCAAGTGGAATTTTTGACTAAAATCAAGCGTTTGATTTTAGTTCAAATTGAAATGCTTCGACGTTAACTAGAATCTCGGTGAGTTAAACTCGCCTTTTTGGATAATCAGTATGATATATAGTAGTTAAAAATTTACTGTTTGAATTTGAATGAATTATTGGTTTTTTAGTTAAATATCTACTTTTGAAAAGCGAATGGCATTTAAATTGAAATACAGAGAATTTTGTGAGAAATCTGAATTTCTTGACATTGTGATTTTTAATTTCAGTTATATACCTGTTGATTTTATTTTAGTTACGTACCCGCTATATAGATTGTTAAATGCTGAAATTTGATAGTTTGACCATCTTGGATGAGACACTGACATTACTAATTTTAATAACATTGTTAATTTTTATTATTAATTTTAATAACATTATCATTAATTATATAATATCATTATTATTGTACTGTTGTTGTTATTAATTTAATAACATTATTATTAATTTTATTAATGTACTGTTGTTATTTTTATTATTAATTTTAGTTGATAATAGAATTCACAAATATTTGTTGTTATTTTTAATTATGGAATTTACAAATAATTTCATAGGTTTACCCAGTGATTTCAAAAACTTTTTTAATGGTTGGTCATCCTACTTTCCATTACAAAAGCAATGATAAATACACTATTAAATCATTTCAAATCGAACGATTAACAAAATTCTGATACTTCCCTTGTTGCCCCTATCTTACACAAAAGTGCATATGTGAGTAACAAGAAGGAAGTAGTGTCAAAATTTTGTTAACTGTCTGCTTTGAAATATTGTTCCATGAAATGTAAATATTATTGCATTTATAACTTGTCCAATTCATGGACGAATCCAACAAATAATGTATCAGATGAATATCAATTTCTATTTTAGTTAAGAAAAGGAATTTCCATATAATGATCAATATGCGGTAGTTATAAGACGTGGCCAAATTAAACGTCTAAGGTGCAATCAACGTGTGCAATTAAATTAAATTTACCATATATCGTCCTTAACATCGTATGTTTAGCCACTAATAAAAGAGAATTTAATTACTTATTATGTTGGAGGTCCAACAATAGCATGGGAGTGTGTGCTAGAGTATGCTAATAAGGACATAAATATTTAAAAGTTTATATATTTATATTAATTCACATACACGCATGTGTATGTGTGTATAAATAAGTAACTATTATCAATTTGGTCCCAAATCTATGATTAAATTGTTATAAAATTAATAATCATGGGTTTATAATATATTAGAGATATTATTATGGACAATTTTAAACCTAAAATTGAATTAATAAACATACCCCAATGTTAGAGCGGCTTAAAGGCAGTGTTGGAACGGCCTGAGCGCGGCTGATGTTGGAGCAATGTGATAGAAGCACGAGTGGCTGAAGGTGGTGGTGATGGCTTCGACGGTGACGGGTTCGGCTTCGAAGAATGCTGCGACTTTGGGAGATGGCCTCGACAGTAATGGTAACGGGGATGACTTCGAGGGAGGTAACGGTGGCTTAGAGGGCGACAATGGCTTCGAAGGGGGTGGTAGGAACTTTATCCTTTTGTGATTGTGCATGAGTCATTGTCATGCTAAAACGGATGTAAGGTGGCTTCTGATGTTACCTTCTTAAAGAACTGAAGGGTTAAGAAGGAACGGTATGTTGTTAAGAATGAGGTGGTGAGATGAGTAGTAAGAAGAAGGTTGTGAAGTCAGTTTAAACAAGAAAAAGAATGCATAAGAAAAAGGTGAGAATATCTGATGCTTAATTTTATTTCTCTCAAAAACATAACATGTGTACATGACTATGACTCGTATATATACATACTCACTCACGATTGACTCACTCAAACTAGCCGTTAGGATTAACAGCTCATCATCAAATGATTACCTGATTATAAATTTAACGATCGAATTTAATAAAAATGCAAAACAAAAATGCCTTCAGCTGCACACATGCACATCGTGCACATTTCTTCTTTTACTCATCCATCGCCAATCTCTTGCTAGTGCTTGCTTCCTCATGACCCTGAGCTTCCATTAAACCTTCAGAAGTCTTTATGTCTGATCCAAAATGGCGAGGAGATGAGTTGGCCATGGTTTCCCAACCTGTTCGATGAAATGCTTCAGGTGTTCGATGAAATGTCAGCGTGTAACAATTCCCATCCCCATTAAAGAGGGACCTTGCCTCAAGGTCCGAAGTTGGGAACTTCCATTTAATAAGTGCTTGTGCCACTAGCTTGTTGTCCCCTGGTATTAATCTTCGATCAAGAATTTTCTCCGGTTCATTTACTATTTCTTCTCTGAATGAAGGAAGACCGCATTGAAGGACCATGTGAGTGCCCAGTTTCTTTTCCAATTGACTAATGTGAAAAACTGGATGAGTCTGAGCATCTGCAGGCAGCTCTAACTTATATGCAACCACTCCAACACTCTTAATTGTCTTGAATGGTCCATAGTATTTTGGTGACAGTTTATTTGTTTTAGTTGTACTGACTGATATTTGTCTATAAGGCTATAATTTAAGGTATACCCAATCATTCTATGCAAAATACCTTTCTGTTCTTTTGTGATTAGCAAACTTTTGCATTCTCTCTTGTGCCAAATTTAAACTGTCTTTAAGAAACTGCATGGTTATATCTCTAGAAAATAAGTGTTGTTCCACTTGTTCTACCTTTGCAGTGTGAGGAACATAAGACAGAAGTGTTGGTGGCTGCTTCCCATATACAATTTCGTATGGTGTCAATTTCGTAGATTCCTTCCATGAAGTGTTGAACCAATATTCTATTAAAGTGAGCCAGCTTGTCCATTCACTAGGTTGGTGGGACACAAAACAATGCAGGTATGTCTCTAAAACTTTGTTAGTGACCTCAGTTTGACCATCTGTTTGAGGATGGTAGGCTGAACTAAATTTAAGTGTACAACCTTCAATAGTAAACAATTTTAGCCACATGTTTTGCTGTATAAGGATGCTGAAGTGAAAAGAAGTGCACATATTTTGATAATCTATCCACTGCCACATAGATGACTGTAGCATTATTGTTTTTTTGGTAAATGTGTGATAAAATCCATTGACAAACCAGTCCATATATTTTTAGGAATTGATAGTGGTTGTATAAGACCAGGGTAGGCAACATTTTCTGATTGTGATCTTTGACAAATATTACACTGTTTAACATAGGTCTCCACTGATTTCTTCAGGTGCTTCCAAAAGAATGCTTTTTTAAAATTTTTTTTTTTTTTTGAGTGTTTTCTTTACTCTTACATGGCCACCTAAAGGAGATGAATGAAATTCATAGAGTATGGAGTCTACCAAGGAAGTTTGTGAAGGGTCAAGGAGGATTTCACCCTTATAAAATATTAATTCATCAACTAGTTGATACTTGCTAGAGGGTAGACTGCCTTGTAAAATTTGATGTTTCTTTATTGTGCAAAAAGGACTCTAATTGATCTGTCCTCTCAGTTGAGTTATCCAGTCAGGTTGTACAACTGAAAGTGCATTTGTTTCTACTTTTTCATGCATTCTTGAGATACTATATGCAATGATGTTTTCTCTACCTTTTTTATATTCAATTTGAGTCATATCCATGGAGCTTAGCTAACCACTTGCCTTGAATTTCAGTGGTCAATTTTTGAGATAGTAAATGTTGCAAGCTTTGATGGTCAGTTCTTATGGTAGGTCTCCTTCCTAATAAATATTGTGACCATTTCTTAGTTGCAAGAATTAAGGCCAACAGCTCTTTCTCACAAGTAGATAAATACAAGTTCCTTCCTTGTAGTGACTGGCTGATATATGCAATAGGCTTATTGTTTTGCAAAAGCACAGCACCTATCCCTGAACCATTAGCATCACATTCCACCGCAAATTCTTTGCAGAAGTCTAGCATCGCCAAGATGGGTGGGTTAATGAGACAAGATTTTAATTTATAAATTCATCAGTAGCTTCTTGAGTCCAGAAAAAAGAATTCTTTTTGAGTATTGTGGTTAGGGGTTTTGCTATCAAACCATAGCCTTCGATAAATTTCTATTATAGCCTGCAAGTCCCAAAAACCCTCTGAGTGCTTTGATGTTTTGAGGTTGTGGCCAGTCCGTTATTGCTCTTGTTTTTTCTTTGTCAACAACAATGCCATTTTCTGAAATAACGTGACCAAGATATTTGATTTTATCTTCAGCAAATGAGCACTTCAGTTAATAACCAGCTTATTGTCTTGGAGAATTTGCAGTGTAATTTTCAAATGCTTCAAATGATCTGTCCAACACCTACTATAGATTAAAATATCATCAAAGAATACAAGTATAAAATGTCTCTATTTTTTTTTTTTAAAATGTTGTTCATAAGAGACTGAAATGTTGATGGAGCATCTGTTAAATCAAATGGCATTACTAAAAATTCATAGTGACTTCTAAAGGCAGTTTTGTGAATATCATGCTCATGCATTCTAACTTGATGGTAACCAGATTACAAATCTAATTTTGTAAAAAATTTAGAGTCATAAAGTTCATCTAATAGATCATCTATTAAAGGAATTGGAAACTTGTTTTTTACAGTTTGTTTATTCAATGCCCTATAATCTACACATAGTCTCCAAGACCCATCTTTTTTCTTAAGCATCACAACTGGTGCTGAAAAGGAGCTTGAACTATTTTGAATAATACCTGAACTAAGCATATCATTGATTAATTTATCTTGCTCAATTTTTATATAATGAGAATATCTATAGGGATTTAGACAAATTGGTTTTGAACCTTCTAACAATGGAATTTTTTGATCACAATCACGAGCAGGTGCAGTGAATTAACTAAAGAAGTAACAGCAGGAAATTCATTAAGTACAAGTTGAATATCTGGATGAATTTGTGAAACATTGGGTGTTTGTGTATGTGCAGATAAAAGCATGAATTTCAGGTGAGCTGACATAAATTCTTTGGTAGCATGTTTATCATCTAAAGTTTGAATATCAGAATGAAGTAAGCCTTGCTACTTATACTCTTTGCCATTATAATAAAATCTGACTTGCAGCTTTTCAAAGTTAAAGCAAACTTCATCAAGCTCTCTCATCCATTTTGAGTACCCAATACAATATCACATCCCTCCATAGGTAAGACCAATAAATCTATAGGCATTTTATATCCTTGACATGATAATAAAACCTGAGAACAAAGTTCATTACCTTGGAGCTTTTGACCATTAGCAACTTGAACTTCATAGATTATTGTTTGTGTTTTCTGTTGTTTTAACCTCTGAGCTAAATTACTATCAATAAAACTATAAGTGGATCCTGAATCAATTAATAATATGACAGTTTTATTATTTAAACCGCCTTTAGTCTTAATAGTGTGTAGAGTGGGTATCCCTAAAAGTGCATTAATAGAAATTGATAGCAAAGTATGATCTGAATTTGTGTTATTATCTACAACAGTTAGTTGTAAATGATCATTGTTAGAATCATCAACAGAATAATCAGCATCTGAATCATTGTCTAATTCAACCAAGCCCTCTAAAATATAAATTTGCTTTGTTTTACATGTATGGCCATAGTGATATTTTTCATTACAACCAAAACAAAAAATTTCCTTTTTTCTGCCTAAAATTTCTTCTGGGGTAAGAGTTTTAATTTTTGCTGGTTTGTTAAATTTCTTGATTATTTCCAAAAGAATTTTGAAATTGACAATATTTTTTAAATAACTTTGTCTGGCATGTTTGTTGGCCGAAAGCCATTTTGTTTCAAAAGTTTTAGCCAGAGGGACTGCTGCATCAAAATCAAGTGGATTATTTGCAATAACATAAATAGGGGTAACTTGCTCAATCATACCCTCAAGTTGTTCAAACCGGTTTACATATTGCATAACTGATGTTGTTTGTTTGAGGGACGAAAAAATATCATATGGTCTTCTAATTCATTAGGATTAAAGCGTACCTGAATTGCTTTGTAGGATACTGACCATTGATCATAATCTTGAACATTGTGTGAGTATCTATAGAACTATTGTAGTACTGAGATGATATGAACAGACATGCACCCACTCCTGTATGTCAGTTTTGTTGTATCTAAAGAAGCTCTCTACTTGTCTCAGCCAGTCTATTACCCTATCCTCTTATGAAAAAGTAGGGAGATCGATTTTGATGTTCAGTTTGGTTAGATCTCTTGCTGGTGTAGGAGAATTATCAGAATTTCTTGATGGAGAATGGTGATCAATGTTAATGCTGTCTGGTCTAGTAAGAATAGAAGGTCTGTTGTTTGGAGGAACATCGATATTTGATCTTATTTGAGAAGAAAACTGAGGTGTAGATGATGGTCTGTTATCTTGATTTTTGTGGTTCTTGATTTCATGAAGCTCAGTAAAAAATTGTGCCATCATTTCTTGTATTTTATCTATCTTCTCATTAGTTTCTTGACTGCTTCTTGTCAAATTCTGAGTGGTAACTGATAGATCTTGAGTTGTCTTTTCTAATTTCTTCAATGATAAAGCAGTTCTGTTGTTAATCAAGCTTTGCTTCTGCCATATTTCAGGCAGTGGTTCATCACTTGCAAATTCCAGTGAAGAGGAACCATCTCTGTTTGCATCAAGACCAGGAGAAGAAATTGGTCGGTGAGGGCCTGAATCATGCTCACCATGTGGCTCTGATACCATAATGGTAGGATCTTTATCCTTTTGTGATTGTGCACGAGTCGTTGTCATGCTAAAATGGATGTAAGGGCTTCTGATGTTACTTTCTTGAAGAACTGAAGCGTTAAGAAGGAACAGCAGGTTGTTAAGAATGCAGTGGTGAGTTGAGTAGCAAGAAGAAGGTGGTGAAGTCAGTTTAAACAAGCAAAAGAACGCATAAGAAAAAGGTGAGAAAATCTGATACTTAATTTTATTTCTCTCAGAAACATAACATATGTACATGACTATGACTTATATATATACGTACTCATGATTGACTCACTCAAATTAACCGTTAGGATTAACAGCTCATCATTAAATGATTGCCTGATCATAAATTTAACAATCGAATTTAATAAAAATGCAAAACTAAAATGCCTTCAGCTGTGCACGTGCACACATGTACATCGTGCACATTCCTTCTTCTACTCATCCATCGCCAATCTCTTGCTAGCGCTTGCTTCCTCACGACCCTGAGCTTCCATTAAATCCTCAGAAGCATGTCTGATCCAAAATGGCGAGGAGGTGAGTTGGCCATGGTTCCCCAACCTGTTCGATGAAATGCTTCAGGTGTTCGATGAAATATCAGCGTGTAACGGGGGTGACTGTATTTTTTAAATAACAGTGAAACTGAAAGTGGAGAGTAGGACAACTGTCTTATTTCAGGTTGGGGACAGCATCCTGCTGATATTGCTCGACGTCAATTATATGACGTTAGCAAAATGTTGATAAAGATTCTTAAATAAATAATTAACTATGACATACGAGTGTCGTATTTTTTATGTCGTTGTGACATCGGTATTGTTAAGTAGAAGATTTACATATTTTTTAGTAGTGTAAAATTGGATTAATACAGAGGAATATGAGAAGTGGAATTGAGAAAAGCCAAGAAAAAAAACTGTCATCATTGAAGCAGAAGGGCGAGAGCTATGCATTTCAAAAACTGGAGATTAGTAAAAACCCGAAAGAATAGGGTTTGGAATTACCTAAAGTGGAGCTGAAGTAGAGCATATACGTTGTTCTGCTGGAGTAGGGTTGATAAAAAAAAGCTATGGTGTCAGTCTAAAGCTGATTTGAGAATACGCGATGAATTTTCGTTAAGAAATATCCCTGTATTTTTGGTATTCAGATTTGATGAATATTCCAATGCAAACGGTAATTTTTATCTTATTCCTTACTCACTTTAATGTTCAGTTATGTTTTAACACAAAATCAACATACACTAAGTTGTACAATCTAATTGCTTTTAAAATATCTTAGAGATTAAACTAGAAATAAAAAAATTTGTTTTCTGTTCTATTTGACACTGAATTAAAAGGAAATGAGCAAGTACTAAAATTATAACGTTTGAAATAAAAATTAAGATTTTATTTTTCGGTATTGAAAGAATCTCGATCATCTATTTTTCTAATTTAAAAATTTAACAAACATTAAAACACATTTATTTTATGTGTTCGTCTCTTGGAGTTGTGCAGGCGATGTACATACATATATTTACTCGAACACTTCTATTTTTATTTTTACCATCATGCAATTATGACGGCGGCTTTATGTACACAAGCAGACCCCAATATTAATCGTGTATATCAGTATATATCATCTTTATAAATATTCGAAGATGTGAAGTGTAATGGAGGGTAAAAACAAGCAGCTAAAGGTTAAAACCAGAAAGCGGTGTTTTATTTTCGTACGTAGATGATGGGATACAGCGGCAAAACAAGGCTAAACTTTTAAAGGTTTACAAATATGCGTCTAAGCAGGTAGAAACTCATCCACTATGGGAAAAGCGAGAATCAGTAGTACTATTTTCCATATTATTGCTGTAGCTGCTATTTCCAAGGTGTGTTGCTTCCATTTTAGGCTCATCTTTGTTTGTTTCTTGAACATGATTTGTTGTGCTATAGTTAAAAGAAGACTGGATCCAGTCATAACCATATGATGCTGCAATAATCGAAGAGAAGTTGAAACTTAGAAGCATAACTATGAATACAAAACTAGGTATTTTACTGTTTAACATCTTTCTTTTTGTGTACAAGGTTGTTATGGTGAAATCAAAAGTAATTTGTTGTATTTATAGACATGGATCCATGTACGTAACTGCTTGGATCGTGATAGTATCGTTTTGATCGTTTAATGAGTGCAAGAGAAATTATTTGTCCAATGAGTCATACTTGAAAGCGAACAAATGGAATTTTGTTCTTTTTGGTTCTACTGGCGGTAACAAAACCAAATAAGTACGAGTTAACATATACACATATCACGCTTGTTAGATTATGCTGTTGCATGCCTGATAGCTCTTTCCAACGAGAACATGCTTTGTCTTCTTGTTGCATATCAGCATCTGGGCCGCCTGAACTGATTCAGTGAAATCATCAGTGCTAAATTATGTTGTTTTATTGTAGTGAAGACTTAGGTTCCGCCTGTGAGTTTTTCATCATCGGTTTTGACGGAGTTTGGATGGTTCTGTATTTTAGCTGTTGTGATAACTCTTGTTTGTAAGTTTTTATTTCACATCGGTTATTGTTGATTATAAAATTAGTAAAAACCGATGTGGTGTAATTTTGATAACAATTCTCAATTCATGTTTTTAAGAGGTTATAATTTTTTCCTTTCAATTATACCCTTATTAATCAAATTAGAAAACTAATCTTTCACAAAAATATATAATAAATATAAGGATATAAACATAATATTACTTCTAATAAATTATTTTTCCAATTGGTTATATATAAAAAACCCTTTGTGGAAATTTGTAATCAGTAGTTATTTTGAGGCTTCGTTTGGGAGTTTGGTTTTGATCATCAATGATCGTAGTGGTTTTAATTTATTTAAATGATGTGATATTATAGCCGATTAATACATACGTGATAGTTTAATCTAAACCAATTGTAAAAATATTATTAGAAGTAAACCAATTGTTTCGGGGTTTTTAGGCTCAGAGAAAAATATGAAGAAAAATTTAGTTTCAGAGATGAAAAGTTTGTTTTTTAGACTAAATGACATTTTTTAGTGTAAATCACGAATGATAGTTGTAACTATCATTTTCTGTTTATACTGAAAAGTGTCCTTCAAACTAAAAAATAAACTTGTTGCCCTTGACAATAACATTTTTTGCAACTTCTTTTTTGTGCCCTATTTTCCTATTTCTTTCATATGTCTATCCTATTGTAAAAGAGTTCATTTGATCCTCTTTCATAATGCAAAAGTGGCTTCCGCCTGTTATCCCCCTTCCTCCTCTTTCACCATCGTCTTCTCCATCTAACCGCCTAATCCGTCGATCAAACTCCTCCACTCCTCTCCTTCCGCTTCACCATCGTCTATTTGTATGCCTAAGAAGAAGAAGAATAAGCAAAGGTTCTCAGATAGTTTAGATCCAAATCCTAAAATCACAGCCTCTTCTCTAACGCGCTCCGATCGTCGCTTTAGCTCAAAAAATCTTCCCCTTACTACTCGCGTTTCAGATCTGCTGTTTGTTTAGATTTCGATGAGGCCTGCGACATCTGCTTCTCAACTGACATCCTCGCCTTCTTTACTACAACCAATTAGCCTTATGGGAGTCTCTGACCTCCCGATCTTGCCAGATACTACTACGTCATTAACTTGTACTCCAATCTCAGGTTCTTCTGTCAAAGTCTTGCCTATTGATATTAACCCTCTCTCATCTTCTAATAACGTCGACAAACTTTCAAATGAGCTCATTGCTGTTTCGCTGATGCCAACAACTGGCGTTGCTGGAGATATGTGTTGTATGGGTAAGGAATTGGTTGAGATCAGCGACAGGAAGAACGTATGTGTTAGAATGAATGAGTATTAGGGAATATGAAGGCGTTTGATACCTTGAGAAATGAATAGTAACATTTTAGAATATAATAAATTATTTGTGTTTATATACTAAGATGTGAACACTATTATAATTCCTATTAGACAAAGAGAGACAAAAGCCATGACGGGTGCACATGCATGCCCGTGTTCAAGCCTGCATCCGCAGCGTGGATGAATGGGCGTATTAGAGGCACTTGGCACTTTGCAGTTAGCTTGGTGTGGCTGTTCAGATCGAACAATTTTTTGTTTTGTCCGTTCAAACTCAAACGGTCGCATCGTTTGGTAAAAGATCGCAACCTTTTCCACAGTCGCATCTGTTGGAACAGACATCTATTACCGAGTAGTTGAACCTCCCAGTGCCTATATATAGGCAGAAAGAAAACTGTGAAGAGCATTCAGTTTTCTGCATTTTCTTTCTCCCCACAACATTCTGCTCTTAAATATACTCTCTTGAGTTCGTTGTTTCTCTACGGTTGTAGCGCAGCATCGCAGAGAAGATCCGTTTCATCTTGAAAAACAATTGCTTGACATGCTTAAGCGATGTTGATGGAGCAATATTGTTTCAAGGAAACAACTTTTTCGCTAGACTCGTACAATTTATCCGTATTCTTTATACTGCATTATCTGTTAACTGCAAAATTCTACTCGTAACAGTTTTCGCGACGTACTTGTAACAGTTTGTTGTTGTTGCTATTTTGCAACATAATTGTAAAGTTTCGTTACACCTTTGCACCGTTACCGTTAACAATTGTTGCATACAGTTTTGCACTTTTTTGACGTTGCTGTTTTAACAGTATGTTCCAATTGTTCTCTTATTGTTCAAATTCCTACAGGCACACAAATTATTCGTAACAATGCTCAACCCACTATCCAAGCCATGTATCATCCCCCAATCCTAACAGTGCTCCCAGTTTGCTGCGACAGATTATATCAGAACCCCTTATGCCTGCAGGTCATCTGAATGCTAATGCTCAAACCAATGCTCCTACTTCTGATAAAAGATGGTCTTCTCTCTTCAAATCCAAACGCGGGTGTCTACTCTCCCAAAAATTTTGAAATGCTTGAGATAGACGGCGTTTTCGTACCACCGTTTTGTTCAAAGTAGTACAAGCCATATGATTATTATGTAAGTCACCATTCATCAATTTGATACTGCAGTTCAAAGTAGTGCATAAGACAGTTCAAAGTAGTGCATAAGACAGTTCAAAGTAGTATTTATGAAGCATATTTGATTGTGATATGTGAAACATGTTCAAAGAAAAGAGAGTATTTATCACTTAAATAACAAAATACATAACCTGTATCGAGCTTTTAATAGCATCACCGTTTTTCAGCTAAAATAATTATTTTTGTTGGGAGTATCCGACTTTATATCTGCTGGTTCTGTTCCAATGTACATTTTTTTTTACTATCCGCAACTACTATCACTTAGCATATACATGTTCAAAGTTCTGTAAATAATTAAGGTGGCCAGATATACAAAACTAATTGGCTAAAAATTTACAAATAAAATGTATTTGACAGTTACAATGAACTTACATATACTGCAGCCTGCAGGAGTTAATACTGTTTTATATGTAAGTCGCCATTCATCAATTTCAACCCATCTACTTCTAGGACTATACCAAGACCGATCCTAAGTAATGGAGATATAATAAGCCCACAAATGCGGTTGTTTTCATACAAAAATGTCCAATCTACTTGTATTAGAATGAACAAATCCACGTTCTTAACCAGTACTAAAATGTGATATGACTTCAAGTCCGACCCCTTTAATCCTTGCCAAATACTTGTGACAAGGTGTCTTCATTCAATGTCAAATCTTCTTCACCGCATATCATTAATTGATTTTTTTGTTTTTGCAATTTTATCCTAAAATATGATAGTACTTGAGATGTTATATGTATTACAAAATTCTTATAGAATATTTTGTTGGTGATTAATCTATATTAAATCTGAACACATATAACTCATATTGATTTAACTGAGAAACAAGTATATGAAATTAACAGCGGAGGGCGTACCAGAATCCATCGATTCTTAATTGATGTGAAAATTAATTTGGATTAGATCTTCCAAATTGACACAAGCTTAGATCTGTAAATTCTCTTTAGAAGAGGGTAAAGAGAATATGATAAGACTTATGTATTTGGAAACCATAACCCCATATATATAGTGTGTGACATTTTTCGGTTCGTCTCTTCAACAAACTAAAATTGTCACTCTGGTATCCACACGTTATAATTTTACATGACGAATATACCCCTTAAGTCTTAGTATGTTTATTCCAAAAGTAGATCACGCAATTAGACTTAATTACAAGATAGCTCACACATTCAAACATTAAAATATGTGGACCCATTATGTTGAATTATTCCAACAATCTCCCCCTGGGCCACATATGTAAATGTATAGAATGTATTCAACTTTATGAGCTCTTAAATAGCTATCTTGATAATATAGTATATTCAAAACAATCTCGTTCATTGATTGTGTTAACATAGAACCAAAGTGGCTTTCATTACTGTTTTTGTAACTAAACTCATCAATGGTCACAAATATCAATGCAATCAAACGACATAGATCAATCATGTATGTGTAGCATGGAAATTACATGAAATGTGATCTTTACATGTCTATTCCCAACTGGTCTTACTTTACTTTAATGAGATCAAAATTCCAAATAATATATATAAACAATTGAAGTGCAAAAGAAAACTTTATTTCTGATCAGAAAAACTAAAGCATGTCCATAATCAAAATATATAGAGTAGTGTCGCGAAATAAGTAACTAAGTACAAACTCCTGCTAAACCAAAATATCCTTATATAAAAGATACACTCATTTTAGCAACATGCTCATTAAAGACCTGTTGGAACTAGACCAGCCCGCGGCGGAAGTTATGAGTGAATTTCAAAAAATTTACCCTATTGGATCTTTATTGGGCCTATGAAGTCTAACTGAATTAGAACATTTCTAAATTTCATTTAAATAAAATCATTTATTTTATTTAAATTCAAATATATTAAGATATGAAATTAATTTTATTTGATTTAGTTTATACATAAATGTATCATATACATATATGTGTGAGTGCATATGGAACATAATAATCCGTGAAAGGTATAATATGCCCATATGTAGATGTTGAGATTTACATCGCAATAGACATATTAGCTCATTTTGTATGTCATGTATGTTGTCCAAATATGTGCATGTATATATGTTACAAAACACACACACACACATGTATGTATAAATATATTATATATAATATATATGAACAAAAACATTTATATATAGATAAATATATATATAGAAAGAGAGAGAACAATTATTAAAAATTATTTATAATTCAAAATTAACTTAGTCTTGCAGACATAATAATTTTAGTATTATAATTTGTATATATTATGAATAAAATAGTGCTTTCATCCATAAATAATTAACATAAAATAATCTATTGATGAAAATTCAAATTTTACAATTTCAAAAATCTAGGATCATAAAATAGAGCTTATAAAAAATCTGGAGATTTTTCAAAGTTGAAATATTATTTTCAAAAAAACAAATACATTGATTTCGGCAATAATTATTTAATATAAAATAATATGTTATTAAAAATTCAAATTTTAAAATTTTAGAAATTCTAGGATCATGAATGAAAGGTTACAAAAAATTTTGTAGAATTTTTCAATTAAATTATTATTTTTAATAAATCATAAACAGTTTTTTCGAAATAATATTAATCGTTATAAATAATAAACTTTTTTGAAAAATTCCTAATTTTTTTTATATTTTTCTAAAATGATATAATATTTTTTAAAATATAAAATTGAATTTTTAATGTAATAATTATTTTATATATAATAAACAGTTTAAAATTTCAATAAATGTTAATTTAAAAATATGAATATATGTATGATAATTAATTTTCGAATTTGTAAATTGATATTATATATAAATAAGTGTACTAAAATTTTTAAATCGTATATATATCTTATATATGCATATATGCTATTATGAGAGAGAAATATACACTAAAAAATATATATGTATTTATTAATAAATATATATATATAACAATCATTAATGACAAAAATTGATTTTGTACAGTAAACAACATTTGTCTATACATAAATCAAATAGTATAACAAAAAAATTATGCACATAACCAAACTGGTTTGTGACAACTACATCTACTTACAAAATCTCACATAACTAAACATATAGTAGCAATGTATTTAAACAAATATGAAATTGCTCATTATAGGATCATAGTATATAATTTAATTACTGTAATATGAATTAAAATTACCAATTTAATGATGCCTTTGAATCCACGTTGAAGCAATGACTTCCCTTCCTTTTACCGTTCTTGATTCATCAGATTGCAAGTCTGGAATCACTGACGTCTAACTATCGAATAGTATTATTTTAATTTGAAATATATTTGAGAATTTTGAAGTTGATTGAGAGCTATGTTTTACCCAGCAATGTAGAAGGTAATGGTGGCCAAAAAAAGGTTAGTTATTATTTTTAGAGATACATATAT
Organism: Allium fistulosum; assembly: GCA_030737815.1. NCBI lineage: Eukaryota > Viridiplantae > Streptophyta > Magnoliopsida > Asparagales > Amaryllidaceae > Allium > Allium fistulosum. The sequence goes on from CM060901.1 coordinate 921,776,659, forward strand.
AAATATATGGTTGTATTATAGAGAAACGAGGAAAACCTTTTTACCCATTCTCACTTGATCTCAACTCATTATCTCCAAGTCAATTCCCTATGTTTTAGCCACCTTTAGACCTTCCCAAAACCAAAAAAATTCAGCCCTAATGATGGTCCTTAAACCCATCTAAGCCCAAACCAAAATACTATGCAATTAAATCTAATTTAATCGCCTGTCGATATTGTATATCGATTGATATATTTATAACTGTTATAAATATATATATCAATATTTATTTCTCAAATCATATTCAAATTTTATAATTAATATTTCATAAATATTAATTAATTTAATTAATTTATAACAATTATAAACTAATTAAATCGTTCGGTCTTAAGGGAATTCATCATTTCGGCTGTGTAACTCTTGAGTATAAATTTGGTCAGCGATTAACATCGAACTATTCTAATGTTAACGTTCACACGTCACTTAGCAGGTGGTGTGACATTATGGTCAAATTTATCGCTTACTCATTTTTGATAAAGTCTAATTTTTGTTTAATAATCTTTACCCGGTTGTGACATTTGTTTACACCAATTCTCTTCGTCAAAACTATATCAACTTGGACTTATGGAATTTGGTAATGGTCAAAATTCCAACCTCATCCACATTCAACTTTATAGTCCAAATACAAAGTCCTTGGTTCAATAATAACAATTATTATTAACCGAAATGCTCTGGCCAAAGACTTTGACTTTGAGTTGACTTGACTTGACTGTGATACTAACCGCATATAACTAAGGAGATGAATCCTCTTTTGAATAGTGCTTCACTTCCAATACTTCCACTCGACCCAACTATAGTCACTCGATGGACGACATGCCATGATTTGGCTATAATCAAAGCGGATCTTTCATATTGAAGATCCACAGTATTCTCAAGTCGAGAGAACTGTGTAAATCAGTCACATCGATATTTTCTGTTTGACCTTAGTTATATTAACCAATAGAAAACTATCGAGTGAGTCATTTCATAGTTATCCAATAACTATTAGTACGTAACCCCTAGGTACCCCCAGCAGTCATGAGTAATACACTACCCAACATTTGGAGAGCGTTACGTACTCCAGTCTCAACGGATACATCGATATCCAGTCTCGATGCATCTTGACCATGAACATTTAAAATGGTATATTTATTTCATTGTGATAAATTACTCATGGTTACAACACTTTGTAACTACTATCACAAAATATACCATTTTTGGATTTTCTATTAAATATATTTTTAATTAAGTTAATTAATTAATATAATCACATTATATCAAGTATATAATAGGAAGAAAATATCTTTTGTTTCGAACAAGATTGGTCAACGAGTTAGATATATGTAACAAATTACATAATTACCCCTAGGGCATACCCCTAACTCTATCAATCTCCCACTTGCACTTGGGGTCAATTATGGAATCTAATTCCAACTTCTCCAATCAGTTTTATCAAAACCAATTTGGTCAGTTCCTTAGTGAATGAGAATGCTATTATGTTTTAATTATCTACTTTGTCGATTAACTCTCTCTGACACTAATAGACTGCCTTTATCATGTGGATTCATTTGAAGTATGTCTTTCGACTTCTAGTGAGCTTTAAGTTCTATCATGACCAATTTCATGACATTGTTATCTTATAACAATATTACGGGTTCTCAACATTTGGAATCACCTTTGGCTTAGTTTTAAATTTGTGCATTTATATCTATATACATTAGTTTATTGTAGCGCTATTCAAGTTAATGTTCTCAACATTTCATTGAATCGACCACAATCAACTTTATTTTGAAACATTTTCAAATTAAAGATTTTAACTTGAATTTTATCATTGACATGTTATACTCAATATCACTTATAAAAGTTTGTGTCCAAACATTCCATCATAACGAGTTCGTTGTTTCTATAAACAATTCTCTAGTATTTCATAAATACGCGAGAACACCTCAAACAACAATTTATTGATATCAATTTGGATTTTATATTTTCTCCATGTATCAAATACATAAACAAAACACAATATCATACACAACATAACATGTATGATAATTCCTATTGCTAATGCATAAGAAATCCAACTTACATGTTCCCTTTTTAATAGGGTGCTCTTGTATATCGTTTTGGGACAATCCCTATATCTTTTATACTCACCATTAAAGACATCATTTACAATCCAAAATTGAGTATTAAAACAACTAAGTTGATTTTAATACAAGCATATTGTTAAAATCAACAACGTGTTGTTTACTTATAGTTTAGAAATATCAATGTACCTTTTAACATTCTTTCTTATGAACACACGCTTACTCTGCATTTTGATTGAAAATCAAACTATTTGATATTTCTATCAAAATACTTATTCAATCTTGATGCTTATAAAATGATACATTCGTATCATTTCTTGGATCATATCCAAAAACTCACAAACCTAATGTCGCTTCCAATGACTTTAAGGCATTTTTGGTTAATATGTGTAAACGGCTTACTCTAAATCATTATTTAGAATTTTCTATTTCAATACATAAGTAACAAACACTAAGTCTTATCGAGCGATAATTTTGTCAGTAAATCTGAATTAACTTGAGCATGTTGAATACCGAATCTGTTATGCTAATTTCAACAATTGAAATTTGCGATATTATTCTTATCAACATTTCTCATTTAATTCCAACCACATTAGTCTTTCCAATAAAGACACAGTCTCGGCCGATGGATCACATCTTTTTGGTTACGAGCACCAAAATCATATTTTGATAGCGTACTTGGAATTCTTTCAGATCTGCGCATCATACCATATAGAGTCAACAATCTTAATAGTTTACTTGAACAACCGAGGGTAATGTATATTTTCGATATTAATAAGAAACTCATAGTTTCTCTTCGATGTTCGAGAATACTTATTAATGCTATGTGTTCATTTAGGTTAGATAATTTCACTTCATCTCATATAATCAGTTCTATCTATGGATCGGATCCAATTCCATTTAACTACCAAAAATTTCTCAAATAAATTCCTTCATAATGAAGTTGATATATCTTGAAACAACAATTGTTTCTTAGTGCAAATAGAATAGGGATTCATAAACGATTTATGAACCTTTTTATTTATAAAACTAATTTTAGTTTACCAAAATTATGTTCAAAACATAAATATGTCATTTGATGACAGACCTTTCCAGAAATTTTTTGGAGATTCATACAAGATCCCTCATGAACAATTATTACGTGCAATCTTTCGATTCGCACAACCTGCCAACTCCTTGGCCTTGGATATGTTGGGATTTCTTACAAACCCTTATCTTGTATGATTTTGTAAACTGTTGTTTAGATGAAATAATATCCACCTTGTGTACTATTCTTAAGTAAATGACCTTATAGAAAGAAACTAACTCAACTTCACTCACAATTAATCGTAAATTGTCCAACAATGTCTGATTACTCCTTATCGATGCATCATTATGTATCACATGGAGGAGTGACTTTTAAGATTGAATCTATATTTTTTTTAGGTACATTTGGAACTCTTTCCAATATACTCACTTATTCGACCAAATCAAATCATTTTATTCCATTGCATGTTATTTTATTTACTTTTCTTTTATATTCTATGATTTTATCATAAACTTACTACATATGTATCTAATACACATGTTCGTGTTGGTAATAAATCATCGTTGAATATAACAAAGTATGTGGAACACTTTTGGTATTAATAGACTTGTGATTGTATACATCAATATGTATTAATTCAAAGAGTTCATCAACTCTTATGATGCTCCCACTGAATGGGTGCATAGCCATTAATTGTTTGAGATATAATTAACCTGTATCATATGATTCATAACCATATAGTAAAATTATTTCTCAAAACTATGGCTTAGTCTATAATTCCAAAATAGGTGTAAATAATATTAGACATATATGTATTTTTGTTGCATCACTTTTACTATGAAAACAAATTCCATAATATAGTTCTATTTCATAATGAATATTCATAATACTCATGCTGAAATATAGTTATATCTATTTTTTAGTCAATACCAAAATAAACATTATTTCACAGATAATGTTCTGTACATTTTATGAAAACAATTTTCGTAATTTGATGCAATCATTAGGTGCTATATGGCATGCTCCCACTATTTCCACCATTACTATAATAGCGTACTAAATTTAGAGAATATTGTTAACTTATTTCATATGCTGCAACTAGTTTACAGTGAAGAGTTATTTGATCAAATATCTTGAACTCAAAGAAATAAATGTTATAGAAAACAATTTTCTATATGAAAATACATTTCGGAATAAAAATCATATTTCATATTCCAATATTAAGTATCAATTAGCATTACAATTCTTGTTTCCAATGTTTCTCTATGAAGCAGAAGTGACTATTCATTACCTTCATTCCAACTTTACCTTAAATTACATCTATTCTTATGCATTCGTTTTTCTTTCAAATGGTAAAACTATTCAAAAGAAAACCTTACTACAATATCATAACAAACCTTTTACAAAAGCGCTTGCGATCATTCTTAACATTTAAGATATCAAATATGTTGCACTTTATGTAAACCGATCAAGATGACATTTCAACGATCGAGTTCTTAGATGTATCTTGCAGTTTATGGTCTTGTGTTACATTAACACAATATGATCCTTTTTAAATCATTCAAGTTGAATACATGATCTTAAAATACTGTTTATTGGCTTACTTCGAATGAACTAACTTCATTGAAATATTGTATCCCACAAACTATGACTGTTCACCATATAACATTTATATGTGAAAGTACATGGATCAAATATCCATAGTCTTGAATTGCATTTAGAGTTCAAAAACTTATAAAATGCAATACATGGTCTAAACCAAATAAACATATAAGTGACCAACTTACGAATGTGCTAAGTAGTTGAAATTAGGCACTTGCATGGGTATAGAAACTTTATATAACATGCAATTAAAATTATTAGTAAGTATATATTATATTTCTATTTGTCAACTTTCAATTCAGTTTGTTTATATATATTAATTGACACACATTTTATCAATCATATTAAATGCACAAATTTATCATTGTAGATAATTATAACATTATATAGCGTATGTTCTTACAATATTAGGAAGGTTAAATGTTACCATTTTATTTTTCTAATAATGCTCCCACTAGTCTTTTATGTTTCTTCAAACCCTAAGATGAAACATAGAAGTCTTACAACTTCACTAGTGGGTGTTAGGACTCGTTTGCTTTGGTATTATGACCTGAGTTTGCTCAACAAATCATAGTCCCACAAATGATGGATAACTCCTTATCGGTTGTATCATATACAACTGCTAACCCATTTTTCCTTGTTCTAATCTCATTTCGACCTTGAGTTTGCTCAACAAATCGAAAGAGATTATTCACTCATACCTACCATATTGTGATGGCCAAGTATAGTATATGTACCTTGTGTTTGCTCAAGAAATACATATAGTTATCTTACCTCATCTGTTCAATATATTAATAATACTACGCATAACATCCCTAGCTTGAGTTTGCTCAACAACTAAGGAGTATGTAAGTAATTTATTAATATATATATGGTAGAGGACAACATTATATTGAAGATTCATAATCTTCAATATATATATATCGAGTGATATCGACTTATAAAATAATAGATTTCTTATGAAATACCACATCGATTCAAGTGTCAGACACATCAGAATTCACGGCATATTTACATTTACATATGTATTTATTTATCAAGTCTATTTAGGTTTACTTAATGTTCCACATTTAGTTTATACACATATCATATAAGTTTTATTGTTATATAACTTTTATATTTCATATTACTTATATGATATCTTATCTAATTAGTTTGAATCAATTAACTCTTTAATTAATTTTAAATTAGTATTCCAATATAACTTTTATATTGGACATATCTACTATAACATTTATAGTGTATATTATAACCTTTATAGTGTAACACACATATATCATATATATGTGTATTTTATTTAATTAATTAACCTTTAATTAATTTATTCAATTAAACAATTTTTATTAAAATTTATAGATTTCAAAATTTATCTTGTATACATACATGTATACTTATGTTATCTTAAACATTTTAAAATAACATAACATATATCAACATATATAATACATGCATATATGCATTAATTATTAACATATTTAATTAATTTATTTTATTAATCTTATTAATAAATTTAAAATTTGAAATTATTATATAAATATTTTCAAACATTTTGAAAATATCATTATCCTTTCAAACATTTTGAAAACTTATGTAGTATTATAATTTTATAATAAACATGTTTTATTTTAAATTTAACTATTAAATTTAAAATCTTTAACATTAATTTTCAAAACGATTTTGAAAATTAATGCAAGGCCCAATTTAAGTTGGGCCTTTTCTATTAGACAGCCTTTAGGCTCACTTCACCTTTTGTGCCAGGCCGATAACCAGGTAGGACAGGGTACTTGATTACCTAATTCCAATCCTAGACATTACCTTTCTAGACACCGTACTAAGTGGGCAAGCTTAATTAGTTAGCCCTAATATGACTAATTTAGATCGCATAGGTTATTGGGCTCCAATACCATTGTTGGAACTGGACTAGCCTGCAACGGAAGTTATGGGTGAATTTCAAAAATTTTACCCTATTGGATCTTTATTGGGCTTATGAAGTCTAACTGAATTAGAACTTTTCTAAATTTCATTTAAATAAAATCATTTATTTTATTTAAATTCAAATATATTAAGATATGAAATTAATTTATTTGATTTAGTTTATACATAAATGTATAATATACATATATGTGTGAGTACATGTGCAACATAACAATCCATGAAAGGTATAATATGCCCACATGTAGATGTTGGGATTTACATCACAACATATATATTAGCTCATTTTGTATGTCATGTATGTTGTCCAAATATGTGCATGTATATGTGTTACAAAACACACACACACACATATATATGTATAAATATATTATATATAATATATGAACATAAAACATTTATATATAGATAAATATATATATATATAAAGAGAGAGAACAATTATTAAAAATTCTTTATAATTGAAAATTAACTTAGTCTTGCAAACATAATAATTTTAGCATTTTACTTTGTATATATTATGAATAAGATAATGTTGTAATCCATAAATAATTAACATAAAACAATCTATTAATGAAAATTCAAATTTTACCATTTTTGAAAATCTAGGATTGTCAAAAAGAGCTTTAGAAAAAATCTGGAGATTTTTCAAAGTTGAAATATTTTTTTTAAAACAAATACATTGATTTCGGTAATAATTATTTAATATAAATAATATATTTTTAAAAATTCAAATTTTAAAATTTTAGAAATTCTAGGATTATGAATGAAAGGTTACAAAATTTTTTAAAGAAATTTTCAATTAAATTATTATTTTTAATAAATCGTAAACTATTTTTCCGAAATAATACTAATCATTAAAAATAATAAACATTGTTGAAAAATTCCTAAATTTTTTTATATGTTTCTAAAATGATATAATATTTTAAAAAATGTAAAATTGAATTTTTAATGTAATAATTATTTTATATATAATAAATAATTCAAAAATTAAATAAATGTTAATTTAAAAATATGAATATATGTATGATAATTAATTTTCGAATTTGTAAATTGATATTATATATAAATAAGTGTACGAAATTTTTTAAATCATATAAATATCTTATATATGCATATATGCTATTATGAGAGAGAAATATACACTAAAATATATATATGAATTTATTAATAAATATATAAAAAACAATTATTAATGACAAAAATTGATTTTGTACAGTAAACAACATTTGTTTATACATAAATCAAATAGTATAACAAACAAATTATGCACATAACCAAACCGATTTGTGACAACTACATCTACTTACAAAATCTCACCTAACTAAACATATAGTAGCAATATATTTAAACAGATATGAAATTGCTCATTATAGGATCATAGAATATAATTTAATTACTGTGAATTAGAATTACCAATTTAATGTTGCCTTTGAATCCACGTTGAAGCAATGACTTCCCTTTCTTTTACTGTTCTTGATACGTCAGATTACAAGTCCGAAATCACCGATCTCTAACTATCGAATAGTATTATTTTAATTTGAAATATATTTGAGAATTTTGGAGTGGATTGAGAGCTATGTTTTAACCAGCAATGTAGAAGGTAATGGCGGCTAAAAAAAGGTTAGTTATTATTTTTAGAGATACATACATACATACATACATACACACACAGATATATATATATATATAGGGTTGTAGTAGAGAGAAACGAGGAAAACCTTTTTACCCATTCTCACTTGATCTCAACCCATTATCTTCAAGCCAATTCCCTATGTTTTAGTCACACCTAGACCTTCCCAAAACTGAAATTTTGTAGCCCTAATGATGGGCCTTAAACCCATCTAAGCCCAAGCCAAAATACTATGCAATTAAATCAAATTTAATCGCTTGTCGATATTGTGTATCGATCGATATATTTATAACTGTTATAAATATATATAACATTATTTATTTCTCAAATCATATTCAAATTTTGTAATTAATATTTCATAAATATTAATTAATTTAGAATAATTATAAACTAATTAAATCGTTCGGTCTTAAGGGAATTCATCTTTTCGACTGTGTATGGGCATAAATTGGTCATCGATTAACATCGAACTATTCTAATGTTAACGTTCAAACTTCACTTAGAAGGTGGTGTGACATTATGGCCAAATTTATCGCTTACTCATTTTCGGTAAAGTCCAACTTTAGTTTAATAACCATTACCCGGTTGTGACATTTGTTTACACCAATTCTCTTCGTCAAAACCATATCACTTTGGACTTATGGAATTTGGTAATGATCAAAATTCCAACCTCATCCACATTCGACTTTATAGTCCAAATACAAAGTCCTTGGTTCAATAATAACTATTATTATTAACCGATATGCTCTGGCGAGAGACTTTGACTTTGAGTTGACTGTGATACTGACCGCATATAACTGAGGAGACGAATCCTCTCTTGAATAGTGCTTCACTTTCAATACTTCCACTCAACCCAACTATAGTCACTCGATGGATGTCATGCCATGATTTGGCTATAATCAAAGCGGAGCTTTCATATTGAAGATCCACAATATTCTCAAGTCGAGAGAACTGTGTAAATCAGTCACATCGATATTTTCTGTTTGCCCTTAGTTATATTAACCAATAGAAAACTATCGAGGGAGTCGTTCCATAGTTATCCAATAACTATTAGTACGTAACCCCTAGGTGCCCCTAGCAGTCATGAGTAATACACTGCCCAACATTTGGAGAGCGTTACGTACTCCAGTCTCAACGGATACATCGATATCCAGTCTCGATGCAGCTTGACTAGGAATATTTAAAATGGTATATTTGTTTCGTTGTGATAAATTACTCACGGTTACAACACTTTGTAACTACTATCAAAAAAATACCATTTATGGATTTTTCTATTAAATATACTTTTAATTAAGTTAATTAATTGATATAATCACATTATATCAAGTATATAATAGGAAGAAAATACCTTTTATTTCGAACAAGATTGGTCAACGAGTTAGATATATGTAACAAATTATATAATTGCCCCTAGAGCATACCCCTAACTCTATCAAGACCTTGGGTGGAACTCCTTTTGTATGCGGATCCGTTAGCATGGAATTTGTCCCAATATGCTCTATGGATATTAACCCATTCCGCACTCTCTCCTTTACAACTAGAAACTTGATGTCAATATAATTTGATTTGCTTGAGCTTCTATTGTTATTAGAATATAATACTGCAGATCTATTGTCACAGTATAACTTTAATGATCTTTCAATATTATCAATAATGCGCAGCCCAGTGACAAAATTCCACAGCCTTTTCGTATGGTTAGATACCTCATAATAAGCCACAAACTCTACTTCCATGGTGGAAGAAGCTATGAGCGCTTGTTTAACGCTTTTCCATGATATAGCCCCTCCACTTAATAGAAATATGTATCATGAAGTGGATTTTCTGCTATCCGGGCATCCAGCAAAATCAGAATCTGAATACCCAATGATCTCCAACTGATCTGATCTTCCATATGTAAGCATATAGTCCTTTGTTCTCTAAAGATACCTCATAACCCTTTTTGTCGCTTTCCAATGATCCATTCCAAGGTTACCAAGATACCTGCCCAACACTCCTATAATGTACGCAGTATCCGAACACGTACACACTTGAGCATACATTAGACTCCCTGTAGCAGATGCATAAGGGATCTTCTACATTCCATTAGCTTCAAGGATGTTATTAGGGCATTGTTTGAGACAAAATTTATCTTCTTTAGCGACAGGGGTATCACCCATTTTACAATCTTGCATGCCAAACCTTTTAAGCACCGTTTCTATATAGTTCTTTTGTGACAATCCAAGAATACCCCATGAGCGATCACAATATATTTGGATTCCTAATACAAAAGAAGTATCCCAAAGATCTTTTATTTCAAAATTATCTGAAAGAAATCTCTTAGTTTTGTGCAAAATATGTAAATTATTACAGGCAAGCAATATACCATCAACATATAAAATCAAAAATATGAATTTACTCCCACTGAACTTGTGATACACACAGTTATCAATTATATTTGCCTCGAAACCAAATGAGGTAACTACTTTATGAAACTTGTGGTACCATTGACAAGAAGCTTGTTTGAGCCCATAAATGGATTTCTTTAGTTTGCAAACCATATTCTTTGGATCTCCGAACACAAAGTTTTCTGCTTGCAGCATATAAATTATTTCCTCAAAGTCTCCATTGAGAAACGTAGTTTCAACGTCCATTTGATGTAACTTAAGGTCAAAATGTGCAACAAGCGCCAAAATTATTCTAAAAGAGTCTTTCGATGAAACCAGAGAGAAAGTCTCTTTAAAATCGATGCCTTCCTTCTAAATAAAATCTTTTGCTACAAGACGAGCCTTATATCTTTCCACATTACCTTTTGCATCCCTCTTGGTTTTAAATATCCATTTACAACCAATGGGTTTCTTATCTTCAAGTAAAGAGACAAGATCCCAAACTTTATTGTCTTGCATGGATTTATACTCTTTGTTCATAGCATCAATCCACTTTTGAGAATTAACATCTTGCATGGCTTGGTGAAAGTTGATAGGATCATTTTCCACCAATCCATTATTATCCTCTATTTCTTGAAGAAATACCACACAATCATCCGGAATGGCATCTTTCCTCTCTCTAATGGATCTCCTTAGTGGCAATTCATTTTGAGGTTGTTGAGTTTGTTCTTATGGAACATTGTCCTCATCTTGAAGAGGGTTTTCTTCAGTATTATTTTGTTATGGTTCCAGATCAACCTCTTCAATAATAACAGGAATGATAATCTGTACATTGTCAAAAGAAGTAACTGTAGTAGGAATCATAGATGATGATTCCTTCTCAAAAACAATGTTCCTTACTTCATTTCTCCCCCTAACTCAACATCCTAAAAAAATGTTGCAGTTCCTGTCTCAAAAAATTTCTTTAGTGTGGGATCATAAAATTTATAGTCCCTAGATCGCTCAGAATAACCAATAAAGTAGCTGCTCATTGTTTTAGAGACCAATTTTCTTTCATTTGGCCTATAAGGCCTTGCCTCAGCTAGACATCCCCAAATATGAAAATGCTTTAGAGTGGGCTGTTTGTCTGTCCAAAGCTCATAAGGTGTCTTGGCAGCTGCTTTAGTGGGTACCCTATTAAGGATATAAACTGCTATCTTTAATACCTTCCCAGAGTGATTTTGGTAAGGTAGAATGACTAATCATACTCCTCACCATGTCTTTAAGAGTTCTGTTTCATCTCTCAGCAACACCATTCATGCTAGGTGAACCTGGCATGGTGTACCGTGGGACTATTCCACATTTTTCTAGGAATTGGGCAAATGGTCCTAGACATTGTTCACCCGATCCATCAGATTTACCATAATATTCACCTCCACGGTCAGATCTGGCAGCTTTAATTCTTTTGTTGAGTTGGTCTCAACTTCTACCTTAAATTTCTTGAACATGTCTAAGGATTCTGATTTATCATGTATAAGATATAGGTAGCCATATCTTGAGTAGTTATCTATGAATGTGATAAAATATTGTTGACCATTTCATGATGCCATAGGAAATGGTCCACAAATGTCCGTATGTATCAATTCTAAGACGTCAGTTGCTCTATTGGCACCTATTTTCTTATGTTTGGTCTGTTTTCCCTTGATGCACTCTACACAGACATCAAAGTTTGAAAAATAGACATATTCTAAAATGCCATATGACACAATCTTTTGAATTCTAGTTTTAGATATATGACCTAAGCGCTTGTGCCACAATGTGGCTGAATTTTCCTTATTAGCTTTTCTTTTAGTACCACGCGATTCCACGTGCAAGACTTCATAATAAGAGGTATTAACATCAAGCATATATAAGTTATTTTAAACATTGAGAGAACCAGTTTCAACAAGATTTGAATTTATTAATAAACTAAAAATACCATTCCCAAATGAACAAGAATAACCAGATTTGTCCAACTTAGAAATGAAAACAAATTCCATCTAAATGACGGTATAACAAAAGTATCAAATAAATCCAAATAAAACTGATTTCTCAATAACAACTTAAAATGCCCAATAACCTCCACTTTAACTGATTTTCCATCACCCACATAGATGTATCTTTCAGCATCAGTTGGATTTCGGTAGCTTAGGCAACCCTGCATAGAAACACTTATGTGAGTAGAAGTACTGGAATCTAACCACCAAGTGTTTCTAGGTACTGTAGCTAAATTTACTTCAGAACAGACCAAAGCAAAGGATGTACCTTTCTTAACACGCCATGCGTGATATTTGGTACAATCTTTCTTTAAATGTCCAGCCTTCTCACAAAAGTAACAACCATCAACTTCCTTATGTTGTTTCTTTTCCGTTAGACCCTTAGCAGTTTCCTTATCCTTCTTTCTCTTTTTGTCTTTTCCCTTAGGGGTGTATGCCAAATGAGCACTTTCAGTCTTATCATGCTTCAATCTCTCTTCTTCTTGTACACAATACGAAATGAGCTCATTAAGAGTCCATTTCTCCTTTTGACAATTATAACTGACTTAAACTGGTTGTATTGTGAAGGAAGAGAGATTAGTACCAAATGCACGAGCAAATCACCCGAAAGCTCAAGCTTAAGTGCCTTAAGTTTTGAAGCAACATTAGACATTTCCATAATGTACTCCCTTATGTTCCCTTTGCTTTGATACTTCATGGAAATCAAGCGCTGCAAAAGCGTGCTTGTTTCCACCTTATCGTTTTTAGCAAAACATTTTTCGATCTTAGTAAGGAAACCTTTGGCATTGGTTATCTTTTCAAATACCGCACTCCTAAATGCCTCTGAAATGCCGCGCTTTATGATCATTAGACTCATGGGATTTGAACGATCTCACCTCCCAAAGTTCTTTATAACATCAGAAGAACTTTCATCCGTAAGAGAGGTGGGTGCATCCATCCTAAGTGCAAGGTCAAGATCCATGCAGCCAAGAACAAGCAATATGTTCTCTTTCAAATCCTTAAAGTTTGTTCCAATTAGAATAGGAATGTTGTTAAGATTGGCAGATACCGTAGTTAAATTAACTCTAATTTTAACATAAGAATCAATCAAATATGCTCACATTGTAAAACAAAACCGCAGTAAATTCAAATAATTGGTAAGTCTCTTCTCAAGATACCTAGCACAACATCAATATCAAGTTTTTGGACAGTAATATTAATTGTAAGTGGTACTCTTGTTGTAATGATCAAACATTGACAATAAGTTCAAGTCAAAAATCAATCTTCCTTTGAGCCGATTAGATATTCACTTGCAAAACTATATGATTGTTACATATTTATCATCACACATGTATAAATGATTCAGCCAAATATTAGTCTTTCTTTGGGCTGGCTAATATCCGCATGAATAAATACACACAAACATCAAACATTTTTTATGAATAACTAAAATATGAGAGGTCACTTTGGTGACATGTTATTTCAATTAGTTCACTTGTAATGTAGGATGTTTGCAAAGAGACACCAAATAATATTTGTATTGGTTTATTTTAACTCATTCATTTATGCGTATTCCATAAATTTCAAATTTTTTTTACGTATTGAAAATATGGTTTCATGGCCGTAATAAAAAAAATTGACATCAACTAAACCTGTAACAATACATAACAAATGGTATTTGCAATAACAATTAATGATAAAATATTGCATATTTTATTTAACTGTTGTTTGTACCAAAATCGGGCACAACACTCTTCGGAAGTTTTTAAAGAGATAAAATGAAGAAATTAAATGGAAAAAGAGGATTATCTAACAAAAACTCCAAAAACAGATAATGAAAGTAATAAGAACGCACAAAAACACAAGAATTTAGAGTGGTTCGGCGTGTTGCCTACGTCCACTATGAAGTTGATTGCTTTATCGATGTTTCTTTGTTGATTACAATTGATTTCAGCGTGTTACGGCAGTTAACAATGAATTATAGCAGTGAAATTCGTTTGCAGCAGCAGCAATAGAGTTTGGATCTGGATCCGGCAGAGTCTGGGCGTTGGAGAATTCAAAGAAGAAGAAGATTCCATTTCTGTATGCCCTGGGGCTCTATTTATAGGTGTAGGAGGCTGATATTTCGCTCATATCTCTGGAGACTCCTCCGGGCACGTGACTAGGCCCGCGCGCCCAAGCCCGTGAAGTTTCGGCCCGATCCATGATCGATACGAACGGATTTCGTATCGATCAAGATTTCATCCAATGGAGTCGAAATTTGGTGTGGACATTCTTTAGCATGTACGTAAGCTTCTGTGAAAATCTCATAGCATTTGGACTTGTAGATTAGGAGATATGATCGATACGAATTAGGACTTTCGGTTGGCTGTTTCGTTCGACTCCATCATTTCGACTCGATCCCGTTCGACTCGATAGCTGCGTGTGATCAAGTGGTGACGTGGCGAGCATTCTTCGGATCGAGTCACCTTCTTCGCTGAGTCGATCGAGTCGTTCTAGGACTTTCGCTCTGTTCGTATCGAGGCACTTGTGTTGTTCGAATCGATAGAAGGTGGCTCTTGTTTCGTGTCGATGGAGTGCACATGGAATAACTCGACCGCGTGGCCTTGTTCGTATCGATTGGAAATGGCTCCATTTGATCGATACGAAGTTGACATGGCCAGGTGGACTCGAACACTGTTAGCTATCGATCGATACGAATAACCATGACGTGGATCGATGCGAACAAGTACCTCTCGATGGATACGAAGTAAGGTCAACTTATGGATATGAACTATAGAAGCCTGATGGATTCGAACAGAGCTCTTCAGGCGATGGATGCGAAGTAGACTTTGGTGATGAATGTGAAGTGGTCACTGGCTGATCGAGTCGAACAGAGGCTTCCCGATGGTTACGAACTCGATCGAGTCGAACAGAGGCTTCCTGATGGATACGAACTTGATCGAGTCGAACAGAGGCTTGGTGGTGGATGTGAAGCTGATCGAGTCGAAGTAGGCCCTGGTGATCGATGCGGAGCCGATCGAGTCTAAGTAAGCTTTCTGATGGATATGAAGTGTGCTTGCCTGCTGATGGATACGAAAACGACCGATGCGAAATGATGGGTTGCGACTCTAATCGATTCGTAACGATGGATACGAATGGATGGGTTTTCCAACTTGCATCGATCATAACTTGAGCATATGAACTCGGATTGACTTGAAATTTGGAACGTTGGCTCTCATAGCTATGCTTGTCGTGTCATATCAATTTTAGCTCGATCCAGACTCGGACAAAATTCTTCAATATCCATAGTGAGCCTGTGTATGACCGACTCTAAGACGAATCGTCATTGGTTACTAGTAAATTCCTTGGTGTCACGGCCTTTCCAAAAGGCGGGATAACATTTGCCCCCCAAAGTATGTCTTGTGGAAACATGATGTGCTTTGAAATGCTGCAATCTTCATTCTGAATAGTTATCGTCTTTTCAATGAAAGCTGTAATCTTCAACTGATTTTCTCGATAATGTAAACTGTTGACTGTCAACTGCTGTACCCTGTATTGTTGCAACTGATTGCTGTATGCTAGTGATTAGTCGTTTGTTTTTGTAATCATTATCAAATGAGCTTCCAATTCCTGCAAATTTGGAATATTGAATATTAGTCCGACATATATGCATATATGTTAACCTGACTCTCGTTGACGTTTGTACGTTCATGAGTCGTTGTCAGTTTATCCCGTATCGAATTCCGTATCGATCCTCTCCTGAACCGATGTGAGATTCGAATTGTAACAATGCTCGATGGTCGTTTTTTGAATGTTCCTTCGTATCGATCCTCTCCTGAATCAGTGTAGAAGGTTAAAACATTGTTTTTTGCATTGATATTCATTGTATTGATGGATACGAAATGAGCATTTCGAATCGATGGATGCGGGGTTTGATGGATACGAA
Organism: Allium fistulosum; assembly: GCA_030737815.1. Classification (NCBI taxonomy): domain Eukaryota; kingdom Viridiplantae; phylum Streptophyta; class Magnoliopsida; order Asparagales; family Amaryllidaceae; genus Allium; species Allium fistulosum. The sequence goes on from CM060901.1 coordinate 921,793,240, forward strand.
GCAGTCGTTCGTATCGATAGAGCTCAATGTCTTTAGAACACCCCCTATTGTGTATTTTGAATCGATGGATCTCGTGTCATTGGATACGAATAGATAATTCGTATCGATGGGTATTGGCTTCTGGAAGCTGCGATTTGATGGATTTGAACTGATCGTTTGTATCGATGCTCTAGGGAAGGAGTTGAAAATGATCGATTCGAACAAGGATTTCGTATCGATGGATTGTGGATGGATACGAATAGTTCGTTCGAATCGGTCATGTGGTAGCATTTCGTAACCGGTCGACTCCACTGGGAGGCGAATCGTTTCTTGCCTTCACGCTCGAGTCCATATAAATATCCTAGACTTAGGAATTTTTCACTTTTTCACTTTTTACTTCGTCTTCGCTTTCGTATCTCTCCAGAGACTAAGAGAAGAAAACTGCTCCTGCCTTCGAATCGATTCAAATCCTTCAACCCCTTTAACTAGTTATCGAAAATAAGGTAATCAATTGAACAACCTTAGTCCCAAAAAAGACGAGACTCAAATTCCCATGCCATTCCATTCAAATTCATGTCCAAACGTTGTTTGGGAAGTAGATTTCGTTCGAGGCCGAAGGAGGAGAAAAATGGAGTTTGAATCGATCTGGGGAAGAACGAGTATGGAGGAGGATGGCTTGATCTTCTTTTCGTGTCGATCTGCAATAATTGTTGCGTGGGCTCGTCTTGTACGATCGATACGAAATTTTATCTCCAAAATTTGATGCGAGAACTAGGCCAGTGATCGAGTCGAAGTTCTTGGCTTCAGATTGATTCGAAGAATACTCCTTCGATCGATACGAAATGTATCGAGTGAATGTGATCGAGTCGAAGTCCTTGGCCTCCAATCGATTCGAAAATTACTCCTTCGTATCGATACGAAATGAACTGAGCGAATGTGATCGATACGAAGCCGGGGCTTCTCTGGCTGATTTGAACCCAAACGTCCACGATCGATTCGAAGCTTCTGACCGTGATCGATTCGAAATTAGACACTGATGATCGATTCGAAGCGAATTCCTGATGACTGATATGAACCCGGATCTTGATGGATACGAAACCTTGAATAACTGATAACATGATTTTCGATGAGCTTCATTCTTGAATATCTGGACTTAATTATTAACCTGCATATTTAACTGCCTATCGAAGCTCGTCGATGGAATTGTAACTTTAACAAACTCTGACTCGGATCGATCGCTAATAACTGGATGGCACAGTTGTGATGGTCAGCGATGACGGTCATTCCGACTGAACTTTTAAGTCTTATCGTTCATATGCTTTCTTTAAATCCGTAGAACTTGTCAAGTGATATGCAACACTGCACTGCACAACACACTTACACACTTTACACTGGGGGATGCACGAGCGTTATTGTCTGTTTAATAATGATTTTTCATAAGCTAGTTAGTCATGGAACCCTCAAGTTCACAGCAGCATGAACTCTCGAGTTTAATTCCTTCAACCATCGAGATACCGGTCATTGAAGCCGAAGTTATAGACCCAGCTCCGGACGAGCTTCCAAGCGCCCGGTTCATTTGTCGTCCACAAGATTTTGTGCCGTCCGGCATCTCCAAAGATATGCTGGGACGGATTTGTTTAAGGCACGGCTTGTCGCTTGACGACGTGTTACTGCCTGGGCCAAATGACAGGCCACATGATCCCCCGGAGGGGTGTACTGCTTTCAACCGTCACGCTTGCACAGAAGTGACACTTCCTCCTTTCAATCAATATATAAGGGAGATGTTATCATTCCTTGGAATAGCTCCATCCCAGCTACACCCCAATGGGTACGCTTTGTTGAGTAGCACCTTCATTCTGTTTATGGAGATCCTCTTTCGACCACCAAAGCCGATCGAGATTAGATATCTATTTAACATTAAGAGCCGTGGAGACAACCCTTCTTTCACCTTCTTAGAAGCGATCAAGAACTGCCAAATTGTAACGGGCTCTTGGGGAAGGCTAAGTTACTTTAAAACTGAATGGTTCTACGTTTGGTGCCCTCCTGGATTTGCTAGGCGATGGTTGGATAGACGCAAGCATTACAATTCTTTCTCTTGAATTATCGAGATAGTTATAACCGACCTCAAAACTGACATACTTTTCTTCTTTCACAGCCGCAATCTCCCGACCTGATGGTGGATACTTCAGAGAGCTAGTTCGGATCCTCCAAGCGGTTCCGGGTGAAGAGAGGCATGTTGACTTTGTTCTGACCGACAGAAACTTGAGAATTGTCGGGCTGATTGAACGGAGGAAAAGCATAAGGCTGGAAGGGACACTTAGAGCGGTCTCGAAGAAGCGGGTAAAACGCAAGGCGCCCGGAGTCGCAATAGCTGAAGAAGTTGATCCGGAGAGAACGCCTACTGATAACGAGCTCCAAGCTGGGCCTTCTTCTGATGTCCAGGATTCAGGAGGAAGGAGAAAAGGCAAGGCAGTTGCTCACAAGCGTTCTAAATCTGTGAGATTAAAATCCGTGGTTGTGTCCTTGCCCGTCCCAGTGATTAGGATTTCAGAGGCTCCTCCCCTGCAAGTAGAGAATCCTTTTGAAGGGCTTGCTGATATCCCGATTTCGGATTATGTGTCGTCTCAACACGACACCGGGATGGAGGAGCTTGACAATGCTCTTGAGCTGAGCGAGTCGCTTACTATGAGTGCGGCCGACATTTCCGGTTGGTCGGGGGGTTGCACATGCATACACTTCACTGCACTACATGATTCATAACTGTAAATCGTCCAACCTAAGAAATCACTAACTTTTCTTTCGTCTCTCATTTTCAGGTACGATGTCTGGAAGAGGATCAATGCTTGGGAATCTTCGCTCGGCCCGAAATTCTTCTGCCTATTATGATTCCCGCAGGAGAGACTCAGATAGAGATCGCGATCGCGAGTACTCTAACCAAGATAGGTATGGGCACAACAGGGACAGAGAATACAGACATCGATCTAGATCTCGCTCTCCTCCTCTTAGACTTCCATCTCCACCTCCTGTTCTTGTCCCACATCCACCAGAGCCTCCCCGTCACAGGCCATCTTCTCACACCTCTAGATCCGTGACTCATCTCCAGAGAGTCGAAACCACGGCCTCCATAATTACATAGCAGGTCCCAGCTGAGCCTACAGGAGAAGGGGCCATTAAATTGGCTCAGATGAGGAAGGATTTTCCGAACATATGCTTCGACGGCTACGTCTTTCCACCTCATTTAAAGAGAATTCCATCAGGGGTGGAAAACACGATGCATGATTACATTCATGACATCTACACCCAAAACAGAGAGTGGGTAAAAGCCACAGAGAAGGTTTCCAAGGTGGCTTTTGATCGAGCCAAAGCAATCGAGAAGATGGAATCCGAGCTCGCTCAAAGGGACCGGATCATTCAAGTGCTTACTGCTGAGGCCGAGTCTTCTCGGAAATCCAAAATTGAAGCCACCAAAAAAGCTGATGAAGCGAACATGGCAATGGAGAGGTTGAGGCAGACACATGTTGCCTTGGTGGAGGAGATGGGCCATCGGAATACTACAGTTACCGCCGAACGGGATGCGGCGGTCAAGGAACTTAACGAGCTCAAGGACAAATTTTCCGACATGGCCAAAGAAAGGGATGATGCAAACAACGCAGCCTAGGAGGCGTGCGAGCAAGCTGTTCTGCTTAGGGGTGAACGGGATGCGGCTGTGGCTAAAGTTCGCAAGGTGGAGACTGAGGTCGAGGAGAAGGTGAAATCGGCCAAGTCCAGGCTAGAGGCTGACATCGAAGACCTTCTTGTTGTTTACAACGCTAACGTGCTGAGGCACATGGGTCTAGCCTGGCTCGATGATTACCCGGCACACTTATATAATGCCTCGGGCCGATTGGTGGAGGAGGAGAAAGCGGTGCATCTTGGTGAGTCTATTGATGAGTTCGAGCTCGAGAATCGTCTGCTAAATGAAGATGAAAAGAAGATTCTCCATGATTCAATGATTTCTTATGAGAAGGAGAAACTTGGCACCCAGCACCTGGAAGTAGGAGAAGGCTCCGGGGTTGAACACCACAATGCAGGCCTTGAACTTCCAGCGTCAACCCAGCCTGAATCTTTGCCTGCGGTTTATCCTCAAGCTGTTCCTGCCTATGATCCGGATCATCCACAGATGTCTCCGGCTGCAGTGCAAGTTACTGAAGCCATTCAACCGCTTACAAGTCAAACTGAGGAAGGTATTCTGAACATTCCACATATCTGCCTTAAGTCGGAATCTTTATCTGAATTAGATTCTAACAGTTCTCTTATTTTTTTGTCCAGTGATCGATGCTGCACTGGCTATGCATCCTACTACTCAAGAATCATATCAGATGTAGGAGGCTATCGTGACCGAAGCAATCACGGTAACTACAACTGCCCCACTTGACGATGCGCAGGGAAGCACGCTTGTGTTTGATGAGCAGCTGATGGAAGAACTCTTTCGCCATCATGGCGATCCTCTTGCCGACCTGCCATTTGTTATGGGTGGAAGCGCTCCTGCTACAAGTTCTTCAATGCCAACTACTGATGCCCCCAGCGAGGCTCGAGTGGTTACTGAAGAGGAGATGTTCGCACAAATCGATGCTGAAATGGTAGCAGCGGCTCATGGTGGCAGTTTTGGAGGTGGGATGGCGACACCTGGTCCATCCGTGCTCAGAATGATAACTCCTGGTGGCACAGTTTTCATCACCAGCATTCCCATTCCACCTTCTGCACTTGATCCTGTTCCTCCGACTCCGCCCGTAGGAAGCATTCCTATTCATACGAGCTTGGAGGAGGATGTTGAGATCATGCCCCTTCCTAGAGACCAGCCACCGAAAGGCAAAGGCTCAAAGAGGAAAAATAGTGGCGGCTCTAGCGGGTCTACACCGAGAAGGAAGCCGAGGAAGAAGAAAGATTAGACATGCTCCCTTGGTTTGTTTTGACTTACATTTTGTCGGCCGTGTATGGATGCGGGTTCGGCCCCTGCTAGTAGGAATTTTTTGGGAACAAACTTGTATACGAATTTCTTTCATAAATAGTAGAAATGAAACTTTTCTTTTTTGGCTTCTTGTGTATTTGCTTAAGTGTTTCAATGTTTGAAGTGTACTTATAAAGTTTCATGTCCCGAGTCAAGTTTGTTTTTGTTTGCCAGGTCCGGAAACTGTGGACATGGTTTACGACCAGGAACTGAGTTGAATTTTGATGTCGCACCGCTTCAGTTAATGGTCGATGCTTAAGTACCGCCCCCAGTCTTGGGGATCAGTTGTAGATCATCAGTCAGCGATTGCTTCTCACTTATAACATGTTAAGTCTAGTGCCACTGAACGGATGTCTGGGACAAGTAGAGATTGAGTGGTTTATCCATGCTTGTTCGACTATCGGTGATCATATCCGTACTCCGGGGATTCTCATTTGTTCACTGGCGGTTGGTCACGCCGGCTTAAGTTTAAATCATACGTCCATGCTCTGGGGACTCGAAATCGACACTTATACTCCGACTCGCACTCTGGGAGTTCAGAGTTGATTTTTATACTTCAATTCACGCTCTGGGAACTTGAAGTTGATGTTTATACTCCGTTTCGCACTCTGGGAATCTGGAGTTGATGTTTATACTCTGACTCGCACTCTGGGAGTACGGAGTTGTTACTTATACTCTGTTTCGCACTCTGGGAATATGGAGTTGATGTTTATACTCCGACTCGCACTCTGGGAGTTGGGAGTTGTCGTTTATACTCCGTTTCGCACTCTGGGAATCCGGAGTTAATGTTTATACTCCGTCTCGCACTCTGGGAGTTCGGAGTTGTTGTTTATACTCCGTTTCGCACTCTGGGAATCCAGAGTTAATGTTTATACTCTGTCTCGCACTCTGGAAGTTCGGAGTTGTTAAGCAGACGGTCAGTCACATCTGCTGTATGTTTTTGGATTTCGTTCGCACTCTGGGAATGAAAGGTGTATCAGGATCATGGATGGTCGGATCACATCCACCCTGAGTTAACAAGTGAGATCGTTAGATGGACGGGTCCACCCTCCTCAAACTTGGTTCATATACGGACAAAGTCGTTAGGCGGACGGATCCACCCTCTTCGTAGACGTATTTTAATATTCCAGTTCGCACTCTAGGAACCGGGAGTTAAGTGAGGGATTGTCATGTATCAATCCATTTTTGGCTTTGATGTGATGGCTTGTCCCCGAGCCCAGGTTTCACTTAGCGAGTAACCGGTTGCATCACAGTCACTCCCTATTTGAATAAATTCCACCGTATGGTGAAACTTAGCTCTCCGTGCATAGTGATGATCATATGAAGCATTTCAAGTAAATCACAGCTCTGGCTCGAAGAGATTGCATTTTATTGCTGAAATAAGAAAATATGGCAAAGTCAGTTGCCTTATTACAAATTCTAATTTCGAAATGCAGAAACAAATTGCAAAATGGAAAATAAACTAAATGAATAAACATAGCATGTCATGTGTAGTAGCGACGAAGACTCTCGCTATTCCAGGCTCTTGGCAGAGTAAGACCGTCAATGGTCGATAACTTGAATGTGCCATCTCCGAGCCTTCGTTTAATAACATACGGTCCCTCCCATGTTGGCTTCATATGCAAAGGAACCAGATAGATTCTTTTCAGGACGAGATCACCTAGCTCAAAGATTCATGGGCAGACATTGGCGTTGTACAATCGAGCGACTCGACTTCGATGTGCGGCTGCCCTCAAATCAGCCTCTTCACGCTTCTCATCTAGCAGATCGAGAGATTCAACAAGCAATATAGCATTTGTCTTTGGATCATAGTATGTCACACGATGAGAAGGTACTTCTAGCTCAACTGGAATAATGGCTTCTGAACCATAAGAGAGAGAGAAAGGAGTGTGACCAGTCGCAGTCTTGTGGGTTGTTCGGTAAGCCCATAAAGCCATAGGAAGTTCATCGACCCACTTGCCCCCGACCTTTTCCAGTCGTTTTTTCAGAATGGACTTTATAACTTTATTGACCGCTTCAACCTATCCGTTTGCTTGAGGGTGCACAACCGTAGAGAACTTCTTTTGAATGTGAAACCGTTTGCAAAAACCTTTAAATTCCGCACTGTCGAATTGGGTTTCGTTGTCAGTAATAATGGTGTGTGGGAGACCGAATCGACAGATGATGTTGCGGACTACAAAGTTGATTACTTTCTTTTTTGTTATGGTAGCAAGAGCTTCAGCTTCAGCCCACTTTGTAAAGTAATCAACTGCGACGATGGCGTATTTTGCACCATCTTTTGCCAGAGGTAGAGTACCGATGATGTCAATGCCCCACATTGCAAACGGCCACGGGTTGACCATTTGCGTTATCTCGGTAGGAGGGGCTCTAGGAATTCGAGCATACTTTTGACACTTATCACATTTCTTTGCATAATCCGACGCATCATGATTAACAGTCGGCCAGTAATATCCATACCGAAATATTTTCTTGGCAAGTGCTTGCCCCCCTGTGTGATCGCCACATTCTCCCTCGTGTACATCGTGCAATACTCATTTAATTTCATCGTGAGCGATACACCGGAGTAGAGGAACAGAGTACCCTCTTCTGTACATGATTCCATTCTGGATGGTGAATCGTGAGGCCTTCCGAAGGACTTGTCTCTTTTCACTCCTGCGCTCTAGCAGGGTTCCGTGCTCAATGTAATTTCTGAGTGGAGTCATCCATGAATCCTTTTCGGGGATGGTTTTGCATACCCAGTCTATTTCTGCCCGATCAATGCTTGGAGAAGATAACGTCTCTACGGGAACGAGTCCCATTTGCTGAGCTTCGCCTGTGCTGGCTAGCTTTGCCAACGAATCGGCTTTTTGGTTGCGTTCTCGAGGTATACAATAAGTGGCATAATAATCAAACTGATTCAGCACTTCCTGAACTCGAGCCAAGTAAGCAGCCAGCCTTCGATCTCTCGCTTGATACTCTCCCCGTACTTGACACACAACTAACTGTGAATCACAATAAATTTCCACACCGATAATTCTCAAATCTCTAGCAAGTTTCAATCCAGCTAAGAGGGCTTCATATCAGCTTCATTATTGGTCGCATGAAAATCGAACTTCAAAGCATAACATATAGATCGGCCTTCGGGAGTTTCAAGTACAACACCAGCGCCTGAACACCGGTCGTTTGATGCACCGTCAGTATACAGCTTCCAGACGTATTCGGGAGATTTACTGGTTTCGAGCAAGTCCTATGGAACGGTAAATTCAGCTATGAAATCGGCTAGGACTTGTCCTTGAATGGCTCGCCTTGGAGTATAAGTAATATCAAACTGACTCAGCTCGATGTTCCACTTGAGTAACCTACCAGACGTCTCAGGCCGCGCAAGGACCTGTCGTAACGGCTGGTCGGTGTACACAATGATAGGATGTGCTTGGAAATATGGTCGGAGCTTCCTTGATGCAATAACAAGGCAATAAGCCAACTTATCTAGTTTCAAATAATTCCTTTCAGCTCCAGTCAATCGTTTGCTAACGTAGTATATTGGCTTCTGTATCTTGTCTTCTTCTCGAATTAAGGCAGCGCTGATAGCGTTTTCTGATATTGCCAAGTATGTGTACAGCTTCTCATGATCAATAGGCTTTGATAGGATAGGTGGTGTGGATAGATGATGAACTAGTGCTTGGAAAGCGCCCTCACACTCCGTGGTCCATTCAAAGTTTCGTTTTCCTTTTCGGATCAGATTGAAGAAGGGAATGCATTTGTCAGTGGACTTTGAAATGAACCTGCTCAATGCTGCCACTTTCCCATTGAGACTTTGGACTTGCTTTATAGTTTTCGGAGTTTCAAGATTCCTGATTGCCCAAATCTTTTCAGGATTAGCTTCAATTCCCCGAGCGTTGACGATAAACCCGATGAATTTTCCGGATGCAACTCCAAAGTGACATTTCAGTGGGTTGAGCTTCATTCTGTATTATCGAAGTATGTTGAACATAGTTTCCAGGTCTTTAATATGGTCAGTGGAAAATCGTGACTTCACAAGCATGTCGTTTACATATACTTCCATGGTTTTCCCGATTTAATTGGCAAACATCTGATTGACCAATCGTTGATAAGTAGCTCCGGCATTCTTGAGTCCAAATGGCATGACTTTGTAGCAATAAAGTCCCAGATTGATCATGAAGCTGGTGTGTTCTTGATCGGGTAAATGCATCGGTATCTGATTGTAGCCAGAATACGCATCCATGAAGGATAAGAGCTCATGCCCAACTGTCGAATCTACTAGCTGATCAATTCTGGGAAGCGGGAAACTGTCTTTGGGACAAGCTTTATTCAGATCGGAGTAATCGACACATGTTCTCCATTTCCCGTTCGACTTTCGGACGAGCACGGGATTCGATACCCATTCAGGGTATAATGCATCTCGAATGAACCCGTTCGTTTTGAGCTTTTCTACTTCTTCTTTAAGGGCGGCAGATCTCTCTGGATCCATACCACACATTTTCTGCTTGACCGAGACATGCCGTGGGTCAATATTCAGAGTGTGGCTCGCGATGTCCGACGAGATCCCACACATATCAGAATGCGTCCAGGCGAATACGTCAAGATTCGCCCGTAGAAATTCAACCAATTCCTCTTGAGTTTGCTGGCTTAGCTGAGACCCAATCTTTATCATTTTCGAATCATCATCATTGTCAATTGGGACATCGATTGGGCCGGGGATGCTTGACTTTCTTTAGATCCTCCTTCGTCTTTGGTTTCTCTTGGATCAAGATCCCTTAGGAATTGGCTGGGGTGCCCGGGCCTAGGCCCAGGCGTTAATTGTCAATTATCGGCAAAACAGACGTAGAGAGATTCCTCTACGCCCTTTCCTTTCTCCTTTCGCTGCGCCTCCCGCAGCTCTGCGACATAACAGGCTCTTCCAGCAACCTGGTCTCCCTGAATGATTCCCATTCCATGATCAGTGGGAAACTTCAAAGTCAAACACCACGGGGTAATGGCTGCCCTGAATTCAGCAAGGGCCGGTCGGCCCAGGAAAGCATTATAAGGGGAGTCTATGTCCAAAACAATGAACTGTAACATCCATACTCTCCGACGTTCTCCAACTCCCAACTCCACTGGCAGTTCCACCATTCCAGTAGGTATAGTAGCGCTTCCGTTGAAACCATGGATTCAGGATTGACAAGGTTTGAAGTCTGTGGCTTCCATTCTCATTTGATCATAACCTCGCTTAAAAAATATATTCACAGAGCTTCCACTGTCAACTAAGATCCTCTTTATCCAAGCAGGACCTACTTGAGCTGAGATGACCAGTGGATCAATGGTGGGGGCTTCGACTTTACTAGCGTCTCTGTTTCTGAACACGATGTCATCTGTCATCGTCTTCTGTTGTTTGGCCGGAGCCCCTTCATCAAAACTACTATAACACTCAAAGTCCGCATGCCTGATAGAACTGGCATACGACTCCATTTCCTTCCAGCTTCGGTCTGCTGGATGAGGACCACCACTTATTGTGTTAATAACCAACCTCCTGCCAGTACGAGCGGGTTCCTCCTGCCTTTCCTGATTTGGCACACGATTCTGATTCGATGGGCCCGCACCACCTGACTGCGGCGCCCGCACATACTGATCCAACTTCCGTTCACGTATCAGTTTCTCAATGAGATCTTGTAAATGACGACACTCGTTTGTATTATGGCCATAACTTTCATGGAATCTACAAAACTTTCCTGTTTGGACCTGCCTTTCTGTCGACGGCTTCGGGGCAGGTTTCTTATATTGCATGGTGTTACAAGTCTGCAAGTATACATTTTCCAACGACGTGTTCAATGGAGTGTAATTATCGTACATGGGGGGTCTACATCGTGGACCACGATTCTGATCTTGTTTTTTGCTTTGATTTCCATTGTCCCTCTGCTGATTCTGTTTATTTTGTATGTTCAACTGAACTTTTCTAGAACTCTCCCCGGACTGTTTAACGGCAACGTTACTCTGAATTCCTTCGATGTTGGGCCCTGCGTCATCCTGCTTCTTAGATTGTTTCGCATCCTCCCTTCTCAAGAATTGGGCTGCCTTGGAATAGAAACGGTCCAATGACGCAGGTGGCTTCCCAGCTAACCAATTTCCAAACTCGGAATCAGCATCAATCCCCTTAGTCAATGCCATCAGGATAGAGTTATCATTGGGATTGCTTATTTCTGCACATGCAGCATCGAATCGCTCCAAGTAACGTCTAAGTGTCTCTCCGGGAGCTTGAGTAACACTAGACAAAGTGTTAACATCTTTAGGCCTTACCACGTGCATACGGAATTGTTCAACAAACTTGGTGGCCATTTGGTCAAAATTAGAGATGGATCGTGGTGGAAAACGAGTAAACCACATGGTAGCAATGCCCCCTAGGGAAATAGGGAAACTACGGCATTTTACTGCATCGTTAGCTCTCGCAGCGTTCATCAGCCATTCATACTTCAGGATATATTGGTTGGGATCAGAACTTCCTTCATAGACTGGTAAAGTTGGCATCCTGAAGCGCCGAGGTGGTTCGGCATACAATATTTTATCGGTGAAAGGGGTATGACTCCGGGAGATTCCCCAGCCGTCATTAGTGAGACCCTGACTTTCACGGATCATTTGACGAATCATCGTCGGTATATCTGGCATACAGATACTTGGAGCATGTTGCGCCAAGGTGTGGTCGGATTCCACAGCGTGAGTCTGGACCGGACGCGGTCGACGGTCTGTGTCTCGCCTCCTTGGTTCAACATTTTCTGGGACATAAGGCTCTAGAGTCTGCTCTCGTTGGTTACGATGAGGGTCGGCTTGATTTCTAGAATCATCTCCTTGTTCAGTAGTGGTGATGGTAGCGAGGTTGCCTGTGACATGATAAGGAGCAGTACCTCCTCGGGATGAAGGCCCTGTACGGTTACTAGTGGATGGTCCAGTTCTGGGTTGTCCAAGATTCGAAGCAGGTTGGTGTCTTATGGCCTGGGTGTAGCTTACATCCAGCCGCGGGCGTGTGGATCAGTGATGACCATCAGATGAGGCTGAACTCTCTGTGGAAGAATAAGAACCTTGGTCTCTCTTCTGGATCTTCTATGCCTTTGGCGATTCAGCTGGTTGGTCAACTCTGTGTTGGCGCGCAGTTGTTCAGTTAGCTGTTGCCGACTCTGGGTCAACTCTTGAAGCAGTATCTGAAACTCTTGTCTGGTAACCGGGCCTGATGGATTTGAAGGTCCGGCGGCATCTTGGTTTGATGGAGGCAATTGTGCGAGATTCTACCTGTCCCGTCCTCCCTGATCAGCAGCTGTAGAGGTAGTTCGTGTACTTACCATGGTGAATTGATGAAAGTCCTTTCCTAGATCTGATGCAAATCTGAATAGAATGGAAGGGCTTCAAAGTTCTATATCTGGATCTTCTTCTTGGATTTATGCAATCCGGTATTGATAGGAGATCCAAAGAGCAGGAGAAAAATTGGGTTTTTTCAGTGAAAGCACCAAAGTGTTTGTACCAAAATTGGGTACAACACTCTTCGGAAGTTTTTGAAGAGATAAAATGAAGAAATTAAATGGAAAAAGAGGATTATCTAACAAAAACTCCAAAAACAGATAATGAAAGTAATAAGAACGCACAGAAACACAAGAATTTATAGTGGTTCGGCGTGTTGCCTACGTCCACTATGAAGTTGATTGCTTTATCGATGTTTCTTTGTTGATTACAATTGATTTCAGCGTGTTACAGCAGTTAACAATGAATTACATCAGTGAAATTCGTTTGCAGCAGCAGCAATAGAGTTTGGATCTGGATCCGGCAGAGTCTGGGCGTTGGAGAATTCAAAGAAGAAGAAGATCCCATTTCTGTATGCCCTGGGGCTCTATTTATAGGTGTAGGAGGCTGATATTTCGCTCATATCTCGGGAGACTCCCCCTAGCACGTGACTAGGCTCGCGCGCCCAAGCCCGTGAAGTTTCGGCCCGATCCGTGATCGATACGAACGGATTTCGTATCGATCAAGATTTCATCCAATGGAGTCGAAATTTGGCGTGGACATTCTTTAGCATGTACGTAAGCTTCTGTGAAAATCTCATAGCATTTGGACTTATAGATTAGGAGATATGATCGATACGAATTAGGACTTTCGGTTGGCTGTTTCGTTCGACTCCATCATTTCGACTCGATCCCGTTCGACTCGATAGCTGCGTGTGATCAAGTGGTGACGTGGCGAGCATTCTCCGGATCGAGTCACCTTCTTCGCTGAGTCGATCGAGTCATTCTAGGACTTTCGCTCTGTTCGTATCGAGGCACTTGTGTTGTTCAAATCGATAGAAGGTGGCCCTTGTTTCGTATCGATGGAGTGCATATGGAATAACTCGACCGCGTGGCCTTGTTCGTATCGATTGGAAATGGCTCCATTTGATCGATACAAAGTTGACGTGGCCAGGTGGACTCGAACACTGTTAGCTATCGATCGATACGAATAACCATGACGTGGATCGATGCGAAAAAGTACTTCTCGATGGATACGAAGTAAGGTCAACTGATGGATACGAACTATAGAAGCCTGATGGATTCGAACAGAGCTCTTCAGGCGATGGATGCAAAGTAGACTTTGGTGATGAATGTGAAGTGGTCACTGGCTGATCGAGTCGAACAGAGGCTTCCCGATGGTTACGAACTCGATCGAGTCGAACAGAGGCTTCCTGATGGATACGAACTTGATCGAGTCGAACAGAGGCTTGGTGGTGGATGTGAAGCTGATCGAGTCGAAGTAGGCCCTGGTGATCGATGCGGAGCCGATCGAGTTGAAGTAAGCTTTCTGATGGATACGAAGTGCGCTTGCCTGCTGATGGATACGAAAATGACCGATGCGAAATGATGGGTTGCGACTCCAATCGATTCGAAACGATGGATACGAATGGATGGGTTTTCCAACTTGCATCGATCATAACTTGAGCATATGAACTCGGATTGACTTGAAATTTGGAACGTTGGCTCTCATAGCTTCGCTTGTCATGTCATATCAATTTTAGCTCGATCCGGACTCGGACAAAATTCGTCGATATCCATAGTGAGCCTGTGTATGACCGATCTCTAAGACGAACCGTCATTGGTTACTAGTCAATTCCTTGGTGTCACGGCCTTGCCAAAAGGCGGGATAACAACTGTCAATATCCAAAATAGAAGATAAAATAAATTTTAACATAACATGGTCCATACATATGATATTGCAAGAAAATGAATAGCTGAAAACTGTAGCAGTGGTTGATCCCAAACATAGTGGGAAGTAACGAAAATAAATAGCCCATGTCAAAAATAGCTTATTATATTAGTGCGGCAGGTGATTAGCTTTCAATGAAAGCTTATTTGAATTAGCAAATATGAATACATGTGTTATAATATTACAGAAAGTGAAACTTATTTTTAATGAGCGGGCCATACATATAAAATATATGTATCTATAAAGTATAAATGCATTAAATAATAAACAATATGTCTTTTCTTATTCCAAATACAAACATGTTGCATCGTTAAATTTATTGAAACTGACGCATTTACTACATGTATGATAATAAATTATTTTTTTTATTACTATAACAACCACATTTAATGCAATTATGATAAAAATAAATGCAATTGACCGTTATATGGTCCAATACGTATTACAAGAACATTAAAAGGCATGAAGATGCTTCCATACGTGTGAATGAAACTAAACTTAACATGGTAACCATCTATAACAATAAAAAAAATTGTATAGTCGTAATACCGCTGATAATAAAATATGAATAATATGAGTAGCAACAATTAAAGGCATCAGATCCGAACAAGCAGAATTAATTCATGAATTATTTATATAGAACTGAAACAAAGGCATCAGATGAATCAATAAGAAAAGAGAAAATCTCACAGATTCGAAATAAAGGCATCGGATGAATCAACCAAAATTGTAAATCTCATAACCCTAATTTCATATATACTTAAAATCAGGAAATTTCTCGATAAAATCAATGATGGGTGGCTCTGATACCACTTGTTGGTGATTAATCTATATTAGATCTGAATACATATAACCCATATTGATTCAATTGAGAAACAAGTATATGAAATTAACAGTGGAAGGTGTACCTGAATCCATCGATTCTTAATTGATGTGAAGATTAATTTGGATTAGATTTTCCAAATTGACACAAGATTAGATCTGTAAATTCTCTTTAGAAGAGGATATAGAGAATATGATAAGACTTATGTAATTTGGGAACCATAACCCCATATCTGTGCAGTTAATGCTCCGTTATCACCCCGCTATAACTCTGTTATATCTCATAGCGGATTTCTACCGCTATGATTTTTCCATGTAGCCCTAAATATAGCCTTTCCGCTTTAAGCCCCGCTATATCCTGTTATTCCTGCTATATTCGGCTATTTCCACTATATCTTCTTTAAAAGAAATGAATTGAAAAATGACATTTATACATTATAAAAATTATGAAATTAATTTATTTAATTAAAATTTTAATATATTTTCAGAAATGAAAATACTTTAATATTCTACTAAATTCAGTTATGTTATATAATAGTTTTACGCTTATTTACAGTATATTCGCACATGTTTTTATTTAAAATTATTCATATATTAATTATAATTCAATTGAATGTTAATTTTTCATTTAATTACCATTTATATATTTGTAAAAACATTAAGTACAAGTTTTATACGCTATTTTAGAGTCATCTGCTATACCCCGCTATATCCACGCTGTATCCACACTATGACTTTTTGCACGTCCGCCGCATTGAATCCACCGAGCGCTTTAATTGCACAGCCCCGTATATATAGTGTGTGACATTTTTCGGTTCGACCCTTCAACAAACTAAAATTGTCACTCCGGTATCCATAAGTTATAATTTAAAATAACAAATATACCCCTTAAGTCTTAATATGTTTATTCCAAAATTATATCACGTAATTAGACTTAATTACAAGATAGCCCACACATTTAAGCATTAAAATATGTGGTCCCATTATGTTGAATTATTCCAACATATCCAAGTTATTATTTATTTAACATAAGAAGTACGAAGTAGTTGTATCTGATATGGTACCATTTTTTTGTAAGTCTTTTTTCATATTTTACGACGTATGATTTTTGTTGTTGGATTTACACTGATTTGCAACAGAAATAACGCTCGTCTAAAGCAAACCAACCAATAAATTTTAACTAACTAACAAATGTATACTTTTGTTTAATACGAGCATAGATATTTACATATGTGTTCATGTATACCGTGTGTATTGTGTATATAGATATTTACATGTGTGTTTATACGAGCATAGATCTGTGTTTTTGCCATTTAATATCACGTTGAAATCTGAATGTACCAATATTACTCTATCAGCTAATCCAATCTACATGTAATTATTCTACATTTTCCATAAGTACATGTTCATACTGCTTCATAGATACAATCATGATGCTTGTGTTAACTGTAATAAATAATTATATATATACTACAAGTGCATATATATTACTCTGTAAAATTTATATGTACTATAAATGCATGTGCATAATTAGGATGCGTTTGTAATGAAAGAAAATGGGGCATTTGAGAGGAGCATCTAAGCTAGACATTTGAACAGGGAAGTTGAACGAACGAGGAGTACGTTTGGGACTACGAACGAGGTATTTGAATGGGGTATTTAAAATGTGATTTTTAATTTAACTGATTTGTAGTTAATTAATTATTTGTTTTGTTATTATTTTTAATTTATTAATTATTGTTTTTATCGTGTAATATGAGTTTAATAATTGCAAATGATAAAAAATAAATTACGTGATTTTTATTAAAACAAACTACTACATTTTAAATTCAAATACATGCAAAAAAACAACATAAAACATAACCGAATAGAGTCAAGTGGTACATCATAAATCCTTGCACCATCTCATCGAGTAATGTTTCCACCATATTCAAGTTTGTGGAATCTTCACGAAAAATCTAAATAGTCTCCCACCGCTGAACATGTATAACAACAAATAGTATAGAAAAATAATATTGTACGGCGTTGTTGAAACGGTTCGTCTGAACGAATGACCGTCCACCGACAGGCCTGCCGCAGCTGTCATGCTCGGTATGTCTACTACGTCTGGCTAAACTGGTGTAGTGTCACCGGCCACCCAATTAGAGTGCAGATCTGCATCGACAATAGTGAAAAGCTGAGCTAGTGGAGCAGGAGGTATCAGATATTTGCAAGTGTTCATTCCTATGCAGTCTCAAAATAACACATCTAACTCTCCGAATTTGGTGGAGGAATTTTTCTGAACTTCCTATATTTTCTTGCTTCGAAGCCTGTTCCAATCAGTCCAAGAACGCTTGAGGTTGTTTCATTTGTTCTTCATCTCGGTGTGATCCCAGTCTAGTCACAACTTGTTGTTAAATGCAGCCACCACAGGCTTATAAAACTCGCTGATCGAACTTTTTCTGTCCGGCATAAAGTCAATGTAAAGATCAATGAATATCTTCTCCCTTTCGGTTATTCGTAAAACAATGGACTAAGAGAAAGGAGAACCAGAAGAGTACGTCATACTGAAAAATGAAAAATGCGAAAAATAGAAAAAATTCCCAGAAAAATATAAGTTATAGATAGAAAAAAATAAACATAATAACGGACAAAAATATATGAAAAATTGCACGAACGGGTCGAAAAAATTGAGAAAGAGGAGGAATATGAGCTGTTTTTGGTGCTGGTTGGGGAGATGAGGGAGCTGGTTGATTTACAAGGGGGGGGGGGTGGAGCCGAAAAGATTCGACCGTTGGGGTGCAAAGACATGACCCTTCCTACTTTGACTGCGTCATCAACATACCAAATTTTGATTGCGAACGGTACCTTACTCTATAAACTGATCATACTACTTGTTGCACCTGATTTAAAGCTAACGTGAGGGGTTTTGGTTTTGGCATTGTAGGTATGTAATTATGGTAGGAGAGGCTTTAAAGTCTGTGAAAACAAGAGGTTTGTGGGATTGCCACAAGATTGTAATGGCAGAAGAATTGTGGTATAAGGGACAATGATGTGAGACTTTGTTTTCGGTATGTCGTAGCAGCCCCTCTCCAATGTACAATTTGACATATCTTTTCCAGGGAATATGTATGCATGCCACGTTATTTATGTTTTCGGCCATGAGTCGTGTGCTACTTATGCTAATATATAATACGAGTTATTTTAGTAATGCTTTATAAAAAAACAACAATAGTAATCAATTATGGTGGAAACAGACATCGTATGAATAACTTTAAAACAATGTGGATTTGAAAGCCTTATTAGAGGCTTTCGTGGGTTGAAGATCTCAAAGAATTTCTACTGCATGGCCAATGTATCCATGTTATTTGATAAAATATCATGTTACAAAGGATGATATAGTTTTTGCATGACTGCTTTAATGTACATTCGACTTTATGCCATTCATGTAGGAAGCCAAGCAGAGCAGAGCAATTACTCAATCCTGTACCTTGCATCACGTTCCGTATAAGACTACAAACAAAATCATCATAGTAGAAAAGACACGTCATTGCATCATTTAAGCCATAGAAAGTGGTAAACTCGAGCAACTTCCTTTTCTTCCAACCCCTTTTGTCTATTTACTCATACTGTGTATGCTATAATCAATGAGTGTCATCTAGCACATATGTTTATATTGACTCTAACATCAACATTTTGAAATTAAGAATATGTTTGGTTTATTTTGTGTTTTGAATTTTCAACATTAACTATAAAATATGAGAAGAGTTTAAGAACAACGGAATGGGTGGAAGAACGATGGAGAGGACGACGGAGGGAATGGAGAGACGATAGAAGGATGAATTGTTTATCATGCTTTTATTATTTTTCAAAGCATGAAAAATAATTTTCTTTTGTATATTTTGTATGTTAACTTCGTCTTCTAAATTGATCATTTTTCTTTTTTATATTTTATGTTAACTTCGTCTTCTAAATTGATCATTTTTCTCAATATACATGCATCATACGCATTTTTGTATGAACGAAAACGCAAAACTAAAAAAATTAAACTAACTGTATCCTAAATATTTTAGCAGATATGTTCATACTACATTACATGTACAATCATTGTGATTTTGTTAACTACAACAAATAATTATACATCTTACTATTAATAAAGAGAATTCAATGAATAGAATTTACATTGTGTCTTTTTGAAATTCCAAAAATACCCTCTCCTATCAACGGAATCTCACTATTGGTTTACAATCTCCACCACCATTCTCATTTCAATCACCTACTAACGGATTTCACTATCAATTTGCAACCAACACCACAAACAACTACTTGAAATAAAAGCGTTGTGACCACCAAAGATTTTGTACTTATATCAGATATCCATACATTAATTTTTTATTAAATAAAAATTAAATATCTCTAGCTATTAAATGCACATACGTACGATTTATACTAGTGTACTACTAAAAGTCTACAAGTGCATATATTCCTTATAAAATCTATATGTACTTATAAAGCGTATGTTCATACTACCCTATAGACTAAACCAATCTATATGCAATAATTCCACATGTAATGATGCATGTTCATATATATTACTCTGTAATAAATATATCATGGTGATTTTGTTAATTGTAACAGATAATACTACATGTACTATAAGTGCATAATTCTCTATAAAATCTGTATGCACTGTGTAAGTACATGTTCACATACTACGATACAAATAAACATAATCATGGTGATTTTGTTAATTATAACGTACTATTTCATGTTCTATTACAGCTAACTGATACGTCCAGTATGATAATCATAGTTATATAGTAATATGTTTTTTTTGCTTAGATCTCTTCTTTCGTTTGCATTGGGTTTTGCTTTATTTTTCAAGTACCCGTTCTGTCGGGCCGGATTTCTGGCAAACAAAAGAAGAAGAAGCCCAAGGCAAGCAAATGGAGCAAGAGCAAGAGCTACCCAGACCAAGCGTTTGGCTCATCAAAAAATGCCGAACAAAACATTTGGACCGGCATGTTGGACCAGATATTTGGTCTGATACCCTATAGTATACCTGACCAAGTATATGGACCGGCATCCTCAGAAGTACAGGACCAAATGTTTGGTCCGACATTCTCTGGTATGCCGGACCAAATATTTGGTCCGGCATGACCGACTATTTTACCGAACCAAACATTTGGTTTCTTTCAGCAAGCATGCCGAACCAGATGTTTGGACCGGCAAAAAAGGATCCTCCGAAGATGAAGATCGCCGAACCGATGTTTGGACCGGCAAAGAGGATCCTCCGAAGATGAAGATTGCCGAACCAAAGGAAGATGAAGATTGCCGAACCAAAGGTAGATGAAGATTGCCAAACCAAAGGAAGATGGAGATTGCCGATCCAAGCTTTCCGATCCACCAGTCCCAGACACAAATACCGAACCAGACCCAGGTAGTTATAACCTCTCCTCCACACCTCACAATCTCACTCTATAAACACCAGAGCTTCTCAACAACAATGGGGAGGGACATTCGTTGGAAGAGGGAGAAACTCTGCTGAGATCTATCACCCTAGTTATTCTAATTTCTCTAATCATTCCAAGCAACCTTGTACTTGTAACCAAATCTAAGAAGGGATAATAAGATGGAAAGGGGATGTAGGCACATTCTGGCTGAACTACTATAAAAAAACCCAATGTCACTTGTTCTTTCCTTATCTACTTTTCTAAATCTCAAATTTGCTAATTGCATCAATATTCGCTAAGGATAAATTCATTATAAATTGAAATGTCTAAAGTGTCGCAAGATAAATACAATCTAACAAGGCTAAATTAAAAATCAGATTAACAAGTGTTTGCCCAATTTTTGAGCAAACATTTTTGGTGCTTTCACCGAAAGACGGGCGAGCATAGAAAGCCAAACTCTTCTATCCATTATTATTCCAACCTTAGCACATCATTAGAACATGGCTCCCTCTAAGAGAAATGCTGACAAGGGTAAGAATGCAGTTACTACAAATACACTCAACCCCATCCAAGAAGATCAAGAAAACCTAACCACCCGCTCCCTACCTCCAGGCTTAGTGGTCACCCAAGAAGACTTAGAAAGGGTTGTGAATGAGATGACTGACCTCTGCTGCCCAACAAGAAGCTTTGGTGGACCAACTCATGACACGCTTACGGGACATGGAGGAATCCACTCACAATACTGGATCCCAAGGTGAATCCCAATCTAGAGAGTCACGTAGAAGGAACATATCTCCCGCCAATGATGAGTTCAATCAGGAAGATCCAAGGGCTCGAAGTCGAGCCAGGACACAACCCGAAGTTGGTCCAGAGAGGTCGACAAGAGCCGGGCCCAGTCAAGGAGGCCCCAGACATGGACCATCTATGGTTGATCCTGTCACGATTCGAACCAATCATCGCTAGTCTGGCCTCAATCAAGGCACCAAACGTCATCACTATAAAAGAGAGGGCCTCGCTTCTCCCAAGGCTGCTCCCGAGTCCGAAGAAAGAATGACGCGTCTCTTCAGGGAGTACCTCTGGCGCAAACAACTCGAAAGGGGGATAGGCGCCAGAGTATCCAGCCCTTTCACTAGGGACATAGAGGTAACAGCCATGCCTCGAGAATGGAAGATGCCCACCATGGATCCATATAAGGGCACCTCTGACCCAATCGTCCACCTACAATGATACTCTCAGCACATGCTCATGAATGGAGAAACTGAAGGTGTACTATGTAAATGTTTTCCACTATTCCTGTCAGATTTAGAAACCACATGGTTCTGTCGCCTACCTCACGGATCCATCAGTTCTTGGGAAATGTTGAAGGAAAAGTTCATAAGCCAGTTCTGAATTCATGTGGAACAGCCTAGAGACGCTTATTCCTTATCCGACATAAAACTAAAATCAGGGGAACCTTTACAGCAATACCTTACCCGTTTCAACGCAGCTGCAGCAGCGGTGCAAAACGCGGATGAAAGACTCACATTGATGGCACTATGCGGAGGCATCCACCTGGACTCGAAACTTGCAAGAAGACTGACAAAGGAGAAGCCTTTAACTCTTCAGGAATTCTACCACGAAGTAGGAAAATATATGAGATTGGAAGACGCAGCGGCTCTCCAACATGGTGAGCAACCCGCAGGGGGTTCCGGCTCCCATGGAAACACGAGAGTCCCACCTCGAGGAGAAGGGAGCAAGCCAAACAATGACGATAAAAGTAACTATCAGGGCAACCCCAGAACTGAGAAAAGCAATAAACGATGATACAGACCGGGACCGAGATTTGATTCCTACACTTCTCTGAATGACACTGTGGAAAAAATTTACTTGGTCACTCAACACGAATTGAAGTACAAACACCCTCTATACAAGAAGGAATCGGAAGCTACGGTCAGGACGGGAAAGTACTGTTGCTTCCATGACTCTCACGGACATAACACAGAAGAATGTCAGCATTTGCGGGACCTTATTGAAGAATACATCCGAAAAAAGAAGTTGAAACGATACGTGCAGCAAAAACGTAACTTTCCCGCTCTGACCCACGAAGGGCCAGTGCCGCTCCGACATGAAAATAACAAAGAAGAAGTAAGTGCGAGCCGCTCTAATCAGGAAATAATAATTGTCCATACTATATCAGGGGGCCCACATTCAGCCGGCGGAAGTTGGGCCGAAATGGAGAGGTACGGAAAATCTGTGAAGGATGGAGAAGGATATGTTCATTCCATTACAGAAGGGCGCCTCGCCAAACGAAGAGAAATGACCAATATAACCTTCAGCGATGGGGATTTGGTTGGAAAGCAATACCCACGTACCGATCTCATGGTCATTTTCGCCTTGGTCGGCCCAATAGAGGTGTTCCACATTTTGGTCGATACGGGAAGCTCGGTGAATATATTGTTCAAACATGCCTTCAATAAAATGAAGTTATCAATGAAAGATGTATCGCCATGTAATAAGCCCCTACACGAATCCACTGGAGAAGCCACAATTCCGCTTGTGCAGTTGGACTTGTTTGTTGAACTAGGAAGTCACCCTCGATCCGTTATCCGAAAGCAAACATTTGTGCTGGTAGACAGACATTCTGCTTATAACGCATTCCTTTGTAGACCTACATTATCAGATTTCCAGATAGTCTTAGCCCCTTGGTGCTTGAAAATGAAGTTCCCTACTGTTGGGGCAGTAGGAGAAGTAGAAGGCGATCAAGATGTAGCCCGCGATTGTTATGTGATAGAACTCCGCCAGAACAAGAGAAAGGAAAAGGGTAAAAACGTTGAGGTCACCCTCTTCGCCAAAACCGTGGAAGCATAACAATCAAAGAAGGCCCCTCCTATCGAGTATACTAGCAACCCGTTTAATGAATTAGATCCGAGAGATAAAGAGGAGGAGGCCAGCGCCGAGCCCATGGAGGCTATGGAACATGTTGCGGCAGATGATCGCGATGGCACAAGGCTTTTCAAGATAGGGTCGTAGCTAGACAAAAATATGAAAATCCAATTAATAGGGTTCTTACGTAAAAGTTTGGATGTGTTCGCATGGACCCACGAAGACATGGTGGGAATATCCCCCGAAATAGCTTGTCACTACCTAAACATAGACCCAACCAAAATCCAATCAAGCAGAAGAAAAGGAGCATGGAGATGGAACGCTCAACTGCCCTCAACAAGGAAGTAAAAAGTCTACTCACCAATGGTTTTATTCACGAGGCTATCTACCCCAAATGGATCTCCAACCCGGTTCTAGCGAAAAAATCCAATGGGAAATGACGAACCTGCATCGACTTCTCCAAACTCAATGACGCTTGCCGTAAGGATTGTTTTCCCCTGCCTCGAATTGACCGACTGGTGGACGGAACAGCAGGGCATGAATTGTTATCATTTATGGACGCCTATTCGGGGTACAACCCGATTCCTATGCATATACTAGACCAAGAACATACTAGCTTTATCATAGATCTAGGCCTGTATTGTTACAAGGTCATGCCCTTCGGGCTTAAGTATGTTGGTGCAATCTATCAACGCTTGGTTAATAAGATGTTTGAGCAGCAGATTGGTTATTCCATGGAAGTGTATGTAGACGACATGCTTGTCAAATCAAGAAAAGAAACAGATCATTTACACCACTTGAACGAAATGTTTCAGATATTGCGCAAATACCAGATGAAGCTGAATCCATTGAAATGCTCCTTTGGAGTATTCTTGGGAAAATTCTTGGGTTTCATTGTGCACGCCAGAGGGATTGAAGCAAGTCCCGAAAAAGTCCAAGCCTTGAAGGACATGAAAATACTAGCCACACGAAGGGAAACGCAGAGTCTAAACGGGTAGGTAGTCGCTCTAAGCAGATTTATATCCAAGGCCACAGACAAGTGCGTCCCATTCTTCGAAGCTCTAAAAAAAGACAAGGGAAATTTTGAATGGACTGGTGAATGCCACTTGGCTTTCCAAAGTCTCCTAGAACACATGCAGAAACCACCAATGCTCTCCACCCTAGTAGATGGAGAAAGCATTTACTTGTACTTAGCCATGTCCCTCCATGCATTGAGTGCTTCCTTGGTTCGAGAAGACGAACATATCCAAAAACCAGTATATTTCATTAGCAAGAGGTTTACAGGGGCAAAGGCTAGATATCCGAAGATTGAAAAATTGGCCTATTGTTTGCTTATAGCGTCCAGGAAATTGCGGCATTACTTCCAGTCACACTCCATAAGCGTCCTAACAAATCAACCATTGCGTTAGGTCCTACATAAACCGGATACATCAGGATGCCTGCTAAAATGGTGCATCGAGCTAAGCCAGTATGATATCACCTACCATCCATGCACCGCAATCAAAAGGCAGGCCCTGGTTGATTTCATAGTTGAATTCACCATTCAGGACAAGGATACGACCATCAGAACAGAGGAAACAATCGAGTGGAATATGTTAGTGGATGGAGCATCCAACGAGCTCGGCTCGGGGGCAGGAATAGTAATCATCACGCCCCGAGGAAGAAAGTTAAGTTACGCGCTGAGGCTAGAATTCACCGCAACCAATAACGATGCTGAATACGAAGCAGTAATAGCTGTCTTGGAAATCACTAGGGAAATAGGGATCAAATCGATATGCATCCACAGTGACTCACAGCTAATCGTAAACCAAATCCTTGGAGAATTCCAAACTCGCGGGCAAAGACTTGCCTCTTACCTCAACAAGACTAAAACCCTCTTGAACGGGCTAGGCTACTATGTAATCAAACATATCCCACGGGAGGAGAATCGAGAAGCGGATGCCCTCGCCAAGGAAGCTAGCATGAGAAATGAGCCAATGCTGGGGGCAACCCCCATCATGAGGCAAGCCAAACCAAACTTCAAGTGTCTTTAGAACACACCCGTCAATAATAGCGAAGAGACATGGATGACCCCATCATCAAATACTTACAAGATGGCATCTTACCGGCAAATCACAATGAGAATAAAAAAAAATCCTAAGGAAGTCATCCCGCTACACCATCCAGGAGGGCGTCTTGTACCGTCGTGGGTTTTCCAATCCCCTACTGAGGTGTGTCGCAGGAAACGAAGCAAAAGATATTCTCAACAACATACACCAAGGAAGTTGCGACGACCACACCGGCGGTCGGACTCTAGCCAGAAAAATCCTGCGCTATGGGTACTTTTGGCCCACACTAAACAAAGATGCAACCGAGTTTGCTAGAAAATGCGACAAGTGCCAGAGATTTGCCAAAATCCCAAGACTGCCACCTACTGGTCTAACGCAAATGGTTAGTCCTTGGCCCTTGTCCATCTGGGGGATTGACCTAATCGGGGAACTTTCCATAGGTCGAGGAGGAGCAAAATCGCCATAGTGGCAGTGGATTACTTCACTAAATGGATGGAAGCAGAACCTTTAAACAAGATTTCATCTACCAAAGTGATAAATTTTCTAATACTTAACATCCTGTGTAGGTATGGAGTGCTACAGAAAATCATATCAGACAACAGACTCCAATTTGACAGCGAGGAATTCGCCAATTGGTGCCGCGAACATGGAATTACCCGAAACTTTTCAGTTGTGGCATATCCACAGGCAAACAGACAAGTCGAGGCAGTGAAAAAGGTGTTGAAAACACTAATCAAGAAGAAACTGGAAAAATCCAAGGGAGCATGGGTTGACGAATTGCCTACGGCTTTGTGGGCCTATCGAACTTCTTATAAAACCACGACAGGGCACACTCCATTCGCACTGGCATACAGAACCGAAGCCATGCTCCCCGTCGAAGCAATCATCCACTCGTACCGAAGAATACACTATAATCCATAAGAAAACGAGGAGCTACTAAACATATCACTCGACCCGATCGAGGAGAAGAGAAATGACGCCACCCTCAAAGCAACCGATAATGGAGAGAAGGTGGCAATGCAATACAATTCCAAGGTGAAGCCTCGAACACTGCAAGAAGGAGACTTGGTTCTTAAACGAGTCTTCCCACGACCTGGGGCGTTAGATCAAATTTGGGAAGGACCGTTTGTTGTTCATAAAAATCATCACAATGGAGCTTACATTCTGTCAACGGTAGATTGAGAGGTGTTCGAAAAGGCGTGCAATCTTCAACACCTCCGATGTTATTTCTCTTGAGCTGTTAAGAAATATGTATTGAATAAAGTAATAAAAAGAAAGACAGTTGACGTAGGCATATTTCGGCCGAACCACTATAAAAATATTGGTGCCTTGAGTTAATTATATTAATTACGTACTTTCTCATTCAATGACAATCCCTACCGCGAGCGATCGCAGACACTCGCCGGTAGCAACGAAAGTGAGATAGCTACGATCAAGGGCACGAATTAAGCCCAGGAAATTCATTCCTGACGATCGAAAACCCTAGGCTGGCAATGACGAACCGATTATAATCCACGGATCAGGAACGATTCATAGCCTGGGCAGTTCGTCATTAGCATTCAGCTCGCCGGCAAGTGCGGACCGATTATGAACCCCTCGATTAAGGCGTGGCTGCAGCCAGGGGTCGCTCGCACTTGATGATTGGCATTACACTGACAACGACAAATCGAATAATACTCACGATACGAGCACTAGCCTGAGTAGTTGTTGTTAGCGATCGACCATAAAGAAAAGCATACGATTACGATTTTCAGCATGATAATGAATAAACAAGTCATAAACGATTCATACACAATCTATAAAAGTCATGCATCACAAAAACAATTGTAAGCATGTGAAAAGCATAAATTGAAACATCAAACATCAGAGACCTTTTTACATACACAAGTTTTTATCCGTATTTACAGGTACAAAAAAGCCATACATTTCTCACAGACCAAAAAACAAAAAGGGGAGAACAAAGCCTCTTCAAGACGAGGGGATATCCTTGCCACTTGGCCCACTTCCTTCGGTAATCTTCATTGAAGGCTTGACTCGTCCCAAGGATGTCCCTGCATAATACAAATAATAAAGATCACGAACTTCTCAATGTGGAATAAGTAATGACAAAATAGGAGGATGCGATACCTGCGGTAGCATGAGGCGGATCACCAAGCCCCTCGAGATCAGAATCATCATCATCGCCTTCCTCCTCCTCCAATAACTCGTACCATCTTGCTGTGGCTTTGGTTTCCTCCAAGGAAAATTGGCTATTCACCGTCATAACGTCATAGGCGGCCCCTCCCTCCTACGCAGCTGGAGCCTTGGCCTCCTTAATAAGACGAGCATGAATTCCAGCCATCACCTGAGGAAAGTCATCCATCCATTGAAGGCTCTTTTGCTTCCAGAACATGTAATACGTATCCTTCAGCATCTGGTTAACACTATCGCAAAATTCACTAGCCTTGTCAGCTTCAGTCTGGAGGGATACCTCCTTACTCATATATAGCTCCTTATCTTTATTCGGGTGTACCAGCTCCGCCCTCAGCCTATCGATTTCAGCCCGGTAGGAGTCTTTCTCCTTTAGCCATACACCCCTGGACTCTTCAGCTCAGCTAGGGCTGTTTCCGACTTCTTTACTCTACCTTTAAGGGAGCGAAGTCATTCCATATCTTTTTCCCGGGCCTCATCCATGGAGCTGATGGCCAAATCAATCTAGGCTTGACATATAGCGGTAGCCTCCTTCATTGCTTCATCCTTGGCCTCTTTTATGGCTTCTTCCTTGGCCTTCCTCATTTCAGACTCGTGAGACACTTCAACCATTTCCAATTCAGCCTCTTTTTCCCTGAGCGCCTTGCGGAGGTCCTCTATCTCTAAACGTAACTGCACGTTGGCACTCCCAACCTCTTCACTAGCTCTGGCCAACCGAGTCTGATAGTCAACGATATTGCGAGTCTCATTAGTAATCTGAACCATCCTAGTTGTCAAATTAGCAAAGTCACAGGATTTAGCCTCATCTAATATCCGGACCAAGGGGTTGCGAGGAAGAAGAAACTCAGTATCGAGATCCGCGGTAAGACGACCCGCATAATCAGGATTGGTATCAGGATGACTTCCAAAAGGATTCCGCATACGCTGCCGATGAGCTGAAGAAGCAGGGCTCGCAATACCTTCTCCCAACTCATCTGGCACTTCATGCACTTCCGTACCCACAGGGAAATGATATGGACGACGCGAGGAGGTTTGAGAGCCTGGGGAGGTGGCCTCCTTCTCTGGGGACCTCGCGTGTTTCTGGGAAGATCCATGGCTCTCTCCCTTGTCCAAACGCAACGAGGCCTTACTGACTTCATTTACCATGGTTCCTTCCTCTTGAGATGCCACTGGGGGAGGAACAGGAGCCGTCTTCATTCGTTTAAATTTCTCCAAACGCCTAGACACTTCGTTCCTTCTTGGATTCCTCATTTTCCCTGAAATATACTTAGCCGCATTAGAACTAAGAAGCAGAAAGAATTCAAGAAACAAAAAAACTTAAGACACCAGGGACACAACAAGCCGCTACAAACCCTTAGAAGAAGGTAGATCATGTAGCCGAGGCGGGATCTCACTCAAGTGGGAAATACTCTGAAACGGAACACCGTTCGATGGAGGGAGAACTCTCGGCAATAGGACATCATTGGATTGAGAATCAGGTGGGGGCTGAGACTCGTCAAAAAATAAAAAGTTCTCAAGGAGAATCTCAAAATCCGTACAGTAATCAAAAGTACCTGGGGAAAGCCCGAATTCCTCGCCAATGCCAGCTCCACAAAATACCAAAGGGGGCGGCACTTCACTCGATTCACTCGGAGCCACGTTTTCTCGAGGAGGGTCTGCAATAGGAAGCGGTCCGGGGACTGAGTCAGGACATTCCAACTGTTCGGACCACTCCTGCACAGCCTCAACATCCTTTAAAGGATCCACGTTGGGGCCTTCACTACCCATTATGTCCACATCTGGAGATGTGCGAGCTTCCCCTATCGTCACCTCGGAATCACTCTCTGATCGTTCCTCCTCTTCACTCTCCCTTTCCGAATGTAAGCCTTCCTCATCACCAGGAGAGGAGACGTCTTGAATACGTAAGGATTTCCCAGAGCGGGGAGCGCGAACTGCACCCTTCTTATGTCACAGCTTTTTTGGGGTCTTAGCTACATCAACCTCCCCATTCAGACCTTTGCCCTTATCCCCTTTGTCTCCTTCATCCCTCTTCTCTCTTTCAATCAAACTCAGCCTAATCTTGTATACGGACTGCCTGCGCTCAATCAGATTGTAAAACTGAAAGGCTGCATCACAAAGTAGGAACAAGGCCTCTCGCTCGGCCTCGGGAATAGCTAATATCTCCTTGGCCATCTTCTTTAAACCGTCGTCCTCCGCCGCTTTCACGCACCTAGAAGTTATGAAAGGGTAAGTAACCAAGGCAAAAGAAAACTAAGAAAGGAAAGGGTAGCTGCTTACATCCAGAGGTGAAAGAATGTTGAGCCACAACGTCGTCACGAACATAGAAATACTCCTTCTTGAACATGCTAAATTTGGAATACAAATCCAGGACAGGTTTGAATTTGTGTGCAGACTCCAAGTTGATAAAAGGGCTACCCTTCCTATAGCTCCTCACGTTATACAAATACCTAATCTCCCTATGAGTTGGAGGCCTCTAATACCGTTTCATGAATATCAGATATAGGGACGTAAGGATAGCATAAGAATTTTGCTGGAGCTGCATTGGAGCGACCTTCAAATAAATGATGAAGCCTGCAATCCAAGCATTAAGAGGCAGGATCGCTCCACACATGCAATGATATTTGCTGTACACCATGTACCCTCCTAGAGGGAAGGCAGCTTTGTCATCCGGGCCAGGCAATAGCATATCTCTACGATTTATCCCGAATGCAGTAGCTATGGAGTTTAACTTCTCATTCGTATGTACACTGGGATAGCATTCAGAAGGCCTAGCCAACATCTGGTTAGGAGCATAACCTTCCACTAGTGAGTAAGTAGAGCTGGGTCGTTTAGGGAGTTTAGCTGGAACATCCGCAGAAGAAGAACCTGCTCCCGCAGGCTGTGAAGCTGCAAACTTAGAACGGGTTTCACGACCAGAAGACATGCTCTTGTAAAAAATAATGGGGGGGGGGGCGAACATCAGCAAAAAGGTCCAAATTATGAATATAGGTTAAAAAAACATGCTTGGAATCTCTTATCTTCAAACCTAACTAGAATTCCACATCCCCAGCCTCACCAAAGTCTGCTCGGCAAACCCATGGACAAAACGCTCGGCGAACTTGGTCCGGCATTGTCAAGAGCCAATGCCGAACCAAATGGGGCCACTCACTGATTGCCGGTCTAGGGTAAACCTTACTTTCCACCTAAAACAAACATGCTACCCCTATGGCCTCTGTCGGTGACCAACCGTTCAGGCAATGGATTGAATGCTTTGTGAGCGAATAATTACATGCGCTCACATAACCAATGCGAATCTCCCAACACCTCGAACACCCTTAGGAGAACGAGGACCTCACTACTCCAGTTTCTCAACGATTTAAATCGAGTCCCCATCATCGAAACCCTAGAAATTAGAAACCCAGTACCGAATAGAGAAAACACTTACCTTAGGTTTGCAAAAAACACTTAAACATTGAAGGTCGGCGGTGGTGGAAGAACCTAGAAGCCATTTACAACTGAATGAGAATAGTCAAGAAATTTCGATCGAGAAAGTAGGAAGAAGAACGAAGAAGGAAGGCGGTATTTAAGAAAGAAGATGCGAAGACGAATAGTCATAGGGTGTGGCATTTGGTGATAGGAGCTATTGACCGGACCAGAACAAAGCATGCCGAGCAAATGCCCAACATGCTTTGGGGGGCAAGTGTTGGGCCGATTTTCTGGCAATCAAAAGTAGAAGAAGCCCAAGGCAAGAAAATGGAGCAAGAGCCAGAGCTACCCAGACCAAGCGTTTGGCTCAGTAAAACATGCCAAACAAATCATTTGGACCGGCATACCGGACTAGATATTTGGTCCGGTAACCTATAGTATACCAGACCAAGTATTTGGACCGGCATCCTCAGAAGTACCGAACCAAATGTTTGGTCCAACATTCTCTTGTATGCCGGACCAAATATTTGGTCCGGCACAACCAAACATTTTACCGAACCAAACATTTGGTTCGATGCAGCAAGCACGCCGAACCGGATGTTTGGGCCGGCAAAAAAGGATCCTCCGAAGATGAAGATCGCCGAACCAGATGTTTGGACCGGTAAAGAGGATCCTCCAAAAATGAAGATTGCCGAACCAAAGGAAGATGAAGATTGCCGAACCAAAGGAAGATGGAGATTGCCGATCCAAGCTTACCGAGCCACCAGTCCCAGACACAAATACCGAACCAGAACCAGGCAGCTATAACCTCTCCTCCATACCTCACAATCTCACTCTATAAATACCGGAGCTTCTCAACAACAATGGGGAGGGACATTCGGAGAAAGAGGGAGAAACTCTGCTGAGATCTATCACCCTAGTTATTCTAATTTCTCTAATCATTCCAAGCAGCCTTGTACTTGTAACCAAATCTAAGAAGGGATAATAAGATGGAAAGTGGATGTAGGCACATTCTGGTTAAACCACTATAAAAACCCTGTGTCACTTGTTCTTTCCTTATCTACTTTTCTAAATCTCAAATTTGCTAATTACGTCAATATTCGCTAAGGATCATTTCATTATAAATTGAAATGTCTAAAGAGTCGCAAGATAAACACAATCAAACAAGGCTAAATTAAAAATCAGATTAACAAGTGTTTGCCCAATTTTTGAGCAAACACGTTCCAATCTTGGTTAATTGTTGGTGGACAATTTTACAACGGATCTTCGCCACTATCAAATTTGTCATAATAATTTGTTCTCAATTCACTTTTTCATTTACTAAATGACTTCGACAATTTAAAAATAAAGTCTATTACATGTGACTCCAAAAAATGTTTATAAAAATTAAGAATTTTTTACTTAAAAAAGAAGTAAAGTGGAAAAATATATATCATGGAGAAAATTGAAAATGGTATAAATCAATTTTGACTTATAAGCAATTCAATCCAAACATCATCCTTATATTTTTGGGGTAATTTATTGTAACAACACCCTACTTGGAGGCCCAAAACTAACAGCCACGGATGCTGCAGTCATACATAATTATTAATCCTCGACGACCAAATACGGCGATGTTAGATACATTGATACACATAAACACATGAATATGAAAATTTTAAAACTTCAATCAAAATCACATTCCATTTCAAAACATTTCCAATTCATTACATAATCCCACAATCGTTAGCCACGTTTAGAGAAAATATATTTATTACAGCATACGCCAAGAGCGACATATGAAGATGCCCCCTTGGATGATTAGAGTATATACAGGTAATTTAACAACTTTTCCATTACAAACAACACATCGAAATCAAACACTACAAGAAAACGTACAATTTCCGACGGTTGGGAGCCGTCGGCGGCCGTCGGAAGCCTTCGGAAGCCAACGTAAAAAACCGTCGCAAGTGCTCCCATCGCCGCATAGTTTTTCTGATGGATACCAACATCATCTATCGTAATCTTTCTGATGGCTACCAACAGATAGCCCGACGGCTCTGGATGGCCGTCGAAGACACATGGCTGTTCTAGAGGTAACAAAAAAACCACCGCTAGCCGTCAGAAATTTTCGACCTGAAGGCCGTCGCCAACCGTCGGAATTGCTGAAGCTTTTTGCCATTATTCTACTGCGTTCTAGTCTAATATACACAATCCAGAAACATAATATAGTCACACACAAGCACATATCGAATTCAAATATTCAATATAATATGAAATCATACAAATATACTCAAATCACATAAAGAAAATTAAAGCATGTGTAACTCGCATAAAATAAAACCAACCGACACTTTGTTAACATAATGTACATAATGCCATTTTACAAAATATACACCGTCAAATACCAACTCCCCACCATCTACTCACAAATGTCAAAATTACCATCACCAAATGTACCATCAAATAATATACACAACATCTCAAAGTATCCAACTCCACCAACTCAATGTATCATCAAAAAATACTATACAATGATGCAAAACAAAAAACATACCAATCACTCCTGTCAATCACCTCCAGAGCCTAAGGAACCAGCTGAAGATGGAAAGCAGCCACTATACCGTTGCATGTACTCAGCAATACACTGGTCCGGCAACTGTGTCATCTCAATGGCCTGCCGACGGTTCTGCTCCTCTAACTACGCCACCCTAGCTCTCAATTCCACGATCTCTGCTAGATCGATATGAGCTCTGGTATGGCTGGCTCTCCTCTATCTACCCTGCAATACTTATTTAATTTAGTAAAAGCTCAATTACTATAATCTTACTATTGAAGCTACAACATAATATGTTAATTGTTATATCTATAAACTTATTATTGAAACTAAAGCGATGTGAAGTTGTTTAGAACTAAAAGATTACTAAATTGTTATATCTAAATATATTATTCATTACCACTTGATTGCCAAAACCGTAACGCTTGTTCCGTGAAGGTGGATCCATGACTGACTCAAAAATGACATCCTCCTCGTCCGTAGTCAGCTGCTCTCGACCGGTTTCCTCTAGGAATTTCTGCCTTTGTTCCATAAACCGTGCCTGCATGAACAAATAAAAATACACTTGAAATTAATAGCATGATATCTTAATTCATTATACTTTAATAATTAAAACAATTACTAATAGTATATAAACTAAAATATGCTTACAGGGCTCGTCGACCGATCTTTTCAGTATACCCTCCACATTTTCCATCATAACTTTCAATTCTTTCAAGTCTCCTTGGAGATTACACAATCCGGACAATTATGAATTATATTTTATTATCCAAATTATAAGTAGCCAAGTAGGCAGGTTTCTTTGGAGCATTTTGCAAAACAGTATAGAGCAGAAGCTTTCACTATATCCAATAGTTATGTATATTTTCGCTGTGACTATACATTATGTATTACTAATTTAGGTAGGCTGATATAGTTGTCCTTGTTGGGAATAGTACTTATTGTAACTTTGATGTAACATTTTGGAGTAACCATATGCACTATTTTATGATAATGTATATGTAACTCGGTCGTTTGTGAGAATGTTTCTTTTGTCTTTTATTTTCTTTACCCCAATACATGTCTTTCGGACACTTAGATGATCGGCACATGAATACCGATGATGTATTAAGAATCTTCTTTGAGTGTAAGAAAGGCAGGTTTGAATAAAAAGGAACGATCCTTTTTTCTCTCAAGATTTTCCTTGAGTCCTTTTGATTTATTTACATGCAATAGTAGAAGACTTGACTTGGATCATTGATATATTGGTCTCAATACTTCAAGTCGATCCCTTCCTTGCCAAATACTTGTGACAAGATGTCTTCATTCAATGTCAAATTTTCTTCATTGCATATCATTAATTGATTCTTTGCTTTTGCAATTTTACCCTAAAATATTATAATACTTGAGATGTTAAATGTATTATAAAAACTTTATAGAATATCTGAGTTATTATTTATTTAACATAAGAAGTACGAAGTAGTTGTATCTGATATAGTACCATTCTTTTTTGTGTGTCTTTTTTCATATTTGACGACATATGATTTCTGTTGTTGGATTTACACTGACCTACAACAAAAATAACAGTCATCTAAAGCAAATTAATAAATTTTAACTAACTAACAAATGTAGACTTCTGTTTTATACGAGCATAGATATTTACATGTGTGTTCATGTATACTGTGTGTATATGTGTGTATTGTGTATATAGATATTTACATGTGTGTTCATGTATACTGTGTGTATATATGTGTGTATTGTGTATATGGATATTTACATGTGTGTTTATACGAGCATAGATCTATCTTTTTTGCCATTTAATATTACGTTGAAATATGAATGTACCAATATTCCTCTATTAGCTAATCCAATCTATGTGTAATTATTCTATATTTACCATAAGTGCATGTTCATACAGCTTCATAGATACAATCATGGTGCTTGTGTTAACTATAATAAATGATTATATATATACTACAAGTGCATATATATTACTCTGTAAAATTTATATGTACTATAAATGCATGTGCATAATTTGGGTGCGTT
The DNA here is from genome assembly GCA_030737815.1 of Allium fistulosum. Classification (NCBI taxonomy): domain Eukaryota; kingdom Viridiplantae; phylum Streptophyta; class Magnoliopsida; order Asparagales; family Amaryllidaceae; genus Allium; species Allium fistulosum. Next base: position 921,828,715 of record CM060901.1, read on the forward strand.
TGCGATGAAAAGAAACGGGGCATTTGAGCAGCGCATCTAAGCGGGACATTTGAATGGGGAAGTTGAGTGAACAAGAAATACGTTTAGGGCTACGAACGGGGTATTTAAAATGTGATTTTTAATTTAATTGATTTGTAATTAATTAATTATTTGTTTTGTTATTATTTTAATTTATTAATTATTATTTTTATCGTGTAATATGAGTTTAATAATTGTAAATAATAAAAGATAAATTACGTGATTTTTCATTAAAACAAACCACTACGTTTTAAGTTCAAATACATGCAAAAAAACAACATAAAACTACCCACGATGATTACCGAATAAAGTCAAGTGGTACATCATAAATCCTTGCACCTCCTCATCCAGTAATGTTTCCACCACATCCAAGTTTGTGGAATCTTCGTGAAAAATTTGAATAATCTCCCATCGCTGAACATGTATAACAACAAACAGTATAGAAAAATAATGTTGTACCGCGTTGTTGAAACGTCCGTCTGAACGAATGACCGTCCACCGATAGGCATGCCATAGCTATCATGCTCGGTCTATCTACTATGTCCGGCTAGACGGGTGTAGTGTCACTGGTCACCCAATTAGAGTATAGATCTGTATCGGCAGCAGTGAAAGGCTAAGCTAGTGGAGTAGGAGGTATCAGATATTTGCAAATCAATCCTAATACATGTAGAATTAATAAGATCGTGTTGTAGTGCGACAAAACAAACATAACTTAAAAATAAAATAGCAAATCAGCAAATCACACAAGGAAGTAAATAGAGAGTTTACACACGGATTTATAGTGGTTCCACTATCGCAAGATAGTGTACATCCACTAGGGGAGAGGATATTTTATTACTTTTAGAGAGAAGAATTACAAGATTGATAATGGAGACTAAGAAGAATATGAAGAAATACAAAAGAGAAGATAATTCGTTTCTAATGCTTCTATTCATCCTAATCCCTACCTTTATATAGGGATTGTTACTTAAGGTTGAAGTAATTTATTTATGGTCATAAATCAATACCTAATCAATTCTCAAAATCATACGGGAAACATTTACCATTTTGTTATTCCAGTTTCCTACAATTTGTATGCGTCTAATAAGATTCCTTCTTTAACAATCTAACTAGAGAATTGATTATTTACTTCACTATTTTTCAAATATTACTTCCACTTATATAGCTAATCCATTACCCTTTTTAATGCATATAAAAGAGGCAATATATTTGAGCAATTATCTCAAATATCTTTCAAATCTTCTTCAGTATGAAAATATTGTATCAAATCTAACAATCTCAACCTTGATACTATATTTCCCTGCAAGCCTACCAACTCCACCTACATTCTTTTACTCCAAGCAGCTCTCGGACAAGGCATCATAGATACTTTCCCAATGAGCTTTGGCTTGGCCATCACCCAGTCCACTTTGTCAATGAACTCCGGCAAGGCCACCGCCCGCCAACAAAGTGTTGAAAGTACCCCCTTCATGTAGGATCCATCAATCTCCAAAACAAACATCTCTATATACTAACTCACTCTCCCCTTATGCCACCAAGTGGCACCTAACACTTTAGCAAGCATTCTTTTCCTCGGAGTGAATTTTCTGAAGATGCACATGCTTTTCCTCATTCATAGAGACAAGGAGAGACTATCTTACCTCTATATGCTTTATTCTCGAACTAAATGCCAGATTTTCAGCCAGATGTATCGCGCTTTGACTATCGCAATTTACTACTATACTCCCATGAACAAAGCCTAAATCACACATCGGTCACTTCAAGTAAAGTGCCTCTTTTGCTGCTTCAACAACGGCTATCAACTCTTCCTCTGTAGTAGACAAGGCAACTATAGTCTGCAACCTCGCTCTCCAACTGATAGCTGTCTTTCCAAGTGTAAAGACGTAACCTGAGGTTGACTTTCTTCGATCTCTGTCTCCGGCATAATCAGAATCACAATATCCGACCAAGCTAAAATCTTTCTCCTTGCCGTCAAAATCAAGCACATAATCTGTCGTTCCTCTAAGATACCTCAAAATGTACTTTACTGCTTCCCATTGCATTTTTCCTGGATTAGCCATGTAGCGACTAACCAAACCAATTGCCTATGCAATATCCGGTCTCGTGCAGACTATAGCATACATCAAGCTTCCAACTGCACTAGCATAAGGTACCTTCTCCATATAAGCTTTGTCTTTGTCTGAGATCAGAGAGTTCTTTTCTGAAAGCTGAACCTGCAAAGGCATGGGAGTACTAATTGCCTTTGCCATCTCCATGCTGAACCGAGCAAGCACTTTCTGGATATATTCTCCCTGTGTCAATCTCAACACCTTTAGCTTTCTTTCTCTCTAGATTTTCATTCCTAAAATCTTCTTTACTTCTCCAAGGTCTTTCATCTCGAATTCCGCTTTTAGATTTAAGTTTAACCTATCAATTTCAGCTTTGTCCTTGGAAGCAATTAGCATATTGTCTACATATAAGAGTAAATATATCCAATTACCATTATCCGTATGCTTAAAATAAATGCAAGCGTCTTTAACACTTCTATCAAAACCAACAGTAAGCATAAAAGAATCAAACCTCTTATACCATTGCCTAGGCGATTGCTTCAAACCATATAAAGATTTTTTCAGCTTGCAAACCCATTCCTTCTTCCCATCCACTACAAATCCTTCTGGCTGCTTCATATAGATAGTCTCCTCTAAGTCTCCATGTAAAAAGGTAGTCTTTACGTCTAATTGTTCCAACTCCATGTCATGAGTTGTAACTATAGCTAGCAATACTCGAATAAAAGTATGTCTAACAACCGGAGCAAATACCTCATCATACTCTATCCCCTTCCTTTGTGAAAACCCCTTTGCAACAAGTCTAGCCTTGCATCTTCCATCGTCCTTCACCTTGTATACCCACTTGCATCCTATGGCTCGACTTTCTTGAAGGGGTGGTACCAATTCCCAAGTCCGATTCTTCTTCAACAAATCCATCTCCTCTTCCATAGCATGCATCCTTTTCGAGCTGGCACTTGAATTCATAGCTTCTTCAAGCTCGAAAGGCCCATCTTGCACTATATGCAGTGCATAATCAAAATGATCCTCAAGGCTAAGGTTTGCATAACTCAAGTATCCATACCTATTTGGTGGCCTTCTAATTCTAGAGCTAGCCCAAATAGGTGTAATTTTGCCTAAACTCCTATCAACTCCACCTTGAGCTGAATCATCTCTAGCTTCATGACCATCACTATCATTGCTAGAGGAATTCTATGGACCTTCATGTGATGTATCAACAACTACAATTACTCTATCTTCTTTTACATTTCCGACTCTACTACTAGGCTGATATGTGGGAATAGTTTTCATCTCCTTAGGCTTTTCAACTTCTGAATCTACTGAACAAGGTGGATTCTCCTTGGGCTTGATTCTAGCGGACTCATCAAATGTGATATGTCTCGAGTGTACTACCTTCCTATCAACAGGGTTCCAAAAGCAATACCCTTTGATACCTTCTGTATAGCCCAAAAATATGCCTTGATAGCCTCTAGCCTCCAACTTGTCATTTCTTGTAAGGTGAACATACATGTGGCTACCAAATATACGAAAATAACCGATATGTATAGATGTACCTTTCCACTTTTCCTCATAAATCCTCCAATCAATGGCTGAGCATGGAATTCGATTGATAATATATGATGTAGTTGATAAATCTTCAGCCCAAAAGCCTCTAGACAAGCCCGTAGTCAATCTCAAGCAATGAGCCTTCTCTAGTAGAGTTTTGTTCATCCTTTCAGCAACTCAGTTTGATTGCGGATCACCGGGTGTAGTAAAATGTCTCCTACTTCCACGCCGTCTACAGAAATTTGTGAACTCCTTAGAAACAAACTCACCGCCATTGTCAGATCTTAGCACCTTCAACTTCCTTTCTACTTCATTCTCTGCCAGTGCTTTCCAAGTTTTAAAATTTTCAAATGACTCCGACTTAGGTTTCATCATATACACCCAAACCTTCCGAGAGTAGTCATCGATAAAAGAGATAAAATACTTAGCTCCTCCAATAGAAGCTATAGCTACTGGTCCCCAAACATCCGTATAGACATACTCTAGTACTCCTTTGGACTCATGTCTACCAACACGGAAATAAACTTTTGTCTGCTTCCCTAACACACATTCTTGGCAGAATTCTAAATGGTTGAAGCTTTCACCCTTGATCATCTTCCTTCTTCGAAGTAGCTCCAAACTCTTCTTTGAAACATGACCTAATCTGAGATGCCAGAGTCTAGTGGCATCCAAAGCTCGTGAACTATCAACTCCAACACATGTCTCTCCAAGAACTGTAGATCCTTTCAGCAGATAAAGATTCCGAAACGTCATTCCTTTCATCAATACAAGAGCACCATATGTCCCCTTCAAGCCATCCGACTCTATCATAATCTTACACCCCAAAGATGCTAGCTGACCCAAGGACATAAGAGATTTTCTTAAACCTGGAACAGAGCGGACTCTAGTGATAGTGCGCACCACACCATCATGCATGCGAATACGAACTGATCCTTCTCCCAATGACTTGCAAGTAGCATCATTCCCCATTAATATGGCACTTCTCTCCTTGTTTTCATAAGAACAGAAATCCTCATTCCTAGGCGTCATATGGAAAGATGACCCTGAATCTAGTACCCAATGGTCTGATACATCGAAAACAGATGCAGCCAATACATCATCAGAAACAACCTTCTCCACCACAATAGATGAAGAACCATCCGCTTCATTTCTCTTCCTTAAATCTGGACAATATTTCTTCCAGTGGCCAAGTTTCTACAATGATGACACCTGTTGTCTGTAGACTTACCTCTCCAACAACTTTCAGGCATCCTTGACTTGGAACGCCCTCTAAAATTATTCTCCTTCTCCTTTCTTCCTCTCTCCACAAATAGCCCCTAACTACTACTAGCTTCTCCACTTTCGCTCATATTCTTCATCCGATCCCTCATTTCTTCACTTAGAAGTCCCGTCTTCACATCTTCTAATGACATCGTGCTTCTGTCATAAATCAAGCTGTTAGTAAAAACCGTGTATCGCTCAGGAAGAGAACACAATACCACCATAGCCTTTTGCTCCTCGTCCATATTGAAATCAACATCTTTCATCTTCATCATCAAATCATCGAAGAAGTTCAGATGTGCTTTCAATGATGTACCTTCCCGCATCTTATATGTGAAAAAAGTCTTCAATAGAATCGGCTTATTCGTGAGCGACTTCTTCATGTAGAGATCCTTCAACTTCTTCCATATGCCTCTAGCAGTAGTTTCACCACTAATATCTGGAATGACATTCTCACCCATGGCCCATTGGAGGGTAGTAAAGGCCTATTCTTCCATCTCCTTTCTTTCCAATTCTGAGATGTCAGCTGGCAACGATTCGATGTCAAATACAACCTGATGAACACGTTTCTTCTCAACACCGCCTTCATCTTACACTGCCACTTCTCAAAATCATTATCTCCGTTCCACTTCCCTATAACCAACGACGAACCTGATGCTGCATATGAACCCCTAATGTAGGGTGCAAATTCCTAGGTAGGTCTAACCTCCTCATTTCCAGGTACTGCCATTTTATTGAACACCTTCTAGTCCAAAGCTTCAACAACAACCTTCAAAGCTCCAATACCAAACTATATGGATGAATTTACAAAAATGATTGCAAATTAACTCTAATACATGCAGAAATAATAAGATCGTGTTGTAGTGCGATAAAATAAACAGAACTTGGGAATAAAACAGCAAATCACACAAGAAAGTAAATAGAGAGTTCACACACGGATTTATAATGGTTCCACTATCGTAAGACAGTGTACATCCACTTGAGGAGAGGAGATTTTATTACTTTCAGAGAGAAGAATTACAAAATTGATAATGGAGACTAAGAAGAATATGAAAAAATACAAAAGAGAAGATAATTCATTTCTAATGCTTCTATTCATCCTAACCCCTACCTTTATATATGGATTATTACTTGAGGTTGAAGTAATTGATTTATGGTCATAAATCAATACCTAAACAATTCTCCAAATCATACGGGAAACATTTACCATTTTATTTTTCCAGTTTCCCACAATTTGTATGCGTTTGATAAGATTCCTTCTTTAACAATCTAATTATAGAATTAATTAATTACTTCACTCTTTTTCAAATATTTCTTCCTCTTATGTAGCTAATCCATTGCCCTCTTTAATGCATATAAATAGGCAATATATTTGAGAAATTATCTCAAATATCTTTAAAATATTCTTAAGTATGAAAATATTGTATCAAATCTAACAAGTAGGAGGTATCAGTAATTTGCAAATGTTCTTTCCTATGTAGCCTTCAAATAACACATCCAACTCTCTGAATTTGGTGGAGGAATTTTTTTGAACTTCCTATATTTTCTTGCTCTGAAGCTTGTTCCAATCAGTTCAAGAATGCTTGAGGTTGTCCCATTTGTTCTTCATCTCGATGTGATCCCAGTCTAGTCACAACTTGTTGTTAAATGCAGCCACCACAGACTTATAAAACTCGTTGATTGAACTCCTTCTATCCGGCAGAAAGTCAACGTAAAGTCTGCGAATATCTCCTCCCTTTCGGTTGTCCATAAAACAATGGGCTGAGAGGAAGCAGAACCAGAAGAGTATGTCATACTGAAAAATGAAAAATGCAAAAAATAGGAAAAATCCTAGAAAAATATAAGTTATAGATAGGAAAAAATTAAACATAATAGCGGATAAAAATACATGAAAAAAATGCACGAACGGGTTGAAAAAAATTGAGAAAGGGGAGGAATATGACCTATTTTTGGTGCTGGTTAGGGAGATGGGGGGAGCTGGTTAATTTACAGGGGAGAATGGAGCCGAAAAGATTCGACCGTTAGGGTAAAAAGACACAACCCTTCCTACTTTGACCGCATCGTCAACATACCAATTGACTACGAACGGTACCTTACTCTATAAACTGATCATACTACTTGTTACACCTGATTTAAAGCTAACGTGAGGGGTTATGGTTTTGGCGTTGTAGGTATGTAATTATGGTAGGAGAGGCTTTAAAGTTTGTGAAAATAAGAGGTTTGTGGGGATTGCTACGAGATTGTAAAGCTTGTTTCCAATGTTTATGGCAGAAGAATTGTGGTATAAGGGACAATGATATGAGACCTTGTTTTCGGTATGTCATAGCAACTCATCTCCAATCTACAATTTGACATATCTTTCCCAGGGAATATGTATGCATGCCACATTATTTATGTTTTCAGTCATGAGTCATGTGCTACTTATGCTAATATATAATACAAGTTATTTTAGTAACGCTTTATAGAAAAACAACAATAGTAATCAATTATGGTGGAAAGAGACATCGTATGAATAACGTTAGAACGACGTCAATTTGAAATCCTTATTTGAGACTTTTGTGGGTTGAAGGTCTCAAAGAATTTCTACTGCATAGCCAATGTATCCGTGTTATTTGATAAAATATCATGTTACAAAGGATGATATAGTTTTTGCGTGACTGCTTTAATGTATGTTATGTTAAAAGTAATGCATTTTCAATTTAGAAACAAAAAGGTGTCTATTCCCAGAATGGTGTCTGTTCACTTTAATGGTTATGTCCTTTAATCAAAAGGTGTGTTGAATGGTCCAACTATTGTGTCCTTTTGTTTTGAAAGGTTGTAATGGAGACTATATATATGTAAGCCAAATTGTTGGCAAATCAATTTCGATTCAATGAAGTCAAATGGAATATTTAAAAAAAACTTATTTGCACTAACAAATTTGGTATCAAAGCTAAATTGATCCTTCCTCTAAGTTAGCAATGGCATCAAGTTCAAACTCCTCAGTCATTGGCAGCATTCAAAATTTAATGCCTATTTTTGATGGAGAGAACTATGAATTTTAGAGCCTACAAATGAAGACTTTGTTCATCTCATAGGATCTTTGGGATCTTATACAAGATGGCTATCAAAAACCTTCTTCTTCCTCAAAGGATAAAGTGACGGAAGAACAACAACAAGCTTACAAAGAAAACAAAATGAGAGATGCTAAAGCTTTATTCCTTATTCAACAAGGAGTAAGTAAAAATATCTTTCCAAGATTATTATTAGCATCAACATCAAAAGAGGGATGGGATATACTCAAAACTGAGTTCCAAGGATCATAAAAAGTAATCTCCATCAAACTCCAATCCTTATGGAGGGATTTTGATAACTTGATGATGAAGGAAAATGAGTCCATTCAAGAGTTCTTCAGTCGAATTTCTGGAATTATAAATCAAATCAGAAGCTACGAGGACACTACTGCAGATAAGAAGATTGTAGAAAAATACTTCGTAGCCTAACACAAAAATATGATCATGTAGTGGCAGCAGTAGAGGAATCAAAGGATTTGTCTGTACTTTCCCTACATGAATTGATTGGTTCGTTGGAAGCACATGAAAGAAGAATCAACAGATTTGCTGAATAGCCTATAGAGCAAGCTTTTCAATCTAAGGTAGATTTGAAGGAAAATGAAGGCAAACAAAAAGGAGAAGGCCAAAAATATCAAAATAGAAGAAGCAAATATTTCAGATATAATAATTTCAGTAAAGGAAACGGTTCCAATAAGCAAAAATGGAGCAACAACTCAAGAAGCCAAAATGACAACTTAGTACCAAAATGCTATGTTTGCAAAAAGCATGGGCATAAAACTGAAAAGTGTTGGTACATGTGTACAAGATGCAAGATACCTAATCATTCCCAACAAGATTGCAGATATCAGAAGAACAATGAAGCCAATATCTCTACTCATAATAATTCTCAAGAGCAGTTGTTTTATACATGTTTAACTTATCATCATGAGTCAGAGGATATATGGTATGTGGATAGCGACTGCAGCAATCATATGACTGGGAAAAAGCAATGCTTCGTTGAACTGAATGAAAACATGAACTCTAAAATAAAACTTGGTGATGGAAAGCTTTATAATGTTGCAGGCAAGGGTATCTTGTCAGTCCAAACAAGAGGAGGTACATCAAAACTTATCCATGATGTATATTATGTTCCAAATTTGACTCAAAACTTGTTAAGTGTTGGACAACTTATGCAAAGAGGCTTCTTGGTGAAGTTTGAAGATAATAGTTGTGTTATTTCCGACAAGAAGAACAATTCTCTTGTGGCTAAGATAAATATGACTACAAACAAAGTTTTTCCATTGGTAATTTCATCAAATGAAAGCTTTGCTTTGAAAACAACAAAAATTGAAGAATCATTACTATGGTTTCAATGGTATGGGCATCTGAATCAAAGAAGCTTGCAGCTACTATAACAGAAAAGAAGGTGGATGGTGTTCCCTCCATTCATATTGAAAAGGAAGTCTGTGAAGGATGTATTTTTGGAAAATTCCACTGATTTCCATTCTCACAATCAACCTGGAGAGCAAGAGCACCCTTTGAATTGGTACATGCAGATATTTGTGGGCCAACCTATACTCCGTCTTTCAATCACAAAAGGTATTTCATTCTATTCGTAGATGATTTTTCAAAAATGATGTGAGTATATTTTCTTTCATAAAAGTCAGAAGCTTTCACGGTCTTTAAGCAATTTAAATCCTTTCGAGAAAATCAGACTGGTCATAATTTGAAGGTGTTAAGAACAGATCGTGGAGGTGAGTTTACATCCAATGAGTTTAATAATTATTGCAAGACTCATGGTATAAAGAGAGAATTGACAGCAAGTTACACCCCTCAACAAAATGGTGTCACGGAAAGAAGGAACCATACCATAGTCGAGATGGAAAGAAGCATGTTGAAAGCCAAAAATCTACCAAATATATTTTGGACTGAATCTATTCATACGGCAGTATTTATTCTCAATAGATCACCAACAAAGGCAGTAAAGGATATGACTCGACGCATGGCATCAATTCAAACCGAAGGTTGACTTCTTCAAAGATTTCGGTTGTATTGCTTATGCTTATACTCCATCACAGAAAAGGGAAAAGTTTGATGAAAAAGGGGCAAAATATATATTTATTGGATACAGTAATCAATCCAAAGCCTACAGATTGCTTAATCCAATAAATAATGAGTTGGTTATATCTAGAGATGTGATTTTTGATGAACTTAATGCTTGGAAATGGGAAAAGGAGACCACTGAAGCACCAATTTTTTTTTGAACATACAGAATCTTCATCAAACTCAATTGAAAGACTACCACCTCAAGAAAAGAGTTTGCCACCTCAAATACCAATTTCAAATACTAGTTCTTCAAGGTCAGTTGAATCCTCACCAGACTCAAGTTCAAGACCAAACAGGGAGTACCGTTCTCTTACAGATATTTATGCTTCATGCGATGTTTCCCTGAGTGCCATTGAACCTCACAAGTTTGAAGATGCTGTAAAAGAAAGGATATGGTAGGATGCAATGAATGAAGAAATCAGAGTTACTGAGAAGAACAACATATGGCAACTAGTTGATCGTCCTAAATCAAAAGATATCGTTAGCCTTAAGTGGATATACAAGACAAAATTTAATGAAGATGGCTCAATATAAAAGCACAAGACTCTCTTAGTCGCAAAAGGTTATTCTCAACAACCAGGGATAGATTTTAATGAGACATTTGCTCCAGTTGCTCGAATGGAAACAATACGGCTTGTTTTAGCTTTTGCTGCCCACTTAAATACACATGTTTATCAATTAGATGTAAAGTCTGCATTCTTTGATGGAGAGCTTGAGGAGGAAGTTTATGTCGAATAACTAGAAGGATATATAGTGAAAGGGCAAGAGGATAAAGTTTATCAACTTAAAAAAGCTTTGTACGGTTTAAGGCAAGCACCAAGAGCCTGGAATCATAGAATTGATCAATATTTCTATCAAAATGGTTTCACAAGAAGTGAAAGTGAGCCATCACTCTATATCAAGAAGGAAGGTACACATTTTATCATCTTATGTCTATATGTCGATGATTTGATATACATAAGCACTGATCAAAATATAGGAGAAAGCTTCAAGAAGGCTATGATGAAAGAATTCGAGATGACAGACTTGGGAATTATGAGATATTTCCTTGGTATACAAGTTTACCAATCAGAGAAAGGTATTTTTATCTCACAAGAAAAGTATGCTGAAAATATTTTGAAAAAATTCAAAATGTCAAATTGCAAGGCAATGGACACTCCAATGTCTATCAATTTGAAACTTTCAAGCAACGATGGCGCAAATAAGGCTGACGTATCAATATATAGAAGTCCAGTTGGCTCTTTAATTTATCTTACATATACGAGACCAGACATTGTGCATGCAGTGAATATAGCATCTCGATTCATGAATGATCCAAGTAATCAGCACTTTGCTGCGGTTAAAAGAATACTAAGGTATATCCAAGGAACCATTAGCTATGGAATCAGCTATACTAAAGAAAATGATGAAGAATTGGTTGGATACACCGATAGTGATTGAGCTGATTCAGTTGATGATAGAAGAAGCACATCTGGACATGTATTCTTCGTTGAAAGCAATGCTATATCATGGTCATCAAAGAAGCAAAGTACCATGGAATTATCTACAGTAGAAGCAGAGTATATTTCTGCCACAAGTGCAGCATGTGAAGCAGTTTGGATAAGAAGAATTTTGGCCGACCTTGATCAACAGAAAAAATCACCAACTATCTTATATTGTGATAACATGTCAACAATTGTAATGACCAAAAATACAGTTTTTCACAGCAGGCCAACACACATTGAGCTTCGTCATCATTTCATTAGGAAGTTAGTTGAAGATCAAGAAATAGAGTTGAATTTCTGCAACACAAAGGAACAAATAACAGATATATTCACCAAATCTCTTCCTAGAGAAACGTTCTACTTTTTTAGAGAGAAGCTGCATGTGCATGACCGGAAAATGCATTAAGGGGGAGTGTTAAAAGTAATGGATTTTCAATTTAGAAACAAAAAGGTGTATATTCTCAGAATGGTGTCTGTTCACTTTAATGGTTATGTCCTTTAATCAAAAGATGTGTTGAATAGTCCAACTGTTGTGTCCTTTTGTTTTGAAAGGTTGTAATGGAGACTATATATATGTAAGCCAAATTGTTGGCAAATCAATTTCAATTCAATGAAATCAAATGGAATATTAAAAAAAACTTCTTTGCACTAACAAGTTCTAATTCATGACATGTAGGAAGCCAAGAATATAGCATCGATTTCACCCTATAGGGGGGGGGGGTGAATAGGGTGATACTATTAATATAAATCTTTAATGCGGAAGTATATAAAATAATTGCAGCACTGATATAGCAGAATAACGGTAGCACAGATAATAGCAGAATAATAAAAGCAGAAAATAGAACACACAGATTTACCCAGCTTCGGCAAAACTCTGCCTACGTGCTGCCCCCAAGGTTTCTACTAGAAATTAAGCAGTCAGACGCTTACACACGTAAACTCGCGACACCCGCTATCGACTAACCTAACTCTACGCTCAAAACCCTGCCACAACTCAGCCACTGAGTTGCGAATTCTCGAACTACACCACCGTAGTTCGTCCCCTAGTCACACGACTAGAAATTACAAAGGATTAAAAGATAAAATACAAAACTTAAAAACAATTTAAAAGCAAAGAACCCTAATTTTAAAATATTAAGCCCAATGGAAACCGGCCCAAATAAAAATATAGAGATAACAAAATTATCCCCTTTTTCTTTTATCTCTAATCGACCGTATCTTTTTCCTTGAAAAATAAATGGTGCTCGTTCCTTTTTCCTTTGCTTGAAAATTAGGGCTTTTGATTAGAAGCCACCGACTTTAGTTGATTGATCGAATAGGGAATTTTTCATTGCTTGCTCTGTCGATCGACCGTCTCCTTGAGTTTCACACGGCTGCTTCTCGATCGAGCTCGATCTTGACTTCGGTATGTAATTTATGCCTTTTGATTTACTGTTTAGCTTGCTTGAACTCGATGATTTGTGAAAGCCGATGATGAATGGGTTAAATAGGAATCGAATTCCTATAAGTTCGTTCATTTAAATTTGTCATTTAATTTGACTCGGCCGTTCGATGTTGCTTGAATGCTTGAGATGATTACCGACTTCTTCAATTTCGTATAATTTTTGCTTGGTTGTCACGACTTTGATTTCTGACTTGTTCGTTTTCTTGGCTATCACGGTTTCGAATTTCTGGCATTAGAATTTATGTTGACTTCGGCACTTTGATATTTTTGGGATAAGAATTTTATTTCGACTTGTTCATCTTGGCTTCATGAAAACTCTAGCATGTATGGCTTTGCTTTGACTTTGGTTGTCACGGCTCTGACTTGATACACTCACTTGTATATTATGACATTGTTCCAATTTTTTTGTCACCTGCTACAAGTTTTGATCTCTGGTACTTTGTTGCCTGGTCTTTATGTATAAAGCATGTTGAACTGTTGTCATGTATACATATGAACTGATATTTGTCACTGCTGCATTTCTTTGCTGCCTTTGGTCATTGCATTCATGTTTGAATCTTCGGTCTGTCTTGGAGCATTTTGTTTTTTGACTTGTATTCAGTTGGTGTTGATTTAAGCTTTGTTGTTGAACTTGTACTGTGTTTCACTTGAATATTTGAGTCTGGATTTTGTTTGCATTGAGTTGTTGAGCCACTGCATTTGTGGTTACCACTGTCCACTGATGTTGGCCTTCATGTAGCTTGTGGTTCATGTTGCTTTCTGATTCGACCCAGATCATATTTGTTCCTCTGGAGTCGTGGCATTCATACTTTACTGTCATATAAGCTTGATGCCTGGATTTTCTTGTGTACTGTTTACTGTTGTCATGTGATTCATTTACAGTTTGCATTCATGTATGTATATCGGTGCTCTGATATATATGCATTTGAACTTGACTGTCTTTCTTTGTCAAAATAGTTTTTGTCTCATATGTATATAAGTGCATGCTCTGTTTTTGTTTGAAGTTGCACTGGGTTTGTTTGTTCATCATTCTGGTTGACATGTGCACCACTTCTTATGTGCATGTTGCATATTCACTTATACTTGACAATTTTGTAATGCACCTGCGTTGAATCCAGCTTATAGCTCGGGTTTGACCTTGTGCTAGCATCGTGACTTAATTTGTATTTCACTTGAGTTGAACCCGGCTTTTGATTTGGGTTTGACCTTGTGCTCACCTGTCCCTGCAATTTTATCAAGTGTACATTAGTGTGCACGACCTTGTGGCATGTACAGTAATACACTGTGCATGACACAAGCTGTTCGTGTTTGATGAATTTAAAAGTAAATGATGACGAACAACCCATATAAATGAGGCAAATAAAATTTTCAAATTCACATTTTATTTTATACTGCAAAAATAATTCCTTTTCAATTTTACCGCGTCAGTGTGTATTTTTGCAGATAGCTCAGATGCTGGATTCAATCTGGACTGGAGTTGAAGATAAATACGAGTGAATGAGTGAAATGCAGTGAGGTGCAAATGTAAATTGAAAATTGTAATGTAAGCATATTTGTATTGTAATTGAAATTGTATATATATAGTAAGAGCTTGATTTGTACTATTCAAAATTGTAATAAATATTTGTTTAAATAAAATATCTATTTGAATTTAAATTGTGTTATTTATTTTATTCAGCAAATATTTATCTAATTATGTGAGAAATAAAATAGTACATTAACAAATACATTTAAATGAATATATATATATATATGTTTATTATCATCAAACAAAAATCATATACTCGCATATTCAACAATCTCCCCCTTTTGATGATAACAAACATATATTTAAGATTTTGAATTTATTAATTGTATTTGATCATTCAATTTGCTTCCCCTATTTGAATGCTCCCTCTCTACACAAAGCTCCCCCTTCATATATGCATGAAAATAAATAAAAATATGCAAATGGATCTTGATGCAAATAAATAAATAAATAAATTATTTGACCTTTATTTATCAAAATCTTAACATTTCTCTCCCCCTTTTGTTATTAGCAAAAGAGTAATAGTGTTAGAAAAAATAAAGATAAAGTGATAGACATTAATACAACATTAATACTCAATCGGGTATAAATATTAAATTTCAATAAAAAATCAAACAAAAATCATAAACACTCTGTTTGACGCATATTCCACTTTAGAATGATATGGATGATGTCATCATATAAAACCATATAGTTGTGTCTATTTGTGGTATATTTATATCAGGTTTTGAATATCTACTAACCATGCATAACCGTTAGGACTTTTAAATGAGATTAGTAGTATTCCAAATTTTTATTAAAAAATAAATTCAAGTATCTTCTAACCATGCATAACTGTGAGGACTTTTAAATGGGATTAGAATCAACTTGTCTATTTAATCAATCAATTTTGATATGCGTTCCATACATGCATAACCGTGAGAACTTTTAAATGAGCATGGAAGTTAATCAAAAATTCCAAGTAATTCACCCATGCATAACCGAGAGGACTTTTAAATGAGAGTGAATACTTTGGATGTTTTTATTTCTTAAAAATATAATCAATTGAAAAACGAATGATTTACCGTTTAAAATACCACATATTGACATACTATATTGGATTTTGATGAGTGATGGTCGATAGAAATATGATAGAAATAGAAATGATCGTGGAATTTTTACCAACAAAAAGTTTTTATAACTCCTGTTTAAATTTCTAAAGAAATTTACTAATTATACTGTCTCAAGTTATAATATATGATTAATATCAACACTCATCACTTTTTCAATCACTATTTATCTTTTTAGATAATCAGTAGGGAGTCAGATTAGTTAATGTAGTCATCTAAAATCAAATCCAAAAATAATTATAGAATCAAATTTTCCAAAACGACTAATATGAAACAAGGTTAACAAAAATGATTTTCTAGAAAGGGTTTTATAAGAAAAATGTTTGCTATTTAAAAAAATTTTGAAATGAAAAATATGCATATATTTTCTTTGAAAAAATGATGCAATTACTGAATGTCTCAACACAAATCACGTCCACTAGAAATTTTTCTATCAACTATATTACCAGTGTAATCTGCATCTGAATTTCTCTTAGACTCAAAATTATCATTAGATTGATGTCATAGACCAGACCGGGAAGTTGCAACAAATTTCCTTAAAATCATTTTTAACAGTTTTTAAATAAAATTCTCTTGAATTTGAATTGAAGCTGTGCAAATAACCAAACAGTGAACATAGTTTCACTTAAGATAAACAGATATATCCACTTGTAACATGAGTAATCAGAAACCAATAAAACACCATCATTTGACCAAACAAATTTATATGAATTAGTTCAAAGATGAAAGGATGATTGGTCAACATTTTGAATAAGTCAGAATCATAATCAATATTTATTTCTTTATCACATAACTAGCTGATATAATTCGGATTATGGTGCAGATTATCACATTTAATAAATCGTTCAAGATAAATATACTGTTACCTATTTTACCTTTGCCGATAATTTTTCGTTGTTGTCCATTGTGATTTTGTCACCTTTGTACTAGGCAAAGTAACTTTGATTTGTCACCCGTTGTGTGTTTGGAACAGCCGGAATCCTGATAACACTGTTGTTGTTCCTTAGCCTGCCACCACACCTACACGATGAAAGATTTTTATGACCTATTTGTGTTTATAGGTCTATGGTTGTTAGTGGCAAATGATTTTGAAACATATGTTTGTGGAGACCCAAAACTATTTATATATGTCCCTTTCGGCACCTAGATTTGTTTGACTTTGAGGGATTTTATATTTGTGCCTTTTGGAACCCAAATTGGAATAGTTTTCACGTGTTTGGGTCTATACCAACAATTATTTTGATTGTGTCCAAATTTTCTACAAATTGTGCACTCGGATTTGACTTAATTAATTTTGCTTTTAACAGATTCAGATTGATTATACCCAAGTCCTTGTCTATCTATATTGACTATTTGTTTTCCTATTAGCATATTTACTGATCTTTCACTTTTTGAAAATTTTCCTAAAGTCGTAGACAGTTGTTGGACTTGTGTTTTGAGCAATTCATTTTCCTTCAATAGTTGAGTGCACTTTTTAATAGAATTTTTTCTCCTTGTGTTTTCACTTTCTTTCAACATCAGAATTTCATTTTCAAGTGATTTTATTTAATTTCCGATTTTCTAATCTCTTCTTCGAATGTTGGACACTTATCACACTTAGGGCTTTTGCTTTGATAGTTTATAACTAATTGATCAAGCTGTTTATTTAAATCTATCAAAGTATCTCTTTATGATTCAATTTTACTATATTTCTCCCTATGTCATTTGAAACAGCCATTTACTTCGTGAAAATATATAAGCAACTCTGAATGAGTAAGTTTTGATAACTCGCTTGGCTCGTCGTCATCATCACTGTCAGTAATATCACCTCGAAGGCACAGATCTGCTTTTTCGCTCTCACTGCCGGTCCTTTTATCATCCTCATCCATTTCATCCCAAATGGCTGCAAAACTTCTCCTTTTCTGTTCCTTTCCATGGCAGAATCGATTCTATGGACAATTGGGCTTGATGTGGCCAAGTTTATTGCACTTGTGATAGATGGTCTCCCGTTCTTCTGGGTTGTCTAGTGCTTTGACTATTCTTCTTTTCAATTTTTGATTTAGAGCTGGATTTCTGTATTTGCGGTTCCACTTTTTGAATCTCTTCATGAGTAACGCCAGCTCAGCTGCTCCATCATCATCATCATCACTACTGCCTTTTACCAATCCTGTTAAACACATCTCTTTAACTGAGTCAATTTTTGAGGATTTCTCATCGTTGTTGACTTTTGCACCATATATTGCACCAAAAGTATTCCAGATTTCTGTGCACTTTCACAATGAGAAATAAAGTTAAAATTATCTTGATTAATATGAGAATATAGTATATGCATAGCAATAACATTAATCGAAATAATTTTCTCGTCTATTATATCAAACCCATTTTCAATAATATCCCAACATTTTACATTAACAGATTTTAAATAAAATTCCACTTTTAATTTCCAATTCAAAAAATCTGTTCCATCAAAAACAGGAGGAATAATATTGGACCGACCCTCAGCAAAAGCATTAAAAGAAGCCATTTTAAAAATTCAAATAAAAATTGGTTTTTGAAAAATCAAATCTTTAAAACAAAAATGGCCTTTGTTCCTAGCTCTGATACCACTTATAGGATCGATTTCGCCCTAAAGGGGGGTGAATAGGGTGATACTATTAATTATAAAAATTTAATGCAGAAGTATATAAAATAATTGCAGCACTGATATAGCAGAATAACAACAGCACAGATAATAGCAGAATAATAAAAGCAGAAAATAGAACACACAGATTTACCCAGCTTCGGCAAAACTCTGCCTACGTGCTGCCCCCAAGCTTTCTACTAGAAATTAAGTAGTTAGACGCTTACATGTCCCTGCAATTTTATCAAAGGTACATTGGTGTGCACGGCCTTGTGGCATGTACAGTAATACACTGTGCATGTCACAAGCCGTTCGTGTTTGATGAATTCAAAATTAAATGATGAAACTAAGGCAAATAAAATTTTCAAAATCATATTTTATTTTATACTGCAAAAATATTTCCTTTTCAATTTTACTACGTCAGTGTGTATTTTTACAGATAGCCTAGATGCTGAATTCAATCTGGACTGAATTCGAAGATAAATACGAGTGAATGAGTGAAATGCAGTGAGGTGCAAATATAAATTGAAAATTATAATGTAATCAAATTTGTATTGTAATTGAAATTGTATATATATAGTGAGAGCTTGAATTTGTACTATTCAAAATTGTAATAAATATTTGTTTAAATAAAATATCCGTTTGAATTTAAATTCTGTGTTATTTATTTTATTCAGCAAATATTTATCTAATTATGTGAGAAATAAAATAGTACATTAACAAATATATTTAAATGAATATATATATATATATATATGTTTATTATCATCAAACAAAAATCATATACTCGTAGAGCAATTACTCAATCATGCACCTTTTATCACGTTCCGTATAAGACTACAAGCAAAATCATCATAGTAGAAAAGACACGTCATTGCATCATTTAAGCCAGAGAAAGTGGTAAACTTGAGCAACTTCCTTTTCTTCCAATGCCTTTTGTCTATTTACTCATACTGTGTATGCTATAATCAATGAGTGTCATCAAGCACGTATGTTTATATTGACTCCAAAATCAACATTTTAGAAACTAAGAACCTGTTTGGTTTATTTTATATTTTGTGTTTTGGGTTTTCAACATTAATTATAAAATACGAGAAGAGTGAAGAAATGACGGGTGGAAGAACGATGGAGGGAAGACGGAAGGAACGGAGAGGCGATAGAAGGATAAATTGTTTATCGTGCTTTACTTATTTTTCAAAACATGAAAAATAACTTTTTTGTAATATTTTGTATGTTAAATTCATTTTCTAAATTGATGATTTTTCTCAATGTACATGCGTCATACGCATTTTTGTATGAACGAAAAACGCAAAATTAAAAAGGTAAACCAACTGTATCCTAAATATTTTAGCAGATATGTTCATACTACATTACATTACATATATACAATCACTGTGATTTTGTTAACTATAACAAATAATTCCACATGTACTAAAAGTCTACAGGTGCATATATTCCTTTATAAAATCTATATGTGCTTATAAAGCGTATGTTCATACTACTCTATAGACTAAACCAATCTATATGCAATAATTCCACATGTACTGATGCATGTTCATATATATTACTCATATATATCATGGTGATTTTGTTAATTATAACAGATAATACTACACGTACTATTTCATGTTCTATTACAGCTGACTCGTACGTCCAGTATGATGATAATAGTTATACAGTAATATATTTTTTGTTTAGATCCCTTTTTTCGCTTGCATTGGGTTTTGCTTTATTTTCCAAGAACTAGTCCCGATATTCTTAGTTAATTGTTGGTGGACAATTTTTTAACCTATCTTCACCATTATTAAATTTGTCATAATAATTTGTTCTCAATTCGCTTTTGTATTTCCTAAATGACTTGGACATTTAAAAAATAAAAGTCTATTGCATGTGACTCCAAAAAATGTCTATAAAAATTAAGAATTTTTTACTTAAAAGAGAAGCAAAGTGGAAAAATATATATCATGGAGAAAACTGAAAATGGTATAAATCGATTTTGACTTATAAGCAATTCAGTCCAAACATCATCCTTATATTTTAGGGGTAATTTATCCAAACTCTCATATAGGAACAACGCATGAATTCGTACTAATTTACCAAGTCAACTGCCTATTTTTATAGCATTTTTTGAAAGATAACTTTTATTTACATCTACAGTTTCTTTCCGTTGATCCATAATATAATTTCATTAAGTTAACCCACAAATTATTTGTAAGTTAATCCGCATGTGGATTAACTTCCAGAATATGATATTCTAATTTTTATTCGTTTCTTTGCTCTTTTACTTTGCTGTGTATAATTCTATTCTCGTACTTATGAAATACAAAATCTGTACATTAGATCACATCTTCTTCTTCTTCTTTTTTGAAAGTCTTATAATATATGAATGTCCTTCGAACTTCATATTTTTTTCCATTGATTGATTATGAAGTCTACAAATAACCTCCACTCTCCACTGATCCAACATTAGTAGTTTAACTTCTTTCAGAAAGAAAGGACATCATTATTTTTTAGTTTCCATCTTTATAAACTTTATCTAATTGTTGATCGTTTTATTTTCGTTCTTCTCAACATATATACCACTTCTTTCGCACCAATATGTTATTCGACATCTACGACCATTTTTCGGTTTTTCAGTTTGCTTGATGGTAACAACCACCTCATAAGACTTCCCTACAGTTTTGCACCATTCTATAAGTTCATCACGAGAATGAAATTCCTAAATCATATATAAAAAATTGAGTTCTCTTTAATCTCATAAGTAACATTATCGCTTACATGAAAAAATTAAAAACCTTATACCTTATTATTTCTAAATGCAAATGTGCAGTTTCATTCTAGTACCCGATCTTCTAAACATGGTATATCACTAATTTGAATGATAAAATAAAATTGCAACGAAGAGATAAAATTGTATAAATAAGTAAAATAAATGTATAAATTACTATGGTTACCATATTAGAATTCAATCTTTTAGGATTGTCCAAACTTTGCCTAAAATCACCTTTAATGTTTTTGTTTTCCTCTTTTAAAGCTTTAACCAGTCACTCGTCATCTTCTTCATCATTCATTATACTCGAATAAAATCTTAAACTTCCTTCATTTTGACTCATAGTACGATTAATAATTCCCTTGAGACCACTTGGATTTTTCTTCTCAAACATTTTTTCCTTATACATAAAATGTATAATGAGTTGGACAATATTTTTTATGTCTATTATTACTATTGATTATTAATTTAAATCAAAGATTGGAGACATCTGATGACACATAAGTATCTCACATGATTCAATAGAGTGGTTGAAGTATCAAATTATCTGGAGCAGCAGATTTGATTTACCTTTACCGTTGTAGTAGAAAAAAAATCTGACATATACTATAGAAGATGAGAAGTAAGAAGTATACATGGTGGATAAACTAATCATTGTTTTAAGTTATGTAAATGGTGAAAGATCCTATTTTTTGGATGGATTAGAATAGAAGACTAAAAAAGTGGATTCATGTAAAACTTACTTTTTTAAAATGAGTGCACTATATGTGTTCACCTTAACTTTTTTGGATTTGCAGAGGATGATTGGCTAATTCAGTGGATTGACGCTTCTGCGGCCCTGACATGGTTCCCTACAATACTGGAAACTATAATGGATTTATAACGAAAACACTAAATATAGACAATGATAATAAAGGGCATAATTATTATCGAATCTACGTATTTATAGCCCAAAATTCAATACAGAATCCAAATTGTTAGGAATAAATGGCAAAGGAGGGCTTGAATTGTGCATTCTAATTTAAGTATATAAGTAGATTGGACATTTTTTGATGAAAACAACCGCATGTGTGGGCTTATTATATCTCCATTACTTAGGAGATGCAATTCTAGTTGTTTACTTTGTGATTTTGTAATATTTTGCAGTCTAGTAGATTTCCCTGATAAGGCACGTATTGCTAAACAACGAATTAGTCGAGCTTTAGATCAGTCTTAGTATAGTCCTAGAAATAGATGATCTGAAATAGATAAACGGTGACTTACATATAGAGCATTATTAACTCCTGCAGTATATGTACTGCAGTATATGTAAGCTCATTGTAATTGTCAAATACGTTGTATTAGCAAATTTTTAACCTATTAGTTTTGTATATCTGGCCACCTTGAACTTTGAACATGTATATGCTAAGTGATAGTGGCTGCGGATAGTAAAAAAAATGTACAGTGGAATAGAACCATCAGATATAAAATCTGATACTCCCAACATAAACAATTATTTTAGCTGAAAAACGCTGAAGCTGTTAAAAGCTCAATACAGGTTATGTCTTTTGTTATTTAAGTGATAAAGACTCTCTTTTCTTTGAACACGTTTCTCAAATCACAATCAAATATGCTTCATAAATACTACTTTGAACTGTCTTATGCACTACTTTGAACTGCAGTATCAAATTGATGAATGGTGACTTGACATAACAATCATATGACTTATACTACTTTGAACTAAACATGTAAGATCTCTTTATTTTGCAGCTTCTGTGGTTAACCATATTACATGGGAGGAGAATTCTTTAGAGCCATGTTTGCAAGTTGATGTTACTATAAGCATTACATTGGAGGTTTCAGTATCAGTAGTGGAGAAGCCAGGCAATATGTAAGCTCATTCTATGTTACTTTTTGGGTGTAGCGTGTACTGATTGATTATGTTTATTCAGACTATATATGTATTATATTTGTAAGGGTTGGACTATTTTGTTAGATGTTTTATAACTGCGCTAAGACTTTCACTTTGTGATATTTAAGTTAAATCTATAAATGTTTACTTTGTACAATGATTTTTACTTCGTGATATTATGTCAAATCTGTAAATGTTTGTATTGATTTTTTTTATTTTGTATTATAAGAAATAAAAGTGAAAGAAAGCAATCATGCCTACCATGAATATTATCAATAACCCTATTTTTGTTGAAAACCAAGGTCAAATATGGGATCTTCTTCTCCTATCCAGCCCATCCTCCTCTCTTGTCAAATCACAATCTCCATTCACAACAAAATCCACATAATAAATTCCCGATTGTCGACGAAGATGAATTTCAATTAGTTTCTAATCGGAGAAACAATGTCCGTCCAAATCACCAGAAGTTCACCCATGAGGGGCAATCAAATGCTAATGGTATGGATTTCTAAATCGCAAATCAAATCCTGACCCAAGAACCACATCAAGAAACGGTTAAGCAAGTATGAGTGCACATTATTAGAACAAGGAAAATCAAGGAAAACCCTCTACATTGGCAGACATGATCAAGAAAGGGGAACTAAATTCAGATTTCGACCTTCAGTTTGTTGCTCTTATCTCCATCAATCAGAAGAAGATAATTGTTGTGAAGGAAGAGATCAGTAAGATGACAAAGTGTAAGTGAAGTTTTTCAATTGTTGCTAATGTTGTTGGCAGCAGGCCCCCGTATCATCATTTCAAGGCTATCATTACAAGAACATGGAATCCAATCTAAATTCGAGATCTTTACTCGTAATAATGGATTTTTTATCATTAGATTCTCATGAATCAGATTGTGAAAAAACAGTAAGTGGCGGTCCATGCTTCATAAATGGAAAACTTATCATTTTGAAAAAATGGAACAAGAAATTAAATCTTGATAGGGATCTTCTTTCAAGTATGCCGGTATGGATTCACTTAACCAAATTAATTTAGGATTATGGGATAAGGACGCTTTTAGCACCATAGCTAGTGTTGTGAGAAACCCGATAAAATTGGATGAGCCAACTACTAAAGAGATAAGATTAGGTTACGCAAGAATCCTAGTTGAAATTACAGCAGATGCAGTACTTCCTGATGAAGCCTTCGTATCGATGCATGATGGTGAAAGTATAGTGCAAAGAATAGAGTACGAATGGATTCTTCCAAGGTGTAAATCATGTATATGTTTTGGACATCAGATTGAAAACTATGTTGTTAAAAAGTTTGGAAAGAAAAAAGAAAAGATGAGGTAAATGCAAACGTCTCATTTGAAAATGATAATCTAAGTAAGGAGAATACAAATTCAATGCAAGACTCATCAAAAGGAAACAACAAACAGTGTACAAACAAAAATTGAACAGGCAAATATTTAGGAGGATATTGCAAGCTTGGAGAAGAGCCTGCAAGAACCCAACTTGAAGGATAAGAACATTGATGGGGCAGTTGTCAATACCAGCCCCACGGTGGTCTCAGAAATTATTAACAGCAAAAGAAAAAAAGAGTATATAATCAGGTCATTGGGACACCCCCTAAGGATGTCTCAAGTTTAAATACAGACATGGAAATGTAGACGAATGTTCTATCATTCATGCTCAATGAAATAATATGGATCTTCCAGTTGAGATGCCTGAATGCACAGATCTTTCTTAGCTAGCAAGTCACTTAGCCCCTCAATCCAAAAAATCAGTTTCGCAACAATCTATTCGGAATGGAATAAGTTTAGTAGCATCTAGCTCTACCTACAAGCAAGAAGAAGAAAAGGAGGAGTAGACTGGAAAACATTCATGACATAATGAGTTCAGAAAATATAATAGATGCATAGGAAACTGAGTTCAAGGGAAAATATATCACTAAAATAAAATATGGGATAATTTGAAAATTCGAAACAGGAAATCCTATAAGAAAAGAGGCAAAAATTTGATTGGGGGGGAGGAGGTGAACAGTTGCAGTGATTCACTGTAAGTGTTATATGTATCCTGTATATTAACTTTGGTTTATATATATTATGACGATTATTGCTAGGAATGTAAGAGAGCTTAATTCCCTTGAAATTTTTTTTGGATTCATCTAACCTGTTGTACACTTGTAAACCCACCCTTGGTTAATAGTGTGGGACTTTAACATTGTTATGCATGCTTTCGAAAAAGAGGGGTAATGTAATTCCATTTAAAAAATAGTATATGATAAGCAATTTCATGCTTAAAAATGGTTTAATAGAACCAAATATTTCTGAAAATAAATATACATGGAAATCAGGGTAGTTTATACATTGTAAATTAGATAGAGTTTTAATAAATCAAAATTTTTTAAGCACCTTTGCAGATTTTAAGTGTCTTATGCTACCCCAATCTTCTAGTGATTATACACATATCTATATTTTATTTTCGAATAATAATTTGGCAAAGAAAAATACCCCTTTTAGATTTGTCAATGGATGGGTATATGAAGAAGATTATAGAAATATAATCAAAAATAGTTTAACTGTAAATATACAGGGCACTACCCAGTATAAATTCAATAAATTGCTCCAAATAACCAAGGGATTTGAAAACGTGGAATAAAAACAAGAACAAAAATGAATTAAAAAATATCAGAGAGGAGTGTGAAATGTTGCAAAATGAACTTGATAATGATTGCTCAGACTTGGACAAAGTCAACAAATTTTTTCTAGCCAAAAGCAACCTTATTAAGTCATTACGTGTGCAAGCTATCAATATGAAGCATAAGGCAAAGATTGATTGGCTTACTAATTGGATGAAGCAAACAATTTTTTTTTATGTGAAAATGTCTAGTAGGAAACATAAAAATAATATTGGAAAACTACTAGATATAAAAGGCAAGATCATAAATGAAATGTTTGTCATTGAAAGGGATGCCATAAAATATTTTGAAAACTTATATAAATCAGATACATATACTAACAACTTCCCAAAAGTAGAAATAAAGTACTTGCTAAATGATAATAGTCAAGATATTTTGTTTGCTCCACTAAATTTGACAGAGGTTAAAAATATTATTTCAAACATAAACATTGATAAGAGTCCTAGCACTGATGATTTTGGGGCTAAATTATATAAAAATCATTGGGAGGAAATCAATACTAGTATTTTTCAAGCAATCACTGAGTTTTTTAAGTCTGGAAAAATACTAAAATCTCTTAATTATACTTTTTTAACTCTAGTGCCAAAAGTTAAAATCCCCAATGGTCTAGAGGAATACAGACCTATAGCTTGTTGTAATTATATATATATAAAATAATATCAAGTATCTTATGTAACAAAATGGAAATATTTTTAAAATACTTAATTTCTGAAAACCAAAGTGCTTTTATACCTAGAAGACATATTTCAAAAAATACGTTGTCAGCACATGAGTTGATTCTAAACTTTAATATTAAAAACAGAAATCTTGTGCATAAAGATAGATTTACACAGCCTCTGATAAAATAAATAGGCAATTTATAATACATATGATGCTACAGATGGGTTTCAATGAAATTTTTTATGATTTGGTTAATGAATGCATAAGTAATGTAACATACTCAATGATTTTTAATGGATCCACCAAGGGTCTATACATAGTAATAGGGGAATTAGACAGAGAGACCCACTTTCTCTATATCTATATACCATAGTTATGGAGTTTTTTCAATATTAATGGAATTTGAGCAAATAAATGGTAATATTAAACCAATAAATAGAACTAAACCTTCCATTTCGCATTTATTATATGCTAAGACTTGTCGTTATTTTTAAATGCAGATTTACAAAGTGTCAGAACTATTGTAACGAACCAGATTTTTGGTCCTTGAAAACCGACACTAATACGTCCACTGTATCACATGCCGAACATTCAAGTGTCGAAATACCGATTTGTTAGGGTGAAAGAAGAAGGTAGAAGATAGAAGAAAACTAAACAACACAGCATCTTACAACACAACAACAATGATCTTTACAAAAATAAAACATCTTTATTCATATATACAACATTAGAGTACACTGGACTTATCCTAAATTTGGACAGCTATAGAAACTTGTCCTTTCATTGACAAACATATAGACTCTATAATACAGCGGAAGAAAAATATACGTGAATACGTCCTGACCATCCAGCTCCTCTCCAACTCCAAAGTATCCAGCTAAACCTGGGAAAACATGCTCGGTCTGACCCGAAAATTACATGGAATAACGCATGAGTCAGTCTGGTAAACCAGCGTGAGTAAAACTCGATAATAAGTAACAACCAAACTGATTTCTACATTTGAAAACTTTTCAAACAAAGGGTGTCTCGTAAGACTACACCGCACATAAAAACGAATGAGTTTTTTACCTTACGATAACCAAAACATTTTATATCAAAGTCTAGTGATATTATCATAGTGTCTAGGTTTAAAGTAAATAGATAAAATAGCTGAAATGCTTGCATCTCACATTCCAACATACTAGGATCTACAATCAAAAACGTAAGGCGCATATTGAAGAATGCATTCCAACTAATGACTGGGCTACTGGGGTACCGCCCGCCACAGTACACCTCTAGAAAAATGTACCGAGGTCGTACCTAACGACCTCTGCCAACACATAACCGGCCTTCCCCTTGCTGGATAGTACCGAATATATCATCACCCCGGTTGCTTTGCAACCTTTAACTAAGCGCTCCCATGTACACAAATTCATTGATGATTATGTATGTATCTAGAAGGATGATGATATACCCTAATGGGTGCGACCCACATAGCCCTGCTGCATATCCCCTATTTTAGTCATTCCCGGTTGATGAGGCTTAAGGCTACGTTTTACCTTTTTGAATAGCAATCCATCTTGGAATGCTAACACTGTCCTCCAGTCGTCAATGCAATGCCAGTATTCATCCATACAAGTTCGTTCTGGGTCTGAACGAAACCGAAGGCACAAACTCTACTACATCCATTTTGGAATCACCCTCAGGATTAGTAGCAGTAGTCCTTGCACTTCAAAGAGCACCATCTTCAATCATCTTCAAGATGTCTTCCACTTGAACGTACATGCTGGTTCAGAGTGGTTTTCGGATATATAAATCCGATCCTGGTCTCTCCGTACCAACAACCGATAATTTCCGGTTGACTCATTCCCGGTGTTTTGGAAGTAAGTATTCGAGTCCTTATATGGGATCTCGAATTTACATTCATACTTCTTAAGTCAAATTAGGTTAAATTTGATAGTCGGTTATTTAACTATCAAATAACAACAATAAAATCTAGAGATTTAATTACCCAAAGCAATCACTAAGCCTCAAAACCATTTTCATTTATAAATCTCCTTTTCCAAACATTTATCAACATTCATATACTTATCTCCTTTACATAAGTATATTCACAAAATATTTATAAGATTTCCCATTTCCAAATCTCTTAAATGGATTTAACTACATTATTTAAATTGGAGAGAACGATAACTCTAAGCATTATTCTTTCGGTGTTAAGTGTGGAACGGATGTTCCATACCACCATTTTTTTTAAAAGATCAACCTTGAATTCCTATTGTAATTATCTTTAATAAATCCTTTTATAAATTCCCCTTACCCATGAAATCCTTTTTGCTTTAACCCAAACCCATTTACAAAACATTTATCAACCTTCATACTCATTTATGAGACACTTTATAATTTTTCAAACCTGGTTATATAACTTCTTTATAAACTTTCAAACCTTGTATAAAACTTCCCTTCATAGACATCCAAATTCATTTATAAAATCTTTCTATAAACATTCAAAACCATTTCTAAAACTTCTTTTATGCATACCCCAAAATCATTCATAAAATTCTTTATATAATATTCAAAATAATTGTCAAATCATTCTTCAAATATCTTGTTCAAAATAGAATAACTTTGAAGACCATTTTAAAAGAAAATGAAATATTAACTTTCCAAAACCAAACGGAGGCTTAATGACTACAATGGATCATTAATTTTGGGTTTAACTTATCCAAGTTATACCATGGATACTGCCAAACATCAGATATATAAGGGATTCACACATAACACACAATCAACCATAGGTAGATGCCTAAGCTATAAATATAGGTAAATCCATTATCGGGCGTAAATGTTTTACATATAGAAGTATATTCCATATGCTTAAGTTATCATGACCAGCTTATTGAAATTAACTTCCCTGTGTCTATCACGTTACCGATATTCGGCATTCGTACTAAACACAAGTCACTCACTTCCCATAAAACGCGTCAATGTTTATAATCACTGCTTTAATTCATTTGGCTACATAATGGTCCAGACGAGAGATCTTTTGATTTAAAATCAACTAATCTTAAAAAGAAAACTAATTTAAAATATAACCGATTAAGTTTAAAATAGCTTTGAAAAGATTAAAGTATATTCAATTAGCTTAAATCCTAATTATATCTTAATTAAATCAAGATTAATTCATTATTAAACTTTAATTAACTTAATGAACTTGGTTAAGTCCTAATTAACATCCTATTGCATCTTAGTTAAGGTTTAAACAATTCATTATTAGTTAAATCCTAATAATTAAAAATTAATTAAATAATCACTTAATTAAATAATAATTAATCAACTAATTAACTTAATTGAATAATATTTAACCATTTAATTACTTCTTATCTTCATTAATCATTAAATAAAACCTTATTAATCAATAATTAGTCATTAACCTTCCTTTAGTGTTACTTAATCTTTAATCACTTACTTAATTACTAATTAATTGCTAATTACCTTTAATTATTTTATCAAATAAATAAATTATTAAATAATCTAAAATTAATCTATTTTTATATTACTAATCAAGTTCGAAAAACTTTTGCAAAACATTCTAAAAGAAAACATTTTAAAACGAAAATCGACAATTTTGTCGAACTTCGTCCATAACGACTATCACTATGAGCGCAGTTCGCTTAAACATACTTTAAGGGAAAAAAATTGCTTATTCTTTCCTATTTCATGTTTAGAAACATAATTTTTAAAGTTTTTGAGACTTAGAAACAGAGATAGAAACTTTGAAACAATTTCTAAACTTTAAACAAGAAAACATAGTTTTTGATTTCGAATCGGATCTCACATCTGTCGCAACACACAAAGTTGTTAACTTTGTTTCAACCCAAAATACTTTGGTTCTTAGATCACAACCATTCATCCACATTACCGTACTTTTAACATCATAATGAAACACATGTATAAACATAAGGTTATATGCTTACTAACTTGACAACATCACACTCAAATCTCAAATTCAATACTAAACATAACATCCATCAAGTCACCATCAACCAACATAAAACTATTCAATTTTCTCATCATAGTATCACCACAATAACACATCATAATAAAGTCAAAAACTTTTCCAAAACAAAGTAGTTTTACTCACCGAAAACTTTGAAACCTGAAATGCCTTAGATGCATCAAAAATCACGCTAAAAATATGTCATCTTCCACTTGATTTTTGGACATATCACTCTCGGGTTTTTGAAAAGTGATCAAAAAAGTTTTAGAAAATTATATTCTCTACAATTTAATAAATAATCACTCAAATCAGATTATGTTTGAGGTAGATATGGTCAAAAGAAGGAGGGCTATTTTCGGACCTGAATTTCTGAGTTTAAAAGTACACTGTAAAGAAATGAGAATTTGACAAACCTAAGCTTGAAATTAATAAAAGTGATAAAAATAAAAATTGTGGCTACTGAAATTTTATATAATTTGAAAAAAGAAAATCTTGATTTGGTGTAAAATAAAGGAAGTTATGGCCGAATAAAGTGGAGGAAAAATGGAGAAGAAAGAGTTTAAAAACAAGTTTGCATCTTTAAAATAATTTATATCTTTTGATTTAAGAAAAAAAACTTAAACTAACATAAGAAACCATGGAACATGAAGAAAGATTTAGAGAAATGGAAATGGAGAAGTAAATGAAAAAATGGTGAAATGGATGTGTATTTATAGGCACAAGAAAGTAGGAAAATTACCAAACTAACCTTAGATTAAAATATCCTAACATGTCATTATTTTGACAAGTCGCTTCATCATCTTCCTCCTCCTCATATGTCACATCCCCCCTCTCTAGTCACATCCTCTAGGTCATGATGGATAATGATGATATTGCTAAGATATGACAAGTGATAATGATATATACTTATATATATAAGTTATTATTTTTAAAACCATGACTTGTCACATCACTTGCTAAATATAATTAACATAAGATAATCTACAATTAAGTATACTATTATATTGCTAATTATCTCTTATATGTGTACATATGGTGCACAAAAGCGAACAATGTTCCCGACAACTTTTCGATGTCGAAAAGTAGAAATTCCGGAAAACGTTCTTTGGTCACATTTTCTATTTTTATACGAACTATCTATTTTGGTAAACAAATTTTAAAAACGAATTTTATTATCATTATTAAATGATTAAAATAGGTTTATTCATAAGCAAAAACCCATTTATTTAATATTTGAACTTAACTTGAATTCCTGAAGGAATATATAAAACCGATGATATCAACGGTCGATGTCATAAATACATTTTATTCTCCAAAAATAAAATAATTATTTTATTTTATAATCTTGTTTGAATACATATATTTGTGAATTATTCCAGAGCCGTGCATGATCCTTATTGTTTAAAAGAAATTTTATTGATAAAACGATTTCCGGCCTTTTTATCAATATTTTACCTAGGACGATATTACAAATTATCAATACTTTACCCCGGTAATTTGTTCGCAATATTTTTCCCAAATAAAATAGCTATTATTATTTACCACTTAAAACATGATTATTTCTTACTTTTAAACCCATACCTAAATATTTTTAAAATAAATATAATTTATCCAAGTGATAAATTTGCGGGTCGTTACAACTGTTATCAAATTTTTGAAAAACTGGGGAAATACGTTGGTTTGAAAGTTAATGAATGCAAAATTAAGTATATTTCAGCAAAGGATGTACCAGAAAAGAGGAGATCTTATACATTTTAAAATTCAAGGGAGGAATTCTACCTATCAAATATATGGGACTGCCTCTAAGTATAAATCCGATAAATGACAGAGATTGCATAAGGTTATATGACTTAATTCAAACATACTAAAAGGTTAGGCTAGCTAGTTGTTGTCATTAGCTGGAAGAGTGGAGCTAACACATACATTCATCATGGAAATTATCATGTATTGGATTCAATCTCACAAAATTCCAGTAAAAGCAATACAAAAAATTGAGGAAATGTATGCAAATTTTATTTGGAGGGAAAACAACACAAAATTACATGGGAAAAGGTCTGCAAATCTAAAAAATCAGGGGGTTTGGGTCTAAGGAACATACATGATTTAAGAGAAACATGCAAACTCAAACTATTTTGGAAATTCTTGGAAGAAAAATCTTTATGGGCAAAGTGGATGAAAGCAAAGTATCTCAAGAATAATTTTTTTTGGACTGCCAGTATTGAAAATCACCATTCAATCACATGGAAAAACATTCTTACTTATAGAGAAAATAACATCAAAATGTTGGAAAGAAAAACTAAAGATGGTAAACAAACCAGCCTATGGTTTGACCCATGGCTATTTGGAAAATCACTGGTGAATCTACTTGGATGGAATAATATATATAGTTTTGGTGGGGTAAATGATAAAGTGCATAGCATCATTCAAAATCACAGTGGAATACATATAATCATCCAGTCACTTCTATATTCAAAGTAGCTAAAGAAAAATCATGATAGATCCAATTTTGCAAAAGGACACATGGAGTTGGAAACTCTCATCCAAAGGCAGATTTTCTTTCAAAAAATCTTGGGAGTTTATAAGGGAAAATGAAACAGAGGTTGACTGCTACAAGGTTATTTGGAATAGGGTAAATTCCCCAAAAATGTCTCATTGTTCATATTTTGCTTTTTTAAATAGGCTTCCAACCTGGGATAGATTTTTGAAGTCGAAAAAATAGGGAAATCAAATGTTTATTTTGCAAAAATGAAGATGAAAACATGGAACACTTGTTTTTTGACAGTGAATATTCAAGACATATCTGGTTTGTTGCCAAAACGAAGTTAAAGTTTAATTTACCATAAGCAGTGTAAAACATTAGAGAAGGCATATAATACATATAACAGAACTTCAAAGAAAAATCAGAAGAGTTCAAAAATGCCTCGATATTATTAACAACGACAATATACCACATATGGAGAGAAAGAAATACGAGATCGCACAAACATAAGGAAACATAAAGTATGCAACTCTAGAAAATCATCAATTCAGAAAGCTAAATTCTTTTCAGAAAAGCAGAAAAACAAGTAGAATTAGCAAAAGCATATAATCAGGAAAGGCAAGGAAATGATAATTATGAAGAAAGGTTTGAAGCATTCTTACATTATAGGAAATATATCGCTGATGTTCCCTGTGCCAGATTCTCACATCATCTACCAGACCCAACCCGTAAGCTATTAGCAGGCGGCCGATCACTTCCCTAAAATAGAAGCTACTCCTACAAAAACATAGAAAGACAATTAGTGGCAGAAGAACAATTAGTAGTAAACTATGGAAAAAAAAGATATCTTATAAGGACAATAGAAACAATGCACCTGGTTTGGAGGAGGACTACTGCCTTGATTTCACTCATTAAAGACTAGATCAAATAAGGCAAGAAACTAAAGTTAACAAGCATGTTTTCAGTTTATAGTGCATAAATAGGGGCTTTTGGGAGGATAACTTGGCTGGAGGCAGCTTCTCCAATATACAAATTAGAGAAAATCAATGCAAGTGAAGTAAACAAGCAAATAAATATAACAATCATTCAACTAATCAAAGAAACAATAATATTAATTATAATTTCTATTTACAGAAGATTGCTTCCTATAGCAAGACGTTATTTTGCAACACGAAGTCAATAATCAATGAATAGTAGAAAACTTTTCTAGAAGCAACCTCGATGAGCAAATATATCACTTATCTCTATGGAATGGAGATAAGAGCAGTAAAATTCGGCCATAAGAGAAACTAGCGTGAGCATACTCAAAAACTTGAGCAAAAGTAGCAGAACTGAAGACTCTACTACAGATCTAAAGAATAGAGGAGCAGAAAGCAGCAAGGAGAGGACATGGGAGCCTCCTTGAAGTTGGAAGACGCATAAAGATTGGGGAATCCATATTTCGCCCCAAATCCCCTTAACCGTAATTTTCTTTAGTGGATGTTGTTTTGAAGAAAGAAGCGCAAATGAAAGGGCTAAAGAGCGACTAGGGTTTAATCTATAAGATACTGGTATACAAGCGGGTATTATACCCGGTTTCATTTGGGCCATTGGGCCAATGTATTTGCTTTTTCATTTTTTTTAAATTATTTTGTGATATTTAGTTCATATATAAGGATGTTATTTTTGTTATTATATCTTATTGGTATATATGTATTGTTTCTTTGAATATTATGTTTTGATATTGTAGGATCAAAAGGCAAAACTAATAATCTTTAAAAAAAATTACACTATTTTGCAACGGCTTATATCCGTTGCCAACTAATATTTAGCCACGACCAAGGGCCGTGGCTAAATATAACTTAGCAACGACTATTAGGCATTGCTAAATCCATGAATAGCAAAGCTTGAAGTTGCTGCAAAATCTAAATTAGCAATGACTCAGAACCAATGCGAAATATAGTTTCGCAATGGCCGAGAGTCATTGTTAATTATTAACCATGCCCCATTTTACAAAGGCTTAGGGCCACTGCGGAATGCTTAAGCAACAGCTCGAAATGGTTGCGAAATGGCTTTTTCGTATAGTTTATTCAAATTCAAGATTTCCCTCATTTTATCATGAAAATCAACGAATCAAAAACCAAATCAAAGAGCAAGTTGAGGACTATATTCTAGTACTAATTAAAGGAGAAAACAAGTGGATATAGAGGCAAGTCAATTTTTGGACAGCAAGCAATTTGGAGCAATATGGATCTATGTGAATGGTTTACACCTAATTTTCTGTATAACTAGTTAAACCTTGATAGTTCTTTGATATTATGGCCTAAAGCATGAGTTTGATTTAATTGGTGATAATTACCGAGTTTGGACAGTAGTCAAAATGATATATATCTAAAATGAAATAGGGATTTGATTTTTATAATCAAAGAAATAATGATTTGTTGATAATGGCCAAACTAGTGAATAAACAAATGGATATTAAGATGAATGTTTATGAATTTTGGCTTAAATTCATATTCGAGTGATTGAATTAATGGAAACTGATGGATATAAACTAAGGAAATGCAAAAGAATGAGTATTGGGAAATATAAAGTATATTACATGGAAATTACTTTACAAAATCAAGTAAAATTGCTATAAAATGATCTTGTGGATGATATGACATATTTCTGGGATTAAATATGAATTAAAGCGGATATAAAAATGATTTTTTTGGATTATCTTACAATAGATGGAAAAACGGGGTGTAGGTAAAAAAAAGTGTGTTCATATTAGAAACATACATATATAATGTATACAAAAATAATATAAATGTTTATAAAATTCCATATGGTATTTAATGTTATAACATTATTTTATTCGAATTTGGTATGATTTTTAGAGGTATTTTGAAGTATATATAGGAAAATTTTATATTTATATTTTCTAATTTTTTTTTGAAAATAATGATTTCTTGAGAAATTTTGAAATGATTTCAGTGCAAAATTGTCGATGAATTAGAAGTATACTTATAGTAAACGATCATATTAAAGTCTAAAACAAAACAGATCGAAAATCGGATCAAAAAGAGCAAGGAAAGAGAGAAATAAAAATTTAAAAATTAATAATATATTGGAAATCAACATGAGCCATTAGGCCTCTGTATCATGGCCACCACCAGTCCACTAGTGGAGGAGCCATCATTCAACTGGTGGCAACTTATAAGGTTAGCTTAGCCTTGACCCTGCAGTGCCGAGTTGTATAGGATTATTTCATCGTTTCTGGGTTTTCCTTGTTCTTCAGGTGATGTTTAGGAAACATTTTAATGTGATTTCCCAACTGATTGAATGGAATGATCAGGTGTACATTGTTACAACCAAATTTTCCACAGCCTTAGAACAAACTCAAATAGATGGAACGGACTTCAAAATGATGAAGGAATGGATCCATAAACTTAGAAACAAGCTTAGAACGACGATGGAAAAGACTTCAGGAAGTTTGGATTTGACTACACTAAGGAAAAAAGATCGGTACCGACAAGAAAATGGTCAGCACCGGTCACTTTTAGTGCACATTCATAGCTCTAGAGTGATGGTCAAAGTGTGATCGGCTACACCGAATGTCCTAGAGCTCATTTTTGAAGGAATAGTTGAACAACTCCAAAAAGTTCAGCAGAAAAGGACAAGTACTAGACATGTTGGAACTTCTCGGCAACAACCTGATTTCTAAGGCAAAAGTGCTCAGAACTTAACAAATCGAAGCTGAAATGCAAGATATAAGAGATATAAAGGATTTGCAATAAGCAAATAGATTGGTACTAACCTGATTCTAGTCGGTATCGATATGATTTTATTGCATAGAGTACCTCATCTCCCCTTATACTTATCGGATCTGGAGTTTGACCTGGTATTTCATGATCCAACACTTCGATGGCCAGTTCTTCTATAAATAGCAAGCCTAGGGAAACTAGAGAGGGACTTTATTTTGGACCATTGGCGATTGGGATTTTTTCTATCTTCTTCTTCCACTATCAACTTTGAAAACTATATCAAATCTGTGATCTACGAGATTGTGGTCAGATTTGAGTTGTATTCATTGTATTTCAAAGAGAAACAATCAAATAGTGAAATTAAAGCAGACGTAGGTTGGAGAATTTTCCAAACCACTATAAAATTTATGCTCTTTCCATTGTTTATTTTTTAGATCTATATTATTGATGCTTTCATCTGAAATTGGGGTGTTGTGCCAACTTTTGGTGCAACATTTTTGATGCTTTCATTGAGAAAAAGGTTAGGCCTAAAGTTTGGAAGAGATAAAGAAGCCTACTACCTAAGCTACTGCAGGACTAAGCCAACCAGATCAAAGGGGAAGGCAGGAGGTGTCCTCAAGTTCAAATTCATCAATCTATGTAACAAAAAAAGAGATAGAGAGAATGATGAAAGTGATGCAAGATGGAATAATGGTTTAATAGTAGGAAATGATCAAGGGATTTTTCAAAAGGATGGGATAGCAAGGAACAATTTGAGCAGATGGAACTCAAAACCAGATGCCAGAAGCTAATGCAGGAGTACCATGAGTTATTGCAGAGCAAACTGGAATAGAGCCCCCATGACCAAATCATATCAGTATCGACCTGAATCAGGTCGGTACCGACATGAATTTATAAGAGGCACTATTGATTTGGGCTTAGGATGAGATGAGATGCCAGGAGCGGACAACTTAGGATCCAGAAATGCAAATCAGAGTGCGAATGCATATAAACAGGGGTTGGAACCATAAGCTTACCAAAGGAATGGGGAGGCAAAATGAAGCTATAGGACAGAGACCTCCATTAAATGACAATGACCGGATAGCTGAAATGGTTATGAGAATAGTGAAAGGTGGACCCCCAAACCAGTGTTTGGATGATGCAAACAGAAATCCATTCACCCCTAACACATGGTATGTAAGGAATCCACCTGATTTCAAGCTACCAACGTTGGAACTGTACAATGGGAGGATAGAACCGACCATTTATCTGATAAGATACATCTGACATATAGAGGTTGTGGATGCTTCTGAGAAGGTAATAGGATGGTGTTTCCCATTGTACCTAATGGAGTTAGAAGCAATGTGGTTTAAACAGTTAGAGAATAGGTTCATAAGCACGTAAGCCAAATTAGTAGATAGATCCTTGAGACAGTTTAGAGTTCATATTTCTCAACCCATGAATGTGATGATACTTTCGAGCATGAAATAGAGGGCCGAAGAGACCATAGAAGTTATTTGACAAGATTTAAAGTAGTCACTATTGCAGTTCATAAGCTAGATCCATCGATAGTACTTATGACAACCGTGTCTGGAGCTGCGAATAAGACTGACTTCAAAATTGCTTTGGAAAATGATCCATCGATGGATCTTATGGAGTTTTACCATGAAGCTGAGAGATATCTGCGCTAGAAGGATGCTAAAGCCGAAAATATAGAGGTTCGTGCTGTGGATAAAGGTGGACCGTTTGGAGCAGGATACATTAAAGACAAAGGAAAGTGGAAAGCCGGTGAAGGCTTCGGAGGACCGAAGCGGTAAAGGAGGAAACTAAAATTCTCTTCCTACACCCGATCTATCCTAAACCCTGAGATGATTTACTTAGATACTAGGGGAAGATCCCCTATCGAAGGCCAACCAAGTAGGATCCCATGGATCAGGAAATAAGGTGTAGAAAGTTTTTCCTATTCCATGAGATGGATGGGCATGAAACGAACGAATGCAGACATTTACGTGACCTGATTGAGGAGCT
Organism: Allium fistulosum; assembly: GCA_030737815.1. Classification (NCBI taxonomy): domain Eukaryota; kingdom Viridiplantae; phylum Streptophyta; class Magnoliopsida; order Asparagales; family Amaryllidaceae; genus Allium; species Allium fistulosum. The sequence continues at coordinate 921,867,081 of CM060901.1, forward strand.
GGTTCAGAGCAACTGACTACAAAAGTATGCGAGGAAACAAACTGTGGTGGCACAGCAGGAGCAACCACCATCTGCAATGAATGCATCAGGATACAACCAAGGATCTGGGATGAGAATGATTATCCTATATCGGGATCAATAGGGGTCAGGTTCGATTCCCTTATTTTTCCTTTTATTTTAGATAAACAATATCGAATACCATCAGTGGAGTTTAGTCGTTATCCCATTATCGGGAGAATCTAGTTCCGAAGGTATCTATAGGAAATGGGTCATGCTAATGTTAACAACCCCACTGATCCTATGCCTACTGACCATAGGGTAGTTCCATTCCAACGAACACCAACAATGGATTTCCTAAAGCTCTGTAGAGATTTCTCAAGTTTGGGTGGAAAACCATATGTAGGCACTAAGCCCTAAATAAGTGACAAGGGAATGACATACTTCCTATGGGAAGATCTTTAGATTATTAGGTCCAGGTGATATCGCTAAAAGGCAGTTGCCTACATGGCATCTGCAAGGAGAGACAGCTAATTCATGAGAGGTAATTATTTCTGAAGTGGATGAATACACTATAACTTGGAAAAGAGGAGATTTGAAGTCAAGTTCTTCTTCGGAGTGGAGAAACGGTTACTACTGGAGAAATTTATTCATCTAAAACAATGAGAGTTAACTTTAGGCGAGTATGTCAATCAGTTCAATGAGTTGGTGAAGTTTGGATCTAATTTGATCAACACCTCTGAGAAGAAGGCACTGAAATTTCTAAAGGTCTTAACTCACCACTCAAGGAGCTATCACTGTATTAGATACTTTATGGAGCAATATTTGGGGGATTGGTTGGAGCTGCATTACTGAATTCGATCCACGGGAAGGTAGCTATTGTGGCTGAAGAAGATGAACCAAAGAAGGAAGTGAACAAGAATCAGAATAAGTGCAAATGTGGACCCCGGGGAGGATAAGGAAAGAAGCAAGCCATTGTCTATAGGAGAAGCCATAGGAAGGGACACATGATGAAGCAATGTAAGATTGACACCTCAAGAATTAAGTGTTATGGTTGTCATTAATTCGATCATTTAAGATCAGCTACCCCAGCTGAGCAGAAGAAGGAAGGGCGGGTACTGAAGCTGTATGCATTCTGGGCGATTCTGACTAGTAGCATTGGGTCATCTGCAGAAGAGAAGAGGAAGCAGAAAGTCATGGAAGGTGTGTTATCTTTATCTGGATTTTCTATCATAACATTATTTGATACTTGCACATCGCATTCGTTCATTAGCAATGCATTAGCAGACAAGTTAAGCCACAGACCGCAAATCATCCATGATTCCATCTTGGTGTTAAATCATTTTGGGGGTTTGGCCCATTAATCTATGGTTTTCAACACCTGAAGTTGGTCATACATGGTGTGGAATTCTTATGTAATGCTTATATACTAAATTTTTAATGAATGAATTGACTTTGGGAATGGCCTGGATGATGCATTATAGGGTGATTTTGGATTGTGATAGGAGACTGATACGGTTGAAAAAGTGTGGAGGGCAGGACCATATTGTCTATTATAGTCCTGATGATTCCACGATGTCTAGTTACTTGTCTTTTCTCAGTATGTCACAGGACGATTTATCTTTGATCTCTATAATGTGAGATTTTCTGGATGTCTTCGTTGAAGTTTCTAGTCTTCCATCTCGATGAGAGATTGAGCATAGAATCGACCTTAGAAAAACGCTAGGCCCGTAGTGATGCCATTTAGGCATATGATTTTGAGATGTAGAGAATTGGATACGAAAATCTCGGAATTATTGGAGAAAGGCTTCATTAGGAGAAGCATTTTGAAGTGGGGAGCGTCCATTGTTTTTTTCATTAAGGTCGACGGTTCCCTTATGCTACGTGTCGATTATAGAGTAATAAAAAAATTGATAAGGAAGTACCAATGCCCTTTTCTTTGCATTGATGAAATCTGTGATCAGTTTGTCGGGGCCAAGGTCTTATCTCAGCTGATTTAGCTACTGGATTTCATCAGTTGAGAATAGCTTTGGACAGTATACCGAAGGCTACATTTTGAACTTCAAATGTATTATTTGAATAGGTATTCATGGTTTTGGCTTGATTAATGCTCCAACATACTTTTTGGATTTGATGAGTAGAGTTTTTAGGGAGCAACTAAACAATTTTATTATGGTCTTTGTGGATGATATTTTGGTGTTCTTCAAAAGTGAAGAGGAGCACAAACATCATTTGAAGGAAATATTAAGGAGGAACCAACTGAGAGCGAAATTCTCAAAACGTCATTTTTGAAACAGGACGTCAGATACTTTGGACACATTCTATCTGGAGAAGGATTGTTAGTAGGTTTAGAAAATATGGAAGCAGGAACAGAAGAAATCAAAGAATGCTTTGGAGTTTCGTAGCTTCTTAGGGTTAGCTAGATTCTATAGGATGTTTATCTAGGACTTCGCAAAGATTTTGGCACCCCTAACCAAACTTACTATAAAGAATCTGGTGTTTATCTGGAACCCAGATTGTGAGAATGTGTTCATTAAGCTAAAGGAGCTATTGATGAGCACACCTACCTTAAACCTCCCTAATGGAACCAAGCAATTTACTGTCCACATTGATGCATATGGAACCGGTCTTACTGTTATCTTAATGCAAGAAGGAATGGTGGTGTCATATGCTAGACGATAGCTCAAGTTGCATGAGAAGAATTACTCGACCCATGACCTTGAGTTTGCAGCCATCATATTTTCATTAAAATCCTAGAAGCACTATTTATTAGGAGAGAGATTTGAGCTATTCATAGATCACAAGTCCCTCAAGAACTTATTCTTGCAGAAGGAATCAAATCTAAGGTAGCAAAGGTGGATGAAGTTTCTTTTGTCATATCATTTTGGGAAATCCTATATTCTAGGAAAGGAGAACGCGGTTGCTGATGCATTAAGTAGAAATCACACCATGACGAATTGTATGATGTCGGAATAGAAGAGCATGGAGTTCATTTCTGACTTTGATTTTCAACCTTCATGGAATATGCCCTTAGATTGTTGGTTGCAATGGAAGTTAGACTTGCATTAATGGATCAAATTGGACTTAGTAAGAGAAATGATGCAACTTTAGTGGAAATCTTGGAACAGTTGGATCAGGGTGAATGATAGAGCTATTTGGATCCTTACTCCAAAAACCAAAAGGGATATCTAAGGCATGATGGTAGGCTCTGTGTACCATAGATTAAAGAGTTGATAGAGGAAGTCATGAGAGAGTGTCAACACTTTAGGATGATCATCCATCCAAGTAGAAATGAAATGTGCCGATATACAAAGAGAACATTCTATTGGCCAGGAATGAAGAGGCATGTGGCAGATTACATGGCTAATTGTTTAACATGACAAAGGGTAAAATCTACATAAAAAGCCGATCGGAATATACTCCCACTAGAGGCTCCACAGTAGAAATGGAAGATAATATCCATGGACTTTATCGATGGATTGCCTCGAAGTAGAAGAGGTAATGTGAGTATTTGTGTAGTAGTGGACTAGCTAACCAAAAATGCACATTTAATCATGGTGTAGGGCACAAGGATAACAACGATAGTAGCGACGTTGCATATTAAGGAAGTTGTTTAGCTGCATGGAGGCTCGATCAGTATAGTGAGTGATCGGGACCCACCCTTCACGTGTGATTTCTAGTGGAGATTGCAAGGCTCAATGAGGATGGAATTGAATCTAAATACAACATATCACCCTCAAAGGATGGACATAAGGAATGAGTGAATAGGGCATTAAAGGATCTATTGAAAGCATGTATACTTGATTTTGGAGGAGCTCGAGAGGATTATCTACCTTTGGTGGAGTTCACATATAATAATAACTACCGAACTAGTATTGGGATGATACCATACGAAGAATTATATGAAAGGCAATGTTAGCCACCCTCTTGTTGGTGGGAATCGACATATAAATTAATTCTTGGACAAGAGATTATACGAGATATTTCAGAGAAGGTAGAGATGGTAAGGAAGAGAATAAAGGCCGTACGGGATCGGCAGAAGTCATATGTCAATAAGAGAAGGACTGAGTTTGATTTTGCGGTTGGAGATCTAGTATTCATGAAATTTTCACCTCTAAAAAGAATAATGAAGTTTGGGAATTAGGGGAAGATAGCACGATAGTTTATTGGCTTTTTCCAATATTCGAGGGATTTGAAGTCCTGCCTACAGAGTGGAATTTCTAGAGAAGATGACAGGAGTTTACAATGTCTTTCATGCTTCACATTTGTGAAAATGTTTACATGATTTAGCCGTTGTGATCAAGCCAAGTCAATTGGATGATGTGGAATTGGAACCTAAGTAAAGTTCATCCCATATTCCAGCTCGTATTGTCGATCACAAAGTGAATCAACTTAGAAATAAGGTAGTGGAGCTGGTGAGAGTTCAGTGGAGGAACGATCTAGTGGAGAGCACATGGGAGCCTAAGGAGAAGACGAGGGCTTCTCATCCTAATCTTTGCTGATATGTTCCTTAAGCCTTTTTTATTTCCATATAATCTAATTGAAATGTTAGACTTTGGACACTTATGATTAGTTGCTTCGGGATTGACTTAGATTAGTATAGGCTGTTAGGATGGTCGAACCTCTTACACATGATATGATGCTGACGGTTGCATTCCATATAGATTTCGTCTATGTTACTGACTAGGATTGTATACACCATGCCTATAGGCCATCTAAATTGCATACGTTTTGGAGACTACTAGTTCAGAATGCTGGCTACCAGATTGCATTCTTACATTAGTTGAGTAACCATATGTACTAATCGTGCATGCCTATATGTCCATCTATATACGCTGTTATTGGTATGCTTATGATTGAATTTGGTGTGAATTGTTTTGACTTTGATGCTATGCTACGTTGGTAATTTTGGGGGCGAAATTTCTTGTAATCGAGGAGAGCGTAATAAGCTGTATTTTTTGAAAATCTAAAATTGAATAAATTAAATTATTTTGACCTTAAAGGGGAATCATTATTTTTCAAACATATGAATTTGGAGATGAAACTTGCGCTATTGCAAACATCTCGTTTTTTTATGCATGCCATATATATTTTTTCCAAATCGAAGTCTGAATGATAAATATATCTCTTGTTTTCATATCCCCTATAAATATTGGGTCATTCAGGAGTTACAAAATTTATGTTTGATTTCTCTATACTATCTTCGTTTTCTCTCATCTCAGAAACCCTCTTCTATTCAAATTCAAAATTCTCCCTCGATTCTTCATAAAATTCAACGAATCAAACTCCAAATCAAAGGGAAATTCAAGGTCTACTTTCTAATAATAATGTAATATCCTGGAATTTTATCATTTTGAATTCGAATACTTAATTAATTTTAAATACTTAAATAATTGGTTTTTAAAGTTTAATAACTTATGTTCAAATATAATGATTATTTAAATATTTGAATTGGGACTTAAATATTAATTAAATAGATTTAATAACCTTATTAAACTTCTTTTTAATTAATAAATAATAATGGTGAACTCATTTTGTAAATTTATTTGCAATAATAAATAGTTCGAATAAATAACAAGAAAATCAATTGTTAATAAAATGACTTGATTTTTAATGATATATTTTTAAATGAATTTATTGGATTTTTCCATAATTTTTAATTTGGAAGATATTTAAATTTACGTTTGATGTATTTTTGGCAAATGATGGTATTTTTGAAATTTCACACAATAGGATAACCAATGTATTTAATTATTGTTTTGGAATCGTGTCACATATTTATGCACGATCGTATTTTTATTTCGGTCGTTTGCAGTTCATACGCGAATGGAATATTATGTGGTGGAATACCGCAAAACCTTCTTTTCAAAACTTTTTAAATCAAATCAAATTCAAAATTTTTAACATAACTGAATGGTGATGGGATGAGGGCTTATGAATTTTGGTTTGCTTGGAATTTTTGGTTTACTTGTGTATGAAGTAATGAAATTGTTGTGGGTTAAGTATACACATCCACTTAGACTTTTCTCCCTTCACATTTCATTTTCCCTCCTTTCTTTTTCCTTGTGTCTTTCTATTTTTCCCGTAGCCAAGAAAAGAAATGGCCTCCACAAACAAAAATCCAACTCAAATGTTTTAATCCACTAAAAATCACGAAATTTATTCCGTTGAACTCGTATGAGTATAAGCTTCAGTTCTATACCAGTTTCTTTGGGTGAGGTCGAGATTTGTGGTTATCGACCATTAACAGCGAAGCTAGGGTTTCATCTAGTCGATGATTTTGGCGGAGTTAGTGGATTTGGAGGGCACGGTTGAGTCGTCGTGTGGAGTTACATCTAGGGGCCAAGTTTGGTAGAGCTCGATTTAATATGAAGGAATGCGATTTTCCATATTTGCACTTAGGGCTGTCAGGTCGTGACTTCTCTAAGAGGTTCGAGCTTAAATTGGTGGTGATGGCCAAGGAGAGCTCCCGGAGAGAGAGACGACGGAGACGACGGATGTTGATTTCATGGAGCGATGCTCCGTATCGTGGTGGTGTGTGCACAACCACAGTAGGTATCAGTGTTCTCATGTATAGGAAACGTATTTGGGGAAGAAGATTTGAATTGGTAATTAAGGGTGATTAATTAGTCTGTTAATTAAATAATTAATTATTATTTAATTCCAAAATCCTATAAATTGAATAACTATTGCATACGAGGTCGGATTTGGACGTGGTCTTTTGCATTGGACTCGTATCGGTGTTATCTACGCATTGGAGTTAGATTCATTGAATTTGGAGCTAGTAGAATTTTGATCTAAAATCAAATGACGTTCGATTTTAGATCAGACCAGAATGTGAAAGCATCAACTGGAATTTTGGTGAGTTTGCTCACCTATAAATAAACTATATGTTATCTATGTTGCTATTGATTTATTGTTGAATGTTTGAATGATAGTTTATATACTGTTTTTTGATTGTTTGTTTGGATTTGATTCTAGCTTGGAAGCGGATGGTATAAATAACCATTGTTTTGCATGGAATAAAAGCAAGAGAAAGTTGAAGTGTACATAGCGAATATGTCGCTATGGAACACTTTGAAATACACATTGAAATACACAAACATATATGTGATTTACATGGGACTTTTGTAGAGAGACCCTAAGAGGTTTCTCGCCAATATTGATTTACTTATATTCTTATGTTGCTTATATTGATGTTTGATTGAAATATTTGTGACAACTCTTTGATTTGTGAAAGTGACGTTACAACGATTATTTCTATACCGTCACTTATGAAATATCATCTCCTTAAACCTATGTGTGTTGAACTTGTGCTTGTATTTTTACAAAATACATGTTTGGTTGTGTTTTTTCACTTTGAAGGTTGTTTAAACTATATTTTTCTAGTATTTTTGAGAATTTTGAAATAAAGGATAAGTGTTATTTTAAATTTAAAAAAGGTTATAAATTTGATTAATTATCTTTTGGGATAATTAATGTTGCTTTAAAATTTATAAAAAGATTATAAATTTGATTATTTATCTTTCGGGATAATTAACGTTGTTTTAAATTTATAAAAGATTAAATTTGATTAATTATCTTTCGAAATAATTAGAAAAAATTAATGTTGTTTTCAATTTATAAAAAATTAAATTTGATTAATTATCTTTTGGAATAATTAATGTTGTTTTAAATTTATAAAAAGAATATAAATTTGATTAATTACCTTTCAGGATTATTAATGTTGTTTTAAATATATAAAAAGATTATAAACTTGGCTGATTATCTTTTAGGATAATTAGTGTTATTTTAAATTTATAAAAAAGTTATAAAAGTATTTTAACACTGTTCTAAATCAATTATCTTTCGGGATGCTTAATATTGTTTAAATTTATAAAAGCATTTTAAATTGATTTATTATCATGGGTGGTAATAAATGTTGTTTAAAAATAATAAATGACAGTTTATAATGAGAATATCTTTTATAAAGGAGTGTTTGAAATAAAACTAAGTGTAAATTGGTTTTGAGTAATAAATGTTGTTTAAAAATAATAAATGATAGTTTATAAATGAGAAAATCTTTTAAAAAGGAGTGTTTAAAATAAAACTAAGTGTAAATTGGTTTTGGGTTTGTTTTTTATCATTCTTTTCAACACACTTAGAAATATAATTAACCCTAACTTTTTAATGTGTTTTACAAATGTTTTGTGATGTGGAAACCAAGCACAGGTATGTTTTTTTTAAAGTTTGATTCGGTTATGGAAAGGATAAGAAATTAATTTTCCGTAAACGATATCGCCTATATGGAAAGGATTTAGTCATACTCTTAGCACTAAATGTCAAGGTATGGAAACTTGTTTCTATATCGAAGATTAAAAATGTCCTTAAGGTAGGGCTTAGAGGCAACATTACCTTAACTTGCCTGGCTTCATTTTCAACCGAGGGATACTACAAGTTTGAAATCGATGAGTAGTGGTAAGAGTATGAGATTTAATTTCCATTTGCGATCATTTTGATTTTCCCAGATAGTTGATTTATTGGCTATCAATTCCGCTATCTTCTTTGTGTATCGTCAATCTAAGGCGATTTGTTGCTCATTTGAGCGTTGATATCGTTTATCGGAAATGACTAAAACCAAAGCACTAGTGAACGTCAAGCTATGTGGGGTTGCTTCCATTAGGGTATCTTCACATCTACTCTAGATTGGATTCAGTGGTATGCACACGAAAATGTGAAATACTTGAATACTTGGTAAGGTTGGAGAGGTCTGGCTTGTACATTTTCTGAGAGCCATCGTAGTTCTCAAGTATATTTTCTAAGGGTATACTTTCAGTAAGGGGGTTCTCAAGTATATTTTCCAACAAAGGAAAGGATAAGAAATTAAAACCTTTCCTTGTTTTTGATTCAAACCTTTGATTTGATTCTTTCTTAATTACATCGAGAAGTGTCTTGCGCTCTTTATGATGTTTAATTATTTGTGTCCATTTTTTAGATTTGGATTTTGATCTTATTTATGTCCATTCTTTCAAGTTTGGGTTTTGTTCTAATTTGTTTTCATTCTTTCATGTCTGGATGTTGTTCTTATGAGTAAAAACCCATTCCGTGTTTAGCAGCTTGGTCTCACAAATTATTATATGTTTACCATATTTCTTGAATTTTCTCACATTGGTTTTTCAATTTGATCCGAGTGTTATTTTATTATAATTCTTAGGTCAGAGCGAGTATTTTTTCAGGTTGTCGTCGGTTAGACAATGAGCTCATGAAGAGAGCTGGAAGTTCACCTGCTGTAGTATTATTATTTTCCTGTATTATAATGTATACCCATCAGCAATTGTAAGCTCATGAAGTTATAACTATCCAGGCCAACGAGGTTTGTTCTTAACTCTGATATAAAATGTATCTTAGACTGATAGCTTTTTCTATCTTTGTTATTTTATATGTTATCGTTCCATTGTGAGATTATGTTTCCCCTATTCTTTTACTTTTTATTTTACCTTAACAATCTGCCTTTTCGGCACTTGGATGCTCGGTATTGTAATACCGTGGATGTGTTAGGTGCCGAATTTCAAGGGTCAAAAAGGGTGGGGCGTTACAGCTAATTAGAATAGAAAATAAGCAGATTTGGAGGAGAATCGATTTTAGGACAATGAGAAACTTGGATCTATGTTAGTGGTTTACGCTTATTTGCTATATAACTAATTAAACTTTGATGATTCTTTAATAATTATGGCTAAGGCCTGATTTTGGGTTAATTGTTGATAATTACTAAGTTTGTATAGTAACTAAAATGATATATATTGAAATGAAATGGAGATTTGATTTTTATAATAAAAGAAATAATTATTTTTTGATAATGGTCGAACTAGTGTATAAACAAATGAATGTTTGTGGATTATGGTTTGTATTCATGTATAAACCATTGAACCAATGGAAACTGGAATGTATGATGATAAATCATAAATAATAGAGAATAAAATTTGTAATATATATATATATATATTAGAAATATTATTTATTGTATATATATATGGATATAAGCTCAGGGGATGTAAAAGAATGTATTTTGGGGAATACAAGTATATTACATGGAAATTATAGTTGGGAAATACAAGTATATTACATGGAAATTACTATAAAATATCAAGTAAAAATGTTATGATATGGCATATTTCAGTGATTAGTTATGAATTAAAGTGGATTTATAAATGATTTTTATGGATTATCTTGCAAGGGATGGAGAACAAGTGTTTAAGTAAGAAAAGTGTGTTTATTTGAAATATATATAAAAAATTAATATATTTTTTTAATAAAAATCCATATTTATTTTAGGTTAAAATAATTTTTTTCAAATTTAACATGATTTTTAGAGGAATTTTGAAGTTTGCATATAAAAAAGTATATTTATGTTTTTCGAAAGCTTATTTTGAAACATTGATTTCTAGAGGAATGTTGAAATTATTTTGATGCAAACATTTTGACGAATTTGAAGTGTAATGATAGCTATGATCATAGTTAAATCTAAAAGAAAACGAATCTAATATTGGATCAAAAATGAGAAAGGAAAAAGGGAAACAAAAATTTCAAAATTAATAATATACAGGAAATGAACAAAACATCATGCCTTTGTACCAAGGCAACAACAGGTCCACGGTGGAGGAGCCACTGGACGACCGGTGGCAACCCGTTTGGTTAGGTTAGCCTCGACCACATAGGCCAGAGTTGTATAGGATTAGTTCGATCGTTTAGGGGTTTTTCCAGGGTTCTTTGGTTGAAATTTAGGCGATGTTTTAATGTGATTTTCGAGCTTAATTGAATGGAATGATTGGATGTATATGTAATGATATAGATATGGATGCACACACATATGGGTAGTCGATGCTAGTGTTAGTAGTTGCTTGATTATTAATTTTTGTGTCCTTTATTTGTAATCATGGTAACATGATTGCTCCGTGATCCAAGTATTTTTCTTAGGTGTCGTTGTTAGAAAAAATGGGTTGCAAGCCATATATGGAGCATCATCCATTCGGTGATTCATTCATATGTTAATGCAATAGGGTAGGCTTGGCTTTGTTCTGGGGTTAGACTGCGTCACTAACCATTTAACTGTACTGGACTATGACCTTGTTTCATGAGTTAGCCATATTTGTTGTATTGGTCAAAACTTGTTGATTGTGGATGAAACATGACCAAGGTATGATGTTTGCTAGGATTTTAGGCCCTAGAAACTAATTATTTTACGTTTTGTCCTTGAAAGTAATTATTTCAGTTGTGTGTCATAGAAACTAATTCCACTTGCTAAAGAGGCCCTTGTGGCTAATTTCCACATTTAGGAATGATTAAAGAATGTAGTTGTAACAACCCACCCGGGAATAGGCCTAAATTTTGACCCAGAAAAGGTCCATCTAAACTTAGATCCATTCTAAGGTCAGCTGTTGGTAGGAAAAAGATATAACATTGTAGAGCCAAAACTAAACTTTCAGAACTCACAGCGGATGGAACAAAATATAATAGCAAAGTGTACCTATTTTTTAAGACCATAAAAATGTCATAATACAAATTCCTTAGAAACCGTAATATAATATCCATTATAACAATTGTCTAAATACGTGGGTACACATGATAGCAAGTAATAATAACAGATACTGCCACAACCAAGCTTCTCCATCTCTAAGCATCACCATCTCCATCACTCCGTCCTTAAACTGTGTTTTAATAAGGAGGGAGTCAAAACAAGTGTCTGGTGAATAAAAACCTCGAGTCTTACCTTTTTAGTTCTTAGGCAATATATTTCAAAATAAGAATATGTCTATGAACATAAAACCGTTAAAACCATCTAATACTTCTTTATAAGGAAAGGAGGTGGGTCCAACCACTTAATACCTTCCATCCCAAAAGCAGGTTTCTAAAATACCATATCCCAATCATAAGTCATAAATAGCTAATAATGTGAGAAACATTATCCAAGTCACTTAATACCTTTTATTGGAAAATAGGTAGACTCTAGTCATTTAAGACCTTAATTAAGACACACCTCATCATTTAAGACCTATTTCCAAGGCATGCTCCTTAATGGTAATATCTAGCTAACATCATATGGAATCTCATAGGCCGCTTAATACTTCCAAGTGGAAAACAAGCAGACTCTGGTCGTTTAAGACCTTAAGCATACCCCATCATTTAAGACCTATTTCCAGAAGCAGACCCCTAGAGATACCCCTAACGTGTCTCCTTGGCTATTTATTACTTCATCTAGGGAAAAGAGGCGGGTCCAACCACTTAGTACCTTAAAACCCAAAGGCATGCCCTTCGTCTTATGGCCTAGACTCATAATGACGTCTCACATTAGTCCGTTATTCGTAGGAACTGGTAGCCAGATTAACTGGGCAGATTTCCACTACATAATTTGGGACTAACCTCTCCTCATTACAAATCGTAAGTATATCTCACGTCAATGAAAATGTACACAACTGCGGGTATCCTTAAAGTGAAGGGCGGACTTCCGTCATGTAACTCTATTAACCTTGCATCCTTATGACTTAGCCATAAATCAATTACTCTCCATACACACACACACACACATATACACACTCATCTCACCGTTTCATAAATAAGGCCTTATAAGGATTCTTTCTTATTATGCCTTAAATAATAATTAGGCTATATAAGAGTTTCCTATTATTTTCGCCTCACAATCAATTACCCTCCTAATGAGGGAAATAATTGTAAATAATTGTCTGATTAACTATGCTATATACGCAACAATTATACGTTAATTATGTAGATAGAAATAAATAGATATTCGCACCTAATAAGTTATAAACGCATGGCTTTTACGCTCAAAACTAGCATCAAATGTCAATTCCTTAGCCAAATATTATTGCAAGTCCCTTTTCTTTAAATTCCCAAGATTTCATGGGATTCTAATATCCAAAATAGGGAATAAATATTCATAACCAAAACTGCAATAACAGACTTGTAAATAGAATAGAAACTCAATTTATTACACATATTCAATGGAATTTCCTAAATGGTAAGAATTGCAATCTAAACCCCATATTTTATTCAACTCCTCTTTTACAAAGAAATAGATAAGAATAAGTGGTGTAAACTACGAATAGAATCCGTAATCTAAACCCCTTATTTTATTGAAGAATCACAGTTTGACCTAAAGAATAAGGGAAGTTGAATAGGCTATGAGATTATAAAAATTGCATAAACGAAACAAATTCCATCAAATTAATGTGAATAATTAGGAATCTCAACATAGAATTGACATACCAAAATAAAAGGAATTTTGGGGGATTTTATCTATCATATTTTTGGAATCCTAAAATCTTTAAGGCATATTCAAATCCAAAAAGAAATACACTAAACAATTGCTGAAAAGAAACACAAAGGTTTCCACTCACAGAGTAGCTTTAGCTTCGCCTTCCTTGGATTTACATGCCTCACAATCTCTTCTAAAATCTCTCTTTTGATATATACATGCACAATAGGGAAGAGGTATATATATTTATTAGATCTGGAATAGTTGGAGGAGAATAGAATAAGAATTGATTGGAGGAAGAAGAAATAAATAGGAAATAGATTGGATTTTTACCTGAATTCTCTACGGAGTTTCTAAATCTAAGTTGGAGAGATAACAATAACAGAGTTTTGCTATTGTTCCCAAAATATTGATGGATAAAATTGAAAGGTCTGGAGTCTAATTTATAGTGGTTGGAAACACACCAGAACTGTAAGGTTCCTGAACTCGGCCTTCGAAAATCAGCACCCGTACTTCACTTGTACTCAAATGTCGTAGATTTAAATGTCGAATCTGGCTCCCCAGAGCTTATAACACAGTAAGTATAACAACACAGCGGAATAAAGAAATCAATGATATCATATACAACTCTAATGAATACAATATCCAGAATGGTATACAACAATGATATCAATAATACATAGCAATATCAGAGATATGATACAATGCTACAGCGGAAATAACAACAATGGAAGAGATCACTCCAAATGATCTACAAAAGAGAATGATTCCAACAACTCCAACATCAAGCTCGAACCACCATCACGATGCACAAAGATAAGAAAGTGCAGTCATCCACTCCGATGAAGTGAACTAGCTCCAGATAATCTACTAAACCTGAATATCTGAAAAACCCAACTCTAGACTGCCCGTGTGGAAAATTATGGGCACCCAGAGTTTAGGAAGGGAACAATAAACTCCGAGTCAGTTATGGGACTAGTGTGAGTAACAAAAACAGTTTATCTTTAAACAAACCACAAAAGAATTTTTTTAAACATTGAAATCCGCAATGCTTTTGGATAATGAAACTACCATAAGGCCTCCCACCACACACACAATGCAATCGCAGACTTGGAGGAGATTTCTTCTTATGATAGTCAAACATGCTTACTACGCAAAATCCTTTGATATTATTATTAGTGCATAGTGCAAAAAACATTTTGAAAGTATAATATTAATCTTAGCCAGCATAGGTACCATTATATTATGCCGTCTATAGCTGCCGCCTGAGGAGACAGGTTATACAACTGCAATCGTAAAGGGCTCGTATTGTTTCTTTGGATTTTCCAATAAATAGTCAGGCTAAGGAACTTCCTATGCCACATGGGAACGCCTCTAGAGGGATGCCCCGAGAACCACCTGGCTCTCTACCAACACAAGGCCGGTTACCCCCTTCCCAGGTAGTAAACCTGAGATATGCCACCCCCGGTCGTTTGCGACCTTTATCCGAGGGCCCTCGATCACACAGCAACAGTCACACAGTAAATGAGATTGGAGCAACCACACAGGTAAATATCTGGGCTCCATACCATGATACCACCTTTTTCCAGAAGGAATGGTCATAACCTATGGGAGCTACCCCTGAAACCTTGCCGCATCTTTCCTGTTTCGACCATTACCGGTTTGTGAGGCTCGATGAGGTCTCGTCCACAAAGCTACGTTTTTTCACAAAGCCATGCTTTGATCAACAAATGATCATCGACACACAACAACACTTAGCATGCCACACTACCAAATTGGGAGTATATCACTGATAACCTTCAATTACATAACCTCTGAGCTCGTACGTCTCAGAGAAGGGTGTTAAGCTAAGAGAATAAATTCTCCGCCACCAAACAGAAATGTATTTGAAAGAAATCAGCTTTATATCTCAAAGTGTAATGTTAGACATACAACCATACAAGTCTGTTCCGGGTTCGAACAGAACCGAAGGCACTTCCAAAGAAGCCCTTGCAATCCGGGTATTCACAATCCCGATCGGACTTCCCATCACTTAGGTAATCTCTATACCGTAGCTACTTAGTGCAGAGACAATCGATAGGTTATCCTATCGTTCTCGCAAATACGCGGTCTTCAACACCGGTCTTCAATTGCTATCCATATACGACGTATCACTTATTCGGAATGGGTTATATGACACAAAGTCCTCTCCCGGCTAAACCGAATAGTGAGCGCAATATTTGAAAACATATGGATATTGGGATTTCAATTAAGTCACAACTTATTATCCAAAACTTTCCTTTCGAATGGTTTAAACAAATCACCATTTTAATCTTTTATAAAAAGATTCATCTCACAAAGTTCACCCAGTTTCACAAAGATCTATTCATAGATTTCCCAAATCAATTTCCATTTCAATTGGATTAACTCATTAAATCTTTAAATCAAGATTTAACTTATAGCTTTCAAAACAATTTCATTTCGAATGGTTTAAACAAATCACCATTTTAAATCTGTTAAAAATAAACAGATTCAATTCATAGCTTTCAAAAAGAATTCACTCATAACTTGGAAAACCATTTTTCAATTCAAACTTGAAATTCCTTTAATTCAAATTGGAAACTCATTTCTTATATGAAAGCTTTTATCATTTAACCCAAAACCATTTCCAAAATCAATTGAAATTAAAATTTCAATTTCAAAAACATTAAATTTAAATCATCTGTGACTTAACCGATTTCCTCGTGAAAACCATATTTGTGTGTGTATGGTGTAGTCCTGGGGTTTCACACAGTAGTGCAACATCATTCAATCATCACAGATCAGAATACAGAAATATAGTTGATAAGCGGTATAACTATAACGCTCATCTTTTATTCACAGATCACATATATATAAATTACAGATAAATAAACTACAGTACAGATCACACACAAATCAGAATATATCACACAGCATCACAGATCGGGGAATATCAACAATTCAATCATTCAGTCAGGTCCAAACATTCACAAGTAAAATTTATTAATCAATTGATTAATTTAAATCAGATTTATTTCTATGAATAAATTTACTAGTTGTGGTAATCAATAATCGATTAATTACAAAACATTTAATGAATTATCCTTTAATTAATCATAATTTAATCCTTAATTGATAATTAATCCTTAATTAATTATTCTTAATTAATTTTAGTGAACAATTAATTTCTTAATTACTTCCATAAAGTAATTACACTTACGCAATTGCATAAATGATTATCGTTAATTAATTCAATCCAATTGATTGTTACAATTAATCACATTAAGTAATTATTTAAATCTTAGTTAATGACCTTCATTAAAAATTTCTTTAATCATTTTTCTAAAGAAATTTCTTATATTAATCATTATTGATTATAATTTGATTAACCATTAAGAACTCATTAATCTTCATTAATTAAAGTAAACTCATTCGTATTTATGATTTAATTGTTGTTTACCATATAGTTGAAAACATTGTTTCAAATTTCCTTTTAAATTCCAATTTAGATTTAAAGTTTGAAATAAATCCTTATTTACTTTTAATAAAGTTTAAAGCAAATTTTCTTAACACTTTAAATTTACATGTTAAATAACAATTGGTCATAAAGGAAATCTTAAAGAGTTTAAAATTAATTTCTTTTCCTTTTCAATTTATTTAACTTATTTTAAACACTAAAGTTATAAAACTTAATTAATCTCAAAATCTTGAAATCAGATTTTAAAATTAATCCCAGGTTTAACTTTTAAATTTCAACTTGTTTAATTTTTCCATTTACAATTTCTAAGTCCATTTTAAATTTAAATCTTGAAAATACACTTTTTAATTTCTTAAACACTTTTATTTAAAACAATTCAAATTTAAACTTTATTTATTTCTAAACTAAGTTCCAACCTAAGCTTGAATTGATATTTAAACATTAAATTCTAAACTCGGTTTTAAACCTGGATTTATAAATTTAAATTTAGTTTTAAAATTTTTAAAACAGAAAACAGGTTCAGGTTTGAAAAGCCTGTAACACATTTTCGACCCGAGATTTCCCATCCTTGCTTCGAGTAAACAACTCGATCTACTCGAGTATAACGCGAGAAAACACTCGTTCTTCCCGGGCAAACAAAACACTCAGGCATAAAGTACTCGTGCATGTGCACATCGTCGCTGGCCATCTCTAGGCATCACCACATTGTCGAGCACGTCGACAATCACCTCCAGACCATGCTCCGACCACTCGAACCACGTCATCGCCTCAGAAACGAAATCGAGGAAAATACCCAAATCTGGAAACAGTTTGGAACCACCCACTTCAACATGTCAACGCCTCATTCTCGGCGCTCCGACCACCAGCACACGTGAAACTCCAGCCATCCACCCCTCGACACTTCCTCCACCATCTCCCCAAAGTACGTCAAACTCGATCGACTCCAGACGATGGACGAAGCAAAATTCTCAACCTCAACAAAACTAGGTTTAGAAATAAAAATCCCATGCCGCTGTCGCCACCGCCATCGTTGGTACCTCCGACCATTTTTCCTACCACCACCGTAGGCTCGTTCATCTCCAGTAGGAACCCCGACCACGATATTGCCTCCGATCACCTAAAGTTGCCCAAAAACCAACTTTCGTTCATTATCGAACTGCTCTTAAACCACGCAACTAAAAAACATCATTTTAGTTTTAAAAATCATAGTTTGGTTCAGGGATTCGATTCATGTTCTTGAATCAATGCTTTATGAAACTCGAAATTTCCAGAAAACAAAATTTTCCATGTAAAAATTTAATCTTTTATTATATATGCATTTATCCTTCACGAAACCATTTTTAGATGATAAATCATACTTGAACACAACTATTTTGTGTTGAAACCCAAGCCTAATATTGATTAGAAAAAAAGAAATTGAATTTTGCTTTGTTGTTTGGTGCTCTGGAACTAAACAGAGAAGAAGATGCACTGATACACATATATATGCACAGAGCAATTGCAACATATACTTAAGTTTAAATTACTAACTATTACTCACCTTGAACATTCTGATTCTAGAAGTTTTCCAGTTGAAAGTTGAAATCTTTTTAAACTTTGCAAAGTTGAAATCTTGCTTGAGTTGGTTACTGGAACTCTTCTTCTTGATCTCAGGTTGATATGAATTTGTATTGATGTTTAGGTTGAATGATTGTTTAAGTTAAAAAATGATTTTTACTTCAGTTTATAATGGTGAACGAAGACTGGGATGAAGTTTGTTAATGTATATAGGAAATGAAGTGTTACAGGGTGATAATTTATATTGTACAAGGTTATATAATATTGGTTTGTACATTTTTTAGCAGGGATATTTTTTTGCTTTGGGGGCTGATGGATATATGCATTAATTAGGCTTGTACCATATAAATTTTTATTTATAAATTTTCTTCCTCTCGGCTGTACATGTTTTGAGACAATTGTGTGACTTCCTTTGCAAGCCTTTATACATGTATCTTTATTTTCTTTTGTTTCTCAAGTCTGGTTTCATTCATTTGCATATGTATTTGTTCTCTTTTTAACTTGTCTTTATATTTGAATGTATTTTTATATTTAATATGTTGATATAATTTATTTAATGTTGTTTATTATATTTTTCATTGTTTTATAATTTATAATTTTGTAATATAAATGAATTTCTATATTTAATATATTGTTAAAATTTAAATAATTTGTTTACTATATATAAATTTTCTATAATTTATCCTATGTAATTTTATTCCTATTTTAGTTTATGTTATTATATTTTACCCAATGTATTTACTTTATACTTCTATATCTTATATATATATATATATGTTTATTTTTATTTATCTTTAGTCTTATTAATTTGTAATATAAATAATTTCTATAATTTTTTTTGTTGTTAAATTTTAGCTAATGGGTTACTATTATATTTTTATATTTTATCTTATATAATTTGTATTTTTATTTTTAAACCATTTATTTACGATTTAAATTCAAATAAAATATATATATATATATATATATATATATATATATGATTTCAAATTTACTCATATTTGCCCAAATATATATATATATATATTCACATATATACATTATTTGAAATTTAAATGGTTTATACAGAATTTATTCGAATTCGGGGAAACTCGCATCACTTTATCAATTAATTTCACAAATTTTATTCAAAAATTCAATTAATTATCAATTTAAATATTTATAAAATCCGGGGTCGTTACAACCTTCCCCCTTAAAAGAATTTCGTCCTCGAAATTTGCCAGGGAGACAAAAAGATAGATACACAAAGATAGATGAAGAATATTCCATCAAATCAACTGAATATTTATTCTGCATTTGGCTTACCAAATCAGAATATCAATAATAGATACGAGAACGAATCTTTTTAATTTTTCACAGGATACTTGGGTTATCCAGATCTACGAAATGTGCAGTGGCATTGGTTAGTTCGAAGGGATAACTAACCCCTCGTAGAACATATCCGGACCCAAAGAATAGATAGATGTATGGATACAATTTCAAAACTTTTAAATTTAGAAACTAAAGTATACCTATCAACCACAGCAACCAATGCAACCAATTCATCCAAACAAACAATTCTGACCTATTTGGAGTTTATGTCCCATACAAATATATCAAATCTTCTTCCTGGATCTACCAGGAACCATCGAAGAATTGAAAAGATGACGAACCAAAGAAATTGGTAGAGAAAGATTGTTTCCTTGTTGTTACAGGTTATTGACCATTTATAGTCGTATTCCCCTGTCCCCTATCTCATTCACTTCTTACACTCATACTCACTATCAGTGGATAGTAAGAGAATTTACTGAGGCATACGGATGGATATCTGAGAATTACACATTCTAGGGTATACTTCACCCTGTCTCTAATGAGTTACTTAATGTGTTATACTCCATAGCTAAAGTTTAACCTTCAGCTTTGATACCAAATGTGAGATTCCTGAACTCGGCCTTCGAAAATCAACACCCGTACTTCACTTATACTCAAATGCCGTAGATTCAAACGCCGAATCTGGCTCCCCGGAGCTTATAACACAGTAAGTATAACAACACAGCGGAATAAAGAAATCAATGATATCATATACAACTCCAATGAATACAATATCCAGAATGATATACAACAATGATATCAATAATACATAGCAATATCAGAGATATGATACAATGCTACAGCGGAAATAACAACAATGGAAGAGATCACTCCAAATGATCTACAAAAGAGAATGACTCCAACAACTCCAACATCAAGCTCGAACCACCATCACGATGCACAAAGATAAGCAAGTGAAGTCATCCACTCCGATGAAGTGAACTAGCTCCAGATAGTCTACTAAACCTGAATATCTGAAAAACCCAACTGTAGACTGCCCGTGTGGAAAATTGTGGGCACCTAGAGTTTAGGAAGGGAACAATAAACTCCGAGTCAGTCATGGGGGATTGGTGTGAGTAACAAAAACAGTTTATCTTTAAACAAACCACAAAAGAATTTTTTTAAACATTGAAATCCGTAATGCTTTTGGAAAATGAAACTACTATAAGACCTCCCACCATACACACAATGCAATCGCAGACTTGGAGGAGATTTCTTCTTATGATAGTCAAACATGCTTACTACGCAAAATCCTTTGATATTATTATTAGTGCATAGTGCAGAAAACATTTCGAAAGTATAATATTAATCTTAGCCAGGATAGGTACCATTATATTATGCCTGCTATAGCTGCCGCCTGAGGAGACAGGTTATACAACTGCAATCGTAAAGGGCTCGTATTGTTTCTTTGGATTTTCCAACAAATGGTCAGGCTAAGGAACTTCCGATGCCACATGGGAATGCCTCTGGAGGGACGCCCCGAGAACCACCTGGCTCTCTACCAACACAAGGCCGGTTACCCCCTTCCCAGGTAGTAAACCTGAGATATGCCACCCCCGGTCGTTTGCGACCTTTATCCGAGGGCCCTCGATCACACAGCAACAGTCACACAGTAAATGAGATTGGAGCAACCACACAGGTAAATATCTGGGCTCCATACCATGATACCACCTTTTTCCAGAAGGAATGGTCATAACCTAGGGGAGCTACCCCTGAAACCTTGCCGCATCTTTCATGTTTCGACCATTACCGGTTTGTGAGGCTCGATGAGGTCTTGTCCACAAAGCTACGTTTTTTCACAAAGCCATGCTTTGATCAACAAATGATCATCAACACACAACAACACTTAGCATGCCACACTACCAAATTGGGAGTATATCACTGATAACCTTCAACTACATAACCTCTGAGCTCGTACGTCGATTTCTTCCCTTTTTTGGGAATGTATTTATTTTATTTTACTGTTGCTCGATTGTTTATTGATTTCATATCCTAATTAAATTTTAACATTAATTGCTAATTTTTAACTTTACTTAACCCCCAAGTCTTATCACAATTAATTTCAAATTAGATAATTAATTATTTATTTGAATCCTATTCAAATTATTTTAAATCTAAAAACTTCAAATGCTCATAACTTCTTCGTTTGAGCTTCGTATTTAGCATATTATATATGAAAATTAATCAGAATTTCACCACGAATGCAACGATATAGCTTTCGTGGTCAAATTCCAACTTTTATAAAACTTCCATTTTCTATCTTATCACATTTAATTTTATTTACTTATTTTATTCATGGTTAATTTAACGGGGTGTTACATTCTTCTCCCCTTAGAAAGGATTTCGTCCCAAAATCTATCAAGGGGTGAACAATGTAACGCGCAATAATATCCATATTACACAACCAAGTTATCTACACAACAATCTACTCAACCAATAGTATAATGTGTTATGTACTGAGACATACAAAATTGGCTCAGTTTTAGTCAATCCTAGCGTGAGTGTGTAATCATGTCATGAAAGTATGTCTGCAAATACACTAAACATGCATAAATATTTCTACATGAGTGTAAAGTGGTTATAAAAAAATGTAGCAACCATCTCCAACCATTCAATTTAGTAACCATGATGAAACCGAAATCCTAATTTTAGAGAGAAAATTTTTCAGAGAAAGGCTTAGGATGAAGAGTACCGTGTTCTACGATGCACGCAGTGGCACAAGACGTTATTGGCCCCTTCTTAAAGTCCCCTAATTGATAAGGCTCTACAATAATTGCTATGCTATGAAGGTATTTCCTCAAATGAAAAAACGTCATGGATTCCAGCCAACATAAAAGTTTTCTTGTTTTACCCCATACTGGGAAAAAGGCCCAATAAATCTAGTGCCTACTTTCCAACTAGCCAAATGCTACGACCTTCCTACACTGCCTAATCAATTCTAACTTTCCAAAGTCTCACAATATAAATCTGTTCTGAGTAGAATTTGTCTTTGGTTTCCCACCCACAATTTTACAATTTGCATGGCCTCCCAAAAAAAGCTTCAAGGGTGCCATACTAATCGTCCATTGATGACTACAATCCTACATGAATTCTACTAAGGGTAAGCACTAATTTCAAGGTCTTCCAATGTCCAAGATGCAAGCTCTCAACAAATCCTTCAAGTTCCTATCCATTCCTTCAGTTTATCCGTTGGTCTTCAGTCGGTAAGCGATCTTCCGATTCAACGAAGTTTATAAAGCTACTAACAAAACCCTCCAAATAGGCTAGTAAACTAAGGGTCCATATCACTAACGATGTGAAGCGCAACTCCATAAAGCTGTGTTGGAGTGTTGCAGTTCCACTGCTTCTAACGGAAAATTTCTGTCACCTTCTTCTTAAATCTTGATCAATAGGAAATTCCATTCTTATTCCCATACATTTTCTCTTTTCCTTACACGGTGGCATTTTGTGAGCTAAATCCCTTATGTTTCCCAAAATCTAATGTAGTGTTTGGTTTGTTATTTTTAGTTTTGGGTTTTCGTCCATACAAAAATGCACATGGCGCATTTATATTGTCGAAAACGACCAATTTAGAAAACAAAGTTAACATACAAAATAGAAAACAACTTTTCTTTATTTTCCGCATTTTGGAAAAAAACACAAGCACGTAAAACAGTCAATTCTTCCGCCGTCCCTTTATCCCCTTCGTCCTCCCATCCGTCTTTCTTTAATCTCCTTCGTCGTTCCTTCATTCTTCTCATATTTGAGTTACATATTGAAAACTGAAAATACAAAATTCGTTTTAAACCAAACGCTACCTAAAGTTTTGAGTTTGAAACATTTACTCATTTTTGGCTGCTAACCTAGTTTCCTCATTAACTTCCAGTTTTACCTATGGTCTATCGCTAGTTAAGTGTTCCTATAAAATTTCCTTATTTACTTTGCTTCCCAACATATATCAAATGGTTTAAATCCCATTCATAAAGTTTACACAGGAATAAAATGGGAATATATCTTATACCACATTATCCTTTTTTTCAATAACTAAGGAAGAATACTAGAGACTATAAGCCAAGAACTCCAAAAGAAAATTTTACTGGAAGTTGCCATTTATCAGTTAATATAAATGGTGTTGAGGTCCTTACTCTCTTTTCTAAATTAAGATGGGCGATTTTTAATATTTCATTCCATGACTACCCATTTTCTTAATTTCCCTTTTTCGGTCTTTAATAAATATGGTCCATTTTATGCTTCAATCAATATCCATGGCAGCTGATCATTACTGTTAGAATTGGACCTTTTCCAATTAATCATTCTTCAATCTTTAATCTTCTTCAGGTTTCCAAAATCCATTCATTACTTAAATTTCTTTCTTCCACAAATGCAATATCAAGTTTCTTAATCAGTCCCTATTAGATTACTTTTCCTCTCATTAATCACAAACTCGTTGCTTGTTAAAGTTGTAATTAACGTCCAAATTCCCAATCAATCAATTACTAACTAATACACATATGTCGTAATCTATGCTACCTATTTATATTCTAGTCGTTTAGTGTAGCTGTACGATATCTATATCTAGCTACTAATTCTACAGCTAGAATGCTCATTTCCATGTTTATCGAAGCCATCCTTCCAAAAAGATTACCATCATAATTTCTTATAAATTAACTACAAGCGAAGGTTTCGCTTTGTTTGAAGTTACAAGGAATTATTTCTTTTCTTTTTGTTGAAATAGGCAATGTAAACTATGGAAAAGAATATCCATCACGTACACATCTCTTTCCTTTTTAGTGTATTCCTTGTTACTTCAAACAATGCACTTTTATATGTATTTTGAAATTGGATAATTTATGGAAATTACATGAAAATTGCTCCAAAATCAAAATATAGAAATTCATATCCTATGGGAAACCTAATTCACAACCCAATTACAAATATGGAATATCTTTACACTTTACCAGCTTCTTCAAATAGAGATTTGGGACTGCCTTCAATTTCCAAATCAGGTGGTACATTCTATTTTTATTTGATTCATATCCTAAAAAAACTTTAGTCTATCCTACTTAGGTCATGATCCGTATCTACTCCATAAGTTTTATAAAATCATAACTTTCGCACACAAAATAAAATATCTTCATACAAATCAACTTATTTAAAAATAAGCATTATTATTTCATTCCTTGCAATACTTAAAACATGAAGTATCAAATTCAATATCTCCATCTTTGAAAATTTAAACTTTAATAAAAACCTTTACCAAAGATTCAAAATTCCTTTGTTCCCAAATAGGAATAAAATAATCTCACCTTTTAAAACTTTCCTTATCAAAACTTTTTTTCCTTAAATGTTAGACTTTCTAATACATGGCATTCAAATTTTTCTTTGTTTTTCAAAAGGGAACTTATGAAAAACTTTCCTTTCAATAGCTTACTAAAATAAGGATTTAATCCTTTTTGAAAATAGGATTTTTTTTCACAAAAGATTTAAAACTTAATTATCTTTTCAAAATAATATGTTAGACCATTTTTATTTCAAAGAGTTTTCTAGCTAAAAGAATTATCGTTTACTAAATAGTAAATTTTTCCCAATCATCATTTCAAAATAATAGTTATTTTTTTCTAAAGCACACAATAATATTTATTACCATATCACTCAAAATATACTGTTATTTGATGAAATATATCTCGTAACTATGCTAAAAAAACTCTTAAAATCTCTTACAACACTTTTCTTTATCAAATCCAGTATTATTATTGTTCAAATAGCTTTTGTATTCAAGTTAGGAAAAACATATAAAATTCTCATCTTTACATAAATGCTTCTTCTTATACAAAAACATCTAACTTATTTATCGATCATCATTTAAATCCAATCAATGGTCAAAGATACCTTTTATAACACTATACGATAGAAAAATAGATGGAGTAGACAAAGATAACTTCTACCTTACTATATTACTCCTTTCAACATCTCATACAAGAATTCACAATTCTATTATTACCTACATTCTAGCCATTATTCTCTTCATCACCTTAAATGAGAATGCTCTCCTTCCTATACTATCGGACATTCCTTTCTTTCTATTTTCTATTTCTATCCCAAAATAGGTATTATTTCCATCTATAAACCCCTAAAAAGAGTTCTAAAGAAAGAATTTTTAGGTTTATAAAGAAGGAAAAATGGAAGGATCAAAGAACCAAAAATTGAAATCTTTTTAATCAAATTAAAAAGGTCAACGAATGAAAACTTTTCAAGTCATTAATTTACAATTAAAACCATCCACCATTTTGTCTTAAAGAAATTCACCGCTTTTAAAAATTGCATTACCTTTCCAAACTTTTCTAAAACTAATGGTGGTATATTTCTAAAGCTGTCTAAAACTATATTTATATTTCTAAATATTTCCAGTTTATACAGCCTCTAAGAAGTTGTAGAGGGAGGAACTTCCAAATTTACTGCATAGGAAATATAACATAGAATAATAGAAGATACAAAAACAAGGAATTTAAAAGTTTTTCTAATTCAATCAAATTTTAAATTGAGAAGTTAATAAATAGAAACTTTTTTTCAACTTCTCAAGTCAACAAATTTTTAAATTAAAATCACCTACCAAAAATGTTTCACCACCCATTTTAAATTTATAACCTCTTTTCAAAAAATTTACAAAACAAATGGTGGTATAATTTAAAAGTCTTCTAAATTCACCTTTTGTCAAAAATTTCTAACTTATAAGATTTTCATTCCAAAATCTTTGGAAAGGCACTTTTAAAATTTTCAAAGGGTTTCAACGAAATATTTTTATCAAATTATGTTCCAAAAGGTAGGATTAAAATTTGTTCTTTCTTTTAAACCTTTGTACTCTACCCAAAAATCTAATTTCCTCCTTGTGGTGATAGATGTATTCCTTCTTACGGAAGTTTGCATATTGCCTTACTTCCATATTTTATTAATACATAACACCTTCATAAATGTTAATTTTTCTGTATTAATTGTCAGCCTAATGGACATTTCCATAAGGCCATTTATTTCCTATCAACTTGTCCATCTATAATTCATATCTCTCTTAACTTAATACTTATAGGGCCTACAATGATAAGGAAGTCTAGGTCTTATAAAGAACTATATATTTGACTCTATTTATTTTTCAACTCATAGTTGTTTCGTCCATCCTTTCAGAATATGGTAGCAGCTACTTCTATAGTCAGAATTTATAGAGTTAAGCATAAATTCAAAATAAGTATATATACATAGTATGAGTTTTTGACGCAGCGGATTACACAAAACAATGTAGATCGATGAAAGTAGCAATAGATGGATTGATGAATACTGAAATGCCCAAATTCGTTGATCCGAAGATACCGAATTCTAGCTATCTCTGACACGTTGATCGCGCACGATACCGTGAGGAGAGATCTACAATTCTTCGAGCGTTGATCAAGCGCACTTGATTCCGCGAATTGGCTTCAACGATCGAAGATTCGAGCGCACTCGAATGTCGAAGGTGGAGATAGGAGATTACACTCGACTACCAATTTGGATGAAAGCACAAAGCTAACAAAAACGAAATTTTATTCAAATCAACTAAACTATTACAAATGGCACCACCGGCCTATTTATAGAAGTTACAACACACGCCACAGAAAAACTGTACAACTCCTAAGTCGGCCACGACTTAACACATCACGACCTAAAAGTACACGACCTAAAACATTACGACTTAAAAAACATCACGACTTAAAAAAAATACAACATAAGAAAATACAACACAATGCTTTACAACACATAGGTCGTAAACGACCCAAAACTACACGACTTATCATTTGAACGACCTAAAACAAGGCAGCATCTTCCAAGAATCCAGGCGGCAGCGAACTGTAGCAATCGGCGATCTAAAGTTCTCGCGACCTAACTTAGGTCGTAGGTCGTACGCGACCTAACTTAGGTCGTAGGTCGAGGCATTCTTCATTCTGAATTTCGGAGCGACTTATCTTAGGTCGTAGGTCGTTTACGCGACCTAACTTAGGTCGAATCAAAACTTCGCGACCTAACATAGATCGAACTTCAATCTCGTGACCTAACTTAGGTCGTATCCTTTTAGCACGTTCGCACTCCTTCACACTGAATCCAGTAACTCGTGTGCCGTCTTCACTAAGTCGTGAGCGACCTTCACTAGGTCGTGAGCGACCTAAGACTTCAACTTTCCACGACTTATCTCCAAGATCTAGTTCGTTAACTCGTGCGTCTCCACTAGGTCGTTGCCGACCTTCACCAAGTCGCTGGAACGACTTAAAGGCCTCGTTAGGTCGTACGCGACCTAAAACTTCAACTTCCCACAAGTCTTTACGAAGTCTTAACTCGTTAGCCTCCTCTTTAAGTCGTACCCGACTTACCAGCATGTTAGGTCGTACACGACCTATGTCTTCAACCTTTTGGGCTGCATCATCCTCCCCAGGTTGAGAAAAATTCGTCCCCGAATTTGCACCCTCTTCTTCCACAACAGACTCATCCCCATGATATGGTATAAGATGTTTAACATTGAAAACATCAGAAGTGTATACATCTTCCGGTAGCTTCAATCTATAAGCATTTTCATTGATCTGTTTCACAATCTTCACAGGACCAATCTTTCTGGCTTTCAACTTGTTGTAAGTGCCTACTAGAAAACGATCTTTTGTTAGCACAGCATAGACTAAATCTCCTTCATTAAATTCAATGCTTCTTCGCTTCAAATCTGCAGATCGTTTATACTTTTCATTTGCTTTCTCCAATCGTTCCTGAATGATTTTATGACATTCCACCAATCCATCAACAAAATCAACAGCCCGTTTAACGGTCCCCTTTGGTTGTGGTATTATCGTCAAATCCAACGGCCTCTTTGGTAAGCTTGAATACACTATCTGAAATGGACTGAAACCCGTACTACGATTCACTGCATGATTATGTGCAAACTCTGCTTGGCATAACTTCATGTCCCAACTCTTCAGATTATCTTTCACCAGACATCACAATAAATTCCCCAGCGATCTGTTAACTACCTCTGTTTGCCCATCAGTTTGTGGATGGTAAGCGCTACTAAAATTCAACTTCGTTCCGACCATCTTCCACAAACTTAGCCAAAAATGACTCAGGAAACGAGTATCCCTATCCGACACAATAGATTCTGGCAATCCATGAAGTCGATATATCTCTTTGAAAAATAACTGTGCAACATGAACAGCATCCACCGTCTTCTTACAAGCAATAAAATGTGCCATTTTCGAAAATCGGTCAACCACCACATAAATGGAATCATTACCACACTGCGTTCTCGGCAATCCCAACACAAAGTCCATACTCACATCAACCCAAGGCTTAGTTGGTACAGGTAACGGCATATATAATCCAGCATTGGTCGCAGTTCCTTTCGAAACCTGACAGATATGACATCGCTCCACAAACCTCTCCACTTCTTTCCTCATTGATGGCCAAAAGTAAGACTGAGAAATCAGCTGTAGTGTACGGTCTCTACCCACGTGGCCCTCTTCATGTAGCTCCTTCACAATTTGCATTCTCAAACTACAATCCGGTACGCATAATCGATTTCCTTTAAATAGAAAACCATCTACCATCAAAAACTCATCTGTCTCTCCCTCCTTGACTTTATCAACAAACTTGGCAAAGTAAGGATCATCGACAAATAATTCTGGCAACACATCAAACCCTGTCACTTCAACTTTCATTGTAGTCAACAGATGATTCCTTCGACTTAATGCATCTACTACCCGATTCGTGATTCTCGATTTATGCTTCACCACAAATGTAAATTGTTGTAAGTATGCAATCCATGAAGCATGTCTCGCTGAAATCTTGTCTTGCCCTTGTAAATGCTTCAACGCCTCATGATCAGTGTAAAGAACAAACTCTTTCTGAAATAGATAGTGTCTCCAGTGTTTAATAGCTTGTACAACAGCATAAAATTCCACATCATATGTACTATATCTCATCTTCGCTCCCGATAGCTTCTCACTAAAATATGCAATAGGACGTCCCCTCTGACTCAACACTCCTCCAATCCCAACCTTGGATGCATCAGTATGTAGTTCAAATACCAACTGAAAATCTGGTAATACTAGAATTGGTGCTGATGTCAAGAGTTTTTTGATTCGCTCAAAAGCAACCTCTGCTTCCTCCGTCCATGCAAACTGTTTACCCTTCATGCAATCTGTAACAGGCGTCATCACACTACTAAAGTGTGGAATAAATCTTCTATAAAATGAAGCCAACCCATGAAAACTCCGAACCTCTGTTATCGTCTTGGGTTGTGGCCAATCTCTAATCGCCTCTACTTTACTCCGATCCACCTGTATCCCTTCCTCTGATACAACATACCCCAGAAATAAAACACTATGCATCATGAACACGCATTTCTTCGTTGCAGCATAAAATTGTTCTTGTCGCAGTACCATCAGCACTTCTCTCAGATGATTCAAATGTTCCTCTGGACTTCCACTATATATCAGAATATCATCGAAATACACCACCACAAACTTCCCAATGAATGGTCTAAAAATCTAATTCATCACCTGCATAAATGTACTTGGCGCATTTGATAAGCCAAATGGCATTACCAACCATTCGTATAGACCCTCCCTGGTTTTAAAAGCAGTCTTCCACTCATCACCTGGCCTGATACGAATTTGATGATATCCGCTCTTCAAATCAATCTTCGAAAAGATAGTAGCTCCGCTCAATTGATCTAGCAAGTCATCCAACCTCGGCATTGGAAATCTATATCTTACAGTAATCTTATTCAATGCTCGACTGTCAGTGCACATTCTCCACGTCCCGTCCTTCTTCGGTACTAACAAAGCTGGCACAGCACACGGACTCAAGCTTTCCTGCACACGCCCCTGTTCAAGCAATTCTTCCACTTGCCTCCTCAATTCTTCATGTTCCTTCGGACTCATTCGATAATGTGGTCTATGTGGCAACATTGCTCCCGGAACAAGATCAATTTGATGTTGAATGTCTCTCAGTGGCGGTAACTCCTTTGGTAACTCCTCTGGAAATACATCCTCAAATTCTTTCAATACTGGTTTCACTTCTTCTGGAATTTCAACCTCTTCACTGCTCTCACGCCCAATTAACAAGAATACTTCCGGCTCTTCCTCAACCTCCTTAACAAACTCCTTCAAAGATAATAAAGTTTTCAGCTCTTCAATCTCCTCCAGTTTGTTTTCTTCTTGTTGTCGCTTCTTAGGAACCAAAGTGATTTTAGTACCTTCAAACATGAAACTATAACTGTTGTTTCGCCCATCATGTTGCACCGCCCTATCATATTGCCACGGTCTCCCCAGCAACAAATGACAGACATCCATATCTACAACATCGCACCAAATTTCATCTTTGTATTTCTTCCCAATCGAAAATTTAACACAAGCCCTTCGTCCAACTTTTACCTCACCACCCTTCCTCAACCATGCTAACTTGTACGGTTTAGGATGTTTCTCAGTTTTTAACTCTAACTTCTTCACCGCTTCTGTAGAGATAATATTGTCACAACTTCCAGCATCAATAACAAACTTGCAAACTCTTCCTAGAATAGTGCATGTAGACTGAAAAATGTTATTCCTCAACCAACTACTTTCCTCCTCTTGCTTTGGGGTCAAACAACTTCTCCTCATCATCAATGAATACCCTTCATCTCCCGACAATAAGTCTTCCTCCTCCACTGGTAATGAATTAGAACATTCAGCTTCTTCCTCCTCATCCTCAGCTTCCGCAACCATCACTCGCTTCTTAGGCTTTGGACACTCATTGCTTTTATGACCCATCTCCTGGCAATTGTAGCATTTGAAACCATTGTTAACCTTCGCCTTCTCAACCTCCTTCACCATTGGCTTATTGACAGACTTAGGAACATTAGGACTTCCACTAACACCCTTCACTTGATTGTTGGAATTAGTAAACACACCACCACCTTGTCGTCCCTGTTTCTCCCAAGCCAACGCTTTCTGGTGTGCTTCCGCTACAGATCTGGGATCAAACATATTTACCATGTCTTGAATCTGCATACGAAATCCTCCAACAAATCTAGCTATTAATTGTTCCTCTGTCTCCATGATATCGTTCCTTGCAATCAGTTGATAGAATTCATCAGCATATTCATTAACAGATTTCGTTCCTTGCCTCAAGTTTTGCAGCCTCTGATACATAAGCGATTGATAATTATAAGGTAAGAATGTGGCTTTCATCATTTTCCTCATTTTTTCCCATGATTCAACCTTTGACTTCCCCATCTGTTCACGTGTAAGTTTGGTTTGCTGCCACCATGCCAAAGCTCTACCCCTCAACCTTGTAGCAACCAACTTCACTCTACGATGTTCTGGAACTTCCTTGAAGTCAAAAATCTCCTCCACATTAGACAACCAATCCAGAAACTCCTCAGCTTGCATACCACCTTTGAATTCTGGAATTTCAGTCTTCATCCCAGATTCCCACTTGTGATCATACTCCGACTGATTTCTTCCTTGTCCACGTCCTCGTCCATGAACACTACCACCATCAAACTCCTCATCAAAATCTGATGTATATCGATGTCGATCCTGACCACCAACATCTCTACTTCCACCATTTCTTCCACCAACATCCCTTCGATCTACATTCCTCCGATTACGATCATTCACATTTCTATCACTATTTCGATCATCAACATTTCTATCATAATCTCGATCCACACTTCTATGATCACTATCGACACTTCTCTCTCGATTTGAATGTGGTGAAACTCTACTTCCTCCATGGTTAGATTCAGGTGAAACCCTTCTCCGATTCTGATTCATCTCCAACATCATTCTCTCTAATCGTCCAATCCCTTCATTAAGCTTCTCATTAAAGTTTTCGTTAATTCTTTGCTCCATCTCATCAGCTTCTTCTCTTCTGTACAAAGCTTCTACGTTTTGGTGACGATTAGCTCTTCTCGGTGGCATGGTTGATTCTTCAAAACTTTGACTTTCGGCTCCACTCCAAATTTCAAACACCTTTCGAACTTAGATCCAAAATGAAATGGATCGAAAACTCCCACTTTGTTGCAATTTGCGAAGAACACGATGAACAACAACTTCTTAGCCTTGAATGAAATAGCTTGGCTCGACTTGATCTCTTCAAACTTCTTCAAAATAATTGGCTCCAAGACTCGATTTAGCTATGATTGGCTAAACAAGCTCTGATACCAAACTGACATAGCGGATTACACAAAAACAATGTAGATCGATGAAAGTAGCAATAGATGGATTGATGAATACTGAAATGCCCAAATTCGTTGATCCGAAGATACCGAATTCTAGCTATCTCTGACACGTTGATCGCGCACGATACCGTGAGGAGAGATCTACAATTCTTCGAGCGTTGATCAAGCGCACTTGATTCCGCGAATTGGCTTCAACGATCGAAGATTCGAGCGCACTCGAATGTCGAAGGTGGAGATAGGAGATTACACTCGACTACCAATTTGGATGAAAGCACAAAGCTAACAAAAACGAAATTTTATTCAAATCAACTAAACTATTACAAATGGCACCACCGACCTATTTATAGAAGTTACAACACACGCCACAGAAAAACTGTACAACTCCTAAGTCGGCCACGACTTAACACGTCACGACCTAAAAGTACACGACCTAAAACATTACGACTTAAAAAACATCACGACTTAAAAAAAATACAACATAAGCAAATACAACACAATGCTTTACAACACATAGGTCGTAAACGACCCAAAACTACACGACTTATCATTTGAACGACCTAAAACAAGGCAGCATCTTCCAAGAATCCAGGCGGCAGCGAACTGTAGCAATCGGCGATCTAAAGTTCTCGCGACCTAACTTAGGTCGTAGGTCATACGCGACCTAACTTAGGTCGTAGGTCGAGGCATTCTTCAATCTGAATTTCGGAGCGACTTATCTTAGGTCGTAGGTCGTTTACGCGACCTAACTTAGGTCGAATCAAAACTTCGCGACCTAACATAGATCGAACTTCAATCTCGTGACCTAACTTAGGTCGTATCCTTTTAGCTCGTTCGCACTCCTTCACACTGAATCCAGTAACTCGTGTGCCGTCTTCACTAAGTCGTGAGCGACCTTCACTAGGTCGTGAGCGACCTAAGACTTCAACTTTCCACGACTTATCTCCAAGATCTAGTTCGTTAACTCGTGCGTCTCCATTAGGTCGTTGCCGACCTTCACCAAGTCGTTGGAACGACTTAAAGGCCTCGTTAGGTCGTACGCGACCTAAAACTTCAACTTCCCACAAGTCTTTACGAAGTCTTAACTCGTTAGCCTCCTCTTTAAGTCGTACCCGACTTACCAGCATGTTAGGTCGTACACAACCTATGTCTTCAACTTTCTGGGCTGCATCAGTTTTTGAAAAGTCTTTTTCAAAAATAATAAGTATGCCACTCATACGCATAGTATACTTTCCTCATTGGTCGGGTAACCTATGCTCTAATACAAAATGTAACACATGCATAAATTTTGACCCAGAAAAGGCCCATCGAAACTTAGATCCATTCTAAGATAAGCTGTTGGTAGTAAAAAGAAATAACATTGCGGAGCTATAACTAAACTTTCAGAGCTCACTGCGGATGGAACAAAATATAATAGCAAAGTGTACCCATTTATTTTAAGACCATAAAAATGTCATAATACAAAATTTCATAAAAACCATAACATAATATCTGTTATAACAATCATCTAAATACATTGGTACACAAAAGAAAGTAATAAAAACAAATACTACCACAATCCAAGCTTCTCCATATCTAAGCATCGTCGCCACCATCACTCTGTCCTTAACCTGATTGTAATGAGTAGGGAGTCAAAACAAGTGTCTGGTGAATAAAAACCTTGAGTCTTACCTTTTAAGTACTTAGGTAGTAAATAAGAATATGTCTACGAACATAAATCCATTAAAATCATTTAATACTTCTTTATAAGGAAAGGAGGTGGGTCCAACCACTTAATACCTTCCATCCCAGAAGCAGGTTTATAAAATCTCATATCCTAATCATACGTCATAAATAGCTAATAATGTGAGAGATGGTATCCAAGCCTTTTAATACCTTTTATTGAAAAATAAGCAGACTCTGGTCATTTAAGACTTTAATTAATGCAGACCCCATCATTTAAGACCTATTTCCAAGGCGTGCTCCTTAATGGTACTATCAAGCTGACATCATATGGAATCTCATAGGCCACTTAATATTTCCAAGTGGAACACAGGAAGACTCTGGTCATTTAAGACCTTAATTCAGGCAGACCCCACCATTTAAGACCTATTTCTAAAAGCAGTCCCCTGTAGAGATACCACATAACGTGTCTCCTTGGCCATGTAATACTTCATGTGCGAAAAAGATGCAGGTCCAACCACTTAATACCTGAAAACCTCAAAGTATGCCCTTTGCCTTATGTTCCATACACATAATGACGTCTCATATTTGTAGGAATAAACAGAATATGGTCATTTAAAACCTTAATTAAGGCAGACTCTACCATTTAAGACCTATTTCCATGGCGTGCTACTCAATGGTACTATCTAGCTGACATCATATGGAATCTCATATGCCACTTAATACTTCCAAATGGAAACATGTAGACTCTGGTCATTTAAGATCTTAATTAAGGCAGACCCCACCATTTAAAATATATTTCCAAAAGCAGACCCCTGAAGAGATACCACCAAACGTGTCACCTTTGCCATTCAATACTTCATTTGGGAAAAAAAGGCGGGTCCAACCACTTAATACCTCAAAACCTTGAGCATGCCCTTCATCTTATGGGCCATACTCATAATGACATCTTACATTAGTCTGTTATTCATAGAAACTGGTAGCCATATTAGCTAGGCAGATTTCCCCTACAGAATTTGAGACCAACCTCGTCTCATTACAAATATTGATCATAAGGATATTTCACATCAATAAAATTGTACACAACTGCTAGTATCGTTCAAGTGAAGGGCAGACTTCCGCCATGTAACTCTATTGACCTCGCATCCTTATGACTTAGCCATAAATCAATTACTCTCCACATACACACACACACACATCTCACTGTTTCATAAATAAGACCTTATAAGGAATCTTCTATGTTACGCCTTAAAATAATAATTAGGCTATATAAGAGTTTCCGCTTATTTTCGCCTCACAATCAATTACCTTCCTAATGGGAGAAATGATTGTAAATAAATGTCTAATTATCTACGCCATATGAGCAATAATTATACATTAATTATGTAAATAGAGATAAATAAATATTCGAGCCTAATAAGTTCTAAATGCATGGATTTTATGCTCTAAACTGGCGCTAACTGTCAGTTCCCTAACCAAGTATTATTGCAAGTCCTTTTTCTTCAAATTCCCAAGATTTCATAGGATTCTAATACCAGAATTGGTAATAAATATTCATAACCAAAACTGCAATAACGGACTTGTAAATAAAATAGAAACTCAATTTATTACACCAATTCAATGGAATATCATAAACAATAAGAATTGCAATCTAAACCCTATATTTTATTCAACTCCTCTTTTACAAAGAAATAGATAAGTATAAGTGGTGTAAACTATGAATAGAATCCATAATCTAAACTCTTATTGTATTAAAGAATCACAATTTGACCCAAAGAATAAGGAGAAGTGGAATAGACTATGAAATTATCAAAAATTGCATAAATGAAACAAATTCCATCAAATTAATGTAAATAATTGGGAATCTCAATATAGAATTGACATATCGAAATAAAAAGGAAATTTGGGGTATTTTATCTATCATATTATTGGAATCCCAAAATCCTTAAGGTATATTCAAATCCAAAAAGAAATACACTAAGCAATTGCTGAAAACAAAGACTAAGGTTTCCACTCATAGATTAACATAGCTTCGCCTTCCTTGGATTTATATGCCTCACAATCTCTTCCAGAATTTCTCTCTTTTGATATAAGTACACACAATAGGGAAGAGGTATATATATTTATTATATTCAGAATAGTTGGAGGAGAATAGAATAGGAATAGGTTGGAGGAAGAAGAAATAAATAGAAAATAGATTGGATTCTTACCTGAATTTTCTACGGAGTTTCTAAATCTAATTTGGAGAGATAACAATAGCAGGGTTTCGCTATTGTTCCCAAAATATTTGTGGATAAAAGTGAAAGGTCTAGGGTCTAATTTATAGTGGTTGGAAATGCACGAGAACCGCTGAATGAGAATAGATTAAAAACGGATAAATCTGGAATGTACAACTCATCAGAATAGGCTCCGCAACAAGGAAGTGGTCGACCCCCATGCTCCAAGCGGTCGACCTCTACAATCGACTGTGAGGTGCTGGTTTAACTTCTTCCCTTATTTTGGGAAGGTATTTATTTTATTTTACCGTTGTTTGATTATTTATTGATTTCATACCCTAATTAACTTTTAACATTAATTGCTAATTTTTAACGTTACTTAACCCCCCAAGTCTAATCATAATTAATTTCAAATTTCAAATTAGTGAATTATTTATTTATTTGAATTCTATTCAAATTATTTTAAATCTAAAAACCTTAAACGCTCATAACTTCTTCATTCATGCTCCGTTTGAAAGTGCAGATGATGGTGTTACTTATTTACATAATCCTACATCTAAATAGTCATCTAACATTGATATTGGTTTGTATGTATGTCTGGATTGAATTGGTAATGTATATGATTTATGCATATAGTTGGAACTAATGGTTTGGAATATAATGATATTGAATTATATTATATATTTGTTACTTTCCAATGTGTGTTTAGAAAGAGATATATAGAATATATTTGTTTTATCTCCTGTTATCAATAACTAATGACTCATTCTTTTGGGCTTTTGGGGTTTGCACATCGTGAGTTGTGTTAAATCAAAGGGTCAAAACTGGTGGGTTGTTATACCTCCCTTGTTACAAGTTGGTGAAGCATAGAAGATAGAATTGCAAATTGTAATTAGGGATAGAAAACTAGGAGTTTGGAGAGGAGATTGCTAATAACCAAGGTTTTGGCCACCAACATGATCAAAGAAAAAGGTACACATACCATTTTAAGTAAAATATTTTATATGTATGTATGTTTGGTCATTTTTTCATTTCAAACAAAATAATTGTTTTAAAAATTATAATTAACATACAAATATATTTATATACATCTATATACATATGTGTGTATTTGTATGTGTGTATATGTATGTATGTATTTATTAATTTAAAACAAAGTATATCTATTTATTTATATGTCACATGAAAGAAAACATTATTCACAGTTTGAGATCCAGATGTGTGTGTGTGTATACATACACACACATATGATATTCAATTTTTTTGGATCTTTTAGTTTTGAAATAGGTTTTGTTTGCTCTTAGTTGTAAAATTAAAAAAAAATCTATTTTACTTGTGGCTTTAAATAAACAAATTACATATATATGTGAAAACACACACACATGTGAAACTATTTTGTTTTGACCAAAAATATATTTTAATATATATATATATATATATATATATATATATGTTTACCCATTTTTGACCAAAGCAACTAACTTAAAATGGACCTAGTGAACTCATACGGAGTCATATTGACTTGAAATTTTAGGAGAACACTTAGAAGACATAAACGAAGGCATTTGCCAAAAATGGGCTTGATTGGTTAAGGCTAGATGGATCGCTGGCGACCTAACTAGATGGATCGCTAGCGATTCATCTAGAATGGGTCCCACAACCTAAAATTTTTAGACTAGGTCCAGACACCCTCTAGAGTGTACCTACAAAGTTTCATCTGATTTCATTAAGTTTTGAGCGAGTTATGGATGATTCTTCTTGACAAGATGACCCATGAAGACGAATGATCAAACAAACTCCAAACGAC
Source organism: Allium fistulosum (assembly GCA_030737815.1). NCBI lineage: Eukaryota > Viridiplantae > Streptophyta > Magnoliopsida > Asparagales > Amaryllidaceae > Allium > Allium fistulosum. The sequence continues at coordinate 921,905,601 of CM060901.1, forward strand.
TTGATATTTGGACCTGACACTCAAATAGATGAAAGGAAGGCAACCCAAAAGGGTGGCACAAAAATAGTTTAAGGGCATGGATTACTAGCTATCCATCGTGTTAGCTTAGGTTTTTCTGGACTTCTTCTTAGCACTGAGTAGAGACTTCTGACAAGTTGGCCTTGGCCCAACTGCTCTCATACCCCTATAAATACATCATACCTACAACATAAAGAGGATCTTGTAGACTGGCTGCTGGAACTCTGCGGAGAATATTCTTCACTCTTCTTCTCCTACACAACAGTCATCCAGGGGTTCACTGTGATTCTCCAATGGACTCTTGCACCTGTGACTTATTCTAATCTCATCAACTTGCAATCGAATTCAACTTGTAATAGTAGTTAGTCGATAATAAAGCTTATAAACTGGATGTAGGCTTCGTTAACAGCCGAATCACTATAAAAAATTTCTTGTCTCTTTACTATTTATGCTCTTTTCACATTTATTTCTATATTATTACTCTATAAGAACAAGACCGATGCTTTCACACTCAATCCAGGGTGTTGATACATTTTTTGGGTTAACATTTTGGTGCTTTCATTGTGAAAACTGAACTTAGGGCTAGATCTGAAGACATGAACTTCGAATATAAGACTTGGAGAAGATTAGCATGCCTAATACCAAATCTAGAGTCAAAGCAAATCAACTAGAGCCTGAGGGCAGCCAAGATGTGTCCTCGAATTCTCATCAACCCAACAATATGATTAGAGAGGGGATGGAAAGGATGATGAAAGAGATGCATGATGGAATCTTAGCCAGACAACAAGAGATGATGGACGGTTTCTTTCAGAAGATGGAGAAGCAAGGGATGGCTAGATCTACAGGGAATAGGAATCAAACTCTAAGGAACAATGTAGGAGCTGCCAGAGTTGGATTGGAACAAGATGGAGTCTTGCTCCATGCCCAGAGCAACCGATACTTGGGGGCAATGCTGGAATCAACATGGGAATCAATCCCAATGCCAGAGTGACTATTGAAACACCAGGAACTGGTGGTACAAGAGCTAATCCAAATAGTAGGATGCAACCGTGTAACGACCCAGAATTTCTGACATTTAAAATTCGAATATTTAATTGATTTTAAATATTAACAAGTGGGATTAATAAGTCGAATAATTTAAAATTCGAATATCTGGATTTAATTGGATAATTAAATCGATTGTTTAATAGTTGAAATTCCAGAAATAATTGAAAATTGGGTTTAATGTGATTGAAAATGATTTATAAAGTTATATTAAATCATATTGAAGTTGTAGTAATATTATCGAACTTTTAAAATTGAATTTAAAGTTAAACTGTGAAAATTGAATATTTTAATATTTAATCGACTAGTGAAATTAGCCATTTTTCGAACAGTCTCAGAATTGGACGAAACTAGTTCCATTGAATCCGTAATAGTTTTTTATTATCGGATTTCAATTTTCGTAGCTATCGGAGTTGTCGTTTGACCGTGGCAGCTCCAAACGCATCGAAATTGTTTTAATATTTATTTGGCGAGTTAAAATAGACATTTTTCAAAAAGTCTCGGATTTTTACGAAACTAGTTTCATCGGATCCGTAATGTGATATTATTGTATGGTTTCAAATTTCTTGTCAATCGGATGTACGGTTTGTCCGGGGCAAGTGAAAACGCATCGAAATCGGTTTAATTTAAAATCGATCGTTTAATTCCGTAACTCGCACAGATGACCGAATTAGCTCCCGAAACATGTTCCATTGTGTTCGGAACGCGGGGTAAACCTTACGAACGCCAGACGTCATGTCGGATTTGGAGATCGTTTGTAAAAGTTGTTTTTTTTATGAATTTAATATTAAGATAATTGAGTTATACATATATATATATTCACGTTTTTGAGCCAAATCCTAGAAAATTATCCGCGGCCGCCACTTCATTGATCAATGGCCGACTCTTACTCTCGTTCTCTCTCATCTTTCTTTCAATCCACAAGCTTTCTTCAGAAAGTTTCTACATGAAAGGGGTAGAGCTCACCAAGCTCTTGTCATCCAACGGTGGGCTTGGTTTGTAATCATCGTTTGGAGGTGTAATTTAGTCCCGTTCGTCGCGCGTTCACGCTCGATTTTGGGGTGCTAGAGGCGACCGGGTTCGCACACGTTCTGGGTGGAAGACGAGGTGGCGTTGAGCTTCAGAGTGGTGGCCTTCGATCGAGGCAAACATCACCAGGGAGGGTCGCGATTTTGGATTAGGAAGAGCGACGATGGGTTTCTCGGTCTGTAACATGCGAGAGGGAAGAAGAATAGTAGGCGGCCCAGATCTGCTATAAACGAAAGCAACGGCTCTAATTGCATAAGTTTAAAATTGAAAAAGAAATTGTAATTATTAATTATATTTAAATTTGTATAAACTTTAAATTGATGTATCTTTGTCATACGAGGTCGAAAATGTACGAAACAACTTGCGTTGGGTTCGTATGGACGAACACTACGCTATGGAACTGGATTGGAGTCATTTGGAGCTAGTGTGAATTTTAGGTGAAATTAAACGTCTGTTTAATCTATTCGAAATAAAAAGCTGGAACGGAATTGAAATCAAGGTGAGAACTCCTCACTCAATCGAATGTTTTATTTCGATTTAAATTTTAAATAGCTAGATTTAAAATTGCTTGATTGTGTGGATTGAATGATGATTGCTATTTATTGTGATAAATAGACATTTTACGCTGTATATTAAGCGGAGGTTATTTATTAAAAACATATACCGCGATAATTTCACATTGAAGTGGAATTGGTATTATATATGTATATAACAATATATATATATATATATATATATATATTTGAATATGTATATATTGGAGTTGTTGATTTCCCGCATTGTATAGCGGATGAGACCCTATTGCGCCGCATAATAGCGAATAATATTTATAAATCCCATATACCGCGATAATTTCACTATGAAGTGAAATTGGTATTGTACTAACATCTGTGGATGCAGGGAAACAGGTTGGAGGGATCCGACTGGATTCCTCACCGTAGTGATTTATTTACAGATATTGTTGTATATTCTGTTATCATATGATGATATATGATGTTTGGATGCTGTGATTGACTATTTGGTGTTGTTGCATCATCAGATCCATTTTTGAAGTTTAAGATAACGATTTTGATTTTTAAAGGGATTTTTAAAGTGATTTTTGAAAGTATACGTTTTATAGAATTGGTTTATTTAAATTGAGACTTTTGGAATAATTATAAACAGTTTATATAAAAGATTTATAAAGTTGATATTTATAAATTAAAATATTGGAATTATAAAATGAGTTTTTATAAGTGTTAAAAGGAAGTATAAATGGATTTCATAAGTGAATGAAATTAATAGATTTATAATGTGAAGTTATAAAATGAATAGATGTTGTAAAATAAATGATTTATAAGTAATTTACTTATAAATTAGATTTTGGCACTTAAAGGGGATATAAATAGAATTTGCGAATAAAATGATTTTTATAAGTTGAAATTGTTATAAAATATAAATGTGATTTATAAACGTTGTTTATAAATCCGAAATCACTTATTTTGATAAGTGAATTTTAGAAGTTAATTAAAGGAATTATATCCACGATTTTAGACGATGGATAATCTTTTAATAGATGTGTAGAAACATTGAATTGGGTAAATAAAGTATATTCACAATTTTGGACAGTGAATATATTATTAGATAAAATGGATATGTTTTGGAGAAGTGATATTACGAAATGAAGTAATTGTTTTAAAAAGATGTTTTAAAACGTGTTAAGTATCGAAACCATAGATTTCAACATTCATTGTTGAAATAGACATTTTCCGAGAAATAAGGAAATGGTGGACTATAACACTGTTGTTATAGTAAATGGTTTCCGAAAGGAAATGTTTTATATAGTATTGGGATTTATATATCTATCTAAATTTCGAATCCCTATACTAGTGATTTTGAGTTGCCGTAACAATGTTTTACGTAACATTCATTTTGACTCAAATAAAAATTTGTGAAAGAAAATGATTTCCTTAAAGAATGAAATATATACTTAATTATGATTTAAGTATATTGAATATTTTCAAATGTTGAAAATAAATAAGATTTGTGAATTACTTATTATTAAATAAGTATGGAAATGTTTTTCCAATATGAAGTGAAATGTTTTGAGATTTTATCTTCAAAGATAAATTGAAATGTGGAAATTGATTTGAATTTGTTTTCAAATAGTTGAAGTGTGGAAATTATATATCTTGTAAAGATATTTTTGGAAGATAAATAATTTGGAAAATTATTTGGAATCTGATGCTGTGCAGACCTATTGATAGTTAAATAACCGACTATCAATAATTACCTTGGATGGGTATTTGTTGTGATTTGCTTGAATTTGAATGCCACACTTATTTTTGAATAAGCGCTCACTATTCGGGTTAGCCGGGAAAGGACCTTTGGGTCGTATAACCCATTCCGAATTAGTGATAAGACGATATGGATTGTATTGAAGACCGGTGGTGAAGACCGGGTATTTGTGAAAACGATAGGATGACCTATCGATTGTCTCTGCACCGTTAGCTACGGTATTGAGATTTCCTTTGTGATGGGAAGTTTTATCGGGATTGTGAATACCCGAATTGCAAGGGCTTCTTTTGGAAGTGCCTTCGGTTCTGTTCGAACCCGGAACAGACTTGTATGGTTACATGTCTGACATTACATTTTGAGATGTAAAGCTGATTTCTTTCAAATACATTTCTGTTGGTGGCGTAGAATTTATTCTCTTAGCTTAACACCTTTCTTTGAGACGTACGAGCTCAGAGGTTATGTAGTTGAAATTTATCAACGATATATTCCCAATTTGGTAATGTGGCATGCTGAGTGTTGCTGTGATGATGATCATTCATTGATCATTTGTGATCAAAGCGTGGCTTTGTGAAAAAGTGTAGCTTTGTGGACGAGACTTCGTCAGGGCCTCACAACCCGGGAATGGTCGAAACAGGAATGTTGCGGCAAGGTTATGAGGGTAGCGCCCATTAGGGTATGTCATTTCCTTCTGGAAAGGGGTGGTATCATGGTATGGAGCGCAGATACTTACTCATGTGGACACATTTTATTTATTATGTGTGATGATGTTACCGAGCGCTCGGATAAAGGTCCCAAAGGACCGGGGGATGGCATATTCGTGAGTTACCTAGTTACAGGGGTAACCCGGCCTTGTTGGCAGAGAGCAGTTTGTCTCTCGGAGCGTCCAGCCAGAGGCGTTTCCTACGTGGCATAGGAAGTTCCTTAGCCTGACCATTTGTTGGAAAATCCAAAGAAACAATACGAACCTTGTACGGTTTTAGTTGTAGAACCTGCCATTTACTTATGGTGGCGCCCCACTGTTTAGATGGTAGCTATAGTAGGCATAGTTCGGAATGTCTATGTTGGCTAAGATTAATATTATACTTTCGAAATGTTTTTCTGCACTATGCACTAATAATAATAATTCAATGATTTGCGTAGTAAGCATGTTTGACTATCATAAGAAGAAATCTCCTCCAATTTTGCGTTTGCATTGTGTGTGTGGCGGGAGGTCTTATGGTAGTTTCATTTTCCAAAAGCATTGCGAAATTGTTTTATTTCTTTTGTTGTGTGTTTTAAAGATAAACTGTTTTAGTTCTCACACCAGTCACCATGACTGACCTGGAGTTTATTGTTCCCTTCCTAAACTCTGGGTGCCCACCAATTTCCACACGGACAGTCTAGAGTCAGGTTATCAGGTCATTCTGGATTCAGGCTATGCTGTGGAGCTCACTGGCGAGCTGGATGGCGAGACGTATCACCTATACTATGTATTATTCCGCTGTGTATTCCGTATGAGGACAAGTTTATATAACCGTCCAGTGTTGTATTGTTGTTGTAACCTCTGATGATGATGTAATGTATAAGATGATATAGTTCTTTGATTTAAAGATTATTCATTTATCTATTATATATTGTTCCACTGCGAATGTGAGATTCTGATATTATTTCTGTTTCTGTTGTTTCTTCTTTCTTTTTCTTCTGTCTTCTTCTACCTCTTCTTTTTCTCCATAACAATTCGGTTTTCCGGCATTCGATTGCTCGACAGTTGATATAGTGGATGTATTAATGTCGATTTTCGAGTGACGAAAAATCGCAGTCGTTACATTTGGTATCAGAGCATATGGTTAAGCGACAACCATGGCTCAGTTGGGTATTACTCATTAGAGATAGAGTCAGTAGTACTCTAGAATGAGTTGAGTGTAATAATAGATATGAGCGCGTATTTGTTAGTGAATATAAAATTGTTTTATATTGTGATGATTGATTTGTTGAGTGGTATATGGATTTTGGTCGGTATTGTCAGTACAACTCTATCGATAGGGATCTCTAAACACTTGTTTAGAACAATTCGGCATGATATTGTTCTAAATTGGGTAAATGGAATAATTTTACCTCGATTATATTTTGTATATAAAGAAATAATTTTTTTGAAATTATTAAGTGTATATGAGTGATTGTTTGGATGTTGAAAATATAAATATATATAAGTTAATAAAAGTTGTTTGAATAAGTTAAATGAAAACAACAATTGTAAAAGAATAAAGTGTATAAGCAAATGAGTTATAAGTATGGAATTATAATTAAAATGATTTACAATGGTAAAAAAATAATCTTATATATGAGAAGTGAAATTTTATAAGTAAAAGATTTGTGAATGTGATTTATAATCTGAAATAAAATTCCAGGGAAGTGTTTGAAAGGATTTGATGTTTTGGAAAATTGGTTTGGAGAGATGAAAACTCTAAACTCTTTTTGGTCGCTGGAAAATAATTCTGATGATGACCGCGGCATCATTGGTATTCATTTTCGGGTTTCCAAAAGAGGAATTGCTGCCAGATTATTATAAATGAAAGAATTTTGGAAAATTTGGATTTGGTTTTAGAAATTCAAAAGATAAATTGGAATTGATTTCAAAATGGGTTTTGAAAGGTTGAAAAGACTCTGGAATCCTATTTAAAATATTTATGGGAATGATAAATGAGTTGATAACTTATACAATTTGAATTTTGATAAGAATGAATTTAACTTAAAGGATGGAGTTAAATTAAAGTAAGTATAAGTGAATCAATAAAATCTAAGCTGTAATTGTTGAATATAAGTAATCAAGTTTTGAACTTATAGTATGAGATAATAAATTTTGACTTTGGTAAAAGTTAAATTGAATTGGAATCTGAATTGGATTTATAAGTGGAAACTTAAGTTAATTTGAATAAATGATGTTTGAAATTGGAAAATAACTTAAGTGATGTTGAATGAAGTTGATTTTGATATCAAAGTAAATTAATAAAGTGAATTTATTAAATGAATATGAACTTGAGTTATATAAATGAAATTCAACTTTATTTGTAAAAATTGAATTAGCAATTGAATTAATGAATGAATGGATTGAATGTTAATCAATTGAATGTAAATAAATTGAAAGGAAGATCAATTTAATATTAAACCAATTGGAATTAAATGTGTTGGTTATACATTGGATGTTATATGATTGTTGGTTGATTGTAGTATAATTCATTAGTGTTAATGAAATTGAATAAATGGAATTGGAAGCTATGTAATTTGATTTAAATGGAAGGTGAAGTAAATTTAAATAGAAATTGGATTTGAATTGAAAGTGAACCAACTTGAATTTAAATTAGTGAATGTAAACTAATTGAAAATGAATTGAATGTAAGAAATTGAGTTGAAACTATTCGGATTGAATGGAATGATATGTAATTTGGTTGCAAACAAATGAAACTAGTGTTAAAACCTTGAATATGTGCTTATGAATGAATATCACATGTATTGCTTATGAAAACTACTTGTTATTATTGAAAACAAGTGAAATGTGAATAGATTTTATATATATATGTCTCTTACGTGTTTAAATTGAGTAAGTACAGGTGCGGTGGCTACCATTCGGTTGGTTTGGTTGCGCTAAAATGCTAAATAAATAACTGCTTTGCTTAAAAATGCTAAAAAGGTACGCCTACGCAATAAAAATAGGAAATATGAACTGTTTTTCCGCTTTTCCGACCGGGTGGGTCGATGTATACATATTTATGTCTATTGTGTTCCTACTACGATCGAACCGCGCAAAGGAGACATTGGCAAATTTTTCTGGAAATTTAAGGCATTAGAAAATTTTCGGAAAATTTTGGAAATTTTTGTTAATGAAAAGTTGATTTCTAAATTGTAATGAAAATGTAGGAATTGAACTAGAAAATGGAAACCATTATTTTGGTTGAAGTTAAAAGTTTTGAAAAAGGTGAATATAAAAGTTTCACAAAATGGATTTCTGAAAAGTTAATGGATTTTGTGAATTTTTCTTACTTGGTAATTTCGAGGACGAAATTCTTTTAAGGGGGGAAGTTTGTAACGACCCAGAATTTCTAACATTTGAAATTCGAATATTTAATTGATTTTAAATATTAACAAGTGGGATTAATAAGTCGAATAATTTAAAATTCGAATATCTGGATTTAATTGGATAATTAAATCGATTGTTTAATAGTTGAAATTCCAGAAATAATTGAAAATTGGGTTTAATGTGATTGAAAATGATTTATAAAGTTATATTAAATCATATTGAAGTTATAGTAATATTATCGAACTTTTAAAATTGAATTTAAAGTTAATCTGTGAAAATTGAATATTTTAATATTTAATCGACCAGTGATATTAGCCATTTTTCGAACAGTCTTAGAATTGGACGAAACTAGTTCCATTGAATCCGTAATAGTTTGTTATTATCGGATTTCAATTTTCGTAGCAATCGGAGTTGTCGTTTGACCGTGGCAGCTCCAAACGCATCGAAATTGTTTTAATATTTATTTGGCGAGTTAAAATAGTCATTTTTCAAAAAGTATCGGATTTCGACGAAACCAGTTTCATCAGATCCGTAATGTGATATTATTGTATGGTTTCAAATTTCGTTTCAATCGGATGTACGGTTTGTCCGGGGCAAGTGAAAACGCATCGAAATCGGTTTAATTTAAAATCGATCGTTTAATTCCGTAACTCGCACAGATGACCGAATTAGCTCCCGAAACATGTTCCATTGTGTTCGGAACGCGGGGTAAACCTTACGAACGCCAGACGTCATGTCGGATTTGGAGATCGTTTGTAAAAGTTGTTTTTTTTTATGAATTTAATATTAAGATAATTGAGTTATACATATATATATATTCACGTTTTTGAGCCAAATCCTAGAAAATTATCCGCGGCCGCCACTTCATTGATCAATGGCCGACTCTTACTCTCGTTCTCTCTCATCTTTCTTTCAATCCACAAGCTTTCTTCAGAAAGTTTCTACATGAAAGGGGTAGAGCTCACCAAGCTCTTGTCATCCAACGGTGGGCTTGGTTTGTAATCATCGTTTGGAGGTGTAATTTAGTCCCGTTCGTCGCGCGTTCACGCTCGATTTTGGGGTGCTAGAGGCGACCGGGTTCGCACACGTTCTGGGTGGAAGACGAGGTGGCGTTGAGCTTCAGAGTGGTGGCCTTCGATCGAGGCAAACATCACCAGGGAGGGTCGCGATTTTGGATTAGGAAGAGCGACGATGGGTTTCTCGGTCTGTAACATGCGAGAGGGAAGAAGAATAGTAGGCAGCCCAGATCTGCTATAAACGAAAGCAACGGCTCTAATTGCATAGGTTTAAAATTGAAAAAGAAATTGTAATTATTAATTATATTTAAATTTGTATAAACTTTAAATTGATGTATCTTTGTCATACGAGGTCGAAAATGTACGAAACAACTTGCGTTGGGTTCGTATGGACGAACACTACGCTATGGAACTGGATTGGAGTCATTTGGAGCTAGTGTGAATTTCGGGTGAAATTAAACGTCTGTTTAATTTATTCGAAATAAAAAGCTGGAACGGAATTGAAATCAAGGTGAGAACTCCTCACTCAATCGAATGTTTTGTTTCGATTTAAATGTTAAATAGTTAGATTTAAAATTGCTTGATTGTGTGGATTGAATGATGATTGCTATTTATTGTGATAAATAGACATTATACGCCGTATATTAAGCGAAGGTTATTTATTAAAAACATATACCGCGATAATTTCACATTGAAGTGGAATTGGTATTATATATGTATATAACAATATATATATATATATTGGAATATGTATATATTGGAGTTGTTGATTTCCCGCATTGTATAGCATATGAGACCCTATTGCGCTGCATAATAGCGAATAATATTTATAAATCCCATATACCGCGATAATTTCACTATGAAGTGAAATTGGTATTGTGCTAACATCTGTGGATGCAGGGAAACAGGTTGGAGGGATCCGACTGGATTCCTCACCGTAGTGATTTATTTACAGATATTGTTGTATATTCTGTTATCATATGATGATATATGATGTTTGGATGCTGTGATTGACTATTTGGTGCTGTTGCATCATCGGATCCATTTTTGAAGTTTAAGATAACGATTTTGATTTTTAAAGGGATTTTTAAAGTGATTTTTGAAAGACACATTTTATAGAATTGGTTTATTTAAATTGAGACTTTTGGAATAATTATAAACGGTTTATATAAAAGATTTATAAAGTTGATATTTATAAATTAAAATATTGGAATTATAAAATGAGTTTTTATATGTGTTAAAAGGATGTATAAATGGATTTCATAAATGAATGAAATTAATAGATTTATAATGTGAAGTTATAAAATGAATAGATGTTGTAAAATAAATGATTTATAAGTAATTTACTTATAAATTAGATTTTGGCACTTAAAGGGGATATAAATAGAATTTGCGAATAAAATGATTTTTATAAGTTGAAATTGTTATAAAATATAAATGTGATTTATAAACGTTGTTTATAAATCCGAAATAACTTATTTTGATAAGTGAATTTTAGAAGTTAATTAAAGGAATTATATCCACGATTTTAGACGATGGATAATCTTTTAATAGATGTGTAGAAACATTGAATTGGGTAAATAAAGTATATTCACAATTTTGGACAGTGAATATATTATTAGATAAAATGGATATGTTTTGGAGAAGTGATATTACGAAATGAAGTAATTGTTTTAAAAAGATGTTTTAAAACGTGTTAAGTATCGAAACCATAGATTTCAACATTCATTGTTGAAATAGACGTTTTCCGAGAAATAAGGAAATGGTGGACTATAACACTGTTGTTATAGTAAATGGTTTCCGAAAGGAAATGTTTTATATAGTATTGGGATTTATATATCTATCTAAATTTCGAATCCCTATACTAGTGATTTTGAGTTGCCGTAACAATGTTTTACGTAACATTCATTTTGACTCAAATAAAAATTTGTGAAAGAAAATGATTTCCTTAAAGAATGAAATATATACTTAATTATGATTTAAGTATATTGAATATTTTCAAATGTTGAAAATAAATAAGATTTGTGAATTACTTATTATTAAATAAGTATGGAAATGTTTTTCCAATATGAAGTGAAATGTTTTGAGATTTTATCTTCAAAGATAAATTGAAATGTGGAAATTAATTTGAATTTGTTTTCAAATAGCTGAAGTGTGGAAATTATATATCTTGTAAAGATATTTTTGGAAGATAAATAATTTGGAAAATTATTTGGAATCTGATGCTGTGCAGACCTATTGATAGTTAAATAACCGACTATCAATAATTACCTTGGATGGGTATTTGTTGTGATTTGCTTGAATTTGAATGCCACACTTATTTTTGAATAAGCGCTCACTATTCGGGTTAGCCGGGAAAGGACCTTTGGGTCGTATAACCCATTCCGAATTAGTGATAAGACGATATGGATCGTATTGAAGACCGGTGGTGAAGACCGGGTATTTGTGAAAACGATAGGATGACCTATCGATTGTCTCTGCACCGTTAGCTACGGTATTGAGATTTCCTTTGTGATGGTAAGTTTAATCGGGATTGTGAATACCCGGATTGCAAGGGCTTCTTTTGGAAGTGCCTTCGGTTCTGTTCGAACCCGGAACAGACTTGTATGGTTACATGTCTGACATTACATTTGAGATGTAAAGCTGATTTCTTTCAAATACATTTCTGTTGGTGGCGTAGAATTTATTCTCTTAGCTTAACACCCTTCTCTGAGACGTACGAGCTCAGAGGTTATGTAGTTGAAATTTATCAGCGATATATTCCCAATTTGGTAATGTGGCATGCTGAGTGTTGCTGTGATGATGATCATTCATTGATCATTTGTGATCAAAGCGTGGCTTTGTGAAAAAGCGTAGCTTTGTGGACGAGACTTCGTCAGGGCCTCACAACCCGGGAATGGTCGAAACATGAATGTTGCGGCAAGGTTATGAGGGTCGCGCCCTTTAGGGTATGTCATTTCCTTCTGGAAAGGGGTGGTATCATGGTATGGAGCGCAGATACTTACTCATGTGGACACATTTTATTTATTATGTGTGATGATGTTACCGAGCGCTCGGATAAAGGTCCCAAAGGACCGGGGGATGGCATATTCGTGAGTTACCTAGTTACAGGGGTAACCCAGCCTTGTTGGCAGAGAGCAGTTTATCTCTCGGAGCGTCCAGCCAGAGGCGTTTCCTACGTGGCATAGGAAGTTCCTTAGCCTGACCATTTGTTGGAAAATCCAAAGAAACAATACGAACCTTGTACGGTTTTAGTTGTAGAACCTGCCATTTACTTATGTTGGCGCCCCACTGTTTAGATGGTAGCTATAGTAGGCATAGTTCGGAATGTCTATGTTGGCTAAGATTAATATTATACTTTCGAAATGTTTTTCTGCACTATGCACTAATAATAATAATTCAATGATTTGCGTAGTAAGCATGTTTGACTATCATAAGAAGAAATCTCCTCCAATTTTGCGTTTACATTGTGTGTGTGGCGGGAGGTCTTATGGTAGTTTCATTTTCCAAAAGCATTGCGAAATTGTTTTATTTCTTTTGTTGTGTGTTTTAAAGATAAACTGTTTTAGTTCTCACACCAGTCACCATGACTGACCTGGAGTTTATTGTTCCCTTCCTAAACTCTGGGTGCCCACCAATTTCCACACGGGCAATCTAGAGTCAGGTTATCAGGTCATTCTGGATTCAGGCTATGCTGTGGAGCTCACTGGCGAGCTGGATGGCGAGACGTATCACCTATACTATGTATTATTCCGCTGTGTATTCCGTATGAGGACAAGTTTATATAACTGTCCAGTGTTGTATTGTTGTTGTAACCTCTGATGATGATGTAATGTATAAGATGATATAGTTCTTTGATTTAAAGATTATTCATTTATCTATTATATATTGTTCCGATGCGAATGTGAGATTCTGATATTATTTCTGTTTCTGTTGTTTCTTCTTTCTTTTTCTTCTGTCTTCTTCTACCTCTTCTTTTTCTCCATAACAATTCGGTTTTCCGGCATTCAATTGCTCGGCAGTTGATACAGTGGATGTATTAATGTCGATTTTCGAGTGACGAAAAATCGCAGTCGTTACAAACCGACAAAAGAATATGTACCAGAACTTCCTTGACTGAATGCAGGTCTGAATGAAGCTAGAGTTATGATCAAAACACAGGCATGCGGTCGGAAGAGTACATCCTGGGATACCCCTACTAGAACAGGGGCAAAATATTGCTTTAGGACGGAAACCTTCATTGGACGGTGATAACCGAATAGCTAAATTGGTGTAAAGGTTCAATAGAGGAGGACCCCTAGATCAGAGTCTAGAAGACGTGAACAGGAATCCGTTTACTGCTAATATCTGGAATGCGAGAAATCCTCCAGATTTCAAGCTTCCGATGTTGGAAATGTATGACGGGAAGACAGATCCGACAATTCATATGATGAGATTCATCGAACATACGGAGGTGTTGGATGCTTCTGAGGAAGTAATGGGGGCGGTGCTTCCTATTATACTTAACGGATTTGGCTGAAATGTGGTTCAGATAGTTGGAGAATGGTCCATAAGCACATGGACCAACTTGGTGTGCAAGTTCTTAAGACAGTTCAGAGTCCACGTCTTACAACTGAGGAATGTACTTATGCTCTCAAATGTAAAACAAAGGCTTGGAGAGTCCTTAAGAAGATATTTAACAAGATTCAATGCGGCGGTGGCTGCAGTTGACAAGCCGGATCCGTCATTTATCCTAATGGCAGTAGTATCTGGAGTCGCGAGTAAGACTAATTTCAAAGCTGCATTGAAAAGGAATCCACCGATGGATCTTGCAGAATTCTACTATGAAGATGAGAGATATTTGCATCAGGAAGACGCTAAAGTCGAGGATGAAGATGATGATGTTGAAATAAATGATGTGGATGATAGTGAACCATCCGGAGCTAGAAGTGTAAAAGACAAAGGGAAAAAGAAAACCGATGATGACTTCGGGGACCCGAAATGACAAAGGAAGGAGCTAAGGTTCTCTTCATACACTGACCTGACTGAAACCCTGGAGAACATATACTTGGATACTAGAGGGCAGAACCTCTACCGGAGGCCACCTAGGAGGGAGCTCACTGATCGAGAGAAAAGATCTGGAAAGTTTTGCATCTTCCATGAGCAGAATGGGCAATGAATGAGTGCCGACACCTTCATGATCTGATAGAAGAACTAGTTTGGAACAACCAGCTACCACGGTACGTGAGGAAAAGAACTTTGGTAGAATTGCAAAAACAGCCACTATCCGCGGCAAATGCATTAAGAAACGCCAAGGGATTTTAGCCAAGACAAATTATCCCATGATTGGGGTAGAAGGGAGTCAGATCCGGCTTTCTTTCTTTGATTTTTCATTTCTTTTTCTGCACTTTTCTTTTAGTATTTAGACAATAATAACCTCAAGCTTCTTACACATGCATGGGATCTCGAACGGTCCCTAAGCACGCTTTGAGTCGGATGCTTGAGATGACTATTTAGGACATTAATAACCTCGGACCGCTTACACGTGTACGAGAACCAGATTGGTCTCTAGGCATGCTCTGAGTCGGATCTCTAAGGTGAACATTTAGGATTTCTGCTTGTTTTGATTCCTTCTTGTTTTATTTCTGATTGTTTGTTTTGATTTGAATTTGGAAAAATCCACTTTGATTGCGATGACTAATATTGATTGCTTTAGAGTCCCGACACGGGACCAGAGTGCAAGGTGCAAGTCCCCTTGCTAAAAAAATGAGTAGATTTGACTTGTACGATATTTATTGCCTTAGAGTCCCGACATGGGACCGGAGTGCAAGATGCAAGTCTCGTTGGATGGAGTTTTACGATATTAATCGCCTTAGAGTCCTAACCAGACAGATAGGAGCAGAGTGCAAAAAGTAAGTCCCCTCGCCGGGGAGTGAGCTGATGAGCCTATTTAATCCCTTTTAACTTAACAAACAAACGGTCCGAAGTGATCACCCCCCTTAACTTAAACATTAAACTAAACATTAGATGATATGGAGAGATCGAATCGATTTGAATTAATAAAAGGATTTGAATGCCTTATAAATAGAATAAAATTGATAAATCCAGGATGAACATAGGATGATTTCGAAATTTGATGTGATTTTGATATATGATGTGATGTGATTTTGATATATAATATGTTTTTGATATATGATGTTATAACTCTGAATGAGAGTTGGAATGATAATAATGTAAATCCCGGATGGATACGGGATAGTTAGAGATTTGTGATGTAACAACTCCAAATGTAATTAGAATGATTGTGATGCATAGATTACATTTAGGCAGAGTCTAGAGTCTTAGGTTGTAACAGGTTTGGAACAACTTGTGATTGACAAGAGAATCCAAAGGAACTGGACGATTCACCAACGCTGAAGCAGCTGGAAAGCTAAACTATCGAAGACCGGAGATAGGAACTTGTTATTAAGCAAATCACACCTTTCATTCAAAAGGCGTACTTTGGGGGACAAATGTTTACCTACTTTTTGACTAAAGCAGCAAACTTAAACAGACCTAGAGAACTCATACGGAGTCGGATGGACTTAAAATTTTGGGAGAACACTTAAAAGATATAAAAGAAGGCACTCACCAAAAAAGGGCATGATTGGATAAGGCTAAATGGAGCGCTAATGACCTAACTAGATGGATTGCTAGCGATCCATGTAGATTGGTCCCCACTATCTGAATTTTTAAGTGTAGACTCCAAATACCCTCTAGAGTGTACCTGCAAAGTTTCGTTTGATTTCGTTAAGTTTTAAGTGAGTTTTGGAAGATTCTTTTGGACCAGATGACCCATGAAGACAGATGATCAAAAAAACTCCAAACGACTTGATATTCGGAAACGTGATAAGTATACGAGACTTGGTTTTCATATGTGATCTTTCTATTTTGTACTTAATAATTGATTAGTCGACTATCGAATTAATCAAATTAACTTTGGAAGTATGTGTAAGTATCACGTATTGGTACGGTTTGGGATCCCATAGGGAGGACTCATTCGTATGAATTGTCCTTTGCTTTAAGAATGTATACATGCGAGATCCCTTGGGGAGGACTCCTTTATATCGTTCGTTTACTTCTTAGAGAACCGAAATTGTGTTAACCTGAAATTCATCAATTTAGTTTTGAAGAGACCAGGATCCGGTAAGTGTATTACTGACCAAAAACCACTTCAAAACTTATATACGAGTTCTGTATTTTAGAAGCGGCTGTGAAGTGAAATGTTATAGAGTTGAACTGTCTATCCTAAGGTTAAGTCCAAGGAAGAGGTCAACGTTAACATTTCAAACAATATTATCATGTTGTATTCTCTATCTTTAGGTTGATTCCAAGAGAGAGGATAAAGTTAACATTCATTAGACGGTTTATGCTGGAATCCATGAAGGGATTCGTAAACTGTTCAAGATGCTAGAATCCAGAAAGAGATTCGAGATCTATTCGACTGGCGAAGGCTTATGTGTCGAAATACTGAATGTGACCTCACCACCGGTAATGATAGAAAATAGAATAGGATTCATAGCTATGGAGTTTAGCTAACTCAAGTGGGTACATCAACTCCAAATATCTACATATGCTTACGGAAGTTGTGCGCGAGAGTTGTTGGTATTCAGTATCACATTTTCAAGCATGGACCTACTATGTTTACCTTTGTTACACAATTTATTTAGAGATATGCCTGGTTTTTGAAGGTCTGACCCTTATGTGGGAGGCCAGCTTTCGGTTTTACTGAGGAGACCTCCATGGAAATCCATTATGTGTACATAGCTTTGCATTGCCCAACGTTTGGAGAGCGTTATGCACTCGAGTCTCAGCAGATGAATCGATATTCTTTTGTCGAAGCATCTTGACTAGAAATATTTTAAACAACATGTTATTTTCAATGTGATAAAAATATCATGATTACAACAATTTGTAATTACTATCACATAACATATCATTTAAGGATTTTGCATTTATATACTTTAAATTTATTACATAATTATTTTTATCACTTTATAACAAGAATATAATAGAAAGAAAACACCTTTTATTTTGCATAAGGTAGGTCATGGAGTTAGATATATTTAACAAATTATCCCTAGGAACATCCCTAACTCTATCATATTATCGCTGCTATAAATAGACATAAATGCCTCCATTCTTAGATACAGAAATTCATTCTCTCCTCCCATCAAAATAAATACATCTTAATGGTGAACTTTGCAACTTCACAATTGGGTTAGAGATAAGATATCTCACAGCTGAAGCATGTAGTTCAAGGTATTCAAACGACAAGATTATCGAAGGAAGAAAAATTCAACTTATTTTCCTTTTAAAAATAGAGTTAAAATGTCTAAAATAAATTTGGTTTTAAGGTTTTTTAAAAGGAATTTGTTTACCAATTAATATCTTCTATGCTTGTCCACCTATAGATCGTTGTGCACACATCGATGATCTCCTACATGATGTCAAATTCATTGTTGGCATGTCGATAGCAGCTTTGCTCTTCTCGACAATGTAGGCCGCTATAGGCGATGGCAATGGCTCGAGTGATGACAAGAGGGAGTATGATTTCAAACTAGGATTTTAGAGGGTTTTGCAGTTACTTCATTATAATTAACTTCACCCTGTAATTATTTAGTTGCTAACTCAATATCATTATGGTCCTTATTAATAAGAGTATATGTTTATGATATTTTATTTTGATAAATCATCATATGTTGAATAGTTAGCCTTTTATTCATGACCCCTTTTCTGATATATACATTAGTCTATGACGTATCTTAAACCACCTTGACGCATTTATTAATGCTTGTCAAACTAAAAAGTTAATTTAAAATTAACCAAAGTTAAACATCAACTTATAAAATTATAATTAGTAAACTATTAAAAATTTATTTAATGAAATAAATTTAAGAGTTGTTAAGGCCCATTAGTTCAAGTGGAAAGTGGTAAGGTACTCTAGGTTAAGGTTTTAAAGGCCTTGGGTTCATAGCCCAAGAGACATCAAAATGAGTGCTCTACTTGAATAAACTATCACTTTTATTCTCAAAATAAATTAATTGGTAGTTTGTAGATTTGAGTCTAATTAACTAAAAGTAAATTTTAAATTATTGCAATTAATATATAATAATAATTTGAAATCACTATTAGTAACATAATGAAGTGCAGAATATTCAAAGTTATATGAAAAGGTAATGTTCATATGTAACATACATTTTTTGAATTCACCTTTCAAATCTACTGGCTAAAGAATATAACCTTTAAGCTTTGAAATCATATCATTAATGCAACGGGTTGATAATGTCAATTGATGTCATGTAATGACTAGCACAAGTTGCCATACAAATTCACTTGGGAATAAGAAGAAAATAATGGTTGTACATGATCCAAGTAAATCAAATAAGAACATAAATAATTGATTATTGTCAGGGAGATGTAATGCCATCTGTGTGACTTGCAAAGTAAATAAGGTCAAGATACATTGAGAGATTTAAGGGACATGAGGTGATAAACGGTCAAAAAAAATCTCTAAATGAATGGCATGAGGAGCGCAAAACATTATAGTTAATGACAATAGAGGTTTTTGTTGGTGGTGAAGGAATCTCGAAAAATATAAGTAATATATTAGGAGTAGCTAGGTGGTCCAGAATCAAGGCGAGCTATTATAGCAAGGTGAAGTTTATCAAAGCAACACTTCGACCTCAGATAAGTTAGGAATGATGGACCTAGACCACATCAAGTTTGGTTTATGAGTATATGATCTTTAATCAAGAATCAATGTACATTCTTGATCTTTGACAACGCAACTTGCTTCGGTGGAGATTGATGTAACAAAAATTCATAAGACCTAAACCACTACGTAATATATTAATAATTTATCAAGTAGGACAAACACTCTAATGAAAATGAGTGGTTAAAACTCACAATCATATACAAAAAACACTACAAGATGATTCAGAAACATGAAAACATAGATGGACTATAGTATTAAGATATATGACTGAGCGAAAGAAACTACATAACAAATCCTTGAAAGTTAGGAAAGGCTATATGCTTTAGCTATGGCACCAAATGTGGGTTCAGGTGGATCTTATAATATGACACTATCAATTTTATATTAGTTTGGACACCTATTCCTATGTCATGTACCGGAATTACCTTAGGAATTTCCATTAAACAACCCTCACTTCATTTAGAGGAACTGGTTTGTACAACTTCTAGAAGAATCAAAATGGTCTTCAATATTGCCCGAGACTTCACACATGACTTTGCAACCATATACCTAAGGACACTGCAACATGACTTTAACTATATCAACTTTTTCATACGTCAACAACTTAGTAATACATAATCTGACTTTAAACCGCCTAAATACACCATATGTCAACAATGTAATGAAACAACTTTTATAACTAGTACAAATGATTCTAAGTGAAGGTGTATAGGCTAGGAGGTTATGGAGGTAATGAACTGAATGATCGCTGGTTATATAAATTTGGACAAGAATATGATTGAAAAGTGAAAGATAGAGACCAAATGAATCAGAAGGCAAATGAGAGCAATTGGATAATAGATAGTGGGAAATTGAATGTATAGGCTAATGTTAGATGTCATGACTCTAATCTATATGTTATAAGGTTTAGATAAATGATGTAAAGTTGCATATGAAAGGTAAGAAATGCCTTTGGAATGAAGAGGAAACAAATCGAAATGAAGAGATGAGATTATGGAGCGAAGAGATAGTGCTAAAGGGTGTCAAAATGGCTAAGGGAGCACACGATCGATTAAGCACTTCTCTCTAACTGGTCGAACGGCTAGTCTTGATCAGTTAGGAGAAGGGGTGGACCCAGTTAGGTCTCGTTGTCTGCATTTCGCACATGTTTCACTATTATTCATCCATTTTTTGCACTTTTTAAACTCCAAAAATTCTAGAACATATCTTAAAATTTTATAATATTTTTTGGATTATTTTGCGAAGTTTGGAGTGATTTGGACATCTTCTGTATAGTTTTATCAAATCTAGACTCTAAATGACTGATTAATGAATCGATATAAAACAAACTTTTCTTTTCAACTTTGTGATTCGAATTCGAGTACGTCTTTGATATATTTGTGCTCCAATGGATTTGTTAACAACATTCCGATGCATTGAAGGCTTGTTCACTCCATTATAGCTTTGAGTTCTCCATTTTTTTAATTTCTTCATTATTTCCTTGTTTCTTTATGCATCGCTCTTTGTAACTACAGATTCTATGGTAACTTGATAAATGCATTAGTAACACTAACGCCCACCTTTAAGTTTCAAAATACATAGCTTGTCCTTTCAAAAAACAAGTTTTAAAAAATACTTCTATATTTAATTTCTGCTAAATTGCAAATATTTGCAATTTCTAAAACTGCGAAAATTTCTAATTCAATTTTAGTCATATTAACATTCGATCATGTGCAGATTTTATTTTTGAAAGAAAATTATTGAAATTAATTTGGGGGTAATTAAAAACCTATTTTAGAGAAGGATTTTTAGTGTAATAACTTCGAAAATGAGGGAAGGATCCTAATTTCCACTAAAAATTAAGCCTAATTATGTTTGTATTATTTCTTGATTTATGAGTTTATAAAAGTATCTTATCAAAATTAAGGTTCAATGATACTCAAAAATTTAAAAGGCTAATTAACATTTTATTACTAAGGATAAATAAAATGGGTTATATTTGCTGAATTTTCTAATGTCCCTTGTTCCATGATAACTCACATTTCCACCAAATACTAGCACAAACCCATGTTACGCACATTGGGTACACTAAATAATTTAATATCAATACGGCTTAAATTTCTTTAGTTGTACGAAAATAGAAACATATTTTTATGGATTATAACCTTTTTATATTAGCCTGTTATCTTAAACACTATTGGCAAAAGTTTGTTGGTAAATTTGTAAGGATATCTTGAGGTGCACAAAGTATGAACCCTTAAGGATTAAATTTTATTTAAATGAATAATAGATTTATGAAAAAATATTAACATTACTACCATGTTTCTTAACTTGGCAATTATTACATTATTGGGTATGCATATTGATTTTCAAATATAAGGAATGCATAAGTTCAACATTGGCTTATCTTACGCTCAACATATATATTTTAACATGTACACATTTTTGGATGATGATAATTTTCCAAACCTTGTATAGGATTATGCTCAAAGTGAAATCATGGTTCAAATTTAGTTCAAACAAGCAACATTTCAACTTGCAATGTTACTTTTTTTGACAATGTCCAACAATAACTGAATTAGAATATATTATTGTATCTTTGAAGCACCATATTTTCTAATTCAAATACGATTAAGTGAGCAAGATATATATGTATATATTAATATTGTGTAGTCTAATTTTTGAAACACTTCAAACTTTCATAAGAAAATAATGACTAAAACAATACAACAATTAACATAATTCAAAGTGAACTAACCAATCACCATAACAAAAAAATACTCTTAGATACATTCAAAAAATACAATGGATGACATTTTATTAATGATAACAATAGGATCACATGACATAAAAAACATAGTCAATAAGGTGATCTATGAAAATTAGAATAAAATTATCGTAGACAAAATAATAGCGAGTCTAACAATCTCTATGCATATTGACTTTGTGAAATAATAAACTAAATTGGCTATATCATAGAATAACAAAGATTTTATACATTATGTAATTATGCATTAAAGCAATCAATATTGAAATGAGAGGAGTGATGTAACGACCCTGGATTTTATATAAATTTAAAATAATAATTTGTTAATTTTGAATTAATATTTTTGAAATAAAACGGTAAATAAATTGCGAGTTTCCCCGAAACGAATAAATGTTTGTTTCGAACAAATACATTAAACAAATTAGCTAAAATCTATCAATATATTCAAGTGTAAGAACTTAACTCAACAAACAAAGGCAAGTGAAAAGAACATAGACAAAGCAACCAGGTAAGAACAAGTATTAAATAAATAAAAACAAAAAAATAATATCTATGTACATAATATCATCTCCAACACATACAAGATCACTTCAGCCGAAACAAAAGAAAATATAAATATTATAAGGAAGACATGAAGTACCAAAGTAATTAATGCAATATCTTTAGCATACAAATACATATGTCTGCAGCCACCAAAACAAAGCTATCAGCCGAGTTAAAGCTTGCAAAAGCAAGTACATGTATGTGTAGTAGTAGGATAGAACAAGTAAAGGAAGTACCTGGGTACATACACAAAATAGGCAAAGTAAAGTGAAAAGGAAATATAAATATTATAAGGAAACACAAAGTACTCACGCATTTAATGCTAGCAATATCATCAGCTACCAAAGCAAAGAAAAAATCTATGATATGTATGGTACAAACAAAATAATATATACGGTAAACTTCACCTTCCATATCTCCATCATTTCTTCATTTCATTTTTCATTCCATTCCAGCTGAGAATAAACTAAAGTGAATATCATTTCAAAACATAAACAAAAACTTCCATTTAAAGTATCAAGACAAATTTAGTCAAAGAAGCAAGAAGAAGACTTCAGCTTGCAAATTTTCACAATCCTGTTTCGAAGAAAAAGGGCTCTGTTCTTCTTCTCCATAAAACTGTGAGTAAACATCAAGCTTTAAAATTTTAGTTTATTTAAAAATCAATAAAGATGATTCATTTATTATATGGTATGGAGTCAGTTTGATCTTTGAATAGAATTCTGTGAATATTTGTATGTTGCTCTGTTGCTTCTCTGTAATTGATGCAGATTACATAGCTAGTTCAAACACTCAAGTTATTCTTATTTAAATCCTTGTTAGGTTTTGTTTTCTCAACAAACAAGATGTTAAACATCAAAACAAGATTTTCGAAACAGTTTAAACGTGATTAGTGGGATATTCTTTTTACTGGAAGCTATGTTTACAGGAAATTAGGTAAGAACTGATATATTCAATTATTTTAAAAATCTAATTCAAGTTTATAACTTGAATACATACTGGAATTTATGATTTTTAAAACTAAAACAAGAATTTTTAGTGTAGGATTTTAAGAGCGGTTTGTATGTGAACCAAAATTACATTTTTCCCATTTTCGAACCATTGAATCAATTTTAAAGATTGAAATTGGTGTTGAAGCAAGTTTAAGTACTTGTGATTCGTAAGAAAATATCGGAAAAATTTTCTAATGAGTAAATTTTCGAAACGTGATCGATTTAGGGTTTTGTTCAATGTTTTGGTCTTGTCTGTAAACATGGGGTGTTCATCATCACTTCGTGATCGAGTGTCACGAGTTTTAGAAGGCTGGTAGTTTTGCGTGTTGCCGTCGTGTGGCCAAAGTGTGGGCAACCTCGGTGGCGTGAGCGACGGTGGCGAGGAGTTTGAGTCAGGATAGTGTTTTGCGTTTTTGATCGAACTGCTTAAATTCGATTTTGCACTTTTGAAGACGAACTGGGTTGGGTTTTCGAATCTATGGGTGATTTGTGATGTATCTGCGACTTCGGAGTTCGCCAGAGTTGGAGGGTGCTGCCGTGCGCGTGTACGGCAGCGGTGGCGTATCAGTGGGGGTGTGTGTCTGAGACGTGTGCATCTGCGTATCTGGTATGATGGTGGAAGACGAAGTTGCTCTCGCGTGCTTTGTTCGAGAATCTGGAGGGTAACTCGAAGTTAAGGTCGGGGGTTTGGGGGTATAACTCGAGTGCGAACTCGAGTAAATTGAAGTGTAGGCTGCTGTTTTTAAACTGTGAAAATTTATATAAGATTTGATACTAGGGGAAGAAGAGCAGGAAACCGAGTAGTATTCGGGTAGGACCCGAAGTGAGAAAGGAAAACCAGTTTTTGTAAAAGTTTTAAAAATAAGGTTTTTGGAATTTAAAAACAAATCTTGTTAAGACTTTCTTGATAACATTACTTTTTAAATATCAAATGGTTTCTTAACATTCTTAAAGAGTTTTAGAATTTATTTAATCTAAAATTTGTTTAAGTTAATTTTAAAAGATAAAAGGGATTTTTAAATATAAATGGTAAGTAATATATATTTAGAAGATAATGTTATCTTAAGTTAAAGAAGTTTTATTATCTTAGAAATTAATTAAGTTAAACTAGGAAATTAAGTATAATTAGTTAAATTAAATTAATTAAAGATAAAGGTTAATTAAATGGTTAATTTAAGAATAATTAAGTAATTTAATTAATTAATTGTTATAATTGATTAACTAATAAATTAGAGATTAATAAATTGAAAATTTATTAATTAAGAAAATTTAAGGTTAATTAATTTGTAATTAAGAAGTACTTAGTGAGATTGAGTGTATTGCTTAATAACTTGGTTTTATTAATTAATTAATGAATAAGAAATGATTGATCTATAGAGATTAATTAAGGATTAAGTGATTTGTTATCAAGTTTATTAATTGATAATTAAGGGTTATTAATTAATAATTAAAGATCAACTAATTCATGCATTAAGAACTGATTAGTTAATAATTAAGGGTTAACTAATAAATTTGAAAGTAAGATTTATTTCAAATAATTTGTAATTAAATTATGATAATTAACCCGGATTAATAAATTGATACATCTGATTTAAATTAATCAGTTGATTAATAAATTCACTTGTGAATGTTTAGATTCCATTGAATGTTAAATTGTTTGATATCCCTGATATATGATGCTTTGTGATATATCCTGATTTATGTTGTGATCTATAATTTACTTATCTGTGACCTTTATATATCTATGATCTGTGAATGAACGATAAGCGTTGTTCTTATACCGCTTATCGAATTATATTTCTGTATTCTGATATGTGATGATTCATTGTGTTGCACTTTTGTGTGAAACCCCAGACCACACTATTACACACACAAATATGGATTTCACGTGGAAATCGGTTAAGTCACAGATAATTTAAATTTGATGTTTTTTGAAATTGAAATTTTAATTTCAATTGATTTTGAAATTGGAAATTCGGGTTTAAAGTGAAAAGCTTTTGAAATGGAATTTCAAAGATAAAAGTTATTTTGAATAACTTAATCGAGTTTTGAAAATTTAAATAATTTGATTTAAATTTGAATTCAAGTTGGAAGTTGAATCCTATGATTTGAAACTAGGGATTGAAAATGTTATAAATGTGTTTATCTGAATTTAAACCATTTAAAAGTATAATTTTGAGAATTTGGATTTAACCCAAGGATTTCCACTCGTATGAATGAATCGGATTTTCTGAAATGAAACTGTTGTTTTAAAAGAATAAAAGCTTTCCGATAAGAAATGAAATTCCAGTTTAATTAAAGGAATTTCAATATTGAAGTGAAAATGGTTTTCCAAGTTATGAACGAATTGTTTTTGAAAAGCTATGAATTGAATCTGTTATCTTTAACAGATTTAAAATAATGATTGGTTTAAATCATTTGAAATGGGATTGTTTTGAAAGCTATAAGTTAAATCTTTGATTCAAAAGATTTGACGAGTTAAACTGAAATGGAAATTAATTTGGAAAATCTGTGAATGAATCTTTTGTTTAAAAGATTAAAGTGTGGAAACTGTTTAAACCGTAAAGATTGAATCTTTTTGTTTAAAGATTTGAAAATGGTAATTTGTTAAATCATTCGAATGAAAAGTTTTGGGTAATAAGTTGTGACTTAATTGAAATCCCATATCCATATGTTTTTAAATATTACGCTCACTATTCGGTTTAGCCGAGAGAGGACCTTTGGGTCGTATAACCCATTCCGAATATGTGATACGTCGTATATG
The DNA here is from genome assembly GCA_030737815.1 of Allium fistulosum. Taxonomy (NCBI): domain Eukaryota; kingdom Viridiplantae; phylum Streptophyta; class Magnoliopsida; order Asparagales; family Amaryllidaceae; genus Allium; species Allium fistulosum. The sequence goes on from CM060901.1 coordinate 921,931,820, forward strand.
GATAGCATTTGAAGACCGGTGTTGAAGACCGGATATTTTTGAAAACGGAAGGATTACCGTCGAGTTACTCTGCATCGGCTGATCCCCGATATAGAGGTTTTATCACCCTTAGTGACGGGAAGTCCGGACGTGATTGGAAATTATCCGGATTTGCAAGGGCTTCGTGAGAAGTGCCTTCGGTTCTGTTCGATCCCGGAACAGACTTGTATGGATTGTATGTCTGACATTACACTTTGAGATATAAAGCTGATTTCTTTCAAATACATATCTGTTGGTGGCGGAGAATTTATTCTCTTAGCTTAACACCCTTCTCTGAGACGTACGAGCTCAGAGGTTATGTAGTTGAAATTTATCAGCGATATATCCCAATTTGGTAATGTGGCATGCTGAGTGTTGCTGTGTGATGATCAGTGTTTGATCATTTGTGATATGATCATTTGTTTGATCATTTATCTTTGTGATCATAGGTTGATCATCTGTTGACCCAAAGCATGGCTTTGTGACAAAGCGTAGCTTTGTGGACGAGACTTCGTCAGGACCTCACAACCCGAAAATGGTCGAAACAGGAATGTTGCGGCAAGGTTATGAGGGTCGCGCCCTTTAGGGTATGTCATTTCCTTCTGGAAAGGGGTGGTATTATGGTATGGAGCCCTGATACTTACTCATATGGATACACTTTCTTTATGATGTGTGATGTTGGATATCGAGCGCTCGGATAAAGGTCCCAAAGGACCGGGAGGTGGCATATTCGTGAGTTACCTGTTACAGGGGTAACCCGGCTTTGTTTGGCAGAGAGCAGTTTGTCTCTCGGGACGTCCCGCCAGAGGCGATCCCATGCGGCGGAAGGAAGTTCCTTAGCCTGACCATTTGTTGGAAATCCATTTCTCCAATACGGAACTTGTACGGTATTAGTTGTAGAACCTACCATTTACGTACGGTGGTCACCACTGTTTAGATGGTAGCTATAGTAGGCATACGATACTGGTCGTATGTTGGCTAAGATTAATATTATACTTTCGAAATGTTTTCTGCACTATGCACTAGTAATAATAATTCAATGATTTTGCGTAGTAAGCATCTTTGACTATCATAAGAAGAAATCTCCTCCAATTCTGCGTTTGCATTGTGTGTGTGGCGGGAGGTCTTATGGTAGTTTCATTTTCCAAAAGCATTGCGGATTTCAATGTTTAAAACCTTTTGTGTTTGTTTTAAAGATAAACTGTTTTTGTTGCTCACACCAGTCCCATGACTGATCCGGAGTTTATTGTTCCCTTCCTAAACTCTGGGTGCTCATAATTTTCCACACGAGCAGTCTAGAGTTGGGTTTTTCAGATATTCAGGTTTAGTAGATTATCTGGAACTAGTTCACTCATCGGAGTTGCTTATCTTGGAGTTGTGGATTCATTCTTGTCTGAAGATCATTTTGGAGTTATCATTTCTATTGATATTGTTCCGCTGCTGATGTTATCTTTTCTTTTCCGCTGCTATTTGTTGTATCATATCTCTGATGTATATTGATATTCATTGTATCACTCTGTTGTATCAGATATTGTATATCAATGTATTATTCTTTTCTTCCGCTGCGTTATTTACTTAATTGTGTTATAGCTCCGGCGAATCGGATTTGAACGGTCGAATCTGCGGCATTCTAGTACAATGTGAAGTACGGATGTTGATTTTCGAGCGGGCAAAACCCGAGCCGTCACATGTGGTATCAGAGCTAAGGTTGAACTTTAGCTCAGGAGTGTAACACGTTAAGTAGCTCATTAGAAATAGAGTGAAGTAAACTCTAGAATGAGTAATTCTCAGATATCCGTTCGAATGCCTCAGTAAATTCTCTTACTATCCACTGATAGTAAGTATGAGTGCAAGAAGAGGATGAGATAGGGGACATGAGAATACGACTATAAATGGTCAATACCCTGTAACAATAGTGGAAACAAATTTTCTCTATCAATCTCTTTTGTTCAACATCTATTCTCAATTCTTCCATGATTTCTGGTAGATCCAGGAAGGAATTCGACATATTAATATGGGACATAAACTCCGAAATGGCCAAAATTGTTTGTTTGGATGTATTGATTGTTTTGTTTGCTATGATTGATAGGTATAATTTAGTTTCTAAACTAAAATTTTTGAAATCGTATCCATATATCTATCTATTCTTTGGGATTCCGATTTATTCTACGGATGGTTAGTTATCCCTTCGAACTAACCGATGCCTCTGCATATTTCGTAAATCCGGATAACCTGAGTATCTTATGAAGTTTTAAACAGATTCGTTCGTGTATCTGTTATTGATATTCTGATTTGGTAAGCCAAATGCAGAATAAATGTTCAGTTTGATTAGATGAAACATTCTTCATCTGTTTTTGTTTTCGTGCCTGCGAATTTCGAGGACGAAATTCTTTTAAGGGGGGAAGTTTGTAACGACCCCGGATTTTATATAAATTTAAAATAATAATTTGTTAATTTTGAATTAATATTTTTGAAATAAAACGGTAAATAAATTGCGAGTTTCCCCGAAACGAATAAATGTTTGTTTCGAACAAATACATTAAACAAATTAGCTAAAATCTATCAATATATTCAAGTGTAAGAACTTAACTCAACAAACAAAGGCAAGTGAAAAGAACATAGACAAAGCAACCAGGTAAGAACAAGTATTAAATAAATAAAAAGAAAAAAATAATATCTATGTACATAATATCATCTCCAACACATACAAGATCACTTCAGTCGAAACAAAAGAAAATATAAATATTATAAGGAAGACATGAAGTACCAAAGTAATTAATGCAATATCTTTAGCATACAAATACATATGTCTGCAGCCACCAAAACAAAGCTATCAGCCGAGTTAAAGCTTGCAAAAGCAAGTACATGTATGTGTAGTAGTAGGATAGAACAAGTAAAGGAAGTACCTGGGTACATACACAAAATAGGCAAAGTAAAGTGAAAAGGAAATATAAATATTATAAGGAAACACAAAGTACTCACGCATTTAATGCTAGCAATATCATCAGCTACCAAAGCAAAGAAAAAATCTATGATATGTATGGTACAAACAAAATAATATATACGGTAAACTTCACCTTCCATATCTCCATCATTTCTTCATTTCATTTTTCATTCCATTCCAGCTGAGAATAAACTAAAGTGAATATCATTTCAAAACATAAACAAAAACTTCCATTTAAAGTATCAAGACAAATTTAGTCAAAGAAGCAAGAAGAAGACTTCAGCTTGCAAATTTTCACAATCCTGTTTCGAAGAAAAAGGGCTCTGTTCTTCTTCTCCATAAAACTGTGAGTAAACATCAAGCTTTAAAATTTTAGTTTATTTAAAAATCAATAAAGATGATTCATTTATTATATGGTATGGAGTCAGTTTGATCTTTGAATAGAATTCTGTGAATATTTGTATGTTGCTCTGTTGCTTCTCTGTAATTGATGCAGATTACATAGCTAGTTCAAACACTCAAGTTATTCTTATTTAAATCCTTGTTAGGTTTTGTTTTCTCAACAAACAAGATGTTAAACATCAAAACAAGATTTTCGAAACAGTTTAAACGTGATTAGTGGGATATTCTTTTTACTGGAAGCTATGTTTACAGGAAATTAGGTAAGAACTGATATATTCAATTATTTTAAAAAGCTAATTCAAGTTTATAACTTGAATACATACTGGAATTTATGATTTTTAAAACTAAAACAAGAATTTTTAGTGTAGGATTTTAAGAGCGGTTTGTATGTGAACCAAAATTACATTTTTCCCATTTTCGAACCATTGAATCAATTTTAAAGATTGAAATTGGTGTTGAAGCAAGTTTAAGTACTTGTGATTCGTAAGAAAATATCAGAAAAATTTTCTAATGAGTAAATTTTCGAAACGTGATCGATTTAGGGTTTTGTTCAATGTTTTGGTCTTGTCTGTAAACATGGTGTGTTCATCATCACTTCGTGATCGAGTGTCACGAGTTTTAGAAGGCTGGTAGTTTTGCGTGTTGCCGTCGTGTGGCCAAAGTGTGGGCAACCTCGGTGGCGTGAGCGACGGTGGCGAGGAGTTTGAGTCAGGATAGTGTTTTGCGTTTTTGATCGAACTGCTTAAATTCGATTTCGCACTTTTGAAGACGAACTGGGTTGGGTTTTCGAATCTATGGGTGATTTGTGATGTATCTGCGACTTCGGAGTTCGCCAGAGTTGGAGGGTGCTGCCGTGCACGTGTACGGCAGCGGTGGCGTATCAGTGGGGGTGTGTGTCTGAGACGTGTGCATCTGCGTATCTGGTATGATGGGGGAAGACGAAGTTGCTCTCGCATGCTTTGTTCGAGAATCTGGAGGGTAACTCGAAGTTAAGGTCGGGGGTTTGGGGGTATAACTCGAGTGCGAACTCGAGTAAATTGAAGTGTAGGCTGCTGTTTTTAAACTGTGAAAATTTATATAAGATTTGATACTAGGGGAAGAAGAGCAGGAAACCGAGTAGTATTCGGGTAGGACCCGAAGTGAGAAAGGAAAACCAGTTTTTGTAAAAGTTTTAAAAATAAGGTTTTTGGAATTTAAAAACAAATCTTGTTAAGACTTTCTTGATAACATTACTTTTTAAATATCAAATGGTTTCTTAACATTCTTAAAGAGTTTTAGAATTTATTTAATCTAAAATTTGTTTAAGTTAATTTTAAAAGATAAAAGGGATTTTTAAATATAAATGGTAAGTAATATATATTTAGAAGATAATGTTATCTTAAGTTAAAGAAGTTTTATTATCTTAGAAATTAATTAAGTTAAACTAGGAAATTAAGTATAATTAGTTAAATTAAATTAATTAAAGATAAAGGTTAATTAAATGGTTAATTTAAGAATAATTAAGTAATTTAATTAATTAATTGTTATAATTGATTAACTAATAAATTAGAGATTAATAAATTGAAAATTTATTAATTAAGAAAATTTAAGGTTAATTAATTTGTAATTAAGAAGTACTTAGTGAGATTGAGTGTATTGCTTAATAACTTGGTTTTATTAATTAATTAATGAATAAGAAATGATTGATCTATAGAGATTAATTAAGGATTAAGTGATTTGTTATCAAGTTTATTAATTGATAATTAAGGGTTATTAATTAATAATTAAAGATCAACTAATTCATGCATTAAGAACTGATTAGTTAATAATTAAGGGTTAACTAATAAATTTGAAAGTAAGATTTATTTCAAATAATTTGTAATTAAATTATGATAATTAACCCGGATTAATAAATTGATACATTTGATTTAAATTAATCAGTTGATTAATAAATTCACTTGTGAATGTTTAGATTCCATTGAATGTTAAATTGTTTGATATCCCTGATATATGATGCTTTGTGATATATCCTGATTTATGTTGTGATCTATAATTTACTTATCTGTGACCTTTATATATCTATGATCTGTGAATGAACGATAAGCGTTGTTCTTATACCGCTTATCGAATTATATTTCTGTATTCTGATATGTGATGATTCATTGTGTTGCACTTTTGTGTGAAACCCCAGACCACACTATTACACACACAAATATGGATTTCACGTGGAAATCGGTTAAGTCACAGATAATTTAAATTTGATGTTTTTTGAAATTGAAATTTTAATTTCAATTGATTTTGAAATTGGAAATTCGGGTTTAAAGTGAAAAGCTTTTGAAATGGAATTTCAAAGATAAAAGTTATTTTGAATAACTTAATCGAGTTTTGAAAATTTAAATAATTTGATTTAAATTTGAATTCAAGTTGGAAGTTGAATCCTATGATTTGAAACTAGGGATTGAAAATATTATAAATGTGTTTATCTGAATTTAAACCATTTAAAAGTATAATTTTGAGAATTTGGATTTAACCCAAGGATTTCCACTCGTATGAATGAATCAGATTTTCTGAAATGAAACTGTTGTTTTAAAAGAATAAAAGCTTTCCGATAAGAAATGAAATTCCAGTTTAATTAAAGGAATTTCAATATTGAAGTGAAAATGGTTTTCCAAGTTATGAACGAATTGTTTTTGAAAAGCTATGAATTGAATCTGTTATCTTTAACAGATTTAAAATAATGATTGGTTTAAATCATTTGAAATGGGATTGTTTTGAAAGCTATAAGTTAAATCTTTGATTCAAAAGATTTGACGAGTTAAACTGAAATGGAAATTAATTTGGAAAATCTGTGAATGAATCTTTTGTTTAAAAGATTAAAGTGTGGAAACTGTTTAAACCGTAAAGATTGAATCTTTTTGTTTAAAGATTTGAAAATGGTAATTTGTTAAATCATTCGAATGAAAAGTTTTGGGTAATAAGTTGTGACTTAATTGAAATCCCATATCCATATGTTTTTAAATATTACGCTCACTATTCGGTTTAGCCGGGAGAGGACCTTTGGGTCGTATAACCCATTCCGAATATGTGATACGTCGTATATGGATAGCATTTGAAGACCGGTGTTGAAGACCGGATATTTTTGAAAACGGAAGGATTACCGTCGAGTTACTCTGCATCGGCTGATCCCCGATATAGAGGTTTTATCACCCTTAGTGACGGGAAGTCCGGACGTGATTGGAAATTATCCGGATTTGCAAGGGCTTCGTGAGAAGTGCCTTCGGTTCTGTTCGATCCCGGAACAGACTTGTATGGATTGTATGTCTGACATTACACTTTGAGATATAAAGCTGATTTCTTTCAAATACATATCTGTTGGTGGCGGAGAATTTATTCTCTTAGCTTAACACCCTTCTCTGAGACGTACGAGCTCAGAGGTTATGTAGTTGAAATTTATCAGCGATATATCCCAATTTGGTAATGTGGCATGCTGAGTGTTGCTGTGTGATGATCAGTGTTTGATCATTTGTGATATGATCATTTGTTTGATCATTTATCTTTGTGATCATAGGTTGATCATCTGTTGACCCAAAGCATGGCTTTGTGACAAAGCGTAGCTTTGTGGACGAGACTTCGTCAGGACCTCACAACCCGGAAATGGTCGAAACAGGAATGTTGCGGCAAGGTTATGAGGGTCGCGCCCTTTAGGGTATGTCATTTCCTTCTGGAAAGGGGTGGTATTATGGTATGGAGCCCTGATACTTACTCATGTGGATACACTTTCTTTATGATGTGTGATGTTGGATATCGAGCGCTCGGATAAAGGTCCCAAAGGACCGGGAGGTGGCATATTCGTGAGTTACCTGTTACAGGGGTAACCCGGCTTTGTTTGGCAGAGAGCAGTTTGTCTCTCGGGACGTCCCGCCAGAGGCGATCCCATGCGGCGGAAGGAAGTTCCTTAGCCTGACCATTTGTTGGAAATCCATTTCTCCAATACGGAACTTGTACGGTATTAGTTGTAGAACCTGCCATTTACGTACGGTGGTCACCACTGTTTAGATGGTAGCTATAGTAGGCATACGATACTGGTCGTATGTTGGCTAAGATTAATATTATACTTTCGAAATGTTTTCTGCACTATGCACTAGTAATAATAATTCAATGATTTTGCGTAGTAAGCATCTTTGACTATCATAAGAAGAAATCTCCTCCAATTCTGCGTTTGCATTGTGTGTGTGGCGGGAGGTCTTATGGTAGTTTCATTTTCCAAAAGCATTGCGGATTTCAATGTTTAAAACCTTTTGTGTTTGTTTTAAAGATAAACTGTTTTTGTTGCTCACACCAGTCCCATGACTGATCCGGAGTTTATTGTTCCCTTCCTAAACTCTGGGTGCTCATAATTTTCCACACGAGCAGTCTAGAGTTGGGTTTTTCAGATATTCAGGTTTAGTAGATTATCTGGAACTAGTTCATTCATCGGAGTTGCTTATCTTGGAGTTGTGGATTCATTCTTGTCTGAAGATCATTTTGGAGTTATCATTTCTATTGATATTGTTCCGCTGCTGATGTTATCTTTTCTTTTCCGCTGCTATTTGTTGTATCATATCTCTGATGTATATTGATATTCATTGTATCACTCTGTTGTATCAGATATTGTATATCAATGTATTATTCTTTTCTTCCGCTGCGTTATTTACTTAATTGTGTTATAGCTCCGGCGAATCGGATTTGAACGGTCGAATCTGCGGCATTCTAGTACAATGTGAAGTACGGATGTTGATTTTTGAGCGGGCAAAACCCGAGCCGTCACAAGTGAAGAAAAAAATCATTGCTAAATTTTATTTTATTATGAACTAAAATTTGTAAAACAATGTTGTACTCGGTGATAACTTACACATTTTATCCACAAAAAGCAAAGACAATAAATCATATGTTAATTATATTCAATAAAATCATCATTATCATCTCACAGTTTCTTTAAAATTATTAATCGAATGGAAGAACCTTTCATATCTCTCAATGTCACTATATTTCCCACTAATTCATAACCAGATCTACAATAAAACATGTTTTTAACTTAAATTCAATTCTTTATTCAATAATTTCTCACTTTCACTTGCCCCTTTTAATGTAATCAACCTTCGTTAATTTATACTCTTTACATAACATTGTACCTTCATCCGTTGACTATGAATATTTTCTAGAGTACCAAAGATGTTGGTCATAAATTTTGTTAGGAATATCAATCCAATATAATACAAATACTTATAATATTTTTCATCTATACATTAACAAATAAGGTTAACATAAAATTTATAACTAACTGTTATTATTACTGCTGTGAATTCATGCTAGGCACATGATTTTAAGGCATTATTGTAATTGCTGTAAAAATAAATACAAAGAAAACTAACAGAAGACGTTAAAATTTTCTGATATACAATTAGTTTGTTGTGCTTAAAATGTAGCATGATGTGACTGTGAATATTAGCATGTTGAAATGTGATTCAACTAACATGTGACATACTTTTGTTTTATAGTCTTAGTTTACTAGAAAATTGCAAGTTTCCTGCCTCGGGAACGTGATAAAAAATGTTAGAAACTTAAAAGGCACAAAAAGGGAACGCAAATGTCTTTAGAGATAGATACACCAAATTTTCATGAAACCGTGTAATCCAAATAATAGAAAGAATTTGCAATAATTTACTATAAACTAAAAATTTCTCGCAGCTTCTCATTCATTGAACTGTAATTACAAGGTTTAGGAGCCTTAATTTTAGTATATTTAATCAAATATCTCCACTAATAGATGTGTTTATCTTTTTTTAGAAGAGAAAAGGATATTTAGCACTTCCATCAATGGTGAATGTATGGAATTACACCACAGACAATCATTTGAAGTTCGTGTGTTTACTCTCACAATATTACATTTGTTGTAACTACTTACAAAATTATTTTCGTTCAACAAAATTGAATGCAGTAAATTAATAAAAAATATCAAGTCATATTAGCTATTATAAATCATTCATAATATATGACTAACAAATTCTTTATTCTTTATATATTATCATAAATAATGAAGGTTGGTGTAACTACTTGTATATATATACCTACTCCTAGATAGATGGAATAAATTTTCCAAAAGAATATATGGATAGTTAATGATAAGCATATTCATTTACATAAAACCAAGATATCCAAAATTTCTCTCATAGATATCATTATCACTGTCATATGTCACTGATATAAGAAGATTTTCTTACTCTTTATATCATCTATCAATGTCCAACACTAATGAGTATATCTAAAGAAATATTTAAAAATCATGAAAATGGTTGAATACTTTAAATCCTAACAAAATACAAATAGAGAATTAGAGTTTATCTTTGTATTGATTTTACTAATAAATTTGGGAATTCTCCACGTTATCCACATCGAACCCAGTATCTTTTGACATTAATTTATATTTATCCAAAGATAGCTGTAACACCCAACAATTATAACGATCGAATATTTAAATGATTAATTTAAATATTTAATCATTAATTAACAAAACGCCTATTATACTCGATTTTTCAAAGATGGATGGACTAGAATTCGAGACACCCGTACTTGAGACTGCTTTTCCGTCATGAGAAAAATGAGTATAAACTTGACTATGTTTGGAGTGTGATGGTTCTTCATATATATTTACTTGTTAATCTTCTTTATTTCATTTATCGATGACTATGGGATTATATAAAGTGATTCGGAGATTGCTTGGATTGAATTAGGCTGGTATTCATGTTATGAACATGATTATATTGTTTCAATATTTGTTTAAGACCTTAATTACTATTTTTGAAATAGTTAGTTAGCTTGGAAATGGATTTTAGGATAATTGAGTGATTATATGTGAAGTTGTAATGGATTAGAGACTAATTAGATGAAATAATTAAGTGCATGTCATGTTCTAGTAATAATAAAACTAATTTAGATAGTTTTAGAAAGTTAGTAAGCTAATTAGGTGATTAATGAAGCTTAATTAGTACTTATGAATATTATTTAAAAGTAAAGAAACGATCTTTACTAATGATTGATTTATTTATAAACATTATTTATGTAAAGGAATAATTTATATATAAATAAAAGTTATATTTTATAAAGTAGCGATTTTATAAAATAGTATAAAAGTGATATTTTATAAAATGAGTGATTTTATAAAATAGTAAAAAGTGACTGGGAACTATTCTCCACACTCTATGATCACTAGATATGTTTAAATTCATGTTTTGATGCCAATGCTGGTTAGGGCTTGACTAATTAACTTGATTTGGGGATTTAGAGATGATAATCTAGTTAAATAAATGTTTTTGAAGTATAAACCATATAATTTAATGTGTTAGGATGTTTGGTATAAATTGAATGTTGGTTGATATGAAAGTGTAGTTAATTGTCGATTGTATTGTTGGTTGAATGGTATGACTGCATTGAATGGTTATAGAAATTGTCATTTGATGATGGGGTTTGTAAAGCATTTGAGTTTCGGGATGATGTCGAATTTTCTTCAAGTGGTATTCGTCACATGGTGGATCGTCGATGATATGAACTCAAGTGTGAGATATAGAGTTGAAATGGTTGATTGAGTTGTTAAACTCAAATGGTTGTAAAATTGGTTTATTGTCTCAAAGTCATTCGTCAAATATGAAGTAGCAATCATATGAATATTGAATGAATTATAAAAAGGACATGAATTAGAGTTGGATGATAGTCGTGCAACGTATCTTGGTGATATAGATTCGTACATCAAAAGTACTCAAGGGAAAGATACTACTTTAAAAAGCATGTAAATTCATGATTTAATGTCTCTTGGTTGAAGATAATTTTTCCATGATCATAATGGAAGAAATAGCGAGTCATTTGGAGCTACGGATCAAAAGATATGGATATTTGAGGTTCACGGTTTGCCTGCATTAGCTTTTTTTTATGGTTGGAAATTTTATTCAAACATCTGAATTTCACGGAATTTTTCCCGAAACTTTTGTATGTATTTTCTTGGTTTTAAATGTCTGAAAATTAATTTAGACATCTAAAAATTTATTTAGACGTCTAAAAATTAATTTCAAACGTTTGAAATGCTGCTTCGGTTATTGTCGTCCAATTCGATTGAAACTTCAAAACGCGATAACTTTCGTATACTAACTTGAATTGAGATGCGGTTTGGATCAGTGTTCATAAATTTACAAGGGTTGAAATCCATGAAGTTTGGTAGGTTTATAAGCACTTTTATTTAGGAGCCCACGCAGGACCCACTCCATTACATATTCCAAATATTGTAGATTTTAATATAGACTAGGAGGCTGAATCAAAGAAGTAAGGTTGCGTAGAGGTCATAGTAGATGATTGATGATACTTTGGATTTGTATGGTAACTTCTATAGAGCCGTCCGGTGATTTTGAGACATGACGACTAGAGTATTGTGTTATACGATATTACGTATATAGTACGAATTCGTTTCCCATGGCCTTGTCCTCTGGATTTGATAGTTATAGACCATTTGTAGCATGAGCGATTGTCGTTTCATTTGCGTGTCTTTGGGAAGCGGTAATCTGGGATAGGAGATGTTCTATCTTGGTACTACAGCTATAGACCTCGGGTTACGTTGTAGCAAGGGTTATAGGCTGGGATGTACTTCTCATTAGCTCTCATTGATAAACAAACGGTAGTGGTTAGGCATGTGTATATATGGATTCAGTTTCGATACAATTCTTAGGTGGTGTATGACGCGTTGGAAGCATTGTAAGTATTGGTCTTATATTAATGGCCATACTTGACGGGCTTTGGCCTTAGCGGGAGACCCATGGTCAACTAGCCTAGTGTGTATAATGGTTGAGTCACAATTGGTGCCGTGTTTCTATGTGTATGATAGTTTTATCATATAGTGTAGAAAGATAGTAGAAATATGCTAACTTGTTAGATGCAGGTGAAGAGTAGGTTATGGTATGATTCCCTATTTTTGAGATGGGTTTACCATACTTTTTTATGGGTAGTCTAGATATCCCTAAGTCATTTTTGTGGAGAGGGTTGGTTATGATTTAGTTGTTTATTGTTTATCCGTATATAGTTTTGATATACAATATTTTGAGATAGTTTCTCTCACACAAGGCTTTAAGTCTGACCTGCACTTTGACTTTGTCTATTTATGTCTTGACAACTCTCCAATGCTCGATTGAGTAGTTTGAGAGTCATGTACTTTTGGGGATACGCCATCAATATGTGCAATTGGAGCATTTTGGAGGCGTGGTATCGATATTTTGGATATATATACTTGATAATTTTAGTAGTACATGGTAGACCTGTTATTTATACATGAGACTTGCTATATCAGATATTTATTCAGAACTTTGTATTATTGGGGGATGATGCATTCTAACTTTCTGCATTGATATTTATTTATCAGTTTCTTCCATAAATGCAGTCTCATATATACTATCAACCCATTCTGTTAACATATATTCAGTATATTATATGTTATCATTCCGTTGTGAGATCTTATTATGCCTTGGTTTTGTGTTTTGTTCTTATTTTATCCCGACAATACGTCTCTTATGGTATTGGAAGTCAGCTGTCGATGTGAGACGATGATTTTTCGGTATTACGAAGGGTGGGTAGTTACATTTGGTAATAGAGCTTAGTCTCAACAACCAAACTATGTAGACCAGTTTGAATTAATCAATCTGGTAAAAGGAGTTACATTGAGAGAGTGTACGTATATTTTTCTTCTATATTATACTGTATACACCACTTCTCTTCTGGACTTTTATTTATTTCTATCGCAAGTTGCTAAGGTATCTTCGTCAAGATGAGTAGACGAATTGCACGAGTGACTGCAGATAGGCAGTCTGAGATGCCTCTTTAGTTCAAAGACTATTTAGCGACTACAAGGGATGTCCGCCCACGAACACTTTCTGCAGATGCGGTTGGTGTAATGACCCCATCGCTATACCCAGTTTAGCAAAGAACATTACAAGTAACGCTGTCTGCTAATCCAGAGAATACGGCTAGTTAAGGGTGATTGAATGTGAATATATCTTTATACTAACACTGACACGTCTTATTTACCTTTTTGAGGATCTAAACTAAAATTTAGACGTATACAGTATTAATATAAAGCAATAAACACACCAATTAAAATATTCAGAATGGTATATAATATAGATAAATCAGAATCAGAGTCACATATCACGGTGGAATAATATACATCATTATATACATAATAGAATGTGAGTTTACAAAATATGAGTATATACCTATATATATATATATCATATCCAAAATCTTGTATCAGGTACAAAGTCACTCATATATAATATAGATGAAATAAACTCCTAACTGTCAATATATACAAGTATGAAGTAAACTAAACTATCAAAATGGTCTACTTCAATGCTAGCCTAAAATCCAAAGGTCAATGAGTCCCTGTACCTATAAAGTCTCGACCTAACCCGAGTATTAAAATAATAAACGGATCAAACTATATCTAAATAAAAAGATGAGATACTAATATCATAACTCTATGACTTAAAAATAATAAACCATATTAAATACGTCGAACAAAAATCATAATAAGGCATATTAAAAAAATTCACTACTTTATAAACCCATAAATGACTTAAATCTAAAATATGCCATTTCAAAATATGCCTAAAAACTAAATAATCAAAATAAGGCATATTGGTCAAAGTCACCATTTCATAAATTCATATCAAGTCTCTAATGGACTATCCTCTCAAAATAAGGTGATAACCAATTCAAAATTCACCAGAGCTAAAACGATACTAAATATCTATCACAAAACCTCTGACGAAATAATCATCAGTAATGAAATAATAATGGTAGTCAACTATCAGTGCGATACAGTGCGACACAAGGCCTAACTAAAATAAATAAACCCTGCCATATAGCGTAATAGTCTAACGAATAGAAATAAACTACCAGGTAAAAACCACGACTCCTAACAAAAGAAACAGGCAGCCGTGTTTATGGCAAAACTATGTGAATTTACCTAACTAAAATAAATAGGTAAACATTGTCCAACTATAAAATAAACTAATAGGGCTGCAATATAACATCAATACAAACAACAACAAGTATAGTCGTGTTATACCAGAATAGACCTAACCCCGAGAAATAGGTCTACCTACCCAAATCTAAAAATGTATCGATTCTCGGATCGATGAAAAATGAGTTGTCTTCTCTCGGGTCGGTCTGAAATCCGAACACCCTAAGATAATCCAGTAATTACAAGAATTTAACTAACTGTCCCATACCAGAAAGTAAATTCAAGTATTTACTAAGAGTTAGTAATTTCCACTCAAACTCTAATTAACAAATTATAATAATAAGCGAAAGAATTTTACAAAGTGTCCCATACCATCCGACAATTCAATCGTTTATTAAAATTCTTTGTTTCATAGAAAATCACGAAATTCAACAAAAATCCAATTCAAGCTTGCATAAAAATAGCCAAAAGCTAAATAAAATAAAGGCCAACAGTAGTTTATAGGTTGAAAGTAATTAATATAAATTTATCATACAGAAAATGATTTCCAAAGTATTTTATCTATAATTCACTTTCAAAATTCTCACCTTTGTTAATCCATAATAAATAAAATAAAAGAGTTTTATATTAGGTTTATATATATATATATAATATTGCTTCATAAACGATTTAAAACCATAAACTATTTGTCAACCTGAAATCTTTATTAAATTCATTTTAAGACAAGGCTTTACTTTTCATGTTTGATAACTTACTTTATTTCGAAAATTTATTTAAATACATATACATACAAATAAAGATATAATTTTCCAAAAGCTTTCAAATTCTTTCTAAGATCATTTGAACAATTTTTATAACAAAAATTACTAAAAATTGAATTTATTATTTAAATAACCACTTTTCTAAAATAATACCATATTTTATATTTTGCCTCTAAAGCATTTCCAAAATTTTATAGTTATAAATAATAATTTTAAAATGATTTTGTAAATAAATATTACTCGTCTTTAAAAGTTTTAATTGGAAATTTTGAAATAAGCAATAAGTTAAAAAGATAATATAATTTAACTATATATTTCATAAACTAAATTTTAATAAGGATCAAAATGGATAAAATTTCATTTGTGAAATTCATTTAAAAACATTAAACAATTCAAACACTAAATCCAACGAAAATTCGACACCTAGAGCCAACGTCACTCTATAAAATATAATTCCATAATACGGAATTGTTTATCAATCCGAGATGCTTTTCGGTAAACTTCGATTGTAAAACAATGCACAACAACCATATAATTTAACTACAACTAATCAAACATTTTTCGATGGTTTTCAAAATCATGCAATTTCATCATCGATAATGCAATCAAATCCGATATTTAAAACACCCAATTCAACCAATTCATTTATCAAACAAATTGAAACTATTGCGTGCAATTTATTTCAATAATTTCATCTAATCACTACTAAAATTCTAAGTAATTCATAAGCGATTCATAAGCCAAGCCAAGCATTCAAAGAGGGATATAATTAATTTTTGATATAAGTGTGCGAGTTAAATAAAATAACTCACCTAATCATTTGTTCGCACCGATGTTAAACTTGTCATCGGCATCGTGCCTGAAACCGCATCACCAATGTTGCTGCTTTTACCTATTATTAAAGCTCACTTGCTGCCCTACATACACCATCAAGCATCACGGTGGTGAACCCTTGCTGCTGCCCTCTAATCATGTCGCATTGACCTCAGCCTCACGTCGCCAATTGCTCGCTGCCAAAACCCTGCCCAAACCACACGAAGTCAACCTCGTCGCTTGAATCGCACGATGCCCTAGTTCGCATCGGTCAATCGCAATCCCCAGCACCATGTCTTCGTCAACGAAGAGCCGCCTCACATACTTGCTTGCGTCACCGACTTCGGCCGTGGTCGATTTTTTTCTCCTTTTGAATGATTTAGGGATTGGGTAAATTGAGAGGAAAAGGGGTATACGGGTATGAGCAAATGATGGTTCAGGGTGTTTACATGAAAGAGTATACGGGTATATGGGTTTGTTTTGTCTTTTTATTGTGTTGGGATGGAATTGATTTTAGCCCATCAGAATTTAATTAAACTATTTTTCCTATCAGGTTATTCCTTTAATTTATTTGTTAAAAGATTTCAATTTAATTTAAACTGATTTTCGCATCATCTTATAATATATATGTATATCGATAGCTGAATTGTTCACTCTATTTGATTGCCCATTGAGTTGATATAAATAAATTTATTCATCTTCGTCAATTTATCGATTTACACTTCTACCAACCAAATATAATTTGATAATTGCACGATTTCATTCAATCCAATATTATTTCGCTCTCCTCAATTATTAAACAGCTTAACACAAATGAATCTTATTAAAACATTTTTATTTGAATTTTAATATATTATCTAAAAGGAATTTTTATTAAATAATTCAATCTCTTTTATTAAATTAACTTTAATCAAGTAAGAATTTAGTTCCAAAATAATATGTATGAAAAATCAAACTCAACACTTCTACTTTTAATCAAATTAGTTTAATATTAAGGTTTCGAAAACAGGGTTGTTACAGACCTCCCCCCTTATGAAAATTGCGTCCTCGCAATTTCTTATACGGAGATGTCAAAAACACATACAAATATTAACTCATTTTGAATTTTACTATTTAGTTGAAATTCGATCAAAACTTAAGCGGTTAACATTAGAATCAACTTATCGTATGTTATAAATTTAAATAGATTCTTTTATTAATTTCTGTTTTTTCGCATATGAAAATTTATTGAAAATTTTCGAAGTGTTAAAAATTTTGAATTTTTTTGGCAGAGTCTCCTTTATACGGAGAGTCGTTTGCAATTTCAAAATTATATTATAAACAATATACATCGACCACACAGTCGGAAGCACAATATATATCAATATTTATATTCTTGTTGTATTTAATCTGAAAACGTACCTTTATTTAGCGCTTTTAAAGCAAGTTACCATATTAATTGCGAGCAAAAGCAAAGCTAAAACCGTTGCATGGTTACACCAGGCCTTCTCGAGCACCTATACTCAACTCAAATCAAACACATGAACATGCATTCATATGGTAATGCAAATAACTAATAACGATTTACAAAATTTATAAAAGATAAAACTAAACCACAATATATGTAAATCTTATCTTTCTTCATTATATATCCTTTTATGTTTTCTACCATTTAACAAATTGAAGTATGTTAGACAATGATCACCATACAAACAAAGATCGTCCTTCACTTAACGCAAACTAGCCCCCTTACTAGGACTATATAGATACAAAGATACCGATAGTTCTAAGTGCATCGACAATAGCAATCACAGACAATGCATTCACGCTAACAGTTCTAATACGAAATGTTGTGTAACGATCCTATATAAACATGCTTAATAACCATTTTAAATTCTTATATTTGGCTTTTACAGTCAAACTAGTAGTATGATGCGGGCCAGACTTCAATATAACACACAACATTCCAATTGATTTTTTTATTATTATTATGATTATGATGCTGCTTTGTGGCAGCAGCCTTTTTCTTCTTTAAATAGTAAATAAAACAGGCACTAAAATTTCAATAGGATTCGATGTAAGCGGATAAATGAGATAATACAAGCCGGAAATTTTTAGACAAATGCTGAAAATAAGGACGAAAACGAGTTAAGACTTATCAATTTGATCAAAGAGAGAGCATGCTATCATTGAACCTGCATTGAAAGAATTTTTCTAAATTGCAGTTAACGTTTTTGGAAAACTTGACTAGATTAGCACTGATCCTTTTACCATGTAGTAATTTACATGGCTACTAACAAAATATCAATCACAACTAAATACAAAGATGGAAAAATTTAAGGTTACTGTGTTGCTGCTTTATGGCAGCAGCCATTAATTATGCAATTAGCAATTTGTTAGCAAAAATATGCCACACTCTCCATTAGTTTTATGGCAGTAGTTATATTTTCATTTGTTGTACCCTTATCCTAATATGAATTGGATTATCAGTAGAATGTGCGTGAAAGTGAATCTAGAGCGATACTTGTTTGTTGTTCTTTCTTTTAAATCTCCTAGGTAGAGAGAAGATCCACATATAAATACACAAATCACACCTATTCATAATTTCTGATGTTTATAGGTTAAAAGATCAATGAGTATGGAAAACATTGACGTGTCTTACATCCACTGCATAACCTGTGGATATGGTTAAAGCACCAAAAGGCTTGTACATTTTTAAGCTGCCATGACTATCAAACAAATGCCTTGTTGTGATATTTATACTTCACTCACACTTGGTTTACCAACCACCTTATATAATGGATACATATGGTTCGATCGTAAGTTATCAATTGCTTACTAAGTAAATACTCCATTTGGGTATTAATGTTAAAATGAAGCATATACATGGTGCATAACAGTTAATGGATAAAAGATAAAATGATAATTAGAAGATTTAGTGGCATCTTTAGATAAATTAGTAGGCATGTTGGTTGACACCGAATCTAAACTAAGGTTATTCACATTAAGAATCAATCATTTTTCTTTTCCAAAATTATTTTCGGATTGAAGTTTTCAAGAATCAAATCCTTGATAAAAAATTCAAAATAACATGTATTTATATAAATAATAAATCATTTTCTTGTAATATCGTATTTGATTATTCACACTTCTATCAAATTATAATTTCTCATTTAGAAATTTTTAAATTTCAATTTCAATTTATAAATATATATCTTACTTTGATTACTTCCTCATTTTCTAATTTGAAAATAGTTTACATAATCATTTTACACCCTTACAACATATAAACAACATATACAAATTTCAAAATATTAAACATTTTAAAGTGTTCAAGATAATCAATTAATTGAATATTTTCTAAATAAGGATGTAAAATAATTTTTAAAAATTTCTTTTGTATAAATACTATTTCTTCACACTCTAAATTATTTCAACACAAAATTTATTTCTCATTTATTTTGCAAAGTCATAACCGAGAAAATTATTTACCCACTTAATCAAAGTATTCGATAATCAATAATTATTATATTGATGAATGAATTATGATTTTATTTTAAACTTCACTTAAATTAGAAATCCATATAAATAAAAATCTAACCTTTATTACAATCACTATACAACATTCACAATCATTTATACCATACCTAATTTATTTGACATGCCACATTGTAAATGAATATATAAGATTTTGCCAATGCCAAATTTATTTAAAATATTAATCTTACTCTCATTTGACATACTTTATTTTATTTATCAAAACATTCCAAGGTATCTCCTTCAAAATATAATTTACACAAATTTAAAAGTTATTATTTTACCTTTAAAACACTTTTCCAAAATTATTCTCTTTATTTTGTAATATATTTATTTAATTTCAAAATTCTATCTTCTTTTCAAAAATATTATATATAGTACTAATTATTATTTCTAAAAATATTTTATTGCCCAAAACATTGTGTCTGAATGTCACGTACTAGTGTTTATGAATCCCTATCGATAACATTAATTAAGCGCATCGACCAGAATCCTTAAAGCACTCAACAGACAATTTAACACAAAAATTATTTTCTATAAGATATACATATTTCTTTTAATACTTTAGGCTTTTCCAAATATCTGCTTGTCTATAATAAATATAACCATATTCCAAATATATGTTTATCCAATATCAAAAAGATTTTAATTTAAATAGATGCTTGCTTTATATAAAATCCTTTCAATTAATCTTTGTTTTTCATATAAAAATAATTTAAAAATTAAAATTCCATAGTACTCTCATTCATCAATAGATACTTCAAGCAAACATCAACTTTTAAATTTTGCATAACATTTAATTTATCACATCTTAACATTTAGTTAAGTATACTTATGAATTAATATTCCACTTTATGTAAGTTTGAATTTTCAATATTACTTACGGTAATTGAACTACTGAAGGCACCACAAATTCTTATTGTTATTATTGAGCAAGTTTCAACTCTCAATAGTGATTTCTACTCAATATTAATTTTTTTTCACAATCACTTATAATTTTATAATAACTAAGTAAATACCAAAATGCACAAAGGAATTAAAATTTGTTAAGAATTATTTTATATAAATTTTGAAATGGATAAAAAGAACTTTTATAAAAGCAAATATAAGATATGATACTAAGTTGTAACGACCCACCCGTTATACCCAGTTTAGCAAAGAACATTACAAGTAATGTCGTTTGCTAATCTGGAGAATACGGCTGGTTAAAGGCGATCGAATGTGAATATAGCTATATACTAACACTAACATGTCTTATTTACCTTTTTGAGGATCTAAACTGAAATTTAGACGTACACAATATTAATATAAAGTAATAAACACACCGATTAAAATATTCAGAACAGTATATAATATGGATAAATCGGAATCAGAGTCACAGATCACAACATAATAATATACATCATTATATATAATAGAATGTGAGTTTATAAAATATGAGTACTAAACCTACATATATATATATATATATATATATATCATATCCAAAATCTTGTATTAGGTACAAAGTCACTAATATATAATATAGATGACATAAACTCCTAATTGTCAATATATACATGTATGAAGTAAAATAAAACTATCAAAATAGTCTACTTCAATGCTAGCCCAAAATCCAAAGGTCAATGAGTCCCTGTACCTATAAGTGTTAACCCGCCTTTTGGCAAGACTGTAGGCAGGCGGATTTAACTAAGTCGACTTCACGATTATCGAGGCAGGAACATGATGGATTCAGTTTAAAAGGATGAAGTTCACCTAGATGTGCCGCTTGGCATTGTGGTGAGGCTAAGCTACTCGGCATTGTGGCAAGATTGGGGTGGCTCGGCATTGGTCGCTCGGCGTGGGTGGCTCGGCATTGGTCGCTCGGTATCGAGGGTCGTTCGGCATTGGTCGCTCAGCGTGGGTGGCTCGGCATTGGTCGCTCGATATCGTGGGTCGTTCGGCATTGGTCGCTCGACATCGTGGATCGTTCGGCATGGCAACCTCGTTCGGCATGGCAACCTCGTTCGGCATGACAACCTCGTTCGGCATGGCAACCTCGTTCGGCATGGTAACCTCGCTCGGTATTCTCTGTTTGGACCAACCTCGTTCGGCATGTGTGGTTCGGCATCAAGTGGCTCGACATTGATGGGATATGGCTCGGCCTAGGCGGCTCGGCGAATGCCGCTCGGTCGGGGACGAAGGGTATACATGGCTCGGCAATGGCCTTGGTGGGCCCAAACTATTCAGGAGGCCCAACAACCTGGTTTTGCCTATAAATACAGCATGTGGGGGTTCAGAAAAGGAGACTGCTCCTTTCTTCTCTCTTTCTTTATATTCTCTAAGGCTGAGATTACTCTGCCATCTTGTAACTTTAATCAATCATTACAGCAATAAAAAGGAAACTTCTGAAGTGGACGTAGGCCGGAGATAGCCGAACCACTATAAAATCTGTTGTTCTTTACTGCTTTCATTTCAGTCTTAACTGTTCTTCACATTATTACTCTCTATATACATTCTATCTCTGAGCTGTGACTGGTATTTGGTGCTTTCATCTGTGTTTGGGGGTTAGTGACCAATTTTGGCGCTAACACTTTGGTGCTTTCACTGAGAACGCAAGCACTCGGGAATTTTGGAGTTAGGAACTTGGATCCTAGAAAGTAATGACAAGACCACCAACAAGGAAGCAAGCAGCGGAAAGGAGCAATCAGGAAGGAAGTCAAGCAGCCTCTTCTGGAGCTGGAGAGGATCATGCATCCATCTACATAACTCGGGACGAGATGCAGGTGATGATGAATTCTATGCAGGAGCAGATGATGAAACGACAAGAGGAGATGATGCAGGCTCTTCTTAGGCAATTTGTACAACTAGGAACTACAGGTGCTCAAGCTCTTGGAACTGGTCCAAGGGAACTCAACCAGCGGACCGATGGAGTGATTCAGCAGGGGGTAGCTCCCAATCAGCAAACAACTAACAATCTAGATGGACCTAGACTCGGGGGCACACCACCAGGCGATGCTGGACCAGTTCATGGAGGGATACCGGATGACGCTACGCAGCCTGACGTCAATAGGAATACAGGAGTTTGTGATGAAGAATATGTGCCAGAATTTCCTCGGGGACTTGGGGGGCAGTCTGGAAACATGGATAGGGGGCAACCCTTGGTTGGAAACACTGGATTGGCTGACATTATCAGGCGGACTATTCACGGAGGTCTGACAAATAGGGATTCAGAGGGAGTTAACAAAAGTCCGTTTACCCGGAACATCAGGACAGCTAGGAATCCGCCCGATTTCAAACTACCCACTCTGGAAGTTTACAACGGGAAGACGGATCGCACCGACCACTTGATGAGGTACACTAGGCATATGGAAGTGCTGGGGGCAACGGAGGAGGTTATGGCCCGATGTTTCTTCCTGTACTTGACTGATATTGCTGCTATGTGATTCAGACATCTGGAGGATGGATCCATTGGAACATGGACGGAACCGGTGGACAAGTTCTTAAGCCAGTTTCGAGTTCACATAAAAAGGCCAAAGAACGTGATGACGCTAACGTCAGTCAAACAGGGGGCGGATGAATCGCTCAGGACATTCTTAACTCGATTTAATGTAGCAGTTGCTTTGGTGGATTGGCCAGATCCATCAATGGTTCTGATGGCTGCAGTATCAGGAGTCAGAGATAATTCGGATTTCAAAGTATCGTTGGTACGGGACCCACCGTTGGATCTTGGGGAATTCTTTCATGAAGCTGAAAGATTTCTTCGACAAGAGGATGCATGTTTGGACATGAGGTCAAAGGAAGTAAACATGACTAAGGATGAAGGACTACCAGGCGAAAGCTCGGGTGAGGGCAAGGATAAAGGGAAAAGGAAGCACTAGGGAGAACCAAAGTTCTCCACTTACACAGGATTGAACGCAACGTTGGAGCAGATTTTCTTAGATACTCGGGATCGCCTTTCCTATCGAAGGCCAGCAAGTAGGGAACCCACAGAACGTGAAAGGACATCAGGAAGGCACTGTCTCTTTCATGACCTGGACGGGCATGATACTAACAGCTGCCGACATCTAAAGGATATAATCGAGGAGCATATAAGGAATGGTCAGTTGCGACAATATGTCGGAACTCGGATTGGGGCGGTGGAACAGGAGCAGCCACCGCCTACCTTGAACGACGAGGGCATGAGGCCCAGGAATGGTGGTCGATTGGTCATCAACTAATCTTGATGGTTTGGAATAAGTAACAAACTCCGGGCAAACAGTTAAATCACTTACTCATGTACGGGGTCGGAGATAACCCTCAGGCATGCTCTGAGATGATGGCTTACCGAGAAGCCATGGTTTTTGAAATCCGTTTCTTCCTTTGACTTGGACATTTGCTTTTTCTGGTTTGGTTTTGGAGTTTGGTTTGAACTCCCTATTTTGCTCGTTTTCTGGTTTGGATTTGGGTTTGGATGTTTGTTTTTTGGTTTGGATTTTTGATATGGATTTTTGGTTTTCTGGTTGAATTTGGATTTCGGTTTGGATTTTGGTTTGGATTTTGGCTGAAAGGTCATCGAGCGTGGACAATGCTCGGTAAGGGTCCGGAGAGACCGGAATTCGGCCTAGGACTTAGGCCCCATATGCAGGTCGTCGAGAATGGACTATGCTCGGCAAGGGTCCGGAGTGACCAGGATTCAGCTTAGGACTTAAGCCACGGCATTACTTTGCGTTCAGGGACACTGAACCAGGAACACCATGGCATTACTTAACACAGGTCGCCGAGTGTAGATTACGCTTGGCAAGAACCCAAAGAGGTTACAGATTTGGATATTGGCTATGAACAGCTAAGGATTTGGGCATGGACCCGGAGCGGCCCCGGATTTGGATACTGACCCGGAGAGGTCGTGGATGTGGTTATTGGATATGGATGGATTAGAACTCGGTTGTCGGGTTCAGATGGATGTGGAATTGGATGAGGATTTGGTTACTGGATAGGAGTTGGATATCAACTCAGAGCAGTCGTAGATTTGGATAAGGATACGGCAATGACACTTGGATAAAATGGATTGGATTATGAATCGGAAGGTATGTCTATGGATAAATATGGACTTCGGACATCAGATTTGAGGCTATTCAAAACACACCTTCCAATAGCAAGGCATGTTTTGGGGGGGCAAAGTGTTAACCCGCCTTTTGGCAAGACTGTAGGTAGGCGGATTTAACTAAGTCGACTTCACGATTATCGAGGCGAGAACATGATGGATTCAGTTTAAAAGGATGAAGTTCACCTAGATGTGCCGCTCAACATTGTGGTGAGGCTAAGCTGCTTGGCATTGTGGCAAGATTGGGGTCGCTCGGCATTGGTGAGATGGCTCGGGATTGGTCGCTCGGCATTGGTCGCTCGACGTGGGTGGCTCGGCATTGGTTGCTCGGTATCGAGGGTCGTTCAGCATTGGTCGCACGGCGTGGGTGGCTCGGCATTGGTCGCTCGGTATCGTGGGTCGTTCGGCATTGGTCACTCGGCATCGTGGGGTCGTTCGGCATGGCAACCTCGTTCGGCATTGGTCGCTCGGCATCGTGGGTCGTTCGGCATGGAAACCTCGTTCGGCATGGCAACCTCGTTCGGCATGACAACCTCGTTCGGCATGGCAACCTCGTTCAGCATGGTAACCTCACTCTGTATTCTCTGTTTGGACCAACCTCGTTCGGCATGCGTGGGTCGGCATCAAGTGGCTCGGCATTGATGGGATACGGCTCGGCGAATGCCGCTCGGTCGGGGACGAAGGGTATACATGGCTCGGCAATGGCCTTGGTGGGCCCAAACTATTCAAGAGGCCCAACAACCTGGTTTTGCCTATAAATACAGCATGTGGGGGTTCAGAAAAGGGGACTGCTCCTTTCTTCTCTCTTGCTTTATATTCTCTAAGGCTGAGATTACTCTGCCATCTTGTAACTGTAATCAATCATTATAGCAATAAAAAGGAAACTTCTGAAGTGGACGTAGGCCGGAGATAGCCGAACCACTAAAAAATCTGTTGTTTTTTTACTGCTTTCATTTCAATCTTAACTGTTTTTCACATTATTACTCTCTACATACATTCTATCTCTGAGCTGCGACTGGTATTTGGTGCTTTCATCTGGGTTTGGGGGTTAGTGACCAATTTTGGCGCGAACAGTAAAGTCTCGGCCTGACCCGAGACTTATAATAATAAATGGGTCAGACTATATCTAAATAAAAAGATGAGATACTAATATCATAACTCTATGAATTAAAAATAATATGCCATATTAAATACGCCGAACAAAAATCATAATAAGGCATATAAATTAAATTCAAAACTTTATAAACCCATAAATGACTTAACTCTGAAATAAGTCATTTCAAAATATGCCTAAAAACCAAATAATCAAATTAAGGCATATTGATTAAAGTCACCATTTCATAAATTCATATCAAGTCTCTAATGGACTATCCTCTCAAAATAAGGTGATAACCAATTAAAAATTCGCCAGAGCCAAAAAGATACTAAATATCTATCACAAAACCTCTGACGAAATAATCATCACTAATGAAATAATAATGGTAGTCAACTATTAGTGCGATACAGTGCGACACAGAGCCTAACTAAAATAAATAAACCCTGCCACATAGCGTAATAGTCTAATGAATAGAAATAGACTACTCGGTAAAAACCACGACTCCTAACAAAAGAAATAGGTAGCCGTGTTTATGACAAAACTATGTGAATTTACCTAACTAAAATAAATAGGTAAACATTGTCCAATTGTAAAAAAAACTGATAGGGCTGCAATATAACACATATCCAAACAACAACAAGGATAGTCATGTTATACCATAATAGACATAACCCCGAGAAATAGGTCTACCTGCCCAAATCTAAAAATGTATCGATTCTCGGATCGATGAAAAATGAGTTGTCTTCTCTCGGGTATCTATCGGTCTGAAATCCGAACACCCTAAGATAATACAACTCTAAGTGTAAATTATTATCACTCCATTAATTACAAGAATTTAGCTAACTGTCCCATATCAGAAAGTAAATTCAAGTATTTACTAAGAGTTAGTAATTTCCACTCAAACTCTATTTAACAAATTATAATAATAAGTGAAAGATTTGTACAATGTGTCCCATACCATCCGACAATTCAATCGTTTATTAAAATTCTTTGTTTCGTAGAAAATCATGAAATTCAACAGAAATCCAATTCAAGCTTGCATAAAAATAGCCAAAAGCTAAATAATATAAAGGCCAACAGTAGTTTATAGGTTGAAAGTAATTAATATAAACTTATCATATAGAAAATGATATCTAAAGTATTTTATCTATAATTCACTTTCAAACTTCTCACCATTGTCAATCCATAATAAATAAAATAAAAGAGTTTAAATTAGGCTTTTATATATATATATATATAATACTTCATAAATGATTTAAAATCATAAACTATTTGTCGACTTGAAATCTTAATTAAATTCATTTTAAGACAAGGCTTTACTTTTCATGTTTGATAACTCAGTTTATTTTCAAATTTTATTTAAATACATATACATACAAATAAAGATATAATTTTCCAAAGGCTTTCAAATTCTTTCTAAGATCATTTAAACAGCTTTTTATAATTAAAATTACTAAAAATTGAATTTATTATTTTCATAACCACTTTTCTAAAATAATACCATATTTTATATTTTGCCTCTAAAGCATTTCCAAAATTTTATACTTATAAATAATAATTTTAAAAAGATTTTGTAAATAAATATTACTCATCTTTAAAAGTTTTAATTGGAAATTTTGAAATAAGCAATAAGTTAAAAAGGTAATATAATTTAACTATATATTTCATAAACTAAATTTTAATAAGGATCAAAACGGATAAAATTTCATTTGTGAAATTCATTTAAAAACAATTCAAACACTAAATCCAACGAAAATTCGACACCTAGAGCCAACATCGCTCTATAAAATATAATTCCGTAGTACGGAATTGTTTATCAATCCGAGATGCTTTTTGGCAAACTCCGATTGCAAAACAATGCACAACAACCATATAATTTAACTACAACTAATCAAACATTTTTCGATGGTTTTCAAAATCACGCAATTTCATCATCGATTATGCAACCGAATCCAATATTTAAAACACCCAATTCAATCAATTCATTTATCAAACAATTGAAACTATTGCATGCAATTTATTTCAATAATTTCATCTAATCACTACTAAAATTCTAAGTAATTCATAAGCGATTCATAAGCCAAGCCAAGCATGCAAAGAGGGATATAATTAATTTTTGATATAAGTGTGTGAGTTAAATAAAATAACTCACCTAATCGTTTGTTCGCACCTATGCTGAACTTGTCATCGGCATCGTGCCTGAAACCGCATCACCAATGTTGATGCTTTGACCTATTATTCAAGCTCCCTTGCTGCACTACATACACCATCAAGCATCACGGTGGCGACATCATTCCGCTGCCTTCTAATCACGTCGCATTGACCTCGGCCTCACATCGCCAATTGCTCGCTGCCAAAACCCTGCCCAGACCAAACGAAGTCGACCTCGTCGCTTGAATCACACGATGGC
Source organism: Allium fistulosum (assembly GCA_030737815.1). Classification (NCBI taxonomy): domain Eukaryota; kingdom Viridiplantae; phylum Streptophyta; class Magnoliopsida; order Asparagales; family Amaryllidaceae; genus Allium; species Allium fistulosum. Next base: position 921,959,859 of record CM060901.1, read on the forward strand.
CAAACCCTGCCCAGACCACACGAAGTCGACCTCGTCGCTTGAATCGCACGATGCCCTAGTTCGCAATGCTCAATCACGATCCCCAACACCATGCCTTCATCAACGAAGCACCGCCTCATATACTTGCTTGCATCACCGACTTCGGCTGTGGTCGATTTTTTTTCCTTTTGAACGATTAAGGGATTGGGTAAATTAAGAGGAAAAGGGGTATACGGGTTTGAGGAAATGATGGTCCAGGGTGTTGACATGAAAGAGTATACAAGTATATGGGTTTGTATTTCTTTTTACTGTGTTGGGCTGGAATTGATTTTAGCCCATCTGAATTTAATTAAAATGTTTTTCTTTTCTTTTCAAGTTATTCCTTTCATTTATTTGTTAATAGATTTCAATTTAATTTAAACTGATTTTCGCATCATCTTATAATATATATGTATATCGATAGCTGAATTGTTCACTCAATTTGATTGCCCATTGAGTTGATATAAATAAATTTATTCATCTTCGTCAATTTATCGATTTACACTTCTACCTACCAAATATAATTTGATAATTGCATGATTTCATTCAATCCAATATTATTTCGCTCTCCTCAATTATTAAACAGCTTAACACAAATGAATCTTATTAAAACATTTATATTTGAATTTTAATATGTTATCTAAAAGGAATTTTTATTAAATAATTCAATTTCTTTTACTAAATTAACTTTAATCAAGTAAGAATTTATTTCCAAAATAATACTTATGAAAAATCAAACTCAACACTTCTACATTTAATCAAATTAGTTTAATATTAAGGTTTCGAAAATAGGGTTGTTACAGTTGGGGTCAGTGGTGGTGTGGCCCTTGGGGCACTAGTATTTCTAACTTCACCAGCTTTTGACTCTTCGAAGCTATGTCGGGATTTCCTAAGCCTTGGAGGGAAGCCATATATGAGTCCTGAGACGTTAGGAAGATTGGCCTTGGACACATGCATGAGAGGACTTCCACAAGGATAAGTCTAGAAAATGTTATCATAAGAAAGATTGCTCCTTGGCATTTAGAGATGGGATACTTTGGCTGGGTAGGACATAGTGTTTGATTAGCTGATGAGTACCCATGTGACTTGGACTGAATTTAAGCGTCAATTTAGTTCTCGGTTTGTTTTTGAGATTGAGAAGGGGCATGTAGCTTGAGCATTCCATTTATCTTGTGCAAGCAGCTTGTTAGTGAAGGAGTATGTTGACCAATTCAATCTTTTGTATTTGGGGATAGAGATGGTCGGTACTCCATTGGTGTGGACAAAGAAGTTTGAAGTTATTATATATTTGTAATTTCAATTTGTTGGTTAAATGATATATGTTAGTAAACATGAATTAAAAGTTATTATAAATTGGATTGGGATATAAGGGGAATTTTAATTCGTTGGAATGAAATGCGTTGCAATGTGAATTTGTATAAATTATCCACTTTTATAAAAATGAATAAAAGTGTATAGTTTGAAATAACAAGGAAAGTCTAAAAGAAAGAGATGTAAAAAATAGGGATGTTTATCATATTTTGTACCATCTATTTCAATAATAACAGAAAAGATAATTTCTTGCAATTCCAAAGGTAACACAAGTACTCTTTTAGATAAGTTATGGAAATTTACAGTGTTAATGTTTCCTTTTGGAGGATGTAACTCCAATGCAATAAAATACAGAAATCCCTAAGTTTTAACCAAAGTATGGTAAGTGGCGATAATAACAATAACTCAATTATAAATCTAGCATTTGTGATAAGTTAGAAAATAAACAATAAGCGAAGAAGTATATGTAGAGCAATGAAATGAGTATGTAAGAAGATTATAGTAATCAAAGGAAGATGGTAATAGTTGAAAAAGAACAGTAGCACACACTTAAAGTATCAAATAGAAGTGAAGCAGTAAAAGATAATTAATCCACTATGTTAAAAGTAAGCGGTAAATGTAATTAAAATGCAATAAGAAACCAAAAGTATGTTGTGTAAAGGTAACTGAACCAAAAGTTGAACAAAAGAGGCGTCACAATTAAATATAAATTTATATAACCTCAAATATTCATTTATGATGGGTGTGAATTATCGGATATAGCCAATAACTTAGAACAGATAAATAAAGTGACAAACTCATAAGTGTGGTTGGAATGGGAGGTCAGTAATGTTGCATAATAGAATTCTGCCCATTGAAAAGGACCACGAATGGTTGTGTATACATTGTATTGATGTGAGACATCTCTAACTATAGGACCTATGGAATTATACGTTTGCATATAGGTGAAGGGAATATACCAAAGTAAGATGCTTCACCCTGACCGAAGTATCAAAGGATAAGTAGAGTCTGCTTCAACCTTTAGGGGGTAAGTGTTAAGTAACCAAATGGGCATTTCCTACATTGCATTAGGCAATCTAAATGGGACGGCGAGGGGAGGATTGGCACTATGATAGTGAAGTTGGTACCATATGTGAGAAGTAAGAGTTGTTTACATAGGTCGAGATTGTCATCGGTATTGAGCGGTCAGCTGAAAGACAGGGGTTATGTCTAAACGAGCTACATCTTCTGTATTGACCCGTAATTTTCGATAATTAAAAATAGTTAATTTAATAAGGTTTTGTGATTTAATGTCGGAAGAAATAAAAATTTGTGATTTAATAATAAGAATATAACTGGAATGAAATGTAATAGTATTAATTTAAGGTAATTGATAACTGCTTTAAATGAAATTCCAATTAATTTAATTGATTAAAAAGTTATAATTGGTTATAGATTGTAAATTAATTGTAATAATGTGTGTATTAATTGATAATTGGATTAAAAGAGTAATTGACAATTTAAATGTTGTATTAATTTATGAAATAATGCGTAATAAATTATAATGAGATAGAATTAGTATTGTGTAAGTTGTTATACATTTGTTTGTAAATAATAAACTTATAAATGTGATTAAAAGTTAATGGTAACAATTATTATATGTTGCATATTTAGTTTGAATTAAATTGGAAATCAATTGCAATTAAATGTAATTAAATATTACATTATTGGGAATTAAGATGAAATTGGAGAATATTAATGTAATAAGATATAAACCAATGTTAACCATGACCAAAGAGTAATAATTGATTGAATAAAAAGATTGAAATCAAAATTAAATCTATTTATTGAAATTAAATTATAACTAATTGGATTTAATTACAGTTGAAACTGAACATTGTAATTAGTGTAATATTTAACACTGAATTGATATGTAAATTTGTTTTAAATTATTGTAAATGTCCAAGTAATCAAAAATGAAGAAAATTTTTAGTTATAAAATTTTGAAATTAAAAACTGATTTAATCAATTCAATATTAATTTATTTAATTAATGTGAAAATAGCCATTTTGGCAACCATCTTGGATTTCGACGAAACCAGTTTCATCGGATTCATAACGGTAAATTATTGTAGGATTTCAAGTTTCGTAGCGATCGGACTTGCCGTTTGATCGTACGGGCTTGAAACACATAGAAATCAATTTAATTAAATTCAATTTGAAATAAGCTGATTTTAAAGCCAACTTCTTCATACGATGGAATTAGGACTTGAAATATGTTCCATTGAGTTTATCGAAAACATCTATTTTGATATATGGGATGGCCTGTTTTCGTTTCGAAGGCAGAATGGGCTTTTCGGGTCGCTATTGTCGTTCGTACCAATTCGATATGTGTTTATTTTCTTATCGGGCTTTGTTAATATAAATAGTCTTGTTTCCCAAACCCTAGCAGTCATTTTTCTTATTCTGTACGTACAACTCTCTCTGGGTTCTCCTTCTAAATGGTAGAAACAAATTCCAATTACAAAACCAAATTTCAATTTCCAAATCAATTTCAAAATCAAACTCCTCAAAACCTTAACATATTATATACCATCTCAAAGCTCTCGACGAGCGTAATCCACTAGTGTAATTCGTTTTTGCAATTGAATCACCGTTTTTCCGAAAATCAATGATTTAGTTTCGGCCATCCATTTGCTAGGGTTTCGATCCAACAGCGGATCGTCGATAATACGACGATCGGGTGGTGGCAGCGTGTAGAGGGAGTCGAGCAGGCCACAGATCTGGGTTCGCTTGTGACCGTAGTGACTGGAATTTGCGGCGATCGCCGTTCAAAGTCAAGGCGGTACCGTTCGTTTTCTAGCGATTTCAGGGGGTGTCAGCGGTCGCGTGACTTGGGGATGGAGCGGCCATAGGTAGTGAGGCCGGCAGCGATGTCAGATGCGGTCGGAGGTGCATGGTAGAACGGCGTTGGATGATCATCGGTGGCGGCCACAGGTAAAAACTGGCGATCGAGATTTAGGGTTTCACGTGAACAAAGGTGATGACGTGGCTTCATTTTATTTCTTTTATTAATATGAATTAAAAAATTTCAAGCGTGCTAATCGTTATAAATTCTACGTACGAGGTCCGATTTACACGCGGATTATTCTGTTGGGATCGCATTAAAATTCCGGACATTTTGGCATTGATTTGGACGAATTCTAAGACTGTTCAATTTTGGTTCTTATTTTGGATTTTAAATCGATTTGAAATCAAAGGTGAGTGTTTTAACCCACTCACAACTGCTAAATCGTCTTATGTTAGTTGATTTAAATTTATGATGTAATTAGAAATTGATTGGTTATGTTTGTTATATTTAAATTGTCATTGCAGCTAAATACGATTTTTATTGCATTTAATCGTCATTTAATTTATTACTGAATTTAATTTTCAATTGAATACCTGCTAATGATAATCAGATATCTGTTAATGTTTATTGGTTGATTTGGATGATGATTGTGATGTATGCTTGATTTGTTGATATTGGATGACTGGATGTTATAGTTTATATTGTTATAACACTGCAAGTTCCCTATGGGTTGAAATGATACATACCTGAATGATCTATAGATTAGGGAAAAATCGTTATGGTTTGAAATGATGGACTCGAGCGATTTTATGGATTTAATTTTAATTCATGATTTGCGGGTTGAAATGATATATACCCGTAAATTTAAATATTTGCGGATTGAAATGATAAATATCTGTATCACTTGACCATAGGGTAGAAAACTATATACGGACACCGGATTGGTTAAATTAAATGATTTTTAAATCTCTAAACTTTGAATTCAGCTAAATGATATTTTGAAATAGAATTTGATTTATATAAACTAAATAGTTTAAATGAATCATTTAAAAGATTAAATTTGAAATTTTGGAATTGTGTTAAGTAAATTGCTTAGAGGGTTTAAATTGGAATTCTAAAGTTGAATTTGAAGTATAAACGAAATTTAACGAAATTGAGTTATTGAAGACGTTTGAAATTGTAACTTTGAAATCTATTGAAATTGGAATAGCTTAAATTGATACTTCAAGATTTGAAATTGGGTTTTGATTTGAAATCTGGATATGGTCCAGATTTGTTGAAATGGAAGAAATAGTTAAATTTGATATTAATTTCAAATTTATTATTTAATATAAACTGCTAAAAATGTTATTTTAAATTCTAATTAGTAATATTTTCAAACTATTAAACTAAGTTAATCTATTTTAAAATAATTTAAACCATTTAATCAATTTAAACTAGTTTAATTTATTTTAATCAAATTTAATCTATTTAATCCAATTTAATCTATTTTATCCTATCTTAAGCTAATTAACCCATTTTAATCTAATTTAAATTTATTAAATCTATTTTAAATCTATTTAATCTATTTTAAATCTATTTAATCTATTTTAAATCTATTTAATCTATTTTAAATCTATTTAATCTATATTAATTCTACTAAAACTATTTTTAATCTATTTAAACTATTTTAATCCATTTTTTAAATTATTTTAAAGTATTTCAAACCATTTAAATTATATTTTTCAAACTATACTAAACTATTTAGACTTTGTAACTATCCATACTATTTTCAAAATTCTAAATTGTAAAGTGGAAGTGGTTATATTTGAAATCCTTGATTTAAAAGCAAATATGATTAAATGAGGTAATAACCTAAGTTCGGATTTAAATAACATATTTTGAGTAAATATGACGATTTTGAAATGAGGGTTTAACCTATTTTGAAATTATGATTTCGAAAGTGATACGGTTTAAATTGAATATGATATTTTGATATCAATATTAAATGGTTGAAAATGTAAAAGAACCATCTGGTGTGTAATAAGCGTTCGGTTGTTAAAGAGACCGGGATCGGATATTGTCATACTCTCTGCCAATACCGAAAACCACTTTAACAACTTTGTACATGGTGGAGATTCCATAAATGAAGTTGGATGGTTTGGCGAATGATTCTGTATGAGGTATTTACGTGACCCTAACTCCCGTGAGTCAGCTTAGATGTGACTAAAATAGGAGCCATGCCTGGCCAAGTGAGGTCATTCCTCCTATCAGGCATACTTCTTCGATACCATATTACGACTTTGTGATGATTTGGTGGCCACCCCTTGATTTTGATTGTGGGAGTGTGTACCTAGGTGGGCGGTAGTAGCTGCTATGCGTTACCACCAGTATGGATCCACAATTGGAAGAATCCTACCCTGGCATTGACTCGAGTGCCGTCACATGCCCTACCATGCCTTCTACGAGTTTGTTTTGTACCATACCTATGGAGTGCCCTTTGGGTAAACCTCCAGTTTACGGAGGAGCGTACGGTACTGTATAGACTATGGGAATATATGAAATGTGTTAAGGGGGATATGGGTAACGCCTTAACGCTATTTTAACACTTTACTTTACTATAGACACTATTATAATAGCGTATTGTACTATCTATGTAGATAGTTTAACGGATCCTTAGGAGATGGAAATCCCGAACATCTCTTAAGTTATTGCACTCGCGTTTGATACTTGATAGGAGATGTCAAAACCCATAACCTCTCTGACGCCGTTACACTCATATTTATTTACTGTTGATTTAACTTACATAAGATCTTTTAGTTCTAACTCGAGTGTTTGGTCTTTCAATTCGCTCGGGTCATTCTGAGCTTTTCAGTGTATCGAAGTGTGACGCCCCACCTCTATACTCACACTAGCCAAGGACACTACGAGGTAATGCCATCGACTAGTGCGAAGAATAAGGCTGTTGAGGAGCGACCATCTATGTAATTGCTTTGTGCGAGTACCGATATGTCAGATAGTATGACATGCATTTCATTTCAAGAGGAAATCCGACATATCAAATACAAACTCAAAGCTACTACACAGTGGCTATGTGGGCTTCGGAAACAAATATAGAAATAAGCATAACACAAATTAGTCACAGATATTTATATCACTAAGGCGGAAACAGATATGAGTATAACACATAGAAGTGTACATCAAAGCAGTGGTCATACAAGATCCACTACATCACAAAAGAATAGGTATAAGTGCAAGACAAAAGAAAAAGTATACATCAAGGAGTCTCTATCTCGAATGTATAAAAGCAAAAACTACTAATCTAAAGTAGTTAGCCAAAAAAATCAGATGACGGTCCGCGATAAGAAGTCAAGTAGAAGCACCTGAAATACCTCGGTCTGACCCGAGTATTATTTAAGAAGAAAAATAATAAACGGATCAGTCTAGCTATAAATATCATATAAAATGAGATAGGATAAGAGATATCACAAAAACATATGATAACAATAATGCCATACTATGACAAGTATACATCAGATAACAACAAAAATCATACAATATCTCAAATATTCTCAAATAGTAAAAAGAATGTCATATTCTTTAAATTATTCACCAAAACACAAATATTGATAGAGCTTATCAATGCATATCATCAAAATTGGTGAAACAAAAATTCTAGAAATCAACAACCAGAAATGCAGAAAACACAAAGGGGGAGGCGCATCACAAATGGGAGCATGAAAACTCACCAACACGTGTATCACAAATGGGTCGCTATCCCATGAATCAAACATCGACGCACCTAAAAAGATATGCCCCATGCACAGTCGAACATCGACGCACCTAAAAAGATACGCCCCATGCCTAGTCGAAAATCGACGCACCTAAAAAGATACGCCCCATGCCTAGTCGAACATCGATGCACCCAAAAAATACGCCCCATGCACCGACTTATCGATCTGATTGCTCCACAAACGGTCCAAAGACCATGGGTCTCTAGCCCATAAAAGTGAGCCGAAGCTCTGGCTTAACTTAAATATTTATGAGTTTAGCTAATACATCGCTAGTCTAAACCATAAAATGATCACCATTGATCAATGAAAAGTGTAGATTACACTAAGCTAGTAAATAAATGAGTTTAGCTTCATGTCCTATAACCACTGGCTTAACTTAAATATTTATGAACAAATTGTAGATTTCCACTCAAAAATTGTCACAAGGTTTCAATCGAACAAGTCCAAGAATTAACCGACGAAGTAAACGCAAGCGTTTCATACCACTTGTTTTGCTAAGTCGTTTAATTAGATTTCTCATACGAATGAGGTAAAGGTTTGTATATAATAATGGATTGGAAGACGGTTTTAAAAGCAAGCTTTGTATTAAAAATAACGTTGAAATCATTTTTGCGAAAGAGTTTGAGTATTTACTACTAGTATAGAAACCTTTGTATTTTAAAGTGACAAATCATAAAAATGATTGTAAAAACAATCAATCACCAAAAATTCACATACGACAATGTGAATTAAATCAATAAAAATCGATATCAAATCCATCAAATGGATATTCCCAAAAATCCAAAGAAAGAAGTCATCAGAGTTAATAATAAGTGATAACAACTAACCGGATCAACAAAAATCGATTAAAATTGGAAATCCAATCAAAAACAGCCAAAATAGGCAAAATTGGCAGTTCCAGACGTTTGGGGGTTCATCCAGACATCTGGATTTGGGTTCTAGAAACTTTCAGAAACCTTCTAGACGTTTGGTAGACTTTCCCAAACGTCTGGTTGGTTTGGACGAGACGTCTGGTCCAAGTTTCTGCCATTTTTCTTTTTCGATCGTATATTTTTCTTTTCTCCAGGTCTATAACCAGACGTCTGGACTTGACCAACCAGACGTCTGGTCACCTGGTCTAGGCAACAATTTGCCTAGGCCATGATGGCCAAAATGATTCGGGAGCGATCAGACGAGCAACGAAGACTAGGGATTTATGCCAAGCAACAATCCAGCCTTATAGGCTCTTCGATACACCCCAAATAACACGTCCAAATATCCAAGATAGGATCTTTAAAGATTTTGACTTTAAACACCAAAATTTGGAAAATTCACCAAATCAATTGAAATCAAAAGCAAATGAACGTGAATAGATGTTAGGAATTCATACCTAACAACAATGAAAACTATAGACATAGATGTGAGTTCAAAAACTCACCTTTAAACCCAAAAACAACGAATGAGAAGCTCAAAAACAAAGGAAAGATCAACCACTCTTCAACTTCAACTCTACAAGCTCCAATCTATGATCATAGGCAAATATTTCCTAAATTAGGTTATAGGAATTTCTGAAATTGGACAGAGATTGAAGTGGAGAAGAAGAAGGGGATGCTTACCTAAGCTTCTCTTTGATTTTAGAGCAAGAACTTGAACTTCCTAAGAGAACTAGGGCTTAGGAATTTCTAATTTCCTTTCTTTTCCCCCAATTTTCTTTTAGGGCTTGAGTAATAGGAAATTGGAAATGAAATGAATGAAGAGTAGAGGGGTGGAGTGGGAGTTATTATGTAGAGGAGTTGGGTTCTCTTAGTGGGCTGAAACCCAAATCCAAAACCCCAAATGAAAATATCAAAATTCTACTCAACTCCAAACATATCGATGTTTATACTCAAAAAAGTTGTAAACGCCATTTTGGACTCAATGGAAGTGGTCTCGAGTCCCAATTCGACTGTTTACAAAAAGTAACATTTCGGACTTTAATCCAATTAACGATGCTATATTTAAATAAAACATTTAAATATACAATCGTAAAATATGTGGGTTGTTACATGAAGACTGCTTTTGGAGGACGAAGACGAAGATTTAGTACTATTATTATTTATTTCATTTATTCTGTTGCATCATGCTGTTCCGCTGCATTATTTTTTTATTACTACTGTATGTACTCTAATTCTGTATTGTAGAAGTGTAATAAAATGTTATTTGTAAAACAGCTTCATGAACTGTTTATTTGATTATTATATTTTGTCATTCCGCTGTGAGATTCTATGTTTGTTTCCTTTCTTTCTCTATTTTTTTCTTATTTAACACATAACAATTTGCCCTTTGAATGGTTTGAGTTAGCATGTGTTTCGATTTAAACCGTCCAAAAGGCAGGTCATTACACCTTCTACTAGTGTAGACTACATTTAAGACATGCACGGCTCATAGTTGTTTGTTAGTTTGTTTGTTGTTAGGAGCCATGGTTAGATAACCCTTTAATGGAGGTCTTTCAATCGAATATAATAATCCATGGAGCTGAGTCCATGATGTAAAGCAAGACAAATAGAATATGGTGAAATAGTTGTAATGTTGTTATTAGGCATTACGAGAGTTCCTTGGTATGAACGACAACAAGGACGTGATACTTCGTTGTCGATGGATCCTGACGAGGTGCTGAGTTATGGATACTAGCAAGGAAAGTATCCTGGTCCAGAGGGGGACTGTGGTACTTATATACAAACACACCAATGTAGTTATTGTCTACTTCGAGTAGATGGGGCGTATCGTATGCGTACTTAAAGTCAAGACGATTAAGTAAAATAATGGACATAACATGCAATGGAAGGCAATCGACATAAAATTAGTGTTATGTATAAAGTGTATAATTTACTAGTCATCGTAACATTGTGCTGACCCTCTCTTTATTACAACCCACAGGATAGCTTTAGAGGGACATGAATTAGTACTAGACGGAAACGGTGAAAGGACAGATTTCCTTATGCATGCTCAACATGGACAAGGGCACTAGAGATCAAAGGTGTCAATCTTGGTTAGTAATCATATGTTTTATTATACTTTTCTATCACGCTATGAGTTTTATCGATACTGCTCTGATATACTTTTGTTTATTTATAGGATACCAACACCAACGACTCATACTCTGATGGACTTGGGTTTTCGATTTAGCGAAAATTCGGGCCCATTGAGGTGTGGGTTGTTACATCTGGTATTAGAGCGAGGTTAGTCGATCTTAAGAATTAGGCTACATAGATTAAATGTATTTGTATTTTTACTATAATTATATGTACATTATATATGCCAAACTCTACAAATTCTGAATATAAAAGTAGTTGCAGCCGTATTCAGAAAAGATGGACAATGCGACAATGAGTTGGAACAATATATGAAGTTGAAGATATACACATATCCCGACTACCCCACAGGAAGTAGGTTGTACTGAAAGGCGTTGGCTTAAGAAAAGCATGAATGCAACATATGAAAGGGTCTCTGAAGATGGATTGTACTTGACTTCCTTGTAGAGCATAGATTGCTCTATGGTTGTCTATCCCCGTAGGATTGTCGATTTATGATGTATAGTAGGTCCTGATAAAAGGAAAAGTAAGAATCTATATGTTGCAGATATCCAAAAGTAAGAATTAAATAAGTTCCCAAAGAAACTGTGTAGCAACCACTCTAGGATGATAGCCAGATTTTAATATTCTAGGGGAAGATAAGTTAGAAAGTTAGTGGAAAGAAGAAAATCCTAAAGAAAGAACAAATAAAACCACTCTGAGTACGACCCAATATGAAAGAATTTAGTAAAATATTTAAAAAAGTTTGAGAAAAATATATAAATAATAAAGTTGAAATGATTTTCAAAGGATTTGTTAAATGTAGAAAAACCCTAATTTTTGAAAAGTACGTAAATATTAATTTCCAAAAAAATAAAATATCCATATTTTATTTAAATAAAAATATCTAGTAGAAAATTTGAAATTTGTTGGACCGAAAATTTCAGTTAAAATGGATTTTAATAAAGAGATGTTTCTTTTGAAATAAAAAGAAAATAGAGCATACATATATAGCTCATTGGTTTTTCCAAGATGAAAAGTTTTAAGTTGTAAAATTCTTTTTAGGGATGGATAATAGAAAGTGGTACGAGTATAAAATGGGTAAATAGAATAGAAAAGAAGACTGGAATTGGAAAATAAAGTAGTAGGCAAACGCACTGCAATGGTTCAATTAAGAAAACTGTAAATTGAGAGAAAACCTATGTAAAGTGAAGCAATTTAAATAAGAGCAGCTTAGGTAGAAGAAAGTTAAATAGTGGTAACTTTATGGAATTTAAATAGAAATAATGTTAGAAATTTATATATAATAATGATAGTAATTAGAAACAATATAGAAAAAATGATGAATAATTTCCACAGATATGTGTAGTAATTGCACATACCTTTCTAGAAGTCCCCCTTATGCTATTAGAAGCTTCGCTAAGGTTGAAAGTGGAAGTAGTATGAGTATTAGGAAAATAATAGGACGGAAGTTGTCCTTGTTTACTCCAGTTTTTAGTAAAAGTTATAAAGGATGTTTTAGAACCACTTTAATGGTGAATTTTTGAAAAATGGTTTGGTATGCTAATTGGGTTTTTAAGGACAAAACTTAAAAGATGGTTTGAATTAAAAATCCTACTTTTTTAGAAACAAAATCTTTGTTGTGAAAAATGCTTTGAAGGAAAAGTTGAATTGCAGATAAAGGAAAGTAACTTTTAAAATTAAATTGCTAACATTTCCTTTTAGACTTAATAAACAAACTCAATTGATAAATCCTAAATTATAGTTTTAGAAGTTAGGACACCTATAGTTAAAGTTTGGTTAAAATGAGAAGTTTTTCACAGCCCATTTTGAAACAAGCTATTGAAGGATTTAATAAAAAGTTTCTATGTTTGTATTCTTAAATATAAAAGTTATGGATTAAGCACTTCATTGGCTATGAAGTTTAATAATTTTATAAAGGTGAAAATCAAACCAAAATTTTAATATGGAGTAGATAGAGATGATTGCCTAGGTAAGATGGGGTAAAAGTTAAGACTATAAGTAAAATGGCGATGAATGCTCGTAGAATAGCAATTATGAACCCCCGTTTGATATAAGTAATACTATTATGACCTTAGGAATGTTTCATTAAACATAGGTGAAGATCATAAAGAAGAACACATAAGAAAATGGGAAATGGTATCGAAGTATATTTCTATGAGTTTTAGAGCATACCCGCATGAAAGAAAAAATAAAGAAAGCTTATACCAAGATTTGAGAATACTATCAAGAGATTTGGATTAAAACAAGATAGTAAAATAATTGGTTGTGATAATGGAAGTAATGGATGGATCTTATTTATTTGAAGCCAAAAGTTAAGATATGTAGGTTATAGTAGAATGACATGACAGAAAAGTCCATTTAATTTAAGTAAGAAGTGACAGAGTCACAATATCATTAATGTCAACTTATGCTGAGGGGAAGCTTCCAACAATTGTTTCTTTTAGGTCTGAAATGTAAGCATTAGTTGTTTCTGTTGTATAAAATGCGTACGATGTTAATGAGAAATGTTCCTTTTTAATTTTTTCTGTGTTGACCGCAGTACTTATTGGAATATAGTAAAATAAGGAAATCTCATAAAACATGCTTAACTAATGTAAAAGAAAGAAAAATAGGAAAAGACTGGAAGTTTATAAAATAAATTAGAAAATTTATTTAATTAGCTAGGAAATTTATTTAACTAGCTACTAAAGGTAAATAATGTTAAGTCCTCAAAACCTTAAAAATTTTAGGAAATAAATTTTAGCAGAACGGTGTTTTATTCTTCTAGAAACATATCACAAACGTAGTGTAAATAATTTAACTATATCAAATGTAATTAAATCAAATCACTATAATTTTATCAATAATTTATACTTCATTAAAACTATCAACTATCATCAGGGCATTCAATAATAATCTATAGCAACACAAATATCATATAGTTTATTTAAAGATGAGCAAACTCACCATAATTCCATTTGATGCTTTTGCGTACCGTTTTGATCTAAAATCAAACGAGGTTCGACTTTTGTTCGAAATTCCACTTTCTCCAAATTCGACGAATCCAACTCCAATGCGTAAATAACATCGATATAAGTACAATGCAACTGGCCGCATCCGAATCCGGCCTCGTTTGAGCAAGATATTAGTTTTATAAGTTTTTGAGATTAAATAATTTATTAATTACTCAAATAATTAGTTAATCCCTTTATTACCCAAAAGAACTTCATCTCCCCCTAACTAACTTCTCCCTGCCTATATGCGACATGTACAGAGACACACTCACACACTTCAATCCACTCTTTATCCTTCATTTTGCAACGAAATCTCAATCCGTCTTCGCCAACATCTCCCACTTCATCCTCTCTCCAAACCGGACCCCACAATGTCGCGCTCGCAGGTGAAACTTAACCTGACAATGACTTCCCTCGACCATGAAAATTTGCAACCAGCAACAAGGCACCGAACTCCAGAAAACTCGACCACGAGATGCAACTTGCGAAGAGAAACACATTCACACTTGCCTCATCGCCTATCCTTGCTCCTAGCCTCGACTACCCGAAATCCTATGTATGCTGCCTATATATCGATCATCCAAGACCACTGTCGCAACCTCCACTATGAATAATCTATAGCAACATTAATTATCCCAAAAGATAAATAATCAAACTAATAATCTATTTTATGAATTGAAAATAGTGGAGGTTTGGGGTTGCGGCAGTGGTCTAGGATGATCGACATTTAGGTTGCATACCTAGGGTTTGAGATAGTCAACGATGGGAGCAATGGTAGGTGATGAGGCGAGTGTGAATGCATTTCCCTTGGCGAGCAGCATCTCATGGCCGAGTTTTGTAGAGTTCGATGCATTCTTGGTGGTCGTGGTTTTTCACGATCGAGCGAAGACATTGGCGGGTTATGTTTCACCTTGGGTGCACGAGCTCAACATCGTGTGGTCTGAGGCGGAGAGAGCGTGAAGTGGGAGGCGTTGGTGAAGACGGATTGAGATTTCGTTGAAAAACGAAGGAGAAAGAAAGGAGAGAAGTATGCATGTGTGTGTCTCTATACATGTCATGTATAGGCAGGGAGAAGTTAGTTTAGAGAGATGAAGTTCATTTGGGTAATAAAGGGATTAACTAATTATTTGAGTAATTAATTAATTAATCTCAAAACTTATATCTTGCTTATACGAGGTTCGATTCGGATGTGGCCGGTTGCGTTGTACTCATGTCGATGTTATCTACGCATTGGAGTTGGATACGTTGTATTTGGAGCAAGTAAATTTTAACCTAAAATCGATTGCTATTCGATTTTAGATCAAAATAGAATGTGAAAGTGTCAACTGGAATTTTGGTGAGTTTACTCACCTTTAAATAAACTGTATGATATCTGAATTGCTATAGATTATTATTAAATGATTGAATGATAGTTGATAGTTTTAATAAAGTATAAATTAATGATAAAATTATAGTGATTTAATTTAATTATGTTTAACGTAGTTAAATAAATTATACTTCGCTTATGTAGCAGAATTAAAACACCGTTCTGCTATAGTTAAATTGAATAGATTATTTTTGACATATATCTTGCAGAATAAATTGCCGTTTCTTGCTTGCAAAGTAAAAAGATTATTTTTGAAGTTAATTAATATGGGGATTAATTAATAAATGAGATGCTAGCAATTGATTGCTAATTGTTGATAATAATATATTTGTTATTATTATTTGATTGCTTATTTGGATTTGAATTCCCGCTTGAAAAGCGGATTACATAAATAACCATTGGTTTGTAGGGGACTTTTGCAGAGAGACCCTAAGGGGTTTCTCGCCATTATTAATTTACTGTTATATGCATCTTACTTCTATTCTTATGTTACTTATATTGATGTTTGATTGAAATATTTGTGGCATGTTGTTTGATTTATGTAAATGTCATTACAGCGATTATTGTTGTACCGTCACTTATGAAATATCATCTCCTTAAACCCATGTGTGTTGAATCGTACTTGTATTTTACAAAATAAATGTTTGGAAGTTTTTTAAACCATATTTCTAGTATTTTTGAGGATTTTGAAATAAAGGATAAGTGTTGTTTGGAATTTATAAAAGGAGTTGTAAATCTGATTAATTATCTTTCGGGATAATTAATGTTGTTATCAATTTATAAAATAGATTTAATTTGAGTAATTATATTTTGGGATAATTAATGTTAAGTTAAATTTATAAAAAGATTATAAATTTGATTAGTTATCTTTTGGGATAATTTTTGTTGTTTTGGAAAATATAAGAAGATCATAAATTTGATTAGTTATCTTTCGGGATAATCAGTGTTGCTTAAAATTTATAAAAAGATTATAAATTTAATTAATTTTCTTTTGGGATAATTAATGTAACATTGTTTTATATTAATTTCCTTTTGGGTTTAACATTGTTTTAAATGTATAAAAGTATTTTAAATTGATTTATTCTCTTCTAGGATAATAAATGTTGTTTTAAAGTTTTAAATGATTGTTTATAAATAAGAAAAACTTTAAAAGGAATTCTTTAAAAATAAAGCTAAATGCAAATTGTTTTTGGGTTTATGGTAAATAATTTTTTTAATGAAATTTGATTTGACCCTTCTTTTTAATACGCTTAGAAATATAATTTGCTTTAAAAAAAAGAATATTTTAAAGGGTGTTTTTTTAAATGTTTTTACAAATATTTATGATGTGATAATCAAGCACAAGTGTGAGTCAAATGTTTTAAGATATTTAATTTTCGTATACGACCATTTTGTTATTTCCAATAGTTGATTTATTGACTAACGATTCTGCAATCTTCTTTGAGTTTCGTCGATTTAAGATGATTTGTTGCTAATTTAAGCGTTGATGTTCTTTGCCGGAAATGACTAAAACCAAACCGCGAGTGGACTTCAAGTTATGTGGGGTTTCTCCCATTACGGTATCTTTACGTCTACTCTAGATTGGTTTCAGTTATATGCACACTAAGATGTGAAATACTCGGATACTTAGTAAGGTTGGTGGGGCCCGACTTGTTCATTTCTGAGAGCCATCGTAGTTCCTAAGTTTAATTTCTAAAGGTATACTTTCGGTGAGGGTGTACTCCCTTCCAATCATTGTTGGAAAATTTTGTTTCCTTATTTGATTCAAATCTTTGAATCATTTTATTAATTGCATCGAGAAGTTCCTGGAGCTCTTCTCGATGTTTAATCATTTGTTTTCATTCTTTCAAGTATGATTTTGTTAAGATTTGTTTCCATTCTTTCATCTATGATGTTGCCCTCGTGAGGTTTATACCCGTTACATGCTTTAACGGCATGATCTCATAGAATTATTATATGTTCACCATATTGCTTAATTTTTCTCACGTTGGTTTTCCAGACTGATCCGGGTATTATTTTATCATAATGCTCGAGTCAGACCGAATATTTTTCCAGGTTGTCGTTGGTGGCATATGGAGCTCATAGAGTAGAGTTGGATGCTCACCTGCTGTAGTATTTTTATTTTCGACTGTAATATCATATATACACATCAGCGATTGTAAGGTCAGGAAGTTATAACTGTCTAGGCTGATGAGGTTTGTTTTTTTATCTGATATACCATGTATTTTAGAGTGACAACTTTTATTGTCTTTGTTATATTATATGTTGTCGTTCGGCTGTGAGATTTATTTTCCCTATTCATTTTAGTTTTACCCTAACAATCTTTCTTTTCGGCATTTGGATGCTCGATATTCTAATACCATGGATGTATTAGGTGCTGACTTTCGAGGGTCGAAAAGGCGAGTCATTACATTTATAACAGCCTGTCCTTACAATTACTGTTAAATACAAAACAAGCAATGCAGTGGTATATAAAATATGTGAATAGGTCTTGGAGGCTTCCAACTCGTCTCCTGAAGGTTAAAAGCATCCATAACTAAATCTAAAATAAACTCGGGGCTAACCCGAGCATGATAAGAAAAAAATGCTTGGATCAGTCTAGTAAACCATCTTGAGAAACACAAATCATAGGGATTTTAAATATTATAAAACCTTCCAAAAATAAAGGTATCTTGTAAGACCACGTCACACATAAACACGGATGGGTTTTTACCTTACGATAACCAAACACATTTTATTAGAATAATCTTATGATATTATAAAAATGTCTAGGGTAAAATATATATATATATATATATATATATATATATATAACATAGCTAAAATGCTTGCATCTTACATTCCAGCATATTTGGTATACAACTAAGTCTGTAAGGCACGTATTGGAAAATGTATTTCATACAATGACAAGGCTACTGGGGAATCGCTTATCATAGTACACCTCTATAAAAAATGTTCTGTGGCCCTTATATGGACACCCGCCAATATAGAACCGACCTACCCCTTCCTAGGTAGTACCGAATATGATCATCCTCGGTGGGATCCACATCTGTACTGGGCCTGAAGCATACATCCAAAAATAATATCGATCTAGATAGGGATGATCATACCCGAATGGTAGCGAACCACATAGCCCTACTGCATATCCCTTGGTTTAGTTATTACCGAGTGTAAGGCTCGAGGCAACGTTTTACCTTCTTAGCAAATCTCACTTGGAATGCTATCCTTGCCCTCCAAGTAATAATGCAATGCTAGCATTCATCCATACAAGTTTTTCTAGGACCGAACAAACTGAAGGCACTACTACTACATTCTTTTTGGAACCACCCTCAGTATTATTAGCAAGTAGCCCTTGCATTTCAAAGAACTCCATCTTCGATTCCCTCATCTCCAAGATGTCTTCATTCGAACGCTTATGTCGGTTCGAATTGGTTTTCAAATAACATATATAATCCCAGTCTCTCCAAACCAACGATTGATAGTTTCAAAACTGGCTAAGATTTGATAATCGGTTATTTAACTATCAAATAAGCAACAATGAAATTAGGGATTTAATTTCATACGAAAACCAATCATGGCTAAGCATATAAGCAACCACTAAGCCTTTTTAATTAATACTTCCATTGATTAAAATATCCTTTCAAATATTCGTATTAAAATACCTTTTACAAAAGATATATTCACAAACCCTCTCTACTAAAAATATTCAGATACGTATCCCACCGGTATAAGCATATTCATAAATCATCATACATTTCAATACTTAGAAAGCGTAACAATATACTTATCTCAACAGTATAAGTATTTCCACAAACACTACACTTTCAATATTTAGAAAATGTAATCATATACTTATCTCAATGGTGTAAGTATATTCACAAAATCTTAAGAAATAATTCATTTCCAAAACATACTTAATTGGGTTAAAACAAATGTTATTTAGAAACGTTGAAAACAATAACCCAAACACTTTTGGTGTAAGTAACAGGGTCGTATAGAAATCAGACCAAATATACTTATCACCACTGTCGATTTCAAACTTTTACTATCCCTTAATTATGTAGTTGGATAAGCTAGCGTACTATCCTTCTCACGACATACATTCTTAATTCTCACAGACAGAGATGAGTTTCCATACCTCAAAATTTAGTGTTAAGTATGAAAAGAATACTTTTCGTACCACTATAAGTTATAAAGATCATTAATGGAAATCAAATCTCGTTCCTTTTATAAAACTTCTTTTTATAAATCTCTATTATATATATTAAACTCGTTTTTAAAATCTTTTTTCTGCTTATAAAACTCCTTTTGTTAAATCCCTTTTATATTTATAAAACTCCTTTTATAAATCTCATTTTTATTTATAAAACTCCTTTTTAAAAATCCATTTTATAAATATATTCTTTTATTTATAAAATACCATTTATAAATGCATCATTCTATACAAAATTTTATATAAAGTGTTTCATAAATATTTATTTCAGAATATTTCTATCTTCTTTTAAAACAAAATCACTTTATTATACTACAGGTAAACACCTTTTTTCTTTATAATAAACATCCATTATTATATTAACTTTTTTGCAAAATAAATACTTCCTGAAATACTTTTAAAATATTTCAATATAAATTAGAAGAGACTAACAAAAAGGTTGGAGTAAAATAGAGAAGTTCAAAAACTATTTCTAAATAAAATGCCATAGGAAATTCCAATATTCACATTTTAAATCATTTACTGAATTAAATCATTTTCAAATCAAAACATCAAATAATTGTATTTCTAGAATACTATACTGAGGCCTAGGGCTACCATGGGCCTTAACAAGTGCTTTCATAGATCAACAACTAAAGAAGTTCAACTTTTTAGAATATCAAAGTCATATCCAATATAGCTAAACTACCAAGCTTTGACATTCAACAATTTATACAATTAGTATATAAATGAAATTAAAATCAACAACGGCGAGGAATCTGGATCCCTCTTACAAAATTTTATGAGTTACCTATATTTTATTTTATATGCCATCCCGCTTTTCAAAGCGAGAATTTAATCAAAAAACATTCAAGCACATAAACAATACTTTATATCTATACATATATCATATAATGTTCATCCAAGGTGAGTTAACTCACCAACATTCTAGTTGACGCTTACACATTCTTGCTTGATCTAAAATTGAATGGCATTTGATTTTAGCTCAAAATTCTACTTTTTGCAAACTTGACGAAATTAACTCCAATGCGTAGATAACACTCTTACAAGCACAATGCAAAAGACTACGTCTTGATTGGACCTCGTACGTAGAAGATATGAATCTTATAAGTTTTTGGATTAAATATTTCGTTAATTAGCTTAATTAACTTCAGTCACCTTCTTCCCCAATCACCTAATCCCCACATGTACACGCACAAACATGCACATCCCAGGCTACTCCTTTCTTTCCTCTTTTCTCTCTCGATACTCCACGAAATCGCGAACAACCTTCTTCGACAAACTCCCTTTCGCGAGCACTATGCATCCCACCCCTTAACAGCAAGCTTGACTCCATCTTTTAAGTTGCGACTTGATGGTCCACTAGGCAACAAACTACATGTCGCACCCCCAATCCACGACCGCAACCTACTAAATCGCCACCACCCATGCTCCTTCGCACAAGAAGATCATCCCCACCCTCTCCTTGACCTAACTCCGCCTAAATATTCGTCATAGTGGAACCATAGTCAATGGCAAGAAAAGATGAGGTCGGCCATAAATCATCGGAGCCACAAATGCATATATAGATTAGATCCCCACCTCGCCACAAGTTCAACGGATCTAATGCCATAATTTATCGTGGCTTGTAGCTTTCAGATTTGATTTTTAAAGGAGTGGCCTCATTTTTCTTTCATTTATTGGAAGAGAGCAAAACGAAAATAAAATGGGGGGGAAATGAAATAAAGAATAGTCTTATGTGTGTGGAGGGTTTGTTTATGTTATGATTTCCGGTACTACGCCACATAATATCATATTCATGTACGAACCGCGAACGACGGAAATAAAAATACGACCATGCATAATAATGTGATATGATCACAAAACAACACAAAAATACACCGGTTAACTTATTCTGTGGAATTTAAAAAAATACCAACATTTGCCGTAAAATGCATCAAATGGTAATTTAAATATTTTCCAAATTAAAAATTATGGAAAACCCCATAAATTCGTTTAAAAATACGCCATTGAAATCAAGTCGTTTTATTAACAATTGATCTTCTTATTATTTATTAAATTTGAACATTTAAATAAATTAAGTATTCTCATTCGAAACATTAAGAATTGCAGGTCATTACAGGATTTAAGTGATGTTTTAATTCTTTGGAATGACGTACATTGCAATGTGAATTTCTAAAAATTATCTAGTTTAATAAATATAAATAAAAGTGCATCACTTGAAGTAACAAAGAATATCTAAAAGAAAGAGATGTACAAAATATGGATGTTTACCGTATTTTATATCGTCTATTTCAATAATAAAAAAGGATAATTTCTTGTAATTCCAAACATAACACAAGTCCTCTTTTAGGTAAGTTTTGGAAATTTATAGTGTTAACGTTTCTGTTTGGAGGATCTAATTCCAACGCATTAGAAAACATAAATCCTTAAGTATAAACCAAAGTGTTGTAAGTGGAGATAATAACAATGACCCAATTACAAATATACATATGCAATAAGTTAGAAAGTAAACAATAAGTGAAGAAGTATATGGAAAGTAACGAAATGAGTAAGTAAGAAGATTATATTAATCAAAGGAAGACAGTAATAGTTGAAAAGGAACAGTTGCATACACTTAATAGTATCAAGTAGAAGTGAAGCAGTAAAAGATAATTGATTTATTAAATAAAACTTAAGCGGTAAATTACATCAAAATGGCATTAATAAACAAGAAGTAAGTTGTGTAAAGAAAACTGAACATAACAGTTGAACATAAGAGGCGTAGTAATTAAATAAATTTACATAGCCTCAAATATGTGTTATGACGGATGTGAATTACTGGATTAATCCAATAACTTAGAATAGATAAAATAACAAACTCATCAATGTAGTTGGGATGCGAGGTTAGTAATGTTGCACAACAGAAGTCTGCCCATCGAAAGGGGCCACCAGTGGTTGTGTATACATTGTACTGATGTAAGACATTGCCAACTGTAGGACCTGTGGAATTATAAGTTCACGTATTGGAGAAGGGAATATACCAAAGTAGGATGGTTTGTCCCGGTCGAAGAGTTAAAGGATAAGTAGAGTCTGCTTCAAACTTTTAAGAGGTATGTGTTAAGTAACCAAATAGGCATTTCCTATATTATGTTGGCAATTTAAATGGGATGGTGAGCGTAAGCTCGATGCTATGGTAGTGGGGTTGGTACCATATATGAAGAGTAGGAGTTATTTACATAGGCCGAGATCATCATCGGTCCTGAGCAGTCAGCGGAAAGACAGGGGTTATGCCTAAACAGGCTACTCCTTATACTAGTGTAGACATCGTTTAGGACTTTCACAGCCTCACAATTGGTTGTTCATTTTTTGTTGTTAGGAGGCAAGGCTAGATAACTCTTTAGTAGAGGTCTTTCAAATGAATAGTATAGTCCATGGAGCTGAGTCCATGATGTAAAGCAAGACAAATAGAATACAGCTAAATAGTTGTGATATCCTTATTAGGCACTATGGGAGTTCCCTGGTATACCCGATGACGAGGACATGATATTGCGTTGATGATAGATCCTAACGAGGTGCTGAGTTACGAATACTAGTGGGGAAAGTATCATGGTTCAAAGGGGGACTATAGGAGGTGTATGTGTATGCATACACGTATGTAGTTATTTTTCTAACTCGAGTAGATGGGGTGTACCATACATGTACTTGAAGTCAAGACGACTAAGTAAAATAATAGACATAACATGTAATATAAGGCAATCGGCATAAACTAGTGTTATTTATAAAGTGTTTAATTTACCAGTGATAAAAACATTGTTCTGACCTCCCTTCTCATTACAACCCATAGGATAGCTTTTGAGGGATAGGATCTGGTATAAGGCGGGAACGGTGAAAAGACAAATTTCTTTATACATATTTGACACCGATGAGGGCACTAGTGACCAAAGGTATCAACCTTGGTCAGTAATCATATGTTTTATTATACTTTTCTATTTCGCTGTAAGTTCTATCGATAGTGCTCTGATATACTTTCATATATTTAAAGGTTACCAATACCAACGATCTGTATTTTGGTTGACTTGAGTTTTCGATTTAGCAAAAATTCAGACCAACTGAGGTGCGGTGGTTACACTTTCAGTACAAGACTGGGCACTATTTTGATGCAGGAGGGTAGAGTTATTTGTTATACTAGTCGATAGTTGAAAGTATACAAGGAATTATCCAACAAATGATCTTGAGATTGCATCTAGTCAGGCATTATCTTTTTGGGGAACAATTTGAGTTGTTTATAAATAAGTCCCAGAAATTATTTGTTGTTTTGACATCACTAAAAGAGGTTGACAATTTTGGTTATTTTGTGGATGGGTCTCATTGATCTATTGTTTCGGATAACATTATACCACAAATGTTGTTTTCAGCTTGGGAAGTTATAGGAAAGTAGACAAGTAGGCTATCATCATATTATATATATTCTATGATGATATTCATAAAGTATTAATGCTTGAGTTGTCATTGTAACAACAAGTATATTATTTAGGGCTAATATGAAATTAATTCCATATCATGTTCATCGGGTTAGGATATTGTCCATTTTAGATACTCCTAGATGATATTTTAGGTACGATGCCATTTAAGTATTGAATATTATGTCTATTGATTAATATGGCAAGACACCTTTCCATCTTAAGGAGTTTAGACCATAGAATGGTTAAAGTAAAATGGTGAGAAGATATATTTAGGAAGGATCTCATTAATGCGATTGCATGACAGAACAGTCGAGTTGTGAAGTTTGGAGAATTAAGAAAAAGATGTCATAATTTGCACACATTGAGAATGTAGGGGCGATTTTAATGGAAAATGAGATTTAGAGATTTTGATAAGATTTTGAGAAGAGGATAGTGTGATTCTTTTCAATCATCCCTTGGATTGAAAGGAGAATATTTATTTAAGAAAGCTATTATGAAGTATTGACTTAATGATACATGGTGGTGTTGCATAACAGTTGCACGTGAACATTGCATCGCCTAGTTAATTGCTTTTAATGCTAAGACAAATCTAAGTTAGGTTTTCACTTACATTCGGGCTTCACTTGGATTAAGGATTTTGGTTGTTATGTTTGAATATGTGAGTACGGTAGGATTAGCTTACTTGAATTCTAGGATGTTTACTTTCTTATATGTTATAGAACTTAGGATAAAATTCTTGTGGACTAGAAACTTGGTACCTTGGTATCAAGATTGTTAAAAGATTGGAGAAGCAATATCTTAAGTGAAATGATATAGTTTGAGTTGAATCAAGATTGTAAGAGAAGTAATGCTATTTCTACCAGTTTAAAGACATTAACTGACTTTGATGTTCTTAGCTCAAAATGGGGTATAGTAAGAGATTCAAGTTATTTGATGCTGGCAGAGATGCCTGCACTTTTGTGTTGTCTTACCTTAGTATCTAGAAGATGAAGTGATCGGTATACTACTGGGATGATTTAAGGCATTTTGTATGAGCATTGAGGGTTGTATGAGGATATATTCTCCGTTAGGGTGTTTTGTGCTTAGGTTATTAGACATGGTGCATATTAGCATCAGTCTATCTTGGTTGGTAGCATGAATTACAGAAGTTTACCTACATCTGTATTGATTTAGATTGAGTACATATGCCAATGTAAAGTCGAATACTTAAGGTTGGAATAACAATTTGGCTGAGATTGTTCGATATTTTCATTTCAACTCTTCTCTGGAAGGTGTTTCCATTTTCTTGTTTATTAGTGTGGTTAGTTTTATTTAAGTATGGAACAATGGTAGCTATATATTATTACTATTAAATTAGAAAATTGGATGGTGTGATATGTTTTGTTGTGTGGCTTATGTTTTGATATATGGCTTGACTCATTGTTTATCATATTGCGTACATATAAAATTTATCAGTATATTTTAAGATGTTTATCACCCATGCCTATATGAAATGATCTCACATTCATATAGGAGTTTCAATACTATCATGCATTATTCACATGTTATTTTCATGACATATGTTGGTTTGATGCATGTATGATATTTATTTGCACCTATTTTGCTATCGCTTTATGTTGTTACTTGGATTCAGATTATAGTTGATATCCATATAGTTAGTATCCATATGGATATCATATCTTATATCACTAGAAATTTTAAGAAATGGATATGTTTGACGTTAACTGTTTGGATTTCTTTGAGTGTGATGTGGTTTGAGTGTACGTAATGCACATACACATGGTTTCTATTGTAGTGTTGAGTCTATGTGTCGCATTTTCTATCTCTTTGAATTTCAGAGATGAAATTATTTAAGGGGGGTGTAACACCTCAGATTTTAATAAAAATAAATAATTAATTTAAGTGATCATTTTGGTAATTTTATATAAGGCTAAAAAACTGAATTTTTACAAATGAAACGAATTTGGAGAATCTGAAATTTCCATTGCATCAAGTAGATTTTTCTAGCTTAAATTTAAAAATAAAAAATCAGAAACATATATCGAATGAAGAAGATATCGATTGTTTAATGTAGCGCATATTGTAGAATGCAATGGGTTAAGACCTAAGATAGGATGAGGGGATTTTTGGTTTTGTGCCTATATATGGGATGTTTCTAACCCTAATATAATTCACCTCATTCTCCACTTTGTCTCATTTTGTAGCCCCCGTTTCTACTAATCTCTATTTTCTTCTACTTCCTCAAATGCTAAAACAATCTCTTCAAAACAATATGTAAATAAAATTCCTATAAAACAAAATAACATAATCGAATTAAAAAGAAGGGAGATAGAAAATCAAAACAATTGCAAGCTAAATAGAGAAGAATAATGCCCAATCAAATAAGGTCAGAGAACAATACTTCTTCAAAACAGTGTATATTATGAGTAGGTTTATCTACGACATGAGTAAGGTGTAGGTAAGTACTTAAATTTCACTTATATGTCTATTTAGGTTTAAAAATATGATTTTTAATTTGAACTGATAATTTTTAAGTGAATATCCACATGAATTGAGATAATTGGAAAACCCTAGGTGTCGATTTGATTATTTAAACTTGGGGAGGGTAAATTGGAAGAAAATCCACCTCTAAACTTTGTAGACCTAATTTATGTTATAAATTTGAATTGATTTAGGTGGAAAAAAGAAATTTATGTATACATCCTTTAGAAAGCATTAGACTTGATTCAATCAACTTTGAATAGAATTGAATATACGGGGATGAGTCATTGAATAACCATATACAATAAATCGTATAAACTAAGTAAAAACTTAGAGACAAATAAGATTGAAATTGTACATAGGTACTTGTCTAAAAGATGAATTAAATGAATTTAAAAGTTGTACTTAATCCCAGAAAGAAGAAATAGAAGACAAATGACAATAAAAGGGTAAAATAGCAAAACATAGCTAGTCCAGGCGTCTGAAACCACACACCGGATGTCTAAAATATTTATTAGAGGTCTAAAACAAGGTTCGTATGTCTGTATTTAAATAAAATAAAAACCAAATAAAAGCATTGAATTCTTACTAGGTTCAAACGTCTAAAATTTAAAATCAGATGTATGAAATGGAAATTAGATGCCTGATAATGAATTCAAACATTTAGTTGCTATAACAACCCAAAATTTGAGCTATAATAATTAATTAACGAATTAATTAAATAATAAAATAAGTTTGTGAAATTGTCAAAATTGAGCCATGGGAGTTGCACCATTGTGTCTGTGGTAATTTTCTGGTTAATTTCCATATATAATTTGTCAAAATCCGAGCTAGTATGAAGAAGATACGAAAGAAACAATAATTCAAAAATTAAACGAAAAAAAATAAAGGGGCTTGGTCGACCCAAGCCCATGGTCAGGTTGACCCTATGGTAGACCTCCAAAGCCATAGGTCAACCTATAGGTCGACATGTAGGTCGACTCGCCTTTGTTTTTAGACGTAGGTTTGTCCAGGTTCAAGCGATGACATGTATAGACAATTTTTCTTCAATCATGTGCGTTCGTGCTTCCATCCGATGGTTCCAAGCGAGCCAATGACGTGGTTGCACCAGATTTAATCTTCAAATCCAACAGTCTGAGATCCCTAAGTGACACTATAAATAAGACCCTAGGCCTAGCTATTTTTTTCATTCAGATTTTCTCCTATTTGGGTTCATTGCCAAAGGTTGGACCCTAAATAGAAAATTTTTCTAAGGAGGAAATCTTTTTGATAAAAATATACTACGCTCTAGGAGTGGATCAAGGAAGACTAAGGACTGGAACTAAGGACCACATGTGAGTGTTTTGTAATTATTTTAGATTTTTAAGTAATTTAAAATAATAGGGTTCTCAATAGTTGTAGTTTTTCTACAATTTTGAGACAGTTTTTATATAAGTTTATTTACAATCTATTTTTAAGCAAATTTCAGAAGTTCTTTTCAGTCTATTTTATTCAGTTATTTTATTCAGCTATTTTTCAGTTATTTACCGTTATATACAGTTATTTGCATTTGTTTACATCTATTTTTAAGTTGGAGTTTAGCCTATAAATGTTAGTTTCTTTTTATTCCTTTTTGACGCGAATACATATTAAAAAGAGAATAATTCGCAAATATGGATCAAAATAGAAAAATACTAAATTTACAGAAATTAGATGTAAAATAAGAAAAACTGTAATAAAAAGAAGATAGACTGACATAGCCAAATTTGAGACATTTGCAAGCATAATTATAACAAGTGATTATAACTAAAAAGAGAAGATAGAAGAATAACAGAAGAGGCTTATTTTATAACTTAGATCTTGATTAAGTTAATAAGCAAAAGAATAGTTATGTTACACAGGTCATAATTAGAAAAGAAAGAGATAACAGAAAAGGCTATTTTTAAAACTTAGATTAAGTTAATAAGAAAATATAGCAGAAATAACAAAAGAGGCTTATTTTAAAACTTACACTAAGTTAATAAGCAAACATAGAAGAAGGGCCCATACCAACAGCATTCCCTTTCAGTCAGGAACTGATGGTCTCACAATAGTTAGGTTAGACTGGGACACGCTTATGCTAATTAGGGTATATAAGTGGCCAATAGATAGAAGCTCAAATTTGGGGATTTAGGCAAGGGGCGCAAACAAGAATTTGTTTGTTAGGACCAGTACCTGCAGCATTCCCTTTCAGTCTAGGTCTGATGGTCTCACAACACTTAGGTGAGGCTGGACAGCATTCCCTTTCAGGTCTAGGTCTGATCGTCTCACAACAGATTAGGTGAGGCTGGGCATGATTATGCCAAGTAGGGTAAATAAGAGGTCAAAAGAGGGGGCGACAGTTAGTGTGTACCAGCGATGACCGAGCATGCGACATCGATTAGGGTAAATAATTCGCTACTGCGTTCCAAGCGCTAAACAGGTGTCTTTTGCTATGGGACCAACAGGATTGGATCAGCTCATAGTGGTACAACAGAGATAGAAGGAAGATCAATGGGTAGAATTAGGATTTCAGCCTAATTAAAATAGGATTAGGATTTTAGCCTAATCACGGCAATCTAAGACAAGTGCAAACAATCACAATCAAAGCAAACAGTCAAACAGAATCAGAAACAGTATTTTACTCCATTTTTATCTTTTCAGTCTTTCTTTCCATACTAGAACTATTGCTTAGTCTATTATCTTTATCTTGCTTAGAAATGCTAGTAATTACTTCCACTCACCAGACTTATTGTCCGACTCACTCCTCTATTTTCCCTTTTTACCCCAATAGGCCAGCAAGGCCGAGGACAATTGATTCAGATTTCTTGAAGATTTATCCCTGGAGCTTTTCATGTATTCTTCTTCTTTTCAGTTTTCTTTTCATTTGGCTTTTGATGTATTGGTACTTATGAGAGGGATGATTATTGTTATTTTTGTACTGTGATTTTATGAGACTGAGATAGTACTTATGACATATTCGGTTTTTGTGACTTGTTTTATGAAGCAATGATAAGTATTTTAAATGTTTCCGCTGTTATTATTTATTTGTCCTGTGAATCTTAATCTCTGTAATGTTTGAGCTATACATATAACGCACCACATTCTTTAGTGTGCCCTTTTTGGGTGTACTAAGGGGTGTGAGGTGTTTCACTTGGTATCAAAGCTTAAGGTTACAGGATTCCTAAAACCTTGTTTTAAAAGTAAAGTATTTTTCAAAGATAACATATTTTAAAGTATTTTACAGAAAGAAACTCTTATTATAAAAATGGTTTTCAAGTATAAGAGAGTTTTACATAATCCCCTCAAAGTCCGGTTTAACCTGAAACACCCCACACCCATTAATATACCCAAAAGGACACATTAAAAGGCGTGGTGTTTTGTAGGTATAACTGAAACTAACAGAGACTAAGATTCATAAGACAAAAATAGATAAAAACAGCGGAAACTAAATAAGTATTTAATTGAAAACAAAGCTTCATAATTAAATCATAAATAAGTCAAATGCCAAATACAACTTCCATATCTCAAAACCCATCATGTCTTATGAAAATGAAAATACATAGTCTCAAACTCAGAGTACGTAATATCCCACATAAATAAACCAGTGTATACAAGAACAAAAGTTGAAAATGAAAGAAATACATAAAAGAAATCTCCTCCAAGAAGAACTCAAAGCTGCAGCAATCTACTAGCTTCTCCCTTGATTGCCTAAGGGGAAAAAGAGGAAATAGAGGAGTGGGTTATACTAAAAGTCTGGTGAATGATAGTAATTACTAGAGCCTTTAAGCAAGATAAAAGTAATAGACTCTACAACAGTTCTAGCATAAATAAGGATAATAAAGGAAATAGGAAAGAGATAAACTGGAAATAAATACGATTAAATATTGCTCAAGATATGTTAACGTTGATTGCTTGCACTTGTTCTAATTTAATTAGGCTGAATTCCTAATCCTGTAATTAGGATGTGACCCTTATTCTACCCTTTTTGATCGGCTTGCTACTCCATAGACCTTTCTGTGGATCAGACGCTATATAACTCCATACACAGCAGCCAATGGTATCTACGGAAAATGCACAAAGCAACTACTATGGATCCGGACGACATATATAGCTCCCTACACCGAAGGCAATGGTGTCTACTGAGACACCATACTAAGCGCTTGGAACTCATACTATTACTGAGCACCCGAATGGAAGTCGCACGTGTAACTGCCACCATGCCCATGCTACCTTTTGCTCCACCTATTGGGTCTTCTTATTACCTCCAACGTCCAGCATAGCGTGCCCTTCATCTCACTTCAGGCTAATGCGAGATCGCCGTGTGTCCATAGAAAAATAGGGGAAATGCTGTTGGTACTAGCCCTTCATCCAAACAATATCTAGTTGCACCCCTTATCCAAATCCCCGTGATTTGGACTTCTATTTGACCAATTACTACCATTCTTAGCATAAGTGTGCCCTAGGAAATGCTATTTGGTACAGGTCCTACTTTCATCTTTGCTTATTAACTTAGATTAATTGTTTAAATAAGCCTTTATTACCATTTTTACTTTCTACGCTTATTAATTTATCCCAAGCCTTAAAATAAGCCTCATTCTGTTCTTTTTCTTATTATAACCTACGTTAAAATCATGCTTATTACTTAACCCAAGGTCTAAGTGTGAAAATAAGCTTCTTTCATCTTTTACTTCATTTAGTTATAATTCTAAGTTATAACTATGCCAATTATCTTTAATTAGTCCAATTTTAATTATAATTAGGCGTAATTTCAGTCCAATTCCATTATTTATTACAGTCTTTATAATTTACATCTTATTTTCTTTATTTAATATTCTTACTTATGAAATCCATATTTGTGTTTAATTTATTCTAATCCATACACGCAGAAAAGGGGAATGAAGAGAATAGATGCTTGCATAAAATCCAAAACGTCGAAAAATTTAAATAAGAAATAAATTACAGTAAATAAACTTAAATACTGTAAATAGACTATAAATTGAAAAAAAGCTATGTTTAACAGTAATAAATTATAATTAACAGAAATAATACTAAAATTTCTTAAAAGAATAGTTGAAAGGAAATAGACTGAAAATAATTCTAAAAACTGTATATAACTACTAAAAAGGCTATTCCAAAAATCGTAGTAAAACTACAACGATCCTAAGCTTTTCATTTGGTCTTCCCGAATCCACTTGGAGTAGTAAAATAATTTAATTTATAACAATTTTCTCCTTTGGAAAAATTATTCCGTTTAGGGTCCTTCCTAGAAAGGTGAACCCAATTAGAGAAAACCTAGAATGAGAAAAAGTGTTAGGTCTAGGGGTCTATTTATATGTGTAGAAGTGGATCTTGGACCGTTGGATTTGGAGATTGAATAGGATGCAACCATGTCATAGGCTGAATAGGAGCTATCGAATGTAGAAACAGAGGGACCGGATTAAACTAAAGGGTGCAAATGACGTGTTTCGAGCCCTCTAATTCTTTCGAACGAATTACGTTCGTTCGCCTACCAAAATACAAAGTGGGTCGACCGCCTCCTTGCCCAGGTCGACCGGGCGGTGACCTGACCACACACACACACACATGCACACACAGATATATATATATATATATTATATTTCTGCTTATTTTGTTTATTTTATAACTTGGTCATATTAGCTTGGTTTATGACGTTCTATATATGGAAATTGACCAGAAAATTACCACGAACACAATGGTGCAACTTCCGTGGCTTAATTATGATAATTTCACAAAGTTATTTTATTATTTAATTAATTAACAAATTAATTATTACGGGTTAAATTTCGGGTTGTTACATTCTCCCCTCCTTAAGGGATTTCATCCCCGAAATCTCTAAGGATAGAAGAATGTACTAAATGTTTTCATCCAATTCTACAACCAACTACTCAATCATCAACCATTCATCCATTGTCCTTAAGTTTTTCTAGTGCATTTTATGATACTTATGCAATTAGTGTAGTGTAAATGTCCCTAACTAATGCAAAAGATTAGGCGGTCCACTGATTCAGTTGACCTCCTTTTTATGCAATCATGTTTGTGCCATGTATCCAAATGAATGGAAAAATTTCCTAATGATAACTGATAGTTCTATATGCGTGCTACAAACATCATCCAAATGCAACAATCATGTGATAATCATCCATTTATAGCAATCATGGAAATAAAATAAAAATGCGCACACATCCATATGCATATGCTCTAGTGTCCTAGTTAGGCCGATCCTTAAGGAATAATAGTGCCTAGTGTACCTATATGCGGCCATAGCATCCACTAGCAAACACTTGCAACCACTAGCATACATCATTCATAACATGTTCTATTAACATGTTTACATCAAATCCTACCATCCATAGGTTAAATCCTAAGTTCTACCCTCCCAAAGGATAATAAAGGAAAGAACCTATTCAAATGTAAAGATGGAAAAGGGAATTCTAAATCTTACCATCAAAAAGATGAGGATAGAAAGTACGAATCTTCTCTTCTGCTTCCCAAGTGGCGTCTGCAACATCATCTCCCCATTGCACCTTTACCAGTGGAACCTCCTTATTCCTTAGTCGCTTGATATATCTTCCAACAATCTTCGTGCGGATACGCCGAATAGAAGCTTCTCTTTCTACCTCCACCTCCTCAAATTGACTAGGCTCTACAACCTCCGCCAAGTCATGTAAGCACTTTTGCAAGTGCAAAACATGGAAAACGTCGTGCACTCCTACGAGCCTATCTGGTAGCTTCACTCGGTAAGCCATCTTCCCAACTCTCTCTGCGGTAGGAAATGGTCTAACAAATCTAAGGGCTAACTTTCCATTTGATCCGAATCTTACCACCTTCCTAAGCGGGGATACTTTGATAAAAACTAAGTCTCCAACCTCAAACTCTAAGTCTCTCCTCCGCCTATCCGCATACGACTTTTGTCTGTCTTGAGCCGTTTTCATCCTTCACCGAATCAAATCCACCCTCTCAGAGGTCTCCCTAACTATATCGGGTCCAAGTAATAACTTCTCCGTAGACTCTACCCAACATGATGGGGACTTGCAAGGTCTCCAATATAAAGCCTCAAATGGTGCCATTCCTATACTTGTTTGGTAACTATTATTGTACACAAACTAAACCAACGGAAAAGCTCCTCCAAAGTCCTAAATGCACATCCGCAGCAAATCCTCAAGCACCCAATTTACCCTCTCCGTTTGGCCATTAGTTTGGGGGTGATAGGCCGTACTCAACCTAAGTTGCATCCCTAGCGCCTCCTGTAAGCTTCTCCAAAACTCACTAGTGAAAATGGGATCTCTATCACTAACAACACTAGAAGGAACTCCGTGTAGACGGACTATCTCTCGAATATACAAGGATGCCAAATATGAAGCCGTACGCTTACTCTTAACTGGAATAAAGTGAGCACTCTTGGTCAATCTATCAACAATCACCCAAATGCTAGTGTTCCATTTCATAGAATGGGGTAAACCATCAATTAAATCCATAGAAATACTGTCCCACTTCCACTCTGGTACATCTAAGGGCTGAAGTAATCCACCGGGCTTCTGCTGCTCTACTTTTACCCTTTGGCATATGAGACACTTAGCTATGAATTCTGCCACGTCCTTCTTCATACCACCCCAATAGAACATCCTCTTCATATCCTGATACATTTTGTCACCACCCGGATGAATAGTCATACGGGAATGGTGTGCCTCCTCCAAAACTGCTCTCAACAAGTCACCAGCGCGTGGAAGACAAATCCTCCCATCTCTCCTATGCCATCCTTTGCTATCAATGGAATAGCGTTGGAGATGTCTTGAGACCTCTCCTCAGCTAATCCTATCCATAATGTCCATGAGTTCTGAATCCTCCCGCTGCCTCGAGCCAATCTGATCCATAAGGGTAGGCCTTACCTCTAAGGTTTCCAACAATCCGGGACAAATGTCCATAGAGGGCTTAAAATCAAAAGTAGAAATAAACTCCAAGCTCCTTCACTCTACGAACAAAGGACTAAGGGTTTCTTTCTTTCTACTCAATGCATCCGCAACCACATTACCCTTGCCATGGGTATAAGCTATCACAAAATCATACGTGGCTAAAAACTTCATCCACCTTTGTTGCCTCAAGTTCAAGTCCTTCTGCGAGAATAGGTACTTCAAAGACTTATGGTCGGTAAAAAGCACAAACATCTCTCTAAGCAAATAGTACCTCCAAGCCTGAAGTGTAAAAAATATGGCAGCCAACTCCAAATCGTGGGTAGGATAGTTCTTTTCATGCATCCTCAACTGCCTACTACCATAACACACTACCCTCCCTTCTTGCATCAACATTGCTCCTAGGCTCGTTCCGCATGCATCAGTGTATATAGTGAAAGGCTTAGCTCCGTCGGGTAAAACTAACACCGGTGCACTAGTAAGGGCTCTCCTAAGCTTCATGAAGGAATCCTCATAATCCATGTCCCACACGAAAGCTTTATTCTTCTTTGTAAGGCGCGTGAGTGGTGCCGAAATCTTGTCAAAGTCTCTAATGAACTTCCTATAGGAGCCTACCAATCCTAGGAATTGGATATCGGTACTTCTGGTGAGCTTATTCAATTCCCTATAGTCCACGCAAAGTCGGAGAGAACCATCCGCCTCAGTGGCGAAGACGACTGGCGCTCCCACTTTGATATGCTCCTTCTTATGAATCCCTTCTCCAAGAGCTCACGAATCTGTTGCTCAATTCTTTCATCTCCCTAGGTGCCATGTGTCTTACAGGCAACGCTACTGGCTTGGCATTCTCGGTCAAATAAATCCTGAAGTCAATCTCTCTCTTAGGGGGTAGTCCCCTAACCTCCTCAAAGACGTCTGCAAAATCTTTGACGATAGGAACCGAATGCAACTCTGATGAAGATGAATCGAGGGAATAGAGAAAACTCAACATGACTGACCTTTGCAGGTCGCAAGGTACCTCTAGAGTCCTACCACTGCAAGTCTCAAGTCTAACGACTCTCCTCTCGCAGTCTAAGATAGCTCCGTATGTGGATAGCCAATCTATCCCTATGATCATCCCATATCCCGAGAATCCCAAAACATAGGCGTCGGAGTCAAACTCTACGCTTAGGATAAAGATTTTCAAACCCCTACAAATCATAGATAAGTGTGCCTATCCTCCTATGGGGTTTGAAACAATAATGGGGTCTACTACTAATGATATGTCCAAGTGCAAACAATCTACTAGAGGGCTAGAGATAAAAGAGTGTGATGCTCCAGAATCAAATAAAGTCCGAATAGGAAAATCAGATATAGAAATCAAACCTTCAACTGTGACTTTCCTACCTCTATTTGGAATGCTACTGGAAGGTGCTGTGTCTAACGCCTGAATCTGCGTAACTAGTGCACTCGCTCCCTGAGGACAACTCCTACTCATATGACCGAGCTGCCCGTAAGTATAGCACTTACCCTTCATCTTCTCCTTCCAGCAATCCTTGGCCACATGTCCAACCTTCCCACAACCGTGGCATTTTATTCCTTTCTTAATATGCTTCTGAGGACCATCACCTTTCCTTTTCTTCTTATTCTTTTCCCACCACTTCCTCTTTGGACCTTCTGACTTAACCTCCTCTTTAGATTCTCCTTCCTTGACCGTATCTGACATAAGTGCCATCTCGACCAAAGACTCATAAGTAGCTCCCATCGGTACATGAGTTAGCAATAATCCCTGCAGGGGATGATTCAATCCCTTTGCAAACTTCATGGCTTTCTTGTGCGCCGTGTTCACCAAGTCCATACCAAAACGCGACAGCTCATTGAATTAATTGATGTACTCCTTGACAGACAAACTCCCTTGCTTCAAATTGATAAACTTCTCCAACTAAACTGTAACGACCCTGAATTTCGAACAAATTTAATTAAGAATATTTAATTAATTTTAAATATTTGAACGATGATTTAATTGGAATCCCCGATATAACCGTGAATTTGGCGATTAAATTATAAGATTTAATCTAGTGAATGTTGAATAAAAATTCAAATCTTCAATTTTAAGCTGAAGAAAAATATTTCAAAAGCTTTTAAAATTCGTATTGATATTACTGAAGATAACAGAAGCTTCAGAATCGAAGTTGAAATTGATCTGATCAGTTTTGAAATTATATCGTTCGAACCGATATTTGAAAATAGCGTTCCGAGGCGCAGTCTCGGAATTCGACGAAACCAGTTCCATTGGGTCCGTAATATTGTATTATTGTCGGATTTCCAATTTCGTAATTTTCGAGGTTGATATGTGAGCACACGGAAATTTAACGCGTTAAAATAAAATGAGATTCAAATTAAAATTTAAAATATATATTAATTAGCATCAGCTACATTTTCTCCCATACCTACACCCATACCCCCCACGATCTCTCTGTCAAACCCATGACCCTTCCTTCTGCAAATACACGAAGCCTTTTTCCCCTTCTCTCTAAAATACGAAACCCCCCCTTCACTCTCGTTCAAAAATCAGAAGAAGAATTTAAATGGCCGAGCTTTGAAAAATTTCTATCTCCACTACCTTACTCCCATCCTCATCTACCTCGTTCCAAAATATAATGCTTGCCGAAGAAAAGAAAGATGCAGAACTTCAAAACGAAAATTAAAACAAAATCGCGCCTCTAAATTGAACGAGTCCGCGTTCTGACGACGTGAGGAAGATTGATGGCATCGCGATGATGATGCGTAGCTTCGCGTTTATGAGAATTCGATTTCGAAGGCTCAGATGGTAAGGCGGCGAAGTCGAGATTTGGGTGAGGCTGGCGAGTTCGAAGTCGCGTTCGTAGGCGCGCGCGCGTGGGGTTCGAGCATCGGTGGTTGGCGCGGAGGGGTCTACTATCGATTTGGAGCCGTGGTGGCGTACGAGCTCCTCAGGGTCGCGTTCAATATCGAAGTCGCGAACTCGAGCCTGGGTGTCGAGCAGGGGAGCAGTGAGGTTCGATTTCTTTTGTTTTTTATTTATTTTTGATTTCTGTTAATTCAATGTTAAATATATATATATATATATACATACAGAATTTGAAAATATATATCTTAAGGTAATTCAATTTGTATCACATTTTAAAGGTTACTTAAGATTTAAAACTGGTAATTTTAATTTGTTGTTTTACCTTGCCATTTATCAGGAAGTCTTACGGTAAAGGAAGTTTATATATTCGTTTATACGGAAGCAGAAAGAAGAAATTTTACTTAAGCAAATTTATTTAAGGGAAATTGATTTGAATTAAAGATATTTATTTTAAGTAAAATTTTGGTTGGATGGATTTATTTAAAAGGAATAAGTTCGAATTATAAACTTTTATTTTGAAAAGAAAATCATTGGTTAATATAAATTATCAAATAGAAGTTTGTTTAAAATTTAAGGTGTTATTTTAAAATAAGAAAATCACGGGTTAATAAAATTTTATTAAATGGAAATGAATTATTCGATCATCTCGAATTTTAATAAACTGTATAAATTGTTTTATACAAGGTTAAAAGATCGTGAAAAACAAACTGGGATTGAAAATGGATTGCACAATAAAAGCTAAGGTGAGATCTTCTCACTCAGATTTATAATTGAATTGCAGTTATTGATGGATTTGTTTGAATGTGCTATTAGATATGATAGGATATATCTATATATATAGCAGTATATACATATTGGCATATGTATATATTGGATTGATTGATTTCCCGCCTCGTATAGCGGATGAGACCCTATTGCGCCGTTAGTAAGCGGATTTATAAAAACCTATATACCGCGATAATTCCGTACTGGAGCGGAATTGGTATTGTGCTAACATCTTTGGATGCAGGGAAACAGGTTGGAGGGATCCAACTGGATTCCTCACCAGTAGTTTTTTTTTGCAGGATTGATGTATATTCTGTTATCATATGTTGATATATGATGTTGTTGTTGTGATTGACCAATTGATGCTGTTGCATCATCGGATTCAAGTTTTGAACTTTAAAAATGACGACTTTTAATTTAAAAGGATTTTTAAAGTGATTTTTGAAAGTAGACGTTTTGTTGAATTGATTTATTTTAAATAAATAAACGTTTGAAATTTTAAAGTTATAAAAGTTAAGATTTTTGTGAAATATAACCCAAGTGTCATTTTTGAAATAAATAGTTGATTTATTTATAAAATGGTTTAGATTGAGTTTTTCACAGTATTATAAACGGTCTATTTAAAGGATTTAAAAAGTCGATATTTATAAATCTAAAACATTTGAATTTTAAACGAGCTTTGTAAGTGTTAGAACAAGATGAAATAAAAATTCGTGAGTGAATGAAATTTATAAATTATGAAGTATAAATTGAGTAGATGTGTAGAATAAAAGATTTATAAGTGATAAACTTATAAATTAGAGTGTTGCACTTAGATGGAATAGGAATAGAATTGGCTAATAAAATGATTTTGCAAGTTGAAATTGTTATGAAGTATGAACGTGATTTCTAAACGTTGTTTTATAAATCCAAAACCAATTGAAATTGATAAGTTAAACA
The DNA here is from genome assembly GCA_030737815.1 of Allium fistulosum. NCBI lineage: Eukaryota > Viridiplantae > Streptophyta > Magnoliopsida > Asparagales > Amaryllidaceae > Allium > Allium fistulosum. The sequence continues at coordinate 921,998,839 of CM060901.1, forward strand.
TAGAAGTTAAATAAAGGAGATATATCCGCGATTTCGGATAGTGGATAATTATTGAAATATAAATGTGGAGAAAAGATTGAAATGTGGTTAGTGAAGTATATTCACAATTTTGGACAGTGAATATGTTTTAAGTAAAATGGATATGGTTTTGGGAAAGTAATATTTAAGATGAAGTTAATTGTTTTAACGATGTTTTAAAATGATTAAATATCGAAATCATAGATTTCAACATTCATTGTTGAAATAGACGTTTTCGAGAAGTAGAAGGAAATGGTGGACTATAACACTGTTGTTATAGTAAATGATTTCCGAAAGGAAATGTTTTTATCTAGTATTGGGATTTATATATCTATCTTAATTTCCAAATCCCTATACTAGTGATTTTGAGTCGTCGTAGCGATGTTTTACGTAACATTCGTTTTGACTCAAATGAATGTTGTTATAATAAATGATTTCCTTAAAGAATGAATATATACTTAATTTGATTTAAGTATATCGGATATTTTCCAAGTGTTGAAAATAAAAGATTTGTGAAATACTTATTATTAGATAAGTATGGAAATGTTTTCCAAAATGAAATGAAACGTTTTGAGATTTTATCTTCTTAAAGATAAAATGAAGTTGAATATTGAAATCGATTTGAAAATCGTATATCAGTAGATATTTTGAAAATATAAATACACTACAGTTGTCTAACAAATGCCCGTGTGCGTAACAAATAAACGTTGATTTATTTTTGAAGTGTGGAAATTTTATATCTAGTAAAAGATATTTTTGAAGATGAAATAATTTGGAAAATTATTTGGAATCTGATGATGTTGCGCATCCTTATTGATAGTTAAATAACCGACTATCAATAATTACCTTGAGTAGGTATTTGTTGTGAATTGGATGAATTTGAATGCCACACTTGTTTTTAAATAAACGCTCACTATTCGGGTTAGCCGGGAAAGGACCATGGGGTCGTATAACCCATTCCGAATATGTGATACGTCGTTATGAATTGCATTCGAAGACCGGTGTTGAAGACCGGATATTTTTGAAAACGAAAGGATTACCGTCGAGTTACTCTACATCGGCTGATCTCCGATTTAGAGGTTTTATCACCCTTAGTGACGGGAAGTCCGGACGTGATTAGAAATTTATCCGGAAATGCAAGGGCTTCGTGAGAAGTGCCTTCGGTTCTGTTCGATCCCGGAACAGACTTGTATGGATTGTGTGTCTGACGTTACAATTTGAGATATAAAGCTGATTTCTTTCAAATACATTTCTGTTGGTGGCGGAGAATTTATTGTCTTAGCTTAACACCCTTCTCTGAGACGTACGAGCTCAGAGGTTATGTAGTTGAAATTTATCAACGATATATCCCAATTTGGTAACGTGGCATACTGAGTGTTTCTGTGAAATGATCAGTGTTTGATCATTTGCGATATGATCATTTGTTTGATCTTATATCTTTGTGATCATAGGTTGATCATTTTGTTTGACCCGAAGTAGGGCTTTTTGAGAAAGCGTAGCTTTGTGGACGAGACTTCGTCGAGCCTCACACCCCGGAAATGGTCGAAACAGGACGAATGCGGCAAGGTTCTAGGGAGTAGTGCCCCTTAGTGTATGTCATTCCTTCTGGATAAAGGTGGTATCATGGTATGGAGCCCAGATACTTAACCTCTGTGGTTACTGCATTATTATTACTATGTGGTTTGTTGCGAATCGGGGATCCTCGGGAAGATCGGTGACGATCGGGGGATGGCATACGCGTGTCAGTAGTTACCTATTTTTGCAGAGGTAACCCGGCCTTGTGTTGGCAGAGATCCGGTTAGGTTCTCGGGTCGTCTATTCCAGGGACGTACCCATCGTGGATAGGAAGTTCCTTAGCCTGACCATTTGTTGGAAATCCAAAGAAACAATACGCGACGTGTACGGTTTTAGTTGTATTACCTGCTATGGAATGTGGCGGTAACCTGCTATTGAACATAGTAGCTATAGTAGGCATACGATACTGGTCGTATGTTGGCTAAGATTAATATTATACTTTCGAAATGTTTTCTACACTATGCACTAATAATAATATCAAAAAAAAAAGAATTTGATTTTTGCGTAGTAAGCATCTTTGACTATCATAAGAAGAAATCTCCTCCAATTCTGCGTTTGCATTGTGTGTGTGGTGGGAGGTCTTATGGTAGTTTCATTTTCCAAAAGCATTGCGAATTTACTTTAAAAATATTCCCTTGTTGTTTTTAAAGATATAACTGTTTTACGATCTCACACCAGTCACCATGACTGACTCGGAGTTTATTGTTTCCCTTCTAAACTCTGGGTGCCCACCAATTTCCACACGGGCAGTCTAGAGTTAGATTATCAGGATATTCTGGATATTCTGGAGCTTTGGAGATAAGCTGGATGACGAGACGTAGTATTTGTATCTGATAGTATTTATTCCGCTGTGTATTCTGTATGAGGACAAGTTTATATAACTGTCCATTGTTGTTTATTGACTCTGATGATATGAGGTGATGTAATGAAATAACAGATATAATTCTTTTGTTTTTAAATGATATTCATTTATCTATTATATATTGTTCCGCTGCGATATGTGAGATTCTGATATTGTTTTCTGTTTCTGTTTCTGCTCTTGTTCTGTTGTTGTTCTTCTCTATTTTCTTCTTCTCTTTCTTCCTTTTCTTCTTCTTCTACTTTTTCTTTCTTTCTAAAACCCTCACTATTGGAGTTTCCGGCACTCGATTGCTCGGCAGTCGATAAAGTGAGTATCGATGTCGGATTTTCGAAAGTCGAAAATTTCGGTATGTGACATAAACACTCTCTTCTGCCTGAGATAGAAACTTCCTATCGAATCGCTCCTGGAATCCATCCCAAGTAATATTCCTTCCCTCCAACTCGATCACCTCCCACCAATAAGATGCCTCCTCCTTCAACTGCCAAGCGGTTAGCTGAACTTGCTGCTGACCATCCAATCCCAAAAGACCAAAAAATTTCTCTATGTCCCTAAGCCATGCTCTCGCCTCGACAAAAGTCTCTTTGCCAAAAAAAGTCTTCCCACCCAAACTCGCAATATCTTTACAAAGCTTAGAAAAAATGACGGCGGCTGGTGGGTTGACGGGATTCCTACCCGCTAGTGCAGGATTGGGCGCAGGCCCGTGCACCTCTGGAGTCGTGGCTTATAAGTACTTACGAAACCAGGCTCGCACTGGAATGCCCTCGGGAAGGTTCGGGGCATCAGCCATTCTACGAAAAGAAAAGGGTAGTTTAGGAAAGAGTCAAAGGGAGATTGAACTGGACTTATGAGGGGATTTTTTTTAAAATTCTTTTATACTTAAAATCATTTCCAAAAGTTCTTTTCTGAAAAATACTTTTAAAACAAGTTATTTTGAAAAAAAATACTCTACTTTCAAAATAAATTTTTGGAATCCTGTAACCTTAGGCTATGATACCAAGTGAAACAACCCACACCCCTTAATATACCCAAAATGACAAATTAAAAGGCGTGGTGCATTATAGGTATAACTGAAACTAATAGAGACTAAGATTCACAAGACAAAAATAGATAAAAACAGCAGAAACTAAATAAGTATTTAATTGAAAACAAAGCTTCATAATTAAATCATAAATAAGCCAAATTCCAAATACAACTTCCATATCTCAAAACCCATCATGTCGTATGAAAATGAAAATGAAAATTCATAGTCTCAAAATCAGAGTACGTAATATCCCTCATAAATATACTAGTGTATACAAGAAAAAAGCTGAAAATGAAAGAAGTACATAAAAGAAATCTCCTCGAAGAAGAACTCCAAGCTGCAGCAATCTACTAGCTTCTCCCTTGATTGCCTAAGGGGAAAAAAGAGGAAATAGAGGAGTGGGTCAGACTAAAAGTCTGGTGAATGATAGTACTTACTAGAGTCTTTAAGCAAGATAAAAGCAATAGACTTTACAACAGTTCTAGCATAAATAAGGATAACAAAGGACATAGAAAAGACCTTTCTGTGAACCAGCCGCTATATAACTCCCTACATAGCAGCCAATGGTATCTACGGAAGATGCATAGAGCAACTACTGTGGATCTGGATGACATATATAGCTCCCTACACAGAAGGCAATGGTGTCTACTAAGACACCATACTAAGCGCTTGGAACTCATAGCTATTACCGAGCACCCGAATGGAAGTCGCACGCATAACTGCCTCCATGCCCATGCTACCTTTTGCTCCACCTATTAGGTCTTCTTATTACCTCCAACGTCCAACATAGTGTTCCCCTCATCTCACTTCAGGCTAATACGAGATCACTGTATGTCCATAGAAAAAAGGGGAAATGCTATTGGTATTGGCCCTTCATCCAAACAATATCTAGTTGCGCCCCTTATCCAAATCCCCATGATTTGGACTTCTATTCGACCAATTGCTACCATTCTTAGCATAAGCGTGCGCTAGGGAATGCTATTTGGTACAGGTCCTACTTTTATCTTTTCTTATTAACTTAGATAAATTATTTAAATAAGCCTTTATTACCATTTTTACTTTCTATGCTTATTAATTTATCCCAAGCCTTAAAATAAGCCCCATTCTGTTCTTTTTCTTATTATAACCTACGTTATAATCTTGTTTATTACTTAACCTAAGGTCTAAGTGTGAGAATAAGATTCCTTCATCTTTTACTTCATTTAGTTGTAATTCGAAGTTATAACTATGTCAATTATCTTTAATTAGTCCAATTCTAATTATAATTAGGCGTAATTTCAGTCCAATTCCATTATTTATTACAGTCCTTATAATTTACATCTTATTTTCTTCATTTAACATTCTTACTTATAAAATCCATATTCACGTTTAATATATTCTAATCCATACACGCAGAAAAGGGGAATAAGAGAATAGACGCTTGCATAAAATCCAAAACGTCGAAAAGACGTAAATAAGCAATAAACAACAGTAAATAAACTTAAATACTGTAAATAGACTGTAAATCAATAAAAAGCTATGCTTAATAGTAATAAATTATAATTAACAGGAATAATACTAAAATTTCTGAAAAGAATAGCTGAAAGGAAATAGACTAAAAATAATTCTAAAAACTGTAAATCACTACTAAAAAGGCTATTCCAAAAATCATAGTAAAACTACAACTATTGGAAACCCTATTATTTTAAATTACTTAAAGAAATCTTAAAATAATTACAATCACTCACCTTCGGTCCTAAGCTTTTCAATTGGTCTTCCTGGATCCACTTGAAGTTGTAAAATAATTTAATTTATAAAGATTTTCTCCTTTGGAAAAATTATTCCATTTAGGGTCCTTCCTAGAAAGGTGAACCCAATTGGAGAAAACCTAGAATGAGAAAATGTGTTAGGTCTAGGTGTCTATTTATATGTGTAGAAGTGGATCTTGGACCGTTGGATTTGGAGATTGAATAGGATGCAACCACGTCATAGGCTGAAAAGGAGCCATCAGATGTAGAAACGGAGGGACCGAATTAAACTAAAGAGTGCAAATGACGTGTTCCGAGGCCTCTAATTCGTTCAAACGAATTAACGTTCGTTCGCCTGCCGAAATACAAGGCGGGTCGACCGGCCGGTCGACCTGACCATATATATATATATATATATATATATATATATTTCTTCTTATTTTTTTTATTTTATAACTTGGTCATATTTGCTCGGTTTCTGATGTTCTTTGTATGGAAATTGACCAGAAATTACCATGGACACAATGGTGCAACTTCCGTGGCTTAATTTTGATAATTTCACAAAGTTATTTTATTATTTAATTAATTAACAAATTAATTATTACGGGTTAAATTTCGGGTGTTACATAACCTTCTTTCAATTCTTTCAAGCCTAAATTCTCTTTTCTTTGCAAAAAATGGCGAACGCCCCAAATCTTCCAGTGGGTGTCCAAATCCCTGGCTGGTTTCATAGATACCTCCAAGCTACAACACCAGAGGTGCAAGGGCGAGTGCCCAACATAGCACCGGCGGGTGGAGATCCCGTTAATCCACCTGCAGCAGCCAGTTTTTCTAAGCTATGCAAGGACTTTGCTAATCTAGGAGGCAAGACGTTTTTCGGTATGGAGGATTTCGTAGAGGCACAAGCTTGGTTGAGGAATATGGAGCGAATATTTGGACTGTTAGAATTGGAGGACCGATAGAGAATTCAGCCTGCATCTTGGCAGTTGAAGGGAGAAGCTTCTTACTGGTGGGAGATCATAGAGATGAAAGGTAGAGACATTGGTTGGTTTGGATTTAGGGAAAGGTTTGAGAGAAAGTTCTTGTGGCAAGCCGAGGAAAGCATGTAGTTGGAGAAGTTCATTAGTCTGAAGCAAGGGAGTTTTTCGGTGAAGGAGTATATAAATCAGTTTAATGAGCTATCACGGTTTGGAATGGAGCTTGTTAGTACACCGCATAAGAAGGCCACCAAGTTTGCTATGGGTTTGAACCAGCCCCTCCAAGGGTTGGCATTGACACATGTACCTATGGGAGCAACGTATGAGTCACTTGTGGAGATGGCTCTCATGTCAAATGTTGCTAAGAAAGAAGAGGTGAAGGAGGTTCCTAAATCAGAAAACTCTAAGAAGCAGTGGTGGAAGAATAAGAGGGATAAGGACAAGAAGAAAGGAGGAGGACCTCAAAAGCGTATCAAGAAAGGCGAGAAATGTCATAGTTGTGGATTGGTTGGGCATTTCACAAAGGACTGTAAGAAGGACATGATGAAGAGGAGGTGTTACAATTGTTGGAAGCCTAGGCACCTTAGTAGAGCTTGTCCTCAGAGGGCAGGGCAGAGAGCAGGCGCACCTACAGTGCAAGTACAGGCTTTGGATGCAGCATCTAGTAGTGGACCGGATCGAGGTAGGAAAGTCTCTGTAGAAAGTTTGATCTCTATTTCGGATTTTCCTATTCGAACTCTTTTTGACTCTGGAACATCACATTCTTTCATTTCTAGTTCTTTGGTTGATTGTTTGCACTAAGATATCTCTCTAGTAGTAGACCCTATAGTTGTTTCAAACCCCATAGGAGGATCGGCACATTTATCCATGATTTGTAGGGGTTTGAAAATCTTTATACTAGGCGTAGAATTTGACTGTGACGCCTATGTTCTGGGATTTTTGGGGTATGGGTTGATTTTGGGGATGGACTGGTTATCCACTTATGGAGCAATATTGGACTGCGAGAGGAGAGTTGTCGGATTAGAGACATGTAGCGGAAGGACTCTCGAGGTATCTTATGACCCATAGGGGTCAGTCATGTTGAGCTTTCTTTATTCCTTTGATTCATCACTATGAGAGTTAGATTCAGTTCCAGTCATTTGAGATTTCCTAGATGTTTTCGAGGAGGTTATGGGACTACCCCCTAAGAGAGAGATCGACTTTAGGATCTATCTAAATGACAATGTTAAGCCAATGGCATTGCCCGTGAGACATATGGCTCCTAGGGAGAGGAAGGAATTAGGTAAGCAGATTGGTGAGCTATTGGAGAAAGGCTTCATCAGAAGGAGCATATTTGAGTGGGGAGTGTCAGTCGTCTTCGCTACAAAGGCGGATGGTTCCCTTCGACTTTGCGTAGACTATAGAGAGTTGAATAAGCTCATGAAGAAGAACCGTTACCCACTTCCTAGGATAGACAATCTTTTCGATCAATTGGTTGGCTCTTTAGTATTTTCTCAGCTTGACTTAGCCACTAGATTTCATCAGCTTAGGGTCGTTGACGATAACATCGATAGGACAGCATTTAGGACACCCGATGGATTCTTTGAGAGTTTGGTTATGTCGTTTGGGCTAACCAATACCCCAGCCTACTTCGTAGATTTGATGAGCCACGTTTTTCGAGATGTCCTAAATAAGTTCGTTGTAGTGTTTGTGGATGACATTCTCGTGTTTTCCAAGAGTATGGAAGTGCATGCTATTCATCTTGAGGAGGTTCTTCGTACACTTCGTGTTCATCAGTTGAAAGAAAAATTCTCGAAGTGTCACTTTTGGCGTGAGGAGGTGCATTTCTTGGGGCACGTAGTCTCAAGAGAGGGTTTAGCTGTGGATCATGCTAAGATAGTAGCAGTACAGGATTGGAAGGCCCCTAAAAAAGCTATCGAAGTTAGAAGCTTGCTAGGTTTGCTGGCTATTATAGGAAGTTTATCAGAGATTTTGCTAAGATTTCAGCACCGCTTACTCGCCTCACTAAGAAGAATACGACATTCGTGTGGGACGTAGATTGTGAGGATTCCTTCACGATGCTGAAGAGGGTCCTTACTAGTGCACCAGTGTTAGTTTTACTCGACGGAGTTAAGACTTTTATAGTATACACTGATGCATATGGGATGGGTCTTGGAGTAGTATTGATCCAAGAAGGGAGGGTAGTACGTTATGGAAGTAGACAGTTGAGAACTCATGAGATGAACTACCCCACCAATGATTTGGAGTTAGCTGCTATTGTGTTCGCGCTCAAGTCTTGGAGACATTACTTGCTAGGAGAGAGGTTCGAGCTTTTCACTGACCATAAATCATTGAAGTACCTGTTCTCACAAAAGGATTTAAACTTGAGGCAGCAGCGTTGGATGGAGTTTCTAGCATCATATGACTTTGAGATTTCTTACACCCCTGGTAAAGGGAACGTAGTTGCGGATGCATTAAGTAGGAAGAGAGAAACCCTTAGTCTAATGTTCGTGGAGTGGAAAAGTCTAGAGTTTATTTCCACCTTTGATTTTAAGCCCTCCACGGACATTACTCCTAGATTGTTGGCAGCACTTGAGGTTAAGCCTACCCTCATAGATCAGATTGGCTCAAGGCAGCGAGAGGATTCAGAGCCTATGGATATTTTGGATAGGATTAGCAGAGGAGAGGTCTCTAGACATCTCTAATGCTATTCCATTGATAGTAAAGGGTGGCTAAGGAGAGATGGAAGACATTGTGTCCCCCGCACTAGTGATTTGACGAGAGAAGTTCTATAAGAAGCACACCATTCTTGAATGACTATTCATTTGGGTGGTGATAAGATTTATAGGGACATGAAGAGAGTGTTTTATTGGAGCGGCATGAAGAAGGATGTGGCAGAGCTTGTAGCTAAGTGTCTTGTGCGCCAAAGAGTTAAGGCGGAGCAACAGAAGCCCGGCGGGTTGCTTCAACCATTGGATGTACCCGAATATAAGTGGGATAGTGTTTCGATGGACTTCATAGATGGTTTACCCCGATCTAGGAAGGAGAATACCGGTATTTGGGTGATTGTAGATCGCTTGACTAAGAGTGCCTACTTCATTCCGATCAAGAGTAAGAGGACAACACCTTATTTGGCATCCTTATATGTTCGTGAGATTGTCCGACTTCATGGAGTTCCCTCTAGCATAGTGAGCGACAGAGACCCTATCTTTACTAGTGAGTTTTGGAGAAGCTTTTAAGAGGCTTTAGGTACACAGCTTAGATTGAGTACGGCCTATCATCCTCGGACGGATGGCCAAATGGAGAGAGTTAATAGTGTTATGAGGATGTGCATTCTTGATTTTGGAGGAACTTGGGAGGAGCATCTTCCTTTAGTGGAATTCGCATACAACAATAGTTTTCAAACTAGCATTGGGATGGCACCTTTTGAAGCTCTTTATGGGAGGTCGTGCAAGTTGCCTTCATGTTGGTTGGAGTCTACAGAGAGATTACTACTAGGTCCCGACATGGTTAGAGAGACTTCGAAAAAGATTGATTTGATTAGAAGGAGAATGAAGACGGCCCAAGATAGACAGAAATCCTGTGCAGATAAGCGGAGAAGGGATATTGAGTTTGAGATAGAAGATTTTGTTTTCACTAAGGTGTCTCCGTTAAGAAAGGTAGTGAGATTTGGATCAAATGGGAAACTTGCTACCAGATTCGTAGGACCGTTCCCCATTGTGGAAAGAGTAGGGAAGATGGCGTATCGGTTAAAGCTACCAGAGAGGCTCGCCGGAGTTCATGATGTTTTCCATCTTTAGTTTTGAATAGGTTCTTCCCTTTAGTATCCTTCGGGAGGGTAGACCTTAGGATTTAACCTATGGATGGTAGGACTGGATGCAAACTTGTTACTAGAACATGTTATGTATGATGGACGCTAGTGGTTGCAAGTGTTTGCTAGTGGATGCTAATGGACGCATATACATACTCTAGGCACTATTATCTCTTAGGGATCGGACTAACTAGGTCACTAAAGCATATGCATATGGATGTGTGTGCATTTGCATTTTTATTTTATTTCCATGGTTGCTATTAATGGATGATTATCATATGGTTGTTGAATTTGAATAATGATTGTAGCACGCATATAGAACTATCTGGTTTCATTGAGGAATTTGCATTCATTTGGATACATAGCACGGACACAATTGCATGAAAGGAGGTCGACTGAATCGGTAGACCGCCTAATCTTTTGCATTAGTTAGGGACATTGACACCACACTATTGCATATAACATAAATTGCATTAGAAAGCTTAAGGACGATGGATGTAATGGATGATGGTTGAATATGTAGTTGTAGAATTTGGATGAAAATATTTATTTCATTCTTCTGTCCTTGGAGATTTCGGGGACGAAATCCTTTAAGGTGGGGAGAATGTAATAACCCTAAATTTGAGCTAGAATAATTAATTAACGAATCAATTAAATAATTAAATAAATTTGTGAAATTGTCAGAATTGAGCCATGGGAGTTGCACTATTGTGTCCATGATAATTTTCTGGTCAATTTCCATATATAATTTGTCAAAATCCGAGCTAGTATGAAGAAGATACGAAAGAAACAAGAATTTAGAAATTAAACGAAAAAAATAAAGGGGCTAGGTCGACCCAAGCCCATGGTCAGGTCGACCCCCAAAGCCATAGGCGACCTATAGGTCGACATGTAGGTCGACCCGCGTTTGTTTTTAGACGTAGGTTTTTCCAAGTTCAAGCGATGACGTGTTTTGCAATTTTTCTTCAATCCTATGCGTTCGTGCTTCCATCCGACGGTTCTAAGCGAGCCTATGACGTGGTTGCACCAGATTTAATCTTCAAATCCAATGGTTTGAGATCCCTAAGTGCCACTATAAATAAGACCCTAGGCCTAACTATTTTTCTTATTCAGATTTTCTCCTATTTGGGTTCATTGCCAGAGGCTAGACCCTAAATAGAAAATTTTTCTAAGGAGGAAATCTTTTTGATAAAAATATTTTACGCTCTAGGAGTGGATCAAGAAAGACCAAGAACTAGAGCTAAGGACCACAGGTGAGTGTTTTGTAATTATTTTAGGTTTTTAAGTAATTTAAAATAATAGAGTTCTCAATAGTTGTAGTTTTTCTACAATTTTGAGACAGTTTTTATATGTTTATTTGCAGTCTTAAGCAAATTTCAGAAGTTCTTTTCAGTCTATTTTATTTAGCTATTTTATTCAGCTATATTTCATTTATTTACAGTTATTTACAGTTATTTGCATTTATTTACATCTATTTTTAAGTTGGAGTTTAGCCTGTAAATGTTAGTTTCTTTTTATTCCTTTTTGACGCGAATAAATATTAAAAAGAGATTAATTCGCAAATATGGATTAAAATATAAAAACACTAAATTTACAGAAATTATATGTAAAATAGGAAAAACTGTAATAAAACGAAGATAGACTGAAATAGGAAAATTTGAGACATTTGCAAGCATAATTATAACAAATGATTATAACTAAAAAGAGAAGATAAAAGAATAACAAAAGAGGCTTATTTTATAACTTAGATCTTGATTAAGTTAATAAGCAAAAGAACAGTTATATCACACAGGTTATAATTAGAAAAGAAAGAGATAACATAAAAGGCTTATTTTAAAACTTAGATTAAGTTAATAAGCAAATATAGCAGAAATAACAGAAGAGGCTTATTTTAAAACTTACACTAAGTTAATAAGCAAACATAGAAGAAGGGCCCGTACCAACAGCATTCCCTTTCAGTCAGAAACTGATGGTCTCACAATAGTTAGGTGAGATTGGGACACGCTTATGCTAATTAGGGTACATAAGTAGCCATAGATAGAAGCTCAAATCTAGGGATTTGTGCAAGGGGCACAAACTAGAATTTGTTTGTTAGGACCAGTACCGGCAGCATTCCCTTTCAGTCTAGGTCTTATGGTCTCACAACACTTAGGTGAGGCTGGGCAGCATTCCCTTTCAGGTTAGGTCTGATGGTCTCACAACAGATTAGGTGAGGCTGGGCACGCTTATGCCGATTAGGGTAAATAACAGATCAAAAGAGGGGGCGATAGTTAGTGTGTACCGGCGATGACCGAGCGTGCGGCATCGATTAGGGTAAATAATTCTCTATTGTGTTCCAAGTGCTAAATAGGTGTCTTTTGCTGTAGGATCAACAGGATTGGATTAGCTCACAATGGCACAACAAAGATAGAAGGCCAATCAATGGGTAGAATTAGGATTTCAGCCTAATTAAAATAGGATTAGGATTTCAGCCTAATCACAGCAATCTAAGACAAGTGCAAACAATCACAATCAAAGCAAACAATCAAACAGAATCAGAAACGGTATTTTACCCCAGTTTTATCTTTTCAGTATTTCTTTCCATACTAGAACTATTGCTTAGTATGTTATCTTTATTTTGCTTAGAAATGTTAGTAATTACTTCCAATCACCAGACTTATTGTCTGGCCCACTCCTCTATTTCCTCTTTTTCCCCCAATAGGCCAGCAGAGTCGAGGACAGTAGATTCAGATTTCTTGGAGATTTATCCCGGAAGTTTTTCATGTATTCTTCTTCTTTTCAGTTTTCTTTTCATTTAGTTTTTGATGTAATGGTACTTATGAGCTGTGCAGTTAAAGCGCTCGGCAGATTCAATGCGGCGGAGGTGCAAAAAGTCATAGCGGGGATACAAGGAAGATATAGCGGGATATAGAAGATGACTCTAAAATAGTATATAAAACTCGTACTTAATGTTTTTACAAATATATAAATGATAATTAAATGAAAAATAACATTCAATTGAATTATAATTAATACACAACTAATTTTAAATAAAAACATGTGCGAATAATGTAAATAAACGTAAAACAATTATATAACATAATTGAATCTAGTAGAATATGAGAGTATTTTCATTTCTGAAAATATATTAAAAGTTCAATTAAATTAATTAATTTTATAATTTTTATAATGTGTAAACGTCAATTTTCAATTCATTTTTTTAAAGAAGATATAGCGGAAATAGAAAAATATAGCGGGAATAACGGGATATAGCGGAAATAGCGGGGCTTAAAGTGGAAATGCTATATTTGGGGCTATATGGAAAAATCGTAGCGGTAGAAATCCGCTATGAGATATAGCTGGGTTATAGCGGGGTAATAGCGGGGCATTAACTGCACAGCTTATGAGAGGGATGATTATTGTTATTTTTGTACTCTGATTTTATGAGACTGAGATTGTATTTTTCACGAGACATGTGTATTTGGTTTTTAAGACAAATTCTGTTTTTGTGACTTGTTTTATGAAGTAATGATAAGTATTTTAAATGTTTCCGTTATTATTATTTATTTGTCTTGTGAATCTTAGTCTCTGTAATGTTTTAGCTATACCTATAACGCACCACATTCTTTAGTGTGCCCTTTTTGGGTGTACTAAGGGGTGTGGGGTATGTCAGTTGCTAGTAGGTATTTCTAGCACAATGAGTAAGTCATCGGAACCCAAAGTTCTGACGTTTGAAAGGTGGTCTAAACGATTGAATGAATTGTTCAAACATTTGAATTATTGTAGCCTGCCTAAGTCAAACCCAGACCTAGTGCAAGCCAAGTAGGATATCTTTAGTGAATTTGTTCCCACTTCTTTGACTTTCATCAGCTCACGTAACTACATGAAGCTATTCAATGTGCTGGGCTTATTTCACATGTAGTGACATTCCAGAGTTCACGCTTCATGGTGTTGTATAAAGCTATGCTTGAAGTTGCATGCGGTTGTACAAAAATTTGTGGCTCCCTTTGTTACTACAGTAGTCATGATTGCATTTCTGTGACTGGGTAAGGTAGGTAGAGATATCTGTGTAAGTAGGGTTGACATCGTTCGACTGGATGAACCTATTGTAGAAGTCAAATTATTGACCCTTCTTTGATGTTAGTTAAACAATGTAAGGGCATAAGACATGTTTGCTACTAAGGTTGTTTACTCGATGCATTGGTAGGTAGTTTACCATTGGAGTTGTTTACTCGACATGTACCTTGGCACTATGATGTATACACAACTTAAACTGTCTACCACTGAGAATGTTCAATCAATATATAATTAGGCAGTTTACTATCGAGACCATATACTAGGGTTACTCCTAGGTTTACTCGGATTTTGGGTGTCCAGCCTTCGGGTGGAAATCTTCATAGATCATTGTTGGATTCAAGTACATTAAAGGTTATTATCCTATAGTGTGAAAATTGACTAATTCCTTATACGTAGTACATGCACACAAATATGTACCCATAGATTCTTTAGATTACAACTACAATTTAATTGCTTATTGACATCATACCACTTGTGATATTACTCACTCACCAAACCTCATACAATCCCCTCAATTTTTCCCTCTTTATAGCTATTACAGGATGATAGGGTAGTAGATGGTACAACGAGAATAAAATGAATGGATCAGGTGATCGTACACCTTGGAGCTATATTTGTTCATTGTCATTCTCCATATATCTTATTTTACTTAAGCTTATGCTATATTTTTATTTGGAGGTGCTATTTAAATATTTCTTGTATAGATGCTGTTGTTTTGAGGTAGTAATGAATTTTGGATATTTCGGTATTTATATTTTATTCCTTCTGCTGTGAGATCTAAAAGTATAGAATGTTAAAAATTATATTTGTCTCTATATTATATAAACCACAAAACCTAATGATTTATACTTTTTGGCACAACTCGAGTTCAAATGCAATTTTTTAGGCTTTGATCTATGTGTTTGGAGGTGCGGGTTGTTACATTGTGGCTTTCTATTGTTGGCTCCACCTTGATTCAGACAAACTTGCCTCTCCAACTCTAATTTGAGAGCCCCCTTCATTTTCCAACATTTTTCCAAGTTGTTTATATATATATATATATATATATATATATATATATATATTATTGCTTCCATATTTGCATGCAGAACCTTCATATTACCCTTTCAAACCCATATGACTCCACTCCAAATTGAATAACTGCAAAGTTTACCATTCAATCATTGTACTGAAACAAGATACTTTTTAAATTTTGGGATATGCCTAACTTCATTACCCTTCCATTATACATCTTCAGCCTAACTGAACCTATGCTCTTAACATGCAAATCCCCAACATCGGCAAATCCAACCTTATCGTTTTGCTCTTTATAATTAATAAATGCTTCATTTTGATTGCATATGTGGAAACAAGCACATTAATCAAGCACACAATCTTTGCTTTTGCCTTTATCCACACATAGGACATTGCCATCAAATTCCTCACCAAAATGCACCTCACTGCCATTATCATCCTTTTGTTCTTTTTGGTCTTCTTCCAATGCCTTTATCCTCCCTTAATCCCTTTTAAGTATATTGCAAAATTTCAGTTTCTAACTTGGTTTTTCATAGTAATAGTAGATGAAACCCCTTCCAAGTTTGATCATTTGATCGTTCTCTCATATTTGGAAGGTTACCCTTTCTTGCAAGATGCAACTCCTCAATCGAATTTCCCTTTTCCTTTTCTTCATTAGTTGTTTCTTCCATTAGGTTCATCCTTCGCATCTCCTCATTAAGAAAGCTACTAACCATTGATTCCATTGAAACAACTCCATCCAAAGTTGAGTTGTTTAAGATAACGGGAATTCTTTTCCAACTTTCTAGTAACAAACTCATGAAAATCAAGGCTTGTGTCTCACTAAGTCTATCCCCTTTATTCTCCAATGGTTGTGAAGATCATTAAAATATAGAAAATCCTCCATCTTCGCCTTCCATAACCTCCAATTTCTCCCATTAAGTTTTTCAACACTAATTTCCATAACCAAATCTACTAAGAAAAATTTGTATGGTAGGCTCTAATATCAATTGTTAGGGTTATCCTAGGGATTCCTACATAATTAAATTTGAGAAGAGATAAGCAGCGAAGCAAAATAATAAACAAACACTTTCCTTTACACAAAACTTTATTAATTCAGCAAAAGATTACAAAGAAAACCCTAAAAGTTGAGAAGAAATCTCAATCTCCAAAGCCTTAATACAATAACTCCTTCTCTCTAATCACGATGGACCTTATATAAGCCTATTTGTAATAGCCTTGATCAAATGCCTTATATAATCACCTGATTAAGGAAATAATTGATTACTTTCATCTCTCAAACTAATTTATTTCCATGTACATAATTGCTTGCATTTTCTTCAATGCAATAAAAGAGGCAATTAATATTCATTATTCAGCTCTCCAGAATCCACAAAATCTATAAAAGGTGAAATATATTTGAGTCGCAATTCCAATTCGACTCAAAAATATTTTCTTCAAATCTATTTTAATTTGAAGCTAATCTGAAGAGAGAAAATGAAAAAGCATGTATCTAATTTTCTGTATAAATAAACACATAAAAAATAAATATACATACATATATATAATCTATTATATCTATAACAAACACACACACACACATATATGTGTGTGTGCAATAGATATAATATATTAATAGACAAATAGGTAATAGATGTGTGAGTAGTAAAATATTTAGGAGAATGAAATTACCGAACACATGGCAGCACAGATGATTTTTTAAGAAAATGAAAATGAGACTGAAAGGGCACATAAACCTAACTCACTTTGCATATAGTACAATATAGATATGGAACATCCACATTTTAGATCACTTCTTGTTGTTCTCTAAATACCTACAAGAAATAAAAAAAAGTTTTGGTACCCACTTCCTATGTTAGGGCCTAGGGGTTAAATAGGTAGTGAGAACTACACAAAATATGTGTGTTTGTACCCTTAAAAGAAGCGCGTGTGTGTAATATAAGATCCATATATTGCAGGTATCTTATAATTAGAACATTTAAGCACTGTGATACCTTATTTTTGTACTTGTGTGTGTGTTTTTAGGTATGTTTACACACACACACACACACACACACATATATATGCAAGGATCGACTACACCTTATTCTGCTACATCTCTATTTCCGTTGGTTTCAACCATACTATCTAATTTAAATAATATACTTTCTCTCTCTTATCACCTCATTATATTATTTTAATCGGAGTGTGTGGTCGAAATCAGGGGGAATAAAGGTTAGCAAGATCAGACGTAGCCGATCCTTGCCTTATATATATGTGTGTGTGTGTGCGTGTGTGTGTGAGAGTGTATATTCTAAATTTTAGGGAACCATACCCATGAGGGTGTGGTTGAACCTTTACAACTGTAATTTTTATTATTGACTACTTAATCAAAATAATATTTAATATATAATTATTTAACATATTTCCTTATGTTCACAGGCATCCAAAATGTAATTTTATATTTTATTTATTACTTGAAAAAACATTTTTTATCATTTTTAGACAAAGTGCTACAATGACAAAAGGTGGTTGTAGTCTGGAACTAAATCGATTTTTTGTACCAGCACTAAGATTTTTATTATATAAAATGCATATCTAGTACTATTTTTACTTTTAGCCTACTATACCATAAACTACTTTTATCATTTAAAGGTCTATAATTTGATAAATTAAATTTAAATAATTATTACTTCTATTAAAATTCATAACTTTTTCGTTAATTTTATCAAATTTTACCTTGTAGTCACAAATTTCTTTTTCAAAAATCACATTTATATTTTTTTTAAATACCAATACCTTTAATTAATTTAGTATTCTCATTTTTTAAAGAGCACTCTCCTTTTTAAAAGATAAAAGTTGAGAATCTGGATTTTTTAAAAAGATTTCAAAATCATTTTTCAAATCAATAATGTTTACCATAAACCCACCTATTTCTTTTTGAAGTGGGTTTATAGTAGAATGTGATTCACGGTCCTCTTATGATAATTTAATGTTCTCTTCTCTTATATTTTTTTTTCTTCATTGAGTTTGCAAAGTTTAGAGTTCAAATTTTCACAGGAATTTTGTGAATATAATAATTCTTCTTCTAAAATTTGTTTTATGTTTTTTAACATGAATACTTCTAATTTATAACTGCCCTAATAAATCAATATTTATTTTCTTAATGTGTTTGTACTTATTATTCATATAGATTATCAAAATCAAATTTTGGTACCTCATTATTGTATGTAGATGCGTTTGTAGTAGTAGTGCAGTATGAGTGTCGTTCTTTATTGTTAGTTAACATCGATTGGATCTCCTTCTCTTGTCGGACATTGTTTTAGGTTATTTTTATGATGTATAACATAATACCAAGTAAAAGTATGACGACCCATGTTTCGGAAGGTTTAAATCGACAATAATCCACACATGTCCGACTTAAACAATCTGGAACATAGATAATCATTGGGTTAATTAAGAAAAATAAGAAAAGAAGATGAAAACAAACACAGAATCTCGCAAGAGAACGATAAAATATAATAATCAAATAAACAGTTCATGAAGATGTTTATATTATGCATTTGATTATAATTTATACAACATTTATCAGAGTTATATATACATCAGGAATAAATAAAGTAATGCAGCAAACAACATGATGCAGGATTAATAATAGTAATAATATACCAAATCTTCATCTTCGTTCTCCAGAATGATCTTCAATGCGCTGAAAAACTCAGGGCTGACCCAAGCGTAATGAAAAGACAAAACACTCGAGTCGGGACTAAAAAATCCTTATGTAAGTCAAATCAATATCGCTTATAACATGAGTGTAATAGCATCAGAGATGTTTACAGGATTTCACATCTCCTATCCAGTGTATAACGTGAGTGCAATAACTCAAGAGATGTTACGAGATTTTCCATCTCTTAAGGATCCATCAAAATATTTATATATAGTAGAATACGCTACATATATAATGTCTAAACAGTAAAATAAATATTTTTCTTAGCGTTAAGGCTTTACATTGATCCCTCTTAACGCGTTTTTAAGCATTGTTGTACAATTTGCATATAAAACACCAGTAAACCGTCGGTGGATAGGGATGCGCCGTGGTACGACAACACTAAACCAAAATTGACCACTTGACCGGTATAGCTCCTGTTTTAGTCATTTCAAATTGATATAAGGGTCAGTCCAATCCATCATCGTTCTCTTTCTTCAAATCAAGCAAACTACGCCAAATCCAACCACTTCATTTTGGATCATCACTCCATGTACAACGTTGTTAAAGTGGTTCCGGTATCGACCGAGAGTATGCCCATATCCGGCCCCGGTCTCTTTAACAAGCAAACGTCGTTTTACACACCAGTTGGTACTTTTACATTTCGAAAACAGTTCATACTTGATATCAAAATATCATATTCGCTTCAAAATCAAATCCATTTCGAAATCATCATATTTACTCAAAATATACCATTTCATTTCAAAATCATTTTCGCTTTAATATCTCGGTTTCAATTCCAAAATTGTTTCAAATTTCCATTTGGGTTATAGCTTCATTCGACCAATTCGTATTTAAATCCATGATTTAAAAATAAACATTCAACCCTTGACCAGTTTGAATTTTCTAGAAATAGTTTGAATAGTTTTAAAATAATTTATATAATTAAAATAGTTAAAAATAGTTTAAGTGGTTAAAATAGTTAAAAATAGTTTAAATGGTTCGAGTAGTTTAATATAAAATAGTTTAAGTATTAAAATGGTTTATATAGAAAAATAAATTGGAAAATACAAAATCATTTGAATATTTAAAAAGATAGATTTAAAAAGCTTATATCAAAATAATATATTTGAAAATAGTTTCAAAGTCAAACTAATTCAAATCACTTTTAAATTTCCATTTCGATTTTTATAAATTCCGAGTTCGGTTTTCAAAACATCGATTAAAAACACTTAAATCAAATTTACTTTCAATACCCAATTTGAAATCCAAATCCTTGAATATATTTCAATTTCGAGCTCAATTTCGAAATAGTTCTATTTCCATAAATTCGATTTTTCATTTTCTTAAAATCAAATCATTTAAATAAATTTCAAATCAAAAATTTTTAAATCATTTAATTTAACCAATCCGGTGTTCGTATATAACATTTTATCCTATGGCCAAGTGATCAGTTATTTTGATCTAATTTCAGGGATGGATGTATATCATTTTAATCCAAAATAAATGTCATAGGTATATATCATTTTAACCTATTTCTTAATTTATTCAAAATAATTCAATATACAGTTTTATAAACTATTAATGATTTACCAGGTGATAACAGGATATATAAAAATAAATAAGCATCCAATCATCCAAATATCAATCAATTGACATCCATCACAATCAATCATCCAAACAGTCAGTAAATAACAACAATTACCCAATTATCAATAATTGGGAATTTTACTGGCAATTAAATTCCAAATTTCAAATCTAACTATCAATTTTAATTTTTTTTCCAGTTAATTCAAATGACAATTTAGATGATAATTAAATTTTATCAAACAACGACCCATAAATTTATATCACTTCATAATCTCAAATTCAACTAGCATAACAATATTTTAGTACATTGTGAGCGTTATAAAACACTCACCTTTTATTTTGTTGTCGCTTTCGCATCCTGGTTCCGATTAAATTCAAACGCGTTCGAATTTAACTAAAAATTCTGCAAGCTCTAAATCCAACAAGTTTGATTCCATAGCAAAGACCTCATTACTACGAACCCAACATGACTGACCGCGTTGGATTTGAACCTAAAATGATCGAGTTACTAAATTTATAAGAATTTGAATTTTAATTAGACAATAAAATAAATCACCACATCATAATTCCTTTACCCACTCAAAAGAAAGCCCGGCCCATCAACGCACAGTATCTTCTTCTCCCCATTCACCTGTGCACGTCATAACCCACCCACAACGTGCATGCAAACGACTGACACGTGGCTACGACCATCAAATCAACGTTCCGACCACGCCAGAAGCTTCACCATCGAAATCTTCACCTACTCAGCACCTCTCCACCGTGCCTCAACCTCCCAGGTGATTCGCGATCTGCCTCTCCCCACTTCTCGACCATACATGGCCGCGCGACCAAAAACTGCATCGAGCAACACCAAACTTTGACTGGAGATGCGCTACGGCGATACGAACTTGATGCAACCACCCTCACAGCCTCCCGTTGCCCATACCCCGAGAATTTGTTAACCCTAGCCTAGCCATAGTTTCGAACTGCCTTTCGATCTACTGTCGAGCAAGCAAAATGGATGCCGCACTTCTCAAAAAAAATCCCAGATCGAAGTTCAAGCCAAAACATGAATTTTAAAACTTGTTTGGGAATTTTTCATTGAGTAGTTTTCAAAATATAAATTTTTGAACTTTGCTTCTTTTTATTATTATCTGTAAGCTACTGTGTTTTAAAAAGAAGAAGAAGGGAGCATGCTATAGAAAGAATATGTAGGCTTGAGCATAGGGTTGGCTAAAGATAGGATAAAGTTTGACTAAAAATGCGGTTGATGTGAAATGAGGGAAATATATATATTTAAAATTTCAAAATATCTAGATATTTATTCTGAAACCCTATTTAAGCATGCCGCCAGGCATTACTAATGTTATACCCCTATTCCGAACGCAATGGAACAAGTTCTGGGTCTTAATTCGATCGTATGAAGGAGATAGCTTTTTGAACCTAATCGAAATATTAAATTTTCAATATTCAAATAAACGCGTTTCTATCTCGTACGACCAAACGGTAACTCCAAACACTACGAAATTTGAAATCTGATAATAATATACTATTACGGATCTAATGGAACTAGTTTTGTCGAAATCCGAGATGGTAACCAAAATGGCTATTTTTACTCGTTAATTAAAACCAGAAATTTCTAAATTTTAAATTAATCACTTAAATTCAATTTTTTTTGGTGTTGACAATCTTCATTCATATTTAAATAACATCTAAATCAACTTTTGAAATCATTTTCAATCATATTAAATTCATAATTCAATTATTTATATAATTTTCAAGATTAAATTTTAAATAATTTAATTATCCAATATTCAATAAATTTTAATATTAGCTTTCACATGAATTTTAGTTATCAACCAATTACTTTATTTACATCTAATGAATTCAACATTTATTATTCAATTCAACTATTGATTGTAAACACATTCAATACATAGCATTTCCTTTCAACACTTGTTATTACTTAAATCTTCGAAATTTGTTTATTTTAAATCTTGTTTGTTATTTTAATGAGATAGAAATAAGATTTGAGAAATAGAAAAAGAAGCCATTAAACTTTTATTATTATTATTTTTTTTATCTCACTTATAATCGGCGGTACAAGTTTGAATTTATACTTAGGTAAATTAGAAGATGGTAACAACGAACAACACATAGCAGGCCTCTTTAGATAATCGGGCTTTCACTAATTAATAAGCCCAGCTCCTCAATAAAGAACAAATCAATATAACCAAGCTATCTCGTGCACACCAGAATCCAACTTCATGCACACCTGATTACACTCCCCCTCAAGTTGGAGAATATGCATTTTTCATTCCCAACTTGTTACATAGATATGTCATTCTAGAACCAGGCAAAGCTTTAGTGAATAGGTCAGCCACTTGTTCTCCAGTTCGCACATACCCAGTTTCAACAATTCCAGCTTGAAGTTTTTCTCTGATGAAGTGACAATCTACTTCGATGTGCTTAGTTCGTTCATGAAACACGGGGTTAGACGCTATATGAATTGCTGCCTGATTATCACACCATAATTTTGCTGGCAAGCCTCTGTACATATTGAATTCTTTCATTAAATGGATCACCCACATAACATCACACACACCATTAGCCATTGCTCGATATTCAGACTCCGCACTAGAACGAGACACCACTGTTTGTTTCTTGCTTTTCCATGACACCAAGTTTCCACCAACGAATACACAAAATCCTGAAGTTGATCGTCTATCAACCTTTGAACCTGCCCAATCAGCGTCACTAAAGCATTCAATATTCATATGTCCATGGTCCTTATATACAATGCCCTGTCCAACAGTACCCTTTAGGTAATGTAGAATTTGATTCAGTGCACCCCAATGATGTGTCTTCGGTTGTGACATGAATTGGCTAACAACACTAACTGAGAAAGCTATGTCTGGTCTGGTCACACACAAATAATTCAACTTTCCTACTATACGCCTGTATCTTTCAGGGTTTTCAACTGGATCCCCATCATCACTCAACCCACTATTAGTATACATGGGTGAACTACATGGCTTGGCTGCTAGCTTTCCAGTTTCTCTTAACAGATCAAGAGTGTACTTCCTCTGTGACAAAAGTATCTCTTCAGTGTTTCTTGTAATCTCCACACCTAGGAAATATTGTAATTCACCTAGGTCCTTAGTATTGAACTGAGTATGAATAAATTGTTTGAGACTACATATACCAGCTTCATCATTACCAGTGATGACTATATCATCAACATACACTACTAACAAAATTAACCCCCTATTAGAATGTTTGAAGAATACTGAATGATCAGCTTTACTTCTATTCACACCAAACTTCTCCATAGCTGAGCTAAACTTGCCAAACCATGCTCTAGGACTTTGCTTGAGTCCATATAATGATTTGTTAAGTCTACACACCAAACCAGTCTCCCCCTGAGCAACAAACCCAGGAGGTTGCTCAAGATATACTTCTTCAGTGAGATCCCCATGCAAAAATGCATTTTTAATGTCTAATTGATGAAGTCTCCATTTATATCTTGCAGCCATAGAAATAAACAATCGAATTGATGTCATTTTTGCCACAGGTGAAAAAGTTTCAGAGTAGTCAATGCCATAAGTTTGTGCATAGCCTTTAGCTACTAACCTAGCTTTTAATCTAGCTACTGTTCCATCAGCATTCATTTTAGTTGAAAAAATCCACTTACTTCCTATGGCTTTTTTGTTTGGAGGTAATTTCACTAAGTTCCAGGTTTTATTTTCCTCAAGTGCCTTCAGCTCTTCCATCATGGCATCATACCATTCTGGGGATGCCATGGCTTCACCTACTGTCTTGGGAATGATGACTGAGTCTAAAGTTGTAATAAATGCATGAATGTTATGTGGGATCTTATCATATGTCACATATGAAGAAATAGGATATGTACAACTTCTTTTCCCTTTTCTAATAGCAATGGGTAGATCAAGACTTGTATCTTCTTCACTCTGCTGTATTTCTTGTGCAGATAGGTCAACAGAGGATTGCTCACTTGTTTGTGTAGTATCAACAGGGATTTGGTCATTCCTGTGTGCATCAACACCATTGTTTAAAGGAGAGGTCACACTAGGTATGGTGGAGTAAACTAGAAACTCTTCATCACCTTCTAGATTTTGAGTCCTACCAGTTTGATAAAATGGTATGTCTTCCATAAATGTCACATCCATGGACACAATATACTTCTGTAACTTGGGGCAATAACACCTATAACCTTTCTGTACTCTAGAATACCCCACAAAAATACACTTCAATGACTTGTGATCAAGTTTACTTAACTGTTGACTCACATCTCTCACAAAACAGGTGCATCCGAAAACCCTTGGCCTAACTGGAAACATGTTCTTGTGTGGTTGTAAGACCTGTTGTGGTACTTCATTATTGAGTACAGTAGATGGCATTCTATTAATAAGAAAGCAAGCTGTGGAAACAGCATCTGCCCAAAACACCTTAGGCACATTCATCTGAAATAATAAAGCTCTAGCTGTCTCTAATAAATGCCTATTTTTCCTCTCTGCTACACCATTTTGGGAAGGTGTATCAACACATGATGTTTCATGAATAATACCCTGTTGTGCTAAATAATTTCTAAACTCAGTTGACACATACTCCTTTGCATTATCACTACGAAGTGTTTGTATAGTAGTGTTGAACTGTGTTTGGATCTCAGCATTCAATTTACAAAATATAGTGAACAATTCAGATCTTGATTTCATCAAAAATAGCCAGGTAACTCGAGTGTAATCATCAACAAAAGTAACAAAGTATTTGAAACCAGGTTTAGAAGTTACAGAGGCAGGTCCCCAAATATCAGAATGAATTAAAGAAAATGGATTACTTGACCTCTTATTGATTCTAGGTGGCAAGTTACTTCTCTGATGCTTTGCATACTGACAAGCTTCACAATTTATTGTTGATAGGTTGCTATACTGAGGACACAGCAGTTTGAACAATGTGATGGATGGATGACCAAGTTGGCAATGCATTTTGAAGGCTTCATTTGTAATAGAGCATGCTACAGATTCTGGATTTGTGTCAAGAGTATATAAACCACCATATTCGGTTCCTCTACCAATAATCTGTCTCGTCACTAGATCCTGGATCAAACAGTGGGAAGGAAAGAAAGTAACACTACAATTGAGCTTATGTGTAATTTGACTTACTGAGAGCAAATTGAATGATAGTGAAGGTAAGTATAATACAGAGTGCATTGATATTGAAGTGTTTGGCTTAACTTCACCTATTCCTTTTACTACAGACTTAGAGCCATCAGCTAATGTAACCCATTGAGACCTGTTATTTGCCTTTAAATGTGTAAACAAAGTGTGGTTACCTGTCATATGATCTGAAGCTCCAGAATCTATTATCCATTTAGAAGTTGAAGATCCAGTACTTGTGTTTGCCACTGATGTGGTAGTTGATGTATGTGCAGGTTCTGGAAAATTAGTATGTAGTGCATTTTGAAATTTGGAGTACTTATCAAATTCTTCAGCAGTCATGAGTACAGTCTTAATGTTTGATTGGTTTGTGTTTCTTTGATTCCATTGCAAGCTTCTGCATTCAGAAATAACATGACCAATTCTTTTGCAATAATTGCAGATTTTGTTTTGGTTGGGTGGTGGTCTCCATGATGGCCTCTGTGATCTCCCTAGTTGTCTTGGGGTTCTCCATGTTTGATTAGGTGGTCGCCATGATTGTGGGCAAGGTGGTCTAGGTCTCCAATTCTGTATATGTTGCTGTGCACTTCCCTTATCCATGCTTGATTGATTATTCAAGGCAGCATTGCCACTACCACCAACAAAAGCACTGCTCCCAGTATTCTCGTTTGTGCCACTCACATTTGTTACAATTTCAGTTCTAAGAATCCGGCTATATACTTCATGGAGTGAATTCAATTCAGTATTAGCAAGTATCTGTGATTTTGCACCATCAAACTCTGAAGGTAGGCCAGCCAAAAAACTCATAGTAGCCATTTGTTCTCTCTGTTTCTGCTGTACTTTTATATCCGTGCTCATTGGCAACAAGAGGTTGAACTCCTCATATGTTTGTTTGAATGACATAAAATAATTCATCAAACTCATTTCCTTCTTTTCTGCCCTATAAAATGCCTGACATACATCATACATCCTTGTTAAGTTTCCTTTACCTGAATATAAAAACTCTAAATACTCCATCAATTCTTTTACTGTCTCGCAATGATTAACTAGCCCAATCACTTCATTCTCAACAGAATTTCGAATCTGTAAAAACAATCTAGCATCATCACGAAGCCAATTCTGATCTTCGTTATCCTTTGAGTCAGACTGTGGTGGATCTTTGATTAAGTGATCAATCTTATCTATACTCCTAATATACAACCGAATAGTTTTATTCCAATCGAGATAATTGGTGCTATTTAATTTGCGATCTGTAATTTTTGGCATCATTGACATCACATCGACGCTTTTAGATTCTGCCATAATCGAATCAGATAATAATGCACACAAGAACACCTGATTGTTGAGCGGACAAAGAACCAGATCAAATTTACGTTGTCGAAACCCTAGATCGATTCATTGCTCTGATACCATGTTATTTTAATGAGATAGAAATAAGATTTGAGAAATAGAAAAAGAAGCCATTAAACTTTTATTATTATTATTTTTTTTATCTCACTTATAATCGGCGGTACAAGTTTGAATTTATACTTAGGTAAATTAGAAGATGGTAACAACGAACAACACATAGCAGGCCTCTTTAGATAATCGGGCTTTCACTAATTAATAAGCCCAGCTCCTCAATAAAGAACAAATCAATATAACCAAGCTATCTCGTGCACACCAGAATCCAACTTCATGCACACCTGATTACATTGTTCAAGTTCATATTCAATAGCTATATTAATAAATCATTAAAAAAATATTTTTAACCATTTTTATTCATTAATTACACTAAATTTAATAATTTAAATAGTTAAAAATACAGATCGTTACAATCTCCCCCACTCAAAACTTTTCGTCCTCAAAAGGGACTAAGTACGAAATTTAGCACTTTCTATATTTTATTCAAATAATTAACTTATAAAATATAAAATCTATTAGAAAACTTTTATACGCTTCTGCTACGCCACTCAGATCGTCTTACGGAAAATTGCAATTTATTTAAGAAAACAAGTTATAAAAATTCTAAAACCTCAAAAAATTTCTAACACCCGGATTTACGAAAAATTTTGGCAGAGTCTCCTTTGCACGGCTCGATCAAAAAAAAATTAGTACATTATATAACACAAATAGATATCAAATATACCAAATATACATCTCATCTCAATAATGAGGCATCTCGTAGGGAAAATATAAAAGCGCGGTTTGTAATCCGAGATACGTACCTTATTATTATTAATACAAGCGAGTTTGCTCGTATTAAGCAAGCAAAAGCAAAATATAATCCGCGTATACATCCAAACAATCTTCGTATGTACCTATCTCAATTCAATTTGGAATGCTAGTCGCTTATAATAAGATGTAAAACATGTATAAGTTCACTAAAGTATAAAACATACGTTCTGAATCCAAATCTCAAGCAAGAGCACAAACACGCAACCATACAACCGTCATATGCACTCAAAACAATTAAAACAATGATTTACAGCTAAACAAATCATCCAACAATCCATATTCAGTCAATTTGACATCTTTTTTAACTAACATTTATCAAGGTTATAAACTATGAACTTTACTTTACATTTTCGTGAAACATTTGAATTATAATGTTCACATCTCCATTTTAAGCATTAACATCATTCATGAATTATTTCTTATATCCTTACTTGAGTTTCTTTACAACTTAATTCACATTTGTTTTCACAATTTTATTTAATAACAAATTTATTTGTGAAACATTTATTAATTATCACATTAGTTTACAATCATTCTATAAAAGTCCAACTTCTTATGTATGACTTTATCTAAGTTTATAGTTATCTCAAAGGTTACAAATTCAATTTCAAAATTTCTTTGCAAATTTATGTTTAATTCTATAACCAATTTACAAAGATACTATTTAATTCATTTGTCTACTTTCTTAAGTCCTACTTACTTATTCCAATTAGTCATTAATCATTTCATAATATACTAATTAAGTGTATAACATTTATTATTACAACTAAATTTCCATTTATATACATTTTAATTACCTTTAAGTTTTGTTTACTTGTATAATATCCCGTTACATATCCAAATCATCATTTTAACTATTAACATTTGGTAAGTCTTATTATATGTTATTAGAATGCAATTTGGTATTATACAAATTAATCTGATTCATTTTACTAAATTAGAATGTTCACTATTTTAACTTGTTTAAATTTTCTTTACTTTCAATTTTAGAGTTGCAAACTTCACTCTAAAGTTTCTCAAAACATTTAGCTTAGATTCCATAATTCTCTTATTTTATAAGTTTAGGTATTTAAATACTTCATTTCATTCAAACAATTTGAAGATTATTAATTAACGGAACTTAAAATTTTTAAATACTGGGTTCATTTTAAATCATTTGTAATAAGTATATATACTTATCTCTTTTGTATATCAAATCATACATTTGGAATTTAAACCAAAATTCGTTTATCAAAACAATTTCATAGCAAAGCTTCTCAGAAGTCTCCCCCACTTTGAGACTCAAAAATGAACGTCGATGATGTCGCGCAGTTATCACCGAAATTATTTTCCAGTGACAGAAGAGGGGAGTACTAAATTCATTCCTTTTAAATTTTATTTGAAAACCATTTTTATTTGTATATATTTTTAAACAATACTGATATTATTTTCCAAACCTTGAAAACCTTTTTCAGAAACACCGGAATTCAAATTTCTCAAATTCTCAAATTTATATACATTTTACTTGCAAATTATATTTTATAAATCACATTTATACAATTTCATTTTCTTATAACCATATCATAGCTAATAGTTTAGGAATATAGACTAATTAAACAATAAACGATAATGATCAATATTTTCATTTCTAACAACGAATTCACACTATATAAACCATAATAATTTCTGAAAATTATTCCTTTATATACAAAATATAATCGGGGTAAAATTATTTCATTTACCCAATTTCAAAACAATACTATGTCGAATTGTTCTCTTCAAGTGTTTAGAGATCCCTATCAATAACGTTAATTACTCGTATTGACAAGAATCCATAAGCCACTCAACAAATCAACCAACACAATATAAAAAAAATTCACTAACAAATACGCGCTCATATCTATTAATACACTCAAACTCATTCTAGGGTGCTACTGACCCTATCTCTAATGAGTTACCCCTCAATGCCAAGGTTATCGCTAAAACTGGCTCTGATACCAGCTATGACGACCCACATTTTGGAAGGTTTAAATCGACAATAATCCACACATGTCCGACTTAAACAATCCGGAACATAGATAATCAATGGGGTTAATTAAGAAAAATAAGATAAGAAGAAGAAAACAAACACAGAATCTCGCAGCGGAACAATAAAATATAATAATCAACTAAACAGTTCATGAAGTTGTTTATATTATGCATTTGATTATAATTTATACAACATTTATCAGAGTTATATATACATCAGGAATAAATAAAGTAATGCAGCAAACAACATGATGCAGGAATAATAATAGTAATAATATACCAAATCTTCATCTTCGTTCTCCAGAATGATCTTCAATGCGCTGAAAAACTCAAGGCTGACCCGAGCGTAATGAAAAGCCAAAACACTCGAGTTGGGACTAAAAAATCCTTATGTAAGTCAAATCAATATCGCTTATAACATGAGTTTAATAGCATCAGAGATGTTTATGGGATTTCACATCTCCTATCCAGTGTATAACGTGAGTGCAATAACTCAAGAGATGTTACGGGATTTTCCATCTCTTAAGGATCCGTCAAAATATTTATATATAGTAGAATACGCTACATATATAATGTCTAATCGGTAAAATAAATATTTTTCTTAGTGTTAAGGCTTTACATTGATCCCCCTTAACGTGTTTTTAAGCATTGTCATACAGTTTGCATATAAAACACCAGTAAACCGTCGATGGATAGGGATGCGCCGTGATACGACAACACTAAACCAAAATCGTAGTGGTCTTGTATAGGGATAAAAGTATGACAAGGCATGTAAGGCAACGCCCAAAGTAGGATACTACCAGTTTACCCTTCCCGGCTGGTGGTAACGCAACATAGCCATGATCGCCTACCGCGTTCAACACTCCCAAAATCCAAGGGTGCACCCCAATCAATCATAATGTAAATGATGGTAATACGAAGAAGTATATCCGCTCGGGGTAGCTAGCCCACTTGACCGGTACGGCTCCTGTTTTAGTTATTTCAAATTGACACAAGTGTCAGGCTAATCCATCATCGTTCTCTTTCTTCAAATCCAGCAAACGACGTCAAACCCAACGACTTCGCTCTGGATCATCACTCCATGTACACAGTTGTTAAAGTGGATCCGGTATCGACAGAGAGTATGCCCATATCTCGCCCCGGTCTCTTTAACAACCAAATGTCGTTTTACACACCGATTGGTACTTTTACATTTCGAAAACAGTTCATACTTGATATCAAATATCATATTCGCTTCAAAATCAAATCCATTTCAAAATCATCATATTTACTCAAAATATACCATCTCATTTCAAAATCATTTTCGCTTTAATTCTCGGTTTTAGTTCCAAAATTGTTTCAAATTTCCATTTGGGTTATAGCTTCATTCGACCCAATTTGTATTTAACTCCATGATTTAAAAATAAACATTCCACCCTTGACCAGTTTGAATTTTTTAAAAATAGTTTAAATAGTTTTAAAATAGTTTAAATAATTATAATAGTTGAAAATAGTTTAAATGGTTAAAATAGTTAAAAATAGTTTAAATCGTTAAAATAGTTTAATATAAAATAGTTTAAGTATTAAAATAGTTTATATAGCAAAATAGAATAGAAAATCCAAAATCATTTGAATATTTAAAAAAA
Source organism: Allium fistulosum (assembly GCA_030737815.1). NCBI lineage: Eukaryota > Viridiplantae > Streptophyta > Magnoliopsida > Asparagales > Amaryllidaceae > Allium > Allium fistulosum. The sequence goes on from CM060901.1 coordinate 922,030,162, forward strand.
TAGATTTAAATAGTTTATATCAAAAATAATATATTTGAAAATAGTTTCAAAGTCAAACTGATTCAATGTCCAAATTTCCAATTCAAATCACTTTTAAATTTCATTTTGATTTTTATCAATTCTGTGTTCGATTTTCAAAACATCGATTCAAAATACTTACATCAAATTTACTTTCAATACCCAATTTGAAATCCAAATCCACAAATATAATTCAATTTCGAAATAGTTTGATTTCCATAAATTCGATTTTTCATTTTCTAAAAATCAAATCATTTAATTAAATTTCAAATCAAAAATTTTTAATATCATTTAATTTAACCAATCCGTTGTCCGTATATAATTTTCTATCCTATGGCCAAGTGATCAGTTATTTCGATCTAATTTCAGGGATGGATATATATCATTTCAATCCAAAATAAATGTCATAGGTATATACCATTCCAACCTATTTCTTAATTTATTCGAAATAATTCAATATACAGTTTTATAAACTATAAATAATTTACCAGGTGATAACAGGATATATAAAAATAAATAAACATCCAATCATCCAAATATCAATCAATTGGCATCCATCACAATTAATCATCCAAACAGTCAGTAAATCACAACAATTACCCAATTATCAATAATCGGGAATTTTACTGGCAATTAAATTCCAAATTTCAAATCTAACTGTCAATTTTATTTTATTTTCCAGTTAATTCAAATGACAATTTAGATGATAATTAAATTTTATCAAACAACGACCCATAAATTTATATCACTTCATAATCTCAAATTTAACTAGCATAACAATATTTTAGTACATTGTGAGCGTTATAAAACACTTACCTTTTATTTTGTTGTCGCTTTCGCATCCTGGTTCCAATTAAATTCGAACGCGTTCGAATTTAACTGAAAATTCTACAAGCACTAAATCCAACCAGTTTGATTCCATATCAAAGATCTCGTTACTACGAACCCAACGCAACTGACTGCATTGGATTTGAACCTAAAACGATCGTGTTACGAAATTTATAAGAATTTGAATTTTAATTAGACAATAAAATAAATCACCACATTATGATTCCTTTACCCACTCAAAAGAAAGCCCGGCCCATCAACGCGCAGTATCTTCTTCTCCCCATTCACCTGTGCACGACATAACCCACCCACAATGTGCATGCAAACGACTAACACGGGGATTCGACCATCAAATCGACATTCCGACCACGCCAGAAGCTTCACCATCGAAATCTTCACCTACTCAGCACCTCTCCCCCGCACCTCGACCTCCCAGGCAATTCACGATATGCCTCTCCCCTTCTCGACCATACATGGTCGTGCGACCAAAAGCTGCATCAAGCAACGCCAAACTTTGACTGGAGATGCGCTACGAAGATACGAAATTGATGCAACCACCCTAACAGCCTCCTGTTGCCCATACCCCGAGAATTTGTTAACCCTAGCCCAACCATAGTTTTGAACTGCCCTTCAATCTACTATCGAGTAAGCAAAATGGAGGTCGCACCTCTCAAAAAACATCCCAGATCGTAGTTCAAGCCAAAACATGAATTTTAAAACTTGTTTGGGAATTTTTCATTGAGTAGTTTTCAAAATATAAATTTTTGAACTTTGCTTCTCTTTTTTTATATTATCTGTAAGCTATTGTGTTTTAAAAAGAAGAAGGGATCGTGCTATAGAAAGAATATGTAGGCACGAGCATAGGGTTGGCTAAAGATAGGATAGAGTTTGACTAAAAATGTGGTTGATGTGAAATGAAGGAAATATATATTTAAAATTTCAAAATATCTAGATATTTATTCCGAACCCAAATTTAAGCATGCCGCCAGGCGTTCCTTATATTATACCCTTATTCCGAATGCAATGGAACAAGTTCCGGATCTCAATTCGATCATATGAAGGAGATAGCTTTTTGAACCCAATTGAAATATTAAATTTTCGATACTCAAATCAACGCGTTTCTATTCCGTACGACCAAACGGTAACTCCAAACGCTACGATATTTGAAATCCAATAATAATACACTATTACGGATCTAATGAGTTTCGTTGAAATCTGAGACTGTGGCCAAAATGGCTATTTTTACTTGTCAATTAAAACCATAAATTTTTAAATTTTAAATTAATCACTTAAATTCAATTTTTTTAAGTGTTGACAATCTTCATTCATATTTAAATAACATCTAAATCAACTTTTGAAATCATTTTCTATCATATTAAATTCAGAATACAATTATTTATATAATTTTCAAGATTAAATTTTAAACAATTTAATTGTCCAATATTTAATAAATTTTAATATTAGCTTTCACATGAATTTTAGTTATCAACCAATTACTTTATTTACATCTAATGAATTCAACATTTATTATTCAATTCAACTATTAATTGTAAACACATTCAATACATAGCATTTCCTTTCAACAGTTGTTATTACTTAAATCTTCGAAATTTGTATATTTTAAATCTTGTTCAAGTTCATATTCAATAGCTATATTAATAAATCATTAAAAAAATATTTTTAACCATTTTAATTCATTAATTACACTAAATTTAATAATTTAAAATGGTTAAAAATACAAATCGTTACAGAAAGTTTAGGGGGCTATGTGTTATAGCTTTGATACTAAATGTGGGTTCGGGATTGATCGTATAGTATGACCAAGTACAATGTGTGTAATAGATAATGTAGCAAGCAGAATAAATAATGTATATAACATAGTCAATTTTATACTGGTTCGAACTCCTTATCCTCCATCCAATCTCATAATTTCCCATGGAGTTTCCATAAGCAACCCTCATTTCCCCTAGATGAATTAGTTTCTATAACTTCCAGAACAACCAAACTAAAATTCAGTACTTTCTTAGACTCCACACAGGACTTCACAACTATCTTCGACTTCAATTCTTATGACTTCTTGGACTTCAATAACTAAGCGGTAGTACATAATATGACTTCACTATGTCAAAAGACACTGATATGTCAACACGGCAATTGTAATGACTTGGAATTTAATCACTTTAAATATAAATATTTAATATATTTTTAAATAATTAATAAATGGATTTTATTTCACAAAAATAACCCTTTTAAATAATAACTGGTGATGGTGAAATGGTTTTCAAAATATATTTACAAAAATAACTAGTTCAAAGGAAAATAGAAAATGTGACCGGAAATTGTTTTTCAAATTTTCGACTTTTCGACGTTTAAAGGTTGTCAAAAACGTTGTGCACGTTTGAGTTAACACATACGCACATTTACAAATATTATAATTAGGGTTAAAGATAAATGGTGAATATATGTTTACTTAAGTAAAACGTAAGTGATATGATCTTCTTTTCAAAATTTAAATTTAAATATAAAGTATGTAATGTCTCATTCACATCTCACATCATAGTACACTTAAGAGTTTAACATGTTAATAGAAGGGGGTGCCATGGTGGCTTGCGTGTGGGGGTGGAGGAAAGGGGAAATGGTGATGTGTTCAAAAATGAGTGGAGATCATTTTAACTAAGGCATTTAGGTAATTTCCTAAACTTTTTTTCCATAAAAACAAATTCAAATTTCTCTCTCCATCCTCATTTCTTTTTTCAACTTCTTAAAATTTTACATCTCCTTCCTTAAGCTTTTCAAAACACTTTAATGGCATCCATATATTTTTCTAATTTAAAAATCACTCCTTTCTTATCTTTTAACTTTTAAAAACCCTTAAAAACACTTTCTTTCTCTTCCTATACGTCCTCTTAGCCAAAACTTACCCGCACCACCCTTGTTCAACCTTGATGGTGCCCATAACCCCCCTAGGCCGAGCCCATTTTCAAAATTCCAAGGCCAAAACTTGATCTTTAATATGTATATAATGTTGTGGGAAATTATTAGATGATTTGTTGGTTATTATGTTGTTTTGTTATTTATGTGTATACTTGTATGTGTTATTGAGTTAGATTTGAATTTTGAAGTCTAAAATTGTTGTAATTGATGAAAAATTCGAAATCTTGGTTATGATTGTGGTTGTGGCATGTAATTTTATGTTATGATGATGTACATAGGTTGTATATGCTAAAAAAGTTAGCTCTTTGAATTGTTTAAGTGACATGAAATCCCTTATACGAAATCATGTTTTGCTAGTTTTAATTTACTAAAAGGATTTCAGAAGTTTCAAACTTATTTTATAGTTTCCAAACCCTCTTACTATGTGTTATAAAGTAAGTTAAATTTCAAGAGTTAAATTTTGGAAAGTTTACTTAGAAAACTAACTTTAAGTTATGACATCAATAACGATAGTCGCTATGGATGCAGTTTGAAAGAACAAACATTTTTCTAAATTTAAAATGTTTCCTTCCTTGATATTTTTTGAAAAATGTTTCAAATTATTAGTTAAGTCCGAAGAGTATTTATTATTTACTTAATCATGTATTAGTTAAATAATTATTTAATTAATTAAAGATAATTAATATTTACTTAAGGATTCAGTAAAAGTAATTAGTACTTAAATATTAATTAAGTTTATTATAATTTATTAATTAAGAGAGTTTTAATAAATTATTAATTAAGTATAGATTTAATTAAGTATTAATTTTTATTTAAGTATACTTAATTATTTAATAAATTATTATTTAATTAGGGCTAAGTTATTAATTAATTACTAATCGGGTAGAGTTTAATTAATTAATTATGATTTAATTAAAATTTAACTAAGGTTTGATTAAGTTTAATTAAGATTTAAATTATAATTAATTATGATTTAATTAGTAACTAAATTAGGATTTAATTATTATTAAATAAAGGGTTATTTTAAACTCTATCGGTTCTGTTTTAAGGAAGCTTTATTTTATAAGTAAATTGATTTTAAACAAGGGATCTATTGTCTGAGTCATTAAGTAACCAAACAACTATGGATAAATCATACTTAATTTCACATCTGTTTAGCGGAATAAAACACTGTTTTGCTATAATTTGATTGGATAGAGTATTGATGACATCCATTTAGCAGAATAAATCCTTGTTCTACAATCTTATTGATTTGGACATTGAATTGTATGTCAGTTAATTATTGTTGGATAAGTGATGGATTAGTTAGTGATTGTTAATTGATTTTATTTACATATATGTTGGCTTATGTATATACCAGTTATGCATCTTCAAAGTTCAAAATTTAATTTAATGGTAACTTCACTAAGTACCATTGTGGTCGCTCAGCCTCTTTCCGACTTTGTAAATTTTTCTTTTAAATGACCTTCAATTTTATTAATAATCTGAGGTTAAGCGTTTATATAATTATGAAAGATGTTTTAAAGTTAGTTAATTAACTATTTTATTGGAAATGTTGTAAAGTAAGCTGATTAATCATATTGTTAAGGATGATTTAAATTTAATTAATTATTTGGTTAGTAAAGTATAAAGGTGATTATTTAATTGAGTAAGGGTGTTCATTAAGGATAAATTGTTTTATAAAAGAACCATGCTTAGTAAAAAGGGAATTATTAAAAGAGGTTTACAAATGATATTTTGTAAAGGAGTTTATAAATCATTTTTTAGTTTATAAAGAAGTATATAAATAAATTTGGGGTTTATGAAAGTATTTTTATAAGTATATGAAAAAGGCTTCTAAGTATTTAAAGTGAAAGGGGATTGTTAATATACTTATAGTGGTGAGATAAGTATATGAATAGTTTTGGGAAATGATTGCAGAGATTAAATTAATGTAAGAGTAATTAAAGAGGCATAGTTATTCCACATCAAATTAAATCCATGATTTGTTTGTTTGTTTTATTTGATGTTAAATGACCGACTATCAAATCTGGGCCTAAATAATCCTCTTTAATTTTGGTGGTATGGAAACTCTCTTTCCATACTTAACACCGAAGGATATAACTTTGGAAATATTCAGGAGAAACACATGATTATATGGCATAGTTATCTTCAATGATGTTGTATAGTGTGTATAAATCTCGTTCTATTCTCCTATGACAAATGATAGGGAGATCCGTCCAATTAAATGGTTAGGGGATGATCCCTGCTCCTATGAATTGTTTGTACATTTCCAAAAGAGCCGGAATTGAGTTTACCGGAAACTAGAAAATGTTGGTTTGAGGAGACCGAGAACTGATTAGTATAAATTACAATAAAACTGATTCGATCCAACTCAAGCGTCGTGTTGAAGACATCTTGAAGATGATGGAATTGAAGATAGAGCACTTTGAAGTGTAAAGGCTACTCGCTAGTAATCCTGAGGGTGATTCTGAAATGGATGTAGTAGAAGTAGTGCCTTTAGTTTGTTCTTATCCTGAACAACTTATATGGACGAATGTTAGCGTTGCATTAGTGCTTGGAAGGCATAGTTAGCATTCCAAGTGAGATGCTAAGAGAAGAAAAGGTAACCATGACATCACAAGCCTCACAGCCCGGTAGAGACTAAAACAGGGGATATGCTTCAAAGCTATGTGGTTCCCTACCATTAGGAGCAGTCATTCCTCAATCAAGAATCAATAATTACAGGTTTGGTATACACATGGAAGTGAGGCCATGGCTGGTGCACATTGTAATAGAGCCATGGTCCTAAGGAATGATGTAATCCGGCTTGACATTTTAAGGGGCAGGCCGACTCTGATTTGCAGGGGGCTCGTGTAAGGCCCATGGTACAATTTTTAGAGATGTACTATGGCAGACGATACTCCAGTAGCTCTGTCATTGATGGAAACTCAATCTCCAAAACGTGCCCCTATGAATTTGGTTGTATACCGATTATGTTGGAATTTAATTAATATCAAAATTTCGACTATGATTAATATTTATTTTACCTAGACGTTATTATAATATCACCGGATTTTCTATAGAAAGTGTTTTGGTTATCGTAAGGTAAAAACCCATCCGTGTAATATGCGGCTTGTTCTTATGAGATACCTTTATTTTTGAAAAGGGTTTTCATTACATTAAGTAATCCACATGATTGTTTATCTCACACTGCTTTTACCATACTAACCCGGGCGTTGATTTCTTATAATGCTCAGGTCAGCCCGAGCATATTTTTCCAGATTTAGTTGGACACTTTGGAGCTTTCAGGAGACGAGCTGGATGCCTCCAAGTCACACTTCCATATTTGCTTTTATCTTACATTATTTGTCTTGTTGTTGTTATCAGCGATTCTAAGTACATATTGTTATAACTGTCCAGGCTGATGATGGGTTAGCGATGTACGCTGATTTATGTATGTATATTAAAATCTCTTTCTTCATGTAAAGACTTGTTTAGTATTATATATTGCTCATCACATTTTTGTGACATTCTATCTTCCTTCTTCTTTTCTTTTTCCCCAGCAAGCTGTCTTTTCAGCACTTGGATGCTCGGCACGTGGACACCGTGGATGCATTAGTGTTGACTTCTGAGGGTCGAAAAGATGGGTTGTTACAGTAATACAAAAACTCCTATAACCAATACAAATAATTTTGAGTTGAGATGTAGAGGCTTAGGAGAACCAATAGACTAGAATCTTCTGGTAATTAATTAAATGATCACTGGTCATATAAATTTGATCAGGAATATGATCTAAAAGTGAATATTTGGAGATCAAATGAACCAAAATACAATTGAGAACAATTAAAAGATAGCGAGAAACTAAATGTATATTCTGATGTTAGAAGCGATGAGTCTAATCCAGATGCGATGAGGTTTAAATAGATAATGCAGAGTTGCATTTGAAAAGTTACATCCATCAGAAATGTCTCCATAATGAAGAGAAAAAGAATCAAAATAAAGGATGAGATTGCAGAGTGAAGAGGTAGTGCAATAGGGCATCAAAATGTCTATAGTCACACACAATAGATCAACCACTTCTTTCTAACCGGTTAGCCTTGACCGATTGACCGATTTGAGGAAGAGGTGAACCGAGTTGGGTTCTCATGTCCCAATTTCGAATATGTTTCACTGTTTTTGTCTGTTTCTCAACCGTTTTTTAAACTCCAAAATATCTAGAAAAATCCTTAAAATATCATAACTTATTTCTGATTATGTGGTGAAGTTTAAAGTGATTTATATACTATTTATGTGATTTTAACAAATCTAGACTCTAAATGACTCGATAACAACTTGGTATAAAAAATATTTTTCTTTCCATCTCTCTGATTTGTCTTCGAGTATATTTTCAACATAAATGTGCTCCAATACAAATTTTAACTCCATTATGCTGCTTCGGAAGCTCATTCACTTCAACGTATCTTTGTGTGCTCCATCTTTATTGTTTTCATCATTATTGTCTTGTTTCTTTGTGCTTCACTCTTTGTATATGCTACGCATTCTGTGATAACTTGATAAACCACATTACAAGCATTGTAACACAGTTGTTATTATCAACATACTAAAATCATGTTCTTAACAACCCTAACCGAAGTCTTCAAAACAATAACCACATCACAATCCTACTCTTTCCACCGCTACCATCATCTTCGATCTAAACTCTCAATAGCATTTCTTAAATACTGTGGATTAAATTCAACTCTTGATACTTAAGAGTTGAACTAGAACTAGTAAACCTACCAAAATATTATAATTCGAGTGTCTGCTCTTCACTTCAAACGGAAGGAAATGAATTGTTAACGAAGATAGCATTGATGTTGACACCATTTCTTTATGCTTCATTTTGTCATTCACTCTTTTCATTAAAATCAGAAAAGCTTGCAAACCACCTTCATAAAATTTCATGGAAGATGCTCACAATATGATAAGTATGATGGCAAGAAGAACAAGATTGAGATTTTCAAATTATTAATTACAAAAATATTAATCGTAAATTATAAATTATTAAATATTAACTACCAATTCTTTACTATTGAATAGAATTAGTATTTATTTAAATTGATTATAAGCTATTGTTTACTTATTTTTCTGAGTAAAATGAGTGATCCTCTCAAGGAGGAGAGCACTCATGTAATTTTATTCCACACTTAAAGAGATGCTACCAACAAGCATGATAGGTAACAAACTCCCTCCTACATAGAAAGAAAAAATAAAACACCATCCCGAATAAATAAAATAAATAATAATAAATATCAAGGTGAAAAAATATCTAAAGGAAGATACGGGGATTGTGGGTGGAATTGAAAGAGTTAATAAAAAAACAAGGGAAGACAATTCAACCTATTCATATCTGCTCATTATCCACATCCCCCGATAATAGCTCCTAGTCTGAATAGCCCAACCCAAAACAACCTACTATACCTGAAAATACTCAACAAAGACATGAGAGTAGCACATATATTTGTATATAAAAGTATTTTTATACATATATATGTGGAAGAGGAAATGCTAGATAGATATGGACCTAAACTTAGTTATTCGACGAATAGGGGGTGTTCGAGAAGATATTCCGGTTAAAAGGGTCAATAGTGTCAATGCTTAAGGCCACATTGTATCTCCCACTTTTGTTACATGTTTTTAGCTTTAAGTTATGAATTTGATCTTTTACCTTTTTAAGAAGTTCTCTGTAAAAGACACATTTAGCCAATTTATAGCTAGGATTTGTGATCCAGTTGTAACTAAACATTGAAATAGCGTATGTTAGGTTATCAGAAGGAGTGTTAGTGCTACTAAATATTCTTTAGTTTCTTTCAAACCATAAGTACTAACAAGTGATTATGAAGATGGTATCAAGTAGGGTTCTATAACATCAGTATATAGAAGTCTAAGGACATTCCAGTAGTGATCACAGTTAAAATTAGCATTTTTTCAGGTTACGGTCGAAAATACAAAACGTATTTACGAGCATAGAACTAGTTAGTGAACAATCATAATATAAATGTGCTATGTTTCCTAAGTTTGAATTACAAAAGGAACATTTTTTTATCTATAATCAAGTTCTTTTTATTTAAGAATTCAATTGTATTTAATTTCATGTTGAGAATTTGCCACCGTGTAATTTTTCTTAAGGCGGAGCATTAGTTTTCCAAATTAAGTTAAACATTTTTTGATAAGCTATTGTTTATTAAATTCTATTAATTAAGTCTAGTTTAATTAAATATGTAGGGAACAGCTAATGGGATACACAATAAAACATAAAACTTAACATAATAAATATTAATCATTGTATTTCTTTGTCTTTGGATACAAGATGAAAATCAAGGAAGATCCGACAGTTAAGATTTTCACATTTATACACCGATTTGTGTTTAAATATAAATTTCCAAAATTAAACAATAACATTTTAACATAAATAATTAATGTAAACTTATATTTTATATCAAGTCAAATGTTCAAAATGTCAAATGATGCAAGTTTACTGATCCACTTTTCGTTGGATCGAACCATCTCCTACTGACTCTTGAATCCTAAAACTAGGAGTGGACGTGGGTTGATTTGGTCCAGTTTGGAGTCCAAACAGTTTCTGCACCGCATCAAACGGTTAGTTAAAACCAATAATCGTAGTATAACTTTTTAATGCGGTCCGGTTCCGCTCCGGTTTAGTAATACTATGATCTGGTTTCGGTTCATGAAAAACTCTGACGAATTCAAATAAAAGACATGCATTCATAAATAACGCGTATAGTGTGTATCTTTATACATATCAAGTACTAAAATGATTCATTACCTAATCATATGAAGTTCAAACACTCATATGCTTAATACTTTAGTAATTTTGAGTAGAAAAAATACAAAATCTCATCAAAATCTTTGAATTTTACCAATCGGTTTGGTTTGATGTGGTTGGTTCAATCATTCAAACTACAACCGCACCTTAATAAACCAGGTCGGTCCGGCTCTATATCTTTAATTTTATTAGAAAATATGGTGCAGTTTATCGAACCATTTTAGTGGTTCAGTGCGGTTCGTTTCCATATATTGTGCGATTTATGCCCACCCCTACCTAAACACCTAACCTTTGTATGATATTTCCTATTTAAAGTTTTTTCTTCTTCTTTTTAATGTCATTTATCGTGATGGTGGTTCCTATTTTCTCTACATAGTGGTAGTTCCTATGTTTATCTAAATATTATTTATCATGATGGTATCTAAATATTTTATGTTTTTATTTATTTTAAGGATTATTTATATTTCACCCGGTCATGGGTATTGTACAAACCATGACTATTTTCATATAGTCGTACCCCTTCCTCACCACCTAATTGCAACTTAATATGGATAGCTACGCGATGCAATATAATAGTAGACACATATGAATCTCTATATGCACTACAAATGAAATTCAACACAATCTTAGTGCCAAATGCTTCAAAATAGCCATCAAGGGTGACCCTTTGGTAAAGTCACTAAAGCATAGCTTTAAGCTCATTTCACATTAGGGTACCAAAACAAAAAAGAAAAGAAATAAAACACGTAAAAATTTATAGTAGATGCCAACAAAAACCATTGTATGAAAATAAAAGTAGATGCTAGAAGCAAGGAAAATGAGCGTGATTTATTCTCTATTCCTTCTATATATAGTTCCTAAATTTTAAAATCACGGGTTTTAGAAATTCCATAAATTCATAATTTTCTACATATACCTTCATTAAAAGAAATTGAAAGAAAGATTAGTGGATCATAACAATTTCAGAGATCATAATTTTACATAAGTGGATAGACTTTTTATCTTTATTGCATAATAACATTGTGTTATGAATTTCTATTTATAGAATATTAATATGATCCAAATGCTAATATTCATGATAAATAAGCTCCTTTGCTTTAAAATTTAATGATTAACATTTATAACACAAATCAATTGCTAAAAAATAATTTTGTTTTGAACTGATGTATGACTTGAAGTATTATTATCAAGACAGTTGTTTCTTTTTGTTACTCCTTTTGTTATCTGTATCGTATATAAATGACTTTGATACTTTAATTTTATTGACCTAATTAGTACTTGTAATAGGGCCTTGACTTACAACTAGCTTTAGGTACCAAAACTCTTAGATTCGCAAAAAAAGAAAGTTTCAATATGAACAAAATATAATTAGATTTTACATATTTTCAAGAAACTAACGCAATTAATGGTGGGACTCTAATTTCAGTCAAAGAGGTACATTTTCATATATTAAGACTTAAGAGTGCATTCATTTTGAATTGTGTCCAACTTCGCACCATCGAAGACCAAATAACAACGCATAAGAAAAAGCTGACAAATCACAAGAATTGTGTGAGTGAATGAGTCCACTGAAATAGAGAAAATAGAACTTTTCATGTCCATAAACATTGCAATTTCTATATTCAATACAATTTCATTTACATTCATGATCAGACCCGGATAACTACAAAATAGATCCATCGTCCAACAAGTAGGACAAACACTCAAACTAAATTCCGAAACTCATTTAAACTTACAATCACAAGGTAGAAACATTAATTAACTACCACCACCATGATTTGGAAACATAAGCATAAAGATGAACATTATCACCAAGATCCAGCAGCAGGAGCAAAAGAAACCAAATCACGAACCTTAGCCCAAGGTTTCACAACAACAACTGCATCATACATCCTGCTTTTTCCATCGCTACCTACATCTTTGGTCCAGATTCTCAAATAATATTTCGTAGCTTGAATGGATATTTTATCACCCAAAACTAATAATATTTAGCAGCAGGAACAAAAGAGGCCCGGGTCACTAAACAAGACAATCTAATTTTTTCTGATAATAAGAATGGTACTTTTTCAAGAAGGACACTAATTTTGATGTCTTTGAGGTTCGAGCTCATGACCTCTACGACCTCAGACATAACGCTTGCATTTAATCTAGTGGTACTTGACAAACAAGACAATGTTATGTAATGAAACATAATATATTTAGTTAAATGATTATTTAAATGAAATTATAATATTGCAAATCCAGTTTGAATCTAATTGCAGTTAAATTCAAAATTCAAATCCAGTTATATTAACAACATATAGTATGATTTATCGTAAATGAAAAATATTCATAACATTACATTAAAGACCAAGTCCATAATGAATAAAAAAGATATTTTTGGAAGTTTCTAATTTTTCTCTACTGCCCAATGCATCTAATCCAACACTTTGATCGAAACTCTCATATTGCATTTCTTAAATATTGTGGATAAAATTTCACTTTTGGTACTGGTGATTTGAATTGGAACCGAAAACCCTACCAGAATATCGAAATTTGAATGACTCCTCTTTGTATCAAACAAATGTGGATGAAGTTGCTTATGAGGATAACATTGATGTTGACACCCTGGCTTTTCGTATCATTTTGCCACCCGCTCTTCTCATTGAGATTAAAGACGTTCAATAACCACCGTTATTAAAGATGTTGAAAATATAATAGGTATGATGGTAAGAACTAGATTAAGATTTTTAATTTATTATTTACAAAATTGTTAATCATAAATTATAAGTATTAACTACTAACTATTAATTATTGAATTTAAATTATTATCTATTTAAATTAATTACAAGCTATTATTAGTTATTGAACTTAAATTATTATTGAATCCGAGTTAATTATTTATTCAAAATTTCTTCCCATGCCATAGCTAAGGCCCGAGGATACCCCTCATCCAGCCATCTTAAATTCCCAATTTTGATGATGTTCAAATAAAATTATACAAGGGTAGGCTCAATTTTAGATTTTATTTTCTCTTTAGCAATCTTAACCCGCTCATCTATTGTCCTGGCTCGGGCTTTGGCCTCATATTTCAATCGTCAAGTGCCTAATAATTCGTTGCAATAATCCTGGGCCTGAGTAAGAGCATCGTCTTTCCCTTTCTTCTCAGCCTTAAGTGCTTCTTTCAATCTCTGTATTTCTAAGGCTTACTAATCCACGGTCTTCTGAAGCTTTTCATTCTCCAATGTAAGAGTGTGACTCAGTGGTATGCAGCCTAAATCTGCCTCTGCCAGGTTTGACTTTGCTCTTCAAAGGACTTAGTCTTGTCACCCAGATTTTTCTCAGCTTCAGCTAGCAAGGCCTTAAGGCCTTAAAATTCTTTATCAAGATTGACGATGATGTGCTTGTTGTCTTGCCCGAGGTGCTCCATCCCCTGAAGAGCTACTTTTCTCTTGTATGTTACTTTGGAAAAGGCCTTGGCTATCCTCTTCCACCTGTAGTATCAGTCATACAAGTCACTCACATAGGCCACAACGTCAGGCCCAATGTGTTGACGAATATCTTTCAAGTGTGGGACGAATATGATGTCATCAAAGTAGACCTTTGGAAAGGCACTCTTTATAGCGGCCAAATGTGGATTCGAAGCGACTTTGATCTCTGCAGTAGTAACGGTGGCATGAAGCTGCTCTTTCTCCGGCCTTTGCTTAGAACTGTCAGAAAACACAAGCCAAAATAGCTGCTCAAATCATTGAGGCATGTAGGAAGATACTATTGGTTGTGTTGTAGGTGGAACCGAAATTGGGACAGTTGGAACTTCAATAGTAGGTACGGGGTTTGGCCTCATCAAAAACATGTCCATACTATGCGGTAGCGGAGAGCAATATCTATGTCGAAGAAGTGAAATTCTATTGGATTCTCCGTGGCGCTCATCACGGGACCTATAGTCTTTGTCTCTCCTTTGACGTTTATTTAAGTCTGACTCATGAGAATATTCACGAGAATAATCTGATGAATCAAGCTTCTTGTACTTGCCTCTATGGCTCTTAAGATTGTTAAAAAGATGCCTATGATACATGGAATCTGAAAAAAAATCCAAACAAGTTAATACCAGTATGATGGAGAGATAGAAGGTGTAGTATGCAAGTGTGGTGTCATGTAGCGTTGATGTGTCCTAGTGCCCCCCACGGATCGTGAACTTGAAGTTTGATGATGGGGGTTATTTCCCCTGCTTCAATTGTAGCCACATCAGTTTGCAAATGAATAGGAGAACTGATATCACCAATGTTTAGGTTGCCAAGAGCAAAAGAACCTATTTCATCTGGTAAGCTCCCGAACGAGCTGTAAATATCCCCAGATGGAGGGATTAGTGTTTCTTCCACTGTAGAAGATGGTGGAGGCTGTAAAGATGTGCAAGATGAAATTATCTTTAATTTTGGCCATTGAGGAACCAGCGGTACTTGACCATTGCCACCCATGTCACTAGAGGATTCCTGGCTAAGAACTATATCCTCATTACCACCTCCACCATTATCTTTCTCTTTGATGCAGTGTCTTACTCCCTGCCCCGCTGTAACAACCGTGATTGTGATTACCAAATAATAAATTAAAATTGGGATTTTAATTTAATTGGAGCTATTAATGAATTTTTTTAATGTGGCTAATTTGTTCAAAAGTTAGTTATTTTGAATAAATTAATATTTTTGGGCTTAAGTGTAAAATGGAGAATTTAATGGAAATTAATTAGGGTAAATGGAAATTTATAATATTGCAAAATTTTATATGTATAAAATAGTGCAATATTTGAATTGGTAATTTAATTTACAATTTAATTGCAAAACGGTGATTTTTGGGCAATTTTGACTAAAAGGTGTTTTGGGATAATTAGGGGTTAAATTGTAAGTTGGCAAATATTGTGATGTAAAATTTTATAACTATAGCTAAATTATTTTGGTAACATATTTTAAAATTTTATGGATTAATAATGCGTATTTTGTACTTAGAGAAATTAGCTAACTTGAAATATAGAACATATTCTAAGTCCTAATGGGTATTAGGCCCACTAACCCACTTCCATTAGCCTATAAACCATTTTCTAGCCATTTATTTCAGCCAACATCTCATTCCATAAACACTTAAACCCTAGAGCAAAACACTAAATAATGGCCTCCAAACCTAGAGCAAAGCTTCATTAATCTTCATCAAAGTCAAAGGGGTTTTAATCTAATCATTGGAAGGTAATAGCAATCACAAAACCCACCTCTAATCCATTGTTTAATTTCTGAAATTATTTTGTAATTCTTGTTTTTTTTGTGCATTTTGATTGTTGAAGCTCTTTGATCTTCTTCTCATTGCTTGGGGATTTCATACTCTTGTGTTTGGTTATTCTATTGCTTGGGAAAGAGGTAACATTGCTAGTTAAATTCTGCTATATTAGTGTGTTCACCCTATATTCCAGTCATACATCCAACTTCGCGACCTCGTTGCGAGCAGGTCCGATGTCGGATTTCGTCGATTTCGGTCTCGTTGGAAAGATGAGATCGAGATCTTCAACTCTGTAAAATTTGGTTCAGATCTGGGTGCATTTGATACTCCGTTTGTATCGCCGAATAGCACCCAGAAACTGTGTAAAAACAGTGGTTATATTTCAGTGCAAACACCCAACTTCGTGACCTCGCTGCGAACAGGTCCGATGTCGGATTTCATCGATTTTGGTCTTGTTGGAAAGATGAGGTCGAGATCTACAACTCTGAAAAATTTGGTTTAGATCAGGGTGCGTTTGTTACTCCGTTTGTATCGCCGAAGTAGCACCCAGAAACTGTGTAAAAACAGTTGTTATATTTCAGTGCAAACACCCAACTTCGTGACCTCACTGCGAGCAGGTCCGATGTCGGATTTCGTCGAATTTGGTCTCGTTGGAAAGATGAGGTCGAGATCTTCAACTCTTAGAAATTTAGTTCAGATATGGTGAGTTTGATACTCTGTTTGTATCGCCGAAGTAGCACCCAGAAACCGTGTAAAAACAGTGGTTATATTTCAGTGCAAACACCCAACTTCGTGACCTCGCTGCGAGCAGGTCAAATATCGGATTTCATCGATTTCGGTCTCGTTGGAAAGATGAGGTCGAGATCTTCGACTCTGCAAAATTTGGTTCAGATCTGGATGTGTTTGTTACTTCGTTTGTATCGCCGAAGTAGCACCCAGAAACTGTGTAAAAACAGTGGTTATATTTCAGTGCAAACACCCAACTTCGTGACCTCGCTGCGAGCAGGTCTGATGTCGGATTTCATCGATTTTGGTCTCGTTGGAAAGATGAGTTCGAGATCCTCAACTTTGCAAAATTTGGTTCAATTCTGGGTGCGTTTGATATTTCATTTTTATGACCAAAGTAGCACCCAGAAACTGTGTTTAAACAGTGTTTATTTTCTGTTTTGGTCCGACTTTGAGACGTTGCCGTGACTTCGTTTCTAGTCGGATTCGGACGATTCTTTTTGCGTTATGGAGCAGGGGTGTTAGACTACATGCCTGCTAATTTTCAGACCTTTTGGATCCAAATAAATTATTGAACTTTGGTTCATAGCACATTTTGAGTGATTTCCAACACTTTGAATATTTTCTGAATTTTTCTGGAGTTTTATCGATTTCTTCGAGATTGTTCTCAAGATTCGTGCACGGGTTTTATAAAGGGTTTTAAAGTTTTTTTTTACTCAAATGGCTTTTTGATACTATTATTTAGTATTATTTTTAATTATTAAATTATTTACTCCATAATAGGAGAATTTCAAAGGCTATTTCTTAAAGTGATTTTTAACAATTAAAAATCGGTTTTCCGTAATTATTTTCTAGAATAAAACTCCACACACACTCTTTTGCACTTCAAGAGAAGTGGAGAGACGATTAAATGGTTGGGGAAAAACACGGCCTATGAACCCGTGCGTTTTCCTTTCCGCTTAACCCTCGACCATTTCGATTATTGATCATTTTGGCCTTTTGGCTTAGTTTATCGATGAGATGAGATAGACTTTTATACTGCTTTTGTTGTGAAATTGATAGAAGGTTAGGAAACCGTTCAGTGCGAACCGGTGGTTATGGGACATTGCGTTAACTCTTTTCGGGTTCCTCTCTGGATGTTGGTGACACATCTCCTGAGTGAAAGCCAGTACTGGACCTTGAGTGGTCATAGCCTGAGTGGCACCTCCCTGTGTGACACTTTCTCTTGCGTGAGCAGGATTTTAGGCGTTAGTCTGAGTGACATCTACTCCAATGGGAGTACCGCTTACTAGCATATCGCTCCAGGGCGTACGCTATCTTTTACAGTACTTGGCAACAACAACTGAGTGTCGGAGCACGTGCATATTTTCCTGTGAATTTATACTTCACTTGAGTAGCGCCGTTCGGCGATGGTTTTATGGAACCACACGATGTAAGTGTGACTATCATGTGGAGTTATAGTGTCGATGGACGTTATCTGCCTTGCTTTGTTGCATTGATTTTTGAGATATTTATTATTGCTCGGTGGAGCTACTCTTTTGCTGTGGCATTGATTATGGATAGTGATCCATATTATTTTGTTATTGCCTTTGGGCACAGTTTCGGGATTTCTTCTATGTAGGAGCTATATTCCGTAAACCACTTTTGTTACTTATTGATTATGCCGATGAGATGAGGCAATGTTATTTGACATTATGATATTATACCTCTCTTTGGGAGAGTTCACTTTGTGTAGTGGTTATGCTATCGTTCATTTTAGTAATGTGGTTATTTATTGCTCTTTCTTTGGAAAAGTATTATACCATTATCTGTTACCGCATTATTATCTCTCAGTTTATCTAATTGATTTATTTAGCTAGCCTGACCCGAGTATTTTATGCTCGGGTCAGACCGAGTTGTTTCAGGTTAGGTCGCTGGACTTTGCTTGCTTTTGTGCTTCCGCTTTGGACATATCCGCTATAAATAGATAGCTTCTTCTATATAGTCTGTCTTTATGTCACTTTGTTATTGAGACTATCTGATGTACATATTTTTGACTCACATGTGTGAGCGGTGGTTGTGTAGCCACTTATTACGTTTTATTTGGACATGTACTTGATGATGTATTGTGCTGTGACTTTGTTATGATATCTGATGCTGTTCTGTGATGTTATTCATCTATGTTATTATGCTTGTTCTGATAGATCACTAGCCATTTGTAGTTTCGTTATAAGTATTTATTAAATATGTCGAAACACTGGATCTGGAAAAAAAAATAGATACCACCCTTCGACGTATTTCGTAGATAGTTATAGCATGATTACACTTGGTCGCTTCCATTATACTCTATTCTCCGCATTAGCAAACGGTATTACCTCCGTAATACTCTTTGCTGATGAGGGTCTAGGAGTGGGGTGTTACAGTTTGGTATCAGAGCGAGGTTCAGGACTAAGCATAATAAACACAGAACAGATATACTTAGTACAATACATCCTAGTATGATTCAAATATTACGAATCCCTTCCTTGTGCCTCTGGATAGATAAGTTAGGAATATGTTCAGGAATGCGTTTATATTTCGTAATATTCCTTAATGAATTATCTATCTTTGAATCGTGCTTAACTCATTTTTTCTCTTACTTTCAGTATGTCTGGAAGAGGGAGGAACACTCGTCGCTCCGATGATGTAGGGCAATCCAGTAACCCACAACCGGAGGGCGTATTCATGACTACCGATCAGATCATGGAGCTGGTTTGGAATTCTCACTCCCAGACTTCTACTCCAGTCTCTGATGCTCCGCGCAAGTCATCTTTTGCACGTCTCTACAGCGATTTCAATCATCTCGGTAGCAAGCCGTTCAGTGGCTCCGAGACAGTTCTTGAGGTCCAGTTATGGATCCGTGTATGCGAGCGCACCTTTACTCGCATGGGAATTTCTGACCATGACCGTGTTCTTATTGCTTCCAGTCAGCTTCAGAGTCATGCCTTGGATTGGTACGAGCTTCTTATTGTCGAGGTCGATGAGACCACACTTTCTTGGGCTCAGTTCCGTGAGCGTTTCGAGCTCAAGTTCGTTCCAGAGTCCAAGAAGATTTCTCTTGCTCGCCGCTTCATTGATCTCAAGCAAGGGAAGTCTACTGTTTCAGACTATGTTTCTTCTTTCGAGGCCCTGTCCATGTACGGCCTCGAGTTCATCAGCACACCCTACAAGAAGAATCTGATATTTGTGGAAGGTCTTAAGAAATATCTTAAGAAGTCTTTGATGTTACAGCTCAAGCTCTCCTTCGAAGAGCTTGTTGACTCGGCGCTTCACCTTGAAGCAGTCGAGAAGGAAGGGGATAGCGCTGACAATGTTGAGGTTTCCGCGATCCCGAACAAGAAGAGGTTTCCTTTCCGCAAACCTGGTTCTTCTTCTGCTCCTAAGAAGAAGAAAGCGATCAGTTATGACTCTCAGCCTCAGTCCCAGACTAGTGGAACAACTTCCGTGAGGAAGTGTTTCAACTGTGGTTCTCCAGATCACTTTGTTAGAGAGTGTCCCAGACCCCTCGCTTGCCGCTATTTCAAGAAGGAGGGTCATCTTATCTCTGCTTGTCCTACTGCACCACCTAGATCTGGCAAGCTTAATGTTGCCAAGGCTTCTACAGATTCTACTCAGCCTCAAGGTACGCATCCTTCCGTTCTCGAAGGTTCTATTCTATTTCATGGTAGATCTATTAGAGTTCTCTTGGATACGGGTTCTTCTCACTCATTCGTATCAAAAGAAATAGTTGATGTTATGTCTTTGGATGTTTCTTGTTTGGTTTCTTCTCTGAGGATTGTGAATTCGATTGGTGGATCCACGACCCTTAGTCTCCTTTGTGAGAATGTTGATATTGAGTTATGTGACTTTTCTTTCCTTGTGAATCTGCATGTTATGGCTTCTTTGGGTTTCGACATGATTCTGGATATGGATTGGCTCGTTCGGTACGATGCCAAGATTATCTGTTCGGAGCGGGTATTATTTCTTTGTCACCCTGACTCGTCTGCTCCTTTGGCTCTTGTTCTTCGGGATGTTGAGATTTCCGAAGCTACTCTATTTGCTCTTGATTCACGAGATGATGAGTGTGCTATATCTCGTATTCTAGTTGTTAAGGATTATATCGATATCTTTGAGGCAGTATCGAGTCTACCGCCGAAGCGGGCTATTGAGTTCCGCATCGATCTCATTCCAGGCTCTCATCCAGTTAGTCGTCCTCCCATGAGGATGTCTACGAAAGAGAATGAGGAACTCAAGAAGCAGTTGGTAGAGCTCGAGGCGAAGCAGTTTATTCAGTCCAGTTGTTCGCCATGGGGTGCTGCAGTGGTCTTCGTGAAGAAGTCCGATGGCTCTCTTAGTCTTTGCATCGATTACCGCAAGCTTAATGAGGTGACCATCAGGAATCGTTATCCATTGCCACGGACAGACGATATGTTTGATCAGTTGAGCGGTGCGAAGGTCTTTTCTCAGCTTGACCTCACCACCGGTTTTCATCAGCTCCGAGTCGCGGATGATAGCGTTCCGCTTACTGCTTTCCGCACTCGACATGGTTCATTCGAGTGGTTAGTCATGCCATTCGGTTTGACGAATGCTCCAGCTTTCTTCGTCGATCTTATGAATCGAGTATTCCGGGAATATCTCGATAAGTTCGTTCTGGTATTCATCGACGACATTTTGATATATTCTAGATCCGAGACAGGGCATACCCAGCACCTGAGGATTGTCTTGGATACACTTTGTCAGCATCAGCTTAAGCCCAAGTTCTCCAAGTGCCACTTTTGGGAGAGCAAGGTCAAGTTCTTAGGCCACGTAGTATCTTCTGAAGGCATATCTGTCGATCCCGCCAAGATCGAAGCCGTTCAGAACTGGAAGCGGCCTGAGAACGTACACGAGATTCGCAGCTTCCTAGGACTGGCGGGTTTTTACCATCGGTTCGTAAAGGATTTCTCACGTGTTGTTCTTCCGCTTACGAGCCTGACTCGTAAGGGTGTTTGTTATGTCTGGTCAGACAAGTGTGAAGCTTCTTTTCAGCGATTGAAGGAACTTCTCACTCATGCTCC
Source organism: Allium fistulosum (assembly GCA_030737815.1). Taxonomy (NCBI): domain Eukaryota; kingdom Viridiplantae; phylum Streptophyta; class Magnoliopsida; order Asparagales; family Amaryllidaceae; genus Allium; species Allium fistulosum. The sequence goes on from CM060901.1 coordinate 922,051,771, forward strand.
TATTCTAGTGGTTCCCGAGGGAAACCATGATCTTGTTGTCTACACCGACGCTTGTGGTAGCGGGCTCGGTGTCGGGCTCATGCAGAAGGATCGGGTGGTTGCTTATGCTTCTAGGCAACTGTGTCCGAATGAGGTTCGCTATCCAACTCATGATCTTGAGTTGGTTGTTATTGTCTTCGCCTTGAGGACGTGGCGGCATTATTTACTGGGCGAACGCTTCATTCTATACACCGATCAAAAATCCCTGAAGTATCTCTTCAGTCAAAAAGATCTCAATATGAGACAGCAACGGTGGCTTGAGTTCCTTGCCTCATATGACCTTGATATTCAGTATACCCCTGGCAAGGGTAATCGTGTGGCAGATGCGCTTAGTTGCAAGCATTCGGCTGTAGTTTCTATGATGATAGCCGAATGGGATATTCTCGAGACATTATCTATGTGAGATATTCGGGATCGAGCTCCGTCTTCTGATTCATCGATATTATTATTCAGTTTGGAGGCTCGACCTATTTTACTAGATCGCATTGCCCATGCTCAACGGCAGGATCCAGACTTGTTGCATTTCATCCATCTTCTTGAGTCGGTATACAGTGATGAGGCATCACTGGATTATTCTATTGATTCCCATCGGTGTCTTCGCAGGAAGAACCGTATTATTGTGCCCTCTGATTTATCGCTTAGGCGTGACATTCTAGACGATTGTCATCGCACTAAGTACACTATCCATCCCGGTTCGAGTAAGATGTATGCCGACATGAGTCGCTTATATTATTGGGAAGGTTTGAAGCGAGATGTTGCAAGTTATGTGAGCGGTTACATGACTTGTCAACAGATCAAGGCCGAGCATCAACGTACTTCCGGTCTTCTTCAGCCTCTGGAGTTTCCATTGTGGAAATGGGATCAGATATCTATTGATTTCATTGATGGTCTGCCTCGATCGGGGTCGGGCCATACTTCTATTTGGTTCATAGTTGATCGCTTGACCAAATCGGCTAATTTTATTCCGGTTAAGTCCACTCGGACTGCACCTCAGTTAGCCAAGCTCTATGTGAAGGAAGTCGTTCGACTTCATGGCATTCCCAGTTCTATTGTTTGTGATCGTGACACGATTTTCACTAGTCACTTTTGGAAGTGTCTTCAGTCAGCTTTGGGCACAAAGCTGAACTTTTCTACTACTTATCACCCTCAGACTGATGGCCAGACTGAGAGGGTGAATCGTGTTTTGGAGGATCTCCTTCGTTGTTGTATTCTTGATTTTGGAGGAAGTTGGGAGGACCACTTACCACTTGTGGAGTTTTCCTACAACAACAGCTTTCAGTCTTGGCATGGCTCCTTTCGAGGCTCTTTACGGAAGGCCATGTTGTTCTCCTTCTTGTTGGTTAGAATATGGTGAGAAGCTTATTCTTGGTCCAGATTCAGTTTGGGAATCTTCTGAGAAGATTATTCTTATTCGTCAGAGAATGAAAGAGGTGCAGAACCGTCATAAATCCTATGCGGACAACCGTAGGAGGCCTCTTGAGTTCTCCATTGGTGATCTTGTATTCATTCGGATATCTCCTATGAAGGGGGTTGTGCGTTTCAGCTCCACAGGGAAATTGGCTCCTCGCTATGTCGGACCATTTCCTATTACGGAACGCATCGGTCCCGTTGCTTATAGTATAGCTCTGCCTGCTCATTTTTCTGGAATGCATGACGTATTCCACGTTTCTAAGCTTCGCAAATGTGTTCGTGACCCTGATTCTGTTATTGATCCGCTTATTACGTCGGATTTAGAGATTTCTCCTGATTTATCTATTGAGCAGCAACTATAAGCAACGGGACCAGAGAGTTTATCGAGCGTACTTATCCTGGTTTTCTATCTTCATCTGTTGTTGGTGAGTATTTTTACTTCACCTTCGTTTGATTTATTTTGAGGATTAGATGTTATAGATAACTTCCATGATAGGGAATTGCAAGGACGCAATTTTCTTAAGGGGGGAGTCTGTAACAACCCGTGATTGTGATTACCAAATAATAAATCAAAATTGGGATTTTAATTTAATTGGAGCTATTAATGAATTTTTTAATGTGGCTAATTTGTTCAAAAGTTAGTTATTTTGAATAAATTAATATTTCTGGGCTTAAGTGTAAAATGGAGAATTTAATGGAAATTAATTAGGGTAAATGGAAATTTATAATATTGCAAAATTTTATATGTGTAAAATAGTGCAATATTTGAATTGGGAATTTAATTTACAATTTAATTGCAAAACGGTGATTTTTGGGCAATTTTGACTAAAAGGTGTTTTGGGATAATTAGGGGTTAAATTGTAAGTTGGCAAATATTGTGATGTAAAATTTTATAACTATAGCTAAATTATTTTGGTAACATATTTTAAAATTTTATGGGTTAATAATGTGTAGTTTGTACTTAGAGAAATTAGCTAACTTGAAATATAGAACATATTCCAAGTCCTAATGGGTATTAGGCCCACTAACCCACTTCCATTAGCCTATAAACCATCTTCTAGCCATTTATTTCTGCCAACATCTCATTCCATACACACTTAAACCCTAGAGCAAAACACTAAATAATGGCCTCCAAACCTAGATCAAAGCTTCATTAATCTTCATCAAAGTCAAAGGGGTTTTAATCTAATCATTGGAAGGTAATAACAATCACAAAACCCACCTCTAATCCATTGTTTAATTTTTGAAATTATTTTGTAATCCTTGTTTTTTGTGCATTTTGATTTTTGAAGCTATTTGATCTTCTTCTCATTGCTTGGAGATTTCATACTCTTGTGTTTGGTTATTCTATTGCTTGGGAAAGAGGTAACATTGCTAGTTAAATTCGACCAAGTATTAGTGTGTTCACCCTATATTCCAATCATACATCCAACTTCGCGACCTCGTTGCGAGCAGGTCCGATGTCGGATTTCGTCGATTTCGATCTCGTTGGAAAGATGAGATTGAGATCTTCAACTCTGCAATATTTGGTTCAGATCTGGGTGCAGTTGGTACTCCGTTTGTATCGCTGAAGTAGCACCCAGAAACTGTATAAAAACAGTGGTTATATTTCAGTGCAAACACCCAACTTCGTGACCTCGCTGCGAGCAGGTCCGATGTCGGATTTCATCGATTTTAGTCTCGTTGGAAAGATGAGGTCGAGATCTTCAACTTTGCATAATTTAGTTCAGATCTGGGTGCGTTTGACACTCCATTTGTATCGCCGAAGTAGCACCCAGAAACTGTGTAAACATAGTGGTTATATTTCAGTGCAAACACCCAACTTCGTGACCTCGCTGCGAGCAGGTCTGCTGTTGGATTTCGTCGATTACGGTCTCGTTGGAAAGATGAGGTCGAGATCTTCAACTCAGCAAAATTTGGTTCAGATCTGGGTGTGTATGATACTCCGTTTGTATCGCCGAAGTAGCACCTAGAAACTGTGTAAAAACAGTAGTTATATTTCAGTTGAAACACCCAACTTTGTGACCTCGCTGCGAGCAGTTTCAATGTCGGATTTCGTCGATTTTGGTCTCGTTGGAAAGATGAGGTCGAGATCTGAACCAAATTTTGCAGAGTTGAGGATCTCGACCTCATCTTTCCAACGAGACCGAAATCGATGAAATCCGACAATGGACCTGCTCGCAGCGAGGTCACGAAGTTGGGTGTTTGCACTGAAATATAACCACTGTTTTTACACAGTTTGTAACGATACGGATTTTTCGCGCTCGAAAATCGACATCCATACTTTACATCGTACTCAAATGCCGCAGATTCGACCGTTCAAATCCGAGTCGTCAGAGCTTATAACACAGTTAAGTAAATAACAACACAGCGGAATAAAAAGAATAATACATTGATATACAACACTGATACAATATTTGATACAACGGAATGATAAAATGAATATCAATATACATCAGAGATATGCTATAACAAATAGCAGTGGAAAAGAAAACGATAACACCAGCAGTGGATAATCTCCATCTCCAAAGCACTAATCCAGAAATAGCTTGAACTCTCAATAACGATGCACAAAGATAAGAAAGTGCAGTCCATATCCAAAGACTGAACTAGCTCCAAAAAATCTACTAATCCTGACTATCTGAAAAACCCAACTCTAGACTGCTCGTGTAGAAAAATTTTGAGCATCCAGAGTTTAGGAAAGAAACAATAAACTCCGGATCAGTCATGAGACTGGTGTGAGCAACAAAAACAGTTTATCTTTAAAACAACACAAGAATTTTAAACATTGGAATCCATAATGTTTTTTGGAAAATGAAACTACCATAAGGCCTCCCGCACACACACACAATGCAAACGCAGAATCGGAGGAGATTTCTCCATATGATAGTCAAAGATGCTTACTACGCAAAACAAATCATTGAATATTATTACTAGTGCATAGTGCAGAAAACATTTCGAAAGTATAATATTAATCTTAGCCAACATAGACATTCCGAACTATGCCTACTATAGCTACCATCTAAACAGTGGTGACCACCAAAGTAAATGGCAGGTTCTACAACTAAAACCGTATAGGGCTCGTACTGTTTTGTTTGGATTTACAACAAATGGTCAGGCCAAGGAACTTCCCATTGCCACATGGAAACGCCTCTGGAAGGACGTCCCGAGAACCAAACTGTTCTCTGCCAAACAAGGCCGGCTACCCCCCTTCCCGGGGAATATACAAAACCTCATATATGCCACCCCCGGTCCTTTAGGACCTTTAAACGAGGCGCCTCTAAACCAACATCACACATAATAAATAAAGTGTGTCCACATGAGTAAGTATCTGGGCTCCATACCATGATACTACCCTTTTCCAGAAGGAATGGTCATACCCTAGGGAAGCTACCCTTGAAACCTTGCCGCACAATTCCTGTTTCGACCATTACCGGGTTGTGAGGCTCGACGAAGTCTCGTCCACAAAGCTACGCTTTGCATAAAGCTATGCTTTGGGTCAACAGATGTTCAAAGAAATGATCACAAAGATAAATGATCAAACAAATGATCATATCACAAATGATCAAACAATGATCATCACACAGCAACACTCAGCATGTCACATTACCAAATTGGGAATATATCGCTGATAACCTTCAACTACATAACCACTGAGCTCGTACGTCTCAGAGAAGGGTGTTAAGCTAAGAGAATAAATTCTCCGCCACCAACAGAAATGTATTTGAAAGAAATCGGCTTTATATCTCAAAGTGTAATGTCAGACATGTAACCATACAAGTCTGTTCCGGGTTCGAACAGAACCGAAGGCACTTCTTACGAAGCCCTTGCAATCCGGGTATCCACAATCCCGATTGGACTTCCCATCACTTAGGAAATCTTTATACCGGCGCGACTCAGTGCAGAGACAATCGACGAGTTATCCTTTCGTTCTCGTGGATATCCGGTCTTCACCACCGGTCTTCAAATGCTATCCATATACGACGTATCACATATTCGAAATGGGTTATACGACCCAAAGGTCCTTTCCCGGCTAACCCGAATAGTGAGCGAAATATTTAAAAATATATGGATATTGGGATTTCAATTAAGTCACAACTTATTACCCAAACTTCTCTTTTCAAATGGTTTAACAAATTACCATTTTCAAATCTTTAAACAAAAAGATTCATTTTAACAACCTACAACGGTTTAAACAATTTCCACATTTTTATCTTTTAAACAAAAGATTCATTCACAGATTTTCCAAATCAATTTCCATTTCAATTTAACTCATTAAATCTTTAAATCAAAGATTTAACTTATAGCTTTCAAAACAATTTCATTTCGAATGGGTTAAACAAATCATCATTTTAAATCTGTTAAAAATAACAGATTCAATTCTTAGCTTTCAAAAAGAATTCATTCATAACTTGGAAAACCATTTTTTCAATTCAATCTTGAAATTCCTTTAATTAAATTGGAATTTCATTTCTTATCTGAAAGCTTTTATTCCTTTGAAAACAACTAGTTTCATTTTCAGAAAATCTGATTCATTCATACGAGTTGAAATCCTTGAGTTAAATTCAAATTCCAAAAATTTTACTTTTAAAATGGTTTAAATTCATATAACTTGTACAACATCTTAAATCCCTAGTTTCGAATCATAGAATTCAATTTCGAACTTGAATTCAAATCAAATTATTTAAATTTCAAAACTTAATCAAGTTATTAGAAAATATGTTTTATCTTTGAAATTCAATTTCAAAAGCTTTTCACTTTAAAATCCAATCCATTTCCAAAACATTTGAATTTTAAATATTCAACTTTTAAACTGTTTCAAAATCTGTGACTTAATCGATTTCTCCGTGAAATCCATATTTGTGTGTGTATGGTGTGGTCCAATGGTTCAACACAATAGTGCAACATCATTCAATCATCACAGATTAAAACACAGAAATATAGTTGATAAGCGATATAAACTATAACGCTTATCGTCCATTCACAGATTCACAGATAATATACGAGTGTAAATAAATGAATAAATCATACACGGCACAAACCACAGAACAATATATCATAGATCAGATAGGGCAATCAATTCAAGGCATTCAATTTAAATTACAATTTGTAATTAACCTCTTAATCACTTTCATTAAGTAATTTACAATTTAGAATTGATTATCTTAATTAATAAATCCAATTAATTATCAAAATTAATCACATTAATTTAATTATCTTGCTAAGTAATTATGTTATTTAATTCCATTAAGTATTTATACTTAATTAACCATTCAATGATTATCTTTAATTAATTCACAATTTATTATCTTAAATTAATCACATTCATCTGATTCATTACAATTGGGTAATTCATTTCTTAATTGCCTTAAACAAATTAATTTATCTTTATTGTAGATTAATTATCCTTTAATTATTAATTAACAAATCTCAATTATCAATTAATAAAACTTAGTAACAATAAATTAATTCTTAATTAATCCTTATCCTAAATTAAATTATTATTTAAGTTATGAAATAAAATAATCATTAACTTGATTAACCAAAACATACTTTCTTTTAAATGTTTAAACATTATCACGTAATAGTTTTAAAACCATTTAAATTTAAATTCAAAAACTTGCTTTTATAAAGACCTTTAAATTTCCATTTCTAACATAGGTTTAAAATAACTTTAAACTTTACTTAGCCAAAATTTAAATTAAAAAATTTCGAACTTCATATTCAATGTTAAAGAAACAACTTATTATCTACATAAAGTAATTTATTCAGGAAAACTTAACTTAGATAAAAAAATTTCTTTTAAAAAAAAATGTTTCGCCTAGTTATCAACAAACCCGAGTATACACCAGATTTACTCGAGTAGTCACTCGAGTTTTTCCTTCAAATTCCCGAGTAGATTGTCTTCCCTCACGTGCGTTCTTCTTCTTTTATTTTTTAAAAACTTAGTTTAATTTTAAAGCTTTAAAACTTGCAGGCCTATCACCTACAAAATTCATGAGTACAAACCCGAGCCTAATACCCCAAACACTCGATCAAAACTTCGAGTCGACCATGAAAAATCTCGAGCAATCACGAGCATCTACTTCTTCCCCAAACCAACCAGATACGCAGATGCACGTGCACGTGCACCATCGCCGGAGCTACCTCCGACCTCTGACGAACTCTTCGACATGTCGCTCAACATTGATGCACCAAGAATCGATCACCAGAACGTTCGTATGAGCCTCACCACGAAATCGAACCACTCAGGTGGACTGGAACCCAAAACCACCACCAGAAAATTCCTGTAACCCACGACTTCGACCACGAGCACCGCTGCAACTCCAGCTACGCCTTCCCTGGCCTCTACGCCACCATTCCTCTGAGTTTCGAGCAACTTGAAACAACAGAGAAGGAGCAACATGCGAATATCAGACTCGAACAAAATTAGGTTTAAAAACTCTCTCCACTCACCGCCACCGCCACGGTGATCTGGAGCTCCACTAGATAATTTTCCCGGCCTCCCCAATCGCTCCACTATCTCCAGTAGAAACTCTGACCTTCCCGATCACCTTGGTCATCGGAAAATACTAGAAAACCCATTTCCAGTTAAACCCAAAATCCACATTCAACACTTCATTAAAAATTGTGATTTTGCTTTTAAAAATCATATTTTCCCAGACCATTTCAAGTTACATACTTGAATTAGAGAATTTTTAATCATTAGTTTTTAACATGGTTGTAATTAAATTTCTTATTTTACTTTAAACTTGATTTCCAGACTCTATATAAATATAAACATGTTAAACTCTTTTTAAATCCAATTTTAAGTTTAAACAAACTATATTTGTTTGAATCTAAAGCCCATCGCAGATCCGAGGAGAATGAACAGTGAAATTTGAATTAAACTTAACTCTGTAATATAAAACAGAGAGGAGCAATATATATAACAGGCATGTACAACATGAATACTATCACATATCAGAATTCTACACCTATATTTACACATGCAGGCATCATTATCATAGAGGTTTCACCAGCAACATATTCATTAACTTGTTTAGATTTTCATAAAAATGTTTACTCACTGGTGAAAACAAAAGAGTCTGGGAAAAACAAAGTTGCTCACCTGGAACAGTTTGAAAACAGAGAAGTAGATTTACTTTGGAAAACTGGAATGTTGAGTTGCTTCTTGATTTTGCTTTTAATTTCCAGGCTTTAATTCTTGTTTGAGTTGAAGCTTTTGTTTATGTTTGCATAATATTACTTTAGATTTCTTTTTCTCAGCTTTGTGTAAACGAAATGGAATGGGAGATTGATGTATATAAATGAGTTACAGATGATGTATGGTTTGAACAATACAAATAAAAGAGGTGTGCAGGTGATATTATTATTGTTTGTACAGGGTGATATCTTTGTGCTGTAGGTAGATATTTGCTTTCTCTTCTTTTTTTTACTTTATTTTGTACATAAACACCTGGTTTCTTGCCTTGCATTTCGGCTGAGATGTGATATATTTTCGTACTAAAGATAATGGCATTAATTGCCTTGTACAAATCTACACTTATACCATACTTGCCTTACTTCTTTTAAACTTTGTTCTTGCCTGCATATTAGTTTACAAGCATATTTCCTTTTGCTTTGGTATTGTTTAAGTGTGCATACTTTTTGTTTTGTACTTTGCTTGTTGACTTTGTCTACATACTTGAATATGTTTTCTTTTTTTGTTTGAAGGTATATGTTTATTTTACACTTATGTTTTGTAATATTTGTCTTGTTAACACTTTCATATTTTTTTCTATTTTAAATGTTTATTTTACGAATCTATATAATTTCATTTCTTAAACCATTCACTTACAATTTAAATTCAAATCAAATATATACATTTCAAATCAACTCAAATTATTTATACATGCCCGTATACATATATATATATATATATATAAATTCAACTTTACTCATATTTATTCCATATACATATCTATTCACATATATACACATTTATATAAACAATATTTCTAAATTTAAAAGGATTTAATATATGATTATTTGGATTCGGGAAAACTCGAATCAATTTATCAATTAATTTATTCAAAAATTCATTGAATTATAAATTTAAATTAAATTAAAATCTAGGGTCGTTGCACAGTTTCTGGGTGCTACTTCGGCGATACAAACGGAGTATCAACCACACCCAGATCTGAACCAAATTTTGCAAAGTTGAAGACCAAGACCTCATCTTTCCAACGAGACTGAAATCGATGAAATCCGACATTGGACCTGTTCGCAGCGAGGTCACGAAGTTGGGTGTTTGCACTGAAATATAACCACTGTTTTTACACAGTTTCTGGGTGCTACTTCGGCGATACAAACGGAGTACCAACCGCACCCAGATCTGAACCAAATTTTGCAGAGTTGAAGATCTCGACCTCATCTTTCCAACAAGACCAAAATCGTTGAAATCCGACATCGGACCTGCTCGCAGCGAGGTCGCGAAGTTGGATGTATGACTGGAATATGGGGTGAACACACTAATACTTGGCCAAATTTAACTAGCAATGTTACCTCTTTCCCAAGCAATAGAATAACCAAACACAAGAGTATGAAATCACCAAGCAATGAGGAGATGATCAAAGAGCTTTAACAATCAAAATGCACAAAAAACAAGAATTACAAAATAATTTCAGAAATTAAACAATGGATTAGAGGTGGGTTTTGTGATTGCTATTACCTTCCAATGATTAGATTAAAACCCCTTTGACTTTGATGAAGATTAATGAAGCTTTGCTCTAGGTTTGGAGGCCATTATTTAGTGTTTTGCTCTAGGGTTTAAGTGTTTATGGAATGAGATGTTGGCTGAAATAAATGTCTAGAAGATGGTTTATAGGCTAATGGAAGTGGGTTAGTGGGCCTAATACCCATTAGGACTTGGAATATGTTCTATATTTCAAGTTAGCTAATTTCTCTAAGTACAAAATACACATTATTAACCCATAAAATTTTAAAATATGTTACCAAAATAATTTAGCTATAGTTATAAAATTTTACATCACAATATTTGCAAACTTACAATTTAACCCCTAATTATCCCAAAACACCTTTTAGTCAAAATTGCCCAAAAATCAATGTTTTGCAATTAAATTGTAAATTAAATTCCCAATTCAAATATTGCACTATTTTACACATATAAAATTTTGCAATATTATAAATTTCCATTTACCCTAATTAATTTCCATTAAATTCTCCATTTTACACTTAAGCCCAAAAATATTAATTTATTCAAAATAACTAACTTTTGAAAAAACTAGCCACATTAAAAAAATTCATTAATAGCTCCAATTAAATTAAAATCCCAATTTTAATTTATTATTTGGTAATCGCAATCACGGGTTGTTACACCCGCTATAGGATCGATAACCGGTTCTTATACAGGTGCACTTCTTGATTTTCATCGACGTGAACTTTGGCCACGGCCTCCTATCCAGGCTCAACATCCTCATAAACCACGAACACGTGACCTAGACTGTAACCTTTCTTTAAAAGATTATTCACTCACATATTATCATTTGTAACGAGGAGCTTCATGTTTTTTCTTCAAGTGTAATTTTCAAAAGGGTCACAAGAGTGCTCGCTAAGCCTACGTTGTCAGGTCTCCTCGAATCATCTGTGAAGATGAGAAATAATGAATTAACAATTAGGATCGAATTAACTTCATCGTTACAAAAGGTGAAAATGAAACTTAAGTCTGGATAACCATTTTTGTGCAAAGCCGGGTGGATAGTGCATGAAAAAGAACTCATCCTTAAAGTAACTCAACTTGTTCCAAAGCCCAACAACTATACGGTAGCCTTTGGAAGGCTCCAAGAAAGTGAGTGAAGGGGTACCCTTTCGATGCTTAAAGCCATATAAATAATGGATCCCTTCAACAGTAGGCACCTTGTTCAGGTGGCGAACGAAGATCATGTACATGCTGTGTAGTGAAGCATATATAATTGTTTGGACTTAATTGAGCTTGGGAAAGCTTCATGTATTGAAGAACTAACCGAATAAAGTGGTCAAAAGGTGGAACGCATCCAGCCATACACATATATCAATTACAGGTTGTATATCCCTCAGGTGGATCATGTGCCCATTGTAAACGTGCGGGGGCAATACATCTTTAGAAGGAATTTCATGTCTCTTGCATATCCATTTGAGAAATGCCTCATCTACTTTCGAAGTCGGATAATCCAAAGGATCTGTTAAGATTATGGCATCACCAATCTTGATATCAGGGGCAACTATTACAAAGGGCTCTTCGGCCAACATAAAAAGAACTACCACTAAAGGCTACTTCACGTGGTGACTTGATGGTTGAGGCCGAGAAGGTGTCGAAGTAGACATGTGACGGGTACCATTAAAGAGCTAGATTTTATGTCAAATTCAACATATTTTGATGTTGATGGACTTACTGCCATCCCAGAAAGATGCAAAGAACACTTATTGTCCATAATTATTAAAAACTCCACATATAAGTTAGGTCGGGCAAGATTAAAACTTTAACCTTTTATGCTGAAATAGAGCCATGTGTGTTGATTTGTAAATCCCAACGGATGTCAATGTGTATTGACCAATCAGACCTTATACATTGATGAGGGGCAATAGCATATAATTCAAACCATGTAGTACGTTTATCCAGTGTCTAGAGCATGGCAAATGCGAATATTCTGTGTAGAAAGCTCGCTTGTGCTGGCAAATGAGTACCGTCATGCAATGGTGCAATATAACCATTGTCTAGAGTGGCACGGAATTTCTCTTTGTAGAGACACTGGAGTGAAGTGTCAAGTTAAAATGATGGTAGAAGGTCCATTTGGATGCCAGAGCATGTTCAGTGTGACCATTATCTGAAACTGTCTAAGTAAGTACGGTCATAGATCTCAACTCGACCATAAGTCATTTAAATACTCCACTTACCCACTCCTAACTAAACTTAAGGATTTTTTGAATTTTTTTAAAAACTTAGAGAATTTCTGAAAAAGATTTTGAAAAATCCTAAGTTGCTCAATAAACTCGAGTTCAACCTGAGCGCGACTTAGAGCCGACTAAAAGTAGATCGAACCAGTGGATGGCTTGAGTCATTCCAAGGAAATTCTTGCATTTACTCTGAGTTGACCCTAGTTTTCTAAAAACCAAGCCAATCTTGAAAGTATCTCCAAAATTTCTTAAAGTCCTGGTTCGGCTATTGATCCATAGGGAAGTAAATCCAAGGTTTCCAAACATGGTCGAGTGGAGAACGACAATCTACAACCGATGCCGACAAACATAGAAACACCACCGCCCACCCTATGTCAGCTCGAAGAGGATTGGATTCAAAAATTGTCTAAATCTTAATCGTAAATTGAGCTAGTAGTTCGGCTCTTATATGTGAGATTGGTGGTCATGAGCTTTGGTGAAGATTGGAACGGTAGGTGGCATCGCTAATGGATATTGGTGGCGGTTCGATGTCGAGAACAACGTTCGACAATGGCGAACTTCTATTCGAAAATTCTTAAGCAAAAAAAATGGATAGGTAAAAAATAGGAGAAGACCTTAAATTGCTTAAGTATGGAGTGATCCAAGAAAATAGACAGATAAGTAAGATATCGATCTAAGAGTCTCAAATCGGTATCGAACTTAGATATTTAATAAAAGGAGTGTAGAGCCAAAATGAATAAAGTTATAGATACAGTTCTACATTACGAAATCCTACCTGACCAATTCGAAGAAAAAATTATTGAAGACTTTCCAGGATTAGGATGACAAACTCGAATAACATGCTTCAGCTCTTATACTGTCCAGGAGATGCTAGTCTGAAATTGTTCAAAGTGACATGATAATCTAGAAAATACATACTTCTTTGTGAAATCAATTTGGAAAATGGAAGGTGTCTGTTCGGAATAAAAGTTAAAAGTCAATAGCCTGTCTTGATCCAAAGCATACCATGTTAACACAGGGTGTACTTTAGGGTGAAAATATTATCCAGCTTTGTAGCCAAGCCATATCTTGATAGGTCAGAATGATCGAAGGGTCAGATAGCAGCTCAAAAATTTAGAATGATAACTCCAGATTTCAAATCCTAATGAAACTCAACGATGTAGCTATGAGCTTGCCAAACATTTTGGAAAACCATTTACTTGTGAGTGATAAAATTCAGACTACAAAGATCCAAGCCTAAGTCTTGGACTGGTACTGATCTGAGCCCCTTAGTTCGGTGCCAATCCAACGAGCTTTTCCAGAATGAAGACCAATTCAAACCCATTGAAGACTAAGGCTAAAGCAAGCAATACGATCCAGAAGTCCTATTTAAGAGTGGTAATATTTCAACTTACACATGTCTGATAAGCAAGTTCAATGCAAGCATTCCAAAGATTCTTGGATCATCGTAGAACCAAGGGAACAACTCAGAAATCAAGCGTACTTCAAGTTAATCAAAGTCCAAAGGCGAACAAACCAATAAATAGGATTGCCACCGATCCCTAACACCAACTTCAAATAACGAAGCAACAATGCATAGCACAGCGAGCTAACTTCGTAGATCATCACCAATCTAAGGAACGCAGATCGGTACTGATTTGAGAAGTGACTTTTTATCTAGTCATGATCTCTTCAGGCAACCTTCTTCAGAACATGGAGAACATGGTGGAGATAAATCCGCTAATCTACATCTATAAATAAAGGATGAGAAGCGCATTTTCGGGATCGTTTTTTGCATTCTAAAATTCTGTACTATTTTAGCAATTTCTTGGATCCTCATCGATACGAGACTACCGATTCATAAAATTTCACTTTGTAAAAGTTGCAGAAATCATTAACAAAGTTTAAGTGAATGCAAGCCAGAGATTAGCCGGATGACAATAAATTGTTGTATGTTGTTTTTACTCATTTTCCTCTTAATTTCTTCATTTTATTATCTTCTCTATGTACTCGGTGTTTATCCAATTTATGGTGCAAACAATAATATTTAACAGAAATAAATTATAAGATATAGTACAAATGCTATTTTCTTTATTTTTTTCTTTATTATTTATATGTAAGCTTAAATCAAATTCTAAGTCATATTTTAACACCTCATTTTAACTCGAACATTCAGAATATCAAATGATGTAAGTTCGTTGATCCATTGCCCATTGAAATGAATAATCTCCCATTGGATCTTGAATGCTAGACATCTTGATCACCTAGCTTTGCGAAAATCCCAATTGTAGTGTTTTTTTTAATGTTATTTCGGTTGGATGGTAAGAAACCATATACGCACCACTCAATGTAGATAGTCCCTATGTTTTTCTAAATATTATTTATAGTTATAGTCTCTCTCATTTCAAGCTTATTTGAATATTCTTTATGGTGATAGTTTTTTTAAGTATTATCTAAATTTCACCATGTCATAGACATTGTTCAAACTATAACAATTTTACTATGTCATAGATTGGTTAGTCGTGTGGTCGATAATAGGAAGCAAATGATAGTTGAAGAACCTAGTCCACGGGTTGGGTTGAGGTGAATGTGTGCACTGCTTTTGATGGTCGTGTTGCTAGTCATATTATCAATAGGGGTCTTCATTTTGATGATGCTCGAGGTATAAATGGTGATCTTTTGGAAAGCTTGGGTCAAGTGGTAGACGGGTGTCGAGGTGGAAAATCCACGAAGACTTTATGGAGGTCTTTATGGTATTACAAACACTTTTGAGGCCAAATGGTGTGGCATATCTCATAGTAGGGGATGCATCACTTTTAGGCGATGGTAGCGGTTTGTGATTTGGTGTGATTAGGAAGATGGAAGCGGTGATTGATCTGAAGATGGTTGGCTTGTGTGTTTTATTCGATGGGGTTGCTTTCTTATTTTGCTTTGAAGAGTTGTTTTGGTTGAGGTGGAGTTTGAGTGTACGTTGGAGATATGTGATTTTTGCATCAAGGTGGAGTGTTAAATTTTGGTGATATAAAATCACATTTAGAAGGAAATAAATATATGAAAGAAGGAAAGAGAAAAGTTGTATTTTTCCCTAATTAATAGGCATATTTGGTTATGATTATTTCTCTCTCTAATTGGCTAATCGATTTTCTTTCCATATACGTATTAACTTGGGAATTAAGTAATTGGTTGTTATAAATAGAGCCTAGAAGAGAGAGTGGAAAAGTGTGAAATTTTTTTTAGCACTTCTCCCTTCTTTAATCTTTATTCTTCTTCTCCAAACACTAAGAAACCATTTCCATAAAAATCAAGACTCCGTTCTCAATTAGGTTATTGATTATATTTTTTTGTTTACTTTTATTTGGTGGATCAATTGTAAATAATAGTTTTTGAGAATCAATATAAATGGTTATTGGGAGGAATCTTGTGCGTTGATTATCTTGATTTCTTTGTGTTTTAAAGCTATCTTCACCATTGTTTGCCTTTATATATTATTATTATCCAATATTATCCTTTTGTGACTTGGATGATATAAGATCCTAAGATTGGCTTCTGCAATAATTTTATCCTTTGTTAGATTCTGTGCAACAAAAATTCTAAGAAACAATATCATGGAAATCAACGTATCCATAACAAAAAATAATGGACATAAATTGAAAAAATATCAAAACCATTAGAATACAAACCTCCCCTCACAAAATTAATTTGAATTTCATTCAATCTAATTAATTAATCTACTAGACATGCCAAAGTATAAAAAAGGATAAATGGGACATGATTTTTTCATAAAATATGTGCAACTCATGATAATTGAATATGAATCACTCAAATATAAAATCTTGCCATAATTTACGTCATCTGTAATAATTTGCATTTCAAGCATGGCATAATGACTGATAAGACATAGAATATGCATAGTAGAACCAATAAAATCCAAAATTTTGAACTTTCATTTACAAGAGTTTCAAGTAATGTTTTTGAGCCTACTCAAAATCTATAGATTAAAGTGACTGTAACTTGATAAATAAGATCATTTATTCATCGAAATTCAAATTCTTGTGGTAATTGAATATGAATCCCTTAAATCTCTCTTTATGTGAAAAATAGAAGTAAATCCATACCATGATTAAGACTTTAAAGGAAGTGAGAGGTGGCTTATGGCATGTTGTGTTGGCCTACAATAATAAAGATGGCAAAATTTGGCAACCTTGCTGATAGTGATGGGCTTAGCAACTATTTTTTTAGCACATGATTTTAAATGATGATGGTTGTATGATGATGGATGGTTACATTTAATGGCCATGGTTGGAGATGGCTATAGGGAGGCAAGTAAATGTTATATTAGGTGGTGATTATGTGGTAGGAAAATGTTACGAGCTACAAGTTGGTCTGTTGAAGAATGAAAGCAAGCAACATTTTATTACAACGATGTGATATGACTACCTTTGGCAGCCTTTCTAGAAGTGCTATTATAGGGTCTAAACTTATTACAGAATGTTGTTACAAGGCTTTCTTTAAAACATTGCAAAAAGATTTAACGGCGTTCTTAAAACAGTGCAAAGTCTTTTCTGTTGTAGTGTGTCTAAACTATACTTTGACCATCATCAATCACATGACAACAGTGATAGGGTTAAGGACATAGTTTGGTATAAGTTGAACCATTTGAAGTGAAATTCTATTCAAGAAAGGATTCATCTCTTTCAAATAGACTGTCACTTAACATAAAGTCAAAGTCTTTAATCAAAGAAAATGAGTTAATGGACAAATGTTATCGGATCAAACCATGGACTTTAATGTTATACTTTGCAATTAGCTACTAACATTACTAAAGTTTTTACTATTGACCAAGCTTAAGATATCTATTTGATAAAATGATGAAACGAGACAACATACACAATATATCATTATTTAGGGATAGCTTAAATGATTAGAAATAGTATTTTACTAAGATAGTTAGTAAGATATTGAAATTGTGTCCACTACTATGCTCCAGCAAAGTTCCTATATCTTTAATATTCCAATTGTTTAAATATCATCAAGGACTGAGTTTATACCAAGGAGTTACACAGTCAACACTATTAGCATTCATTCGACTTCAACCGAATAAAATAAGTTATTAATGTTACGAATTATTATGAAGAAAAATAATATGAATGTTATATTGAATTTATTTACAACTAATATCTTTATAAGAGGGACTTAAAATTATTTGATTGAATATACATGTTAGCACCAAAAATGGTCACTAACCTCGTAGAAAAAGATTGTGTAGAGATGTAAGTGATGAATATCAGTTAAACAAAGAAGACAATGCTAAACTTCCGGGGGTACGCCACCTGTAGCACAACATCCGTGAATGGAGTATGACTTCTTGATACTCCCCAATCATCATTTGATAAGCCTTGATTTTCTTTCATCAATTGCCTGACCATGGCTGTCAGATCTGGTGTTTGTATGGAAGATGGAAAGTTGGAGTCTGTTCTACGTGACTGGCCAGGCTGATGCCTCCTCTCCTGGCGATCTGCCAAATGTGCATCTTGAGGTTCGACATCGTTAGCGTTTTGATGGTCTGGGCCTCCAGCCTCCACCTGCACTCCAGTTCTTAGGTTTCCAGCTCCGGCTTGGTCACGGTCTCCAACTGTCTGAACAGCAGCACCTGCCCGTGCAGCTTCAGTCTTACGGCGTCTGCACCGGGGAGGTTCATCAGAGGAAGTTGAGCTGTCGGATGAGGAATAAGGAGCGGGATTGCCCCCAGCATTCTGTTGCTGCTGTTGGGTGAGTTGTGCCATCAGGTTGGTGTTAGCTTGCATCTGCTCTCCTAGTTGTCTCCTGCTTTCCCTGAGTTCTCTCATCAAATCGTTGAACTCTATTCTGGTGACAACTGGAGTCTGGTCCTGGGCGGCGATTCCTACACCCGGAATTGCTGGCTGATTGCTAGGTCCTGCTTGTTGCACGCTAGCAGTCTCATGGGCATCCGCATTATGAGAAGCTGACTTGGTACGTAGTCTTGCCATTGTAGAGTTATTGGTATGAACTCTGAGTAGAATCAACGGATGTCCTATCAATGAGTTGGATCTTCTTTGGGGGATTTGTTCAATCCAGTAGCTTCAAAGCAGATCCTTAAGGTCTGAGAATTCAATTCTCAGTGAAAGCACCAAAGTGTTAGCACTAAAAATGGTCACTAACCTCGTAGAGAAAGATTGTGTAGAGATGTAAGTGATGAATATCAGTTAAACAAAGAAGACAATGCTAATTTAAATGCAGAAAGTAAGAACACCAGATTTATAGTGGTTCAGCGTAATTGCCAACGTCCACTTTGAGGTTAAACTTTATTGATCTTCTTAATGATTGATTACAAATACAATTCGTAGATCAACTGCTTGAACGAAGCTGTTAAGTGAAGAAGATGAGTCTGAAAAATGGCAGAGTCTCCCCAGTGTTCTCCCCAAAAAGGTCCCTTTTCACTGTGACCCTGCCCCTCTATTTATAGACAAAGATGGGTTGGACTTCCCAGGTGGGCTCGGTAGCCGAACACTCTAGCCCAAGTATAGTGGTCGCTGTATGCCAAACCAAGTAGGCCGAACACAATGATGCTGAACCACCCTTTCTATGCCGAACGGTATGTTTGATGTGTGGGAAGTGTGGAATGGTTGTTAGTCGAAGCCGAACGTGCCTCTGTCCGAACGAAGCGCTTGACCGAACAATGTTCTCTGGCCGAACGATGCTTTCTGGTCGAACGATCCCTTTGGCCGAACGATCCCTTTGGCCGAACGATACTGCCATGTCGAGTAGTCATATACGCCGAACGCCTTCTAATGCTGAGTACTCCTGGATGCCGAGTGCTACGCCGAGTACTTCTAGATGCCGAGTGCTACGCCGAGTACTCCTAGATGCCGAGTGCTACGCCGAGTACTCCTAGATGCCGAGTGCTTCTGGATGCCGAGTGCTACTAGATGCCGAGTACTCCTAGATGCCGAGTGCTTCTGGATGCCGAGTGCTACTAGATGCCGAGTACTCCTGTTGCTGAGTTCCACTGGATGCCGAGTACTACTTGATGTCGAGTACTCCTGTTGCCGAGTTCCACTGGATGCCGAGTACTACTTGTGCCGAGTTCTCGTAGTATGCCGAGCACTAGTTGCCTGGTCAAATCTCCAGGAAACACTTGCCCCCCAAAGTGTATCACGTGACCGAACGTGGTACGCTTTGTGTCATGTAACCTTTTCATTTCGTTTTAAATCCTTGACTAACCTCGAGCGGAGATGCCTTTTTGAGAATTCCAGTGGTTTAGGTGTGTGCTGAACGTGTTCTAAATGTCGAATGAGACATTCGTAACCGAACGATGCTTTTTTGCCGAACGAACCTTTAGTGACGGACATCATTATACGCCGATGCCGAACGTTATGACTTTGACCGGTTCCACCGGATGTAGCCTTTTCGACTTCTTCTGTTTTCCCTATAAAAGCCAGGACCTCTACCTTTCTTTCTCTTTTCACACTTCTAACCTCTTCCTTGCACCTGCCGAAGCTACCAGCCAACATACAACTAGCCGATTCTTCCCAAGTCTTTACCTTACCCACTAGGTACTGATCCTCTCACCTAACTGCAGCCTTTACGCTCGAACTCCCTTAACTGATGGGATAAATCGAGCCTTGACTAAAGTGTCGAGTCACGCGACGAGGGTGGTAGGAAATCATTGGTAGTCACACCGTGGTTCGGCATAAGTATTTTATGCCGGACCAGATTGGTGGAAGGAGAAACATGGAGGAAATAGGAGATGATCAGGGGCATCGAGCGGTATGGTCTGACGCAACTTGCCGAACGATGTGCCCTCGTGGTTCGGTGTGGATGGAGGAAGAGATGAGGCCAATGTTAAGGACAGCGTGCCGATTGTCATCTCAGTCGAACAGTCATAAACACCGTACCATACTCAGGCTAAAACATGCCGAACAAAACAAGGCCGAACACGACTTACACACCGAATAATGACTTGGCTGAACCAAAATTTAGCCGAACACAGGTTTAGCCGAACAATGACTTAGCCGAACAAAGACTTAGCCGAACGCTGACTTAGCCGAACAATGACATAGCCGAACAATGTCTTAGCCGAACCATGACTTAGCCGAACAATGACATAGCCGAACAATGACATAGCCGAACAATGACTTAGCCGAACAATGTCTTAGCCGAACCATGACTTAGCCGAACAATGACATAGCCGAACAATGACATAGCCGAACAATGACTTAGCCGAACCATGACATAGCCGAACAATGTCTTAGCCGAACCATGACATAGCCGAACAATGTCTTAGCCGAACCATGACTTAGCTGAACAATAGACTTAGACGAACAATGACTTAGCCGAACAGTCGCAAACGCTGAACATTTATTGACTATATCTACCCGTATAGCAAAACAAGAAACAGGGCCCAAGCACTCTAGCATATGTGAAGCCGACCTGGATCACCAACTTCTTAGCTTCCGTAAACGTAAATCTGAATCTTAGATTACCATACGTTTTCTGGATCTAGAATTGTAATCGCCAAAAGGCAGGCTTCTGGGGACGGTCAGCGATGACGGTCTCTGAAGGCGATGACTTGATGCTTAGTTTTATAGCAACAACTTTGCGACCTTCAAACTTTCAACGCTTTTACACGATTGTTTGCACTAGATCACACACCATACGGGGGGGATATTCGTGTTGTTAACTCTAACGTTCAACGTTTTTCAAGTATAGTTTTCGCAGGCACTTAAACAGATTCATTATTTATTGGGGATGTCTATGAAGTCTAGCTCCGCCACCATATCTGACAGGCCTGGGCCGTCATCAAGGCAAGAAGCCGCTGATACTTCAAATCCGTCGACTTCCCCTGCCCATAACTTAGCACCCGATGCCCTGGAGGCAACAATTCTTTTAGACAACCCGATCGATTCACAAGCTTCGAAGATCAATGAAGCCGCACTTCGACGGATATGCTCCATTCATGGGATTCCTTTCGCCGATGTGTTAGTCCCTTCGCGACACGATCGTCCTCACCTGCCCCCAGTCGGATATACCACCTGCAACTAGTTCATGTGTTGGATGGGCAGCGTGCCTCCGTTTAATTTATTCCTCCGGGACGTGTTGCAGTACATCGACATTGCTCCGTCGTAGCTGCATCCGAACGGTCACGCGTTTCTATATGGGACCTATCTACTCTTCATGGCCGTCTTCTCTAGACCTCCAACCTCTGGCGACATCAGATACATCTATATGATCAAGAAACGGAAAGACAGCCCTTCCTTCATGTTCCTCGAGCCGTACCACAAATGCCAAATCTTGACAGGAGCATGCAGTAAATTCGCCATGTACAAAAAGGAATGGTTCTACGTGCGTTGCCCTCCTGGTTTTGCGAGGAGATGGGTTGAAGGCAGTAAGTCTCTTCGCTGAGTCATCATTCGCGTTTAATTGGATTCATGCTTTTTCTAACTCCTCGTTTCATCTTTTCAGGTATCAACCCACGTCCGAAGGGCCGAGGATATTCTGAGGCCGTTGAGGCCATTAGAGCTCTTCCTGCCGAGGAACGAGACATCCGAACCATCATTTCGAATGAATCATTGTCAAGGTTCGGCTTGCTAGCCCCAGGTCGTCGGATTAGCCTCCCGGAGGGCGTCTCCATTCCCAAGCCAGCATCCGGTAAAGGGAAAAAACAGGCCGGATCGTCATCACGCCGCACTCCCGATACGCACGAAGAAGGTGAGCACAAAGAGGATGAAGCTCCTGAGACTCAAGGCGAGAATGTGGGTCCCGCTTGGAATCCGACGGTCGAAGTTCATGACATTGAAACGTCATCCTCCCCTTCGAAGGGAAAGAAGAGGTTAAAATACAAGATTCGGAAGGAGAAAGTTGGCGGCACTTCAAAAGTTATGCCTATCCCGCCAGAGAAAGAGGCTTCCTCACAACACCTGGAGAGTTCTCTAAGGGGTTTGTCGAATCTCTCTATCCCCGACGATATTCTTAATTACGGGTTTGACGATCCTGAAGCCCTCAAGTTTTCTTCGCCCGCTAGAGGCAATGCGGGAGTTCAACTCCCAGTCCAGGGAGATAATACTCTGATTAGTAAAGACAAAAGAACTGGTTCGTCGAGGGGAACACAAGGACACACACGCACATACGCATTCCATCATACACTTCAAGTTTTTCCTTGTTTCCCGGACCTTTCTTAACTCGTTGTTATCTCTATTCTTTGTAGGTGACATGGGGCGCTCTCACGGATTCGATCGCCTTCACGGCTCTTCCATATTTCATCATTCCGGATAGGATTCAGGTTCGGGCAGACGCAGGGAAATAGATGATTATGAAGATAGAGACAACCGTCCCCGCGATTCGCCTCATCGTAAGAAGGCATATTCCCAATCTTCACAGTCCCGTGATCCTCTTCCTCCAACTGAGCCGAATAGAGAGAAGTCTTTACAGAAGGGGTCCCAACCCGATGCTCCTCGAGAACAACACTCCGGTTCGTCGAGTACGAGGCAAATTCGGGAGCAACGAAAAAGAGCAGAACTTCCAAGGCCTCCTCCCTCTACTCCCGCGGTTGACCCAACTGTAGCAGAAAAGATGGTCGATCTTAAGGCCAAATTTCCAAAAATTTTCTTTGATGGTCTGAAATTCCTCCCAGCTATCCATCATATTCCTGGGCACGTGAAGCAGAGTGCCATTGCCTGTAACAACGACGTCTATGTTCAACATGACGTGTTTGTTCACTTTGTTGAAAAGATCTCGGAGGTGTCTGTTGAGCGACAATATGAGATTGATCGTCTGAAATTGGAGGCTGGCTGTGACAAGAACATCATCAAGCACCAAGACGAGGAGCTTGCTTCGTACAAGTCGAAGCTGGAAGCCGCTGAGCAAAGCGCAAAAGATACTGCTGAGGCAGTCGCTCGTTTAGAGGTGGCTCACAAGAAGGAACTTGATGAAGCAGTCCAGCGTAGCGGTGCCCTTACCCTAGAAAAAGATTCCATCCAAAAAGAAAGGGATGCGCTTGCTATACAAGTCAAAGAGTTGAAGGAATTACTTTCCAAGGAGAAAGAGGACAAAGTAGCTGCTCAAGAAGAGTCACAACGATACTGTGATGAAATCGTTGCTACTCAGCTCTTGAAAACGAAGCTCAATGACAAACTTGCTGGGGTTGAAAAAATGAAGGACGAAGCCCGTGAGGAGGGCAAAATAAAAGCTGCGGAGGAGATTGATTCTCGCCTCGAGGCGGCCGCAGAAGCCGGCAGGGAAGAGGTCAAGTGCATGTTTGACCCGTTGATTGCTGAGTATGGAGCCCGCGCCCTTATGCACCGCGACTTGACATTCTTGGGCGATGGCTATCTCGAATCCCTAGCTGAGGCCTGGGAAACTTTAGTGAAGATTAGGAAAATCGAGTCGGGCTCTGAAGAGGTTGATGAGGATGCCTTGGTGAAGGAGTTTCTTAGGGGGAATGAGCCAGCGGATTTATCCGCAGCTTTGGCGCTTTATAACAAAGGCTCTTCCCTTCCAAAAGAGAAAAGTGATGAAGCTGGTCCATCTGGGGCTGAGACTACGGCTCCTCATATTGCTGCTCCTCCCACTGCTTAGCCGGCCGGTCGGCCGATACTTGAACCGTTCGAGCAGCATGCCGGCTATGATCCTGAAGATCCCGGGCTTGGCGTTCACGTGCTATCTCCTATTCTGGAGGGTGAAACCCCACGCGCAACCGATAGCCAACCAGAACCTGGTAGGAAACTCTTCTTTTCTAGAAGTCGAAAGATCTTGTTATTTTCCAGCATTGGTTATTCATTCTAATGTTCATTTTTTATGTTTTCATGCAGGCTGCTCTGATCCCGAGCCAACTCCGAGGAGTGATGACGCCAAGGAGGAGGCAGAGAAAACAAGCGATGTTGCTCACGCGGGAGTAACTCCTGGCCCTGACGCTCAAGTGATCGGGGCGCTAGATGATGACATGCTTGACACTTTGTCTCTGCCGAAGGGAGTGATGAAATTGAAATCACTGGCGCCTCTGAGCATACCTCAAAGATGAGCATGAAGGAACGCCTCGCCAAAGAGGAGAAGAAAAAGGTCGAGGTCAAAGTCGAACCTGAAATACTGGAACTTACCGACCCGTGGAACAGACCTCTGAAAATCATTCTCCCGGGCAGGTTTAAACCACTGGATGTTCCGTCTCCTACTCCTGACTCCGCTTCTTTAGTGAGCAAGAAATCCAAGAAAAAGCGTGAGGGAGAGGAGTCGTCGGAAAAAACAAAAGAAGACAAGAAGAAGAAACCGAAGAAATAATCGCTACACTCGTTCAACGAGTTCCTTGCTTAAGTCTTGTAATTACTTTTATCTTTTGTCTCTGAAGTTTGTATAGATAGGTTCTTGACTCCAAGCTTTGGAGGGATAACTGTGTAACCCCATTTTGAACTATTGAACGAAGTTTTAGTTTCTTTTTCGCTTGAATAATTCTCTTACTTTTCTTTGGTTTGCTGACTGACCGTGGTCATAACTCAAGTTTTTAGGAGTTGCATTATTTCCCAGTCCATTCTCGTGTTGTTCGAACATTTCCAGATGTGGCATACTTCTTGTCCCACATTTCTTGAGTACTTGGACTTTTTTCTAAATCCGTGCTGCAGGGATTTAGAGTAAGTTGATCCGCATTCAAGGGATTCGGAGGTTCGTAACGTTTATACTCTAGTCCTCACTCCGGGAACTTAGAGTACTCCGGTCCGTGCTCTTGGGACTCGGAGGTTGAAGTCGTTTATATCCTAATCTGCGCTCTGGGGACTTAGAATACTCCGATCCGCGCTCTGGGGGTTCGGAGATTTGAAATCGTTTATACTCTAGTCCGCGCTCTGGGGACTTAGAGTACTCTGATCCGCGCTCTGGGGATTCAGAGATTTGAAATCGTTTATGCTCTAGTCCGCGCTCTAGGGACTTAGAGTACTCCGATCTGCGCTCTGGGGATTCAGAGATTAGACATCGTTTATACTCTAGTCCGCGCTCTGGGGACTTAGAGTACTCCGATCCGCGCTCTGGAGATTCAGAGATTTGAAATCGTTTATACTCTAGTCCGCGCTCTGGGGACTTAGAGTACTCTGATCCGCGCTCTGGGGATTCAGAGATTTGAAATCGTTTATACTCTAGTCCGCGCTCTAGGGACTTAGAGTACTCTGATCCACGCTTTGGGGATTCAGAGATTTGAAATTGTTTATACTCTAGTCCGCGCTCTGGGGACTTAGAGTACTCCGATCCATGCTCTGGGGATTCGGAGATTTGAAATCGTTTATACTCTAGTCCGCGCTCTAGGGACTTAGAGTACTCCGATCCGCGCTCTGGGGATTCGGAGATTTGAAACCGTTTATACGAGTTCGTGCATCGTAGAGGATAATGTAGTTCTAGTAATTCATCACCCGACTATGAGATATAGAAACATTAGTAATTCATGGAAAATACGGCTTCAAGCCTTTATTAATGAAAAACAACTAAACTGCTTGATTACATAGTTAAAAGGAAACTAAGTTGCGACTGAATGAAAACATACAGGAAATAACTGTGCCTAAAATAGGAAAGAAACATACTAAATGTAATAATGTCGCAAATGCTCGCTGTTCCACGCCCGGGGGAGTGTCACGCCATCAACGGTCGCTAGCTTGAATGTTCCCTCTCTAAGCTTCCGTTCAATGACGTACGGACCTTCCCAGCTGGGATTCATACGCGAAGGTACTGGGAAAACTTGTTTCAAAACGAGATCACCCACATCAAATATCCTTTGGCGGACTCTGCCGTCGTAGTAACGCTTGACTCGGTGCCTATGTGCTGCCGCCCTTAACTCGGCCTCTTCACGTTTTTTATCGATACAATCCAGTGATTCCAACAAGAGGTCCTGATTCATCTTGGGATCATAATATGTCACCCGGTGTGATGGAACTTCAAGTTCCACGGGTATAACGGCTTCAGAGCCGTATGCCAAGGCAAATGGAGTGTGGTCGGTCGCGGACTTGTGGGTAGTTCTATAAGCCCATAATGCTATCGGGAGTTCATCTACCCACTTGCCTCCGACTTTCTCCAGACGCTTCTTCAGTATTGACTTGATTATTTTATTAACGGCCTCGACTTGTCCGTTAGCTTTTGGGTGTGCAACGGCGGCGAACTTCTTCTCGATGCCATACTTTAAACAGAACTCTTTGAACTCTCTGCTTTCAAATTGCGTCCCGTTGTCCGTAATGATGGTGCGAGGAAGGCCAAAGCGGCATATAATGCTTCGTACAACGAATTTAATGACCTTCTTAGTGGTGATTGTGGCGAAGGGTTCTGCCTCAGCCCATTTTGTGAAATAGTCGACTGCAACTATTGTGTATTTCGCACCACCTTTGGATATAGGCAAAGAGCCGATTATGTCAATTCCCCAGATTGCAAATGGCCAAGGACTAACCATTTGTGTGAGTTCCGTTGATGGAGTCCTTGGGATTTTCGCATATCTTTGACACTTGTCACATTTCCTTGCGTAGTCTGCAGCGTCCCGATTCACGGTCGGCCAGTAGTATCCATAGCGGAGGATCTTTTCTGCTAGCGTTTGCCTCCCGGTATGGTCGCCACATTCCCCTTCGTGAACCTCTTTCAAGACCCGCTTTGTCTTGTCATGAGCGATGCACCGTAATAAGGGGATTGAGAACCCTTTTCGATACATTAATCCATCCTGCATCACGTATCGCGCGGCCTTTCGAAGGACCTGCCGTCTTTCGCTCCTTTTTTCTGGTAAAGCCCCGGTTGTCAGGTATAGTTTGAACGGGGTCATCCACGACTCCTTCTCGATTTCTGTTTCCAACACACAGTCAACTTTCATCTCGTCTATGCTCGGGGCATGCAAGGCCACAACGGGATACAATCCCATTTCCTGCGCGTCGCCTGTGCTTGCAAACTTAGCCAACAAGTCGGTTTCTTTATTCTGTTCGCGCGGGACATGTGAAATGTCATAACGCTCAAGATTTGACAGTAGTTCTTGGACCTGAACAAGGTACGGAGCCAGCTTCTGTCCCTTTTCTTGGTAATCTCCCCGCACTTGGTAAACCACCAACTGTGAGTCACAAAAGATTTCAACTAATTTGATCCCGAGTTCTCCGATGAGCTTCAAGCCAGCGATCAGTGCTTCATATTCTGCTTCGTTATTTGTAGCTGGGAAATCAAGCTTCAAAGCATAACAAATTGATCGATTTTCCGGAGTTATAAGAACTACACCCGCGCCGGAGCAACGGTCGTTTGATGCCCCATCAGTGTATAATTTCCAACGAACGGGGGGAATGACGTCATGATTATCTGGTTCTATGAGTATTGTAAACTCAGCGATGAAATATGCTAATGCTTGCCCTTGTATGGCCCTCCGTGGCAAGTAGGCGATAACGAACTGGCTCAACTCGATGTTCCATTTTAGCAATCTTCAGAAAGTTTCTGGTCGTTGGAGTACCTGCCGCAGGGGTTGATCGGTATAAACACTAATTGAGTGTGCTTGAAAATATGGGCGTAGCTTACGTGATGCAATCACCAAGCAATAGGCCAATTTCTCGATTTTAGGGTAATTTCTTTCTGCCCCCATTAAGCGCTTGCTAACATAATACACCGGCTTCTGGATTCAGTCCTCCTCGCGAACTAAAGCCGCACTTATCGCATGTGGGGATACAGCCAAGTATACGTACAGCATCTCGTGGTCTACTGGTTTTGACAGCACTGGTGGACTCTCCAGATGCCTCACCAGATCCCGGAATGCTTCCTCACAACTAGACGTCCATTCGAAGTTCCTCTTCCCTTTCTTTATTATATCAAAGAAAGGGATGCACTTGTCAGTTGCCCTGGATATGAATCGACTTAGCGCAGCTACTTTTCCATTCAAGCTCTGTACCTGCTTTATAGTCCTGGGTACTTGCACATCTCGAATAGCTTGGATCTTTTCGGGGTTAGCTTCAATTCCCCTAGCATTGACGATGAATCCCAAAAACTTCCCCGACGCAACGCCGAAGGAACACTTCAGAGGGTTGATCTTCATCCCGTAATACCTGAGTATGTCGAACATTTCAGCCAAGTCTCGAATGTGGTCGTTTGACTGTCGTGACTTCACGGGCATGTCATCCACATAGACTTCCATCGTCCTACCAAGCTGGTCCTTGAACATTCGATTCACCAAACGCTGATAAGTCGCTCCTGCGTTCTTCAGTCCGAAGGGCATTACTACATAGCAATATAGCCCGACATCTGTAATGAAGCTGGTGTGTTCTTGGTCCGGAATATGCATCGGAATTTGGTTGTATCCCGAGTATGCATCCATGAATGATAACAGCTCACGTCCTGCGGTGGAGTCGACCAACTGATCGATCCTTGGTAACGGGAAACTGTCCTTGGGGCACGCTTTGTTCAAATCGGAATACTCTACGCAAGTTCTCCATTTCCCATTTGCCTTTTTCACCAGTACGGGGTTCGATACCCATTCAGGATAGAGGGCGTCGCGGACGAACCCATTGTCTTTGAGTTTGTCCACCTCCTCTCTAAGAGCAGCGGACCTCTCCAGGTCCATTCCTCTCCTCTTTTGTTTAACCGGGACGTATTTCGGGTCTATGTTCAACATATGACTCGTGATGGCGGGAGAAATCCCACACATATCAGAATGCGTCCAAGCGAAAACATCAAGATTCGCCCGGAGGAAGTCACTAAGGTCTTCAGTCATTGCGGGGCCAAGTTGTGATCCGATCTTCAGTATCCACGAAGGGTCGTTTCGGCTAACTGAAATGTCAACCGTTAGTTCAGCCGGCGCTGCCTTTTCTTCCCTGGGTTTCTCATCGTCGTCTCTCGGATCTATGTCTCTGAAGATCCGAGAATTATGCCCGAGCTAGGGCTCAGGCACTACTTGTCAATTATCCATGTTAAGGATGCGGACGGGATTGTCCGCAACCTTTCCTTTCTCCCTCCGATAGGTCTCCCGGAGCTCAGCCACATAACAGGAACGACCAGCTGCTTGGTCGCCATGAACAATACCTACCCCCTTTGTCAATTGGGAACTTCAAAGTTAAGCACCACGGGGCTAATGCTGCCCTAAACTCAGCCAGGGCCGGTCGGCCCAAGAAAACATTATACGGAGAATCCACATCCAAAACTACGAAGGGTAGGATTCGCACCCTCCGACGCTCGCCTTGTCCCAGTTCAACTGGTAACTCAACATACCCCACTGCATCGATCACTGCGCCATTAAAGCCGTGTATACGAGCTTTG
Organism: Allium fistulosum; assembly: GCA_030737815.1. Lineage (NCBI taxonomy): Eukaryota > Viridiplantae > Streptophyta > Magnoliopsida > Asparagales > Amaryllidaceae > Allium > Allium fistulosum. Next base: position 922,081,384 of record CM060901.1, read on the forward strand.
GATGGTTTCAAGTTCTTGGTTTCCATCTTCATTTGGTCATAAGCCTTCTTGAAGATGATGTTGACAGAACTTCCACAATCAATCAGAATTCTTTTCACATAAGCCGGTCCGATCATCGCAGATATGACCATCGGGTCGATGGTTGGAGCCTCTACTTGGTCAGCATCTCTGTTTCTGAACACTATATCGTCTATCATTACGCGTTGCTGCTTAGCAGAGGTCCCATCCTCCGTGTTCGAATAACATTCAAAATCTGCATGCTTCAGGGCACTAGCATACCGCTCCATCTCCTGCCAATTCTTATCTGCGGGGTGAGGCCCGCCGATGATCATGTTTATGACTAGCCTACCCACAGTCCGGGTAGGTTCATCGGGATGACGCGGAGGTGGAGCGCGACCTGGGTTGGACGTTCCCTGTCCTCTTTCCTGAGGATCCTTCACAAATTCCTACAGCTTTTTCTACCTGATCAATTTCTCTATTGTGTCATGTAGGTGTCTGCATTCTTCCGTATTGTGCCCATAAGTCTCATGGAAGCGGCAATATTTTCCAGTCCGTTTCTGTTCCTCGGTTGACTCTTTTGGACGTGGCTTTCTGTATTGAAAGGTATTGCAGGTTCAGAGGTAAATATTCTCGAGAGACGCATTCAGTGGGGTATACTCGTTGTAGCTTGGAATTCTCGACTTCCACTTCCCCGCTTCTCTCTTTTTCCCTTGATTTCTTCCTCCGGACTCCTTAGGCTGCCCAGGCTTGTTCTGGACATTGACTTGGACCTTTCCTGTGTTGTCTCCGGACTGCTTCACAGCAATGTTGCCTTTCACGGATTCTTGGACAGGTCCTGGTGCCTTATCTCGCCTTACCCACCTAGCTTCCTCTCTTCTTATGAACTGATGTGCCTTTGAGTAAAAACGTTCTAGTGTGGTCGGAGGTTTTCCTGCCAACCAGTCTCCAAATTCAGAGTCCGGATCCACACCTCTCATTACAGCCATTAGAATTGCATGATCATTGGGATTACTGACTTCATATGCCGCAACATGGAATCTTTGTAAATATTCCTTCAATGTCTCCCCAGGATTTTGGATTACACTTGATAGAGACATTACGTCCTTTGGACGAGTAGTGTGTATTCTGAACTGCTCAATAAACTTCTTCGCCAACTCCTCGAAATTGGATACGGACCGCGGAGGAAGTTGGGTAAACCACATAGTAGCGATCCCAGATAGAGTGATCGGAAAGCATCTACACTTGGTGGCATCATTTGCTCTAGCTGAATCCATCATCCACTCGTACCTCATGACATGCTGTCTAGGGTCAGTCTTTCCCTCATACGCAGGGATAGTAGGCATACTAAACTTCCAGGGGTACGCCGCCTGTAGCACAACATCCGTGAATGGAGTATGACTTCTTGATACTCCTCAATCATCATTTGATAAGCCTTGATTTTCTTTCATCAATTGCCTGACCATGGCTGTCAGATCTGGTGTTTGTATGGAAGATGGAAGGTTGGAGTCTGTTCTACGTGACTGGCCAGGCTGATGCCTCCTCTCTTGGCGATCTGCCAAATGTGCATCTTGAGGTTCGACATCGTTAGCATTTTGATGGTCTGGGCCTCCAGCCTCCACCTGCACTCCAGTTCTTAGGTTTCCAGCTCCGGCTTGGTCACGGTCTCCAGCTGTCTGAACAGCAGCACCTGCCCGTGCAGCTTCAGTCTTACGGCGTCTGCGCCGAGGAGGTTCATCAGAGGAAGTTGAGCTGTCGGATGAGGAATAAGGAGCGGGATTGCCCCCAGCATTCTGTTGCTGCTGTTGGGTGAGTTGTGCCATCAGGTTGGCGTTAGCTTGCATCTGCTCTCCTAGTTGTCTCCTGCTTTCCCTGAGTTCTCTCATCAAATCGTTGAACTCTATTCTGGTGACAACTGGAGTTTGGTTCTGGGCGGCGATTCCTACACCCGGAATTGCTGGTTGATTGCTAGGTCCTGCTTGTTGCACGCTAGCAGTCTCATGGGCATCCGCATTATGAGAAGCTGACCTGGTACGTGGTCTTGCCATTGTAGAGTTATTGGTATGAACTCTGAGTAGAATCAACGGATGTCCTATCAATGAGTCGGGTCTTCTTTGGGGGATTTGTTCAATCCAGTAGCTTCAAAGCAGATCCTTAAGGTCTGAGAATTCAATGCTCAGTGAAAGCACCAAAGTGTTAGCACCAAAAATGGTCACTAACCTCGTAGAGAAAGATTGTGTAGAGATGTAAGTGATGAATATCAGTTAAACAAAGAAGACAATGCTAATTTAAATGCAGAAAGTAAGAACACCAGATTTATAGTGGTTCAGCGTAATTGCCTACGTCCACTTTGAGGTTAAACTTTATTGATCTTCTTAATGATTGATTACAAATACAATTCGTAGATCAAATGCTTGAATGAAGTTGTTAAGTGAAGAAGATGAGTCTGAAAAATGGCAGAGTCTCCCCAGTGTTCTCCCCAAAAAGGTCCCTTTTCATTGTGACCCTGCCCCTCTATTTATAGACAAAGATGGGCTGGACTTCCCAGGGGGGCTCGGTAGCCGAACACTCTAGCCCAAGTATAGTGGTCGCTGTATGCCGAACCAAGTAGGCCGAACACAATGATGCCGAACCACCCTTTCTATGCCGAACGGTATGTTTGATGTGTGGGAAGTGTGGAATGGTTGTTAGTCGAAGCTGAGCGTGCCTCTGTCCGAACGAAGCGCTTGACCGAACAATGCTCTCTGGCCGAACGATGCTTTCTGGTCGAACGATCCCTTTGGCCGAACAATCCCTTTGGCCGAACGATACTGCCATGTCGAGTAGTCATATACGCCGAACGCCTTCTAATGCCGAGTACTCCTGGATGCCGAGTGCTACGCCGAGTACTTCTAGATGCCGAGTGCTACGCCGAGTACTCCTAGATGCCGAGTGCTACGCCGAGTACTCCTAGATGCCAAGTGCTTCTGGATGCCGAGTGCTACTAGATGCCGAGTACTCCTAGATGCCGAGTGCTTCTGGATGCCGAGTGCTACTAGATGCCGAGTACTCTTGTTGCCGAGTTCCACTAGATGCCGAGTACTACTTGATGCCGAGTACTCCTGTTGCCGATTTCCACTGGATGCCGAGTACTACTTGTGCCGAGTTCTCGTAGTATGCCGAGCACTAGTTGCCTGGTCAAATCTCTAGGAAACAATACAAATGTTTTATATATAAATATATATATATATATTGATTAAATATTTAAATGGATCAAAATAATAATTTAAATTGCATAAAATGCAGTTATTTAAAATTAAAATCGTGTGATAATTGTACATTGGGGATGACCATGATTTTAAGATTAAGGGGGTGAAAGTCGATTAAATTGTTAGGAGATGATTTTTTTACTCATTCTCCTAGGGGTTGATCAAATTTAGTGTGATGAAATTTCTTTCTTACACCCAAAGACGGCACTTAATACATCCTCGATATTCATGTGTCGATCATCTAAGTGTCCAGAAGATAGGTCATGGGGTAAAAAAATAAAAACAAGGAAACATGAATGGATTTTTCTCAATACACCAGAGTTACATGTTCATCATCATAGAATAGTACACATGGTTACTCCAAAATGTTACATCAAAGTTACAATAAGTACTATTTCCAACAAGGATAGCTATATTAGCCGGCCCAAACTTCTAATACATAATATACAGTCACAGCAAAAATATTGACAACTACTAGACGATGATGGAAACTCCTACTCCATAATGCTTCCCAAAATGCTCCAAAGAAACCTGACTACTTGGCTACTCATAAAAATTTAAGTAACCAAGAGTTTAAGGGAAAAATAAGAAATCCGGCTCAGACATGAGTCTGGTGTGAGTAAAGCATAAATTTTAACTTTATAAAGCCTTCAAACCAAAGGTATCTCGTAAGACCACGCCGAACATAAACACAGACGGTTTTACCTCACGATGGCCAAAACATTTCTATATGAAATCCTATGATATAATCGTAATGTTTAGGTTTAAAATAAATATGGAATCATAGCCGAAATTGTTACATTAATTAATTAAATTCCAACATAATAGGTATACAACTAAGTCCATAAAGGCACATATTGGAAAATGGATTCCATCAATGACAAGGCACCGGGGTACCACCTGTCACAGTGCATCTCTAGATAAAATGCACCGAGAGCCACGCAGGACTCCCTGCCAACACAGGACCGGCCTATCCTTTACCGGATAGTACTGAATACGATCATCCTTAGGTTGTGATCAACAACCATAATGGATCCTAAGCATAAATATAAAGGAACGATATCAACTCTAGAAAGGGATGACCATACACTAATGGGTGCGGCCCATATAGCCCTGCTGCATATCCCATGATTTTAGTCATTCCCGGTTGTGAAGCTTAAGGTTAAGCTTTTACCTTTCCTCCTAGCAGACCATCATGGAATGCTAACAATGCCCTACAGACAAAATGCAATGATAGCATTCATCTATATAAGTTATCCCAGAATCGAACAAACATTCAACATTTACTATCTTACATTTTTGAATCACTCTCAGAAAGAATAGTACATCCCCCATAGCATATTTCAATAACGATCCATCATGAACGTTATTAGTTTGGAGTGGTCTGGATAAATCATACTTATTCAAGAAAAACCGGTGTCTCTAAACGAAGCGGTAATTCTTGGCTAACTCAATTTCGGCTCTTTGGAAGTATGCAACAAGTATTCGAGTCCTCACCAAGGAACTCGAATATACACATCAAACTTCCTAAGTTAAAACAGGTCAAGTTATCAATAGTAGACAATCCGCTATTTAGCACAATTATACAGAGTTCACATATGGATAACCATATACTTAATTTAAACATAACCCATTAATATAAATTAACCCTCCCATATCTATCACGTTTCTGATATTTCGACCTTACCCTATCCCAAGCCTAGAAATAAATTCTGGATCTCTTAGATAGAGGATCAACCTACTCGTCGGCTTATAGTGCTAACTATGGGATGACTTACTTTCCATAAAATGTGTTACCACATTAGTATTAGTTGCATATTTGTTTGAGGTTACTCAAGGGTGATCGACAAAGAAATCCCTTGATTTAAAACACTTTTGTAAACGAAAGCTGCTTTTAAACAAAACCCGATATTTCGAAATAAAGTGATTTTTAAGATTCAAAGCCCTTATTAATTAATTAAATAATAAATTAAACCCTTATTAAATACTACTTAAATCTTAATTAAGTCCTAATTAAAATCTTCATTAAATTTGACTTAATTAGTTATTGATTAATAAATAAATGCGGAAAATATTTTAAAGGACAAATTATCCTAATAATTTAAGCACAGGGACAGTCGTCTATTTTTTTTGCTATAAGGACAGGCCCAAAGCCTATCTACAAGTACTCAACTTCTCAAATCCATCTATTAATCGATCTTCACTCCTCAGCTTCTGTTGTGCTTCCCTCCTCAAGATCTCCGCTACGCTTTCCTCCTCTTCTCCATCTCCAGATCTCTGCTATGCTTTCCTCCTCTTTTCCCACTCATCTCCATGCTCAAAGTTTTGCACCGTCATGTTTTTCCTATAGGCGTCGATTTGGAAAGTCACATCACTATTTTCTAAAACTGAGAGGCGCTGCTAACACCATCGAAGTATTGCTGCCTTGATATAGAATCTCGTCATTTTTGGTGCTAGAGTTTTGATGGTGCTTGAAACTTTGAGTTGCTCGAGTTTGAAACTTGAACAGATCTGAATATCGCTTCTTGCTTTTGTGGAGGTAGTCGTGTTGTGAAGCCAAGGTTCATCTGAATCTAATTATATGTCATTGCCTGAGGATGCATGAGTTCTGAAATTTTCTAGGCGTCGGACGACGGTTAAACGTAGTAAACTAACACTAAAAAATGAACAGTTGAACAAGAAGAATAGCCGAGGCGAGAGAAAAGAACTAAGAGAAGACATGAACAACAAATAGAAGATGAAACTCAATCAAAAAATAAAAAAACATAGAAGAGAAGGTATTGATACTATGATTTACATCCAAATTCAATCAACTATTAACTTAAAAACTGATGCCTAAAAACTACTACCGATAACTAAAAATTGATACCTAAAAATTGCTACCGATAACTAAATTCTAATACTATACATTAAAACATTTTAAAATTATGATACCTAAAACTGATAATAAGCATTAATCTAATACACACCAAAGCCAAAACTATAACATTACAATATATCAGTTATTGAAAATAAAAATAACAAAAACTCAGCTAAAAATGATACTAACAAAAGAATACTACAAAATAATGATATTCATCGTATCATTGAACATAAACCAAATGCCGGTCAAAATAAAACCTGAATAAATCTTGATTGTGTATGACATATTGATGGACAATGATCACTGCTGAAATTTAGCCAAGTTCATGTCAACATTGGAATAAAAAGAAAACATCAGCAAAAAATATTTTGTTTAGCTTGTCATTTTATTCTAGTACAGTAATTACCTTTATAAAACAAAAAACAAAAAATAAAACAGTTTTTACAAAAATGATACATACTGTCACTAAAACTGATAACTAAAAACTAATCCTCAAATTAATAGTAAAACTGATATTCAAACAAAATTCACTAAATATTTGATACTAACGAAACACTAATTCAACTCAATGATCAATATATTTATTCTGTAACAACTTCATTTTTTTGTATACTCAAATAATCAAAACAGTAAAAAACTTTCACACTACATATTGCAAAAAATGATACTCAGAAAAAACAAAAATGATACCTAAAAACCGATCCTCACTAAACTCAACACAACAATACATTATCAATCACACTAATATGAATGCAGAAAAACAAAACAGCAATCAAAAAATGTTTGCTTCAAAATGTGAATTTATTACAGTATAATAATTTTGTTATACAACAAAAATCACAAACTCAAAAATAGCATGTTCTATTATACCTGAAACTGATACCGATACTAATATAATGAAAAACTAATATCATGTTCTATTATATCTGAAACTGATACTAATAGCATGCAAAAAATGATATTATATTTTGTACTACCTAAAACTGATACTAGTAGCATGCAAAAACTAATACCACATTTTTACATGCCTGAAACTGATACTATCAGTATCAAAAATTAATACTGAACAATTAATATTGAATAAACGAACAAACATCTCCACATAACCTATAAACAAATAATAAAACTGATACCGGTATTACTGAAAATAACACTGATACTTAAAATGAAACTTGAAATGTTATTGTATACCTAAAACAAATAAATAATAAAACTGATACTTCTTATACTACAGAACCAATACTGTAAATGAAACTATAAATGATACCTTATAACCAAGTTCAATTACAAAGAGCAAATCAATGACAAATTAAAAATGTGCTAAATCAATATACAAAGCGCAAATCAATGTACATATTAAAATATGCTAAACCAATATACTTATATGACCAAGTCCAATTACATAAAATTGTCAAAAAAGACATACAACCAAGTATAATTCTCAACAAATTCATAAAAACATAAAAATCATACCCTCCTAGAATTTTAACAATTACACTTATTGTGACCATATTGCTTGCATACACCACATCTATTTTTCTTATTTCAAAAATATGCAAATCCTCCTTTCCATTTAATAGCAGGCCTACCGGCACCATGTTTCACCTTAGGTGGCTCAATAGCATATTCAACACTTGCAACAACAATATGCTTAGCAAAATTAGGAATAGGATTTATAGGATTAGCAAATTAGAAGCCGTCGAACACATCCTAAACAAATGAACGATAAACATATTCGCATTCTTCGCCTTACAGCTAAAAGTAGATTTTGTTCCATATGAACATAGCACTGACTGTGAAAGGCTAGAGGAAAAACTTAACAAACACCTAAAATCACATCTTTATGGTGATCCAACTTAAAAACCAAATCACGACCTTCTTGAAGCATTTTTTTAATTTATTCAAAAACCATTTCCAGTTATCCACATTTTCAAGAGAATCTATACTCATAGCTGAAGGGAAAAACCTGCAGATAATAATTTTAAAAAATAGTAAAAAAAATCAACTGTTAACTCAAAAACTGATACCTAGAAACTGCTACCGATAACTAAAATCTGATACCTAAAAACTGATAACTAAATTCTGATACTATATAGTAAAACATTTTAAAAATCTTTTACCTAAAAACTGATAATAAGCACTAATCTAATACACACCAATGGAAAAATTTACAACACTACAAAATATCACTTTTTCCAAATCTTAATTTCAAATTCTAATACTTTCTGATACCACGCAACACATATATTACTCCAAAACTGATACTAAACAAAAATCTTAATAAGAAATTCTATACTTTTTGATACCACGCAACACATATGTTACTCCAAAACTGATACTAAACTAAAAATCTTAATATCAAATCTTATTTTCAGTATCTGCACCATTGTACAATATGATAATAATAGAAAATGATACTAAGTAAAATTGATACAAACACAAACTCAAAATAACAGTTACTGAAATTAAAAATATGATATTGACATAAACTGATAATTTTCAAAAATGATGCTAAGAAAAATGATGCTAAGAAAAACAAAAATGATACATAAAACTGATCCTCACTGAACTCAACACAACAATACAATTTCGATTAAACCGATATGAATGCAAGAAAAAAACCATCAATCAAAAATGTTTGCTTCACATTGTCATTTTATTATAGTATTATAATTTTCTTTATACAACAAAAATCAAAAACAAAAGTGTAACGATTTTATTCAAAAATGATACCTACAGACTGTAAAATTGATACCTACAATCTGATACTGAAATTAATAAGAAAAATGATACTAAATAAAGTTAATTGAATGTTTGATACTAATAAACTTCAGTAAATGTTTGATAGTAACAAAACACTAAGCACATAAACTATTGCACACATTCAACTATTGCACCAAACCTACATCATCCAAACCGACTAAGCAACCTTCCGCTACTTATCACAAACAGCACCTCAAACCCACAACGTGAACTGCAACTCCAGTAAATCCGACTCGATAGAAATCGATTCAAGCAGCTTTATTTTTGTTTTTTTGATTTGAATTCGAATTCGATTCGCATTTTCCCTTGTTTCATTTTTGTTGTTTTTTTTCGATTTGAATTTGAGATCGAAGAAGAAACGAGAAAACGTGACGGTTAGGGCTTTTTAAACTATTTTGACATTTGGTCCTTAAAAATAAAATATTGGTGGGATGACCTAGGTAATAAAAAAGCCTATAAAATTGTCCTTGACAGTATTTTCCTATGATTAAATCCCCTTTTAAATAAATAAATAAATAATAAATAAGCTTAAATAATTAATTAAATAATAATGATCTCTAATTAATAATTAAATAATAACTAATTTTTAATTAACTATCTAATTATAATTAACTTACTTGATTAACACTTAAGTACTAATTATCTTTGTTAACAAATGATTAAGTACTAATTACCTTACTTAATTAATTAAATAATCATTAATTAAATAAATAAATAATTAACTAACCAATTACTTTTTATTACTTCATATATGTTTGAAAACTCTTTTCAAATGGATAGTTATGTGGAATAAAATTAGATTATTAAAAAGAGTTTGTTTCACGAACTGCACCCATAGCGACTATCGCTATACGACCTATAATTTTCAAAACATAAATTTTTTCTTTCTAAGTCTTCTTAGAACTTTAACTCTTGGAAAACATTACTACTATATAAAACATAAAGTTATGTTCTTGGAAACTAACAAAGCTTTTAACTTGAAATGATTTTGAAATTTTAAACTAAAAACCATAGTTTTTACACAAGGGTTTCATGTCGCTCAAACAAGTAAAGGTGCTAACCTTCTTAGCATAAATCATGTATTCATAATCATAACAGACATAATCACATCACAACCACATCACAGACATATATGCATGCCATAACCAACATATACAAGCAAGATTATAACTTGCAAATTAAGCATGACTTTCCAACTTCAAATTTTAAACTATTTTACTCCCCATCCAAGCACAAATACATACATTCAAGTCAACACTATTTCTACCCAAACAAACATCATATTTTAACAAGTCAAGCAATAATATACGTTTAGAAAACTTAGTTAAAGGCAAGAATTTTACTCACCAAAAGTCCACGAAACAAACTGAACTTTCATTAAAATTTGGAAACAACCAAGTTCTTGGATTACTCTTTTCAAAAATTGAATTTTTAGGCCTAGGAGGGTGGTGTTTGAGCTCGGCCTAGAAGTGGTATGGGTGTGTATGGCTTGTTTTATGGAGGAGGAGTGTTGAAATGAGAGGGAAAGGCTTTAAACTAGGATTTTAAAAAATTAAAGTGGAAAAGAATGAAATTCTTAAAACTTGGATGCCATGAAAATTTTATAAAGCATTAAAGAGATTTTAAAAAGTGAGAATGAATAATAAAAATGAAAATAAAATTAGGAATTTGTATATATACAAATGGATAAAATAAAATTACCAAAATGGCCTTAGGTACATTACCTCTGCTACATGTTTGCAACATCATCCACCTTGTCTCCCTCTCCTCTTATTGCTCACGTAATTAGGTCCCCCCCTCATTTTGATGAGCCAACATGCATTAATGACTTGATTACTTAGTGTTTTTAAAGATGTGATATGTTATGAAACTTTTCTTTTTATTCCATTTTTAAATATATTTTTAAAAATTTACATTATAAGTCACATCATATCCTTTTATACTTCTTAAGTGTATATATATATATATTAAAAAATCCTAACTCATTTATAAATGTGTGAATATGTTAACTCAAATGTGCAGAATGTTTTTCAACAAACTTTAGACACCGAAAATTCAAAAAATGATGTTCGGTCACATTTTCTATTTTTCTGAACTAATTATTTTTTGTAAACAAATTTTGAAAACTATTTCACCAACATTAGTTATCATTTTAAAGAGTTTCGTTTTGAGTTATAAATCCATTAATTAATTACTAAAAATATATTTAAACATCCATATTAAAGTGATTAAATTCTGGATTATTACACTCGCCCTTCCCCCCTCCCTGGATTTAAAAGAATTTCATCCCAAAATTAGCAAACAAGGAGACAACTCAAAATAACACAAAAAAGGCATATGTTATATCATGAAACCCATACAAAAGACATATACTAAGCATCCATAACACAAACAATGCAAATGCAATACATACAAACAAACAAACCATTATCCTAACATCAACTTAGGATAAGCTTCCCTCAATGATCCACAGTCTCCCAAGTACAATTTCTGGGATCTTCACTCCACCAAATCTTAACAAATTTCACCACCTTATTATGTAACTTCTTTTCATTCTGGTCCATAATATGAACTGGATGTCTAATCACTGTCAAGTTCGGTTCTATTTCCAATTCCTCTTAAGCCGACGGCTCCACAATCAATGATGGGTCATGAACATACTTTCTTAAATGAGACACGCGAAAAACATTATGGACCTCGACAACTTTTTCGGAAATTCAACACTATAGCCAAGTGGTCCAATCCTTTCAACAACTTCAAAAGGCCTAACATACCTTGGCACCAACTTCCTTGCCCTTTTGAATCGAACAACTCCTCTGATCGGGTAAATCTCCACAAATACCGAGTCTCCAACAGCAAATTCTAAATCTCCTTTTCTTTTATCAGCATAACTCTTCCATCGATCCCGGGCTTCTTTCTTCCTTCTCTTGATCGATGTAACCTTTTCTGTAGCTTCACGAATTATATCTAGTCCAAGTACTAGTGGTCTCCACTCTCAACCCAACATTCCGGTGACTTACATGGACATCCATAAAGTGCTTCGTAGGGTGCCATGCCAATGCTCGCTTAATAACTATTATTGCTGGAGAATTACACCAAGTGCAGATGATCTTCCTATGATCCTCCAAAGTCTAAAATACACGCTCCCAGAAGATCTTCTAGAATTTGGTTCACTCTTTCCGTTTGTCCATCCGTTTGGGGGTAGTATGTTGCGCTTAAGCTTAGCTTTGTTCCTAAAGCTACTTGCAATGCCTCCCAAAACTGACTTGTGAAGATGGGATCTCGATCACTTACAATACTTACTGGGACTCCATGCAATTTGACAATCTCTTTCATATAAATATTTTCCAATGAAGCTACAGTTCTTGTGGGCTTTACCAGAATAAAATAAGCACTCTTCGTTAGCCGATCTATAATGACCCACACACCTTCATTCCCATTCCTGGTTCTGGGTAATCCATTAATAAAATCCATTGATATTATCTCCCATTTCCAATTTGGGATCTCCAAGGGTTAAAGTAAACCAGTCATCTTCTGGTGATCGCACTTTATCTATAACAGTTCGCACAATGGCCAACATAGATTAAGACATCCCTCTTTATCCCTTTCCACCAAAACACTATCTTCATATCTTGATGCATCCTAGAAACACCTGAATGGATACTTAACTTGGATCGATGATAATCCGATAAAATTCTTATATAAGGCCATCGACATTAGGGACGTAGATCCTCCCATTCTTACGCAATATGCGACGGTTATCCATCTCAAAGCTAAAACACTATCCTTCCTCAACATCCTTGATGGTCTTCATTAGGCACTTTTCTTCCCATTCTTTACTAGCAATCCTTTCCAATAGAGTCGGTGTGACTTCCAAAAGAGCCAATACTGCATTTCTATGTAGAGCGTCTGTGACGACCCGTAAATTTTTAATGGTTTTATAATGTATTTAATTGAATTTTGGGAAATTTTAAATAATTAAATTTTGAAATAAAAATTTGATATTTGGAATACGTCTATTTAAACATAGTAAATGGTAAATTTTCATCTAAAATATGGAAGTTTATTTTCTTGTGCAATTTTATTTAAATTCAAATCAGTAAATATTTTATGATAATAAATTATTTTCCAAACTTGAATATTTTTATATAATAAATTTGTAAATCACCTTCTGAGTGAGACGTCATATTTCGTTTCGCTCCGTTTATCTTATTTCTGGCATTTTGCGGCATTTTCGGTACCGATTATCGACTTTTGATAAGATAATCGTACCACTAATATTTGTATACCGTTTTGATCATCTCGTCGTGTTGGTCTCTACGATATATTCAATTCTGCGGTTTGAAATCCGATGCGCGGTGGAATCCGCGAAAAACAGCAACCGTATCGGTTCCGTATTTTTGGTCTTTTAAGCTTTGTGACCTTTCAATTGTCTGCCGTTTGAGAGAACGATCAGCCACTAGTCTCTTACTATTCCCACTTCAATTTTTATCCTCCGGTCCGGTTCTTCATATCTGGTTTCAAAATTTAATGAGCCTGTTCATCATCCTTTTATTCTGAAGCCTACTCATCTTCAAAAAATTTCCTCAAACCCACTTACCCACATCTTCTTTTTCACGAATCTGCTCGTCCGCCCTCGCCTCCCTCCTCTTCTTTCCACCACCGTTCATTGCTCCTCCCCGCCTTGGCCACCGAACTCTAGCCTAATTCCCTCTCCACCATGGCCAGCGCCAAGCATCACCCAACAGCTTCTTCCCCGCATCTCCTGCGTCACACCCGATCCCACCTGACTTCGGCATCAACTTTCCTTTCTCGCGCCTCCACCGTTTCCACCATTGCACGTGAACCGACCTCAGCCACTGCCCATCATGTCATCTCTCCTCCTTTGTCCACCCTGCCACTTCCATCTCTCCTCCTTTGTCCGCCCTGCCACTTCCCATGCTCGACCTGGCGCAGCTCGGCCTGCCCTCCTTTGCATTTTCTCTTCTATATGTGAGTTCATATATATAGGTAATGCATTATTTCATTTAATATTTTGTTGACAAGTTTATATACTAGCTAGGTAACATATATATATATATATGTATGTATGTATGTATGTATATGTATATGTATGTATGTATGTATGTATTATAATATTGTTTTAAGTGTCTTTACGTGTATATATATATATTGTTTTACATTGGTTTTGAGATTATATATATAGAAGATGAGGACATATATTATGTATTCGAGTACAATATATTGTATTATAAAGTATTATACATATATATATAGTATACTTTAAAATATAGGTTGTTGTCCTAATTGCTGTTATGTACTTTTGGCTACACTATTATTATATACATATAGTTATATAAATATGTATATATAAGTTTTGTTTATATATATAAAAAGTTTGAACAAGTTTGTTTATTTCGTGCTGTGTATATATATTGATTTACAGAAATATGAAATGTATGTAAGTTGTATATGATAGTTATATATGATATAATATGGCAGGTTATACTGATTTTATGATAAATATTGTTCAAATATTACAGATAGTGTTTATATATATATATATATATATATAAATCAGTTTTAATCTTTTGGGTTGTGGGTTCGATTATATAAGTTATATATAAAAAAAAATTATAATATGTTATATTTTATGTTTTATAATCTGTTATCTTATATGTTAGGAATATGTATATGTGCAGAGTTATTTATATTATATGAAGTACATACTGTTGTGTAGCTGTGCATAGAGTTTTAAATATATATAGTTATATATATATTGTTGTTGTTTGGTTACAGTATATATAAAAGCTTATATATATGTTACTGTACGTAATATAGGGGTTTATATGTACCGTTTGAAAGTATTAATATATATATAGTATTATTTGTTTCAAGTTTTATAGATGTTAGTCATATATATGTTTATATGAGTGTTATTAATGATCTGTTATATATAAGATTTACATATATTTGTTTATATATATATATATATTATTTTGGGTTTAGTGGACAAGTTTAATAATTTATACATATATAGTTCTTAAAACAATAGTTGCAGTTTGTGGAAAGTTGTTGTGAAAATTTAATTTTGAGTGGAATATGGGTATTGTCATTTTGAAATAAATATAGATATTGTTTTAAATATAATATATATGCATGAGTTAGTTTTGTATATTTCTAAAGAGGTATTTTATAGGTGTTTAAAATTTAAATATTGATTTTTAATAAAATAATATGCATATTTTTTGTTTCTATCAAACTGATTGATTTTTTCATTCTTCTCATTGATTCCTATCTATCAGCTTTGTCCGTCAAATTCGTGCCAATCTAGCTTTGCTTCGGAATTCGTGATTGGATCCGTAACTCATCTCATTCTCGTGCTTCTCTCTAACCTCGAAAGGTGAGAAATCACTCACAATTAACGTTCTTATATTTATTAAATTTGATTTCAATTGAAACGACAATTGAAATATGCCGCTGGTAGTTATTTACATTGTTATATATATGATATTATCTTTATCTGTTCACCTGTGACATCTGACACCATTATATGTTATTTATATTGATGATATATGCCTGTTACACTATTATCATATCTGTTATCACTCTACAAGTTCCCTGTTAGTATAGAATTCACTATGGGTTGAAATGATATATACCCGAACGATCTGTAGAATAGGAGAAAATCGTTATGGGTTGAAATGATAAACCCAAGCGATTTTCATTGAATTGAATTTGGGATTGCGGGTTGAAAAGATATATACCTGTATATATTTAAATTACGGATTGAAATAATAAATATCTGTATCACTTGACCATAGAATAGAAAATTATATACAGACACTGTTGGTCTATATATAAATATTTTGAAAATGATTTCTACGGTTTTGGAAAGAAATATATGGTTTAAATATTGATTTCAAGATATTATATATAAATGTATTTTATAAAGTCTAAGTTCTTGTTTTAATTTATATGTCTTGAAATTTTTTTAAATTTTATGTTAGTTTTGAATTATAAATTTTAAGAAGTTACTTATAATTTTACTATTTTTAAAATATGTATAAATCAGTTTTATTATAAAATAAGTTTAATAATAAGATTTGATTTATTAAAGTTGACTTAATTAATATATATAATATGTTTAAGTATTTATTTAAAAATTATATTTTTAGAAATAGATTTTTATAATAAGTTATAAGTTAAGGTTAAGAAGATAAATTGGAATTTATTTGAAATTGTGTTTAATTAAGGATTTAAATCGATTTGAAACTTTTTGAATTTGAGATTTTTAAAGGATATGATTTTATAACTTGATTGTTGGTTTAAGGGATTAATGAATATTTCAAGTTTAAATAAATTGAAGGTAATATTTAGTTTATTTGAAATTTGGGGTTTTATTTAGATGATATTGGATTTATTAAGTGCGTATTTCAAAACTAAATAATAATGAAGTTAAATTAAGATATAAATGGAATTTTCAGATTTAGTTTGTAAATGTTTGAATATTTAAAGCTTTGAAAAATATTGAAATTGAAATGTGTTATTCTATGGTTCAAATCTGTATTTGAAATCGATATAATTTGAAATGGATATTAAGAAACTAAATTGAATTGAAATTGATGAATTGAGATTGAATTAAATTTGAATTTTGGAATTTGAGTTGATTTGAATCGATTTGTGAAATTTGAGGAAACTATTTATTATATAAGGTATTTTTAAATTATATTTAAAACTATTTTAATATTTTACTTTATAAATTATTTTGTAAACTATTTTAATTTTTAACTATTTTATTATACAAATTATTTTAAATTTATAACTATTTTAATATACTAATTATTTTATTATATAAACTATTCTATTATATAAACCATTTTATTATATATGCTATTATTAATATCTAAACTGTTTAGAGGAAAGTGTTATGGTTTTCCAAAGTTATGATTTCCAAAGTGTTATGATTTCAAAGTGATATGATTCCCAAAGTGTTATAATTTCAAGTGTTATGGTTTGGAAGTGTTATAACTTTGAAAGTATTATGATTTTGAAATGAATATATTTAAGAGAATAATGATATCATATTTGATATGGTTTTGAAATGAATATGATATTTTGGTTTTGAAGTATGATATTTTGAAATGACCACGGTGTTATAATAATGTTTGTTTGTTAAAGAGACCGGGATCGGTTATTGTCATACTCTCTGCCAATACCGAAACCACTTTAAGAACCGTGTACGGGGAGATTACGGTACTGTGTAGGATTTGGGAATATATATAAATATGTTAAGTGGGATATGGATAACGCCATAACGCTATTTTAATACTTTTACTTTACTATAGACATTACTATAATAGCGTATATTACTGCATAGTAGATAGTTCCACGGATCCTTAGAGGATGGTTATCCCAAACATCCTTTGAGTTACTTGTATTTCAGTTGATATTTCACTCGAAGTTCGATTTATTGATATAAGAATGTTAATCCTGACTCGAGTGTTTTTGTGTTTTGCTTTACGCTCGGGTCAGACTGAGTGTCGCAGCATTCGAGACTCACCTTTGGAGTTTGGAGCTTCGCTTGGAGATCCAACTATCGATTCAGCTTTCAGTTATTCAGTTGACTCCGGTTATATATTCAGATTTTGTTATTTGACTATTGTATTCGAGACTTCTGTTATATCTTGTTTTAACTCTGTTATATATATATATATAGTAGCTTCATGAACTACTATTCATTTGTTTCTGCTGCCTATTTTTATATTACACTGTGTCTATGATTCTGTGATTTATTATTTACTATATATGCTGAGTTTTGCCAAATATAAATTAACAATATGATATTTTGATAAATTCAAGTCCGAAATGTGCGGATGCGAATGGTTGAAAATACCAGGTCATTACAGTTGGTATCAGAACTCTGGTTTTAGGCAAAACTTAGCATATAGAGTGAATTTAATTACAGAATTACTTTCGTTCGAGCTTGAATCTCTTCCTCTTTGATTCGGACATCCTTTGAATTCCGGGACTTCCCTTTTGTTTTGGAATCCATCTTCGTCTTCCTATTCATGTTCTTTGGATTTTGGAGTATCCCATAACTCCACTCCTGTTGATCTCTTTAATGAATCGGTGGTCTCGCCAACCTTAGAATGATTTGTAAAGGGGTGAAACTCCTTTACAACGGGCATTGATTCACCGGAGATTTCTGTATCCTCGGTTTAGATGCTGCTATCTTTTTCTATGCCTGAATTCTATCTCTTGCGATCGAATGCGGATTTGCCTCAGAATTCTGCATCGATCTTATTCTCAAAGTAACAGTTGACCCAGTTAGGGTCACCTGCGATTAATATGAGGCTATCCATCTTCATTGTTTGTAATTTAAGTATCATATCTTCCTCCCGAGTTTGTTTTCTTGATTTGAGTTCTCTTCGATTAGGACTCCTCTAATTGTGAATCTCATATTGCGTTTCATACAACGAAATTGATCTTGGAATTTTTGATTCTTGTGTAAGACGGACTTTATATAAGTATATGGTGATTTTCAAAACTGTTGATTTTGGAAGGTATTCGATTTGAAGAGATAAACCTTGTATATAATGGAATTTATATAAGAATGATTTGATATATTCGAGATTATTGATTTTGGAAAGTACTTTATCTGAAAATGAAATCTTATATATTATGGAATTTATATAAGTGCGATATTTGAAGCTATGATTTTGAAAGGGTACTATATATGGTATGTTATATTTCTAAGTAAGAGGTATGGGGAAGTACCCTCCGCGAATAAGTATAGTATGATATGCTTTGGCCCAGATGGACTTGGGGAATCCAAGAATGAATTCGACCGATAAACCCTAATGGACTTGGGTGAATTCAGAAATGGATTCGAACTGATATGGTTGTCCGGACTTAAACTCATGAGTTCCTCGATTTTTTTTTCAGGGTAGATGGTTCTTTAGTTTACCCAATGGAGGCGCTTTCGATCCTAGGATCTGTTGTTTATGGATCTTCCGGGAAGGAAGTGCATCCATTGCGTAAATCATTGAATCAGCAGCGTACCACGGCAGCAGGGATTGATGGTCCCTTGTTTATGAAATGGCTACGATATTTTCTGGAATCCGGAAGGTAGAAGGATCTTTTGGAAAGTTTTGTGTCCATTGCGTAAATATTGGATCAGCAGCGGGCCACTGCTATCGTATTATCATTGTTGACATTTTATTTTGAGTGGTACTGCTCATACCTGTTTTTAAGTATTTTTCACTGGGTGTTGAAACAGGTCTACTAAATACTTGGAGATTTCTAGTCTTACGCCTGATCAACGTATGACCAGAGTCTGCAAGAACGAGGATAAACCTGTTAAGACATCGAGTTATAAAAGTATTTTGATAAAGTATTATATAAAGGATATTTTGATCACTTTTTTTTCTAAATACTTTAAAATGTTTTAAATATTGTCTATTTATGTACGGCATGGTTTATAAATTGGTTTGGAATTTAAATGAATATAAATTAAGAATTTGAGAATTTAAATTTCCGGTGATTCCAAACTTTGGTTTTAAAGTTTTAAAGTGTATATTATTTAATGTATTTTCGAGTAGAAATTGTTCCAAAGAATTTTAAAAGTTCTAAATCGGTACTCTCCTCCATTGTCGCTGGAAAATAATTTCGGTGATAACTGCAGCATCATCGACATTCATTTACAAGTTTCAGAGTGGAGAGACCATTCTGTAGCTTTGATACACTTTTGTTTTGAAAAAAACATGAATTTGATTTGAATTTCAAAAGTATGACTTGATTTATAATATATATATTGGTATATGATTATAGATTTGATCTGATATATAAAGTATATATATATTTATCTCTAAATTGTTTGAAGTTAATCGGAAATTTAAATTCTTAAATTTTCTTAAAGGATGATTTCAATTATAAAATGAAGCTAAAATTTTTAATAAATAATTAAATTTGAAATAATTGAATTGGAAAAATTTCTTGTATGATACTGAATTACATTCCAATATATAATTAATCAAGGAGATAAATTTTGTTTTGAATGAAACCATTTTGTATCAAACATTAATAAATTTAAATTAACTGGATGAAATAACTTGAATTTAAAATCAATTATTAAATATTAATTAATTTAAATTGAAATTTACATGGTTTTAAATTAATTGTTTTATTTTGTTTCCAATCTATTTTTCTTTTCTGGTTGTTTCTATTTGCCTACCTCGTTCCTTTTCGGGGACGAAAAGTTTTGAGTGGGGGAGAGTGTAACGACCCGTAAATTTTTAATGGTTTTATAACGTATTTAATTGAATTTTGGGAAATTTTAAATAATTAAATTTGGAAATAAAAATTTGATATTTGGAATACGTCTATTTAAAGATAGTAAATGGTAAATTTTCATCTAAAATATGGAAGTTTATTTTCTTGTGCAATTTTATTTAAATTCAAATCAGTTAATATTTGATGATAATAAATTGTATTCCAAACTTGAATATTTTTATATAATAAATTTGTAAATCACCTTCTGAGTGAGACGTCATATTTCGTTTCGTCAAATTTGGATTGCTATTGCTCTGTTTATCTTATTTTTGGCATTTTGCAGCATTTTCGGTACCAATTATCGACTTTTGATATAATAATCGTACCACTAATATCTATATACCGTTTTGATCGTCTTGCCGTGTTGATCTCTACGATATATTAAATTCTACGTTTTGAAATCCGATGCGCGGTGGAATCCGCGAAAAAACAGCAACCGTATCGGTTCCGTATTTTTGGTCTTTTAAGCTTTGTGACCTTTCAATTGTCTGCCGTTTGAGAGAACGATCAGTCACTAGTCTCTTACTATTCCCACTTCAATTTTTATCCTCCGATTAGGTTCTTCATATCTAGTTTCAAAATTGAATGAGCCTGTTCATCATCCTTTTATTCTGAAGCCTACTCATCTTCAAAAAATTTCCTCAAACCCACTTACCCACATCTTCTTTTTCACGAGTCTGCTCGTCCGCCCTCGCCTCCCTCCTCTTCTCTCCACCACTTTTCATTGCTCCTCCCCGCCCTGGCTACCGAACTCCAGCCTAATTCCCTCTCCACCATGGCTAGCGCCAAGCATCACCCAACAGCTTCTTCCCCGCATCTCCTGCGACACACCCGATCCCACCTGACCTCGGCATCAACTTTCCCCTCTCGCGCCTCCACCGTTTCCACCATTGCACGTGAACTGACCTCATCCACTGCCCATCACGTCATCTCTCCTTATTTGTCCGCCCTGCCACTTCTGTCTCTCCTCCTTTGTCTGCCCTGCCACTTCCCATGCTCGACCTGGCGCAGCTCGACTTGCCCTCCTTTGCATCTTTCTCTTCTATATGTGAGTTCATATATATAGGTAATGTATTATTTCATTTAATATTTTGTTGACAAGTTTATATACTAGCTAGGTAATATATATATATATATATATATTTGTATTAGAATATTATTTTAAGTGTCTGTACGTGTATATATATATATATTATTTTACATTGGTTTTGAGATTATATATATAGAAGATGAGGACATATAGATTATGTATTCGAGTACAGTATATTGCATTATAAAGTATTATACATATATATATAGTATACTTTAAAATGTAGGTTGTTGTCCTAATTGTTGTTATGCACTTTTGGCTACACTATTGTTATATACATATAGTTATATAACTGTGTATATAAGTTTTGTTTATATATATAAAAAGTTTGAAAAAGTTTGTTTATTTCGTGCTGTGTATATATATTGATTTACAGAAATATGAAATGTATGTAAGTTGTATATGATAGTTATATATGATATAATATGGCAGGTTATACTGATTTTATGATAAATATTGTTCAAATATTACAGATAGTGTTTATATATATATATATATATATCAGTTATAAACTTTTGGGTTGTGGGTTCGATTGTATAAGTTATATATAAAAAAAATTATAATCTTTTATATTTTATGTTTTATAATCTGTTATCTTATATGTTGGGAATATGTATATGTGCAGAGTTATTTATATTATATGAAGTACTATATGAAGTACATATTGTTGTGTAGCTGTGCATAGAGTTTTAAATATATATATAGTTATATATATATACTGTTGTTGTTTGGTTACAGTATATATAAAAGCTTGTATATATGTTACTTTACATTATATAGGGGTTTATATGTACTGTATGAAAATATTAATATATATATAGTATTATTTGTTTCAGGTTTTATAGATGTTAGTCATATATATGTTTATATGAGTGTTATTAATGATCTGTTATATATAAGATTTACATATATTTGTTTATATATATATATATATTATTTTGGGTTTAGTGGACAAGTTTAATAATTTATACATATATAGTTCTTAAAACAATAGTTGCAGTTTGTGGAAAGTTGTTGTGAAAATTTAATTTTGAGTGGAATATGGGTATTGTCATTTTGAAATAAATATAGATATTGTTTTAAATATAATATATATGCATGAGTTAGTTTTGTATGTTCCTAAAGAGGTATTTTATAGGTGTTTAAAATTTAAATATTGATTTTTAATAAAATAATATGCATATTTTCTGTTTCTATCAAACTGATTGATTTTTTCATTCTTCTCATTGATTCCTATCTATCAGCTTTGTCCGTCAAATTCGTACCAATCTAGCTTTTCTTCGGAATTCGTGATTGGATCTGTAACTCATCTCATTCTCGTGCTTCTCTCTAACCTCGAAAGGTGAGAAATCGCTCACGATTAACGTTCTTATATTTATTAAATTTGATTTCAATTGAAACGATAATTGAAATATGCTGTTGGTAGTTATTTACATTGCTATATATATGCTATTATATGCATCTGTTCACCTGTGACATCTGATACCATCATATGTTATTTATATTGATGATATATGCATGTTACATTATTATCATATCTGTTATCACTCTGCAAGTTCCCTATTAGTATAGAATTCATTATGGGTTGAAATGATACATGCGCGAACGATCTATAGAATAGGAGAAAATCGTTATGGGTTGAAATGATAAACCCAAGCAATTTTCATTGAATTGAATTTGGGATTGCGGGTTGAAAAGATATATACCCATATATATTTAAATACCGGATTGAAATGATAAATATCCATATCACTTGACCATAGGATAGAAAATTATATACAGACACTGTTGGTCTATATATAAATATTTTGAAAATGATTTCTACGATTTTGAAAAGAAATATATGGTTTAAATATTGATTTCAAGATGTTATATATAAATGTATTTTATAAATTTTAAATTCTTGTTTTTAAATTTATATGTCTTGAAAATTTTTAAAATTTTAAGTTAGTTTTGAATTATAAATTTTAAGAATTTACTTATAATTTTACTATTTTTAAAATATGTATAAATTAGTTTTATTATAAACTAAGTTTAATAATAATATTTGATTTAATAAAGTTGATTTAATTAATATATAATATGTTTAAGTATTTATTTAAAAATTATATTTTTAAAAATAGATTTTTATAATAAGTTATAAGTTAAGGTTGGGAAGATAAATTTGAATTTATTTGAAATTGTGTTTAATTAAGGATTTTATTTAATTAAATCGATTTGAAACTTTTTGAATTTGACATTTTTAAAGGATATGATTTTATAACTTAATTTTTGGATTAAGGGATTAATGAATATTTCAAGTTTAAATAAATTGAAGGTAATATTTAGTTTATTTGAAAGTTGGGGTTTTATTTAGATGATATTGGATTTATTAAGTGCATATTTCAAAACTAAATAATAATGAAGTTAAATTAAGATATAAATGGAATTGTCAGATTTAGTTTGTAAATGTTTGAATATTTAAAGCTTTGAAAAGTATTGAAATTGAAATGTGTTATTCTGTGGTTCAAATCTGTATTTGAAATTGATATAATTTGAAATGGATATTGAGAAACTATATTGAATTGAAATTGATGAATTGAGATTGAATTAAATTTGAATTTTGGAATTTGAGTTGATTTGAATCGATTTGTGAAATTTGAGGAAATTATTTATTATATAAGGTATTTTTAAATTATATTTAAAACTATTTTAATATTTTACTTTATAAATTATTTTGTAAACTATTTTAATTTTTAACTATTTTATTATACAAATTATTTTAAATTTATAACTATTTTAATATACTAATTATTTTATTATATAAACTATTCTATTATATAAACCATTTTATTATATATACTATTATTAATATCTAAACTGTTTAGAGGAAAGTGTTATGGTTTTCCAAAGTTATGATTTCCATAGTGTTATGATTTCAAAGTGATATGATTCCCAAAGTGTTATAATTTCAAGTGTTATGGTTTGGAAGTGTTATAACTTTGAAAGTATTATGATTTTGAAATGAATATATTTAAGAGAATAATGATATCATATTTGATATGGTTTTGAAATGAATATGATATTTTGGTTTTGAAGTATGATATTTTGAAATGACCACGGTGTTATAATAATGTTTGTTTGTTAAAGAGACCGGGATCGGTTATTGTCATACTCTCTGCCAATACCGAAACCACTTTAAGAACCGTGTACGGGGAGATTACGGTACTGTGTAGGATTTGGGAATATATATAAATGTGTTAAGTGGGATATGGATAACGCCTTAACGCTATTTTAATACTTTTACTTTACTATAGACATTACTATAATAGCGTATATTACTGCATAGTAGATAGTTCCACGGATCCTTAGAGGATGGTTATCTCAAACATCCTTTGAGTTACTTGTATTTCAGTTGATATTTCACTCGAAGTTCGATTTATTGATATAAGAATGTTAATCCTGACTCGAGTGTTTTTGTGTTTTGCTTTACGCTCGTGTCAGACTGAGTGTCAAAGCATTCGAGACTCACCTTTGGAGTTTGGAGCTTCGCTTGGAGATTCAACTATTGATTTAGCTTTCGGTTATTCAGTTGACTCCAGTTATATATTTACATTTTGTTATTTGACTATTGTATTCGAGACTTCTGTTATATCTTGTTTTAACTCTGTTATATATATATATAGTAGCTTTATGAACTACTATTCATTTGTTTATGCTGCCTATTTTTATATTACTCTGTGTCTATGATTCTGTGATTTATTATTTACTGTATATGCTGAGTTTTGCCAAATATAAATTAACAATATGATATTTTGAGCAATTCAAGTCCGACATGTGCGAATGAGAATGGTTGAAAATACCAGGTCATTACAGTGTCTGCCACCATAATTTCTTTTTCTGGCATATAGAGATTGTCCAAGTCGAAAGCCGCCAGAAACTCCAACCATCACTGCTGCCTCAAGTTTAGACCCTTCTGAGTGAAAAGATACTTTGGGGACTTATGATCCATGAAGAGCTCGAACTTTTAACCTATTTAAAGAAGAAAATTACTAACTAGGACCCTTAAAGATTAGAAATAAAACAAAAGATGAATTAAAGGATTCTTACCCAACAAGTAATGCCTCCACATCTTCAACGCAAATACTACCACTAATAGCTCCAAGTCATGCGTTGCATAATTCTTTTCGTGAGGCTTCAACTATCGACTAACATAGGCAATAATCTTCCCATGCTGCATTAACACTTCACCAAAACCAACTCTATGAGCATCGGTATAAACAGTCAACCCTTCTCCTCCATCAATAATAACCAAAACAGGGGCATTGGTCATCTCACTTTTAACTCGAGAAATGCACCTTCACACTTCAGAGTCCACTCGAATTTAAAATCCTTCTTTGTTAGCTTGGTTCGATGAGCGACGATCTTAGAATAATCCTTTATGAACTTTCTATAATAACCCACCATCCCTAAAAACTTCTCACTTCAGTGGGAGTTAGGGGTCTTTTGAAATCTTGCACAGCAGCTACCTTAGCTGGATCAACTGAAATGCCATCTCCTGGCACAATATGTCCTAAGTATCTTACCTCTGATTGCCAAAAGTGGCACTTAGAAAACTTAGCCTTAAGAATGTTTTTCCTTAACGTTTCTAACACCACTTCCAAATGGTGTTTGTGCTCTTCCTCGGTCTTTGAGTAAATAAGAATGCCATAAATAAAAACCACACGAACTTATTAAGAACATCCCTAAAAACGTGATTCATGAGATCAACAAAAAATGCAGGTGCATTTGTTAGCCCAAAAGTCATAACCAACCATTCATAGAAAAAGACTGGTCCTCTAAAAGTAGTTAAGGGTATACTATCATTGTTTTCCTTAACTGATGGAAACCCAAAGCACGGTCTAATTGGGAGAATATTCTAGCTCCATGAAGTTGATCAAACATATCATCTATGCGAGGTAAGGGGTACTTATTCTGAATGGTCCGCTTGTTTAATTCTCTATGATCTACGCACAATCTTAGAGAACTATTGGACTTAGCTACAAAAACTAATGTTGATCCCCAACTCGAACGGCTTTGCCTAGTCAATCCTCTTCTTAACAAATCATTGTTTTGATCCCTTAACTCCTGGTTCTCTCTCGGGGCCATTTTACACAAGGGTTGAATAACAGGTCTCCCACCAGGAACTAAATCGATACGAAATTCAATTTCTCGATGCGGAGGTAAACTGTTAATTGGCTCAAAAATATCGGAGAAATCTTTAACCACTAATATAGGCCCTAGCTCTACTTGGGATGATTCTAAGGTATATAAGAAACTATGCAATAATTTGACGGGCTCATCACAAAGCACCACTACTAAACTTCCTAATTTGGTTACTAAAGATATCGTCCTTCCAACACAATCCAAGATGGCTCTATTCTTCGCTGGCCAATCCATATCGAGTAAGATACCAAACCCCTTAAAATCTAGAACTAACAGGTCACAAGAAGAATGGTGGGTAAGATACAAAGCTCGTACATCTTCACAAACCATACATAGATTAATTATGCCTCCTATGGGGTTTGAAACATGGAT
This sequence comes from Allium fistulosum, assembly GCA_030737815.1. Classification (NCBI taxonomy): domain Eukaryota; kingdom Viridiplantae; phylum Streptophyta; class Magnoliopsida; order Asparagales; family Amaryllidaceae; genus Allium; species Allium fistulosum. Next base: position 922,108,235 of record CM060901.1, read on the forward strand.
AGAGATTTCTACAATTTTAGGGGAAGGTTGCAATTTTCCAACCAAATCAAGAGAAATAAAATTGTGGGAAGCCCAATATCAAACAAAACTCTAACAAAAATGCCATTAATAAGTAAAGTACCTTCCAAGGCTCCCTTCTCCTAAAATGTTTTCGGGAGTTGAGGGTTCGTCCATGATTGCATAAACTTTAACTTGTTGTCCCTTCTTTAGAAATAAGGGTTCGTTTACTATGTGCTACGGCTATTGGCAATTGTAGCAAAGCATCTTCTGAACCATCTGATAGACAGATCCTGCCTTTTGATTCTCATAGAATTTTGGAGTGTGACTGATTAAAATTCTAACAAATAACTTTCTCGTACCATTTCCCCTGTGCCCCACCTCCCGGCTTTCCTTTTCTTTGCTTCTTCTAATTCGGATTAAACTTCATTTTGTTTGAGTTGATAGTACTGTTACTGGGTGCTGCTGCTGCTGATGGCTTCTTCTTCAAAAGCACTTCATACCTTAAGCCCATGTCCACCAAATCTATAAATGATTCCTTCACATGAGCGGTCATCTTTGCATGGAACACTTCTCTCCTACCAAACACAAACATCTCATTTTTCTTTAATGGGGTGTCAATAAGGCTAGGGCCGAAATGAGATAACTCATTAAACTTTGTCTTATATTCAGCCATCGACAGGTCTTCCTGGTTGAGATTCATGAAACTTCTATATAATCGAGTTTTAACCACAGCTGGTATGAATTAGTCATCGAACACTTCTTTGAATCTAGCCTATGAGAAATCATCTTCTGGAACATTTGTGGTGACAGAATCCCACCATGCAGATGCACCCTCTTGCAATTGCCATGATGCCAAGAACCGTTTCTAATCATCAGAAATGTCCAAACCTTTGAAAATATTCTCATATGATCGTAGCCAAGCTTGTACTTCAATGATGGATTATGTACCCTTGAAAGGTTTTTCTCCTAGTTTTATGAAATCCTTGCACAGAGCTGCAAAATTTACTCGAGGCTTCTCTGGGGCTGCTTCTTCCATTATTCCAACCCTTCTAACATTCGGGGTTCTACCATTTGTGGTTGTTATGCTACTGTTTCCCCTTCCTCATCCCCTTCTCATATTCATTCTTACTACTTGAATAAAGTAAGATATCTTTAGAATACATAGACGATATTATCTTAGGGAAAATGGGCATAAAACCAAACATATAAATGCTAATCGGAACTACACGAATATGCACTCTCAAAGATTGAACTCATTCTAGGGTACTACTAACTCTATCCCTAATGAGTTGACCCCAACCAAGGCCTAGGCATTCACTCAACCTAAGCTCTGATACCAAGTGTGACAAACTTCCTTTCTTGCACCCAAAGATGACACTTTTCACATCTTCGGTATTCAAGTGCCGATCATCTAAGTGTCAAAAGATAAGTCATGGGGTAAAGAAAATAAAAGACAAGGAAACAAACATAGAATTTTCTCACAACGTTAGAGTTACATATAAACCATCACAGAATAACATATATGGTTACTCCAAAATGTTACATCAAAGTTACAACAAGTACTATTCCCAACAAGGACAACTATATCAGCCGGCCCAAACTACTGATACATAATATACAGTCACGGAGGAAATATAGACAACTACGAGATGATAATGGAAGCTCCTACTCTATACTATTTTCCAAAATGCTCCAAAGAAACCTGACCATTTAGCAACTCATAAAAATTTGAGTACCCAAGAGTTTAAGGAAAAAACAAAAAATCCGGATCAGACATGGGTCTGGTGTGAGTAAAGCATAAATTTTAGCTTTATAAAAACCTTCAAACCAAAGGTATCTCGTAAAACCACGCCACACATAAACATGGACGATTTTTTACCTTACGAAAACCAAAATATTTCTATATAATCCTTTGATATTATAATATTGTCTAGGTTTAAAACAAATATGGAATCATAGCCGAAATTGTTATATTAATTAAATTCTAGCATAATAGGTATACATCTTAGTTTGTAAAGGCATGTATTGAAAATGGATTCCATTAATGACAAGGCACCGGGGTACCAACCATCATAGTGCATCTCTAAATAAAATGCATGGAGAGCCACACATGGACTCCCTGCCAACACAGGATCGGCCTACCCCTTACTGGATAGTACCGAATACGATCATCCCTAGGTTGTGATCAACAACCATAATGGATCAGAAATATAAATATAAAGGAATGATATCAACCCTAGAAAGGGATAACCATACCCTAATGGGTGCGACCCACTTAGCCCTGCTACATATCCCTTGATTTTAGCCATTTTCAATTGTGAAGCTTGAGGTTACTCTTTTACCTTTCCTCCTTGCAGACCATCTTGGAATGCTAATAATGCCCTTCAGGCAAAATGCAATGGTAGTATTCATCTACATAAGTTGTTCCAGGATCGAACAAATATTCAACATTTACTATCTTCCATTTTGGAATCACCATCATGAAGAATAGTGTAGCCCCTATAGCATACTTCAATAATGATCCATTATGAATGTTATTAGTTTGGAGTGGTCTCGATAAATCATACTTATTCAAAAATACCGATGTCTCCAAACTAAGAGGTAATTCTTGACTAACTCAATTCTGGTTCTTTAGAAGTTTGCAATAAGTATTCGAGTCCTCACCGGGGAACTCTATTATACACATCATACTTCTTGAGTTAAAACAGGTCAAATTATCAATAGCAGACAATCCGCTATTTAGGGCAATTATATAGAGTTCGCATATGGATAAGCATATACTTTATTTAAACATGACCCATTAATAGAAATTAACCCTCCTATATCTATCATGCTTCCGAAATTTCGACTTTACTCTATTCCTCCCCTAAAAATAAATTATAGATCTCATAGATAAATGATCGGCCTACTCATTGACTTTTAGTGCTAACTATGGGATGACTTACTTCCATAAAATGTATCACCATGTTAGTATTGGTTTCATATTTGTTTGAGGATACTTAATGGTAATCGACAAAGAAATCCCTTGATTTAAAACACTTTTGTAAAAGAAAGCTGCTTTTAAACAAAACCTGATGTTTAGAAATAAAGTGATTTTTAAAATTCAAAACCCTTATTAATTAATTAAATAATATATTAAATCCTTATTAAATAATAATTAAATCTTAATTAAGACCTAATTAAAATCTTAATTAAATTTGGCTTAATTAGTAATTGACTAATAATTAAAACCCTTTTAAATAAATTAATAATTAATTTCAAATAAATAAATAAATAATAATTAATCCCTAATTAATAATTAAATAATAATAACTTTTTAATCAATTATCTAATTATAATTAACTTACTTAATTAACACTTAACTACTAATTATCTTTGTTAACGAATGATTAAGTACCAATTACCTTACTTAATTAATTAATTAAATAATCATTAATTAAGAAATAATTAATTAATTAACTAATTACTTTTTATTACTTTTATATGTTTGAAAACTATTTTCAAAAGGATACTTATGTGAAAACAAATTTAGATTTCAAAAAGAGTTCGTTTCACGAACTGCACCCATAGCGACTAGCGACTATCGCTATACGACCTGTAATTTTCAAAACTTGAAATTTGACTTTCTAAGTCTTCTTAAAACTTTAACTCTTGGAAAACTTTACTATATTGTAAAACATAAAGGTGTGTTCCTGAAAACTGAACAAAGCTTTTAACTTGAAATGATTTTGAAATTTTAAAATTAAAGACCATAGTTTTTACATAAGGTTTCTATGTCGCTCAAACAAGTAAAGGTGCTAACTTTCTTAGCATAAATCATGTATTCATGACCATAACATACATAATCACATTACAACCACATCACAAACACATATCCATACAATAACCAACATATACAAGCAAGATTATAACTTGCAAACTAAACTTAACTTTCCAACTTCCAATTTCAAACTATATTACTTCTCATCCAAGCACATATACATACATTCAAGTTAACACTATTTCTACCTAAACAAACATCATATTTTACAACAAGTCAAGCAATAATATACGTTTAGAAAACTTAGTTAAAAACGAGAACTTTACTCTCCAAAAGTCCACGGAACAAACCGAACTTTCACTAAAATTTGGAAACAACCAAGATCTTGGATTCCTCTTTGCAAAATTGAATTTTTAGGTCTAGGAGGATGGTGTTTGGGCTCAGCCTGGAAGTGGTATGGGTGTGTATGGCTTGTTTTGTGGAGGATGGGTGTTGAAATGAGAGGGAAAGGCTTTAAACAAGGATTCAAAAAATTAAAGTGGAAAAGAAATGAAATTCTTAAAACTTAGAAGCCACAAAAGTTTTATAAAGCTTTGGTGAGATTTTAAAAAGTGAGAATGAATGATAAAAATGAAAAAAATAGGAATTTGTATATATACAATTGGATAAAATAAAATTACCAAAACGATCTTAGGTACATAACCTCCACTACATGTTTGCCACATCATCCGCCTTATATCCTCTCCTCTAGTTGCTTATGTGGCTAGGTCCCCTCTTCATTTTGATGAGCCAACATGCATTAATGACTTAAGTACTTGGTGTTTTTAAAAATGTGATTTGTTATGACAACTTTTCTTTTTATTCCATTTTAAATTTTTTCTTTTTTAAATTTACATAATAAGTCACATTATATCCCATTATATTTCTTTAAGCGTGTGTGTGTGTGTGTATATATATATATATATATATATATATATTTCAAAATCCTAAATCATTTATAAATGTGTGAATATGTTACCCAAATGCGCACAATGTTTTCCAATAAACTTGAGACCCTAATTTGTTCACATTTTCTCTTTTTCTTTGAACTAATTATTTTTGGAAATAAATTTTGAAAACTATTTCTCCACCATTAGTTATCATTTTAAAGAGTTTTATTTTGAGTTATAAATCCATTATTAATTATTAAAAATATATTTAAATATCCATATTTAAGGCGATTAAATTATGGGTTGTTACACTTAGTATCATAGGATGACTCATATTCATTAGTCTCTCGCTAACAATATAAGACCTCTAGTTCATTTTCTTGATGAAGTTTTTAGGACCTCCATTGTTAAAGCTCCAAGTGGACCTTGCAAACAAACTAGGAGAATGAAGAAGCAACTTCGAATCAAAGACACGTTGTGCAAGGTGTAATTAACAGGCATATAGTTTAGGTAACTTCGTATTTTAAATAATTTAAGTTATATCCCTTAATAAATATATATTATTTCCGGCATAAAATAACGTATCTATATACAAAAATGTGTGTGTTTATAAAATATTTTTATAGATTTACACACACCACTTTAATGTGTATATACGTATGCATTAGCTTAAGTTTTGAATATATAAAAACCATATTTTTTTATATCAGCAAAAATAGTGTGTGTGTATTAACACATATATATATATAATATGTAATATACATATGAATATAATAAACATAAATATAATCTTAAATAGTTTCGCCATAACAAAAATCACATTTTGAAACTAACATATTTATAATGCATGCGCGTGTGTGTGTATGTATATCGTAATGATTTGAACTAGTATAGGTTCTCAAATTTTTAAATGAAAAAAGTGAAATTAATATATAATTAAATATTCTGCAATTATATAATACATGCACACGCATGTTATTTTGATCAAGTATTAAATATAGATGTTTTGATTTGTTTTTAACAAGTGGTGTTTAGGATTTAAAATTAAAAATTAAAATTTTCAAACAACATATATATGTCCAAATAAAATAATAAATATTATCATATGGGCCAAGTCCACATTTAATTATAATATATATATATATATAATTAAACTTGAAATTCAAATTATAAATACACACACATAAATATATATACATACACACACATATATGTATATGTATGTACAAATGTAACTTAAGTATTATTTAAATTTGAACAAAGGTATAAACAATTAAATATTATATATGTACGTTTATTTTATAATACCAAAAATGACACACACAATATATATATATATATAATGTGACACCCCAGCCCGATATCCATACTACTAGAGAGTAATAGCTATCTGATGGTACAGAGTAAAGGGCCCGATAAGAGCGATCTTTTGTACACATTGCCTTGGGACAACACGGATACGTCTCAATACCATAATGAATCGAAAATTATACATATTCCGTCTAGGCATAAAGCAATGTACACGAGTTCTCAAGGACTAAATAAATCACATATCAGAACGTATATATATGACAAAACCCAGATAAATAAAGTAGCGAAAATGATCAAAATATGATTCACACACACACACACATATACAATACATATATATAATAGATGTCATAATACAATGACATTTCAAAACATAGAAATATATAAATCGCCGATAACATCAAACAACACAAAATGACACACACACACACACACTGATACAACCGCTACATCATCATTGAGCGGAACAAGATAAAACAAGTTTAATAAAACAACAAACAACCATAAAATGAACTACATCATGAAAAAAAAATATGTTGCAAATATGATATAACACCAAAATTTTCCTCTCCATCCGCAAAATGCATCTTAAAATAGAAATACGGCCAAAAGTAAACATCCTGCAAACAACCTGAGTCTTACATGAGGTTGTTAAATACATAACAAACTCCAGTTAGGTTAGAAACTATTTGTGAGTGTAATTGTACACTAGCATAAAAAAGTGTGTGTCGAGTATATGTGATATGTAAAAGAAGTCCAAATATGTCACGCCCTCACTAAACTATACCCGCCCACATCTCATCACATATACACTACACCATAGATAGGATTTTGGCGCAACCTTAGGCGGCACATTTGATACGGCTATAAGCCGTATCAAATTTTAATACGGCTTATAGCCGTATCTATATTATTTAATACGGCTGTAAGCCGTATTAACATTTGATACGGCTTATAGCCGTATCAAAATCTGTGCATCTTTTCGTGGGAAAATTTTCCCCAAAACGCACACCCTCCCTCCTTTTTTTATTTCCAGCTTTCATTTTTTCCCGTGCTTATTTAGGGTTAAATCGCCAGAGAGCCTTCCACCTCGATCGATCGAACGTTGCTTTGACGTCGTCCATCAGAGCCTTCCACGTCTTCTCGAATTCGATCACTGCTCTCAGGTAATTTTGTTATGAAATTGCGTGCTTAATTTCGTTGTTTTTGTTATGAAATTGCGTGCTTAATTTTGACGAGTACTGTTATGATAACAGAAGGGATTGATATGTATAGTTTAGACTAAACCTCAATCTTAATGAGTTGATGTAGGTAACCTAATTTATGTCCTTCCTTTTCTGCTAATGTTGGTTTACTGATCGAAATGTTTGTCCTTTTTTAATAAAGAATCTACGATTATTATCTATGCTTGAACTAGGAAGTTATTTGGTTACCCATACCTTGGTGGATTAGTGACATGTCAATTGAATTACTAATTTTATCAGTCTAATTTTCTGTTTAATTCTTATGTACTTTTGTTTGAAAATGTTTTATATTGCATGCTTAACCTTCTTTCTTGTTCCAATAATTGATGATTTACTAAACCTGGCCTAATTAAGAAATAATATAATTATGAATACAATTATAATTCTTATTACTTCTTTTTATCTTCTTTTAGTTAGCTTCCAATTTGAAAATAGGCAGCCTTTGACAGAATTTATGTTTGATATAATTGATTCTTCATTTGCATTCTATAATGATTACTTATTATGCATGAAACAGATGTCGTAATAGAATTACGAGAAATATAGACACGAATATTTAAAATTCTAGAGGATTGTGCTATTAAGTATTCAAAGTGCATTGCAAATATTTCTTTGGTAGTGAAAAGATATCTTTTTAATGAATATTCACGAGAATAAATAAATCAATAGATAGGTAATTTTGGTATTAGTGAATATAATTGAGATAAATAGACAGGCTGTAAATACAAAAAGATGAGAAAAACATATTTATCAATGTCTCATTGTATTTCTGTCAATGCCTAATCGAGGTCAAAAAAACGAAACTTTTGTCTTTGGTAAAGAAAAACCACATAACTGGCCCTGTTCATGGCATGGCAAGAGCACCATGTACATAGAGTCTACTTGGTCTTTATTTTCTCTAGGCAAATTCTATTTGAACTCGTGCATTTGTTAAGTAACCCCATGTAATTTGAAAAAAATGAAGAAACCCAGTTTTTTTGCTGAGTAGCCCCATGTCTAATTAAAAAAAACCAATAATACCATGTCTAATACAATAGTCAATCTTATGCTATTTTGTATTATTTTGATTTCCTTGCATAATTTACAGCTTGGTGCTAATGTTGTATATGGTTCTGACATTGTATATGGTTTTGACATTGTTGTATAAGTGGATAAAATTATTGTTAATGGCGCAAGCCAAGTATCAGGAGAGGGGTAATGCATAGACATTACTCTGGTGCTACAAAATTGCATCGTTGTAATGGCAAATTTTTTGGAAACAGTTTGGTGCTAATGCTGTATATTGTTCTGACATTGTTGTATAAGTGGAGAAAATTGTTGTTAATGGCGCAAGCCAAGTATCAGGAGAGGGGTAATGCATAGACATTACTCTGGTGCTACAAAATGGCGCCGTTGTAATGGCAAATTTTTTGGAAACAGTTTGGTGCTAATGTTTAAAATAAACCCTATATTTTGATTTCCATTTATTGAAATTTAAATAGTCCATATATTTTAACTATTTAAAATTAATTAAATGTTTAAAATCATACTACAAAATTCTAGATCGTACAGGAAAACAAAAAACGATCATGAAAAAGGCATGCGTATAAATCTTACAAGGAAGTTAATTGTTTACTAAATTATATTGTTCTTTACTAAACAATTTATATTATGAACGATCAAGTAGCTTGAATCATGTAAAATTACTAACTTAGAAAATGAAGTTACATTTGTTTCCCCATAAAGCTTTTTTTAAAACAATGATGATATCAAGTTTAGATATGTCCTCACAATTTGATGATGGTGAATTATCATGTGGATTAAATCATTTTCTAATTTGGAAAGGAAAGTTACAGACTTATTTATTTTCTAGAAAAGATGCTTTTATGATAGTGATTTCAAATTTTGAAATATTTTCACAATTTGATAATAATAAATGATACTTTACGTTAAATCTTATAGTTATCACTAAATTAGGAAAGGTTTATGAAATTACTTTTTTATAGAAAAAGGATATTTATGCGCTGTCCCTACATTATCTTGTTAATTTATTATACAATATGACAATTCAAATTCAGAAAATAACATTTTTGGAAACTTTAGATAGTGGTGGAAATGGAATGAGGGGAAGAGGCAATTTTATTGTCAAAGGTAGTTAATGTGACAGGAGGGCAGTATGTCTTTCAGCATAGACAAACAATGGATAAATGAATCAGATCTAAGATCTACATACTATATAGACGGGGTGCAGAAGTTCATTAGTTTTGTTGAAGAAAACGGTGGTAAGAAAGGATTGTATTTATGCCCTTGCACCCGGTGCAAAAATATGAAGACGATCAAATTAGATGACATTCATTTTCATTTGCTTAGATGGGGTATTATCCAATCGTATACAGCGTGGTATTTTCATGGGGAAAAAAGGGCGGAGATGGGAAAACAGCAACCAGTTAGTCATGGCAGAACTACTGCTGAGTCTGAACATATTAGGATGGAAGATTTGGTCAATGATGCAGATAGATTTCATCATTTTCAACCTACAAATTCGTTGCCTGATCATGCTAATGTTGGAGAGCAGTCTACTGATTATCCAGATTGGCAGGCCAATGAAAGTAAGAAGTATAAATCGCTTTTTGGTAGCGTAAAAGAGCCAATGTATCCTTCATGTTCAAAAGAGATTACGAAGTTGTATGCCATTGTGAAACTGAATAGCTTGAAGACCCAATACAGCTTTTCAGATAATGGTATGACTGCACTTCTCGAACTAATAAAGGAGTTACTCCCCGAAGGTAACATGCTGCCGACAAAGTACTCCGACGTGAAGAAGATCATTAAGCAAGTTGGGATGAATTACAAAACTTATGATGCATGCATCAATGATTGCATATTGTACTGGAAAGATGATGCAAACAAAGTTTCTTGTACAAATTGCAATGAACCAAGATATATGACATCATTAAACGAAGAGACAAAATGCACCAAAGTACCTCGAAAGACATTAAGACATTTTCCTTTAATTTCTAGATTGAAGAGACTGTATATTGTACCATGGATGGCAGATGCGATGACCTGGCATGGTCGTGCCAAGTCTGATCCAACCGTAATGCGTCATCCATGTGACACTTCTCAATGGAAAGTTGCAGATTCATTTGATCAAACTTTTGATGCCGAACCACGAAATGTCACACTTGGAATAGCAACAGATGGTTTCTATCCACATGCTTCTCTCTCTAACCCTTACAGTTGTTGGCCAGTAATTGTAGTACCATATAATCTTCCTCCGTCTATGTGCATGAAAAGGGAGTTCTCAATGTTAACATTGTTGATTTCTGGGCCAAAACAACCAGGAAAGGATATTGATGTTTATTTACAGCCGTTGATAGACGAGTTAAAGCAGTTATGGGAAGGAGTAGTTACATTTGACTCGTTAAATAAATCTGAGTTCACAATGAAAGCTAGGGTGCTGTGGGCAATCCATGATCACCCTGCTTTTGGGACTTTATCGGGATGTACAACTCACGGTTACTTTGCATGTCCTATTTGTGGGGAAAACACTTGTTCTTATTATCTTCCTGAAAGTAAGAAGATGTGTTACATGGGACATCGAATGTTTCTTCCTAACGAACACAAGTTTTGATACGATAAGACAAATTTCAACAACGAACAAGAACTTTGTCGTCCTAAATGTCCATTGACTGGTTTTCAAGTTGAAAAGAAAGTAGCGAATATCAAAATGAAAGTTGGTAAACAAAAAGAAGAAATTGGTCGAAAACGGAAAAAGTCAACCAATGAAGATGTTGACAATATTTCTGGATGGTATAGGAGGTCTATCTTTTTTGATTTACCATATTGGAAAGCAAATTTGGTCCGACATAATATTGATGTTATGCATACGGAAAGAATGTCACGGAGCATCTCATCAGCACCATTATGGACCATAAAGATAAGTCAAAAGATGGCATCAATGCACGCAAGGATTTGAAAATCATGGGTATAAAACAAAAGTTGTGGGTGATGGAAGATCCTGAAACAAATAAAACAATCATACCAAAAACAACTTTCGCTTTGAGCAAAGAAGAAAAGATACGGTTTTGCACCATTTTGAAAAATCTGAAAGTGCCTAACAAATTTTCTTCTAACTTTCACAACAATGTGAGCATTAATCCTCCTGAACTAAGAAATACGAAGTCACATGATTACCATGTCATAATGCAGCATTTGCTTCCGGTATTGCTTCAACATTCTTATCCACAACATAAGAATCTATGAAATGTTGTTCATCGTATTAGTTTATTCTTTAACATTTTGTGTTCAAAGGTGATCAATAGGGAACATCTTTTAAAAGCAAAGGCTAGCTTAGTAGAAGCAATGTGTGTTTTTGAAAAACATTTTCCACCTGCATTTTTTGATATCAGTGTCCACCTTATGGTTCATTTAGCCGATGAAGCGTTGATTTGTGGCCCTGTCAGATATAGATGGATGTATCCATTTGAACGGTAAATTTCTAATTTCAGTTATGCACATCATTATTTCATATAAATAGCTACCGTCTACAGTATATAATTGATCACATTTATAGGTTGATGAAAACATATAAAGGATATGTGCGCAACAAAAGATACATTGAAGGGTGTATTGCAGAAGGATATATCGTACAAGAAGCTAGTCTTTACTGCATGGAATATATGTCAAACGGAGGTGATGGCAATCATAAACATACCCGCGAAGCATTTTTAGACGAGGACGATGAGTTTGCTGGTGAGATACCTCTGGATAATGGTAAAGACATAACGTTAACCCAAGTGCAGTTTGAACAGGTGCGTAGATGGGTCCTTAATAAGTACGATGGATTGAATGAATGGAAGAAGTAGGTTCACGAACTTGTTCGGAATTTTAATTTTTTTAATTCAATTTATATATACATTTTGATATGTGTTTTTCGTAGGAGGTATAACTCCTATGTGAAAAGTACTAGATTTCAACCTAGAGGCAGGGCTACCACCGTGGAAGTAGTTTAAAGTTTTAATCTTTGGTTACGTAATGAGGTTTAACTTCGTCTTAAGTATTTCATGTGTTTATAAGTGCGCAATACACCTTTGTGACCATGCTTTTTTACTTATTAAAATTTATGTAGCTGTTAAAGACCATCGATGTTGATCCAACTCTGTGGCGGTTAGTGCACGGGCCGAAGCTCATAACGCGTAGTTATATGAAGTACCAAGTGAATGGATTTTCATTTTCCACGAAAAAGTACGAAGACCGTATGGTAACACAAAATAGCGGTGTATGCATGAGAGAAATTACAAAATTTAGAGCGAGTGGCAAGGATAAAAATTATAAGGAAGCAGAAACAACGTATTACGGAGTCATTCAACAGATACTTGAGTTGGATTACACTGACTTCAAACAAACAGTTTTTTATTATGATTGGGTAAAAGTCGAGGATAAGGTCAATGGTTGCAAAATAGATCCCATTTCAAACCTCATCATGGTAAATTTAGGGAAATTGAAGAACAAAAATAACGTGAATGACGAGCCATTTGTTCTTGCATCAGAAGCAAGTCAAGTTTTCTACTCAAAAGATTTAAAAAATAACGGATGGTCTGTGGTCTTGCATACACCAAAACGGTTGACTACAAATGTGGATGACATTGAGTTCCCTACCGTCTATCAATCAGCTTTTGAAGACAATGAAAAATTAGAAGACCTTACCAAATCCATATGTTAACTTATTAGTATTCGTACATCACATGATTGTGTGTCTGTATATTTTTAATTGCACGATTGTGTGTATGTATGGTTTTGAATATTTTATACATTCCAATGCAATTCCAGGTGTTGTCACTTAATAATTTTGTATGTGCAAGTGTGTTATATTATGGAGTGTTGACATTGATACATTGATACATGTATAATTATTATCGTGACTTATTAAAATAATTAGTAATATTATATTTTGCAGGAAACTATGTCATAAAATCCACCATCTTCACATTCGTCATGTTCAGAGGCGAAGAAAGTTTATCAAAACTTACTTGGTATTCCAGTCTCAGATAACGCTGGAAAAAACGCTACTATGCTCGGTAAACTAGTAAGAGCTCATGTGCCGATATCATATATAAGTTGGAATAAAGTACCTGGAATATACAAGGACAATGTTTGGAACGAATTGGTGGTAAGTATCCTTATCTGTTTGACAACAACTATTTCATTCAATAGCCTTATGGTTTCAACTCTTTGCACAACACATAATTTAATATATTTTTTGCAGAAAATTTATGAGCTCGATCCGCTTTCAAAGGAAATGTTTTTAAAGAGAATGGCCGAGGCTTTTAGGAGATACAAGAAAAACTTGAGAGTAGTTTATTATGACCCTTTCAACAATGACGAAGAACGGTTGAAAAATTGCCCACCTACAGTTGCTCAAGAAGATTGGGCAGAGTTCGTAAAAAATAAAGCAACGCTTGAAGCGAGCGGAAGAAGGGAGGTAGGCAAAAAGAACAGAGCATTGCTCAGTTATGCTCATCATGCAGGATGTAAAAGTCACGCTAAAATAGAACAAGAAATGGTAATTTATATTCATTTTCATTTAAATGATTTACACATTGTGATTGGATATTCATGTCGTTGCATCAACTTGTATTGCAGATCGTTGCTAGTCCATCAACAAATATCAGTCGTCGTCAAGTATGGGAGAAGACACACAGGAAAAAAGATGGTAGCATATCAGATGCCACTTCTTCATACTTTGTAAGTTAAACAAATATTAACTTGCATATTCTTTAAAATTCCTTATTCATGTAAGTATTATCATATTATAGGATCAAATTGCGAAAGCGTAGGAAAAGATCACTGATAGTGATGAAGAAAAATTGACAGTGGATGAAGACATCTTATCACAAGTGCTTGGTAAGGATGCAAGGGGTAGGAGCCGCGTCGTTGGGACCGTTATACCAAAGACTAAAGTTAAGGCTTGTGTCATTGCACAGAAATGACTCCAACATGTTCATGGCGAGCAGGATGAGTTGAAAATGAGGGTGGGAAGTTTGGAGGGTACATTAGGAAATTTGTCTGGGAAAATGGAGGTTTTGATCAACATGGTGGGAAATATTGAACAGGGAATTCGTGCACCGGTCAATTCTTCTGATGGAGGATGCGCCACACAATTCAATGCTCCTGAATTCATTACTTCGCAGTTCCAGGATTCGACCAATGTTACGAACAATCAAAAATGTGAAATCCTCAACTCTAATTTAGAAGTAATAGGAACATGTATTTTTAACATTTAAACATTTATGACATAATAAGTAGAAAACTTAAATAATAATAAATATTCCCTTTTATTGCAACAGGTACTATATGCCGAGATTCTACATTGTCCAACATCCATGGGAAATCTGTACCATCCACACATGAAAAAGTAGTGTTGGACAGTATACTGCTACCAGATGAGAGAACCAGCAAAATGAATCATCAATTTGCAGAGACCTTTGCTGATGTTGGAGTGGGTGGATATGTGTGCCATCCGAAGTGTCTTATTCGATATCTCTAGATGATGGAGCAGGTATATTTTCTGTTTATGTGGTCGATATTTCAAGTCCCATTAAAATGATTTGAATTTAATTCCAATTCAGATTAATATATTTTAAGTTGTTAATATACCATAAAACATCTTTTTAGATAAATGAATTATAAAATTAAAAACAACTAGCGAGTTGAATAACGTTAGTTCATAGGAAACTACCATATTTTTTAAATCGTCGTATGCGTAATCGCATCAAAACAAGTAAAGTTTACAAACAAACATCTAGCTTGGTGCTTGATAAGTGATTCATCATAAATTGTTTGTCCATTTTGGTTGCATAGAGTTGATATATTATTTCTACATTTTCTTTTTGACATTATGGCATAATAAAACCTAGAATTGCTATCCCCCTCTGTTAGCCATTGGACTTTTGATTGCTGGAGATTGAAAATGTATTTCCCATGCATTCTTTTTTTAGTAAATTGCTAGTATGCAGAAGTACATCATAATCATATGCATCTTCAGAGTGACTATCAACAGCTAATAGTTTGTTATTGAATTGTTGCTCTAAAGTAGTCAAATCTGCATCGTCTTTTGGTCTTGTTCTGTTCCATTCTTTTGAATTTTGCTTTATCCTTCTGAATTGTTGCTCTAAAGTTGTTGATGCTTTGTCTACAAAACACTTCCTTGACTACTTCATCTAATACCACATTTCAGTTTTAGTTTTGTGTGCATTCTTGTTTGCATTTAGTGCACCTCTGTTCTGTGTGCAACTTCTATTCTTTTCTTTTAGTTTTTCTTTTTGTGTTCATCTGTGTTGTTTTCATTTGTGCATCTGTTCTTCTTTTAGTCTCTTAAACCAACAACAATCACCTGGTTTTGGGATTTGCATTTTGTATTTTGTTTTGCAGTTTCCTGCATAATTCGTTACCCCATTTGTTCACTCTTTTGTTCCTGCATTCTTGGTTAAAAAAATTGCATTGAATCATTACATTTTGCTTTTCTGTTAACGATTCTATTTTTCAGTTTGAGTTTGCATTTCCAATTCTCAGTTGCTCTTATTGATTGTTTCATTTTTACATTATATTTTGATATTTTTTGTTGCACATTTTTGTTGCTCATACCAAAAATGTTGCAACTTTTATTCCTCTCTGATCTTGCTACTTTCATTTCATTAAAAAAAAGGGGAAGTTTACACTGCATTCAAACAGGTTGCATTCATTCACATTCTCTTTATTATAAACTGTCATTTATTCACATTCTCTATTTCATTTCACTCTTTTTACATTCAATTGTTGTTTACGTCACCACAACAATACACCTTCCTCTTTCAACATTCCCTCCCCTTTCACCACCTACTACTTTTCCCATTCTATCAACACTGCACCTTCCCATACACACTGTCCCTTCCCATACACCCAAACAGCTTCATACCCACTTCAATGTACATATATCCCACTGCCCTATGCACATCAAATGTGCACATCAAAAAGAAAAGGAAAGAAAACAGCCTCGATCACCTACAAAGTCACCATCCTCTGTAGAACATCCCACTTCACTGCATCATTCTCCAATCACCTGCATACTCCCACTGGCAGCATCCCACTGACAAAAGTTTTTTAGTCTTTAATTCTTTATGGTGTATTGAGTCTGTGTTTGGGTATTTACTAGTTGCATCCAGATGCATTTTCTAAATCTGAGTTTTCACATAACCAAATGGAAAAAAATGTGGTTGCAATGAACCGTAATATAGAGTTAACTCCTAAAACTAAAGATGTACTAATATTTTGTAATGCTTGTGTAGATGTTTTGGGCTGGAGGAGTTAGCTCTTGGGCTTTGCATTGTGCAGTGGCTGCCGTAACAACACAGTATAACAGAGGCTTGTTATGTATTTGTATTATGTAATAATGTGATACATTTGTATTATTGTTGTGTATTTGGATCTTGGTACTGGAGCGATAGTGTTTTCTAGTATCCGCTACTGCGATATATTAATGTGCTAAATGCTAGTATTATGTAATGATATTGTTAAGTTATTATGCATTGTAATGCGGATTATTGAATCATTTGAATGTGCACTGTCTATAATATTATTTGTTTTGATGTCTCGGAATGATTATTGATTATATATTGGATATGAATAGGTCTATAATATTATATATTGGATATGAATAGGTCTATAATATTATATATTGGATATTGATTATATATCTATATCTAATTGACTAATTAGATACGGCTTTTAGCCGTATCTAATTGGTTCATTAGACGCTGCTTATTTGTCAATTAGATACGGCTAAAAGTCATATCAAAATATTAAGCTCGGCATATTTTGATACAGCTTTTAGCCGTATCAAAATATCGTTTATGGTGTAGTGATACAGTGTAAACACCCATATCATGCCTCTAATTAACATGACTCACAGCTACAACTCTAGTCAACTTAGGAATAACTCCTATTCACATGTATGAGTTGCAATATTTATTATTATTGTTCATACTACTTAAATTATAAGCCAACGAGGTATGTATATCACTAGTGAATCCTACTCATATTCACTCTACTAGATGTTGCATCAAACCAAGATATCATGACATGTTTCATCCATATACCCCTAGACTAGTAGTTGTGGGTGCCCTACACTATCTACTAGTTGCACCATCTCATCTCATCTTATCCCGACATCATTGACGCTCCTTGTTGTGCTTCGTATATATGTATATTTGTGTATGTTTATCACTTAGTTTCCCTCTCGTTGTCATCGTAGCATTGGCGCATGTCCTCATGGTTGTGTCCATGCAACAAATCATTTGGACTATAGTAATCGTGAACCAGATCGCCACGGTTCGAGGAGAAACTTTAATCAATCCAGCTAGGATGGATACTAGCTTGTCTAGTAACTCACCTCGTACCGATCAATCATCATCACTTGTTTGTTTATTAACAAACGACATCACTATGATATTTATCCCCAAAAATGTCGTTTATTTATCTCGTTGTCATTTAAGTGTTTCATATCACATGTTCATGCTCAAGTATCATATTAACTCACAAATATACATAGCATGGGATAAATGACTCATTCTTATACAACATCATATGGAAAAGGCGGCGTATATAAAACATAGCATCAACATCTAAGTAATAAGAATATGTGATGCATCTTGATGATAAAATAACGTACACATCACAATAATGAGATTTAACTATGTATCATAATAAGGTGTTGGGTAACTTATATATTAAAAATTAACTTCCGTATTCATCAGATAAGAACTTGATGCTTGCATAACACAACTTCATAAAGCATTGCTATAGTCTACACATACATTCATATATATAGAATATACAATCACATTACATATTTCATCAAACTTTTACTCAATAAATATGATTTATACATAATATACAGACTAAAAATATTTATAAAATCAATTTCAAACCATTTAATCTTTTACAAAAGTCCTTTCTCCTTTTAATGTATATATAGAGTGTATATATATATATATTAAACTCTTATTCATATGAAAAATAATTTTATAAAATATTATTTATTCACTAAACATGTGTGTGTATCAAAAATCATATAACTTATTAATAGTTTTAAAACAACAATTTCAAAAATAATTGCTCTATGCCTGAGGTTTATTACTCAAAGTTAGGTACAACGGTTAACAAGTTGCGGTACAACTGGTCGATTGGTTATGTCGAATCCTGGAGATATCAACTCTACGCCAAAGCCAACTTTCTGACAAGTTTTATGGCAAACTTTTAGCATTATGTGAATAGCTTTTAATAGTACTACATTATTGTAATGGCATGCAACAGAATATGATCATATAAATTGGTAAATGAAAGATTTTCTTTTAAGTGTTTTCATATTTTTTAATATATGAAAAATAAAAATCTAAATTCATTCATATCATTTGTTAGCAAACCAAACGCAAGCATATGCATATATAACAAACTATATCACCATACGAAGCATGCAAGGATCAAAAGTGTAGTTACACTCAACAGTATTCCTTATAAACTAGAGTCGAACCTTTCCTTGCATTAGATGAACCAAAATTCATTCAAAGTCCAACAGGCATGACACAAAATGATAATTAAAATTCGAAATTTAACTTAAATTGAGTGATATTAGAAGGTTGTGATGGATTAGGAGCATTTACCTTACAAAATTACACTTAAATAAGCTTTAAATGATTGATTTTTGCTTCGAGTTTCGGTAAGCTGCCACTAATGTTGATTTTGAGCTTTAGAAATGAATTAGCATAATGAAAATGAGATGGAGAACACTCGTCTTTGCTAGCTTGAGAAAGCAGTATGGGTTTTAGGTTCATTATGCATCCAAAAGCCCATCTTAATAAAAAAAATTGCACATTTGTCTTTTAGAAAATGTTACTATCCCATTTTATCATTTTTTTAACTTACATAAGATGATTTGAATTTTTTTATAAACCATATAAATAATTTTATCATATTTTATTTACTTAAAACAAGTTTATCAAAAACTATTTCCAATTTTTAGACTTTGAAAAATACTTTAAATCATTATTTATTAATCAAAAGAATTGTTATTCACTGTATATATTTTTATCCCTCAAATATAAATTTTAAATCTATTTTAATCTATCAAATCATCTTATTATCTTACTAGTGAGATTTAAATCAAAAAATTTAACTTTACTTATCCAATATTCCTCCTTTTAATTTCACTTAAAACATTTACAAATTTAAAACAATCATCTCCCTCAAAATCTCATATTATTTCCAAAAATCTGATATCTTTATTAAAAATTCCCAATTTATTTACAAAAATGTATTTAATTTTATTTATTATATTGTACTCCAAACCGGGTTGTTCTATATAGTGAAAGAGCGAAAGAGAGAGTGTGTCTGTGTGTGTTTTTTTTGTATAGGCATTATAAATATATAAATAGTTATATATTTATATTTTTCACATATGTCGACATACACTCCTATATTTCTATTAGATTCTAAAATAAGATGTATTTATACATCTTTATTTCTAGTCGTTGAACATGTGGCTTTCAAGTTGTAACAACCAAAATTTAAATATACTAAAATTAAATTAAATTCTATCAAAATGAGATGTTCAAATTATATTTTGGATTAAAAAAATTAGTGAATTATTTTATTGACTTACATTTGCCTAAAATTGGGAATTAGGTTTTAATGGTTTAAATTAATTATTTATTTTTCTAGAGAGAAATTGAGCTCACATAAAAATTTACAACAAACGTAAAACATTTTTATGTTGTAGATAATTATCCAGTTGAAATAAACAAATTGACTATTTTATTTGAAACATAAAAAATCATTGAATTCAAGTATGTAACTGGAACGACCTGGATTTTTCTGTCGTTGATTTTGAATAATTAAATGATTTTAAATATTGAATTTGAATTATAGATTGATTTTGAATATGAAAATTTAGGTTTATTTATAAAATAAATTCAGAATTTAAATATAGCAATTTATTGGATAATTTAATTATTGAAGTTTATTGGTTAAATTATTGTATCTTGAGTTTTAAGCCGATAAAATTATTTAAAGGCTTGTAAAATTTATATTGATAATAATGAACATAATAAAAGTTTTAAAATTGAATTTAAAAGTGATCTGTTCAATTTTAAAAAAATGGTTTGTTCAAATTGACATTCAAAAATAGCCATTCGGGACACAGTCTCGGAATTCAACGAAACTAGTTCTATTGGATCCGTGATATTGTATTATAATCGGATTTCAAATTTCGGGTTGTTTGGAGTTATCGTTCGATCGTACGAGATATAAACGCGTTGAAATTAATATCGAAATTTAATATAATAATTGGGTCCAAAAAGTTATCTTCCCCATACGATCGAATTAGGACTCGAAACCTTTTTCATTGCGTTCGGAATAGGGGTATAAGATTGTAAAGGCCTAGCGGCATGCCTCGATAGGGATTGTAAATTTTTAGTTACCCAATGCGAGATATTTTGGATATAATAATTATTTATAATTTTAAAAGCCAACACCCTAATCACGTGCTATAGCAGCTTATACCCGAAGCCACTCTTTCTTTTTAAATAGTGTACCTATTACCTTCTACCTTCTGTAATCAAAATCGAACCAGAGAAAGAAAAAAAAATAACGAACGAATGAAATCATTCATTTATATATATATACATACATATATATATATATACGTATATATATAATACTCGTATAATCGAAATCGGTTTCGATTCAAAATCGTAAGGGCCGAGGCTTGGGATGGAGTGCTCATGCGCAACTGGAAGCTTAGGCTTCATCGTTGAGCATGACTGTGGCAAGAAGGGGCCACGGTGAAGGTTGCGAACGACGACTTGGCTGCTCGATTAGGGTTCGACCTATAGTAGATCACCGGAGTGTTGTAGGAGGCTAGGATTGAGGGCGTGTTGCTGTGACAGTCGTAGCAGGCGGTTACCGCGATGAAGGGGGCTCACGATTGTCGTAGTGATGTCGCTAGTGGAAGTGTAGGCAGGCGAGTGGTGTCGCGTTCGTAGTAAAGGCTGTGATGGGTGTGTGAGGGTTTCAATCGGAGTCGGTTTGGCTTGCTTATTGTAGAAGTAGGAGGGAGGCATGAAGTTCTGTTTGGTAAGGATTTAAGGCTTGGCTTTTAAAGGTTAATTAAATTCATTTTAATTCATGAGAAATTTGTTAATTGCATAAAAATAGTTAGCTTATAAAATTTGTGAATTTTTCGTACAAAGTCCCAAAAATTTATGAATACGGCATTTGGAATTAATTTGGAGACGATCAAAGCCAGCTGGGATTTTAGATTTAATTAAAAACGGGATATTCGACAAATTAAAAATCAAGGTGAGAATTCCTCACTCATTTGGATTACCGTATTTAAATTTAAATGTTTAGATTTAAATTATTGGATATTTGATTGGATTGATAAATTTATAATTATCGGTTGGATGATAATATATATAGTATATATATATATATAAGTTTTTGGAGTGATATACCCGCACATTATAGCGGATGAGACCCTATGCACTCCGCATAATAGGGATGATCCTATATACCGCGATATCCCCCTCGAAGTGGGATTGGTATTTATTTTATATGTATTAACATCTGTGGATGCAGGAAAACAGGTTGGAGGGATCCAACTGGATTCCTCAAATATATTGTTTATTTTTCATCTATAGTGATATATGATTTGTGTAGAATAATCTATTATAGATTATTGTAGTGATTGGAATTATTGGATGCTATTGTAGCACTGGCCTGAATTTTTATAATTTTAAAACTATAAACATATTTTTAAAATTTATGGAATTGAAGGGAATTTGATAATAAAAATATATATATTGGAATTGGAGTTATTTAAAAGAAATTGAATTAGAAAAATATAATGGATTTGGCTATACTTAACTATTGCGGATAAATAAATGGAGGTTTTAAAATGAATTATATAAGAGGATTTATAAATGATATTCTGGGAATATAAAAAAGTAGTCAAAATCAATATTGAAAATAGATTGGGAGTGTAAAAGAAATTTATAAGAAATGAATGTATATAACGGAATTTTATAAATAAGATTTGTTTATAAACAGGTAAAATAAAAAGGGGTTATAAAATTGATAACGATATTTATAAATAAAGGAACTCGATTTTAGATGATAATTGGAATATAAATTCATAGGGTGAACTTATATTAGAATATGGAAACAGGGCTGAGAAAAATAGTAGATCCTATTTTTGAAATGGAAATGGTTAGGGAAACGAAGATAAATCGATATGTTGTGAAATCGAGAGGAAGTTATAAATTAAAGTGGTTATTGAGATTTTAAAAATATATTTAAAACTTTAAGAAGTGAGTTTGTTTTAAAGAAAATTTTTATTATTTTAAACTATGGAATTTTAAACTAGTTGAGATTGAACTACCACGGTAAGTAGATTTTCAAATATTAAGTATTTAATTTATTAAATTTTAACTTTTAAAAACCGGCTTTGAAATTTATTTGTTTAACTAAAAATGAGCTACTGATGTTTATAAAAGTGTTTTCGATATTTTAAATAATTATTCGAACATGTTTTAAAACTAAATCATTTTTCTTCAAATGCTTATTTTATATATATACATAGAGTTTGAAGTGATTAAAAATTTTATTTTATAAATTCTCTCGAGATTAGAAAAAGGGGCTTATAAAAGGATATGATTTGAGAAGAGGAAATTTATCTGTGATTCCGGAGATTTTGGGAATAAGTTACGGAATAATTCTCTAGAACGTTAATATTGGAAGGATTTTGGAAAATAAGACTTGTAATATTTTCCTAAGTATAGAAATAGAAATTTGGAAATATTCTAAGTGTTGAGATGTTGGAAGTATCCTGTTACGGATTTAAGTATTGAAAAATTATTTTCAAACGTGGGAAGGAATTGATATATCTTTTAAATTGGAGCCAACCTCCCCCCTCCCTCAATGGTTGTGAGCAATAATGCACGTTTGCCATTGAAAAGCAAGTTTGAAGCAAGGAAGGAGGAAGCAAAGGTAGTTGCAAGGTTGTGGCAGGAAGTGTTCTTGAGTTTGGTTGTGCTTGAGCATGTGTTCGGCTTGCATCCAAGTGAGTTAACTCACTATCTTGTTTGTATATATTGTGTATAATATATGTTGTGTTTGAAATATAAACTTAGAGTGACATTAACTAATTAATGCTATAAAATTTAGACCCCTCTTGCTTTTGAAAGCAAATATATTGTATAACTTCACTTCTATTACCCTTTTAAAAATGTGACGAGGCCTTGACTTGATGTTTAAATATTTTTCTGGATTGTGTGTTAAATTGAAGTATGTTTGAAGTGTTTGAAGCGAGAACAGTTGCTATAAGTGCACTTTGATATCTCTTAACTTTAACTTGTGTAAGGTGAAGTTTTATGAACTTAACTTGGGACAATTTTATTTTGTTGTTATCTACACATATTTTTGTGTATTGAACAGTAAAGAAATGGTTTGGAAAGTTATGGAAATTGTGAACCAAAGTTGTGAAAGTTGAAGCAGAAAGGTTGTTATAAATACACTCTATAAATATAGCCTGCTTTCGGGAATTTTTGTAAATAAACGGGATGATATTCTTAAGGGTTTATTTCCATGAATTTTAAGTACCCTAAAGGTAGTACTTACTATAAAAAATATAAGTCTTAAATCAATTGTTAAAGTGGTTTAAACTAGTCACAAAGATTGTGCTTTTCAATGTTGTTCTTTAACAAAGATTTTTAATAGCATTTATAAATGTTGTGGTAGATCGCTTATGGTTTTTAAGTGTTCAAAAATGATATTTAAAATTTGGTATTTTTTTCTAATCTTTTTTAATATGTTTTCAAATGCATTTTGAAGTATTTAGAGTAGGTTTGAAGTTTAAATATATTTTTAATAATCATATATGCATTTTCAAAGTAAAGAGGTTTTATAACATAAAACAAGTTTTTTCATCAAATTATAAATTAGTTATTTTCAAGTAATATTTTATATAGATATTTAAAACCTATTTACAAGTATTTTTAAAGCATTTATTTATATATATAAGAAGGTAATTGATTAGGCTTAACACTAAAAGCCGATGAGGTTGAATTTTCTATTTGTGAGAGTTAAGATTGATGTTTGAGTAGAGATATGAACAGTAGAGCTCTAACCTACCGACTTTCCTCTTGACCGAGGATAGTTAATTTAGAATGTCGAAAATGTGTTAAACTTGTTGTTTACTTATTTGTTTGAAAATTAATTAACTTTGTGTAAGGCTAAAAACCGACGAAGTAGGCTTATCTATTTGTGAGAGTTAAGATTGATGTTCAAGTAGGGATATGAGCAATAGAGCTCTAACCTACCAGCTTTCCTCTCTACCGAGGAATAGTTAAGTCAGGAATATTAGAAACGTGTTAATCTTGCATTCGTTACTCGTTTATGAAAGTCATTAATACTATGTTTAACACTAAAAGTCGATGAGGTAGATTTATCTATTTGTGAAATTCAAGAATGAATTGTCTAAGCAAGGCATTCAAATGCAGCCAGTGCTCTAACTTATCTGGCTTCACTCTTGGACGAGAAATAGTTAAGTTGGAATGTCGGAAACGTGTTAAGTATACGAACCATGATTTCTATAAGCAACCATTTTTAACTAGATAATCACTTAGTCGACTATCAAACTTAACCAAATCTTACCTTAGACCTTTGAGAGAATATTTTAAAGATAATATATGTATGGAATGGTTTTGGCTTTGTAGTGACAATGTTTAAGTAACACTAGTCTTAAACCTTTTGAATGGATTTGTGAAAGTACTTAGACCCTAAAAATGAATCTTTGGAAGGAAATTATAAGTAAGGAATCTTTTGAAAAAAGATAGAAAATGTAAAGGCTTTAAGTAAGAAATCTTGTTAATGATTTGTGAATCTACTTATACCAATTGGGATAAGTATATGAATACTTTTTGAAGTATTAAAAAAAGTACAAATGAATAGTATAAATTGATACACAATGTTTTATTAGATATTACTAATAAAAGTGGTTTTAATTAATAAAAGATTAATTAAACAAAAAGGGGATTAGAAGTTGCTTATGACTTAATCGTGCTTTGTATGACTTGATCGTGCTTTATATGTATGACTTGATCGTGCTTTATATGATTGCTCATTTATGAAAGACAGTTATGACTTGGTCGTGCTTTGTATGACTTGTACATATCAGCATTTTTGATGACAGACAGTTATAACTTTCTAGACTGATGATGGTACTTAAGTTTTGTAGCTCTGGTATTTCTGTATTGGAGTAACCTTTTGTACTGTTCTTTTGATATTATATATTATCATTCCGATATGAGATTCTGATATTGTGTTCTCTTCTTTCTTGTTATTTTACCTAACAATTCGTCTTTCTGGTACTTGGATTCTCGATATGTGAATATCGTGGATGTATTAGTGTCGATATTCGGAGGTTGAAAAAGCGTGTCGTTACAAGTTATGAGTAACTTATAATATTATTAATGTTAGATACACATTTAACATTAATATTATAAGATATGAATAATACTCTTTTGGGATATCTGGTATTTAAACCTTCGGATTTGTATCTTTACCTTGACCACACTAATTATTTGGTTATTACAAATGGATTTGTATGTGCATGTGTATATAGAACTATTAAAATATGTATAAGATATCCATTTGTGCACATAGATTTACATATATAATTTAACAATTCATTCAATTCTATCACATATATATCTTAATTATGATTGAACTTGACATGTGTGGAACCTAAATTTTCAATCTTCCTCATTGTTATGCCTTATATAATGTGTATTTTTATTATGTACTATTATCATTCAATTGGATATGGATTCGCTCATACTAGAATAGTTTGATCCGCGTTTTATATTCACTTATAAATCTCGATCCAGTTCAAGGATTTTTACAATTTGGATAGCTTTTCATCACTAGACATTTGAATACTTAGCAAATAACGATATTTTATGATATACCTTTCCTAATTATGCACGTCTAGCGTTTACGTTCATGTATAGTGTTATGTATGGTAATACAGTAGTTGTATTTTGATAGACATTTGTTATATATCATGTATTTATTATATTTTCTACTATGTCGTTGGGACT
Source organism: Allium fistulosum (assembly GCA_030737815.1). Taxonomy (NCBI): domain Eukaryota; kingdom Viridiplantae; phylum Streptophyta; class Magnoliopsida; order Asparagales; family Amaryllidaceae; genus Allium; species Allium fistulosum. The sequence goes on from CM060901.1 coordinate 922,134,654, forward strand.
ATTCCTTGATTTGATGTTTGTGTATTTTTCTGTTCTCACAAAATTCATACAATATTGTTTTATGTCGATACTGAATAAGTGTTTGGTATTTTATTTAAACATTATTATTTTGTTTATTTTTGATAATAAAAGTGGTATTTTATTCAAACAGAACATTAATTTTGATGTCTCGGATTCGAATCCATGACATTTAGAACCTCAGCCTACAGCGTCTTATCACTTACCACTTGAACCAATGGCTCTGGAGAAACAAGACAATATTATATAATTAAATATAATATATTTAGTCAAATAATTATTTGAATGAAATTATATATTGCAAATCCAATTTAAATTTAATTACAGTTAAATTCAAAATTTAAATCCAATTATATTAACAAAATATTATATGATTTATTGTAAATGAGAAATATTCATGACATTACATTGAAGATCTAATGCATACTGAATAAAAATGCTATTTTTGAAAGTTGCTCCTGTTTCCTACTGTCCAGTTCACCAAATCCAACAATTTGATCGAAACTCTCACATTGTATTTCTTAAATATCATGGATCAAATTTCACCCTTGGTCCTTGAGATTTGAATTGGAATCAAAAACCCTACCGGAATATCAAAATTTAAATGACCCATCTTCATATCAGACAAACGTAAATGAATTTGTTTATGGGGATAACATTGATGTTGACACCCCATCTTTACGTATCATTTTGCCATCCACTCTTCTCATGGACACTAAAGGCAGTCACGAGCCACCCTTATAAAAGACACTCATGATAGGATAGGTATGATGGTATGAACAAGATTAAGATTTTCAAATTATTAATTACGAACTTCTTAATCATAAATTATAAATTAAGTATTAACTACGATCTATTAATTATTGAATTTAAATTAGGGGCTTTCCATACAAGGTCCATATTTCTGATGTTGTTACAATAAAGTATGTAAATTAGGTGTTTGTTTTTTTTAAATCAGAACACGCAAAGTACCTTGTGCTTTCTTAATAGGAAGCGCAAATTTACTTGCCCTATCAAAAATTTCAAAATTTAAAAAAAAAAATTTCAAAATCAGAAAGCGTAAGCTAGCTTGCGCATACCTGATAAAAAACGCAAGTTAACTTGCGTATTTCAAAATTTTCAAAAAAAATATCAAAATCAGACAAATGTAAGTTACCTTGTATTTTCTGTCAGAAAAGTGCAAGGCACCTTGCATTTTTCAATTTTCAAAAATAGCGATCAAATTTACATATTCATTTATGTAGAGACTTTTGTTATAACAACCTAAAAAACAGTGATATGTAGCTCTTTTCTTGTTTAAACTATTATTTAGTTAAATTAATTACAAGCTATTATTCATTAAATCAATTAATAAAGTCTAATTTAGTTACAAAAATAAATAATAATATTTTAACAAAAATAAATAATAAGATTTATTATTTTCTTTAGTATTTGCCGTAAGCTTAAATCAAAGTCTAAGTCATATTTTAACATCTCATCTCAACTCTACCAAATGATGCAAGTTCGTTGGTCCATTGTCCGTTGAAGTGAACAATCACCCATTGGATCTTGAATGCTAGAGCGCCTAAGCTTTGCAAAATTCGCACGTACAGTGTTTTTTTAATGTCATTTCGGTTGGATGGTAAGAAACCATAAATGCATTGCTCAATATTGATAATTCCCATGTTTTTCTAGATATCATTTATGGCGATAGTCTCTCTTTTTTAAGATTATTTGAACATTATTTATGGTAATACTATTTTTTTTAAGTATTGTCTAAGTTTCCCCATGTCATAGGCATTGTTCAAACTATGACAATTTCTGTGTTGTCTCACCTCTCATTCACCGCTCAATTGCATCTTTATATTGATAGATACGTGATGCTAAGTGCTAACGCAACATAGCAATAAGATACATCAACTACACATGCACTGCAAACCAAATTCAACACAGTCTAGCCACCCAATGCTTCAAAATAGCATATGAAAATAAATCAATAAATAAATAACTAAAATATGCAAGTTCCAATATGACATAAAATATTATTAGAATTTACAGCTTTTCAATGACTCGATGGATTCGAACCTGATTTGATGATTTTCCATTCTAGACGAGTCGGGTTTTATCGGATTCAAACTATACATTTCAAAGTCTAAAACCGATCCCATATGAATTTCAAACTTGATTCTAGTTGGATAGTAACACCGAAGATGCATTCACCGTTTTTTAGTCGGATCTTTCGAGCATTGTTGGGTCGGGTTTGATTAATATTCGGGTCTTCTCGACTCAGTTCGGTTTGCTTTTGTTCTTCTTTGTTCAATTTAGGGTAATAAAGCCTTCCACAAAGTTGGTGAGTACATTCATTTTGCATTTTTTAATTGTGTGCAACACTCCACCATCGAAGACCGAACAAGTATGCACAGGAAAAAGCTGACAAATCACAAGAATTATGAGAATTATGCGAGTGAGTCCACCACGATAGAGAAAAGAGAAGTGATTCATGTTCATAAACATTGCAATTGCTATATTCAACGCAATTTAATTTACATTCATAATAAGACCCAAATCACTGCATAATAGATTCACCATCCAACAAGTAGGACAAAGACTCAAACGAAATTCAAAAACCCATTTAAACTTACAATCACACAGCAGAAACATCAATTAACTACCAACACCACCATGATTCGGAAGCATCAGCACAAAGATGAACAACATTACCAAGATCCGGCAGCAGGAGCAAAAGAAACCAAATCACGAACCTTGGCCCAAGGCTTCACAACAATGACCGCATCATACATCCTGCTTTTTCCACCGCTACGCACATCTTTGGTAGAGATTCTCAGATAGTATTTAATTCCAGATACCACTTGCTTCTCTGCACGAACGACTTTGGTGAAATTAAGTAGAGGGTAACTTTTGCTGCTTCTCATTTTCAGGTTGTACTGGTACACACAAAATTTACCCAGATCTTGGATCTCTTTGTTGGATTCGACATTGACGATGACGGTTCGGCCGCCGACTCTGCGCTCGCCGTCGCCTCCAATTAGACGAGAGTAGGATTGGAGCGGAAACAGGAGGAAGAGGAGGAAGAGGACTGCTGGAGGAGAGGACATGGCGAATTGGGATCGTTCTCTGTTAATATTTTGTTGTTAATTATTTTGAATGGATGTGGTGAATGAATAGAAGGAAGGGAGAGAGGTTTTGAACTATGTGCCGCGTATTTGTCGTGTTGTACAACTGTGTGCTCTTCGCTATTTTCTGTTTTTAGCTTTAGCGTGCGGGGGACGTCAATATTCAAATTCATCCTAATGTTGGACGTGGTCCTCGATTTTAATTGATTCCAGATCACAACGACTGATACAAACGTGATCATCCACTGATTTTAGGTTCATTTGAGGTTAAGCATGTCCGAAGTAGACCTATCAAGTATCAACGACTCGGGTTTGATCCGGATGAATAAAAATCCAGACCCAAGTCTAATTAAAATTACATCGTATTGGGATGTTCTTGTTATTTCAACCACAATGTCAAAACATAGTCTGTCTGACTTTTTAAATTTAATCTAGAATACTTGTACATCCTACTCACAATATTTATCTTGTCAAACGATAACGTATCTTTTAAAATGATGTAGTAAATTCTGGATTTTGAAATTTAGATAACAAATTCCGTCCAAAAATATAACTAGGCACAAACACGACCTAGCTCGGCCAACGAATATCGTCGACGCACACGCATGTGTTAACTTGCATGACCTCTATTTTCAATCTAGGAAAAAACATTTGGGTAGCCAAAGGGCTCAACTTTTCACTTGTAAATTGTATATTTAAACAAATATAGTTTTCAAAATTTTATGACGTGGAATTTATAATTTTTTCTTATTCCTCTTCTTATTTTCTTCTTCTCTTCCCCTTGAAACTTTAGTTAAATTTTATAAAACAAGCCATAATGATCCTCAATCAAATTTTAATAAAATTTCTCTAGTGCATAAGTATTGTTGTCCTATGGACTTGAATCTGAATATGGTGATAACATATCAAAGTATGTCAGAATGAAGTGGTTGATTAAGCGTTGAACCATCAATCCTATATGATGTACCATATGTGTTTCACGTAATTAGTTTCTTTCCTTCAGATAGTTTAGTAGCTGACATATGGATTGACCTTGTGTTAGTATCTCGTTTTCATGAGATGCCCTTAGTGACTAAGCTACAGTCTCGTAGAAGGCGACACCACCTTCGTGCATTTATACTGGTAGGTTTATCAGAAGGACCATATAATTGTATAATTCAAAAGTATATATGTTGTAAAGCTACTAAGTAATAAGTAGTACAACCTCCACCATGTCATTATAGGTAACAAAAGCTTTTTTTGGAACGTTTAGACTAATATTATAGTGTGTCCTCACATTGTATGATATACTTTTGCTTATTCAACTCAAGATAATTGATTTCATTATGCCGAGTCAAGTTTCCATCATAGGCAATTGTTTTATAATGGCTTTAAACCCATTCCCTTTGATTTTTTGCAAGTCCTTTTGCAAATGGATCTATCAAGTTTTGGCTAGATCTCACTAAATCTACGGTAATTACTTCATCAGTGAGCATATGCCGTGCCATACCTTAGGTTAGTATGCCAAGATTTGCTATTATATACCTGGCTATAAGCTCGTGATAGTGTTGCTTCACTATGACAATGCAAAAATATTGGTGGCATTGGTTTTGGCGATATAGGAATTTCTAATTGTAAATTCCTTAATCATTCTGCTTCTTTACTACAAGAAGTCGTTGCTATAAATTTAGTAGTCATGGTGGAATCAGCAATACACGTTTTGTTTCTTTAAGGCATGGGATATCACTCTCCTACCATGAGTGAATATCCATTTGTTAGTTGATTTAATCATTCTCTTTTCCGGTATTCCAACTACTATCTATGTTGTTGGATCTTAGGTTTTGATTGCTGACATAACACAACAATTCATGAATCTACGACTATGATAACATTCGGACTCAACAACTCAATATATGGTTCGTATAGTTATATATATTTTAACAAGAGTCATTAAGTGTATATATAGAGTCTAGTCTAGTACTTTATTAAAATCTTTCCTCAAGATTCATTATTCACATTCATCTATATTCATATAAACCTACATTCAAAATTATATACTTTTTGAATTCATATGCACACACAAAAATTCATCACTGCACTAAAATACACTATTCAGTCAACTGAACACGCCTTGTCAATCAACTGAGTCAGTATATAAATTTTAATATATAACACGGACCAGTCGACTGAACACACCTAAACAGTCGACTGAGTCTGTGCATGTAACTTTTGCACTTTTTTGAATTCAGTCGACTGACCATTCACATTCAGTCGACTGAATCCTACAACAGTCAAAAACATGAATAGACACTTCTCCATCCCAAAGGTTATCTACTTTCTGAAGTGTTGCATCCATTAGCTTTTAAAGAGAACTTTTGCCAGAAGTTGTAACTCATCATACACTATAAAAGCACTCATATTTCAATGATCAATTTACCGAATTTTTTTATCTTTCTTGATCTATAGTGCTTAGCTTTCTTGATTCTATTGCTTACAAAATTCTATACAATCATTGCTTACAATTCCACTTTCATATTCTATAAGCCATTCTAATCTTCCTATTCTTCATACACACATAATTATACACATCATTGTTGAGGAAAAGATTATAGAAAGGGTGTACTGCAAGTGACGAATCCATGTTATTCAGAACACATAAAGTCAAGTTAATCCAATTTGTAAGAAAGTCATGTTCTGTTGCTTAGGTGATCAAGTCTTGTTCGGTTGCTCAAGCGGTGTAATACATGTTCCTCCAGGTTAAGTGAGGGTTGCTAACTTTAATTTTAGAAGGAGTCTGTGACTAGACGTAGAACGGGAGTTCGAACCGGTATAAAAATTCCTAGTGTCATTTTACTTTACTGCTATTATTTTTCACACTAGTTATTTATTATATTCCATATTACTCGATCCTATAGCACAATCACTTTCATTTGGTATCAGAGCAAGTCATCATTTAATCGTAACATAGTTATCTGATTTTTTTTTAATATGGAAAACAATAACAACACTGCTACTAACACTATCTTTCTTGAAGGTCAATCTACTGCACGACCACCTCTATTTAATGGAATGAACTATAACTATTGGGCTACTAGAATGAGAATTTATATACAAGCAAGTATGTATGAAACCTGGAACATTATGCAATCTGAATATACTATACCTACCACTGAATATTCAACATGGTCTAACACACAAAAATTGGATGCTTTTGCAAATGCTAAAGCTATGAATATGTTATATTGTGCATTAGACAAAAATGAGTTTAATAGAGTAAGAATGTGTAGAACTGCTCATGAAATTTGGCGTACACTTAAAATTACACATGAAGGTACTAACAAAGTAAAACAGAGTAAAATTTCTATGCAATAAAATCAGTTTCAGAATTTTAAAATGAAGCAAGATGAGACTATAAATGAAATGTACTCTAGATTTCAAGATATATATCATTCTTTGATAGCACTAGGAGAAACTTATATACAGATTTTGATATTGTTTCAAAAATCCTCAACTCTTTAAAGGATGAGTGGGAATGAAAAGTCTTAGCAATCGAATAAGCTAACGACATTTCAACCATAAAACTAGAAGAGTGGATAGGAAATCTAATGTCTTATGAAGTTAATCTCTAGGAAAAATGAGTACAGGCTCAAGATAAGAAGAATATAGCATTCCAGGTAGAAAAAGATGAATCAAATTTAGATGAAGAAGATATGGCGTTCATTGCTAAAAATTTCAAAAAAAAATTTGAAATTTAGAAAGAGCAACAAATTTAGAAATAACAAGAACAGCTCCACCAATAATAACAACACCAACAAACCATCATTATTTGCTCTAGAATGTTACGAATGTCACAAGAAAGGCCACATCAAAAAGGGTTGTCCTAAGAAAAAGAAAGACAAACATAAGCACAAGAAAGACAGATTCAAGGAGAAAGTTTTCTCTGTCACATGGGATGATTCAGAATCATCTTTATCATCAGATAGTGACTCAAACAGTGATGCAGAACAAACAAACGTATGTTTTATGGCCACAAAAGATGAGGTGAGTAATCCAACTTTTGATGATCTATTGGAAATAAACTCAGAATTACTTGATAAGCTAAAAGACATCAAAAGAAAATACAAAGAATCTCTTGAAAAACTGAATAGAACTGAAATCAAAGTAGATGTGCTAAGAGATGAGAAACAAATCTTAGAAGAAGAACTTGAAGTTACTCAAGAATCTTGTTCTAATATGACATCTCAACTCTCTATGTTAAGTCTTTAATTGACGGCATAATAGGTTTACAACCAAAATCGAAGGCCTTTAATAGAAATATGGATTTCCAATGAATAGCGAGGTAAGGGACTACCTCCGGTACAGTGCATCTATAGAGGAATGCACCGAGGCCACCCACAGATGGTCCTGATCTACGAATTAAGACCAACCTGCTAGAGACCAGCAGATGGTATATACAACACCGAATATGATATCTCCCCGGTCATTCCGGACTTATCCGAGAGCTCTCATACCATACACCATATTTTTTTACCCAATGTCATAGTGGGGACAAAATAAATCTAGAAATTGATATCATACCCTAATGGTTGTGAACCACATAGCCATAAAGCAACTTTGTTTTACAATTCCTTTGGTGTGAGGTTAGAGGTACTGCTTACCTTTCTCAAGACATTTTTAGGTTAAATGGCACACTTCCATTTCCAACAACACTATTGATTTCAACAAAAGTACAACCTCTGAGCTCGTACGTCTCAGAGAAGGGTGTTAAATATAAGAGAGATTACCTTTTACACCACCAATAGATGTACGTTTGTAGAGATCAGTGCACTGTGGTCTTAGAAATGAAATGTCAGGCATTCAACCATACAAGTTGTCGAGGAATAGGACAAACCGAAGGCAATCTCCTACCACATCATGCTCGACATTAACCCTAGGATTATTAGACAGTAGTCCTTGCATATGAAGGTACAAGAACGAAGGGACCACTACCATCTACTTTTTCCAAGAGCTACTTCGAATTTATCAACAAGCTTCCATTATGAAGATCTCTGCCTTCAACTGTATTGTCTTTAACATATCTTCACTTTTGAACTCGTAAGTTGGTTCGAAGTGGTTTTCGGATAATAATTAACCAAATCCGACCCTTAGTTTCTTCGAACCAATTATCGATAAAAAGTTATTAAGTGGGTGTTTAATATTCCATTAGTTTGTATGCTTTTATCAAAAATATCTTCTAAGAGATATATATATCTTTTAAAAACATTTCTTTTCAGTATATATGAGATCATTAAACCTCTCTTATCAAATTCTTTGATTACTTAAAATCTTTTTAAATCTTGGAGTAATTCCAAATCATTTCTTCCTTTACTTAGGGAAATATTTCTAAATCATTTATTTAAATCTTTACAAAGATTTCTTTTTTCCAAATCATAACTTTTAAATGGGTCAAAAATAATGTTTTTTAAGCCATTATTTATTGTAGACCCAAAACAATTAATTTTAAGAAAAAGGATCCATAGGAATTAAAATAATTCCAAATCATTTATTTAAATCTTTATGAAGGTTCCTTATTTTCAGATCATAACTTTTTAATAGGTTGAAAGCATGTTATCTAAGATGGTACGTCAACATTAGTTAGTATTCAAGTAGAACGAATCCATAGAAATTATACTAATTCTACTTAATATCAATTTCCATATTCAACCTGTACTATCTGTCGGATAATGGTGAAATCATCTACTAAATTCACAAGGATAGTATAGGTTTCCTCCTCGGAATTTAATACCAAGTATAAGAAAATTATCTCTATTCAATCTGAGTTGCAATTAATTAATTATAAAAATTAAATCTTTTATACTTGTCTCGTTTTCGACATTTCAACCTCATATATCCCTCATCCAGGAAAGAGGCTAGGTGAGCCAGGGTGCTAGTTGCTCCTAAACATCGCCTTAGTTTAAGCCCCTGACATCCAGATCCGACGAATAGAAAAATCTAATCTACTTATCGGCTTTTAGAACCAAGATTAAATCATTTATTTATAACATCTTTTCTTTTAACCATTTATTTAAACTTCTTTAAAAGAAAATTTTAAAAATTACAGATCATTTTTAACATACTTATTTGAAAACATTTATAAAATATTTGGGAAAGAATGCTTAAGTTTAAAGTCATATTTCAAAAATTATTAAAAATGCTGCAAAAAGTGCTACGAATAGTGTTTTCAAAGCTTATTTGATCAAAACAACTTTTCTATCATTTAGAAATCCTATTTTTATAACTTAGTTCTCTTTATAAACATGTTAAATTATTTATGGAATTTATTTTGGTTTTTAAAGAAATAAACATATCGCTTTTAAAGAATTTTTGCTTTGGTTTCCGAACTGCCAAACCGTGACTATTTTGAAAACTTGTTTTGCTCATATTACAAAATCTACTAAACAAATTCTCCATTATTTTCTTTTGTTTGAAAAGTATGATTATAAGAGTTTGGAAAAGTCTTATTACAAATAATTTCAACTTCGAATCCATCGTATGAATGGATTTAAACTTTTACGGCGCGAAATCGCGAACTGCCATTACGCTACGCGCCTATTTTAATTCAATTTTCATATTATTTTTAGACTTTGTCAAAACATTTAAATATTTATAAAACATTTCTAAATCAATTTAAACCATTTTAAAGAGGTTTAATGATTCCATATCACATTTATAACTTGATTTGGAAATTGATTTCCTTATGTAATATAGACGTGTATTTAACGTGACTTGTTTTACACAATTAAACAATTATGGTAAACAACCAAACTTGATGATCAAAGCATAGTAAAAATCCATAACAATTATATACATAAAGTCTCTCCCCTTTATTGGTTTCTAACTTTATGAAAATTCGCAATAGCTTCGCTACGATCGAATCAAAGCCTATGGAATCGAGCCTTGGATCTTTGAATGGGCTCGGCTTATGCTTGCAAGTGGAGATGGGCTTGGCCTTGGTGGTAGGAGGTGGTGGCCATGGGTTTTCAATGAGGGAAAGAGTGGATTCGAGATTGTTTTTAAGTGGATTGCAAATGTATATATACTTATATAAATTTATTTTCTTTTTGCTAATTTTTCTTCATAGTTTCCTTAAGGTAGGAATCCATTGAAAAGATTGAGAATGAGGAAGAAGATGAAATAGAATAATGTGTAAAATTATGAAGAGAATAGTGGGTATTTGTAGAAATAACTTTGAATATAAATATCCAAATGTGTAATTACTCTTTTGCCCCTTGCCCACACCGCTCCTCTCCCATCTAGGCGCACAGCAATGCCACCACCTTATGCCTCCAAGTGTGTGGTGATGATGGTGTGTAAGTGAGCCGATGTTTGCTTCTTAAGGTAGAAAATATCTTGGATATTTATAGTTTTTTACTATATGTAAATTCTAGCGTAAATAATAAGTATATTTTTGCTTTTCTACATGTGTTAGTTGCATATGTATGTGTTAATGTATGCATGTGTATGTTATATATGTGTTCAAATGATATAAACAATGTTACAACTTTTATACGTTAAACCATTACGAATTCTGATTCCGATTGTCGGTCACATTCCCAGGTTTTAGTTAAGCTATGTATATTATTAAATAAAACTAGAGAATATACTTCTCATCATTTCAAATGAATTAAAGTAATCTCACTTGAATTATAAAACCATATATATTGATATTAAACAATTGTTTACAAAAAGTGTTGTTATATCGATAAAGCGATACGAATTTTCTTATATTTTCAAATTAAGTATACATCTTTAGAAAACTAATATAAATGATTTACTATCACTATATGACTAACTAAAATGAATCATTATCATTTTAAAACAATTATTTGAATAATTATAATAATTATTAAATCATAATTTAAATCCATTAAATCAATTATTAAATATGATGTCATTATTGATGATGTGTCGGATGTTTAAACTGGGTAGATCATAGAAGCGATGTCTAAACTAGGTAATTTAAATCTAACACAAAATTATTTCATACTAATCAAATATTACATAGAAGCTGATTATAAACATATGGAAGAGGAGTAGGATCAAGATTTTTGGGTTACTGTAACGTAGCATTTAATAATCATCCTGATTGTGGATTAATTCGAAGGATTCTAGAAACTTAGAGTACTTATGCCACGTTTTATAGAGCTTGTCGAAGATATAGAAGCATTATAAATATATTGGAGGAGGAAGACATATTTCAGTTAACAAGAGAAATGTTTGATTCACGATATTTTTGGAAGTATCGTACTAATTTTGTTGGTCATGTTGCATATAATCTTTGGGTTAGCTATGTTCAACAATTTGAATGATGTTTTAGCTAGCTATGTTTGACAATTTGAATGATGTTTGGGTTAGCTATGTTAGAAAAGTTGTGTTTATTTTTGGATTCAAGTTAAGTAAGTTAGTTCAACTTATATACTTTTAAATTCAAGTATGTTAGTTGGGTTATGTACCTTTAGTCAGTTCTTTAGGTTAGCTATCTGAATTAAATAAGTTAATTAAGTTATTTACTGTAACGACCCGAAATTTTCGATCCTGAAAAATTCCAGATAGTTAGGAAAAGAAGAAGGAGATATAAGAAGAAGAAACAGAAACACAACACAGATTCTCACAATCGCAGCGGATCAAAATATAATATCAAATAATAATCAGTTTACAAAAGAATACTGTATCTATCAATTACATTTTAATACATCAGAGTTACCACATTTATATACAATCACAGGACATATACAAATAACATAAAACCAGAATAATAATCACAGCGGAAACACTCCATACGTTCCTGCTATCCAGCTCGCCTCCTGAGCTCCAAAACATCCTTACTTGAAAATCTATAATACTGGGTCTGACCCAAGCATTACGTCAAAGTAACACCCGGGTCAGGCTAGAAACCAGCGTGAGTAAATCCATTTAAAATGAAATTCCGACGCATAGAACTTATTTAAACCCGGGTCGAATTGTTCATCATTACAAGTTCACAACTAGTTATGGTCAACACTTACTCAATTCCTAAGTACTTTTACTTAGTTTTAAAAATTTCTAGTCATTTAAATCAATCCCATTTCAGCCTATTGACTTCACATACCAAAACTATAAAGAATCGAAGTGGTTTTGGGTATGTACTGGTACCCGACCCCGGTCTCTTCGAATCCAATGTCATCTTAACTCAAGTTATTCAAGAGAAAAACAATTCAAATTTTAAATACAGGATGCCACTTTTATATAGCAATTTATCATCGATAGATAACCACATCGTCATTGTCCACCAAATCATATCATATCACAAAACATTCCTTATCGAAGATATCAACCAATTCAAGGCTTTTTTCAACATTCAATCAATCATAAGTAAGATTGATCATTTCCAAAATTAATTTAATTTATCTTTAATTAAATTAATTACAAATCTTTAATCACTTAGATTATCCTTACATAACATTATCTAATTACAAACAAATTTAATTAATCATCTTTTAATTATCCATCTTAATTAATCCTCTTTGATTAATTCTACTCTAATTACAATAAGGAATTAACTCTCAATTAATTACTCAAATTAATTACCTTATAATTACTTCATTGATTAATTATCCCTTAATTAATCATACTTCATTATTAATCATTTATTAGTTTCCTTAATCAATCAGTCCTTATTTAATTACTCTAAGAAATAAATCCTTAATTACTTCCATTAAGTAACTGTCATTTTATTAATTACTTCCATTAAGAAATTATCTTATTAGTTAATTACCCTTAATTAATTACCCAAATTAATTAAATTAATCATTCTTTAACAATTTAATTACTTACATTAATTATCCTTAAATCACTTAAGTTAATTAATAATCTTTAATTACTTTCATTTTGTAATTAGCCTTTAATTACTTAAGATCTTATTCAATTGCAGATAGCCCATTTATCTCAACTTATTTCTTGATTATAAACATGACCAATACCTTATATTGAAACTTGTTAAACTACTCTTTGAAAGATGCTTGCTTTTGAAAACTTGATAACTACCAGAAAAGAACTCCAGCCAACGAAGAAAATTTCCAAGTAAACTTTCAAAATTTCCGAGCTTAGCTCCAAGTTACCACTTCTTCTTCCTCTCTTTTTTAACACTTACTTCAGGTGAAACCCGAAGTCCACTCGGGTCTAACCCGAGTCCCCTTCTTCACTTCAAAATTTAGTTTAAGTTTTAGATTAAGTTTTAAATTTAAGACCTGAACTCAAAACTGATAATAGGCTAAACATCACCATCTACTCGAGTTTAAACTCGAGCAAATACCACTTACTTAAGTTAATTAATAATCTTTAATTACTTTCATTACATAATTAGCCTTTAATTACTTAAGATCTTATTCAATTGCAGATAGCCCATTTATCTCAACTTATTTCTTGATTATAAACATGACCAATACCTTATATTGAAACTTGTTAAACTACTCTTTGAAAGATGCTTGCTTTTGAAAACTTGATAACTACCAGAAAAGAACTCCAGCCAACGAAGAAAAATTTCCAAGTAAACTTTCAAAATTTCCGAGCTTAGCTCCAAGTTACCACTTCTTCTTCCTCTCTTTTTTTAACACTTACTTCAGGTGAAACCCGAAGTCCACTCGGGTCTAACCCGAGTCCCCTTCTTCACTTCAAAATTTAGTTTAAGTTTTAGATTAAGTTTTAAATTTAAGACCTGAACTCAAAACTGATAATAAGCTAAACTTCACCATCTACTCGAGTTTAAACTCGAGCAAATACCACTTACTTAAGTTAATTAATAATTTTTAATTACTTTCATTATGTAATTAGCCTTTAATTACTTAAGATCTTATTCAATTGTAGATAGCCCATTTATCTCAACTTATTTCTTGATTATAAACATGACCAATACCTTATATTGAAACTTGTTAAACTACTCTTTGAAAGATGCTTGCTTTTGAAAACTTGATAACTACCAGAAAAGAACTCCAGCCAACGAAGAAAAATTTCCAAGTAAACTTTCAAAATTTCTGAGCTTAGCTCCAAGTTACCACTTCTTCTTCCTCTCTTTTTTTAACACTTACTTCAGGTGAAACCCAAAGTCCACTCGGGTCTAACCTGAGTCCCCTTCTTCACTTCAAAATTTAGTTTAAGTTTTAGATTAAGTTTTAAATTTAAGACCTGAACTCAAAACTGATAATAGGCTAAACTTCACCATCTACTCAAGTTTAAACTCGAGCAAATACCACACTAACTCGAGCTTCAACCCGAGATCATCCTACTTCCCAAATACGACAAAACACAGACACGAACTTCACTGGTGCACATGCACCATCGCCGGCGACAACTCCGGCCATCCACGGCACTCCCAACACATCGACTAACTATGCAGCAACCCTCTTCGATCATCGAAACACAGACACACACTCTCGGTCGAAAACACGCTATGCAGTTGAAACAGGAATCAGTACACCTCACTAGAAAACGCCTCGTACTGCCAATGTAGTTCACCGAAGCGCCAGAAATTCTGGCCACACCTCCCTAAACCCTCCACGCTGCACTCCACTGATTACGCGCAACTCGATCACACGGAGACGACGCAGCAACCATTTAGCAAGATCGACCAAAACTAGGTTTAAGAAACTAAATTGATTCGCCGCCGTCGACACGATCATCCAGCACCCCAGCAGCCATTTTTACTGAAACCACCGAACTCCTAGCCACCTCCCGTAATAGTCTCGTCCATCTTAGTGCTGCCGATCACCAGAAACAGTCTAAAAACCCATTTTTGGACACCACTGAAACACTATCTCAATTTCTAACTAAAATTTATGAATTCACTTTTAAAAATCATGGTTTAAGACGAGGATTCAGATTATATAAGTAGATTAGCAAATCGTGATGCTTGAATTTCAGCTGGATTAAATTCCAACTGTATATTTCCTGATTTTCCAGGGATATACAACTTACTGTGTTTTAAAAATGTATATAATTTTTTTATTGATGTTTTAAACAACATATTCTACTTAGAACCCAATCCTAACAGAGCTTGAAACAAAGAGATTTTAAAATTTTAATTTTATTCTAAACTCTGTAGCTTATGAAACAAAGACAGGTTCAGGTAATCAATCATGCACACTGCAATCTCATATCTACAGATAGTATACTTATATATATATATACTATAAAGCAAAACCCTGGTCAAACCGGTCAAAGTGAAGCCTTTTTTGGAATGCCCATAATACCCATATTGCAAATTCCAAACAAAAAATGCTGTAAGGGCACTTTTGTACTTTTAACACCAACTCATCCCACGTTTCAAAACCCGCATCATCCCACGTTTCAATAGCTTACTTGCTCATTTTCTTCCCTTTTCTTCTCCGTTGAAAACAGTGGTACTTCCCCTTTTCCCATTTAAAAGAAGAGGGGATTAAATTGAGCAAATTCCGTTCTTGCCATGGTTTCATTACGGTGCCTACAGAGAAGAGCACTGCTGCGAAGATGATGGTGCACCACAGCAATCCTAAATCAGAGTATCGATCTTCTTCTTACAATTGAAATTTCAGTTTTAATTTTTGATTTTTGAATTCGTTTATTTTAAAGCCCTAATTCTGTATATGCTATTTTCGCAAGTAACTGAATGAGCAAATTCCGTTCTTGCCATGGTTTCATTACGGTGCCTACAGAGAAGAGCACTGCTGCGAAGATGATGGTGCACCACAGCAATCCTAAATCAGAGTATCGATCTTCTTCTTACAATTGAAATTTCAGTTTTAATTTTTGATTTTTGAATTCGTTTATTTTAAAACCCTAATTCTATATATGCTATTTTCACAAGTAACTGAATGATTCAGATTGCCATACACAAGGAGCGGATGACAGCCAATTTGTGCAACGATACATAACAACCTAAGGTACTATGTTTTTTTAATATATTTTTTCATAGCTTCATTGCCATTGCTCTTCAATCATCACTTCCTAAACTAATTCTTTTAGATTCAGAAAATATTTTACAACTAAAGCGAATTAATTCTTCAGGTTTCTCCTTCTTAATTTGATTTTGAATAAAGCTTTTATTTACTTATTCATCCGCATTTGGGAATTCAGTTATAATCCAGCTATATAAATTTGAAATGCATACAGGCATATTGTGATTTATACGATGACCATCATGATATTAGTTTGTATAATTTGAATATGATTAACGAAAAAGTTTAATCCAGGTTGATGCAGTGTTTGTGAGTATTTTTACTTCAGTGGCTATCAATATGTACATTTCCAATGTTGTTAACCTATCTACTTCTTTAACTCATTATGCCTACTCTATAAAAAGCTGAAAATATGAATTTTCCTATACTATTGATGAAGTGAACCTGCATGCACACAAAAATCATGAAGTTCTTTATATTGGCTTGCAATAGTACATCAACATTTGGTTATTTTCCATACCAAATCATGATTCTACGGTCCCAATATATTTAATATTTCAATATAGACATTATGAAAAGCATGTAGAGCTTAATAAGTTCACCTTCAACAAATTACATTAAATTTAAATACATACATACATATATATATATACATTTATACATATATATATATATAGGATAAGAGCTTCCATTTGATTCTAAGACTCACTTATATACACTAGGTTAACCGGGCATTACTTTGTATGAGTTACTTGATCATATTGTATATGTAGAAGTTTTTTTAATTTACTTCTTTTTGTTATGCGGTGGTTGTCATAGATTGTCATGGACTCTTCACCACAAAGACAGAAGATAGGTATTGAGTAAAAAAAAACTGATGAGTAAGCTTGATTTTCATTATGTACTTTTTGTATATGTTCTCCTTTGCTTTTTTTATTGATGGCCTACATGGTTGTCTTGGAAACCTGGCTCTATACATACACCACAGAGATTATATGTTTTACTTTTGGACTCAAAAAACCAATATTTGTTTACATATTTAATTTTACTAATTTGCTTTCCATACGGGAATTTCATGTCTACAACTGAGGCTGTATACTTTATTATTTCTACCGCTCTATATAAAAAGACGTGCATTCAAACTAATATGTGCAAATGAATTATCATAGCTAAACTTCTTCATCACCAAGGTCACCATGGTCCATTAAAACTAATTAGTGGAAAAAATTGTAATATTATACTAATTCACATTAGTCACTGCCAAAAATCTCTGATTCAAAAATATAGAACTTTGACTGCTTCAACAACTAAGATCTACACAGGTGCATATTCAACAAACATGCATTTCCCACTATATGGTCGCTCACTTTTCCTTTGTTACCACCTACCAATTTCATTTTTAGTTTTACAACATTTATTTTAAACTATTCCAACTATTAACTAACTCAAGCTTTATCGCTATTTGTTTTACCATATTCCTTTATACACTATCTTATGGACCAACAAAGTGAAAGATGACGTGTTACTCAACTTTAAAGGGTGCTCAAGCTAGACAAGAAGCCATTGCAAATACAAGGACATAGTTGACTGAAAACCATTATACACAAAATACATCCGGTAAATTTATCTATGTGTGTTCATTATTTACTATGACAATACAATTTATACACTTTATACTTTTGTATGACCCATATTAACTAACAGTGGTTGGAACATTTTTGTATATATAATATATGATTATAAGGAATTGAATAGAATGACAATTGAATGTTCTTGGGAGAGTAGTAGCTCAATACAAGAACTGACGTTGTTAAATATAAACTATATTAGAATAATAATTTTGCTCAAATTAAAGCTACAATAATAGATGTGTAACATGGATATAGTCAAAACTAGCTTTGAGGATTTTAACTTCCCCACATAGAATGTAGTTTTCAATGCTGAGATGCCAACGTGTTAGCAGATTTATTATTAACTTTATTCACTTGATTTCCCACTTTACCCACTTTTGCTAAATCTAAATTATTTTTTGCAACCCAGTTTCCTGTCCTATTAATGGCTTGCTGTTTTACTCTTAGCATTTTCTTGAGGAGCATGTGCTTCATACCTATGACACAATCAGCGGTTCTCTGTCCAAATATTTTATGACTTATGCAACCACTTCTATTCTGTCAATTTAATTGTCATCACTGTTTGTATTTACCAACATTTTCATAATTTTTATGTGCGGTATACATAGGTAATTGAAAAGTAGAAGCCTTTATACGACTTTGAGAAAGCCAGCAAATTCCAGTGCTTGGAACCCTAATTCCATCACGATTTCCGTGCTCCTCCAGCCCTAGATTCGCAATTTAAAGGTAATATTTTGCCTCTTATTCGACATATATTTTCAACAGTTTAGACTTAGCCAACTACTGTTATAGATCTTCAAGATGATTAGAAGGTTTGCATTCATAAGATGAAACTCTGTTATGTCTATGTTTTGTGAACGCCTGAAATTATATTTTCATCATTTGTTGATGTTTATTGTAGGATGTGAACGAAAAGCATAGAAAAGTAGCTTCACCTTACCAGTTATTGTGTTTAGACTCCCAATTAATCTTTTTTATTTTTGAAATATATGATATTTTTGAAATGAGGAAGACGGAAAACAGTATATCCAAAAAGAGTGCGAGTTAAATAAGAAAAAGTGTTTCAATTTCTAGGTTTTACTCATTTTCGAGATCTGAGATGTCAGATCCTTCGTTTGACGCCAGTGATGAGTTTACGGGACCAAGCGACATCAACAATGCAGCTCTGCCGCCATCATTGCATCCTCTGGTGACGCCAACAGTGACGAAGGCGAGACAGAAAGCTCTATCCCGCAAAATGTCAGCTCCCTTCTTCCAGATTTCTAACTGCCTGACCAAAATTGACCGCCCTATGTTCTTCTCCTTCCGTTCGACTGCCTACCGATACGACCGCTGCCGCAGCGATCATTCTCCACTGTCATGGTTGTACATCAGCGTACCATTCGTTTCCTACCTACCATGTATTTCGACACCAAATAAGTGGCAGAATATTGTCCACAGCTTCCACCAACGGCTGACTATATTTCTGAATGTAAGATCTCAACCTTACTCTCTGTTCTGATGATTTGATTTTGTTTGATTTTCCGTTCCCTCTCTACTTTTACTTCACTCGGCAGGTTCGACTCTATTTGACTTCATAGAAAGCACGGATCTTCTTCTCTGCCAAATTGTAATTAGATCAAGGCCTTGCCAATGAAGGTAAGGTATGACTTAAATGTGATTTAGTTTCTTATTTTCTTACAAAGTTTATCGCTTTTTGTGCAAATTACTAAAGAATTTCAAATCTCAAGCCCCAAAATTTCAAGGATCTAAGTTAATCTAGCATGTCTGGCAATGGAGAATTAGGCTTACTAACTTGGTTATAGGTTTTTCTTTTTAGAGTAATCGTGCTTTTTTTCATTAAGGGATTTATAACTTATGATACCAAAATATAAATATAACTTTTTTTTTATCATTTCCACTAAACTGATAAGTAATTTGCATGAATAAAATCAACTATTATTCATGATACAAAGCTTTGGGCCAATATAATGTTGCAAATGACACAGTTTTGTATGTTCTTCTCTGTACTTTGCATCTGTGCATGACATGGACTATACTGTTTATTTATTATTATTTGAAACTTATAAGATTGTAGTATTATCATAATAGAAATATTATACAATATATTAAAATAAGATATGCAGATTATAATAATTTTTAGTTTGTGTGCTGGATTTTGAAATTGACTGTTCATTATAAAGTTTTTTCCCTTACTGTAATATTAAGTTAGGCTTAGTTTATAAGTAAGTACATAAAATGATTAGAAAATAAAGCATCTAATATATGACTTTCTTCATACAAAACATTAATTTAATATTGCAACTTCTTGAATTTTTTCTATTGCTTGATAGCATTATTTGGATACAATCTATCTACCTTTTACTCTGTGGCAGAGGTTACATTTCCAAAAAAATCCTTACATTTCTAAACATCATAGGAAACTTTTTTTAATTAGTAAGTGGTGCATTGTCACTTTGATTTCGTTCTACCTTTTTTCTCACTGTCTGTTCACTAAACTATGTTTTACAGAGCTGCTAGAAAACACCAACACACATGATTATTTATCAACTTTTACTCTTTATATTATGACATACAGCAATGCCTATATTCACCTCTAATGCTTGAATGATTACCTTGGAGAGCATAAGACGTAAGTATTAGTCACAACATATTACACATGCATCTTATGAATCAAAATGTAGCAAGTATCATTATAAAAAGACAAAATCTATTGTACTACAAATATGAAATCAATTTGTACAGTCAAGTTTCTGATCCATATTTACATTGGAATTTCTAATTATTGAATATACAAGAATATTTTCGTATTATTTTCCTTGCTTCATACAGTGTAATTTACTTTGTTGACGCATAGGTTTTGATTGTTTAATATCACGATGCATTATTTTCTACAAAAAGAACGAAAAAAGTTAATAAATTATTTTGAAAGGAAGAAGTTTGGAATACGTAATAAAACTTAGGTGAATGAATTGAATAATTTTCTTTGTTGTGCAAAAGACAATTTACTCATAAAAGTAGGGTGGATTCACTCAAAGGTTCCATATATGGAAACAAAAAAAACAACTTTTCATTATCAAATGTGTGAAATACCTATCGAGATTCTTTAAGAGAATCCATGGACTATTCTTCAACCGCACGTAGAGATTTCTTAACCAGCTCAAATACCATAGGGACCATATCTATTTTAGAATAGTCAATATCATCTTTTAGTTCTTAATTAGGCATTGAGGTACTTATATATCATAATGCTATTTGTCATGCTTTTCTGAAGTTTCAATGTCATTCTCAGGTTGATTTCCCCTTGAGAAAAATGGAAGATCACAATGATGAAAATGGGGCCATGATAAGACAAAGAAGAAGCAAAATAGAAGAAGAGAAGGCTCAGGTTTTTGAAAATTGATTCAAACAACAAATATTTCAGCTTTAGGCATGTTTCAGTTGATTTAATCAATTGGTTGAGCATGACAATAGGTTATTATAGCAGATGAAGACTAGCTTGCAAAAGGTGAACCAAGTGAAGAGGATGGTGCCAGAGAAGACCCGGATAAATAAGTAGAAGATGAAGTATGTCATGTACTTTGACTACTAAGATGATATATTTTACTGGATAATTTTATTTATGTTTTTTAAAAATATTTTACTCTGCAGTTCCATTTGACGGAGTGTTACAGTACTATACTTATGTGACTGTATAACTTTTGTTCTATTGCTAAGTGGCACTAATGAAGTTGGTGAAAATTAACACGCGTTAGTTTTACTGTTTATTTTTTTAGTGTTATGATATTCGAATATATCAAATTTGGAAAATAATGAGAAAATAAAATACATTGTATTTTAATCTCATGTCTTCAATTTAGTAGGAATTGATTCTTAGTATATTCTTGGCAACTTTAAGTTGCACGTCACTGGGTGCCTCTAAAATCTTCTTGAGTCCATTACATTTTATTTGTAATCTAACTGATGAAATTCCTACTTGAACATCTGTAAAGTAAATAAAACTAATTTCTTTCAAATTTTGTTCCTTTTATCTTAAAAAATAGTTTACAATTTTTAAAATTTTAAAAGTTAAAAACCATAAGATTTATAACCTCCAGCCCATTTTGGATACGAAGCTGAATGAAGGGAATAGAAAGAATTTTAAATTAAGTTCAATTGGACTGCCAATCCTCTCTTGCATCATCTAGCACTTATCTAAAATAAATCAATAAATAACTACATAAGCACATAAGTGAGTATCTAAGTTACAAATTATGAAGTTCAAGAGTCATCAGATGATGATTGTATTTTACTATTAAAGGTTAAAAAATACAACTATTTTGAGTGCCAATTTTGCTATACCCACTTGAGTAATAGTTGATTACTTTCTTTACATGTTTAATTATTTTTAAAATAATGTAATTTCATTCACGTTTTCATAAACGGCTGATATGTGCATGTACATGCACAAAAAATGCAACATTACATACACGTCAAAGTCATTTCGTAAGATCCAAAATATTGTACAAAGTGTCTTTTATTACCAGTCCCTCCTGTGCACGTGTATAATACCAATTCCTCCTGCACACGTGCACGTGCATCGCACGTGCCAAAGAACTCCTACAAAGGTGCTTCATCATTATCGGGTTTACCTATCGTCTTTCTTACAACACCTTATTTATGTTTATTTGTCATATCATCTTCCTCTTTTTTTTCCGTAATTAACGAAAAAATTACTATAATCTCTCACAGTATCATAATTGTAACAAAGACAAAATACGCCACTTCCTTCTTCGCACACGTCCAATGGACGTGCCATCATACTTGTATACTATAATGCAAAACCTTGGTCAAACCGGTCAAAGTGAAGCCTTTTGTTTATGGACCAAAATACCCAGTTTGACAATTAAATCAGAAATGTTTGTACAGGGTTAATTTTGCCATTTTCAAGCGCACACAACAGTTGCTTTGCAGTCATATTTCTCGGGCTCACGTCTACACGTACAACATAATTTCATAGTTATGGTTGCTTCCCCTTAAACACCCACTCTTCTCCTAAAACTCATCCGCCGCTGTTGAAATCAAATCAAAAAATTAAATCCCAAAACCAAGCTCAAAACTATAACCATCAATTAAATTAATCTATCACTTTTATTATATTTACTTAGGTCTATGGAAGATGCGGATCGTTGAGGAAGAGGCACAGTGTGGGAAATAGGTGATGACTGTGGATCTAGGGTTTCGAACGCCACGGATCGGCTTTCGAGTTTATGGTATTCCTCCAATTTAGCTTTTAATATTTTTATTTGTAATTTTGTTTGCTGATTTTGGATCTGTACAATATCTCATGTATCATCTTTTATGCCTAATTCAGGAATTAGGCTTCCCCATCAAGGTTGAAATGCTTTCTAGAAATTTTAGACGTCTTCAATTGCAGATGGATTATGGAATCCGATTTTATTCCATGCCAGGTACCCGCGAACTTGATTAAGATCTTAATTTCACTAATTGCTTCTAATTAATTTTATTCTACAACAACTAACATTTGTTGATAAGAACTTTGATTTTGAAGTTATTTGTTATTGGTATGTTTAATGGTTGTGGAAGATTAGGTCTACTAATTGCAAACTAAATACCGAAACCTTCATCTAATTTGTTCAACTATGCAAGATCCAATGTCTGAATTTTTTTATCTGTGATTTTTTTTTGCAAACATAGACAGTGAATCAAGTTTCTTTTTCGAGTTGAAATATATAAAGAAATAAGACATGTATGTTTGTATTCTCTGATTCTATACGTTTTAGATATTGTTAACAAAATATACAAACAAAAGGCGATAAATTGAAATATCTACCATTTCATGTATTTATAATCCTTTCTTCTTTTCCATTTTGCTGTCAAGTTGTTAAAGCAAATACATGATAAGTGAAACCTTTTTTGACTGCCAAAAATGTCCTTTTTCATATTATTTCATTATATATCAAATAACGACATGTTGGTCTTTATGAGACCATTCGTTTTGTTAACTCATTCATCTAATTAATTGCTCGAATCCTACTTTCATTCTACCATTTTTCATTCCACTAACACTGGCATCGACCGAGGAATATTATTTTTCCTAAATTTTCTTTTTAGTCCTACACTTTTCCTCTTCTAACTTGGTTGTTATGCCAAGTGAGATGTCCATGTTTTTGCCTACTGTTTGTTCGTTTCAACTGAAACTTTCACGGACAACCCTAACAATAAGTATATACCAAATATAACTGAATCGATGTGTTATTCTGATTTCTCAAATTCCTTGGTCTCCAATGAACACTATTTGATCATAAAAATTGATGATTAATATATTTGTTCGCTTGCAACAGTTTTCTACATGAGTTTATGCTAATAATTAAGATATGAAATAAGATCTTGATTTTATTTTAGCCATTCAATCAAATAGTTAAATACCAAACAACTTCCTTTTTTTCATATCATTAGATAATAGGATTTGTTATAAGTTGGTTAACCCATCTATGTTTACTGATTTGATTTTGTATATTATTGAACTTTAGTATATATGTGATCATTTATTTAGCTTATTTATTATCGTTCTTAATTTAATATGTTTATTCTAATTTGCATTATCAGACACATGATGCTTAGAATTGATTAAAATTGTTGCATTTTAGTGTGATTAGAAATCCCAATTTCCAAATAAAAAAAGATTTGATTTGTAAAGATTTTTCAATTTTCTCTCTCACCAAAATCAAAAGTTTTGTTCTAACAACCTTAAGATGAATAACATAATTTATAATTTAGGATCACTTTGAGCCATTTTAATTCCATTTTGAAAGAGCCTTCTCTTCTATGGCATTGGTTCTATGCCATAGTGAATGTATTGGTGGTTTCTCTGTTTAAGTTTCACTACTGTTGGTAACAAAATAAAGAACTTAAATTTTGGATGCAATACACCAATTATCATTTCTTAACAATTATGGTTTCATTATTAAATTCAAGTTAGTTGTACAATCATTTTCATATGTGCTAAATTGTACATAAACTATCTACATGCCCTTAATCAGAACATATTTCATAATAATGCTGTTGTAGCTGAAGCGTATTATATGCTTTAATAAGTGTATCTTTATGTGCATTAGATGTTTTAGTAATTGTATAGTCATAAATATAGCTTAGTATTATGCACATAACATTATATTTATTCTACACTCAAGCAACCAAGCTGTTCACCACCAAAAAACTACACGAGACTGACACTTCCAAGTAAAGACAATGAATATCTTAATATCAATCTGATGGAACTGCTTCACCAAGTAGAAATAGGGTAATAATATGTCCTTTATAGTAATTAACCCATACTAGCCACTTTCGACTGATGTTTGAAACCGAATCTGCAACTTTATGAATGCAGTTTCAACACATTCCTTCACTTTCAATTCTCAATGACAGGGATGCAAAGGAGTCTAGCAATATCTTCCACTATGCGTTGAATGTATCGCAAAAAAGGCATGTATCTAATTGCATAGAAACAAAAACAAATTAATAGTCAGAGGAAAAGCAAACAAATGATGATGAAGATAAGAATAACGTGAGGTATCCATTTGATGAGTATAAGATGCATGAAACTAAGAAGGAGATTTAAAAAATAAAGTTCTACATCATATGCCCAAGGAGAGGAAAGACATGTTTTGGGTTAATTATGAATAGTTATTGAGTCTTGGAAAGTTTACTAAGTACCGATTACCTAAAATATGTACAATGTTTATGTTTTTTCATGTTTTTTGTCTCGCGTAATAGTGTTCAATGTTGTTTTCCATCAGTGAGTTTGTATTATTTTGATACAGTATTTTTTGTATGCTCAATCAAAAAATGGATTTATGCTGTTTCGTGTATCTCCTGTGTGTAACCAATGATTTATGCTTTTATTAAGGTTCTAGAAATTGTATGGCAAGGACGACCAGGTTTGAAGGGATTATTTGAAATAAGCATGCTGTGTTTAACATTAAAGTAATTTTAGTTCAACAGTATAGTAATATGTCCGATTATATCAAATTTCAAAGCTACTTGATGACAGGGACAATCCATGCATTTGTAATGCAATATTTTCTTGAGTATGTAATCAACAATGAATAATTTTGCAGTAAAGTAATTTTATTTCATTTATTTTAGAGTAGATTGATGTATCCATTTTTATGAGATGTCAAATATACTTTGATGTCATGGATAATATGCTTATTTCAGATGACTTCAGCTGAATGTATGAAGTCTCTGATACACACGTAGCTTCACACATGTGTGTGTCAGGTTTGTACCTGAGTTTCAAAAGCATAGAGCTTTAAATTTATATGGAGGATTTCGAAAAGTATATACGGGTTTGTGAATATACAAGCCTTGAATGAATAAATATAGGCTTCAGGTATCTATGGTTCCAAATTTATATATAAAGTTTTGGAATTAACTGCAAGTTTCAGGCTTTCAAAACACACTACAACAAAAGTATGTTTTGACTGCATTTACCATCAGCGTTCAAACGTTGAATGCTGTAGTATATATTTTTGAGTGAGTTATTCCTAGGGATAAACGCTGAAAAAAGTAGTCCTCTGAGTTTATTTTGGTTTGCCGCTAACTCACATTTACTTCTAAAGAAAATTCTATTTTCCCTCGTCTCTTAATAATTCATTTCCCTCTCCATCGATTTTCATTTTCCCTCCAGTCCATTTCGATTTCAATTCTCCCAGCACCAGATTGCATCTTCCTTCATCTTCCGTGTCGATTTTGAGTATCTCTGTCGCTGGTGCTTCTATCTGCATCGACTTTGGAATTGATTGCCCTAAACTTGGCGGAACTGGTGAGCGTTTTTTTCTTAACCCTAGTTTTCAGTTAAGTTTGAAACATTGTAAAGGATCAATATCTTGCTTATCTGATCGAGTTTAAAGTTTAGCCAAGTTTTCTATTCTGATCGAGGTTAAAGTCTACGCCACCTGTAATAATTGCGTAATAAGAATTCATAGTGATCATGGTAAAGGATGTTTCTAGTTATTGAGTTCATGATTAATGGTTGTGGGTTTTCCAGTCCACTTAGAGATCCACAACAATACTCTAAAACTTGGGTTCATGACTCAATCCAAAATACCATTTTCAATCAAAAGAAGTCCAAACATGGTCTTATGTGGATCTACATTCAGCCCTAGGCGTCTTTGGCAAGATTTCACCAAAAGTTGGGGCAACCGATACATGTAGCCTGAGCTGTTTCTAGAGGTTTGGCTTCCAACTCTGAGCAATTTTCCTCTTATTGGCAACGGGTTCTAAACCAATAATATATATTGAAATTGGCAGAATCATATAACCGAACTTACCTATATGAAATATCTAAGCCCAATTTATTAGTGGGCCGAACTCGTAGAAGAATATTGGTAAAAAAGATCAAATATTGCTATCGACTTGATCATCTTTCGGTTTAGATAATTACTTGATTAGGATGTTTAGAGTATACATTTGTATATACTCCATACCTACACGGAATTGTTAATTTATATTTCATATAATTGATATATAAAAGCAAAAATTTGGTCCCTATGCTAAAAATCTGTCTCTAGACCATATGGATCGATCCACTTGCAAAGAAAAAAACCTGCACATCGCAACATGGTGCTGGCTGCTTTGAATGTTGTGGTGAAAAAGCACCTTGAATAGTATACAATCTAATTTCCTATGCTTCTCGATTTGATATATACTATGTGATTGTGGCTTTATTTGCTTATTTTCTATATTGTTTTGCTACTATATATTGCCATGTTAGAATAATGTTTTGTTATTGACCTTCACTATTTTTTTTTGAAATGAATATTTGTTATACCCGTTCAACTTTTACAGTCTTAGAGCTGATAAATAAAGGTTAATATACAATAATGTCTAGTCCCAACTATTTATCAACTATTATTAAGCACTACAATTGTATTTCATGTTTCAAAGCAGTTTACATTTTGAAGGAACACACAACTGAATATGAAGGAACAAAAATTTGGCATGCCTGCATCAAATTCAATATGGTACGGTATATGGTTTTTGAGTTCCTTTGCAAATCCTTCAAAAAAACATTCTTTAGAATCGCGTATTTCTTCCTCGGCTTATTTGTTTTGTTTAGATCATTTTGATCGCTAGAAAAACATCCTTTATCATGATCACTATGAATTCTTTCCACTTTCCTCTTTCCTTGACAGTGCAGTTTTCTCTTTCCTTTTGAACTGTGCACTCTAAGACCATATTCAATATCTGTTTTTTAGTATCATGTATATTTTCCTTGTCCCCAAGTGGGGATCATCAATTGTTTTAACTAGGTGGCATTTTATTTAAAAAAACAAATAATGAGAGAGAAAAACATGAACATGGAATTCTTAATACAAGAATTAATATTATTAGTTTTCTATAAAAACAACAGCTCTTTCAGAAACAGTCTATATATTTGGAAACCTGGCTAGCAATTTATCTCCATTTCCATTTTCAGTTTAATTCAAATTAATCTTCTCAGTTCTTTACATTTTAATCTTGTTATTTAGCAATATCTTGTTACTTCATTTTCCTGTTATATCTTACCTTAATTTTTGTTCATCTTTTGCAATTTAATTCCATGTTCTTCATATCTGCCATTTAGAGCTCTTATATCAATTTTTAGTTATGTTAATATTTACTTTTAACTCCAATTCTTGTTTTATGCAATTCACGGTTTTTTATCTTTTCAAACCCCACTGCAACTTGCATATCATTGATTATCATGTAGCAAATTTATTCTTCGGTTCTGGTTTCTTATGGAATACTCAAGGGTTTCATTCTTTCCAAACATGCCAAATTGTTGAAGTCGAGGCAATGGCAGCTATTTTGAACCTCATGCTTTTCAGTTTCCATTTGAAAATGGTGCTTTAGCTTGTTTATTAGGTGAGTCCACTCCACATGTATTCTGTAGAATTACAAAGTGTTTATGACTCTCATCGCTCTGTTGACATAGAGTACATTCAATTTGTTGTATTATATTCCACTTGTATAGTCTGTCTCATGTAGGCAGACTGTTTAGTAAAGCCTTATAGGCAGTCAATGACATTTTTGGTATGTTAGCTTTATCCGCGACGAACTTTGCACATTCTAGTTCCTCGTCTTTGTTTCTTAATTGTTCCCGTGCCCATTTAATGGTGAATGCCTGTTTCGAAATCCAAACGTCTTCTTGTTTTCCTATGAATAACAAGATATATTTAGTTTCTTGTGTTGCTTGTGATGTGGCGGTATTTGAGCTTTGGTTCCACTGGTTATTCTGAATAAACTGGCTGACTTTGAATCTCTACCTCCATATAATGTATCACATCCTAGTCTTTTTACAAAACTCTTACCATCTACCCATGGATCAAATCAAAAGCTTTTGTTTTTACAATTAGCTAACTTCTTTATATTTGCTGTGCCAAATCATTTCTCATTTTTAGAATTGCTTTCCAAGCACCAAAACCGTTATTGTCCTCCTCCATAATCCATAAACTGTAGATTTTTCCATCCATTATATCCGTAGTCCTCTTCCAGATATGATTTTCCAGGACATTTTCATTGCATATGTTTCTTAAAGTCTCAAGTTTCTTAGTCGCACTCCACTTTTCTTTGGCCTACATAACAGTTTGCGTGACATCTTAAGCAAGCCTCTTTTCACTTGTATAGACATTTTCAATCTTTTCAAAAGATGCACTAGGTAGTTGAAATGTTTGAAGCTAGAATCTTATCATTGGAGCAATCATTATGTCAGGCTTTGTATTTTTTTCCATCTTTTGATATTCTACTTTAAACAAAATTAAGTTGGATAATAGAATATGGCTGTTAACTTGGTTACTGGAGAAGGATTTTAATTTAAAAACAACGGGGAGGGCCAAAGAATACTCTGAAACTTCATCTGATTCTTCTTCATATGTTGCCAGACACACTTTGATTTTAATCAATGATATGCAAGTTGCAGTGGGAAGAATTACTGGGGATTAATGGAGCAAAAGCAATGTATTAATGTGAGAATTTGATGAATTGTATACAGTAAGAATTACCAAGAAATAAATGAAAATATTGATCAATGCTTGGGGTTAATGCTTGGGGTTTGAAAAGATAAAGAACTGTGAATTGCAGAAAACAAGAATTGAAGTTTGGAAAGTATTTGAATTATTTTCGAAGATCTTATATTTTTCTTTAAAATCTTTTGAAACATTTTGACATTTTCTAGAAAAAGAGAAAAATGGTTTGCACTTTACTCAATATTTTACGGTGATTTTTGTATTGTTTGAACCTCTGACCTTGTGACTTTCTTCTCTTTTCACATATGTTTTACTCATTTTTGGAATTTTCATGAAAGTTTATGAATTTACTTTGTAGGCAGCCTGTTTGATATTGGAAAATATGTAGTCATTGACATTTTAGGAGCACAACCTTGTAATCTAGTTATGAAGTGAAAAAATTAAATCCATGAAGGACATGCAAATTCCACACATGTAGTCGTCGAGGGATGGCTCGATCAACCGAAGATTTGGTGAGAAAAATATTTAATTTATTAAATATGGTTATTAGTTTTGTTTAATGTTGTCTCTTTTAATGCAGAAAGAGGAAAGTATCAATCCCTCTTCCATTTCTAGATCTGATGTTTGGATTAAATCTCATAGTCGAAAAAATGGTGAGCCAGTGAATATGAATGTTGCAGATGCTATTGTAAGTGCTATGTACTGTTTATTTAAGCATAATTTTTTGAAAATATATAATTTAGAACTCATTTAAAAAATATAATTTGGGTTCACTTTTGTAGGAGAAAATAAAAAATGTTGAAAATGAGTCACAGTCTAGCTTAACATGTAAGTTCATAGAAGATGCTCTCTCACTAGTATTGGGACAAGATAGACCGGGACGACTACGAGGAATGGGAAAGGGTGTAACCATGACCAAGGCAGTTTTGTCTCAAATCAAAGATAAGAAAGTAGCTCAATGTCAACATAGGATTTCAGAGCTAGAGCAGTTGGTTCGCATGTTAATGAAACGTTGGGTACGATTTCAAATTATATTTTAACAATTTACAGAAAATACAGTCTTATTTTTTTGCCTACATAAAATTTTCTGGGTAGTTTTTTTTCTTTTATTTGCTTCAAATGGTTAGAGTGCATGAACTCGTTCTTTATTTTCATTTACGATATTTGAATTTTGATAGTTTTCAAAAGGTCTTGAATTAGTCTCTTTTAAATTTATTATCACAATTCTTTATTTAATTTATTTCGATAATCACTTTCTGGGATTAAATTCATCGACTTAAAACTAAAATTTCAAAGATGATTTTGTCTCTTGAAATTTAGTCTTAAGTCATTATCTCTTTTAAATTTTGATGGTTTTCATCAACGAGTCTGTACACCCTGAAACTATCTTGTGGGGTTAATTATTTAACCTTGAATTAGTCTTAATTTATATTTAATCTAGACAACAAACTGGTAATAAATTACAAATACTTTGAGACAAATAAAAGGATTTAAATTTTATATTAATTTCAAATGTGATTTTAAATGGAAAAATAAACTAATCAGTCTCTAGTTAGTCTAGCAAAAGTATAAAATCAAACTTAGCCTCTAAATTGATTTGAAAATTGAAACATTTCTAAAATCATAAATAGTTTTAAATATCGAGACAAAACCAATCTACTTACAAAAGTAGACATTCAAAAGAAAGAGATAACTTTAATCAATTTATTGTCACTTTCATGGATTAAATTCATCTTAAAACTTTATTTTTTGATCTTAAATTAAAATTTTCCTTCTAGCGTTTTCACAATGCTTAAAAACCTAACTCTTCCACACTCTGTTACCTGTGTGCAGACCATCACAAGTACTACAATTTGCTAAAGTTTTGGAAACAATTAAAATAGTAATCTTTTACAACAAAACATAACGATAGAAAAAATTCGAGTCAACATTAGGATTTTAATTAACATAACATAAAGATAGGCAGGGACAACATCGTATCATAACCCATATAACTGATGCAGTCACCTAAGTATTACTATTTATTAAGCTTTAGGAAACAATTAAAATAGTAATCTTTAACAAAACATAATGACAGAAAAAATTAATTCATCATTATGATTATAATTAACATCATAACATAATGGTTTACCGCTGAAGTAAAAAAATTGGTAATGAAGAATACTTAGCAATTGTGCAAAAAGGCAAAAAATTTGGTAACCGGTCGACATCCAATATTAAAATATGTTTATTTCTCACAAATTGAAGAATTTAAATGGAAATCACGACCATTTTCTACTGATAATATTTATTACAGAAAGTTCAGTTAAACATACGTAAATTGAGTATAGATCCATCGTGAAAAGGCTAACTCCTCCTAATTTGTAAGTGGTTCAAAGAATATTACCACCAACCTATTTGTAAGTGGATCAAAAAAGCGTAACCAGGTTGTCTACAACTCAGTAATATAAGAAATTACTATGTATGAAATTATATGGTATATTTATGTAAGTTAATGGTACACTAGGGCTTGAATTCCCCTACTAAGCAACTTGATTTGATGCGTATGTTAGGTGGTAATAGTTATTCTTTCATTAGTTTAATGAAAATAAGCCATCATCAAACAAAATCAGTAACTTTAGTACATATGATAGGTCCCAAAATGGAAGTTAGTTGATTTTGTACAGCAGTTGATGGCTCTAACTTAGTTGATCAAAGGTTAGATCTATAGATTAGGTCTATAGATATACATTAGTGGTTTGTAATTTTCATATAAGATACAACTTTTTTCCTCAAAATACACACATAGACAATGTTCATTATGTCAGTAGAGTGCGGTGGTGATGAAGTGGTTTTTTATTCCCAACTGGATATTTTCCTTTTTCAATGCCATCCTGCATCATCAATTTTTTTTATTCTGACCATACTTGTAATTCTTTATAATTTAATAAATGACTATAATTCCTCTCTATGCATTAAATATGGTAAAGATACCATCAATTTTTCTAACACTGATATATGTTAACACACATGGTGTGATGAATGAATAATTCTGTTATTATCTAGGCATTCGTTGATATAATTTTCTGTACACTATTGCCCATCAACATAGCTGGAACTTGGTTGACGTTTCAACCGATTTGATATATTCACTAGAACTGCCTTATCAAGTAAAAGTATGTGACTGATAAAATTACTGCAACTTGAAAAATATGCATTAAATATATCACTGTGCAAATATTGCATAGAACTTCCAATTACATGTTTATTGAAAAACACATTTTTTTTTCAACTGGAAATTGTACTCTTTATATTTAACTAACAGTTATACGTCTAAAGCTTACTGTAATTACTACTCATAGGATGTTGACAAAGCCATGGTTAGTGATAGCTCAACAACAAAAAGTCAAGAAAAAAAGACGGAAGGAGGAATCTTGCCGAGTTCAGACTGCCCTGTTGGCAACAATTCAGTAAACCAATGTCTAACTATCTTCGTACTGCCACTTTTCATTTTCAGCCTGTATTTGAACTACTTTTATGCACGTTTTGTCGATAATATTAGATGCAAACTTGCTTTCTAGATATTGTGCATTTGTCTAATTTTGTATGTAGTTGGTTTATAAATTTTATCTCTCTTTACGGGTTTATGTAAACTTTGTTCATGGATATTGTGTTCAACTTATTTTATGGAAGTGATTAATAGTTATGCTTTTATTTTACAATTTTTAGTTTGATTTGTTTATGTTATGTACATTAACTGATTAAAATATAATTAAATGTAGTTTATATTAATGATATGTGTGAATATTGCAATGGCACAACATTGCTGTCAATTCTTTGAAAAAAAATGCGTATCCCTACGGCAGCGTTTATACATTACTGTCAATTCATTGGAAAAAAATGCATATCCCTATGACAGCGTTTATACATTGCTGTCAATTCATTGGGAAAAAAATGCATATCCCTACGACAGTGTTTATACCTTGCAGTAGAAAACTATTAACAGCGTTTATACCTTGCAGTAGAAAAATTATTAACAGCGTTTAAAAAGCGCCGTAGAAAGTGGGTTTTTGAGAGCGTTTATATTTTGCAGTTAAAAATTTAGGGTCAACGACCGCATGTTGTTATACAGCGTTTTTAAAAACGCT
This sequence comes from Allium fistulosum, assembly GCA_030737815.1. Taxonomy (NCBI): domain Eukaryota; kingdom Viridiplantae; phylum Streptophyta; class Magnoliopsida; order Asparagales; family Amaryllidaceae; genus Allium; species Allium fistulosum. The sequence goes on from CM060901.1 coordinate 922,168,480, forward strand.
GTGAAAACTTTTAACAGCGTTTTTCAAACGTTGTGAAAAGTCTTTTTTGTTGTAGTGACATGATTTCGAAAAGCCTATGATTTCGAAATGCATAAAATTTCAAATACATGTTCAGAAAGCATATTGGATTTGTAAACATAAAGCTTCTTATATATATACGAGTTTCTCATGATTACGTAGTTTCAAATAAATATATAACTTTGAACGCGTATAAAGTTTTAAATGCATAAGTTTCAAATAAATAAGCATGCTGCGTTTAACATTAAACTAATTTTAAGTAAATCATTTTGGTTTACACTGATATATCCGTTTATATGAATTTTCAAAGGCACATAATGACAAGGATAATCCATGCATTTGTAATGAAATATTTTCTTAAAGTACCTAATCATCAATGAAATTTTTTGCAGTAAAGTAATTCGTCCATTTTTATGAAATGTCAAATATATACTTTGATGACGTGAATAATTTTGATAACAGGTACCACAGACAAGGATACTTTTATCAATGCACTATATTAAGTTTCATTCTCAGCCATGAATGTGCTAAATCTCCAAAAAAATCAGTTGAGTATATCTTTTCAAGAACTAACTTTACTGTAAATTATCATCCCCCCACACACTCCGTGTGTGTGCATATTCACTTATGTTAACATCTTATATACAGTTTGATTACAACAATTTGGTTATTTATGTAACATGGTTATACTAAATATATAGAAAACGATTGATTTGTGCGCATACACACATAAACGATGTAACATTACGTACACATTGAAGTCATTTTATAAAATCCAAAAAACCTTCAAACAACGTTGTTTGATACCAATTCCTCATGCACACGTGCAACGCACGTGCCAAGGTACTCGTATATATATATATATATATATATATATATATATATGCACAACACCCTTCATCTCATATCTTTACAAACAACATATTTAACTCCTTAAGCTTAAATATAAAATGTTTACTCACCTCATAATGGCAAGAACAGAGACAAATTTTGTTTTACAGGCCTTTTTCCAGACTTGAATTCTTCTTGTTTTGTTGATGATATTTTAGTTGCTTTTAACTTGTTTTCGGCTTGCTATATATATATTTAATATGATTCTTAGTTTTATGCATCGAAATGGAAAACATGAGATGATATATAAATGAGATGTATACAGGATTGAATCAATACTGGTGCAAGATTTTTAGTTGTACTGGAAAAAGATTTTTGTCTAAATTTTGACCAGAGATTTTTATTAAGCTTGGAGGCTGAAATGATAAGTGTATGTGCTACATTAATTAAATTTGTCTTGTTTTATATTGTCATACTTATCTTTTCTTTTTATACAAACTTGATTTTTACATTCAAATATATACATAGCTTTGTCTTGTTTCATAAGCTACTACTATCATCATTTTATTTCCTTTGTCTTATACTTTGTGATAGGAATACATTTCTATTTTTAACATGATATTAGAATTTGTCTAATGTATTGACTTTATATTATATAATTTATCTTATATATATTTATTTATATTTCTAACTTAATACTTATTTTCTACTTCAATACTTACTACCTTGTATGTCTACATATATATTTATTTTATTATTTTGTAGGTTCAATTTGTATTTTATTGTTTTCCTTCTTTCATAACTATCAACTCTTATTTAAAACTATTTATTTTTATACCTGTGTCAATATCAAAAACTCTTAAGTCTATATATTTATTTTTAAACAATATATTTGTTTCATACTTAGATTCAATATTGATAAGATTTATCTTATTTACTATGATTTAGATTATACAATAAATATATTTTGAAATCAAATATCAATAAGTAGAGCTTAATTTGTTTTAAAATAGATTTCCGGGTCGTCACATTTACCTTCAATAAGTTATATATACTTTTGAATTTAATTAAGTCAGTTAAGTACCCGCCGTTCGTAGCTCGGTTGGTTTGGGAGTTGGGAGATGGGAACCAAAGGACTGTGTCCGGGCAGGTTCGAATCCCAGCGCCAAACCATCAGTGGGAGTTTCAACGTTAAGCATCCGTGTGCGATGACTAAATAAAAGCGGGATAGACACACGGCGTGGGGTTTACTTAAGTGAGTATCAATGAATACCATGATCTTAAGGTTCCCCATGATCTCAAAAAAAAAATTAAGTCAGTTAAGTTATTTGTATTAAGTAAGTTGTATGTACTTGCAATTTCAAGTAAGTACTTAAGGTAAGAAATTGACAAATACCTAATTAAAACGACACAAACAAGACAACCAACTTTGAAATGATAACATAGATCGAAATCAAACACATAGACTGATTAAAAAAAACTATCTTTGTGATGACCCGAAATTTTGGCAATATTATTTTAATAAGTATTTAATCCATTTAAATAAAATACAAGCTTTCATTTTATAAATAAATAAGATTTTTGGACATTTACCCGTTATATGTGTATTGTAAAGGAAAATTTTGATTTGAAATTTAAAATAAAATCTTTCAAAAATAATTGAAACGAAATCTGTCTTATTCAATAAAATCAAAGGTTCTATATTATTAATATTTAATATAATACATATAAAATGTAATCTAAATAATAATGTTTAGAATAAGTAATCCTATCAATATTAAACATAAATATAAAACATAAGTATAGAACATAATTATAAAATATAAGATAAATAGAAATATAAAATATATAAATACAAATATATGTTATATAAATCAAAGGTTTGAAAGTTAAAATTTCAAATAGAATAAAAGCTAAGAAACTATGTTAACAATAACTAATAATTTTTCATATACATATAGGATAAGTCTAGAAAAGAGGACAAACTATTTACATAACCTGTATAACGTATATGTATAATGCAAAGGGACAAATCATTCACTTAATATTCAAAATATCTTTGTACACAAATGTAAATATCAGCAAACCATATTTTTTTAAACATATATGAAGACATGTTCATTTAATGCTAGCACACAATTTACATGACATTTCATTTCAACCACCAAAATAATAAATATCAGCCTAGTCAACAAAAAAATATTCTTTGATGCTTGTACTAAATAAATAATAACATCACCAGTAAACCTTTATCTATATCAATCTATTTAGCATCAGTTCGTTCCTTCAAAAACAAGAGAGAAAAAAACTGAGTAGTATCTGAATTAATATCATTCAACTCAAACAGACTTCAATAAAATTCAACTTAACATCTCAGTTATGAATCAATGCAAATCAGAGAGATCAGGAAAGTTTCTAGTTTGAAATTTCCCAGGCCTGTCTCAACATAAAAGCAAGTTCTGTTCATTTTTTCTGGAATCAGGTGAGTAAACAAATCTTTTGATCTGTTGCCTGTCGTGAACTCGGAATAAAGTATATAAAGAAAAAGTTTATATGATTATTTAAATATGACTTGCATATCTATATGATAAAATGGGTTTGCATGTTTGAATATAGGACGTTTGTTCTGTTCATATGGTACAAGTTCAAAAAAAAATTTGATCAAAATCTAAATTCAATTGTCGGATTTTCCTTAGTCTTCATTGTTTAACAAAAGTTTGTTGAAATAGTAAGATCATTTCAAAAAAAAAAAAAAAATTGGATTCAGATTAAAGTATAGTTTCCAGGTTCACATATAAAAGGCTTTTCTGTTTATACCTGGGAGAAATTTTCTATTAATCCTTTTAAGCTTAAAATTTGTTTAAATACAAGATGCATGTGATAAATTTGTATGGAAATGGGAAGATAGGATTTGCATGAATGCTAATGAACTGGAAATAGTTGAAACTCCCTGTATAATGGGTGCATGACTGAGTCTATGAATACATATCTCCCTCTGTTTCATATAACAGGTGAGAGAACAAAACTTTAGATCTGTTTTGTAAATTTTTATACATGCAGAAATTTGAATTAAACTTGTAATAATTGATTACAGGACTGTTTAAAGATGGGTGCAGGGATATATGCATATTAAAATTTTGTGCATACTTGAGTATATGATACCCTGTTTCTGTTTTGACTTACAGACTAAACAAATCAGTCAAAGTTCGATATCTCTTCATTAAATCAATGATAGGATATAGTGTTTTAAGGAAATGTGTTTGAATTTGTGAAATCCTATTTTAAAATTTAACTCAGGTAAAATATACTTAGTTATTATAAAATAAAATAAATATTTACAGTGAAAGGAAACGTTGTGCAGGAAAATCAATTTCTTAAATTTAAGGTTTCGTCTATATAATAACACTCGGCTCGGGGAAGGTCATAGGCTGGGGATGAGGGGAAGTATGGTGACTGGTCCTATCGATCACCGAGGAGGAGGAAATTTGGCGATGTTACTGGTGGCCGAAGGTGGTATGCTGGGAAGTTTTTGGGTGATGTTTCGTTTGGGGTTTAGGTGCTCTCTAACTCGATTTTTGTTTTCAAGTTCGACTGAAGCACTGATGGTCGAAATCCAGTAGAGAGGCTTGGGCTGACTCGCGGCGATGATGTCGATGATCAGAGTGGCGACTGGTGACGTGTACACGTGCACGTGTGTCTTCGAGCATCTGAAGGATGGCTGTGTGTTTGACTCGGGAAAGTTTTAGAGTAGAACTCGGGCGATAATTTATTAGGTAGCCAGTTTTCAGTGGAAGGAGCATGACCCGATGATAATAGGATCAAGAAGTTTCAGGTTTATGCAAAAGAATATTTAGCTAACCAGATCTGCAATATATCTTAACTAGGGATTAAAAGTTAAGGATTAACTAGAGTAAAATTTTAAATTTCCTTAACTATTTTTTTTCTAAATAGAAATTGTTTGGTTGATTTAAAGTGGGTGATTTGTTCTAAATTTAATTAATAAGGTAAATTAACCAATGTAATTAAGCCAGAATAAAATTAATAAGAAATTGAGGTAAATGAATTATCTTAAATCTATTTAAGGTTCGGGTAATTAAGATTTATCATTTAATTGATTGGGTATTAACTAAAGATTGATAGATTAAGGGAAGTTATTAAAGTTGATTAATTAAGAATTAATTAGTCAATAGTTAGGATTATAAATTAATCAATGAGATAATTACTTGATGAAAGTAGATAATTTAAGGGAAAATTTCTTAATGTTAGTAATTAAGAATTAATTATTTAGAGTAGTTAATTATGGATTGATTGATTAAGGGAACTAATCAAGGGATTAGTAAATTAATAAGTGTGATAAATTAAAGGATATTTAATCAATGTAAGTGATTTTAGGATAATTAAATTGAGAAATTAATTTGGAAAATGTAATAAATCATTGTTAATTATTTTATAAGAGGAATTAAGGGATTATTTAACGTAATGGTTGAAGGTTCATTAATTTGGATAATTAATTAAGAGTTAATTATTTATTGTAATTAAAGAATAATTAGTCAAGAGTGATTAATTAAGATGGAAAATTAGAGGATGATTAATTAATTGGTTTGTAATTAATTAGTGTTAAGTAAAGGTAATCTAAGTGATTAAGGATTTGAAATTATAATAATTAGAGGTAATTGAAGTAATTTTGGAAGTGATCAATCTTGTTTATGAATGGTTGAATGGTGATTAAACGTCTTGAATTAATTGATATCTCTGATATGAAATGTTTTGTGATATGATATGATTAGGTGGACAGTGATAATGTAGTTATTTATCGATGATAAATTGCTGTGTATAAGTGACATCTTGTATTTAAAGTTGAATTGTATTTAATGGAATAACTTGGGTTGAGTTGACATGAGATTCGAAGAGACCGGAGTCGGATATTAGTAAATACCCGAAACCACTTCGATTCTTTATAGATTGATGTGTGAAATCAATAGGCCTGAATGAAATGATTTAATTGAACTGGAATTTTAATTCAAATTTTGGTACTTAGAAAAATTGATGTGTGAAATAAGTGATGTCTATAACAAATTGTGAGTGTGTATATTTTTATGAGTTACCCCGGGTTTTGTTTGAGTTGTATGTTTTGCATTCTATGTTAGATGGTTTTACTCACGCTGGTTTCCAGCCTGACCTGGGTGTTACTTGGATGTAATGCTCGGGTTAGACCGAGTATTACAGATTTTCAAGTAAGGACGTTCTGGAGCTCAGGAGGCGAGCAGGATGGCAGGACGTATGGAGTGTTTCCGCTGTGACTATTGGTCCTGTTTATCTGAGACATTTGATTTGTATATGTCCATTGTTGTGTATATGATTATAACTCTGATGTAAATAAAATGTATTTGGCAGATATAGTATTCTTTTGTAACCTGTTATTATTTGATATTATATTTTGATCCGCTGCGAATGTGAGAATTTGTGATGTGTTTTCTTCTTCTTCTATCTCTTTCTTCTTTCCTAACTATTTGGAATTTTCGGAAATCGGATATTTCAGGTCGTTACAATCTTCGACCACCTAATAACTGAATTGAACCCAGCGCCCTCTAAAGCATTTCCATTTGTTCTTCATGTTCAGCTGCATACACAACTTCTCAATGAGGTAAAGGATCATCAAGCCATTGCCAAAGTTCAAAACCTTCTGGAATATTGTGACATCTATAGTTGCATCGACCAACATTAGTTTCGTTTCTTATGGCATAATACAGAACATAAACTCCACGGTTACAGTATATTTCTCCAGAGTTAATCTCTTGATTTTTTTGAGGTACTTGGTGGCATATTTCATGTCTTCTTTGCCTTCTTCCATTATGGCTATGCTCCTATACTGTAACGACCTGGAATTTTAGTCATTAGATTTTGAACATTTAATTCATTTTAAATATTGAATGTGAATTATAATTTGATTTTGAAATAAGAAGATTTTGGTTAAATTAATAGAATTAGTTATAATTTCAAATATAATGATTTATTTGGATTTGAATAATTTAATATTTGGAATTGGGAATTGGGATAATTGGTGAATTTGGATGTAAATAGATATGAAAATGGTTTCTAATTTTTTTTTAAGTCTAGATGAATTTGGATTTTAATATTTGACTTTTGGATGGAATCAAAAGTCGATAAGTTAAATTTGGAATTTTATATTAATTTAATGATGGAATTTATTATTTTAATAATGTAAATAATCAGATTTTGATTCGAAATGAATCAGAATAATTTCTAATATGATTATAGATTCTATATGATTTATAATTAAGTTAGTAAAGTTTTAAAATGTGAAATTTTAAGTGATTTCGATGATTTTGGAAATCGCTCGAATTAATTGACGAGTTAAAATAGCCTTCCGGGGCACAGTCTCGGAATTTGACGAAACCAGTTCCATTGGATCTGTAATAGTATATTATTATCGGATTTCGATTTTTGTGGTGTTTGGAGTTACCATTTGCTCGTACGGATGAGAAACGCGTTGAAATTTAAATCGAAAATTTAATATTTAGATCGATTTAAAAAGCTATTTCACTACAACAAAAAAGACTTTTCACAGCGTTTGAAAAACGCTGTTAAAAGTTTTCACAGCGTTTTTAAAAACGCTGTATAACGACATGCGGTCGTTGACCCTAAATTTTTAACTGCAAAATATAAACGCTGTCAAAAACCCACTTTCTACAGCGTTTTTTAAACGCTGTTAATAATTTTTCTACTGCAAGGTATAAACGCTGTTAATAGTTTTCTACTGCAAGGTATAAACGCTGTCGTAGGGATATGCATTTTTTTCCCAATGAATTGACAGCAATGTATAAACGCTGTCGTAGGTATATGCATTTTTTCCAATGAATTGACAGCAATGTATAAACGCTGTCGTAGGGATATGCATTTTTTTTCCAAAGAATTGACAGCAATGTTGTGCCATTGCAATATTCACACATATCATTAATATAAACTACATTTAATTATATTTTAATCAGTTAATGTACATAACATAAACAAATCAAACTAAAAATTATAAAATAAAAGCATAACTATTAACCACTTCCATAAAATAAGTTGAACACAATATCCATGAACAAAGTTTACATAAACCCGTAAAGAGAGATAAAATTTATAAACCAACTGCATACAAAATTAGACAAATGCACAATATCTAGAAAGCAAGTTTGCATCTAATATTATCGACAAAACGTGCATAAAAGTAGTTCAAATACAGGCTGAAAATGAAAAGTGGCAGTACGAAGATAGTTAGACATTGGTTTACTGAATTGTTGCCAATAGGGCAGTCTGAACTCGGCAAGATTCCTCCTTCCGTCTTTTTTTCTTGACTTTTTGTTGTTGAGCTATCACTAACCATGGCTTTGTCAACATCCTGTGAGTAGTAATTACAGTAAGCTTTAGACGTATAACTGTTAGTTAAATATAAAGAGTACAATTTCCAGTTGAAAAAAATGTGTTTTTCAATAAACATGTAACTGGAAGTTCTATGCAATATTTGCACAGTGATATATTTAATGCATATTTTTCAAGTTGCAGTAATTTTATCAGTCACATACTTTTACTTGATAAGGCAGTTCTAGTGAATATATCAAATCGGTTGAAACGTCAACCAAGTTCCAGCTATGTTGATGGGCAATAGTGTACAGAAAATTATATCAACGAATGCCTAGATAATAACAGAATTATTCATTCATCACACCATGTGTGTTGACATATATCAATGTTAGAAAAATTGATGGTATCTTTACCATATTAATAAATATGAAATCATAAGCATTCAGTACAGTATTTGATAATGAAGTGTACAACTATCAGGAATTTAATTGGATTAGTATGCTTATTATATGAGAATAACTATATTTATTTTATGGAGGCAACTATCAGTGCTACATTATCATCCACGAAGTTCTGATCTGAAACCTCTGAGTAAGTTAAAAATGATTTTGTATCAAATGAAGTGACTAAATATGTTCGTTTATGTATAGATATCATGTCGAAAAGCAAAGTAGAGCTGATATAGAAATCCATATAAACTTCATGTATATATCAGAGGATGTTAAAGCACCTGTAACACTACCTATAGAATCTCTGTGAAGTCTATGAAAGCAGAATTGCTTTTTCGCCTTCTTGAAATTAACTACATTTCCTCCATTCCTTTCACGATCACTTCCATTTATTATTGAGTTTATCATCTTTCTCAAATCCAGAGTTCTCCCAAAAACCTCTGCGTCGAACCTTAAACTGCAAATTTTGATGTTATTTCAAGGATGAGGATAAAAGGCCTGACATCATACATTAGCACATAAGGATGAACTAATTTGATTTTTCAAGAAACTTATTTGTGAAATAAATACTTTCTAACCTGGTCGATTGACTGGCTTTTCGGAACTAATCCATGTGAAGCTGCATGTACTGGAGTTCTCCACAACCAATCAAATAATTCATTGTTGTGTAGTTGCTCAATGAACAATGCTTCCATGCGATTTAGAAAAGACTTGTGTTTCTCGTTTGTCCATTTTGTTGCAACAGATTCTACCACCTAATAATCAATAGCATAAGCCTCTTTCCCCGTACAAGATTTTGATTCTGAAGATATATTGTTATTCTTTACTGTTCTTTATTTGCGGTTTATGTACAATAATTCCTTTAGCAGGCTGTAATGGAAAATAAACAGAAATTATGTTAGCGTTGAGCAGATGAATATATCATATGTACATCAGAAAAATTCATCAGACACTGTACTGGGCTATGGTACCAACATATACATCTTTAATCGATGTACCACAACAAAAGGTATGTTATTTGCCTAGTGAAATTCAGTCTATTATGTTTCCAAGTAGACACGTTGCTCAGATGATCCAAGTACCTAAATATATATATATATATATATATTTGATATATATTGACAAACATGGTTCCTTAAACTATATTTTTTTATGGTACGTTTATATTCTCTTGGTTTAATAAATTTATCAAGACATTACTAGTATAACAATTATTTCTAATTACTAATTATTGTTACTATTTGTATACAAAACGTTATATATATGTATGTATGTATATGCAATTAACATATATGATTTATATGATTTGAGTGTATATGTAGAGATATATGATATGGTATATATGCATGTATATGTAGAGATATATGATATGATATATACGTATTGTTTATATAATATTTATTATATATATATATATATAATTTGTATTAATTCATATACTTATTATATACATTTATTATGTTATTTGTTATATATTAATTCATATGTAATTTATATTAATTAATACATATAATTCTATAATACGTTTTCAAGCTTTGGTTAAGTTCATCAAGATATTATTATTACTCCTCCTACTATTATTACTATTTACAATACACACACATGCACACACTCTATTTACAATATGTGTGTGTGTGATTTAAATGTATAATTTATATGATTACATATTATGTAATTTATATTTATTCAAATATATATTTTATATAATATATATGTGTATAATTTACAAAGATAACTCTATGTAATATATATAATTTATAATAGTATATATTTTCACACATAAACTTAATTATTTTGCATATACTTATTTAATATATGTGTGTGTGCGCGCGCAATTTACATGTATAATTTATATGATTTGCATGTATATGTATAGATATATGATATACTATATATGTATCGTTTATATAATATTTATTATATATAATAATTTGTATTAGTTCATATACTTATTATACACATTTATTATATTATTTTTTATATATTAATTCATATGTATAATTTTATAATACTTTTTTTAGCTTTGGTTAAGTTTATCAAGATACTATTACTATTTACAATATGTGTGTGGACTTATCATGTTTGCGAAACTAAAACTAAAACGTTACAAATGCATTATCTTGTTAGCAAAGCCTAACTTGTGCCTCATTAGATTTAAAACTAAGTCGCTAAAAAAATTATTCGAATGGCTACTTAAATTTTTAGCTCGAGCAAATGATTTTTCTACCATAATCACCCCACTTTAGTAATGCGTGCTAATACGTATAATGTTGCCTTATAATAATACATTTTAACCATTCATATTATAACCAAGCACAAAATGCATTGGTTAGAACAGTTGAAACCGAGAGTATTTATCATAAATGAGGATTGTTCTATGATCACAAGTGACGGAGACTTGTAAAAAAATCACAATCTTTTGCATGGTCAGTTTTATGCTCAATTTGCATTCTCAACAGCATGCTCAGTTGCAAATTGAGCTTAGTTTGAATTCTCAGTTGCAAGCTGAGCTTACATACTGAGCTTGCACAGTTGCAAACTGACAACTTTAATGTATTTATATGTTCATAAATAAAGGCAGTTGGAACTGATGAAAAAGTAGCTTATATTAATCTACTGTAGTGCAATCTAATAGACTATACCTTATATCAATCTACCGTAGTGCAATCTAACAGACTATAGCAAGGGTCATGTAATATAGTTCCATTTGAACCTTGAAATAAGATCAACTCGAATACTTTGTAAAATTTCAAACATGGTATTACCAAAGCAGCAGCCTGAAGTTGCTTCATCATCAATATGACTTCAATGATCGAATGAGGTGTTCACGCAACCAAGAGCACCTTTGTCGAGAAGGCAATGGCAATAAAGCTAGAACTCGAAGGCCAAGCACCCATGAGTTAAGCCTTGAAACCTCAACATTTGACAAATTATCGACCCTCCCCTCAAGAATAAAATGAACCTGCATTGTACAACAAGTAATCATTCAATCTTGAAACCAAAATAAAAGGCCTGTAATTTCAGGGTAAGAATTTATCAATAAGAAGGAAATAGGCTCGTTGTAGGTTGTTATCAACACAGTTGCTTGAATGACAAGTTTTAACCGATTAGTAACAGATATATCATTTAAGAAAAGTAGTAGACAAGCTGGATAAAAGTTTCCATCCAAAAAACTATGGCCCTAGTTTCTTCACTTCAAGGAATATGGGTACTTACACTAACAAGCCTAGAACTTAGAGAACATGGGTAGGGTGGGTGGATATATTAGACTGTGACCTTAGAGGTATCCATGGAGAAAGAATGGTACAGGTTGAATTACACTACGCTGGTTTTGAAGGTTTTTTTTCAATACAAAATTACAAATAGTAAAAGTCATGCTCGGATGTAAATTAAAATCCATACTGCCTACTAAACTCATGACAGTACTATATAAACCAGTTGAAAATACTGGTATTAATCTAATTACTCGAATATACAAGGATGTCTATATAAGAACAGTGGTAAGTCTCTAGATTGTTTACATGAAGGGTCTGTATCAAATCTCATTAGCATTAATTAATCAATGTTTAAAAATGAAAAAGAGAAAGAAAAACCACTCAAATATACAAATAGATGTAAAGCACAAACCCGTGGTAGATTTTTCAGAGCTAATTTCTTGAAAAACAGCGGACATGACTTCTTTAGGTTTTGATGGTGATGTAGATGCTTCCAGATGAAATACAACAATTACCTGCATTAGTTTGCATTGAATTGTTTCAACTAATGCAGATTGTCTTTTCTTTGACTGTTGTTGCCTTCAATATGCTTAGTCCGTTGATGACTCCTTGAGTAAAATCTCGGCTTTTTTTTTTTCCCATTTTCCTGTAATCCTCTTCATTTCCTATTAATAAACCACAAGGAAGAGAGCATGATTACACATGAATTGGAAGCTAAAATTGAGATTTATAAATCAGTATTTACTCATTCACAAACCACATAATTGTGAACTAATCACATCTTCAATAACCCCCAATAGTATTACTCTAAAAACAACAAATAAAATGAAGAAAAAAAGGATCATTAAATTAAGCTTTTGGTTGGATAAAGAATCACTAAAAAATACTAGTAACAGAACAGTCATCATGAATGCGCCATATTGTCTCGCCTAAAAGATTTGTCATGGTAAGAACCGTTAGCTGAGGGAAGAAATTTTGCTCTGAAACATGGATAGTATTTGTTATGATAACTTCTTGAAATAGTCCACTTGATAATCTCTCTATAGCAAGAGGCTACAGTATAAGTTGCCAATAATTAGAACTTTCAGAATGGTATTAATTTGTAAACATGGACAATTACATCGTATTATTCGAAAAAACTGGAAATTTGAGGTCTGCAATGTTTATCTTATAACAATGGCACCTATGGTTGCAGAAGCAAATAGAGATGAGAAATGAAATAGTATTAAACTGGAATTTACAACATGGTTAAGCTTATCCAACAAGGATGCAAGAATATCATCAGATGATTGTTTGAATACTGCTATACATACTGGATTATAAGCGTTCTTTTGGCAGTTTTGCATTTGAATATAAAGTAGGAACTAATCACAAATTAAGAAGACATTTCATTCAATAAAATGAATTATTTTGATCCACAAGAAGTGGAATCGACTGGGCCATAAGAGAATTGACATATACCTGAAAACAACATGTGTGCAGCAAGCATATACTTCTCTAGCTCCTTCCTAGTGCACCAGTTCCGCGCCTTTAGTAATAGTTCCTAACCACTAAACAGGCCCAATATAAATACCGAATAACATTAAAGATAAAAAAATACATATAAGCTGACTGATAATGAAAATTATTATGGTACTTAAAAAAAGGATAATAATATGAATAAATTACCGGCAGTATCAATCATATCATCCACCATTACAGCCACTTTCCCTCTTACATCACCACTTAAGTTTAAAACCTGCAAGTACCAACATCTTTAACTTTGCACTTTGCACCACTGAAAATAACAATTTGGTGCTAATGCTACAGCTATAATAAACATTTTATATCACTCTGAATGAGTACACAGTAAAGAAAAAGAAAATTCCTCGACTAGCTGAATGAATACGTCTTTTGACATAAACAAATATTCGGGTAACCAACTCTTGATTTGGAATCTGATTCAATTTCAAGTCTTTTTTCCCTCTCTTTCTCTCCTTATCTCGTATATATTCAATATTTTGATGCTACCTGCACAAATAGGTAGTATCATAGAAGCTAATAAATTGTATACGCCAAAAAGGCAATATGAATCTTATCGTGTTTATATGGCACAAGATGCCACAATGTTTAAACATGGTTACAAGTACTTGAGGTTTCTTGAATGGTGATGATTCTAGGCTTGCCAGATAATCCGAATACTTGAAAATTAACCTAGACTTACTATTTATTTTATCCGTTTTCCCTTGTGTAGATTTATAGGGGTGTAGATTTATAGGGCTGATAGAACCAAGGCATGTTTCATATATCATATTTGAAATAGATGACAGATCGTGTGAGTCTTAGGGATTATATGGTAGTTAATAATGGAATTCTTATATCATCTAGCTCGTTTATCAAAAAGAAAAAAACTGAGATAAAGTTTATATAATACTTGGAAGATTCCTTGGGCACGCAGCTAGTCATAATCAATAGGTACTTGACCATTTCGAGGTACCAATAGTGCATTAACATAATTATATGACTGCATTATAAAAAAGGAAAAATATTACACAATAAAGATCAACAACACTATTTACTTGAATAGTTATCAATATGATGTGTCTATGTAAAGATAAGCAGACTATCAGTATTACTATTCAACTCTGGGAGATGCTTGTAAAGATACCATAAAACTTTTAGAACTAAATACCATAAAAGTTGATTATGTTGCACCATCAAACTTTAAACATGTTAAATAGATGAAAAGTGTATTGACGCAAAAATTGTAGGTGTTATTTGTATAAAGGAGTAGCTAAAAACAGGAACCTGAGAAATATGAAATTTATAATGTCCATTGTCATATGTATGAGTATAGGGATTTCTTGGTTTGATTTCAACACCTGGGAAAAAGGGATTTGAAAGCAATGGGCTATGTGTATTAGAAAATAAAGTAAATTAGCAATGCATTACGGGGAGAAACTATTAAAGAAATAGAGAAAATGAATTTTCTATTATCATACCCATAAAACAAAATAAAAATAGAACAACTATAGCAACGTCAGGGACCATGAGTAGATGTAGTATAATAGAAACTAAAAGTGGAAAAGTCAAGTCATACCAACTATCACATATATGCAGATCAAGTGAAGTAAGTGGGTGTATTTGGTAAAATGAGTAATATGAGCAGGAGTAATCAAAATGAATACAGTCCATAGATAAAAAAAGAGGAAGCACATTCAACTAAAGGAGTAATCAAAACATATATTTTCTTGTAGTGTACCAATCTTGAGATTAAAAATTACAGAGGAATTCAAAACTAATAACACAAGGTATTCATACCAAGACCCTGAGCAGCAACATCAATTGCAACCGTTATTGGACTATTATCATTTTTGAACAATGCCAAAACCCAGTCCCTTTTTTATTGTTGTTTATTACCATGAATAATCAATGCAGACCATCCATTCATTTTGAGCTCCTTAGTCACATGATCAAAGCCTCTTTTAGTTTGTGTAATATCAGGATTTAACTTCAATCCACCAACTCCCCTATTAATTTCAATAGTCTGTTGAAGAAATAAAATAAAAGAAAGAAATGATCTGTATCATTTGAAACCCAAAAGATTGCAAGTTAATGAATTGAATTTGTATTTTGATTAAAACATACATATTTTACATGGTCACAATTTCAACAGTCTTTCATAACACTTGTATTATGATGCAAACATTACATAAAAGAGGTTCAGATGGAATATTGAGAAACTTTTGTACTGTTGCATCTTAGATTGTACCTGAAATTGTAATAGTCCTATACTGCATTTGATGGTTGTATTATGGGGCAACTAATAAAGTATTGTCTACATATGCAATAATATCAATATATCCAAATTAGACAATACTTTATATTTATATTTAAATGTTATACAATAGTTCCTAGATGTATCATAAAAAAGGGTGGAAACATAGAGTACATAACGTATTGGCATGGTATTTGTGCCATAAAATCCACAATTCTGATAGGAAAAGAATCTATCTAACACTCATTTGGCATGGTATTTGTCATCTCATATATTGGCATATTACTACAACATCGACAACAAAAGCTTCATTTTAAAAACTCATTGC
The DNA here is from genome assembly GCA_030737815.1 of Allium fistulosum. Classification (NCBI taxonomy): domain Eukaryota; kingdom Viridiplantae; phylum Streptophyta; class Magnoliopsida; order Asparagales; family Amaryllidaceae; genus Allium; species Allium fistulosum. The sequence goes on from CM060901.1 coordinate 922,184,446, forward strand.
ATGGAAGAAGATTGTTTGGTATGAATTCAATGACTCAAATGATGCAGCCTTAAAATTGAAGTATCATATTGTATACTCAAGCAATATCAAATCTGCAAAATTTAGTTAACTCATTACTAAAATTATGAGTCTTTTTGGTTAATTAGAAGTCAATACTGAATTTCTTAGCTTATAGGTAAATTGGAGTCATATTAATCTAACCTCCCTGGTATAAGTCTTATATTTTCTCTTTCATTTTGCTCGTTTTTGGTTATTTATGCATACAGGTCATAAGATTTTAAATTATATTTTGTTCTAAATGTACTATTCCATTTACTTTTTTGAGTAAAAGCTAGAAATTCAAAATCAATGTATGAATCAGAGTAGTTCGACTAACGTAATGAGTACCTGAGATCGAAGTCCAAATCAAATCTAAAAATCCATGTCTGAATCAAAGTCTGAATAAACCTAAAACTCCGTGTCTGAATCAAAGCCTGAATCAAAACTGGATACTTCTAGAATCAACGTTCTTATGAAAACAAAATTAGTATATGATCAATGAATCTAAAAATAGAAAAAAAGAGAAGAATTAGAGAAATATCTGAGTCGATCGAAGTACCGAAACTAGGGAAGTAAGGTACAACGAAATTGAAGAAGAGGGAAATCTGAGGGGAATGAAAATAAGACGAGGGAAAACATAAGTTTTTAACGAGAGAGGCGGTGGCAAATGCTTTGTATGGTAACCCTAGTAATTCTCAGCGTTTTTACGAAAATATAATTCAACTAAAATAACTTTCAACCGCATCCATGGGATAAACGCTGAGAGAAACTACGGTTAAAAGTGGGTTTTGTTGTAGTGTCTTCCACATATGATTGAATTAGCTTCCGAAACATGTTCCATTGTGTTCGGAATGCAGGTAAAACATTATAATCGCCTGTCGGCATGCGTCGTTCGGAGATCGTTTGAAAAAAAGTTGTTTTAAAATGGATTTAATATTAAAATAATATTAATGAACGTATATATATATATATACACGTAAACAGCCGAAACCCTAGCCTATTTTTCACAGCCGCCATCTAACAATTCAATGGCCGAAAGACAACTTCAATCTCCTTCGTTTTTATCGAGATCTAGGCGGTATTAGCCTAAATGTTCAACTGGAAAGTTGACGAGCTTGTAGAGATCTTGAGATCTAATGGTTGAGATCGTATATAGGAGATCGTGGTGGCCGAAATCTGCTCGAGAAGGTGACGCGTTTGGGCGTGTTTTTCAAGATGAACAGGGCACCGAGCTCCGCATTCTTTTGGCCGAAGGTGGAGGTTGCCTGGGCGTTTCATGTGGAGGTGGTTGATCGATTTATTTTTGAGCGTGGTGGTCGCGGCATGTAGGGTTTCTCGGCGGCTGATGGGTTCGAGCATACGATGTCGTGTAGGGAAGAGGGTGTGTTGAGCGGCCATGATTTTCTGTGATCTAATATACGGCTAGATTTTGTTGGTAAATAAATATATATAAAAAAAGAAATTGTTTATAAAAATCATATTCAATGTCTAAAATCTCATATCTATTGCATGCGTTATCAGAATTCAATGAAACAAGAAGCGCCGGAATCGCAGCGATGCGATCTACGCGTTGCAGCAGATCCAGAGATGTTTGGAGCAAGCAAAAATTTTGGATTAAATCGAACGGTTCGATTTAATTTAAAATTTAAACGCTCGACGAATTCAAGGTGAGTTAATCTCACTCACATCTGGAATTTCAGCAGACTTAATTAGTTAATATTTAAATGATTGGTTGATTAGTTGAATGTGATAATTATCATCTGGTTGTTCGATATTATTTGTTGTGCTGACGTCTGTGGATGTAGGAAAATAGGTTGGAGGGATCCAACTGATTCCTCACAATATAGAAATTATATTCATAATCTGTGATTTATTTCATTGATATCCTGTGATAGATTGATTTGGAATTTTGTTATGGTGTGATTATAACCTGGTATTTTAAGATATAAATAAAATGAAATGGGAATTAAAAGGGAAAAGAAAAGAATTTTAAGTAATGAATTTAAGGAAATTAAATTCGGGAAATTGGTTTGGAATTTGTTAAGAGTTTTTGAAACTGTGATTTAAAAGGAAATGAGGAATGGGAATTTATAAGTGAGTTTATAAATGATGTGGAGTATTTATCGGAGGATAAACTTAAAAGTATAGATTTCCGATGGGAATTTCTATAAGAAGTGCAAATTGTTTTAAAAGTAATAGTGAGATTATTTTTAAAGATGGGAAGTGTGTTTTCCTGGAAAACTAAGTATGTTTTCAAAGAAAGGCTTTCAAAGTATAAACTAGAAGTTTAAAAATGTGTTTTGGAATGTTTTAGATAAATTATTATTTTTAATTATTTTTTAAGTGGAAAATAAATATTTATTTAAGTAATTATGGTATTTAATTATCTTAAAGGTAAATTAGTATTATGTTTTCTAATGGAAACTTTAACATAGATATTTGATATAATAACTTTATATTAAAGGGAGATTTTTTGATTTAAGTTACTCAGGAAACTTTTATAGACTTTCAAAAGTATATTTTGAACAAAGAATTTTAGTAGACTTATTTTAAATAAGTTAAGTATATATTTTGGAAAGTGATTTCCAGGAGATGGGAAATGGGTTTAAAAATAAACAAAAGTTTTATTTTTAAAGTGGGGAAGAACTTACGGAATTGAGATGTAAATTTGAATTGAGATAAATCAAGCAGGATTTATAAAAAGGGTTCTTTGGATTATTCTGGAATGGATGTGTGTTGACTTGAAAACCAAGTATATTTTCAAAGGAATTTTATTAGTATAAGTTTAAAAAATCTTTTTAAAAAGAATGTTTTAGAGAAGTTTACTATTTTTAATTGTTTTAGAATTTTAAAGTAAATCTATTCAAATTAATTTTAGTAATAATTATTTTAAGGGTTAAACTGGCATTATGTTTTAAAAAAGGAATTTTCTAATATTTATACTTTATATAAAACTTTATTTTAAAAATAGTTGTGGCTTAAAATTTTACTTATAAATTTATTATAGAATTTCATAACTATTACTATTTTGAGTAAATGATTTAAGTAGCTTATTTTTAAATGTTATAAGTGTATATATTTTTGAGAATGATTTAAAATTATAAAAATCGAAGTTTTAAGAAAGCTTTGTGTTTCCAGTTGGAATGGAATAATTGGTTGAATTGTTTGTTTATTTGATAGTTAAATAAACGACTATCAAATCTGGACCCAAATATAACTTTGGAAATATCTAGAAGAGGGATGAGAATTATATGGTACAATTACCGTTCGAGGTGCTATACTGTACGTATAAACTCGTTCGTTCTTCTAGGACCTTGGTTAGGAAACCCGTCCACTAACGGTTAGGAGGTGAACTCCGATCTTATCTTCATCTGTGTATTTCCTAAAGAACTAGGGTTGAGTTAACCGGGAAATAGCGAACGTTGTTTCAAAGAGACCAAGATCGGATTTGTGATCTGAAAACCACTTCGATCCAACAAGTACGTTTTTGTGATGAAGACAAGAGTTTGGAGTCGAAGATGGAGCAGTGAAATGCAAGGGCTAGTCGCTACTAATCCTGAGGGTGATCCCAAAATGGATGTAGTAGGAATAGTGCCTTCGGTTCCATTCGGACCTGGAACGGACTTGTATGGATGAATTCTTTCAGAACATCATCAGGAGCACAGTGAGAATTCTAAGCGATATGTTCTAAAAAGGTAATGCTTAGCCTCGAGCTTCATCAACCGGGAATGATTGAAAATCAGGGGTTATGCAGCAAGGCTAAGTGGGTCGCACCCATTATGGTGAGGTCATCCCTATCTAGATGTCCCTTTTTATTTTGGCTTAGTGAGCGGTTGCTGATCCCAACCGCGGGGTGATCTTACTCGGGAGTACCTAGTAAGGGGTAGTCCCGGTCTTGTGTTGCAGGGGATTGGGAGTGATCCTCGGTATGTTGATCTAGGCCACATACTGTGACAGGTGGTACCCCAGTGCCTAGTCATTAGTTGGAAATCCATTCTTCCTACGTGCCTTTTACGGTTTTGATTGTAGAACCCACTTTGTGGCTAGTATGTTGGAATTTAATCATGTAACAATTTCAGCTATTTTGAATAAGTATTTGTATATAGCCACTATTATAATATCAGAGGATTTCGATAAGAAATGTTTTGACTATCGTAAGGTAAAAACCCGACATGTTTATTTGTGGCATTGTCTGACGAGATGCTTTTGATTTTCAAAGGATTTTTGAAACTTAATAATCAATTTGTGTGTATTTCTCACGCTGGTATTCCAGACTGACTCGGGTGTTATTTTATTATAATGCTTGGGTCAGACCGAGTATTATAGGATACACGAAAGGATGCTGTGGAGCTGAGGAGACGAGCTGGATGGCGAGATGTATTACACGTACTTGAAGTATATCCCGCTGTGTTGTGTATGCTGTATAGTCAGCTTTTGTGAGGACAAGTTACAATAACTGTCTGGTTATGTACTATTGATTGTGATTGATGATTTGTGTTGTACTCTGATGATGTACTGTATAAACAGATATAGTTTCTTTTGTGTAAAGATCTGTTATTATCTATTATATTTTTGTTCCGCTGCGTTTGTGAGATTCTGATGCTAATTTTGTTTTTCTCTTCTTCTACCTCTTTCTTCTTAACCCTAATGGTTTGTAATTCCGTCCATTTTGAGTTGATCTGATGGAGAATATGGTCGATTCATAGAGTTACGGGTTTGTCAGTTGTTATAGTGGTATCAGAGCTTAGGTTAGCGATAACGTAGGCTTTGGTGGGAATTACTCATTAGGAATAAAGTCAACAGTACTCTAGAAATGAGTTTGAGTGTAATAATAGCTATGAGAGCGTATTTGTTAGTGAATATAAAAACTGTTTTTATACTGTGTTGACTTATCGGTTGAGTGTTTATGAATTCTGGTCGGTACGGGAAGTACAACCGTATCGATAGGGGTTTCTAAACTCTTAAACAAGATAAACCGACATAGTATTGTTTTTAAAGAGGGTAAATGAAATAATTTTACCCAAAATTATATTTTGATATATAAGAAATAATTTTTTGAAATTATTATATATATTTGGATGTTTGGTTGTTAATACTATAACCAAATAGGAATATAAAATTTGAAATGGGTTATAACCAAATAGAATTATGTAATTATGAAATAATACAAGGGAGTATAACTAATATTTGATTTAAACCAGAATTTAAATCCCAAAAATTTTAAAAAATGTTTAAAATGAATTTAAACAAAAAGTTTGGGAATTTAAAATCTTGGGAATGTTTGGAATACTTTCCGAAGTATTTGAAGGAAATAATAATGGAGTATTGTTTTGGGAAAATATTTTTGAATGGAAATTGTTTTGAAATGGAATGGTGGAAGTAAAGAAGCAGTGAACTCACTTCAGTTGCTGGAAAATAATCTTGATGATGATGGCCACATCATCAGTATTCATTTTCAAGTTTCTAAAGTAATGGATTGCTACCGTGGTAATAGGTTATGATACTTGTTTGAACTTGTTTGATATACAAGTGATTTTAGGAATCTCAAAAGAGAAATTGTTTTGGTAAAACCAAGTTGTTTTGGAAATTCGAAGATTTGATTTGATATACCAAGTGGGTATGTGTTGATTATTATTTCAAAATGGTTTTGAAATAAAAACCGGGCAATTGAATTCTGGGAATTCTATTTAAAAATAAAAATGTGAAAGATAAAAACGAATCAACTATTGAACTTATAAAGCAAAGTTGATGTCAATAAGAAGAAAATGAAAATTTAATCCTGAAATTGAAATTTAACTTGAGTAAATGGTAGTGGATAAAATATATTTGAATTTAACTTAAGATAAGTCAAATAAAATGTGAATTGAATTTGGAATTGAACTAATTTGGATAAAGTTGAAATGTAAAATGATTATAATTATGGGTAATAATTGTGTAATGGAAATTTATACCCTAAGTTACCAAGTGTTATATGTATAATCTGGGATTGTGATTATAAGATGTAAATGGACTCAAATGAGCAATATAAGATTTTAAGTAAATAAGTTGTTGAACTTATGAATAGAGAAATGAATTGTAAAACCAAAATAAAATGGTTGATATTTTGTGGGAAATTCAAAATTTGAATTCTAAGAGAAATGTAAAGTGGGATAAGGCATAGTGAAATATGAAATGTGGATGGACTTAGATTGATAAATAAGTTTTGAACTTATATATTAAGAAGTAAAATTTAGCTGAATTTGGGTTGAATTGAATTGAAATCAAAATTTAGTTGTGTTATGAATAATATTGAATGAAATTTAAATTCTTATTTAAATTAATAAAGGAAATGGTGTTAATTTAAATTGGCTAAATTAAATTTAGTTGAACTTAAATTAAAATTTGGATAAGAATTGAATTGAAAGGAATTTAATCAAGTTGAAATGATATTGAATGAAGTAAATTCTCACTCAACTGAATTCAAAAGAATTGTTTGAAGGTGAATTTAGTGTAAGCTAAATTAAATAATAATAAAGGGTAATGGGGTGAATAAAATTTTGGTAGCTTGTTAAAAATTTGAAAAGCAAAATAAAACCCAATCCTGGTTTGAAATAATTGGAATGGTCATGTTATTAGTAAATTCGGAAATGAATTGAGGAGGTGAATATAAAATGGATTGGAATTTGATTAGATGAGAATCAAATTAAAGTGAAATTTATGTAAGAAAGACTTATAAACCAATTTGTTATGAATATGAGACTAAGTGGTACCAATATGAATTGTATGTAGTAAACTCGAATGTAAATCATTCTGGTGAAATAAAAATGAAGTTTGGATTTGCAAAGAAAAATTGAAATAGTGTTGAACCTTGTGGTTGCTTATAAAGATGGTTAACATGTAGGATTATGAAAATTTGTTGTTTAGGCTATGTAATTGATGTGTTTGGCTAAGATTTATGAATGGAATGTTGTTAAAATTCATATTTATTGAAAACTTATGTGCTTGTTTGAGTAAGTACAGGTGCGGGAGGAAATCGATAGAGTTAGAGCGCGTAAATGCAAAATAAATTAGCCGCTTGCTTTTAAAATGCTTAAATAAGGTATGCCTACGCAATAAAGTTAAGAAATGATAATATATTGTGATATATTGTGAAATATTTTGTTTTTCGACCGTTTGGGTCGATGTATATATATTTATTATATTTGTGATATTGTAAGACGCTCTCCGTACAAAGAAGACGCTGTCAAAAATTTTGGGAGTTAGAAAGTTTTTTGGAATTTTGCAAATTTTGGTTAACTAGGAAAGTTGTTTTGAAATAATGTTGAAAACAAAGCTTTTGAGTTAAAAATAAAGCAAATGGTTTTGGAATTGAACTAAAAAGGTTTTGGGAAGTGAATGTAAGTTGTAATTAAGTGGGTTTTGGATAAGTTATTGAGTTTAGTAGCATTTTCCTATCTTAACAAATTTCGAGGACGAAATTTTTATAAGGGGGAGGAATGTAACGACCCTGAATTTTGGTCGTTAGATTTTGAACATTTAATTCATTTTAAATGTTGAATGTGAATTATAATTTGATTTTGAAGTAAGAAGATTTTGGTTAAATCAATAGAATTAGTTATAATTTCAAATATAACGATTTAATTGGATTTGAATAATTTAATATTTGGCATTGAGAATTGGGATAATTGGTGAATCTGGATGTAAATAGATATGAAAATGGTTTTTAAATTTTTTTAAGTCCAGATGAATTTGGATTTTAATATTTGACTTTTAGATGGAATCAAAAGTCAATAAGTTAAATTTCGAATTTTATATTAATTTAATGATGGAATTTATCATTTTAATAATGTAAATAATCAGATTTTGATTCGAAATGAATCAGAATAATTTCTAATATGATTATAGATTCTATATGATTTATAATTAAGTTAGTAAAGTTTTAAAATGTGAAATTTTAAGTAATTTCGACGATTTTGGAAATCGCTCGAATTAATCGACGAGTTAAAATAGCCTTCTGGGGCACAGTCTCGGAATTCGAAGAAACCAGTTCCATTGGATCCGTAATAGTGTATTATTATCGGATTTCAATTTTTGTGGTGTTTGGAGTTACCGTTTGCTCATACAGGTGAGAAATGCATTGAAATTTAAATCGAAAATATAATATTTTAGATCGATTTAAAAAGCTATCTTCCACATATGATTAAATTAGCTTCCGAAACACGTTCCATTGTGTTCGGAATGCAGGTAAAACATTATAATCGCCTATCGGCATGCGTCGTTCGGAGATCGTTTGAAAAAAAGATGTTTTAAAATGGATCTAAAATTAAAATAATATTAATGAACGTATATATATACACGTTAACAGCCGAAACCCTAGCCTATTTTTCACGGCTGCCATCTAACAATTCAATGGCCAAAAGACAACTTCAATCTCCTTCGTTTTTATTGAGATCTAGGCGGTATTAGCCTAAATGTTCAACTGGAAAGTTGACGAGCTTGTCGAGATCTTGAGATCTAATGGTTGAGATCGTATATAGGGGATCGTGGTGGCTGGAATCTGCTTGAGAAGGTGACGCGTTTAGGTGCGTTTTTCAAGATGAACAGGGTGCCGAGCTCCGCGTGCTTTTGGCCGAAGGCGGAGGTTGCCTGGGCGTTTCATATGGAGGTGGTTGATCGATTTATTTTTGAGCGTGGTGGTCGCGGCATGTAGGGTTTCTCGATGGCTGATGGGTTCGAGCATACGATGTCGCGTAGGGAAGAAGGTGTGTTGAGCGGCCACAATTTTCTGTGATCTAACATACGGCCAGATTTTGTTGGTAAATAAATATAAAAAAAAGAAATTGTTTATAAAAATCATATTCAATGTTTAAAATCTCATATCTATTGCATGCGTTATCAGAATTCAACGAAACAAGAAGCGCCGGAATCGCAGTGACGCGATCTACGCGCTGCAACAGATCTGGAGACATTTGGAGCAAGCGAAAATTTTGGATTAAATCGAACGGTTCGATTTAATCTAAAATTTAAACGCTTGACGAATTCAAGGTGAGTTAATCTCACTCACATCTGGAATTTCAGCTGACTTAATTAGTTAATATTTAAATGATTGGTTGATTAGTTGAATGTGATAATTATCATCTGGTTGTTCGATATTATTTGTTGTGCTAACGTCTGTGGATGTAGGGAAACAAGTTGGAGGGATCCAACTGGATTCCTCACAATATAGAAATTATATTCATAATCTGTGATTTATTTCATTGATATCCTATGATAGATTGATTTGGAATTTTGTTATGCTGTGATTATAACCTGGTATTTTAAAATATAAATAAAATGAAATGGGCATTAAAAGGGAAACGAAAAGAATTTTAAGTGATGAATTTAAGGAAATTAAATTAGGGAGATTGGTTTGGAATTTGTTAAGAGTTTTTGAAACTGTGATTTAAAAGGAAAGGAGGAATTGGAATTTATAACTGAGTTTATAAATGATGTGGAGTATTTATCGGAGGATAAATTTAAAAGTATAGATTTCCAGTGGGAATTTCTATAAGAAGTGCAAATTGTTTTAAAAGTAATAGTGAGATTATTTTTAAAAGATGGGACGTGTATTTCCGTGGAAAACTAAGTATGTTTTCAAAGAAAGGCTTTCAAAGTATAAACTAGAAGTTTAAAAATGTGTTTTGGAATGTTTTAGATAAATTATTATTTTTAATTATTTTTATGTGGAAAATAAATATTTATTTAAGTAATTATGGTATTTAATTATTTTAAAGGTAAATTTTCTAATGGAAACTTTAACATAGATATTTGATATAATAAATTTAAATTAAAGGGAGATTTTTTGATTTAAGTCACTCAGGAAACTTTTATAGATTTTCAAAAGTATATTTTGAACAAAGAATTTTAGTAGACTTATTTTAAATAATTTAAGTATATATTTTGGAAAGTGATTTCCAGGAGATGGGAAATGGGTTTAAAAATAAACAAACTTTTTATTTTTAAAGTGGGGAAGAATTTACGAAATTGAGACATAAATTTGAATTGAGATAAATCAAGCAGGATTTATAAAAAGGGTTCTTTGGATTATTCTGGAATGGAAGTGTGTTGACTTGAAAACCAAGTATATTTTCAACGGAATTTTATTAGTATAAGTTTAAGTTTCAAAAATCATTTTAAAAAGAATGTTTTAGAGAAGTTTACTATTTTTAATTGTTTTAGAATTTTAAAGTAAATCTATTCAAATTAATTTTAGTAATAATTATTTTAAGGGTTAAACTGGCATTATATTTTTAAAAAGGAATTTTCTAATATTTGTACTTTATATAAAAATTTATTTTAAAAATAGTTGTGGTTTAAAATTTTACTTAGAAATTTATTATAGAATTTCATAACTATTACTATTTTGAGTAAATGATTTAAGTAGCTTATTTTTAAATGTTATAAGTGTATATATTTTTGAGATTGATTTAAAATTATAAAAACCGAAGTTTTAAGAAAGCTTGTTGTTTCCAGTTGGAATGGAATAATTGGTAGAATTGTTTGTTTATTTGATAGTTAAATAACCGACAATCAAATCTAGACCCAAATATAACTTTGGAAATATCTAGAAAAGGGATGAGAATTATATGGTACAGTTACCGTTTGAGGTGCTATACTACACGTATAAACTCGTTCGTTCTTCTAGGACGTTGGTTAGGAAACCCATCCACTAACGGTTAGGAGGTGAACTCCGATCTTATCTTCGTTTGTGTATTTCCTAAAGAACCAGGGTTGAGTTAACCGGGAAATAGCGAACGTTGTTTCGAAGAGACCGGGATCGGATTTGTGATCCGAAAACCACTTCGATCCAACAAGTACATTTTCATGATGAAGATAAGAGTTTGGAGTCGAAGATGGAGCAGTGAAGTGCAAGGGCTAGTCGCTACTAATCCTGAGGGTGATCCCAAAATGGATATAGTAGGAATAGTGCCTTCGGTTCCGTTTGGACCCAAAACGAACTTGTATGGATGAATTCTTTCAGAACATCGTCAAGAGCACGGTGAGCATTCTAAGCGATATGTTCTAAAAAGGTAACGCTTAGCCTTGAGCCTCATCAACCGGTAATGACGGAAAATCAGGGGTTATGCAGCAAGACTAAGTGGGTCGCACCCATTAGGGTGAGGTCATCCCAGTCTAGATGTCCCTTTTTATTTCGGCTTAGTGGGCGGTTGCTGATCCCAACCGCGGGGTGATCTTACTCGAGATTACCCAGTAAGGGGTACACCCGGTCTTGTGTTGCAGGGGATTGGGAGTGATCCTCAGTACGTTGATCTAGGCCACGTACCGTGACAGGTGGTACCCCAGTGCCTAGTCATTAGTTGGAAATCCATTCTCCCTATGTGCCTTTTACGGTTTTGATTGTAGAACCCACTTTGTGGCTAGTATGCTGGAATTTAATCATGTAACAATTTCAGCTATTTTGAATGAGTATTTGTATATAGACACTATTATAATATCAGAGGATTTTGATAAGAAATGTTTTGGCTATCGTAAGGTAAAAACACGACATGTTTATTTGTGGCGTGGTCTTACGAGATGCTTTTGATTTTCAAAGGATTTTTGAAAATTAATAATCAATTTGTGTGTATTTCTCACGCTGGTATTCCAGACAGACTCGGGTGTTATTTTATTATAATGCTCGGGTCAGACCGAGTATTATAGGATACAGGAAAGGATGCTGTGGAGCTCAGGAGACGAGCTGGATGGCGAGACATATTACACATACTTGAAGTATATCCCGCTGTGTTGTGTATGCTGTGTAGTCAGCTTTTGTGAGGACAAGTTACTATAACTGTCCAGTTATGTAATATTGATTGTGATTGATGATTTGTGTTGTACTCTGATGATGTAATGTATAAACAGATATAGTTTCTTTTGTGTAAAGATCTGTTATTATCTATTATATTTTTGTTCCGCTGCGTTTGTGAGATTTTGATGCTGATTTTGTTTTTCTCTTCTTCTACCTCTTTCTTCTTAACCCTAATGGTTTTTAATTCCATCCACTTTGAGTTGATCTGATGGAGAATATGGTCGATTCATACGGATATGGGTTTGCGGGCTGTTACATATACTCTGTGCCTTCTTCCATCCTTCAAAAGCCTATGCTCTTGCAATTCTTTCTTGTGCTCTCTTACATCTTCACCGTCTCTTTCCTCCATTTTAACATACCACTCGGTTGGTGGTTAGGGGAAGACGTATTCGGTGGAGTGTCATGACTTATAGGACTTTCATATAAGTAAGACGAGGGCAAGGAAGTATGATTATAATCCATCATTTTTTGTATGCTAAGGGGATAATATGATTGCAGAGAGATATGATAAGCAATATGATATATATAATAGAATATATTAACCAGCCACTCTGTCTCTATTAAGAAGCTTGACATGTGAAGGAAGTTGTGCAACGTGGCTATAGTGTTTGATTGCGACAGGATACCGAGCCACTCTGTCTCCATTCAGCAGCCTGACATGTAAAGAAAGTTGTACAATGTGGTTACAATGTTTGATTGTGATAGGACACTGAGCCACTTTGTCTCCATTAAGCAGCCTAACATGTGAAGAAAGTTGTGCAACATGGTTATAGTGTTTGATTATGATAAGACACTGAGCCATCTGTTTTCATTAAGCAACCTAATCTATGAAGGAAGTTGTGAAATGTGGCTATAGCATTTCATTCTAGAAGGACACTGAGCCACTCTATCTTTATTAAAAAAACCTGACATGTAAAGAAAGTTGTGCAACATGGCTACAGTGTTTGATGGTGATAGGACACCAAGCCACTCTGTCTCCATTAATCAGCCTGACATGTGAAGGAAGTTGTGCAATGTGGCTATAGTGTTTGATTGTTATAGGACACTAAGTCACTCTATCTCCATTAAGCAGCTTGACATGTGAAGAAAGTTGTGCAACATGTCTATAGTGTTTGATGGTGATAGGGCACAGAGCCACTTTGTCTCCATTAAGAAGCCTGACCTATGAAGGTAGTTGAGCAACGTGGCTACAGTGTTTGATTATTTTAGGACGTCGAGTCACTCTGTCTCCATTAAGCAGCCTGACATATGAAGACAGTTGTGCAACGTGGCTATAGTGTTTGATTTTGGCAGGACATTGAGCCACTATGTCTCCATTAAGTAAGCTTGATCTCTACTACTATAAATACCCACGTTATTCTTATTTATTCATTCTCATTCAAATCGATTATATTTCTAACTATAAAAATAATGTTAGTTGAAGATCTTATATTTTTCGATGATAGTGGGGATAGCTTTGATGAAATGATGGAAGATCATTTCCGTCGTGAAAGAGAGCTAATAGCCATGTCTGCGCTATAACTTGGTCAATCCAGTGGGCAACATGGTAGATCAGTTGTTGGTCATCACTACAAAAATCGCTAACATTCCTGGTACAATGAAAGACTGATGGTAACTTTAGAAGATGATTTTGCATAAGCTGACCTTTGTTCCTTAGAATCCTACAATCAGTTAAACAACATGATAAATACTTTGACTTCAAACCTAATGCATCTCGTACCCAGGGATTGACTGATATCCAAAAAATGACCGCCGCATTAAGAATGCTTGCATATGCAGGACTAGTAGATGCTCTCGATGAGAATTTGTGCCTGGGGGAAAGTACGATACTAGAATCTTTAGACCATTGATGGCAGGCTATTGTCAACATTTATGGCGATCAATATTGATGAATACTAGGTGAAGTTGATATAGCAAGATTAATGGAGATGCATGGCAGTAATGGACGGTCGTGAATGTTGGGTAGTATAGATTGTATACATTGAGAGTGGAAGAACTTCCTAAAGCATATGTTGAAGCTTATCGGGGTAAGTCTCATTGGTTGATAATTATTCTTGAAGTGGTAGCTTCAATTGACTTATGGATCTAGCATGCCATTTTTAGAATGCCAAGTTCTAACAATGACCAAAACGTAGTCGAACGGTCTAATTTTTTTTAATGATTTAGTAAATGGTAGGTCAACTCTATGTTCCTTCAGTTTAGGAGGAAACACGTATGATCATGGATATTATCTTGGCGATGGTATATACCCTAAATGGAGTATCATTGTCAAGACAATACTGCAACATCCCCCTACATGGAGGCCCAAAACTAATGGCTACGGAAGTTGCAGTCATCCATATTTATTAATCTTCGGCGACCAAATATGGTGGTGCTAGATACGTTGATACACAGATCACAGAAATATGGAAAAAAATTAACAATTCAAAAATACATTTCCACATTCAAATTAAAACATTTCATGTTCATCACATAATCCCAAATTACGTTGACCATGTTCAGCAAAATATAATTATTACAATTACACTAAGAGCGACATATGAAGATGCCCCCTTGGTTGATCAATATAGAAAGGCTAATAAATCTTCCTTTTCAAACCATATACACAGTGGAAAGAAAAACTCTAAATAACTATATGCTTGCTACACGCCTCCAAAAGCTTTATTCGTCTAAGGAGAAACCTAAAAACCTTAAATCTCAAACTACTCAAAATCAATTGAGTACCTGAGAGTTTAAGAGAAAAACAAAAACTTCGAGTCAGACATAAATCCTGGTATGAATAATAATCTAACATCTCAATCCTTTTAGATAGATAGTGAGACCACGCCACTTAGCGGAATGGGTTTTCCCATTACTAGAATACTAAAACCTTTATAAAACCATATTCTGTGCTCCTGCATCCACAATGGTTAAAACATACATTTCAAAACATTATGATGGTATGCATACTTGAAAATAATTAATATCCCCCTTCCCCATTAAAACTGACACCCTATCTTAGTTATAATTCCTGGGTCACTATTAACCTCTTTAGTTTTCATGGGTTTACTAATAACCTTGTTACAATTAATGGACACCCTGTCATATTCATAGTTTTCATGAGATCACTAAGAACCTATAGGCTTCTGCCAGTTAACTTAATTAATTCATGGGTCCTCCTGAACCTATTGGTCTTTCCAATAACTAATCACCTTATCCTAGTTTTCATGGGTTGACTATGAACCTATGGACTTATCTAGTAACTCAGTGCACATCCTAATTTTCATGGATTGACTAGAAACCTATTGATACATCCATTAACCACTTACTTATCCTAGTTTTCATGGGTTTACTAGGAACCTATTGACTGGTGTCAATTCTTAATATGGATATAGTTTTCATGGGTTCACTACAAACCAATTAGTCTCTGCCAACTACTCTTAATACATAGTTTTCATGGGTTAACTATGAACCTTTTGGTATGCACCAATAACTACTTTATCATAGTTTTCATGGGTTTACTACGAACCTTTTAGGTTACACCAATAACCTCCTTATCATAGTTTTCATGGGTATAGTATGACCCTTTTGGTTTACACAAATAACTACCTTATCATAGTTTTCATGGGTTTACTATGAACCTTTTTATTCACCTCTAATAACTACAGAGTTTAGGCATCCTATATTTCTGGTCACCCTGACTCCATGGATGCAATTCTATTCATTCAGGAGTTTAAGTAATTTATATTCACTATTTGAGTTAACCTACAGGTTCTTCTACTCCTTTTTCCCCAAAATACTGTTATGGGTTATCATGTGAATATACTCATATTTGAAGAAGTAAAACATTAATTAACAATACCACTCATGTGGTTTAAGGTCCTTGTAATACATATCATAAAACATTGTTAACTCCTTTAACTTATACTTTTATCAAGGTGATACATCTTCAAAATTACATACTTAAAAACCCTTACAAAACTCCTTTATATAAACCGTGAGTTTTCCTTTGAAAATTAGAGTATGGGTTTTCAAACCTTTCGACCTTTTCGAAAGGTCTACAAAACAACCAATTGAGTCCTAACCTTTCAAAACCATTGAAAACATTCAGCTATTTAAACCTTTCGAAAGCATTCAACTTTTAAAACATAAACCCTTCGAAGACTTACTGGGTTCAAGTTAAAATATGCGGAAGGTCCTCTTTTAAAACCTTTCGACTATAAGGGAAGCAACCTTTCGACCGTGTCGGAAGGTCTACTTCGAAAGCATTAAAACATTTCATTTAAACAATAGACCTCCGCCTTTTAAAGCAACTCCTTCGAAAGCTTGGGTTATACTTCAATTATAAAACAAGGGTATATCATCTAAGTCGAAAGCTTTGAAACCTTTCGAAAGCAATAGGAGAAGCGGCTAGTTTTTTTTAAATGAGTAAACCTTTCATCTTTGTCGAAATCAATGACTTTGAAAGGTTGGAAAAAAGCGACAATAACCTTTCGACTGGGTTGAAAGTTTCAAAACAAAACAATGATAAGTGGCAATAACCTTTCGACTATGTTGGAAGGTTTCAAAACAAAATAGAAGTAAAGCAACAGCAAGCTTTCAGTCTTTGTCGAAAGGTTTAAAACCTTTATTTTTAAACATTTGACCTAGTCGAAAGCAACCAAGTCGAAAGCTCTAATTCGAATGCAAAGCAGGTGAAAGCGTAAGTTTATAAAAGAAACATACCCCAATCTCTTTAGCCATCAACCTTTCAACTAAGAACCTTTCGACTCTGTACGTACCAAGTTGGTTGATGCCATATGCATTTATTTGACCTTCTTGAAAGGTATGAACCTCTCGACCTTATCGAAAGGTCTGGGTCGGAAGGTTCTGCCGTAAAAGGCTGAAACATGCTAAAAGTATGATTTCTTTGTTTTTGACATAAAAATGTTAACTCTTCAACTAACCTGCCTTGGTTTGTCAAATTCTCATTTGTTAATAATTTCTTTTCAAAAAATACGGCCCTATTTTCAAAAAATAAGGAAATTGAAGTATGATTGAGATTGATTCCTTCTAACTTGAATCCTAGCTTTTAGTTGATTTTCTCTTCTCTTATAATGGCCGACCTTGCTTCCCACGGTTATAAATATATATTTTTTGGTGAAAATGGACGTGTAGAACTAAGAAAGATAGTATAAGGGTGAGAAGTGTAGGCAGATATTTACCCTAATGCCCTTGTGTTTAATTTATTAACCATTTATATAAGTTCATTTGATTTTAAATAAGCACGACCACCTAGTTTATTAATCAACTAAATCTCCTTAAAGAATTTCATCATCGAAATTCAGTAAGGACTAACTAGCAAACATAGCAATCATCTGTAACATCTCCTAACAACCATTCTAGCCTATCTGACAAGCAACCAATCTATAAAAATCTACTATAGACATACCATTAAAACATATCAGGATAAGCCTCTTGAATCCTATCCTCCGTCTCTCAAGTATAGTCTTTCTCGTTGTCGCTCCACTGAACCTTCACCATCTTGACTGCCTTGGTTCTCAATTTCTTCTCATCTCTCGCTACAACCCGAACTGGTTGTCTAACAAAAGTAAATCAGGCTCCACTACCAAATCTTCCAACTCTGTCTGTGGAATAGTAGCCTCTGGGTCATGCTTATACTTACAAAGATGAGAAACATGGAATACATTATGGACACCTGCCAAATTGCTCGGCAACTCTACTCTATAAGCGAGCTTTCCAATCCTTTCTATAATCTGAAATGGACCAACGTACCTCGGGGCTAGCTTTCCCGACTTTCAAATCGTACCACGCCCTTCATTGGTGATACCTGAATGAAAACCCTATCTCCCACCGAGAACTCCAGGTCCTTATGCCTCTTATCTATGTAACTCTTCTATTTGGATTGAGCTTCCTTCATCCGTTTTCGGATTAACTCAATCTTCTCTAATGCCTCTCTTACTAAATCTGGGCCAAAGACCAATCTGTTTCCAGTCTCTAACCAACATGTTGGTAATTTTCATGGCCTTCCATACAAATCTTCAAAAGGCTCCATTCTTATACTAGTCTGATAACTATTATTATAGGAAAACTCAATCAAATGTAGGTGATCCTCCCAAGATCCACCAAAGTCCAATACACATGCCCTCAATAAATCTTCAAGCACCTTGTTGACTTTCTCTGTCTGCCCATTCATCTGTGGGTGATAAGCTATACTCATCTTGAACTTGGTACCTAATACCTCTTGCAAACTCCTCCAAAATTCGGTAATGAACAATGCATCTCTGTCACTGACTATTCTACCAGAAATCCCATGAAGTCTAACTATGTTCTTCATGAAAAACTTTGCTAAAACAGGTGTCATCCTGGTTGACTTTACTGGAATGAAATGGGTACTCTTGGTCAATCTGTCCACTATAACTCATATACTTTCATTTCCTTTACTTAACCTTGGAAACTCGTCCATAAAATCCATCGAAATCGAATCTCATTTCCAAACTGGAATATCTAAAGGCTGAAGTAACCCACTTGGCTTCTGATGTTCGGCTTTCACTTGTTGACGGTTAATACACTGCCTAACCCATAAGCCAACATCCCTCTTCATGCCTTCCCAATAAAAGCTCCTTTTAATGTCTTGATACATCTTGGTTCCTCCAGGATGAATCGTAAACTTCAATCAATGAAATTCCTCTAGAACTTCTCTCCTTAAGTTCCCTATATTTGGAACGCAGAGCCGTCCCTTCTTTCTAAACCATCCTCTTTGGTCAAGACTAAAATCCTTTAGGTCATCAATCTCTAACTCGACCTCAAGCTTTCTAATCCTCTCAGCTAAAACTGAGACTTCTCTCTGCTTAGAAGTTATCTTCTCAATCAGTACTGGTTGCACTTCTAAACAAGATAACATGGCAGTACCCTGGCTAGAACTAGCAGTAGATCTTAACTACATACCACAACTGGCTAAAGCTTCTAGATCCTTCCATTCTGCTAACATTGCTAACATCACACTCTGATGTTTTCTACTGAGAGCGTCTTCTACCTTATTTCCTTTTCCTGGAGTATACTCTATATCGAAATCATAAGTAGTCAAAAACTTTAGCCATTCCTGTCGTCTCATATTCAACTCATTTTGAGAGAATAAATAGTTTAATGACTTATGATTGGTATACAACTCAAATCTCTCTCCCAACAGATAATGCCTCCAAATCTTCAAGGCAAATATCACCGCAGCTAACTCCAAGCCATGAGTAGGATACCTTACCTCGTGCGGTCTAAGCTGCCTAGATGCATAAATGATAACTTTGCTCTTTTGCATCAATACTGCTCCTAATCCAGTCCCACATGCATCAGTATATACTACAAACCCTTGGTTGCCATCCGGAACTACCAACACCGGTGCGTTGGTTAACAAATGATTTAACTTAAGGAATGCTTCCTCACATTTTTCAGACCAAACAAACTTCACGTCCTTCCTGGTCAACTTAGTCAAAGGCGCTGCTATCCGCAAGAAATCCTTAACGAATCTTCGATAATATCCAGCAAGTCCAAGAAAACTCCTGATCTTAGTTACTGACTGTGGTCTCTTCGAATTATTAATTGCCTCAATCTTAACTAGATCAACTGATTATCCTTCCTCTGAAACCACATGACTAAGAATCTTAACTTCTCTCTTTTAGAAATGACACTTGGAAAACTTCGCCTACAGCTGATTCCGCCGCAGCATCTCTAACACCACCCTAAGATGAATCTCATGCTCTCTTTCATCTTTAGAGTACACCAAAATGTCATCTATGAACACCAACAAAAACCTATCCAAGCGCTCTCTGAAAACCCGGTTCATTAAATCAACGAAAAAAGCAGGCGCATTCGTCAATCTGAATGGCATTACTAACCACTCATACAAACCATACCTAGTCCGAAATGCTATCATAGAAATGCTATCTTCAGCCGCTCTCAATTGACGGAACCCCAATCGCCAAATCCAATTGGGAAAATACTCTGGCTCCACTCAACTGATCAAACAGATCATCTATCCTCGGCAGAGGGTACCTATTTTTGATCGTCTTCTCATTTAAATTACGATATTCGATGCCCACCCTTAATGACCCATCTGGTTTCTTTACGCACACCGTAGCTGCTCCCCAAGGCAAACTATTTGGTCTGATAAAATTTATTCCCTCAAGATCCACTAACTACACCTTCAATTCCCTCATCTCTATCGGTGTCATCCTACTAGGTGGTCTACTGACAGGTTCAGTTTCTGGTACAAGGTCTATCCAAAAATCAACAACTCATTTCGATGGTAATCCAATAACCGGCTCAAAGACATATGCAAACTCTCTAGCCACACAAACCTGGCTAAGTTCTTCTCCAACCTCCATGGTACTTATCAAAGCACTAATACTCTTACAAGAATTCTCCATCGGGAAAATGATTCGGTTATGACTATCTGGGTGCCTTAATCTCGATCTTCGCAAAATATCCTAGCCTCGTACTTACCCAACCAATCCATAACTAAGATGATCCTGAAATCTACGAAATCAAATATATATATATATATAACTTAAAGAATCTAATTTTAAAATTTATTATACATTAATAAATAAACATGCATATATGTATATATTAGAATTTAACTCTTTAAATGGCCTTTGTAAATTAATTTCAAAATATTTATTCTTAACTTTCAAATCAAATTTCAAATTAAAATCCAATTTGTTTTCAAGATATTTATTTTAGTATTCTCAAATTAATAATATTCATTGTCAATATATTTATTAAATTTAAAAAATCAAATTTCCAATCATAATTCATTTATATAACCAAATGAACATATATCTTATTCAATTTAGAAAATTCAAATCAAATTCAAAATTTTATCCAAAATTTTATATTAATTACCAATTATTTGAAAATTTAATTTCAAAGATTAAATTAGTTATCAAATTATTTTTAACTAAAATTCAGGAATGTTACAGATTCCCCCCCTTAAGAAATTTCGTCCCCAAAATTTGCCTAGGAGACAACAAAGAGTAGATGAAAGATAGAGAAATATCTTCCTAGATCAAACTGAATAATTATTCTGCATTTGGCTTACAAAATCAGAATATCAACAATATGAGAACAAACTCATACAATTATTTCATAAGATATTCGGGTCCACCGGTCTACGAATATGCAAGGGCATTGATTAGTGTTTGAGAGTTGTGGAAGATTAAATCCATTTATCTATTGTCTGGGTCTCGATATATTCTACGAACGATTAGTTATCCCTTCGACAAGCTGCATGCAAACTTATGACCTAACAACTCAAGTTCTAACTGGTCACATCTCATCCCAAGAGTTGCATACCCTCCTATTGGATTCGCAAACCTTAAGGAAGTAATAAGGTATGTGGGTTCTATACATAACCTATAAACCAAATACTAAGATATAAATAAATGGGATGCACCGGTATCAAAAAGTACCCTAACAGGTAAGCTCTGAATCAAAAGCATACCTTCCATCACAGTTTTCCCTTTCTTCACTGTAGTGGGTTTAGAAGAAGGCATTAGTCCAATAGCAAACACCTTTCCTCTGTCCACCCTAATTGGATCTGGACACTGGTTCTTATAATGTCGAACTTGGTCACAGTTGAAGCATTTCACATTCTTCTTCTTTTCAGGCTTCTTTCCTTTGCCAGTTCTGCATTCGTTGGCATAATGGCCCTTCTTATCACACTTATAATACACCAAAACAGCCTTCGCCTTCTTAGCGGCCTCCCCTTTCTGGGCTCCTTTCTTCTTAAAGAATTTCCTTTTTCTTCCTTAAAAACCCTGGGACTCAACTGACTTCTCCCTGGCTGAAACAACAAGCATCTCCTTATGGCAAATGGTCATCTCCACTGTCACATGATAAGGCTCTCTAATATGAGCCATAGCCATTATGCCTATGCTGGCCTAAAACCTCTAATGAATCTCTCATTCCTCCTGACATCAGTGTCAACCAAAGCATAACCATATCGAGATAGCTCATCAAACTTAACAACATACTCGATCATAGACATCTATCCTTGGACAAGATCCATAAACTTCCTCATCAATGTTGATTTGACAACCTCAGACAAGAACCTCTGCTCAAACCTCCTCCTGAAGTCAGCCCATTTCAACTCCTCCTCCGGCGCTTCGGCCGTCACACTGTTCCACCAATGAAGCGCTAACACTTGTAGCTATCTAGAGGCTAGCCTTCTCTTCTCTCCTTCATTCAACCTTAAGTCTGTAAAGATCCTCTCATAGTTCAACAGCCAATTCTCTACTTCAACGGCATCTTCTGTTCCAACAAACGGCTTTTCTCCTAGATTAAAATAGTCTCTGCTTAGCTTAGCATAATTATACCCAGTTGGAACTAAAGGATTAGCCCACCGACATCCCCAACAACTCCTGCTTGCAACAGATTAGCCAACAACTGATACACCATCCCCGCATCTATTGGCGGATTTCCAGCACCTACATTGGCCTTAGCATTTTGATTAGCATTAGCCTGTCGACCTTGGTTTCTCTGAGTATTAGGTCGAGCATTTCTATTGGTTGTGGTGCTTCCTCCATCCAGATTTCCTCTTCCGTTTCCAGCGTCCATATCCCCTTTCTCGTATATCTTCATACGAGCCTTAGTAAGATACGGAAGAATGGTCTAAGAGAGAGGAGAATGCATACTTAGATATATACCTATATATCAAATACAAGTATGTTACTATAGAGTTAACCCAAATCCCAATCTTATTTTTAAATTCATTGGATTGTATTTGATAAAAGCTTTTAGAATTAACTTTTCATTTAAAGTTTCATAAACCTATGCTTTGATACCAACTTGTAACATCCCCCTACTTCGAGGCCCAAAACTAACGGCTACTGATGCTACAGTCATTCATAGTTATTAATCTTCAGTGACCAAATACGGTAGTGATACGTTGATACATAGATCATAGAAATATGGAAAAAATTTAACAATTAAAAAACACATTTTCACATTCAAATTAAAACATTTTATATTCATTATATAATCCCAACTTACATTGACCACGTTCAACAAAATATAATTATTACAATTATGCTAAGAGCGATATATGAAGATGCCCCCTTGGTTGATCAAAGTATATAAAAAGGCTAATAAATCTGCCTTTTCAAACCAAATACACAGCGGAAAGAAAAACTATAAATAACTATATGCCTCTTGCACGCCTTCGAAAGCTTTATTCGTCTAAGGAGAAACCTGAAAACCTTAAATCTCAAACTACTCAAAATCAATTAAGTACCAGAGATTTTAAGGGGAAAACAAAAAATTTGAGTTATCAGTCATTTGGATTTCCATTTAAATTTAAATAGTTAAATTTAAATTATTGGTTGAATGATTGAATTGACTGGATGTGATATTATATATAATAGTATATATATTGGAGTGATTGATTTCCCACATTATATAGCGGATGAGACCCTATGCGTCGCATAATAGCGGATGAGATTATATAATCCCATATACCACGATATTCCACCTAGAAGTGGAATTTGTATTTTATATTGTGCTAACATCTGTGGATGCAGGGAAACAGGTTGGAGGGATGCAACTAGATTCCTCAAAATTATTTAGATTGTTCTATTATTCTGTGATCTGATTATGTGATAATCTATGATAAATTATATTGGTAATTGAAAATATTAGATGGCGAGACATATCACCCGTACTTGATATATATATTTCGTTGTGTACTATAAACTTTGTAGTTAGTTTTATGAGGACAGGTTATGATAACCGTCTAGTTGTATGCTATGAATTTTGTTGTACTGATGATGTAATGTATAAACAGATATGATTCTTTTTGTTTTAAGGATTAGTCATTTATCTATTATATATTGTTCCGCTGTGTTTGTGAGATCCTGATATTGTTTTCTATTTTCTTCTTCTTCTACCTCTTTCTTCTTTAACCCTAATGGTCCGTATTTCCGTTCACTTTGAGTTGATATGATGGAGAATAGAGTCGACTCAAGGGGTACGGGTTTAAGGGCTGTTACAGTGGTATCAGAGCTTCCATGGGTTGACTAAGAACCTACTGATACATCCATTTAGATAGCTAGTGAGACCATACCGCTTAGTAGAACGGATTTTCCCCTCACTAGTATCCTAAAACCTTTATAAACCTATATTGTGTGCTCCTACATCCACAATGGTTAAAACATACATATCAAAACATTATGATGATATGCATACTCCCTTCCCTAGTTTAAACTGACACCCTATCTTAGTTATAGTTCATAGGTCACTATTAACCTTTTTAGTTTTCATGGGTTTACTAATAACCTTGTAACAATTAATGGACACCCTGTCATATTCATAGTTTTCATGAGATCACTAAGAACCTATAGGCTTCTGCCAGTTAACTTAATTAATTCATGGGTCCTCCTGAACCTATTTGTCTTTCCAATAACTAATCACCTTATCCTAGTTTTCATGGGTTGACTAGGAACCTATGAACTTATCCAGTAACTCACTGCACATCCTAGCTTCCATGGGTTGACTAAGAACCTACTGATACATCCATTAACCACTTACTTATCCTAGTTTTCATGGGTTTACTAGGAACCTATTGACTGGTGTCAATTCTTAATCCGGGTATAGTTTTCATGGGTTTATGACGAACAAACCAATTAGCCTCTGCTAACTACTGTTAATACATAGTTTTCATGGGTTAATTATGAACTTTTGGTATGCACCAATAACTACTTTATCATAGTTTTCATGGGTTTACTATGAACCTTTTGGTTTACATCAATAACTTCCTTATCATAGTTTTCATAGGTTTACTAAGAACCTTTTGGCTTACGCCAATAACTAACTTATCATAGTTTTCATAGGTTTACGACGAAGCTTTTGGTCACCTCCAATAACTATAGAGTTTAGGCATCCTATTTTCTAGTCAACCTGACTATATGGATGCAATTCTACTCATTCAGGAGTTTAAGTAATGTATATTCACTATTTGAGTTAACCTACAGGTTCTACTACCCTTTTTTCCCCCCAAATACTATTACGGGTTATCATGTGAATATACTCATATTTGAAGAAGTAAAACATTAATTAATAATACCACTCTTATGGGTTTGAAATACATATCATAAAACATTGTTAACATCTTTAACTTATATTTTTACCAAGGCGATATTTCTTCAAAATTACATACTTAAAACCCTTATAAAACTCCTCTATATAAGCCGTGGGTTTTCCTTTAAAAATTAGAGTATGGGTTTTCAAACCTTTCGACCTTGTCCAAAGGTCTACAAAACAACCAATTGAGTCCTAACCTTTCGAAACCATTGAAAACATTCAGCCATTTAAACCTTTTGAAAGCATTCAACTCTTAAAACATAAAAACTTCGAAGACTTACTGGGTTCAAGTTAAAATATACGGAAGGTCTTCTTTTAAAACCTTTCGACTATAAGGGAAGCAACCTTTCGACCATGTCGGAAGGTCGGCTTCGAAAGCATTAAAACATTTCATTTAAAACAATAGACCTCCGCCTTTTAAAGCAACTCCTTTGAAAGCTTGGGTTATACTTCAATTATAAAACAAGGGTATATCATCTAAGTTGAAAGCTTTGAAACCTATCGAAAGCAATGGGAGAAGCGGCTAGTTTTTTTTAAAAAACAAGTAAACCTTTCATCTCTGTCGAAATCAATGACTTCGAAAGGTTGGAAAAAAAGCAGCAATAACCTTTTAACTATGTCGGAAGGTTCAAAACAAAACAATGATAAGTGGAAATAACCTTTCGACTATGTCGGAAGGTTTCAAAACAAAATAGAAGTAAAGCAGCAGCAAGCTTTCAGTCTTTGTCGAAAGGTTTAAAACCTTTACTTTTAAGTATTTGACCTAGTCGAAAGCAACCAAGTCGAAAGCTCTAAATTGAAAGAAAAGCAGGTGAAAGCCTAAGTTTATAAAACAAACATACCCCAACATCTTTGGTCATCAAACTTTCGACTAAGAACACTTTGAATCTGTCCAATTCATTACGTACCAAGATACTTGATACCATATGCATTGGTTTGGCCTTGTTGAAACATATGAACCTCTCGACCTTGTCGAAAGGTCTGGGTCAGAAGGTTTTCTGCCGTAAAAGGCTGAAACATGTTAAAAGTATGATTTCTTTGTTTTTAACTTAGAAATGTTAACTCTTCAACTAACGTGCCCCGGTTTGTCAAATTCTCATTGGTTAATAATTTCTTTTTAGAAAATACTGCCATTATTTTCAGATTTAAATAATAAATTTTATTTTATGAAATGCCACATTTGCTTAATTAAATTTATAAACATTTAAGTAACAACCCTTAAATAATCTTTTATATTCATCAAAACACTTAGGAAAATCTGGAAAAATTCCAAAAAATCTATTTTAATATGTTTTTCAACATATAAAATTTCAAACCCAAATAATATTTATTTTAGCCGTAATTAATTTATCATCCAATAAATCTTTTTCTTCACTGGAAAATTCGTATAAAATCCATATAAATTCAGAAAATTATGAGAATAGCAACCATCTCCAAAATCATCTTTTCTATAACATAAAATTTTCCCATGGTATTTAAAATTCAGTTCATCTCGGTTTTTCCCTAAACTGTGTAAATCCTTTATTAAACAACCTTATTTGAACATATATAAATCATAAACAAGCATATCATCATTCAACATATCATAAAATAGCCATATGATGTTTAAAATCAAAATTGAGATCGATTCCTTCTAACTTGAATCCAAGCTTTTAATTGATTTCCCCTTCTCTTCTAATAACCGACCTTTCTTCTCATGGTTATAAATATTTTTGTTTTGGTGAAAATGAATGTGTAGAACTAAGAAAGATAGTATAAGGGTGAGAAGTGTGGGGGGATATTTACTCTAATGCCCTTGTGTTTAATTTCTTAACCATTTATATAAGTTCATTTGATTTTAAATAAGCACGGCCGCCTAGTTTATTAATAATCAATCTTTATATCTACATTATTCTATTTAATTTATTCTAATTAAATCTTCTGAATAATGTCAATAAAAATAAGGGTGTTGCAAATTCCTAACCCATTAAACAATAAACAATCAAAGTTTGCAGCAATGCAAGAAGGATAGAGAAAAGATATTGAGAAAGCATTTAGTGTTCTTCAATCAAGATTTACCATAGTCAACAATCCATGTAGACTTTGGGATCCATTAAAATGGAAAAAATAACGTACACTTTGTTATTTTACAGAATATGATTTTTGAGGACAAAAGAGACATGAAAGACGACTTTGTTTGCGAGGGTGCACCATTAACACCAAATGTATGACGCAACGATATGATTAGAAACGCAATGGAACTCAAGTTTCATGTTTCTAGCCAAATGTCATATCGTAGTGTTTAGCTCCACCAAAGACTACAAAACGATCTAATAAATCAGAGAAATTTTATTGTTGTTTTTCTCCATGTTGTTGTTCTTAATGTTGTTGTAATTTATTTCTGTTTCGTTTATATCAAGTAATGCATCGCAATTTATTTTGGTGTTGTTGAAAAGTAATGTATTAATTGCAATTTTATTTCGTATCAAGTAATGTATGCAATTTCATTTGGTTGTATTCTAAAATTGTTGGATTAAGTTCGAATCAGTACATCAATTAAAAATTCAAAGATATAATAGTTCTAGAAATGCAAATACAACTCTCTTCATGCCTACACTCATAATTTCTCTCTTCTTGGATTCCACATACTGTTATTATTCTTCAAACATATGTGATGTATCCATAGACATTACTGCATTTTCATCTCTCTATTTATTTCCAACAAGAAGTCGATACAATTTCAACATTTTTACTTAGTGTTGAGGAGCTCAAAACTCCACTGCATGATTATATCTATCTTTGGATTTAAGTAGGAGTTTTTTTCCGCTAGATTCATCTTGGCAACCTGCTTCTTTTTGACTGCTTTGACTTCTGAGGCCTAACAAAATCTTCTTCGGTAGGGGTTAGTTGCTCTTCTAACCCCGTACTCTGCCTTTCTAATGATTTCCCAAGGCTAGAGATTTCTCCTACTCTTGGCGCTTTACCTCAGGCGTTGTTTGATTGGATGTCTTAAATGGTTTTTTGAAGAGAGGAGTTCCATTTTACATGCTCAACTAGCAAGACATAAACATGCATGGACTGATAAAAATAAGGGGTTTATTTATTCTCAGATCTATTAATTTGTTTAAATAATTTATTTGCTACCATCCTCTGTAAAAAATCACTTAAATAATTAGAGAATTGTAAGAAAAATGTAGACATATGAAAATTCAGGAAATTTTACCAAATGTGTTTCATTTTCAAATCCACCACGATTTGTTTGCTTTAACTTGAACATTTGAGAATCAAATGTTTCTATTTGGCAGTTGATTTTTCCAAAATGATCTTTAATCATAGATAGCAATCTTTTGTTATCAATGTTATTTCGATTGTTGCAATTTGTAATTCTACCCCAAAAAATCTCACCACTTTGGTTTGCACCTTGAATAGTATCGCTTGAGAGTGCACATAAAATGTAACATAAACCGTAGTCTTCCGTCGAAGTCCAATAACTAGTAGTTACTGCTCCACCAACCAGACCCGTATTGTCTTCTAAATCAAATCCTTCAAAACTGCATCTTGTGGCATCTACATCGAAATTGAAAAATATTTAAAGATGAGAGGGGTGAGAGTAGAATGTTTGGAAATGTTGTAGAGTGTTGTGTAGGAGGAGAAGAGATAAAGGTGGATGGTATTTGTAGAGGATGGTAAAAGAGCCGTTGAAGTAGCCATTTTATGGCCATTGGGGGGTAATATAGTTGGGTGCATGTTGGCACAGGCTTCATATGCATGTTCAACAAGCGCCTAAGGATATTACATACCCTGAACCAAATAGCCTAAAAATGAAACCGATCACACAATGCAGACTCTATTGCAATTCAATCTCAGTGCGCATATCCAATTTTGTAAGATTTAATATCTTGTTGGAGATGCTCTAAAAAGTATTTTATATAAATTATTTTATTTAACTAGTTTCAAAGAGTTCGAAATTGATATAAATTTAAATGTTTGAACATATCAAGTACATCCATGTGTGTAATAGTTGCTTATTAAAGTTAATTTGAGAACGAAACTTTCATTTCCTTTTGTAAAATATATGCAATCAATTAAGTAAAGAAATAGCTTTAATTCGAGAGAGAAGCTTTTTATTTCTCTTTCACCGGTTAGATTAATGATTTATTAAATGTTATTGATGATCAATTTAAACATTGCATGAAACGTGAGTAAATCCAAATATACTAATATATTGTGTAAGTGCAACATATAAGAAATGGGCATATTAATGTTTCCTTTATATGTGCCTTTGTTGTCCATGATTTAGTTTAATATATATACATATATATACATACTTACATGCATATATATATATATAATAGAACGTATATATATATATATTTACATATACGTATGTGCATATGGATGTGTTAAAATTAGGTTTCACTATTTTATAAGTTTGAAACTAAAAATAATAATTTTTAATCTGGTTTCAATGTTAGGAAGTATTTAAAACTACTATTATGATTTTACACAAAAGTTCATTTTATAAATCTTAAGTTAAATCGATACACACATACACACACATACCAAACATTGTAATTTATGTTTCAAACTTAAAACAACATATATATGTATAAAATTTATAAAATCCAATACATGCTTTGAAAATTAAAGTAACAAAATAAAGTCTAACGTTAATTAAAAAGGAAATCAAAAGATTGATGATGTTTTACACAGAAGTCTAGTTATAGTTATTTAATAATTTATTTTTCTTAAACAACTTTCAAAATATGCAAGAAGCAAAAGATTGTATTCAAAACAACAAACAACAAACATGTATATAAAATTTGCAAAGTGATTTCAAATAAAAAATATATGTAGTTTATTTATATTTGTATATGTGATTATTAATAGAATTATGTCATTAATTAAAACTTAGGTTTTAATAAAAAAAATTGAACAACATATTAAAAATAATAACAAAAAAAGATAGGTTAAATATGGCACATGTGTATTTGTTGTAAAGGTTTCAGATCTAAACTAAGCAATGTGAACAATTAATTAAATATGAAATCATATGGAATAGATCTAAAGATGATAAGATGAACTGGTAATCAATTAAACTATACATTAAAATGGATATAAATTAAAATAACATCGTGAACATATGTCATTAATTAAGATGAAATAAAAGGAGAATCTAATCTATGTAACCTAATAAACAAATATACAGATGAGATGATATATGCAACAAATCCAATCCATATGGATAAGGTGAATGATGGATAAATGAAATTAGAATTATTACCTTGAGATGTAGTCAAGAGAATGCACCTTGAACGATGAGATAGCTCCTAGATCCATAAATCAACCTCTAGATGTTGCATATACAAGAGGTATAAACCACCATTTGTTTTAATTTATTTTTTGATTTGATTATGGAATTTTTCTTAAGCCTTGGAGACCGTTATTTTGGCTCAAATAGAAGAGGGAAAGCCATCAAAAATATGAATTGTCTATAGAAGGAATAACGAATGAAATGAAAGAAAATTTGTTTTTAAGGGAAACATTGAAACCATTTTAATTCCTCCCTTCAAATCTTCCCACTTTTATTGCTCGTTAAACCTCAATCAAATCAAATCAAATTCCCTTTCTATAATGTATGTCTAGCCAAAGAAAGTGCCTGGATAAGCCTTTAAAATTTCCAAATCCACTTAGTTATTAATTAATTTATATTAAATTTCAATATTTATCGATATCATATATCGATATGCGCGTATATAACTCCTATAAACATAATTTATTGAATACTAATGGTATTCAAACAAATAAAATAATATTTAGTAATTAATATTTCATAAATATTAATTAATTTAATTATTTACAATGTTTGTTAATTGATTAAACGTGTGGTTTTTCGGAGGAGTAATCATTACAGTTGTGCGATTCAAAGGTGTAAATTCAGTCAGTGATTAATATCGAACAATTCAAATATTAACGTCCACATATCACCTTAGCTAGTGGCATGACATTTTTGTTTTATTAATCACTTAGGCATCTTTTTGGTATAATCCAATTTTACTTATTATAAGCGGTACCTGGTAGACAATTATACACATCTATCCTCTTCATCAAAACTATATCACATTAGAACTTATGAAATTTAGTTTTGGTCAAAATTCCAACACTGTCCACATTCAACTTTTTAAGTGCAAATCCAAAATCATTGGTGCAATAATAACAATTATTATTAACCATACTGCTCTAGCCAAAGAATTTGACTTTAAGTTAACTTAGGTTGACCCCATGATACTAACCTCATATAACTAAGGAGATGAACTTTATCTTAAATAGTATTTCACTTTTAATACTTCTACTAGACCCAACAATAGTCGTTCAATGAATATCGTGTCATGAATAAACTATAGTCAAAGAAGAGTTTCCACATTGATGTTCAACAATATTCTCAAGTTAAGGGAATTATGTAAACTTATCGCATTGATATTTTCTGTTTGACCTTAGTTATATTAATCAATCAAAAATTATCGAGTAAGTCATTCTATAGCTATTCAAAAATATCATTACGCAACCCTTGGTGCCTCCAACGACCATAAGTAATACACTGACCAATGTTTGGAGAGCATTACGTACTCTAGTCTTAATGGATGTATCATTATCCAGTCTCGATACTTCTTGACTAAGAATATTTAAAATGGATGTTTATTTTATTGTGATAAATTACTCATAGTTACAACACAATGTAACTACTATCACAAAACATACCATTTATGGATTTTCTACATTAAATGTACTTCTTTTTTAAAAAATAATTAATATAACACATTATAACAGGTA
This sequence comes from Allium fistulosum, assembly GCA_030737815.1. NCBI lineage: Eukaryota > Viridiplantae > Streptophyta > Magnoliopsida > Asparagales > Amaryllidaceae > Allium > Allium fistulosum. Next base: position 922,216,232 of record CM060901.1, read on the forward strand.
TATAATAGAAAGAAAACACCTTTTATTTTGAACAATATTAGTTATCGAGTTAGATATATGTAACAAATTATATAATTACTCCTAGGGCATGCCCTTAATTTTATTAGATCGGTGGTGGCATTAAGTATTGGATCAGTTATGGCTCTAAGTCTTGGTTCCATGGAGTGTATGGATTGGTGGTTCTTGGATCAGTGTTCCGTGGATCGGTGGTGCATAGGTCAGTGGAGCATGGTCTAGAGTTGCAGGAGTCAATGGTGCATGATTCGATGCTGCATGGTTTGGGTTGTATGGGTTGAAGGTACTTGGTTCAGTGGTGGGGAAAAACTAAATCTTACTCAAGGTTTCTTGCGTGCTTGATTTGGGTTCTAGGTATGAGGACTTCGAGTCATAAGGGAAACCGCCAACCAATTAACATCATCTCCATCCAATGGCCATGAGACCCACCATAAAGGGTTGTGGAATTCCTATACATGTGTAGTATGGGTCGCATGGTGAATGGTTTAGGAGGAGAGGTGGAGTTATTGTGTTGAGGCATTTAGAGTAGATCGTGGAGAGTGATGGCTTTAATGATGGGATAGTAGTACTTCGAGACTTAGAACATAGGGCTTCTAGTAGGACCTAGGGGATAATTAGAGGATGTCTTTGAGACAAATAATGGTATTCTATGACTAACGATGATTGTCAAGAGTTGTCCTAAGTTGAGCAACTCAACGATGACAATTGTACAATGATACAAAGGATGAATTATAGGATGCGCTCCACTGTGGATGACGTGCGCAGAGGGATCGTTGATACTTGAAGGTTTCAATGTGTACTCGCAAAGCAAGGGTAAATGAGGGTGTGATCAAAGTTAGAAGACATTTAGACCTGATCTACATGCACTCCAGAGTCAGTTGACATTTTAGCCCTAGGAAGGGCATGACGTAAAATTTAGTCGACATTTAGGATCTATTTTTACTGTGGACTATCAGATGGTAGTCTATTTCCTAGCCTACAGAGTGGCATGGACTCTAAGTAGTCTCTGACGGGGTTATACGAGTATTATATATTCCATGCACTAAGTGAATAAAAGTGAGGATGGATGATGGATTATATGTTTGCTTGGCTTGATTATGGATGTCATAAGATGCAGATATTATTGATATAGATATATAGACAACCCATATGTACTTTGATGCATTAGACACCCATGATGTTCACGACATAGAACAACATATATTTCATGTGATGTGCTAATTCTTTGGATGCAGAGACCAATCGAATATGATTCTCCATACCTTGTGTTCTACTATATTGACTTCAAAGTATTTTGAGATTCTCTACCGCTCACACTAGTCTGTTGTCTAACTCAGGATTTTATGCTTTTCTTCTTGTTATCTCAGGTACTTTTAAATGAGTAAACTAGATTGAAGGTGTAGGCGATATGTGGAAATGTACAAATGGATGAGCAGGAGACGATGCTTTCTCATACTTATATCTAGACTCATTATTGCCTATCCCATTGTGCGAGACTGTGGAGCCTAAAATTGGCCGCTTACATTATCTAGTGATAGTTTATCTCTTGAGTTTATTATCAGTTGTGTAAATTCTATTCTTTATGTTGTATAATTGTACATATTTGGGAACTCTAATTTCTACGGTTCATTCAATTATTACTGCCTTGCTTGTTTTATATCTATGATGACTATTATATTTTATTCAATTTACTTTGAGATATACGACAAGTTCTATAGTTATTTTAGTTACTTTACAACCCTTGGCAATTGTCCTACACCGGTTGATCCTAATTGCAGCGCACCATAAATGTTATATTGGATACCAGTGGTGTAGGACGGTCGTCTAGATAAACTAATGGGTAATAGGATCCAATAGAGATATGGTAGGAGGTATCAATCTAAATTAGATTGAAAGTATATACATGTACAAGAGAGAGCTACTTGTTATGTATTTGGTTTACAAAACTAGATAGTAATACATACACACACACACACACACAGATATATATATATATATATATATATATATTGTCACACTTCACAGACGAGTAGAGTTCCTTATAGAGAGACTGATCATCCCTATAACACATTAAAGGATGAGTCATCACATGAGGAATGTTGCTGGAAACTAGATTTCTGTAGTAGATCTGACTCGAGAGCTGCTAATTCCGATTTGTAAACGACGTTCAATACTATGATAGGAACATGTTGGAAAATGCTCTAGTAGTCGCTCCCAATATTGCTATTGATGGTGGTTCTCCGATGCAAACGTCCAAAGCCGATTTTGCTAAGCTGAACAAAGACTTTGCCGATCTGGGTAGCAAACCATTCCAAGGGATAGAATCAACAATGGAAGTGCAGGATTTACTTAACACCCACGAGTGGATTTTTGATTATCTAGAGTTAGACGATGCTATAAAAAGTAGGTTGGTTTCTTAACAGCTTTAAGTATGAGCTATGAACTGATGGAACACTATAAGAGTTGCTACTCCCGAGCACCGGTTCACTTAGGACCAGTTCAAAGCTAGATTTGAGGAGAAGTTTATACCGACAGCATAGAATTTGTGGATCTAAAGTAGAGAGACTTATTTTTCTCCGGGTACATTGCTAAGTTCGATACTTTACCAAAATATGAGAAGTCTTCCATCGATGCTATTAAAAAAGAATGAGACATTTATTATCGGCTTGGATGACTACTTGGGAGAGAGACTCATGGATCATATTGATGAGACTTTGAAATGATAGTGAGATGGCGTTTAAGGCATGGGAGTCTTTATTTGAAGCCAAGGACTATTATTCCTAAAAAAAGCCAAAGCTATAATTGGATGGATGAGGCAAAAAGAAGTTGAATAACAACAATAATAGGAAGTAGTTTAAGAACAAAGATGGATAAATGAAGAGAAAAATTGCCCTCAATTGCTACAACTATAGAGGAAGTGGTCACTTTAGTGGAGACTGCACAATTGAGAGGAAGAAGTATTTTAAATGCAATAGGTTTGGGAATATTAGAAAGGACTGTCTAGAGCCACTGAAGCATAAACAAATGGTGAAAGCATATGCTCTTAATGCTGTTCTATCTTCGTCAAGTGCACCATCAATGAAGGAGAAAGGAAAGACATCATTATTCAAGGTATGATTTATGATGTTCCCATGCGTGTTTTGTTTGGTATCGGGGATTTATATTCCTTTGTATCAGTGACTTGGTTGATAAGTAAGGATTGAAAACCAAAACTATTGACGGACCCTTAATTGTGACAAACCCTATTAGAGGCTCCACTATCCTAGTATGGTTTGTTGTGGTTTGGTCTTATCGAGTCATGAATGTTCTTTTTCTTGTGATGATGAGAGGTCGTCAATGATGATAGGGGTAGGTGATTGGCGGAAGGCAGTGATTGGTTTTCAACTAGATGATGTGGTGATGGTTAGCTTTTTATATTCACTCAATATCCTACACAATGAGTTGTCATCAATGCCTATTTCTAGGGAGTATCCAAACATATTTGAGGAGGTGACTAAACTCCCACCGTATGAAGAGATAGAGTCCATATAAACATCCGCCTTTGAGGAAAATGGAACCTAGAGGGCAAAGATAGCTCAAGGCACAAGTGAATGACCTATCGAGGAAAAGGTTCATTCATAGGAGTATTTCTATATCGGGAGCGCCCATAGTATTCACCACAAAGGCGGACGATTCTCTTAGAGTATGTGTCGATTATCATAAACTAAATAAAGTAACAAAGAAGAATAAATATCCCATCCCACTATTGATGGCTTGTTTGATTAGATCCATGGTACTAGAGTGTGCTAATTACCATGTTTCATAAGATGTTAGGTTTACCAATGCACTGACATACTTTATGGATCTCATGAACCATGATTTCAAGGATCAAATAAATAAATTCATACTTGTGTTCGTTGATGATATCCTTGTCTTCTCAAGGATGGAAGAGGAACACAAGATACACTTGAGGATTGTACTTAAGGTTTTGAGAAAACACCAATCAAAGGAGAAGTTTTTTCAAAATGTTACTTCTCGAGGAGGGAAGTGCGATTTTTGAGCCAGTTTGTTTCTAAGCATAGAATTGTCTTAGACCCTACAATAGTTGCAGCAATCAAGATAGGAATAGACCCAAAAATACTACAGATGTGAGAAGTTTCTTGGAGTTAGCTAGATATTATAGATGATTTTTCCAGGACTTCTCCAAAGTAAAAGCATCATTGACTCATTTAATGAAAAAGAATCAGACTTTTACTTGGGATGTGAGGTGTGAGCATGCATTCATGAGTCTGAAAGTGAAGTCGACGAGTGCACTAGTATTGACCATACTGAATGGGAATAAAGAGATGATAGTATATATAGATATTTGTGGTACTGGAGCGGGAGCGATATTGATGTAGAAGGGTAAGGCGCCGCTTATGCTAGTCAACAACTGAAGCCACATAAGAGGAAACACCCGACCCATGATTTGGAGTTAGCAGTGATCGTGTTTGCGTTGAAGACTTGGAGGAATTATCTTTTAAGAGAGAGGTTCGAGCTGTTTACCGAACATAAATCATTGAAGTACCTCTTTTTGTAGAAGGATTTCAACCTTTACTAGTAGCGATGGTCAGTGTTCACAGTCTCCTATGACTTTGATTTGCATATAGCCTAGGGAAAGTAAATGTAGTTATTGACGCATTAAGTAGGAGACATGCCGGCTTGAAAGCTATATTCTTAAAGTGGACATGGTTAGATTATATTACTGGTTATGATTTCCAATTGAGATGTGAGCTAGAATTAGAGATTTTGGTAAGCTTGACTATCAGAGCCCAAAGATTGAGTGGATCAGTATTATTCATAGCTGTGATGTTAGACTAGCTAAGATTATTTTTGGACTGAACATGGAGTAGGGTTTGAAGAGATGAGGCAGTACGAGCTCGATCGAGATGGTTGGCTATGCAAGGATATGAGACTGTTTGTACCCGACGTTGATGGGTTAAGGGATGAGGTGTTAGTCCTCGTTCGACATTGACCATACATCTCGGCACTAATAAGATGTACTGTGATATGAAGTAGACCTATTATTGGGTAGGTATGAGAAAGGACATTGGGACATTTATCTCAAAGTGTATGAACTATTAGTTAGTGAAGGAAGAGTAGAAGAAGCCTAGTGGTTTGATGCAACCGCTAGAAGTTCCTAAGTGGATGTGGGAATAAGTGTCGATGGACTTCATTGATAGACTGTCGTGGACTAGAGGTGGTTATGATAGCATTTAGGTCATAGTTGATAGATTGAACAAGAGTGCTAGATTTATACCCATAAAGTCTGATAAATGACAACCAAATTGGTCGAGCTATATGTGAAGTGGATAGTGTGATTCTATGGTGTGAAAAAGAGCATCGTGAGTGACTGTGGCCCATTGTTCAGTAATAGGCCATGGAAGAGCTTACCGGAGGTGTTGGGGATATAGTTGCATCAAAGTACAACTTATTACCCTCAAACTAATGGCCAAACTGAGAGAGTGAATATTATCTTAGAGGATCTTTTGCTGGCTTGCACACTCGACTTTGAAGGCTCATGGTATGATCAACTACACTTTGTCAATTTCGCATACAATAACATTTATCAGTCCAGCATTGCTATGGTACCATTTAAAGTATTGTATGGCCTACCATGCAATGCTCCTTCATGTTTGTAGGAAGCAGGCGAAAAACTTATACTTGGGCAAGATATAATCAAAGAGGCTTTTGGGAAGATCGAGATCATTCGATAATGAATGTTAGATGCTTAAGATAGACCAAAAGGCTATGTTGATAAGAGACGTAGAGATTTGGAGTTCTCTGTTGACGATATGGTGTTTATCAAGATATCTTCATTGAAGAATGTAATTCGGTTTGATACCAAAAGGGAAGTTGGCAATGAGATTTGTAGGTCCTTTTCCAATACCAAATGGGTTGAAAACCTTGCTTATAGAGTGGACTCACCTTTGGGCGGGCATAATGTATTCCATGTCTCTCGTTTGCAGAAGTTTGTATAAGACACAAGCATGACTATTGCATCAGATCAACTAGATGATATCGAGGTTGAACCAAAAGCTTTGTGATCTCATAGATTGATTCACATCATAGGACGTGATATAAAAAACCTTAGAAGGAAGACAATTGGGTTGGTGAAGGTTTAATAGGGTGAAAGCAAGGGCGATTGCACATGGGAGACTGAGGAGAGAAAGAAGACAACATATTTGAAGTTATTTACTTAGTACGAATATCTGTTTATCGCATTTACTTTCAGTCTTTGGTATCATCAAATCAAATTTAATTTAGTATCATATATGCTAGGATAGGCATAGTTCTTACTTCTTGATATTTGAGGCTATGTATACATGTTTGATGTTTGATTACCTATGCTTGTATATGATTGTTAGGCGAGCGGGGTAACCCTATTGATTTGTTTGGGATTTCGAGGGTGAAATTCCTAACTGGGGTAGGGAGAGTGTAACGACCTATATTTTACGTATCGAAGGATCATAAAATATATTTTTAAAATTTAATTGAGGTCATACAACTCTATAACTTTAAGGAATGTCTACTAGGACATTTTCTATCTTTACCACTTTTATTGGATGATTTTGACATTGAAAACCTTGTAAAGCCTATAAATTTTGATATGAGCTGAATTAGGGTTTAAAACCACTTTCGTTAGGTCGAGATGATCATTTCTCTATCTGTAGAGAAGTTATAGTAGGAAAACAGACTTACCATTTAGAAGCTATGGTTGTTTGAAGTTTGGATTGATTCTGAACAGCTTAGTGGGTTAGTGGCTAAGCCCAAAGGCTTATTGAAAAACCTTACCTTTATACCCATACTATTTAAGAGTATTACTAAGTCATACTATTAGATAATATAGAGAATAAGACGATATAGGCTACACATCTGAATGTTCCCTTGAACTAATACTGGTACGTGATCTAAAATAAAATGAATATCTCACCATTATGTACATAGTATCGGCACAAAGCAATGAATAAACGTGCATCTCCAGGATTGAACATACACAATATACAGTAAAAAAAAATATAGAACATAGAGTTAACATCACAACAATACTATATAATAGGAAATATACAAGAGACAGTGTGAATACAAAACATCTCCATTGTGCATTATCTTAATAAAATACAAAGTATATCAATACATCACAAAGTAATACATACAATGATGCTATGTCATTTAATTAGATATACAATAATACAATGTAACTAATCTCCGCTATTCCCAGACAACATAAGCTAGTCACTTCGTTCTTGAACCCAAATTGTCTCGGATTGACCAAAGTATTACGTAATTAACACACGGATCAGATTATGTTTAAATGTAGGTGTCAATATACATATGTATCATAGTATATGCATGGTATTATGATAAACAACATCAATATAACTCAAGACAACATCCATCCTAAAACTATGCATAAAGATGTCGTCGCCCATATGAAATCATATCAATTAAGGAATTACAGAATCAATGTCAGATGGACGAATCATTCATATCAAAATCATCATCAAAGTCTGGAAATCATCAATACATGACATACATTAAGCATAGTCAAGCTAGCGCATACCAATATCTAAGTATACCTCTCAACCTCAAATAATCAAATATCATTGTCATCAATATAATAACAAGCCATCGATCTGCAAAATCGTATAAAATAAAAGATAAGAGGATAAACTATACTTTGGATTCCTACCATAGATATAATCACATCTCCCCATATAGAAGTGACACATAATAAATAGAAATGGGAGTTGACTGTATGATATACACAAGAGCCTAAGTAGAGTCATATCATAACATGTGGATTGCTAACCTATTTATACTTGGTGAGGTGTAACAATAGTAAATGCCTATGCATCACTCCATTAGAACTAGAAGGGAGACTGAAGGCCTTATGTTCACTCCAGAGTCACACATATGGGTTACCTAACCCGACTCTACAATCTTGGTTACCTCGATGGTCATCGTGACACATATCCATCAACGTGCTCATCAATCCGAGGACTAGGTCACGACCACGCATTTCCCTTTAGGTACAAACTGGTGGCCTTAGGTGATACAGAAGACAAAGGGAATATTGGTTACCTAACCTTGTAATACTCACTAAAAGTGTCACGAATCCAAAGCATGACCTCAAGATTAGGCAGTATGGATGGATGTTAGCCATCTATCTCTACAACGCTAATAATAAGAGTACGTCATGATAGACAAAACATAGTATCAACAAACGTAGACACCAACCTAGCTCACACCTATGAGCATCACCTCATAAGTATTAGCTCTAATAACCAAATAATTATCACAGCGGTGTCCTAAACCATTATGTGACTCAATCATTTATTCATTTCTCATAAACTACACTCAATCTCCACAATAATATTCTATATAATGAGTTCAAAGAATAACCGAAGAAATATTACCAAAAGTAACTTACTAGGTGATATTATAACTCCATTTATCTAGATTCTTCACTAAACAGAATTAAACCATCCATATGTGCAAATTCAATTTAGAAAGACATAAAAATAACTTATTAAAACTTCTTAATATGATATAGATAAATTAATTATACAAAATAAATAATTCTAACTCAATACACAATATTTTCATATAAAAGTCTTACTTTAATATCTCATATTTAAATACAATTTTAGAACAAATTTATAAACCTCAAACTAATTTATGTTTATTTCAAACCATAAAGTGTAATATATAAAATCTTTACTACTTATACAAAATCATCAATTACTCATAATATAGCAACTTAATAACATTTAGAAAGTATCACATAATTTTCTAGAATGAAATATAATTTTTAGATGAATTTATAATTATTAAACATTTATTTCTTTTATTTTATACACATAGAATACATATTTAAAACTCTTACTTAAGCTTATACAACTAATGAAATATACTTAAAAACACTTAAAAATTTAATTAGATTTTTTTTTATTTTTTTTAATCTTATAATATATTTAAATCATAATGATATTCTATATAACAAGAGAACAAAGTTAAATCTTCATGCAGGCAAATTGCAACTAAGTTTAAAGGGTCAAAATCACAAAATAATTCTATACTTCTAAAATAAATATTGTAGCACAATTAAAGAGTTTTCAAACATATTTTAGATCACAAAAATATAGAGTACATCAAAGGTTATGGCAATTTTACCAAATGATACAAACGAATTATAAAAAGCAAGACCACTCCTTTAAGAACCCATTTTCATCTAGAAGGTCCCAAATTTTTGGATAACACTCAAAATAAAAGTTGTTCCATATTAACATTGATTTCCAATGAAAGTTGGATCATCGAAATCGGATAAGAGAGTCAAAAGTTATGGTCAAAACACTACTACGCTTCATCTATGGAATACTTAGCACGGGCCAAATTTGTTACTTCATCTTCAAATACATTTTAGCAATAAAAAACTTTTGATTTTCATAACATGATCAACATCTAAGTTTTTCCTTGTGAAAATATCTTTCAACTGAGAGAAATATTACTTAAATCTTATCACGGAATTAGAAGATGCGGTTGTTTAACTATAGCTTTTCTATTCCAGATTTCAAAATTCATAGCACATCAACATCTTACAAAATTCAATCAAGAAATAACGCAAGAATTGGGTTTGATAGGAGTGTGCATCACATGGTTCAAACATATCAACATTCAACAATAAATCCAAGCATACAATAAAACAATTTAGACATAGATTTGTGAGTATAAACACTCACCTTGATCATAGCTTGCCTAATAAACTTTCTACTTTCTCTTTCCTCTTCTTTTGAAAACTTCCATAACTTTAGACTTGATTCAAAAACTATTTTCTAGTATAGCATAGTGTTGAGATGAACGTATTTCAGTTTGAAAATTTATTAGAATTTATTTTGTCTTGTTTTCATTTATGAAAGAGGAGGAATGATTGATTTAATAATCTTTGTATTTTTGAGGTTAGGAGGAGATATTTATGTGAATGAACAATGTGAAGGAGGGGTAATTCTAAACTTTGAAAAGTTTAGAGAAGAGAGAAATGAGTTTGGGCAATGGGCTTGGGTTTCATGCATAATAAAATAAGTATTTTCTTTTTCTTTCCTTGCCCTTTTCGAAACTGCCTTTTCTATTCAACTCAAGCCATAATTAATTCTCAAATAAATATTATATTTACATCATTTAATGATTACGCTTCATTATAGAATTTATTTCCCATAATTTTTTTTATTTTATTATTTATTCAAAAATACTATAATAAGCTTATTTCAAAATAAAATTTATTTGTTGGCCCAAATTAACAAAAATTCCCACTTTAAACTCATTTCTTACTTAAATCAATATTATTCATTTAATATAGAATTTTATAAAATATTATCACTATATTTCAACACATTTTAATTTTATTATTCCTTACTTACATTTTAGGCCCAATTATTAAATAAATACCAAGACTCCTTATATTTAAATAAAATAATATTTTTCCCTTTTTGAAATACATATCTAATCATACTAGCGATTAATATTAAACTTTATAGATTTATTCAATCACTTTTGATATATTTTTAAAATCATTTAAAACTCAAAATATTAATATTACTCTAAAATATTTAAATTCATCATCTATTAAATAAATCATAACTTTAAAAAATTTAATTTTCAAAATAATTCATTCTATAATCCTTTAAACAAATAATTACTTACAAAACAATTTGATTTCATCATTAAACATTTTTATCATCGAGTCCAATATTCTCAAATAAATCCAAAACTATTTTCATTAAATCTTTTAAAAAATCCATTTTAATTACTTAAGTCATTATTATTAATTTTAATTAATTACTTCTCAACATCGAGATGTTACACGCATTTCAAGATTAGTACCAAGTGGAAGCTGGTGGGACTTTCTCTAGTCATTTCACACTTCCCAAAATAGTTAGAGAAGCCACTATTAACCTTCTCCAGGTCATAGACCACTCTAAACCTTACTTTATTAAGCCAAACCTTGTCATTAGGAAGGGGATTAGCGGGATTAGCACTTGATTTTAGTGATTTCTGTTTGGAGGACCTTAGATTCCGAGCCACTACTGTTCATCTTGGGATTTGGATCACTTTGGGGTTGCTTTGGACGTAGGTATGTTCTTAGAATTCCTCAATTACTAATTAATCATCATATGTTTTAAATATTATTTTTAAAATGACTTTCAAACTTCAAAATATGTTTTAAACCATAGCTAAATAATCATGTTAATCAGAAATGGTTTAATAAAATAAAGTTTGATCAAAACTAGCTTATGTGTTCTTAAGGATACCCCATCTTCCTTACACTTATATCTAGGTAATGATTTGGTAAGTATGTATGCTTGCTTTGTTTGGAGATGTTGTATATGTTATGTGTATTATTTATTTGGTCGAAAATGTCGAGTGAATGACGACTTACAAAATAGGATTGGCTAAGTTATAAATCGGCATAGACTTGTAAAATCATGCTGTAACATCCTCCACTTAAAAATCGAAGATGAACATCGATGGTGCTATAGTTAGTCATCACCTTGCTTATCTTTCGATGACAAAAGTGAGTTTAGTATAATATGAATACACAGATAAGTAAACAGAGCAAATTAACATTGTTCATGTAGATTCATTTTAATTTTCATTATACTTCGATCAAAATTTACCAAGGCACGTGCCCACGTAGGGGTGAAATATAATAGAAAATAACATTATAAAGAGTGGCGCGCATATGAAAATGCAGCTCGCACTGTATCATACAACCGTAACAAAATCTTTATCAGCTAAAGAGCCTCCACTCCATCTTCAGTCCCTATACTATAGCCATTATTCCAAATCCGTCTAAGCCTATAAACTCAGCCTACTCAAATCAGTACCCATGAATTCATGGAAAAATTAATAATAAATACATAGATCATACATAAAGTCTGGTGTGAATAACACTTTCCCAAAAACTAACATATGAGACCAACCTACACTGCATAGGTTAAGTTTCCCATCACTATTCAACCAATCATATGTGAAACACTTTAAACTTGTAAGGCAAATTATTTCTTATTTACGCCTTTAATTACATGCTTCCTCAAGCAGATTTTCTATACTACTGTGCACCCTATGCTAACCTCACCTGAGTCCTGGTTTAGATTGTTTTTAAATCTAAGTATAAAATACCGCACTCCCGACATTGACCCCACCCGAGTCCTATTGTGGATTGTTTTTGAATCTATGTATAAAATACCATGCTCCCTGCGTTGATCCCACCCGAGTCTTGGTTTAGATTTTTTTTGAATCCAAGTATAAATACTATGCTCTCTACACCGATTCCACCCAAGTCCTTATATTTTCTTCTTTGACCTATAAAACATTCCTTTAAAGTATTTGATGTGGCGCCCCATGTAATTCTTATCCTTACGCGCAAAACTTACTTAGCTTCCCATTAAGGTTGGTCTCTTAACTCATACTACATGGAATCGCCCGCTGTAATATTCTTTTAAGCTCATTCTCTAGTTCAAAATGTGTAGGTCTAGACCATCGTTGTAATTAACTATTTATTTAGTTAAGCCTTGGACTTCAAAGAAACAGCCACCTGCAGTCCCTCTATATTTATATACTAAATTTTTTTACTACACGGCGTCTCTCCACCGTAATAATTTATTTACTTATTTTTCAATTTTCTTGGAACCAAGCCACCACAATAGACCGTGAAGAAACCCATATGCTGCCTTAGACCGTAAAGAAAACCACGTGCAGCCTCTAAACATTTGTTTAATTTGGAACTACTTGGCCTTCCCCACCGTAGTTCTTGGAAGTTGAATGTCTCTCCTCACCTTTCCTTAGTGTGCATTCGAGTGAGCATCCCCATCTGGCATCAACAGCCCTTCCAACTCCTTGCCTTTATCTAGCCCAGGATCCCTTCCCCCGTTCTGACCTGCCCTCTCCTCAAGTCCCATTAACTTATCTTTTATAAGCATTATACATTTCTCCCTACGCCGTTACCTGACAACTTTGACATCCCTGACAATGCATTTACACATGTCGTTATCCCATTGGATCTTATTTCACTTTCTGTTATTCTCAGTGTTTTTCTCAACAATCAATTTTGATCTTGTCTTCCTTTTTCCTAACACCTATCAATATATTTTTCCATGGATTTTATTCCCATGCGTCCACCGCAATACCCCTTTACCCCAACAAACTACTTAGCTATTTAACTCTTTTATTCTCTCATAGAAAATTTAAATAAAATTCTCTAAAATTCCTGAACCTCTATTCTTCCATAGTTACATATATTTTGACTTTTTAAGAATATTTCACCTGTTATTTTCAAGTTAAACAACTTCAAAAATTCGTATAAAATAATATAAGCTTAGGAAATTTCTCAAACTGAAAACCTACTTTAGAAATCATGAATTAAACATTATATAAAGTTTTCATTAAGTTACAAGATCACTAAATAGGGAAAACACATGTAAACATTCCATGTTCAATCATCCTTCCCCCAAAACATTCATTAAACCTTTAGATCTTCACATGTAAACCCATATGAACCATATCATACATAAATCATTTAGACCTAAATTGAAGCCATGCATATAAGAAAATTGGTTTAGAAAGGTTAAGTATTACTCACCTAGATCTTTTAGATGTACAACTTTAGTGTTCTTTAGTTTCTTCTAGCTTGCATTTTCGTATCTTCTCCTTATCTGCCTTCTTATGCTCCTACCATCAAAGAATTTCTCTAGCCTTTCATTTTTGTTTGAATTGCTTAAAATGAATCAATAAAAATGAATAATGCATAATGTCCCAAAATAAGTTGGGCATGTGCCCTCATATCCGCTTCTATTAATTCATTTACTTTACCCATCTTGCCTAACCTGCCTTTTTTTCCTTTAATTAACTTGTTTAATTAATTATAAAATTTAGGTTTATTGCACATGCGCAAATTTAATGCAAGGCATGTTGGGTTGATAAGGAAGGCCTCATGAAGCTACATTTCAAATTTGAAGTCATGTAGGGTTCGTTTGCTCAAGATATGAGCAAGGGAAGTATGGATCGGAGGTGGCATCAAAAGTTGGTTCAATTATGGCTCCAAGTCTTGGTTTGGTGGACCGTATAGATCTATGGTTCTTGGATTGGTAGTCCTTAGATTGTGGTGCATAGGTCGATGAAGCATGTTTTGAGGGTGCATGAGTCGGTGGTGCATGGTTCAGTGGTGCATGGTTCGAGGTGTATGATTCGAGGTGTATGGTCGACGGTACTTGGTTTGATGGTGGGTAAAAACTAAAGGCCACCTTGGATTTATTGCGTTCTTACTTTAGGTTCTAGGCATCCGTACTTCAAGTTAAAAAGGGACCACCAATGGATCACCTATATGGACCCCACCTTGGTCCAATAGCTGTGTGTCCCATCATGGAGGGTCATGACATTCCTTTACACACGTAGTATGGGTTGCATGGTGAATGTCGGAGGAGTAGAGGTGGAATTATAGTGTGGAGGCATTCAAAGTAGAACGTGGAGAGTGACGACGTCAATGATGGGATGCGGTACTTCGAGACTCGGAGTATCGAGCCAAACCTAGGAGATCGCTAGAGGAAGTCTTTGGGACAAATGATGGTATTCTATGACTAACGATGATTGTTGAGAGCCATCCCAAGCTTAGCAACTCAATAATAAGAGTTGTGAAATGATCCAAAGGACGAGTTTTAGGATGCACACTGATGTGGATGACGTGTACAAGGGAATCATTGATACTCGGAGATTTCGATGTATACTTGTAAAGCAAGGGTAAATGAGGATGTGATCAGAGTCAGTCGATGTTTAGACCTGATCTGCATGCACCTTAGAGTCAGTTGATGTTTTAAACCCGGGAAAGGTGTGACATATAATCCAATCGATGTTTAGGATTTATTTTTACCTTGGACTATCAGATGGATAGTCTAACTCTCATCATATAAAGTCGCATGGATTCTAGTATCGAGAAACCGTAATGTTGAGTAGTCTCCAATGGGGTCATATGAGTATTATATATCCAATGCATTGAGTGATTAAAAGTGAGAATAAATGATGGATGTTATATTTGATTTGCTTGATTAGAGATGTCACACGATGTTGATATTATTGACAGATATCTAAACACCTTATACGTACTTTGATGCATAGTACATCTATGATGGTTACGATGTAGAGCATCGTATATTTCAAGTTATGTGCAAACTCTTTGGACGCAGGGACGGGTAAGGTATGATTCTCCATACCTTATGCCCTACTATATTGACTTTATACTATTTTGAGATTTTTCTATCGCTCACACCAAATAGTTGTCTGACTCAATATTTTATGCTCTATTCCTTATTATCTTGGATACTTTTAAATGAGTAGACTGGTTAACAAGTGTAGGCGACACATGGAACTTTACATATAGACAAGCAGGAGACAATGCTTGCTCGTACTTTATTTGGACTCATTACTTCTTATCTCGTTGTACAACACTATGGAGCCCAGATAGTGTATGCTTACATTATTTAGAGACAGTTTATCTATGAGTTTATTACCAGTTGTGTCAACTCTATTCCTTATGTCATATAACTGTATGGATCCGTGCACTCTGATTTCTATGGTTCATTTAGTTAATACCATGTCATTTGTTTTATATCTGTGAAATATATAACATGTTCTGTAATTATTTCAGTTACTTTACAACTATTGACAATCATCCTACATCGGCATGACACCATTACAGTACACCATACTGGTTATACTAGGTACCGGTTCTGTAGGACAGTCGTCGTATAAACGATCAAGAGTTTGTTGTTTTAATTAAATGGAAAACTCTTCACCGTTTTATTTATGTACAAATTATTAAAAAAAAACTATTTCGATGCCTAATTATTATTCTTTGGATGTAGAGCTCGTTCAAGACGAACTAACATCATATTTGTTTGTTGGCAATGGTTTAAGTTTTAAGTAGCTTACTGTTAGTACTAGTAGTGTTATAGGGTTCAAGATGGAGTTATTGTCAAGTGATGGCTAACCATCAGCAAACCCTGGTTGCACCTATATCAGAAGTAATTTTAGTCAGTGCTCATTCTGAACCATGATTCATGTTGGCAGTTTGTTATCATATCTCCCTCTATCTCCCCTCTGTCTGTCTCTCTCTCTCTCTCTCTCTCTCTTTTTTCAAACACTACTTTTGCAAATGAGCATTGTCCAGCCATAGAAGTAGCTTAATCTGAATTATTATCTTGATATTGCTTGGCATATACTTGGCTCTAATGTTGCATGAAATACGTGCATTGTCAGTGAATTTCTTTTTATAATATCCTATAGTATTTCTTCTACCATTCCATCTTCATATAGTTCTTTGATTGTTTCAACTTGCTCATTTTTTTGATGAAGCGCTTTGTTTTTAGAACTATGTATATTTGTTTGACGATGTTCTTACTTTTGATTTTAGGACTATGTACATTTCTTTGATTGGCTTCCACTTTTCTCATTCGACTCTAAACTAGGTAGTGTCAAAAAGATGTGCATTAGGTCCACAATTAAGTATGTCAACGTATGCTTTCAGATGCGGATAGTGCCATATCCGCATCCGCATCCGAAATCATTTTTGCATATCGGATATCTGCATCCGCGGATACAGATGAATATTGGATAATTATCCTATCCACTAACGACTAATAAATCAAGAATTATAAAAAGAAAATTTAGTTTAACATAAATAGTTTTCAATCCCATTGATTTTAAAAGTGTTGAAAATTAACAGATACGATGATAGTAAATAGTTTCGAGTAGTTAAAAAGCATTAAGTGCATATAATATAAACTACTAACTTAATAAAATAATAAACAAATATCTTTCTCTACACTAAAATACACATAATTTGAACCATGATCTTGACAAAAACCGGATGGATAATTTTCGAATGCAGATGTTTTTATATCTGCATCCGCATCCTTTTTCCGGATATAGGATATTTATCCGCTTTTCGGATGCGGATGCGGACGGATTTCGTGTTTTTCGGGTATCCATTAACAGCCATATCCGCAATGGTGGAGCCATTCTTTATTAGTGATTTTTTATGAAAATTTATGTTTTTTTTTCATTTCCTCCTTTAAAAAAAAAGAAGAGAGTTAGAGAAGAAAGCAGATAGGGGAATGAGTCTAATATAGTAGAATATTTGAAACTATATTTGTTTAAGAATGGATTCCACAAGAAAATGATAAGATATTTCTTAGTTTTATTTAAAAAAAAAGTTATGTACTTAGGTGGTAGGTAGTACATTATCATACAAGTCTTTTCTATATAACATACTACATGTCCATAGGATTGATTCACATTACACAAGTTTCAAACCATGGCCCCTTGAATCTGGACTGGAATACATAGCCATTGAGACAATGGTACTGAATAGAATGGTAGGACTATTTGAGCACCTAAATGTTAATTTTTTTATGAAAATATGGGTCATGCATAATAATCCAAATGTTTTCTCTTGGATTCATTTCTGGCCTCATTTAGTTGACTGGTCAAAAAGACAAATAACTGATCCTTTTTAACAAAACGGCTAATCCCTTTTTGAATGTGGTTGTTTTCTTACAAACGGTCGTATCTCTTCACCCAAAGACATAAACGTTCAGACCCATAAAAATGTCCATCTCTCGATGTTTCGAGATACAAAATCTAGAATAATTCTAAATTTTATTGTCTGCTCTTCCTCTTCGATACTAAAACTTCTCCAAATTCGTAGTACCGCATTCTATATAGTTGACACTCTTATATTGCATTTATTTTGTCCGATGGTTTGTATTAATATTGGTAGTGTAACCGCAGTCAATCAATCAGATTAACTTCTCGAGCTCCATTTTATCTTAAGAGACTATTTACCATAGCTCAATGCACATGCTTGTTTAATCAAACGGTGTTGAAGACAAACAACGAAAACATGATTGATGTGCCTTGAAGCAAACTCTACCGATGTCGACAAAACCACCAACAATCTTATGCTCTGACTACTTTTCAATGACTTGCTGTTCATTTTTAGCCTATGTAAAAGGTAACTTTTCCTCCAATTTCATCCCTATAAGAGCTCTAGCTAGCTTAGAGCATCCCCAACATGAGGTCGGTCACTTGGTGACTGACACTCGACAAGGGGTTTATGAGCCCGTTTTTGGGCTTGCCACCGACTGCCAAGGTCGCATGGATGACCTTTGCAGTCGGTGATTTACCCGGCGTTAATAATGCTGGGTAAAAAACCAATATTATTAATGTCGAGTAAACACAGGCAACTGTAACAAAAAAGTTTAGCATTGCCATGTTTTATGGCATTAATAATATTGGATAAGCAACGTAATATTTTTGTTACCGTTACCAACTTTCTTATAAATAGCCAACCTTAATTTTTTATCAACTCACACAATTTCTTCTTCTTCCTCTCTTAAATTGCACAAACCACACTTACTATTATCCATAAAAAATATCCAACAATCAAATAGGAAAAAAGCCGATGTCCTGCTCAGTCCAACGATTTTAAGAATATAATAAAAATTATAATATTTACGACAATTCGCTGCCAAATTGACAAAACAATCAAAATTATCAACAAACTCTCAATATGCATCCCAATATCGTTCGCAGTAACATTCACAGCATATGAGTCAAGGTTACAATGATTAGTTTCGCAATCGATACTCGAATAGCAATCCAGAATATCAATCACCGAATTTTATAGGCAACCTTCGAGGTTAATTTTCATAAACAAGCAACTTCAGTAGAAATGTAAATTCTAAATTTGAAGCAGTTGACGATGATTTCAATCAGAAGCAAAATGATTATGGAGAATTTGTTGAACATAAAATCTTATGGGATGGAAAAAATGATTTAAGTCAACAATCCCATTTGAATTAAATGAGGGCAAATCCAGGGAGAATCAACATAAATGAATCCATAACGCCAAATGTAAATGAAATTACATCTAAAAGTATCGCTTCTACTCAATGGAAATGGTTAAAAGACGAGCAAGAGGAACTTTCTATTTATTTGCTATAGTGTTATGTTGATGAACAGAATGGTACGTCGCAATCTGAATTTGCTTTTGTGGCATCTATTTCAAACCTTTTCCATGCTCGTCTACCAAATAGTATTCCTATAACTGTTGAATCTTTAAAAACTCAATGGAGACGTATGAACGGCTCTTGTCCAAATTAGAATGAAATCATGGTAGTTATGGAGATAAGAAAATAAAGTAGGGCTGCAAATGTTAACTTACTGAGTTTTTTCTTTCAACCAACCTTGGAGTAAATTATTTATTATACAATTCACTAATGCTTTATGTTAATTTTTAGCTCGAACAGGCTCATGAGACTATGTATAACAGAACAAAGGTTCTACTTTCAATCTTATGCATGTTTATAATCTTCTTAAAGATGAAGATAAATGTAGCACAATAAAAGAAAACACATTGGATTTCAGTGCACTAAGAAGAATGAATCCTGAGTCTAATACGGGAAAGTTCGATATCTCGGAGGCGGTTGAAGAACAAGAATCCCCACCATTTCGTAGTAAAAATGCAGGGGGCAGTAGGAAAATAGATATTGAAGAGTAAAATTTATTACAATGCCCACTACGATAAAATAGTTGAAACTTTGTCTTAAG
This sequence comes from Allium fistulosum, assembly GCA_030737815.1. Classification (NCBI taxonomy): domain Eukaryota; kingdom Viridiplantae; phylum Streptophyta; class Magnoliopsida; order Asparagales; family Amaryllidaceae; genus Allium; species Allium fistulosum. The sequence continues at coordinate 922,235,927 of CM060901.1, forward strand.
TAAATAGCAACACAAAACTGTTTGAGGAAAATAAGGAGCAAAGGAAAATGCAGAAATGGAAGGAGCACAAGACCAAGAAGAAGAACAAAGAAAGGTAGAACTTCGTTTGCAAGAATAGTATTTGGAACTAAACAGAGAGAAAATTAGGCAGCGGAAAGAAGAGTCCATGTTGGCTATGATGACTTGTGACCTCTTTAAGCTCACACCTCAATAGCCTGAGGTGGTGGAGAGTAAAATAAAAGAATATCATGCTAGTCTTGGGGGTTCATCCAATTGTTAGTCATATGTTGTATGTCTATGAGTAAGTGTAACATTGTTCATGTTGTATTAGTTTATTTTGAATTTAATTTTGGTTGAAACTTATGTATGTTGTAAATAAGTGTAATGTTGCTTACATTGTATTAGTTATTTCGAATTTAATTTTGGTTGAAACTTATGCAAACTGTAATGAGTAAGTGTAACGCTGTTCATGTACTGTAATATCAATCATAGACAAGCGACTGAATACAATCCAAAACGAAAACATATGAATAACATACTCAAACAAAAAATGGAGTACAACATGAATAACATAGGATATACAGTAAGACAATGCAATATAGTACAATATGGTACAATACTGTCAAACAAAAATACATAAAAACATAGTCCAATATGATACAATTAACCAAATAAATCAACTACTCATCCTCATCGTAATCATCCTCATCATCTTCATCGTCGTCATTGTCATAATATGAAATCTCACTATTAGGGTCATCCACACAAACTCTAACATGTCTGAAATCTAAAGCACCCCCTAAATCAACTACCGTATCTAAACAAGGAATGTGTTTCCGTCAATGCTGGTATATGGCTTCATCCTTAACGGTCAACCCCTGAACACACCTCTCCTGATCTTGAATTCTCTCCTCGTACTCATCTATACTGCGTTGGTGGTCTCTATATGTGACATCTCTAAGTCCAACTTGAATCTGAAATAAATCCTCAAACAAAAACGATGCGGATCTAGATAATCAATGATCGATAAATGTGGTATGTCAATAAATCGATTCTGGCCAGATGAGGTAGGTAAAGTAATAGACCATCTATATAGTCCACCTAGAATCTCAGGTTATAGGGCAATAAACCTCTGAGTGAGCTTAGATAAGTTATGCACAACTGGGGCTGCAACACAAGCACGGATGGTAGATGGCCCGACTAAATCGACAACTTCTCCATGTGTAAAATCGGCAGATGGTGGAGCAGTGTAGAATCTACTTCAAAATTGAAGATAATACATATGGGAAATAATGAAGTAACTTGCTTCCCACCATCCGCTCGCTGTTGCATGTTGTAACGAGGCCATCGAATACACTCTAAGAAAAGGTGTATGGTGATGTGTATCATTTGGAACCATATCTATGTCGTATATCTGGCGCCAACATCGCTCACCATGATGCCACGTACAACTAGTTGTAAGAGGAGATGATTCAAATGGAAATTGTCTGCCCAAAGAAAATAATGCGTGTGAGTTACTAGGGTATGTCAAATATGGAGATTCATCAAACGACTGCCAAATAATGTCAGAGCATGTACGTTGAAACTCTATATGGTTGCATGCAACAATAAAAACATAACTAGCCTCACTGCCACGAACTCTCTACTTATTCTGGGGCGACCATGCATAGATCCTCGGAAAGAATAGTAATAACTGGTGGTCTCTGGTTGGTGAGCAACAATGTGGCTATATTCATACCACCAATACTGTAAAATCTCTCAAAAACCACATAATGATACACCATGGCTAGTCACCACACATTGTAAGTCCAATAACTTGTACAAATAGGCCATGGAAGCCGTTCCCCAGTCATAAAGAATAGGAGAACAAAGATCAAACTCCGCAACAGCTGCAACTTGTCCTAATGGGAGTGTAGTGGACGAATTGGAAAAAAAAAGGTTTCCCATCTTATGTAGGGACAAACATTCTAGCTATCTCCAAGTCATGGGTAGAGTCGTAATGTCGAAGCATTCTCCTAATAGTATCCCTAAGGGAACCAAACTCTAATCCATGTACCCCCGATAAGCATGACGAAATTGAAATACTAGGTAAGACATGTAGAAGGTTATCATATCTTTGGTACTGCTGATCATAAAGTAAAGAAATGTGCAATCTAATAGAAATCCCAATAAGCGTAACAAAATCTAATGGAGTAATGCCCATCTTCCCAAAAGCAAAGTGAAATGTATGGGTGGTCTTCCACCAAAAAGAAGCTAATTTACCACACAATTATACATCATAATTTAAAGTCAGTTAAATGCCTATGAAATAAGGAATATGTGGAGCTAAGAAAAATACAATGCAGTTGTACATGTAATTATTTATGATTAAAACAACATACCAAAAGAAATCCTAAAATCCTATATCGTCCAAAAATCCTGTAATATGTCAATCGATGTCGACTGCTATGATCTCTCGATATAGACGAAAACGGATGCTAGAAATCAATGAGTTTTCCCTTTCCTCGTCTATTGAAAAAATTATTTTGGCTATTAACTTCGTAAACTAAATGTATAACTATGCGATTTATAGACAAAAATATCAACATGTTACCAAGCTTAAATATAGAACCATACACTGTATACAATATTTTTTAAATACGTAAATAATTTAAAATAATTGATGCTAATAATTGCCACTATATTTGAACATAAAATGGCACTTACAATGATGTCGACACAGGTAGAAATGCACACTTGTTCATTGGGCAACGTATGAAAATCGATCAACTCCTCCTTTGGTCCTAAGTTGTGATCTATATTCGAAATCAATGCAGAGTCTTTGAAAACAATCACCATGTGTCGTCTTTGAGATACCGTTGTTCCATCACCCCTGCGCGTTTTCAAAGAGTTAGAATTAGGGCCTTCACCACCATCATCTCCATTGCACCCATAATTTTATGAAGATCTATTGCTACCATGAACAACATGTAATATTCTTCTCATTTTTGAGCAATTTTTTTGGAGAATACAGTTTAAAATAGCTTGAAATTTAGCGTGTTTGGAAGATTTGCATACAAAAAATTGGGCTTTGAGATAACGAAAGGGGAGGAAACATAGCCAGCTGAAAAAGAAAGCCGGCCATGTTATATTAGTTTATCCGACTTTATAAATGCCGGATAAACCAGCAGTCAAGATTTGATTTTAAACCCCATACGGATTGCTACGTGGAAAGATGTAATTTGCTGCATTGTTATCCGGTATTATAAATGTCGAATAACTTGATCATTTTATTTTGCTATTGGACCAACGTGGGGTCAGTCACACCATTTTAACCAACAGGGCATGAATGACCAAGTGGTTAAAATGTTGGCAATACTTTTAGTACCGTTTAATTTATTTGATCAATGTAACTAGGGCCCCAAATGTACTAGCAACATTTATTGCTCGGTTCCCCACATTTAGAAGTTGCGTCCAAGGAAACTAACCTCATACCGTATACCAGTTAGTAGGTCCCTGTGCATCTGGAATTTTGGAGCAAGGGTCTCGTGACGCTGAGTTGGCTACTTGGCCATGGAAAAACATGGACCACATTTAAAATGTTCACATCATAGGTAAAAGTCATTTTCATGAGTTACCAATGCTCCAAAATAAAAAATAATATTGACAATAAAAAGGATTTAAAACATATAAAGAGGTAGAATTCTCATACATACAAATCGGTTTAACAAAAAAATTAATTTACCTTTGACTACTTTAGTTCCATTTTGTTTTCTAGCTTTTTATTTAAATAAATAGACTCGTCATATTTTATCTTGCAAATGAAAAAAGACATCGCTTACCCTTGTCAAGCTACCACAAATATTATGATAGAATTGGAATTTTTTTCAGCACTATTGGGCTAATAGTATCCATTTTCAAAAATATTGGACATGGCAATACAAGTGACCAAGCGTTTCTTATTGGACAACGGTTTTAAACGTGTACACATCATATTCCTGCAATTAGAAATTCGAAATTTCCAACATTTCTCTTGGCTTCAAAGAAGCAAAAACAATTCCACTTGTACCAGTTATACCCCTGTCTGCTCATCAAATTTTTAATGGCTACTGGCAACACCATGAGAGCTGTTCAGTACAATTGTTATGGTGGTGGTGCTGATGCTTTGAAGGTATAAAGACATTTACTTTCTCTCCTTATTTCGCCCCTTATTTGTAATTGCACTTCTAATTCATGTAATCTTACCTTTTAATATTAAGAATTTTTGTGTGGTAGGTTATGAAGTCGTATTATACTTGAGAAAATTCTTTTGACATTATAATAAACATGACTCTTTTGGCAATTTTATAAATAGTATTCTGTATATTTGTTGTAAATTCATTAGGTAGTTTGAAGTCAAACAAACAATTTGGGAACTGAATTGGGCTTACAACAATTATAGGGAGGGACTAAAGTGAAGTATATAACATCTGTTGTCAGGTGAAATTGTAGAAAATTTCAATTTTTGCGATGAGTCAAATGATATGAAGATCGATCCTAATGGTTGTGTAAAATTGAAATCTAGTTATGAAAACAGAACGTGTGAAAGGCTATAGCATACTACTACTGTTTATCTGAAGTTCAATGTGTGTTCATATATCAAAGCGGATGACCAATTCATCCCCTGTAATAACTGTAAGTTTGAAATTATGGAAATTGCACACTTAATTAGTTTGGTATGTTTCAAACATCAGCTTGTTGAGGTACCAATACCAACAGCCAAAAAGGATGAAATATTGTTAAGAGTGGAAGCTGCCAGTATAAACCCTTTTGACTGGAAAGTTCAGAAAGGCATGCTACGTCCTTTTATGCCTCCAAAATTTCCATATATACCAGGTCTGTTTCTCTATCTTTCTATATCTAAAGACATACATATCTCTGCTTATGCAAGTTTTCAGATGTATGCAATCTGTTCTTGTAACTAAGTAACTGACACGGTTCTCTTTTAGTTTATCTATTCACAAATCATAGGATATCCACTTGTAATTTCATGTTTTATATCATAAAGAACAATTTACGGTTATGTTTACAATCAACATGATCTTCTTCAAAACCTAGATGTTAAATTATATTCACTATAACTATTTTTTGCTATACAGCCATAGATGTGGCCGGAGAAGTAATTGGTGTTGGTCCTGGAGTAACTAGTTTTAAGGAAGGCGATAAAGTGGTTTCCATTCTTAACGTCACGGTAAGAGCTGATCATTGCACACGGTCTCCCTTCTTATGTTCTCAAATATGCGATGTTAATAAGAAGGCAACAATGGCTATTTAGAGATTATGAACTGCTATACACCTGCTAAATTAAATCTGGCTTAACAGATTAGAAAAAGTATAGAAATCGATCAAAGCAATAATCAAACACAAAGAGATGTACATGATTTTATGCAACTTTGATCAAATTGATCTACATGTCCTTCTAGCTAGAAACTCTTTATATATCTAGTTTGTTGCCACAAAAATTCTTATGACTACCATTAAAATTTAAATAGATATCAATTGTTTGTTTTTTTCATTCAGTCCAAAACAGCCATGGGTCTTCGCTTTACAACGGCCTTTCATTGTCTTACGATTATTCACTACCTTTACTTTACATTCATTGACGGTTTTGCACTGCCGTACGGTAATTCAACAGCAGTAAAATGAAGTGTGCAAGTGCTTATTTGATAAAACAAAATAATATAGGGTAATAATACTAAGCATGCAAGTGGATTTTGTATATGACCAATACATTAGTTATGGTAGCCAAGATTAAAACTGGGTGTTAATGGGTTTTTAGGGCTACATAATCATTGTTTTCTGTGTATAACTAAACAGCAGTTGTCAAATTTCAGAAAGGGGGAGGACTAGCAGAGTTCACCACAGCATCAACAGCCCTAACTGTCATCCGCCCTTCAGCCATCTCCCCTTCAGAAGGCGCAGGCGTCCCTACAGCCGCCCTAACCGCTGTCCTAGCTCTCAAGGCAGCCGGCGCCATCTTCGATAACATGCAAAACAGTGCTTCTGAAAAACAACAAAAGAACATCCTCATAACTGCCGCCTCAGGCGGCGTAGGGCTCTATGCCCTCCAGCTCTCCAAACTCCTTGACTACCATATAACCGCGACCTGTGGGGCCCGCAACATAGACCTCCTACACTCCCTCGGTGCTGACGAAGTGCTCGACTATAGGACCTCGGAGGGCGCGTCCTTGAAGAGTCCTTCAGGTAAAAGGTACGATGCAGTGATACATTGTGCGAGCAGCGTTGAATGGAGGGTGCTGGAGAGTAATTTGAGCGCGGATGGAGTGGTGGTTGATGTAAATCCGACTTTTAGAAGTATGGCGTTGTCTGTTTGGAAGAAGGTGGTGTTTAGTAGGAAGAGGCTGGTTGTGTTTATGTTGATGCCCAAGGTGGAGGAGTTGAGGTTTTTGATGGAGTTGATGGAGCAAGGGAAGTTGAAGACGATTATTGATTCCAGTTTTAAGTTGGAAAATGCGAAGGAGGCTTGGGCGAAGAGTATGGAGGGGCATGCTACTGGAAAGATTATTGTTTGTATGTGAATTATGTGGAAAACGTTAGTGTTTGAATGCTTGAAGATCGAAATATAAGTTGTATAATAAATAATTCAGTTTGTTCATGTGAAATTATCACCCATAGACGTGAGTAATGGAATTGGGTTTGAGTAATTACAGCTTTTAAATCTATAATCAGATCGAGATGCTGATCAAACTTGCTCCAAATGCTCCTGTTGAATCGATGCCCACGTTAGAGCCCGGGTCAAACACCAAAATTTGAAGGCTCCGTTTGAGAGTTTTATAGCATCAATTATGAGAAGTTTTGAGTGTATCGATTTTGACCGTAAATGATCGTAGCGGTTTTGATCGGTTTACATGAAACGTTGTTATAGCCGGTCAATACATATTTAATAATTTAACATATACCGATTGTAGGAGTTTTCCACTAAAGTAATATTACATGTATATTTTTATTATCTAGTTGTGTGAAGATTAATTTTTCAATATAATTAGTACGGGTATAATTGAAAAAAAAATTGGATTTCTCAAAACATCCAAATTTGATGGATTGCGAATTGTTATTAAAATTACACTACATCGATTTTCATCGATTTTAAATCAACGTGAAGAAAAACTTACAAGCACGGATTATCATAACACCTCAAATACAACCGTTTCAATCAGTCAAAACCGGTAGAAAAAAACATCTAGGCTGAGCCCAAAATTCAGCTGACGGTTAGTTACCAACTATATCATACTTATATATAAACATGCCTTTTAACCCCATTTTCATACAATTCAGAATTCAATGTTCAACTCCATCTTCCACGTAGACCCGTCAAAATATGACCCAACCCATTTACCCTACTTATAAATGGGTTGGTTCAACCCATTTATGAATATTATTAAATGAGTTATGAGTTGGGTTGATCCATTTCTAAAAGAATTATAAATGGGTAACCCATTTACCCATTTATTAAAACAATAAATTTTAATATAAATCTGAAAAATAAGAATTTTGAACATACATTGTAATTTTTTATAGAGACTGACAGTTGTATTTAGAAAATAACAAGCTACCACATCCCCATATTTGAATTTCACCTAGTGTAGAAACCGCTATTTTTTTTGTTCAGACTGCAATAACTCCTTCGTTCTAACTCGGAATCAGGCGAGACTTCGACCGATGAACTTCCACCTAAATTACGGACAGTATGAAACACTCGGATACTTCATCGTGTGAACGCACACTGTAGTTCTCCAAGGGGACTGACAGTTGTACTTAGAAAATAAAAGGCTACCACATCCCCATATTTGAACTCCGCCTAGTGTAGAAACCGCTATTTTTTTTTATTCGAACTACAATAACTCATTCGTTCTAACTCGGAATCAGGCGGGATTTCGACCAATTAACTCCCACCTAAATTACGGACAGTATGAAACACTCGGATACTTCATCGTGTGAACGCACACTGTAGTTCTCCAAGGGGACTGATAGTTATAGCCTGAGACTTCGACCGATGAACTTCCACCTAAATTACAGATAGTATGGAACACTTGGATACTTCATCGTGTGAACGCACACTGTAGTTCTCCAAGTGTACTGATAGTTGTACTTAGAAAATAACAGGCTACCATATCCCCATATTTGAACTCCGCCTAGTGTGACGACCGCCCATGACCCCTGCACCAAATCTAAAGATAGAGCGCTGTAAAGTGTGCCAGGCGACCATGGACAATTGTCAAGGTAAGATTAAAACAACAGAGTCTATCGTATTACTCACAGCGCATGGACAAAATACAATAGAACATATGTATAGTGAAGCTTTACAGAACAAAATGACATCATATAAAACTCCATAATAGTTGAATACAAGCATCCACATAGTCAATACATCAAGCCTCACTACATATCTCTCAGAGAATACAACACAGCGGAATATCCAGTACATATAATAAGAAGATAATATGCAACCCTCCAGCTCGTCTTCGATATCAGCATCGTGAGAAGAGAACAGCACCTGTCACCTGCTACCTAGTCTGCCCGTCCCAAAATGGACGAACAGCCCAAGGCAATAAGAATTAAAACATAAAGCCTTGAGTCAGACAACAGTCTTAGTGAGCAATAAATTAACTAACAACATACCAACAGAGCATAAAGGAAAAAGGAATAGGAATACAACTCTCCCACTCCAACCTCATTCTACAGTGATAGCCCCCAGACACACACTATGCAGAAGCAAACATAGCAGAGCATACAATTTAAAGTAAAACTACTATCACTCGAGTCAAGGGCGATGTTTTCCAAATACCAAGGCCTAAATCAGATAAGCACCCAGAAAATACCGCTCTTGAGTCCGAATGACGATACAACCAAACATCCATGACTCTGGCTATCACTGTTATCATTGCTTCGATATCACCGTTAATTGAATGACCGGCACATTCTTTCAGCCGTCCGTCAAGGGCTAATGGAAACCCCGGTTCTAGACATAACTCCCGCACGTCGTCGCAACCCGTGCCTAGGACTATCGAATCTGCCCAGAGTACTCGACCATCAACAGTTGGCCGTTGGGACTATCGAATCTGCCCAAACGTACTCTTGCTTAGAGCATGCTAGAACCTTCAACAACGATGCTATCCAAGCCTCCTAGTCATCCTCCTCGACGACTATTCTCATATCCATTCATTATCCTCAACTCGAATCATATCACCGAGTTATCAACATGCTTGGAATGATCCCGTCTGGATTGGACCAAGTCTTCATCATATGATTGCCTCGCTTCATTACATCCTCGCAAAGCCTCATCTCAACATCACATCATCGAATCTATGCATAAGAGCTTCATCATTCCACTACATATGCCACGAGCAGCTTTTCCAATTCAAGAGCCTTTCCCTTAGCTTTTGAATCGTCTTCGGTCTAAATCTAATCATCAATCATCTAGTTCATAACAATCAATCAAATCAAACATCAATCCAAACAATCAAGCATTCAAATATGATCTAAGTAGACAATTATAACAATAATGGCATTTTCGTAATTAAAGAGTTGAAAGTCCAATAAGCATGAAAACATGGATTATGTCTCTACAAACTTGATGAATGAACTTGCATAGGTTAACATATGATAAAATGGATGTAACATCATCATGAACAATGGATCTATATGGATCTACACTTTGGATGAAGAAAATGCATGGAAATCTCTATTTTAACACCAAATCGAGCCAACAATCCGATATACTCCTTTGGATCCGTGTGAGAGATAATCACCACTCACCAAATCACCTAAACAACCCCAAATCAACACGCTTCAGATCTGGACAACAAAGGATCAAGCTTGACCTATCACAAATCCGCTTCAAATGAAGAAATCTCTCTTGAAAAGATGAAGATCTTCAATCTAAGCTCTTGAATCTTCAATCTTGATCTTCGATTTGGATGGATGGAAGCACTAGATTAGAGTGGAGAAAAGAAGTGAAGAAGTGTAAAAGTCGAGCTCTCAAAATGGCAGCACTTCGTCGCTTCAAAATCCGGATCCCAAAAATGAAGAGAAGCTCTCCTATTTATAGCAGAAAATACCCTAAGTCGTAACTCGGCTATCTTCTTAAGTCGCTGCCGACTTAACACTATGCCGACCTACGACCTAACGCTTTGCCATCCTACGACTTAACCAGAAGCATCTGCGACCTAACAACCGCTATCTCCTAAGTCGGTCACGACTTATAGCATGCGCGCCTACGACTTAAGACTCATGCGCCTCTAGCGACTTACCACTAGTCACGACTTATAACTCGGCAGAAGATACGACTTAACAGATCTGTGCTTCTACGACTTAACAAACAACTGGGTTACGACTCAACTCCTAAGTCGTCTACGACTTAACACATAGGCTAACTCTTAAGGTCGCCAACACGTACTCCTTAGGTCGCTAACCCACCCAGTCGACTTAACTTGGTAACAACTTAACCCTTAGGTCGCTTACGACCTAACCAACCAAGCTACCAGACGACCTAACACATAGCGACCTATCCCTTAACTCGGTCACTACGACCTAACTCTAACCTTAAGTCGTCTACAATCATAAGTTGGTCAACCCACTAACTCGTCCAACCGACCTAACTTCTATACTCTCTAAGTCGTTGCCGACCTAACCACACTAACCCAGTAACCACTAGGTCGCTTACTCCACTAGGTCTGCCTACCCTTGAGTCGCCATATCCTTAAGTCGGTCAGTTCTTTAGGTCGTTAACTCGCCCTGCCGACCTAATACTTAACCAAATCCTAGGTTGCATAATTCTATAGGCCGCTCCAACTAACCCACGACCTAACACTAACTCGCCGAATTCCTTAACTCGGTCACGACTTAGCTCTTAGGTCGTTCACGACCTAGGACTTAGATAAATCTGCCTCAAAATCTGAAATGACTTAAAAATGCTAAAATTCCAGATTTTGACGAACTTGTCGATCCGTAAAAATACGGGTCGTTACATTCTCTCCCCCTTAGGAATTTCGCCCCCGAAATTCCAAGCAATCAAAAACTATTCTGTACGCCTACCATCCATATCAATCAACAAACCATGCATCCAATTCTAACTTAGCGTACAGAATTCTAAAATTAGAACAAGTTACAATATCGCGAGATGACACGACACCTTAGGGCCATACCTTGAAGAGTTCAGGATGAGCTGCCTTCATCCTCTCTTCCACCTCCCACGTACAGTCGTTATCATCATCACTCCATTGTATCTTGAGCAACTTAACTACCTTCCTCCTGAGCTGTTTCGTGTCAGTTTCAACAACACGAAGCGGCTTACGAGGTCTTCTATCGACTGGATCAACTTCTAAGTCTTCACAGCTATCAGCAGAAACCACCGTACTCGAGTCGTGTACATACTTCCGTAGATATGATACATGAAAAACATTGTGCACACTCGACATCTTCTCTGGTAACTCCAACCTGTAAGCGAGCTTTCCAATTCGCTCGATAATCGGGAATGGTCCAACAAATCTCGGAGTCAATTTTCCTTTCTTCCCGAATCGAATAACATTCTTCAGTGGAGAAATCTTCACAAAAACCATATCTCCTACGTCGAATTCCAAATCCTTTCGTCACTTATCGGCATAACTCTTCTGACGGTCTTGGGCTGCCTTCATTCGTTGCCGAATGATCTCTATGCAATCCGAAGTCTGTCGAATCATCTCTGGCCCAAGCATCAGCTTTTCTCCAGTTTCCAACCAACATGTCGGAGAGTTACACGACCTTCCATACAATGCCTCATACGGTGCCATACCAATGCTTGACTGGTAACTGTTGTTGTATGCAAACTCCACCAAATGAAGGTGATCTTCCCATGATCCTCCGAAATCCAAAACACAAGCTCTGAGGAGATCTTCCAAAACTCGGTTGACTCTCTCGGTCTGACCATCTGTTTGAGGGTGATAAGCTGTACTCAAACACAACTCGGTTCCCAAAACTTCCTGGAAGCTCTTCCAAAATCCACTAGTGAACAATGGATCTCGATCGCTCACTATACTCTTCGGAATACCATGGAATCGAACTATCCACTTAACATACAACTCAGCCAACTTTGATGCCGTTCTAGTCGATCGAACAGGAATGAATCGTGCACTCTTAGTCAGACGATCCACAATGACCCAAATCCCTTCATTTCCCGTTCTGGTTCTAGGCAATCCATCAATAAAATCCATCGACACTTGTTCCCACTTCCATGTAGGAACTTCTAAGGGCTGAAGCAATCCAATTGGCTTCTTCTGTTCAGCCTTTACCAACTGGCAGTTCATACACTTGGAAATGAAATTTCCAACATCCTTCTTCATGCCTTCCCAGTAGTAGGTTCTCTTCATATCCCGATACATCTTATTTCCACCTGGATGAATTGTCAACTTCGAGTGATGACTTTCCTTCAGAACTTCACTCCTCAATTCATCTATATCGGGAACAACTAGTCGTCCTTGCTTTCGAAGCCAACCTTCTCTATCGACCTCGAATCCTTTACCCTTTTCTGGCTCCAATCCAGATTCCAAATCACGGATAATCTTGACAAGCTTATCATCTCGCTTTTGGCTCTCGCCAATTCTTTCCACAAGAGAAGGTCTTATCGATAAGTTTGCCAACATCTCAGGTTCCAATTCACATCTAGGCCTGAAGTCAAATCCAGCTAAATACTCGAGATTCTTCCATTCTGAAAACATGACTCCCAATCCTGCATGTCTTCGGCTTAACGCATCTGCCACTGCGTTACCTTTTCCCGGAGTATAAGCTATACCAAAATCATATGATGCTAAAAACTCTAGCCAACGTTGCTGCCGAAGATTCAAATCCTTTTGGGAGAAAAGATACTTCAATGACTTGTGATCCGTGAACAACTCAAATCGAACTCCCAACAGATAATGTCTCCACATCTTCAGAGCAAATACAATCGCCGCTAACTCCAAATCATGAGTCGGGTAATTCCTTTCATGCGGCTTCAATTGTCGACTGGCATACGCAACAACTTTATCCTTCTGCATCAGCACTGCTCCAAGTCCAGTACCACATGCGTCGGTGTAAACCACCATCTCATCATTCCCACTTGGAATAGTCAAAACAGGAGCACTCGTCAATTTCTCTTTCAGGATTCCAAAAGCTTGCTCACACTTAGCATCCCAACTGAACACTTGGTTCTTTTTCGTCAATCCTGTTAACGGTGCAGCTACCTTGGAGAAGTCTTTGATAAACCGTCGATAATATCCTGCTAATCCAAGAAAACTTCTCATATCAGATGCATTCTTAGGTCTAACCCAATCCTGGATTGCTGCCACCTTAGCGGGATCAACCGCTATTCCACTTCCAGAAATCACATGGCCTAAGAACCTCACTTCACTCTTCCAGAAGTGACACTTCGAAAACTTAGCCTTCAGCTGATGTTTCCGTAAGATTTCCAAAACAATACGCAAGTGCGTCTTGTGCTCCTCTTCCGTTCTGGAATAAATCAGAATATCATCCACGAACACAAGTACGAACTTGTTCAACTGATCTCTGAATACTCTATTCATAAGATCCACAAAATACGCTGGCGCGTTAGTCAATCCAAACGGCATTACCAGCCACTCAAAGAAACCCGATGGTGTTCGAAAAGCAGTCTTCGGCACACTATCTTTAGCCACTCTCAACTGGTGAAATCCCGTTGCCAAATCCATCTGAGAAAACACCTTAGCCTCGTGAAGCTGATCAAACAAGTCATCTATTCTCGGCAATGGATACTTGTTCTTCTTTGTCACCTTATTCAGCTCACGATAATCCACACACAATCTCAATGATCCATCTGCCTTGGTTGCGAACACAACTGGTGCACCCCACTCGGACACACTACGCCGAATGAATCCTTTCTGTAAAAGATCATCAACTTGCACCCTCAACTCCTGCTGTTCCCTAGGCGCCATCCGCCTAAGAGGCATCACAACAGGTCTAGCTCCTTCAACTAGATCTATACGAAACTCGATCTCTCTATGCGGCGGCAACCCTTTGACTTCGTCAAAGACATCCTCGAATCCATTAGCGATCGGCACTGATGACAGTCCATCCCGTGGAACAACTAGCGAATACATGAAGCTCATGAAGACGCCTTCTTCATGCTTACATCGTATCACAATCTTTCGCCCCTCCACATTCTCGACTGTCACTTCCAACCTTTCGCAATCAACCTTAGCCGCATACTTCCTAAGCCAGTCCATACCCAAAATAATTCCGAACCCCGCAAAGTTCAGAACAAAGCAATCACAAACAAAAGAGCAACCATGACTCGATACAACTAGACCATGGCATAACATACACAAACAAGACGAACCCCCTACTGGATTAGTCACAACCAATGGCCTATCAACAATATCCGGTTCCAAACCTAACCGGCCTACGAGTTCATTACAAACAAACGAATGCGACGCTCCAGTATCAAACAGAACTCTAACTGGAACACCACATAGGAAAAGAGTACCTTGAACAACCACACTCTTTCCCTTCTCTTCAGCAGTAGGAGCTTTCGAAGACGACGGAACAGCTCCTAAAGCATAGGCTTGCACAATCTGCCTGTCCTTCCTTGGTTCTGGACAATTCTTCCTGAAATGCCCCGGCTTGTCACAGTTATGACACTTCATCGGCACCTTAGGATTCTTACAATCCTTCGAGAAATGGCCCTTCTGCTGACAGTTGTAGCAAGTCACCTCGCCTTTCGGCTTCTTCTGGCCATCCTTACCCTTCTGTTGCTGCTGCTTCCTCTTCTTGTTTCCACCCTGCTGGGGTTTAGACTCTTCCCTAGTCACAGCAACCACAGATCCTTCCTTAGGAAACAGACTCTCATGCCTAAGAGCTTTCTCCACAAGCTTCTCAAATGAATCGTCCAAATGATCCACCAACTGTCTCCCCAGATAACTGTCCAAGCCTGTCACAAACTTCTCATTCTTCTGATAAGCAGATTCAATATACGACCGGGCATACTTGGACAAAGCTTCGAACTCAGAAACATACTCAAGAACTGATCTTCCACCTTGCTTGAGCTCCACAAACCTCTTGAACAGAACAGACTTCTGAGCTGTAGAAATGAACTTAGCTTCAAATCTAGCTTGGAATTGCTCCCAAGTAATCTCTTCCTCCGCAGTATTGATGGTAATAGAGTTCCACCAATCAGAGGCTCTCCCTTGAAGCTGCCTTGATGCCAACTTCCTCTTAGTTGCATCATCAATTCCCAAATCACCAAAGATCCTTCTACAAGCATCCATCCACCTCTGGACTTCGATAGTTGATTCTGTTCCCAAGAAAACCTTCCCTCCAAGAGCAGTATAATCCTTGCACAACTTAGCAAAATCCACTGGTTTCGGAGTTTGGACTTGAACTCCAACATCAACTGCCGCCCCCGGAACTGGTATCCTCCTCATGATCGAAGTCATCATAGCTTCGAACATGGCTGCATAATCAGCAGTCTCTTCAGTAGCACGGCCTTCCCTAGCAGCTGGTCTCCCTCTTCGACTCATTCTCAATATCTATAAAAAGGAATGATTAGAACATCTAGAGAAACAACTGCATAAAGGACTCAAACCCTACTAAGCTACTATACTATATATAGTAATCATCCATCAAAATACAATTACGTCTCTCATACGTGGTTACTTCAGCGAGCGTTGGGTAAAATCGATTAACCAATACTCTGATACCAAATGTGACGACCGCCCATGACCCCTGCACCAAATCTAAAGATAGAGCGCTGTAAAGTGTGCCAGGCGACCATGGACAATTGTCAAGGTAAGATTAAAACAACAGAGTCTATCGTATTACTCACAGCGCATGGACAAAATACAATAGAACATATGTATAGTGAAGCTTTACAGAACAAAATGACATCATATAAAACTCCATAATAGTTGAATACAAGCATCCACATAGTCAATACATCAAGCCTCACTACATATCTCTCAGAGAATACAACACAGCGGAATATCCAGTACATATAATAAGAAGATAATATGCAACCCTCCAGCTCGTCTTCGATATCAGCATCGTGAGAAGAGAACAGCACCTGTCACCTGCTACCTAGTCTGCCCGTCCCAAAATGGACGAACAGCCCAAGGCAATAAGAATTAAAACATAAAGCCTTGAGTCAGACAACAGTCTTAGTGAGCAATAAATTAACTAACAACATACCAACAGAGCATAAAGGAAAAAGGAATAGGAATACAACTCTCCCACTCCAACCTCATTCTACAGTGATAGCCCCCAAACACACACTAAGCAGAAGCAAACATAGCAGAGCATACAATTTAAAGTAAAACTACTATCACTCGAGTCAAGGGCGATGTTTTCCAAATACCAAGGCCTAAATCAGATAAGCACCCAGAAAATACCGCTCTTGAGTCCGAATGACGATACAACCAAACATCCATGACTCTGGCTATCACTGTTATCATTGCTTCGATATCACCGTTAATTGAATGACCGACACATTCTTTCAGCCGTCCGTCAAGGGCTAATGGAAACCCCGGTTCTAGACATAACTCCCGCACGTCGTCGCAGCCCGTGCCTAGGACTATCGAATCTGCCCAGAGTACTCGACCATCAACAGTTGGCCATTGGGACTATCGAATCTGCCCAAACGTACTCTTGCTTAGAGCATGCTAGAACCTTCAACAACGATGCTATCCAAGCCTCCTAGTCATCCTCCTCGACGACTATTCTCATATCCATTCATTATCCTCAACTCGAATCATATCACCGAGTTATCAACATGCTTGGAATGATCCCGTCTGGATTGGACCAAGTCTTCATCATATGATTGCCTCGCTTCATTACATCCTCGCAAAGCCTCATCTCAACATCACATCATCGAATCTATGCATAAGAGCTTCATCATTCCGCTACATATGCCACGAGCAGCTTTTCCAATTCAAGAGCCTTTCCCTTAGCTTTTGAATCGTCTTCGGTCTAAATCTAATCATCAATCATCTAGTTCATAACAATCAATCAAATCAAACATCAATCCAAACAATCAAGCATTCAAATATGATCTAAGTAGACAATTATAACAATAATGGCATTTTCGTAATTAAAGAGTTGAAAGTCCAATAAGCATGAAAACATGGATTATATCTCTACAAACTTGATGAATGAACTTGCATAGGTTAACATATGATAAAATGGATGTAACATCATCATGAACAATGGATCTATATGGATCTACACTTTGGATGAAGAAAATGCATGGAAATCTCTATTTTAACACCAAATCGAGCCAACAATCCGATATACTCCTTTGGATCCGTGTGAGAGATAATCACCACTCACCAAATCACCTAAACAACCCCAAATCAACACGCTTCAGATCTGGACAGCAAAGGATCAAGCTTGACCTATCACAAATCCGCTTCAAATGAAGAAATCTCTCTTGAAAAGATGAAGATCTTCAATCTAAGCTCTTGAATCTTCAATCTTGATCTTCGATTTGGATGGATGGAAGCACTAGATTAGAGTGGAGAAAAGAAGTGAAGAAGTGTAGAAGTCGAGCTCTCAAAATGGCAGCACTTCGTCGCTTCAAAATCCGGATCCCAAAAATGAAGAGAAGCTCTCCTATTTATAGCAGAAAATACCCTAAGTCGTAACTCGGCTATCTTCTTAAGTCGCTGCCGACTTAACACTATGCCGACCTACGACCTAACGCTTTGCCATCCTACGACTTAACCAGAAGCATCTGCGACCTAACAACCGCTATCTCCTAAGTCGGTCATGACTTATAGCATGCGCGCCTACGACTTAAGACTCATGCGCCTCTAGCGACTTACCACTAGTCACGACTTATAACTCGGCAGAAGATACGACTTAACAGATCTGTGCTTCTACGACTTAACAAACAACTGGGTTACGACTCAACCCCTAAGTCGTCTACGACTTAACACATAGGCTAACTCTTAAGGTCGCCAACACGTACTCCTTAGGTCGCTAACCCACCCAGTCGACTTAACTTGGTAACAACTTAACCCTTAGGTCGCTTACGACCTAACCAACCAAGCTACCAGACGACCTAACACATAGCGACCTATCCCTTAACTCGGTCACTACGACCTAACTCTAACCTTAAGTCGTCTACAATCATAAGTCGGTCAACCCACTAACTCGTCCAACCGACCTAACTTCTATACTCTCTAAGTCGTTGCCGACCTAACCACACTAACCCAGTAACCACTAGGTCGCTTACTCCACTAGGTCTGCCTACCCTTGAGTCGCCATATCCTTAAGTCGGTCAGTTCTTTAGGTCGTTAACTCGCCCTGCCGACCTAATACTTAACCAAATCCTAGGTTGCATAATTCTATAGGTCGCTCCAACTAACCCACGACCTAACACTAACTCGCCGAATTCCTTAACTCGGTCACGACTTAGCTCATAGGTCGTTCACGACCTAGGACTTAGATAAATCTGCCTCAAAATCTGAAATGACTTAAAAATGCTAAAATTCCAGATTTTGACGAACTTGTCGATCCGTAAAAATACGGGTCGTTACACCTAGTGTAGAAGCCGCTATTTTTTTTGTTCGGACTGCAATAACTCCTTCGTTCTAACTCGGAATCAGGCGAGACTTCGACCGATTAAATCTTACCTAAATTATGGACAGTATGGAACACTCGGATATTTCATCGTATGAACGCACACTATAGTTCTCCAAGGGTACTGACAGTTGTACTTAGAAAATAACAGGCTACCGCATCCACATATTTGAACTCCGTCTAGTGCAGAAGCCGCTATTTTTTTTGTCAGACTGCAATAACTCCTTCGTTCTAACTCAGAATCAGGCGGGACTTCGACCGATTAACTCCCACCTAAATTACGGACAGTATGGAACACTCAGATACTTTATCATGTGAACGCACACTGTAGTTCTCCAAGGGGGCTGACAGTTGTACTTAGAAAATAATAAGCTACCGCATCCCCGTATTTGAATTTTGATGAAAATTAGAATTTTTAATTTTTATCGGAACTCAAAACATAAAAATTAGAATTAGAATTATTTTATATTTATTTGTTTTTTATTAGTCAAATTAAATTTAAATCTTTAAATGGGTTAAATAAGTAACTCGCTTATTAAGTGGGTTGGATCATAAATGAGTTGGGTCATACATGGGTAAAAAAGTGGGGGTCATAAATGGGTTGAGTCAAACTCGACCTAACCCATTTTGACCCAATCCAACCCGTTTGACAGGCCTACTTCCACGCAACAATACAAAATGTTTAACAATTTGGATGCCAATAAAAAGTTCACTTTCAACAATTTCAATGACAGTCCATCTCAATCCCAAGGCATCGATATTATATAATTGTTGCTTAGACCTAAATGAGTTTAGTACAACCTATGTTACAATTGGTTGCACTATTACATCGATCCAACATGTAAAACCATCAAAATTGCGAAACTTTCTATGGTAAAATCAAGTGAAACAACAGTGCAAAGCATTCGGATAAAATATCTCTTTCGTCATTGAGAAATTAGGCTCATTGCTTCAAGCTTCAAATGTTCAAAATCAAATAAACAAACCCAAGTAGCATCAATGAAGAACAATTTGTTGTATATTCACTTTTAAATTTAATCTACTCTTTCCCTAAGGAAGAGAGAGAGGTGAAGCAAGTGTTTTTTTTTGAAATAATTTAAAACTGCATTTCTACTGATTCATTCACCTTTATGACATGTTATAGCAACATGATATCTGGAAATAATTATGTATGAGGCGGTGCATGGATTACAAACATTAAAAGGAAAGACAAAGTGAAGACACCGTTGTAACAACTTTTATGCTAGGTAATTAACTGTAATTAACTGTTTAATTGAATATTAAGCAAATAAATAACTTAAAAGAAAAAGAATTTAAAAATAAATTAGGTCTCGAGAGTCATTCCACCGCATTTGTAATATCGTTTATATATGAAATACATATAAAGTATATTAAAATCGGATAGAATTTGCAAAACATATATGAAATACATATAAAGTTTATTAAAATCAGATAGAATTTACAAAACGAGAAGAAAACAGAACATAGACACAAAATGGTCATTTGACCAGAATTGTAATACTTAATTCTAAAATGAGCCATCTTCTTCTTTATCTCTTTATTCTCATCTTCCTCTTTATTTTTGAAAAAAAGAAATTAAGGTTTTCAAAAGGAGAATCTTCATAACTTTTGCATTCCTTAACCAAAATTTCCAAATTAATTATCTAAATTCAAGTTAACGAACTCTCTACAAATCCATACCATCAAATTTGCATTTTGGAGAAGATAGAAGTTGAATTTCATAAATCAAAGAAAAGCTTCAAATTTTGGTTCAATCGAGTTTGGACTTCTAGGAAATTTGGTGAATGTGATCTATTCTCTATACTCTATGATCACTAGATAATCATGATAAATGTCTGAATATTAATTAGAGCTCGAGGATTGAGCTTGATTGGAATTTTAGAGATGAGAATCAAAGATATAAATGTTTTTGAAGATTAAATTATATAACTTGATGTGTTTGGATACTTGATATGAATTGAATCATGTTTAATTGATTGGCTAGTTGGTAATAGATAAAGTTGTTTAGTAAAAATTCGATGATGGTCGAAGTTGTCATTGAGAGACAGAACTATGGAGTTGAAGTGGTTCATCGAGTAGTTAAACTATTATGGTTTGTAGAGCATTTGAATATCGGGGTGGTTTGTCGAGTTATCTACAATGGCATTCGTCCCTTGATGGATCATCGATGACATGTATTGCTTGATTTTCTAGCAAAAGGATAACAGGTCGACCCGCCAAGATTTTTGCACGCTCACCCTATAACACCTAGCCTCAAAAGCATTTAGCCCGGTCCATCATCACGCAAGTGCCTCACCACATCCCTCGAAGGTCTTAAATGCCCCCAATGCATAATACGATCAGACAATGGTCCGACCAGATTTAAACTCGATGGGGGCCTCAATCCTCGCACACAAATCATTTGCTTGCCTCGCCACCAAAGTACCCACTCGCAACATGAGGCTCCTTCTCTAACTCCCACTAACACCTCTAGTACCCTCGACCCTCGTCGTTTGCAATTCCTCTTGAAGATGTGTTCGCCTTGACCGTCTTGATTTGTCTTCACTCGGCAAGCTTTTGGCTAAAGAGCATTGCCATGCTACTATAGATGCAACGGACCTACATTGTTCTTCTGAAAAGATCAAAATAAAATGACAATATTCATCTGACAAAAGCACCATTATGCAGAAACCCCTGTCCTTCTCTGTCTATATGACAATGTCATTACCATTCAACAACAGCATTCTTTCCTCTTGTCGCCTCTTTGGCACAAGAATGCCTCGGTATGGCCTGCCATTTGGCCATCATCTAAGCCATTCAATCCATCCAACGTCCTTGTTGGCCCACATCAGGACCTCATAGCTCTATCCATGACCAAGAGGACTCTAGGCCTTGGCAATCAACCTAAACCGTCCAAACCAGTTTTCGACAACTATAAATATAACTTCATATGCGTTTGTACAAGATCGAATTTCAATTTCTTACATACTTTATTATATCTTGTAATTCAAGCTCTTGTAACCGAATCAATGATAATAAGATCAACTACCACAATGGACGTAGATCAACTTGATCAAGCCACTCTAAACTTTTGTGTCTCTTTACTTATTATCATTGATTTTCTCTTCTTTTTAAATTTATTAAGCTCGGTGTTAGCAAATAACCTTTTCTAATATTCATTTCAATAAACAACTCTGAGGTTGACAAAAATTTAGTCAACAACTTGAGCTTAGGCATGAGTTGTAGATGGTGGTAAGATTGCAAATGCCATGGAGCACGACATCAAGGCAAAGGAAGTCGGGGCGGTGTTCGAGGACAGTTTATATGGTGGAACAAACTGTCTTAGCGAAATTTACCCATCCAGGCTCAAGAGCTAATGGTGGAATAAATTACCTAAGGGAACATTTGATTGGCTAGTGGGCATCACTCGACTAATCGTAAGGGGATGTGCAAGGTAGAGGGTCGAAAAGAAATAAGCTAAAAATATCTTATAATAGTCAAGATTTCTTGGTTGAATCTTCAAGATAGGATAACTTTCGCATACGAACTTGGATTATGATGTGGTTTGGCCCAATGATCACAATTTTCAAGGTCTACAATCAAGAAAGTTTTGGAGGATTTTGGAGTCCCTTGGTTTTTAGGCCAAGCGACCTACTTCGACATATATTACCTAAAGGAACGTTCGATTGGCTAGTGAGCATCACTCAACTAATTGTAAGGGGAGGTACAAGGTAGAGGGCCGAAAAGAAATAGGAAAAAAATAGCCTATAACAGTTAATTGGCTATGTTCATCTAGTTGACTGTTCAATAAGTCAGTTGACTGGTAAACCTTGACTAGTCAATTGTTTGAGGGCAGCCAGTATTTGCTACAATGGGTCAGTCGACTAATTAAAATAGATCAGTTGATTAATTATATGTGGATTAGGGAAATCTGGGTTTTGGTCGGTTTTTTGGTTGACGCATAACTTTCGCATACGAACTTGGATTATGACGTGGTTTGGCCTAATGTTCACAATTTTTCAAGGTCTACAATCAGGGAAGTTTTGGAGGGTTTTGGACTCCCTTAGTTTTGGGGCCAAGCGACCCACTCCAACATATATTCTAAAACAATAGATTGGAAGATATACTATAAGGGTGTGTTATTGTTATTGGATGACAAGGAAGTCGTAGGTGATGCTTGCGACGCATTTTGATTCGTATGGTGAATTTTGTAGACTCGTTGGGTGCTTTTTGAGATGTGATGACTGGGGTATTGTGAAATACAATTCCATACGATATTGCATACATGGAGTGAATCCGTATCCCTTGACTACGACTGTAAGATTTGATATTTATAAACCATTTATAGCAAGAGCAATTGTTGTGTCGGTTGTGGGTCTTTGGGTGGTTTCGATGTGAAGACAGAAGACATTCTATCTTGAAAACATAGGCTTTGGATCTCGGGCTATGTCATAGCAGCAATTATCGACCTTGAGTTGCTTGTCGTTAGTTCTCAGGACAAACAAATGGTAGTAGTTAGGCACATGAATATCGATTCGGGTTCGATATGATTGTTGGTGGTGGACGATGCATTGAAGCTTCATAGCATTTATCATATATTAGTTATGGTGCTTGGTGCATTTTGGCCTTACTAGGAGAGCTATGATCCACTAGCCTAGTATGTGACGTTTGAGTCACGACTGATTTCGTGTTATTTTGTATATGATAGTTTTATTGTGTAGCATAACAATATAGTAGAAATGTGCTAACTTGTTCGATGCAGGTGAAGATGCAGAGTAAGGTATGGTTTGAATACCTCAAGTATTACCATTTTGGTATTATTCATGATATAGTAACATATTGGTAATCATGTAGATTAGTGATATTTCCTTTTCACTAGACTTTATGTCTGGCCCTCTCTTTGTTATTTCTTTTGTTACCTATTTTTTGAGTAGGTTGACTTAGAGATGAGATCTTTGATAGCTTAAGACAATTCATATAGCCATAGCAATATTACCGCTATGATTATATCTATCTAGTTTTTGGAGTATTGACATGTAGGCCAAATGTATTATTTTGAAACATATACTCTTATGGAATTTGATGTACAAGTTACACTATGTGTATGATATTGGATCTTATGGCTCCTGATATGTTATGCATCCAGTCTTCTACATGTTTATGTTGATATTATATTTTTCCTTCTACTGTGACAACTAGTTTGTGGAGATAGATATACTTTGTGATATTTATTATATTTTATGTATCTCATCCTTAAAGGAATGTTGTCCACAACCATTAGGGAATGTGGATGGTTGGGTGCTTAGATTTTGGATATTATAAGTGGTGGGTCATTACATATGGTATTGGTGCTTAGGTTACGTGATCACCATAAATTGGGATAAGTTGAGAGAGCATATTTTTATTTCTATATACTTATGCATATAGCATTTAGGCACTCACACTTTTATTTCTCGCATTATGTACTATCGTTTGGAAATATTGCTAATAATTTTCATTTGCATATAGCTACCATGAGAGACTCATGCAATGGTTGCTAGGGATAATATTGAGGCTTCGAATCTTCGTATGTCAGCATGGTTTCAGAGATACCTTCGGTCTACAATATGGGATACCCCACCTCAAATAGGAGTCCCTCCTGTACGAGCAAAGTTGGGGTGATGGCTATTCCTCTACCGCCTCCACCCTGTGTTCTTTATTTCCCCTGGCTTTGTAGAGATTACCTTCACATGGGAGCTAAAATATATTTTAGGGCAGATTTTTTCATTAAGACTCAAGCGTGGCTCCACACTAGTGAGAAGATCTTTGATGACATAGCTCTAGAGGCATTGATAAAGAGACGACTTTCTTATAAAAATCTCCAAGAGGAAGCTTTTTGTTGGTGGGATGTTATGATACTTGGAAAGAGTTTCGAAGGAGATTTGAGGCTTAATTTATTTTTGAGGGCGAGAAGGGCTTGCAAGCCTAGAAATTATTATATCTCCAATAAGATGATAAGAACGTGAAGGAGTAAATCAATTATTTCACACTCTTGGCTCATTTGGGGATGGACATGATCAACACTCTTGCTAAGAAAATCAAGAAATTTGCTATGAGACTTAATCTATCTCTCAAGGACCTCACTATTCCTCCTTCTGCAGGCTCCATCCCAGTTCTATGCCAATTAGAAGAACTTACTATATCCATGCAAGATGGAGATCTTCTTCTATCTCTACGAGTTCTAGGTCAAGATCCACCTTCATGTTGTGGTTGCTCTATGGAGGAAAATTTCTTTTGTATTTCCTCATCAACAGTTCGTTGTGTTATTTCCTTCTACTTGTCCATTGCAGTCATTATATTCTCTAAGTCTTGCTTTTTCACCATACCTGATGGAGATTACGCCAATCCATCACTTTTCACAATATTTTCTTCAATGGGTTTTTCATCAATATTCGTCTTACTCTTCTTTAGACCCATCTTTTTACCGGATTCCCTTGAAGAATTTTGCAAACATTAGTAGCAACTAAGATTCATCATGATCTTCAATTTCTTAATGAAAGTGCTAAAATATTATAGTCTTATTTTTGGACTAACACCCCCAATCGATGGAAACAAGTTAAAAATTGGAAGAATACAAAGAGAAATAAGAAAGATGACACAAGAAATTTTAGAATAGTTTGACAATCGCTGGCATTCGTCCACCGTATTATTTTTCTATTATTTCATGCTAGAACTGTCGAGAGTGCAGAGGAATTTCAGAAAACAATGATAAAATCTCAAAATTGGCAACCTCTTCCCAAGAAAAGTCGGTAAAAGTGCCTAAGAGTCAAGAGAAATTGCCAAATGTCCTTTTCTAGTTGAAGATGATGTCTATTAAAGGTTTAATTCACTCTCCAGAATCACTAAGTCCAGTTTGAATTCATCAGTCAATATGATTGTGATGTTAGGATGAAGAATGGGTGAATTTCTGGACCAAAACTTGATGCACGATGGATCGGTATAAATCCATCCATGGACTTAGCCCAAAACTTGTATTTTTCTTCAATAAGCTTCATGCTCCAAGTCTTTAGAGGCATATTTTCCAATACTTGTCTTTTTCTTCAAGATAACATAGGGATCTATAGTATAAAAAATCAGGGACAAAATTGTCTTTTTGATGGATTAATATTGGACCATGGACTTAGAAAATTTTACTCTTTTCGTTCTAGACCTTTGTAGCTGATCTCTTTATGTTCATAGTCCATTCCTTCATCATTTCATAGTTTAAATCCTTTAAGATGTCGCTTGGGTAAAATAGCGGATTGCAAATATATTGTATATATATAATATATAACTATAGATTACAACAACTATTTTTTGTATGTATATATTATGTTGACATATATATGATATATTATTGTAAAATTTATCCCGTGAATGTACACATAACTACACTACACATTATATACCCACATGTGTACATACACTTCAATTTAAATTTATGGGTGTGTGTATGTATATTGATATCCATATTTATATTAACATCATATGAGTTTAAATATATTTTTAGAGTTAACGGAAATTCTAAAATATCATAACTATAACCGTAACATATGAATATAGCATATATGGTTTAATAAACCGATTTATTTTGCTTTACACACTATAAGATCTGATGTTTAAATTAATTGGATTTTTTTAATTGGTCCAAATTATCCATTGCCCAACAAGCTAGAACCAATGCATATATGTGTGTACACATACATACATGTACACACACATATGTATGTATGTACACACACACATGTGTGTACACATACATACATGTACACACGCACACATATGTATGTATGTATGTATATATGTGTGCACACATACATATATGCATTGGTTCTAGCTTGTTGGACAATGGATAATTTGGACCAATTAAAAAAATCCAATTAATTTAAAGCATCAGAACTGTTTGTATGTATATGACCCTTGAGTGTGCTCAACAAAGTCATATAATTTGTCCTACCTATCTAGGAACACACAAGGCTTCTCCAAGTACAGATGGCTTGAGTTGCTCGATAGATATCCATATACCCTAGTATATTGATTTGAGTGTAAATGATAGAGAACAAACTTTATCAACTAATTCATAATTTATAATACAAATGTATGTGTTATGGATAATAAGGGATGATAGGTACAAAGAATTATGTGATATATCATAACTCGATAAAACATACAGATCCCTTGTATCTTAATATGCTTATTATTTTGTAATATTTAATTTAGTTTTAGCTCATTAAAGTTATCTACTCTAAATAAGTTATAACATTCAAAACTTACATTTTATTTCAAATAATTTTGAAACTTCAATTATAACATTTATAGTTTATTTCTTTCAAATTCAAAACACTTTTGAACTTATTTTAATTTGATTATAATAATTTATAATTAATTTGTTTCTGAAATTAAACTCATCTAAAATAACAAGGAATGTATCTATCTATTAGTCTATTGTATTAGTTAAACTTAAAAACAGGAAGTAGACAAAACTTAAGTGTACAAGTACAAAGATCAGCATTTTGAAATGCTTGATTGGCATGTTCCTCCCTATTTTTAGCTTCCCCAACGTATTCCCTCTATATTTACCAACCGCCTCCATCATTTTCCTCTACATTTCCCAACAGCCTCACCTTATTTTTTCCCTAAATTGAAGAGCGAAAATATCATCAAAATGTTATTGACATTCGTATTCATTGTCCATTTTTCCCTTATAATAAAACCTATAGTCAATTACCCCGCTGTACCCAATTTGATAAGAATTTATTCGTCAAGTGATGGTTGAACTACCACCAATGGGTGGTTTTACTGTTGAGTACCTTGGTCAAAGACTCTAGGTAATTGATTGTTCACGTATACTATTATCGCACAATCGTCTTCTATCTTCCTCTAATTTGAAGTCTATTGTATTGTAATGACATTTATTATGATTAAGTTTGCTCTCAAGGTTCTTATTGAATAATGATGATAAGGGATCTAGTTTTAACTTTGGCGGTAGTTTAACTAATGCATTGAACAATGGAAGCAAAAGAAATTTATGAATTATTATTTATAGGTGAAACATAATTTACATCAGTAGCAGCATTATAAAAGATAGAAAACAAAATTTGGTTTGAAATTCTTTTACTTTAGATGTGATGACCCTGAAATCGGCCTTCGAAAATCGGTACCCGTACTTCACTTGTACTCAAGATGCCAAAGATTCAAATGCCGAATCTGGTTCACCGGAGCTTATAACACAATAAGTATAACAACACAGCGGAAGAAAGAAATAGATGATATCATATACAACTCCAATGAATACAATATCCAGAATGATATACAACAATGATATGAATATGATACAACAATATCAAAGATATGATACAATGCTACAGCGGAAAACAGAAGTGATAACTCCAAATGATCTTCAAAAGAGAATGAATCCAACAACTCCAACATCAGCTCGAACCACCATCACATTGCACCAAGATAAGCAACGTCAGTCGTCAACTCTGATGAAGTTAACTAGCTCCAAATAATCTACTCAACCTGAATATCTGAGAAACCCAACTCTAGACTGCCCGTGTGGAAAATTGTGGGCACCCAGAGTTTAGGAAGGGAACAATAAACTCCAGGTCAGTCATGGGACTGGTGTGAGCAACAAAAATAGTTTATCTTTAACAAACAACAAAAGAATTTTAAACATTGAAATCCACAATGCTTTTGGAAAATGAAACTAACATAAGACCTCCCGCCACACACACAATGCAATCGCAGAATTGAAGGAGATTTCTTCTTATGATAGTCAAACATGCTTACTATGCAAAATCACTGGATTATTAATATTAGTGCATAGTGGAAAACATTTCGAAAGTATAATATTAATCTTAGCCAACATACAACCATTATTGTATGCCTACTATAGCTACCATCTAAACAGTGGTGACCACCATAAGTAAATGGCAGGTTCTACAACTAAAACCGTACTGGGTTCGTATTGTTTCTTTGGATTTCCAACAAATGGTCAGGCAAAGGAACTTCCTTACACCGAAATGGAAACGCCTCTGGAAAGACGCCCCGAGAACCTAACCGGATCTCTGCAAACACAAGGCCGACGCTACCTCATGCTATACAGCTGTAACTAGGTAGCTAACACACGAGCTATGCCATCCCCTGGTTGTTACCGACCTTTATCCGAGCTCTCGATAACCAACAACATCACACAGTAATAAATAAAGTGTGTCCATATGAGTAAGTATCTGGGCTCCATACCATGATACCACCTTTTATCCAGAAGGAAATGACATACCCTAGGGGCGCTACCCCTAAAAACCTTTGCTGCAACATTCCTGTTTCGACCATTACCGGGTTGTGAGGCTCAACGAAGTCTCGTCCACAAAGCCACGTTTTTTCACAAAGCCACACTTTAATCAACAACACTTCGTATGCCACATTATCAAATTGGGAATGTATCACTAGTAACCATCAACTACATAACCTCTGAGCTCGTACGTATCAGAGAATGGTGTTAAGCTAAGAGAATAAATTCTCCGCCACCAACAGAAATGTATTTGATAGAAACCAGCTTTACATCTCAAAGTGTAACGTCAGACACACATCCATACAAGTCTGTTCCGGGATCGAACGGAACCGAAGGCACTTCCAAAGAAGCCCTTGCAAATTCGGATAATTTTCTAATCATGTCCGGACTTCCCATCACAAAGGGTGATAAAATCTCTATACCGGGGACCAGTCGATGCAGAGACATTCGACGAGTTGTCCTTTCGTTTTCGAAAATATCCGGTCTTCACCACCGGTCTTCAAATGCTATCCATAATGTCGTATCATTATTCGGAATGGGTTATATGACACAAAGGTCCTCTCCCGGCTAAACCGAATAACGAGCGCAATTAAAAATCATATGGATACTGGGGTCTCAGTTAAATCACAGCTTAAAGCTCAAAACTTTTCATTCGAATGGTTAAAACAAATTACCATTTCCAATCTTTTAAACAAAAAGATTCAATTCAACAACCTTCAATGGTTTAAACAAATTTCCATACTTTTAATCTTTTAAACAAAAAGATCCAATTCACAAAGTTCACCCCATTCACAAAGATCTATTCATATATTTCCAAATCGATTTCCATTTCAATTGGATTAACTCGTTAAATCCTTAAATCAAGATTTAACTTATAGCTTTTAAAATTCGTTTCCAAAGATTCATTTATAGCCTTTCAAAACAATTCCATTTCAAGTTGGATTAACTCGTTCGGTCTTTGAATCAAAGACTCATTTCATAGTTTTCAAAACATTTCTATTCCATTTCAAACTTGAAACCTTTCAACACAATTTGGAAATCCTTTCTTAAAATGAAAGCCATTATTATTTGAAAACAAATAGTTTTCATTTCGGAAAAATCCAGTTATATTTACACAAGTTAAAACCCTTGAATTAAATTCAAATTCCCAAACCAATACCTTTAAAATGGTTTAACCCATATATAACTTGTACATCATCTTTAATCCCTAGTTTCAAATCATAGAATTCAATTTCAAACTTGAATTCAAATTTAAATCAAATTATTTAAATTTCAAGATATCCAAAATATCTTTAAAACTCCTTTCAAAAGCTTTTCATATTAAACCCTAACTTCCAATTTCAAAATCAATTGAAATTAAAATTTCAATTTCAAAAACATTGAATTTAAATCATCTGTGACTTAACCGATTTCCATGTGAAATCCATATTTGTGTGTGTAAAGGTGTAGTCCAGGGGGTTCACACAGTAGTGCAACATCATTCAATCATCACAGATCAAGATACAGAAATATAGTTGATAAGCGGTATAAACTATAATGCTTATCCTTATTCACAGATCCATAGATATATATAAATTACAGATAATATATTACATTCATCCTAGATAAATAAACTACAGTACAGATCACAACACAAATCAGAATATATTACAAAGCATCACAGATCAGGGGATATCAACAATTCTACATCCAATAGAATCCAAACATCCATAAGTAAGATCAATTAATTATCTGATAAATTTAAATCAGATTAATTACTTATGAATAAATTTCTAATTCTAGTAGTTTTCCATAAGATAGACGCTTCCATTATAACTTTAGCTGGATTTTTT
Source organism: Allium fistulosum (assembly GCA_030737815.1). Classification (NCBI taxonomy): domain Eukaryota; kingdom Viridiplantae; phylum Streptophyta; class Magnoliopsida; order Asparagales; family Amaryllidaceae; genus Allium; species Allium fistulosum. The sequence continues at coordinate 922,266,674 of CM060901.1, forward strand.
ATACTTCTTTCATTTAACAGGGAGAAGGTAAATATTACTTACAGATCTTTTGCAAGTTCCTTTGAGTTGACCTGCAATGGACTAATTGTGCTTAAGGATGATGTGGTGCCATTGGATTAATAACCATTACTATGAATTAATAATCGTGCCATTGGCTTAACACCCATTAGCTAACATATGATTGAATATATGTGCCATTATATTACTGGGTATACTTAAGCTTTGATTTAATGATGGAAATAGTCCATACCAAGACAATATCTTTGGTATATACCTAACATATTCAACCTTCTTTAATCTTTGTGCTCCATGAATAGAAAGTAAAGAAAATCGACCAAGGAAATATTGTAGATTAATTTACATGTGCTTCCGCACATTTGTTGAAGCTATGCTAATTCAAATGAAAGATAAGTGGACATATGCATGAACAGTTGATTTCAAAAAATGGTGTTATAGTTGGTCAAGGGATATAATATTATTGCACTATTTAATTGACTGTAATCATGATACATAGGGTTAAACGAATAGGTTTCTAATTATTTTCATGCCAACGCATGCACACACCTATATTAAGGGTTTCTACTACGCTTTTTTAGCATATGCCAATTGCATAATTAGTTTGTTATTCTCATATTGCCATCTAATATCGTAAATGTTTAAATTGTTATTAATTTTTATCCAAAAATATAGGGGTAAGATAAAAAATAAGAGTGACTACACCTAAGAGATGCACGATTTTTGATAGATCTGTTTATTGTAAGTGTGGTAGTTTGTTTGCGTAGTAGAAATGACCATTCCTCTAAAGTGGACATGTAATTCCAATTATAGCTGACATCACACTGAAGTTTAGTGATTGTTTATCACCGACTGCTCGCGTCAAGGGAGACTAGGCAAATAGGATGTTGACTCTAGGTACACTGATATAAGGCTTCAAGATGTCAAGCAGTAAGCACATGGTCCTCTACTTGAAAATGGTGCCAAACATTGACGATGTTGACCGTTCCACTAAGTTTAAAGAAAGGAAAAAGTGTTAAGGTGAATTTTTACAGTTCCAAAACAAAGTTAAAGCAATTATCCTATTGGCGTTACTTATTAACTAATCTATAATAGTTTTCGGCTCTTAAGGAATAATAATACATATTGTATTTGCATTATTCTGACATTTAATTTGACACTAAGTACCGTTAAATGCTTCATAATTTATTCTCTTGCAATCCATGTTTAAATATAAAAAGTAAGCCTATTTGCTAAACTTTTTATACTAAAAATTGTTTTACTGCTTCTGTCGCTAAGTTATCACTTCAAACCTTGCAAACACACAATACAAAATCGTTATGGTTCATTTATTTATACATTTTTTCATTATGTCATAAGTTTTGTGTTTTCTACACAACACACTGTCTCATCACAAAGGACAATAGATTTTAATCAACTGCACAAATTTAGTATCTAACTATACTTCCATGGCTGTTTAAACCTTTTGCTCTTTCTCAACACTTGGATTTAGCTTTGAAAACTTCGCCTCTTTTTATGACTTATTGACTAATTACTTCTATAATTATGATTCAAATTAATTGATATTCAAAGTAACTTAGTTTGGTATGAGGATACATACTTAGCTAATACTCTTATTAAGGTAATTGTTTGACTCTATTTTGGAAGATAGTACTTTGATGTTTTGGTAACTTGGTTTGTACAATTTTTATTTTTAAAATTTTGAAAATAGGTTTATTTTAATCAGCTCGAGGTGTTACCAAAATTTTTGTAGATGCATAGGAGTTATAAACGGAGCTCTAATTTCTACTTCTATGGTAAATTTTATTTACTCAATTTGTTCATTGCTACTTTAGCATTAATATTCCTTCTCATCGAATATAAAAAATGTTTTTGTAAATAACTGTTTCTAGCTAGATACATTGTTTAGTCATTATTTATAAGTAGTGTACTACCTTTTATCACATAACTTAATCAATAAGCAGTGTCTACGAAAGGAAACCCAAACCATCATTCTAATTCCAACATTTTGTTACTCTTATTCCATTAAAGTGACCTATCATGTTGTTGAGTCTTCAATTGAATGAGTAGTTTAAACTTTAAAGTTATTTATTATGTTTTGATACATGCATATGCTGGTCAGGAAATCAAATTCATCCCATATATGTTATAGTATTCCTACAAGTACCATAATTTACAAATCATAATGTGCAGTAGTATTTTTACTATAAAATTGTGTGGATCAAGCAGCAAGTAAAATAAGTTACGACACGCTAATATTAAAGACACAAGGACATACCCAAGATGAAATAAAATTCATTCTTGCATATGTTGAATCATAATAAAGAAGCAACCATTAGGAAATAATCAAATCAAATGATTTCGCTCACACCAGCACACCTACTGATATATTTTTGCTTAATGACCATCAATATGAGATGCTACTTTGCATTATAAGATGTGCAAAACAATGTTGCATAAGTATATGAAGATATTTTACTTGGGTTACATGGTTTTGGGTTAAAGGTACAAAGAATTATGTGCATTGAAAGTCTATTGAGTTATTTAATAATTTACATGTTAGTAGACTTCAATTTATGTGCTCTAATTTGGTTGCAACATGATGTATTATTATCTCTATTATTTTTCCTTCTGTAGTTATGGACCGAAGGGTAGTTTGTTCTGTTGGTTAATGTATATAAAACTTGAATAATGCAAAATGAAATTTTGTTTGATGAAGTTTAAAGGAGGGGCTTAGCTACTAATGTTCTCATGGGAATGGGAATATATATTTATTTACTATAATAATCAGTATGTTACTATTTTATGAGATGAATATTTGTTGTGTATTTTACAATATAAAGATCGGTGTAAATTGAACGGTTTACCCATAATTGTGTGTTAACCAAAAGTTTAATGGGATAATGTTGGAATTTTTTATATTTGAGCATTGTAGATATCTAATTCTACTTTGTGTTATGAAGTCATGGTTTACATAACTCTCTTATTTCTATACCACATATCAAAATTATAGGAGAAGGTTTTCTTATGTTTTCGATGGTTATGAAAGTTGTATATTAGTGCGACACTTAGTCTCTAACATTGTTTGTACTGGTTGCTTACTTTGCATTTTTTACATACTTTATTTATTAATTCCTTTTAGTTAAGGTAATAAGTTTTCATATTGTTGTAATTAGAGTGCTGCTAAATGCATCACAATTTGTACTTCATATTACATGATTTTCACTTTACCTCAAATTATTCGACAACTTAATTCACAAAGCAGATAGACTTTTATCAGGAAAAAATGAAATTACATATGTATAGAGGAACAATTATTGGTTAGTACAAGTCCGAACCTAAACTTGACTATTAGTTTTACTTCGAATGTCTCCTCTAACAAACTTAGAGATAAGGGAGCAGTTTTAAATTTAAAAGCTGCTACAGTATATGGTCTAAATATTCTTGCAAAAAATGTTCAAGTTAGTAACATTTATTTTATTCTTTATATAAATGAATTTGGAAATGTTTCTGCATGTCTTAAAAATGATTAAACTATGATTTTTTGGATGATTCTGACTATTTAACTCTATTTCTGATGTTGGCATCAGAGCCAATTATTCCAGATGTTGGTAAACAATTCAATATACACTCTCCATTAATATAAATAAATTTTTTAGGCTTAAAAACGAATATATGTTTACATATGGTTTCATTTTCAGAGAGTAGAGCATTCTCACTAGAAGAACTTCCTATTTGTTCTGTAAGAGATACTAATCTCACAAAGGTTTGATTAACAATTTTTAGTATTAGCTTATTTTATTTTTGTTTCTTAAGCATTTATTGTCTCCTTTTTACTTTTTTTGACTTAATCATGGATTGAAAGTCGTCTTTGGTTGTAAAAGCCTTCTAGTGTGGTAGAAAAAGAGGGAAATGGGCCTCAAAAGTTACTGCCTAACAAAAATAATAGCCACTTCTTTTTTAATTTAATATTGATTTGTGAACGCTATGATGATTTCATTTTTCAAATATTAATCATAAGTAGGTACTTCAAATGTCTCTTCTATGTTGATTTTGAAATAGTAATAGTTTCATGGAATGCACAGAATGCCCTTGGTCATTTAAATGTATAATTTTGAAAATAATATGAAAAGAAAATATTATATTATGGAAACCGCTAAGCAAATGTTTCATATTTTCAGGTTTGAGTAATACATACAAACTAAACACAATTAGTTGAGATGTCCGTCTTATTTTACAAAATTTTCCAGAAGTTTCAAATATTTGTCTGGAAGACGTGTGTAATCTGACTGTATATCCTCTATATACCATCAATTTCCTTATTGTGTGATCACACAATGTCCTATTACCTAGATTCGAGCATGAGGCTAAAGTTTTGGAGGTAGGTACCATTACTTTGTACTATTATGTATAAAATGCATAGGGACAGACTCACTAAACTTGCATTATTCCACCTTTTCTATGGAGTTACAGTTTCTTAAAATAAAAGGATACAAGTAATAGTAATAGTATGTCAATTACATGGTTCTCTATACAAGTTGTTAAGCATAGAAATTGTACCTTACATTGTACACAGAGAAATGTGTATTTTTTGTGATAACTCATATGCATAAATTATATTTTAGACATGTCAACGGATACTTTTGAATGCAGATAGTGTCATATCTGTATTCGTATCCAAAATCATTTACAGATATTGAATATCCACATATGCGGATACAGACGGATATCGGATAATTATCCTATCCGTTAACGATTGATAAATCAAGAAATATAAATAGGAAATTTTAATTTAACATAAAATTCTTTCAATCCCATTAATTATTAAAGTGTTAAATATAAACAAATACGATGATAGCATATAATTTTGAGTAGTTAATATGTATTTAGTGTTTATAATATGAACTTCTACCTTAACAAAGTAATAAATAAATATCTTTCATTATTTTAAAATATACATAATTTAAACTATAATCTTAAAACGATGGATAATTTTCGATGCAGATGTCTTCGTATCCGCATTCGTTTTTTTGGATATCGGATATTTATCCGCTTTTCGGATATGGATATGGATGGATTTTGGATTTTTCGGATATCCATCGACAGTCCTCTTTGAATGTATGAAAAAACATCACAGTAAAGACTGAGTATATGGCGTAACATGCATGTATTTGATATTCATCTCTATTGTTAGAACGTACGTTAATATGGCTGCCGATTTCGGTCTAATCAAATTTTGAGGCAATGGAGCATTACTGATTGGATAATGTAGCCGACCAAACACATATTGGTAAAATGAAGCACTGTAATGCTTTTTTCTTTTCTTTTTTAAAGTGTAAAATAAAATCCATATTGAATTGCATTCACAACTGGAATCCATATTGAATCCATGCACTTGATATATTAATAACGATAGCCGAGGAGTTTTAATTCATTCCAATAGAAGAGGCTAACAGACTTAACATCAATATGAATGCTTATTTGGTATAAAAGATCTGAAAAAGACTTTATGTCCTAAAACTGGTTTTCCTAATGATGGTAAGTAGCATACTAGAGCACTAGACATGGAATAGCCAAGACTGAAATACTTAAGTGGAAAGCGACAATGAAATCTGGACATTTGAAGTTATTAATGCACTTCAGTCTGAGGTTTTGAAGTTGATTGCAACAAATAAATTTAAGCATTCTAAGGGCATCTTCAGTGGGTTCAGTCCTTAATATTCAATCATCTGAATATTAAGGGCTGAACTGGGGTAGAATCCCTAGTGGTTAGGCGTCCATAAAATAGACGGTTGATTTCCCATTCTATTTCACCTCCCTTCCGCTATTCTTTTCCCACTTTCCTACCCGAGCTTTCATTTTAAAAAATGAATCAAAAATTGATGTGAAATGCTGCTGCGTTTAACTAAAATAGCTAGAAGAATCGTTCGTAGACATCCACAGAAAGAAGCTGGATCAATACAAGTTCCTCCAACCCTCAAACTGTCATCCAACGATCTGTGTATACTACATGTGCTTCCAGATGGTTATCAGCACAGATCCGAGGCCACATTGACCATGGTGCAGGTATATTTTAGGCGTAATTTCAATAGAATAATTTGTATATATTTATCTCGTATTCATATTAAATATTTAAAAAATTTCATCTTTAAATTATGTATAGGATTGGTACATTCATTATCGTGGCAGTTGGGCCAAGTATATTATACAGTTCTACGACTCTCTCCCCCCTCCTATTATAGAGAGGCTATAGGCTAGCCCTTTTGGCATGTTTTTGACGATTAGACTTTATCAGTTCTTCTATCAACCTCTCATCCAGGCATTAGTTGAAAGGTGGTGACCCACGACATATATATTTCACTTTTTAGACTTTGATTTGGGTATTACCCTTGTCGACTTCTACATGCTCACCGATATTGAGATTGGAGGACATGCGCTTAGGCCATTCCCATTTGAAGAGTTATACGAGTTCCCCAATTTGTTTACCATTTTTCTACCTTCCATAGATGCTAGCTAAATTAATAGCGATTCTGTGAAATTAACCTACCTTCAACACTACATCACCACTTACAGAGATAGAGCGGATATGATGGATGCGATCATTCGGGCATTTCTTTTGTACTTGCTTGGTTCGTCTAGGTTATCTAGCACCGCTTACCTGGTTAGAACAGCTTCATATTATTGATTGGGGCACAGCCATTCTAGGTACCTATATACCGCGTTGGATTCATTTGCGCTTGGCGATGTCAAGCAGATGTCGGATTTTTGGTACATATTGCCATTATGGTACTACGAGTACATGGCAAACATGCATCCTTACATCTAAGGGATAACTAGTCAGGCTCCAAAGCAGTACTTCCCTAGGGTGAGACGATGGGAGATAGTTTAGTATGTGTAGCATGCTCCCTTAGGTGTTCGACATGACCTAATGGTGGCTAGGTCGCAGCTTGACATGCGCATTCGTGGGAGCATCATACGGACTCCTTGGGCCTCCCATTGGACCCAGCTTGTAGATGCAAGCTTTATGGCGGACGACCATCCCTTGATGATCTCATATTCATTATCTAAGCTAGGGTCGCTTTGCACACACCTGCATTCTTTCCCATGTGGTATTTGGAAGAGCGCTGTGCATATCAGACCACAGGCGATCGTCGTATACCAACTGATCCATCATCATGCGTTGACATGTTTGGCAAACATAGGATGACTGGAGATTAGTACCTGCGTTGTCTTCGATGGGATGGATGGGTGGATACCGGTACATACTTCGTAGATGGAGATTACGATGCATATTGGGCTAGAGTAGCACCGCATCGTTTCATGTTACCTGATTATGTCCATGGGGTGAACTATGATCATATAGGCCCTCACATCTCAGTCGAGAGAGTTCAGGTATCCTAAGTTTCATTCAATCATATTCCTTCACAGTTCTCCTAGACACCGATGCAGTTGGAGCCCGATTATACTTTTAGGGCATACGATGTCACAGGTGCATTGATTGAGCAGCCCTTAGTCTTTCTAAAGCACCATGACATTCATGGCGTTCCTTAAGTCGGGTTATACCCTCCATATGAGGTATTGTTTGTTAGTTATGTGCATTTTGTCTTTTATTTCAAACTTAGCTACTTACATGTCAAATTATTTTTTCGTGCAGTATGCATCTAGATTGGATCAGTCCAGAGTTTCATCTAGTGTGTATCAAGATTTGATGCTCGCACAAATGCACACCCAACATGAGATGTACATGCAGCATACACATATGTTAGAGGACACAGATTGATGAGTTATCCGATAGACTTTCCGTATACGAGTCTTTCAGACCACCAGATGGAGATGGTATAGGTGATGTTGGTGATGGTGGGTATGGTTCTGTGATGTTGGAGATGGTGTTGATTACGGTGATGGTGGTGTGGACGATGATGAGGATGAGGACGACGACGAAGAGCACGATGGTGATGCCGATGGAAGTGGTGATGATGATGATGATGACGACTGTAGAGGTGATGATGAGGATGACGAAGATGATGATGGAGGTGATGATGATGATGATGCACCATTGGATTGACTATAGTTGATGTTGCTATATGTTTTAGTTATAGTTGTAGTATGTTCTATGTTGCATTGTTTAGGTAGTGTACATTGTATTCCAGTTATTTACTGTAAGCTTATGTTATTATAGTGTGACCGTTATTTGTTGTTAGGTTATGTTGTATCTTTAGTTTATGTTACTGTAGTGAACCCATGTATGGTTCGTCATTTGTTTATCCATATTTAGCATCTTTGTGTTTATTTCATTATCATTTTTTCTAATGTGAACATTGACAAATAAAGTACTTGATAAAGGTAATTATTGGAACAAACACATTCGTGATACAGAGGTTAGCAATGCTAAATAACTATCACGATGATTTAACCTGTCACATAACTGATCGCAGTACAAATTATTCCGTCTTTCTAAATTTGTAATAAAGTCAAGTGCTCTTTGGGAAAAAAGATCATCTATCCATTGATGTAATCCGCCGATGTTGTGTCTACAATAGTAGTACCGACTACCAACATCCCTACCATATGACATAGCGGTTAGGCTTGCTAACCAACCACATTCACATCATTTAACATGAACTACATTCAAATCCAATGGTTCGATATGTAAGAATGGATGTCGGATGTTACGGCGATCATTATCATGCCATGGTATGTCAATATCAAGGACATCATTAAGCCTTTTTCTTTCTTCTCGCTCCTCGTTCTCTTACCATCGAATGTCTTCATAATGCTGGTTCTGTAGATAGATGTTGTACTCCTCAGGAGTTCCATCGGAAGATGAATTTTCATATTGCTGACTAACATGTTGTCGATTGTCACGTTATTGAACATAGTCATCTGTGATGTTTTGAACATTTGTCCACAAACTGTCTAGAGGAGAATTATATATTGGAATAACTGCTATTTTGTGTGTTATGATGGATTGTGTGTTTTTTATAACGGTTTGAAAGTAAAGACGAGTAACACAATATTCCTATTCTTTCTCAGAAAATAAAGACAATGTAACACAATATTCCTACTTTCTCAGAAAGTAAAGACGATGTAACACAATATTCATATTCCAGTTATTCGTTTTTGAAAAAGCGAAGTTGATTTGATACAATATTCATATTCGTTTTAAGAAAGCAAAGTTGAGTTAATATAATATACATATTCGTTCTCAAAAAGAAAAGTTGATTTGATATAATATTCATATTCGTTCCCCCCAAGCGAAGTTGATTTGACATAATATTTTTATTCGTTTCCAGAAAGCAAAGATGATTTTACAAAAATAAATAAATTACTAAGTAATATATAATACATAATCGAAATAATGAAGGTAATGCTGAAAAAACACAAACTATTTTTACTGCTTAATTGTCATCAGGATGGATGTGAAGTGAATGAAGTTGCCGCCATAACAAAGTATTTTCTCTAGCAAGGTCTCAAGCATAAACAACTTCCCTGCTAGAAAATGGTTCAACAATCCATTCACGAAAATTGCATCTTCAAAGATGAGCACATTTGTAGTAGCGACGTCCAATATGAGGACTTGGCAGTGTTATTGCGAGCATTCTAGCAAGCAAATTGCATATGTAATGCACTATACTGTTGACTTCAACTTCCTGTTGTCATTGAGTTTTCCTATCTAGTTCCATTTTTAATATTTTGATACCATCATTGACGTAAAGTCTGAACCATACTTATAGATGGTGGTATGTAAAGGAATATCTAAATCCTTACCCCAAAACCATGGTGACCAGACACCTTATTCTTATCTTTACCCTAAAAAAAGTCGATGTGATAGAATATTTCAGCCATTACCTTAGAGAAAACCGATGTGATAGAATGTTCTTATCATTACCCCAGAACCAAGCAGATGTGACAAAATATTCCTATCATTACTCTAAAAGCAAGTCGAGAAGAAAAAAATATTCCTTTCTGTACCCAGAAGAAAAGTCGAGATGACATAATATTCTTACCTTTACACCGAGTCGACACATTATTCTAGACCGTGGACAATAAAAAGCCGGTCATTCTATATAAGCATACACTTATCATACTTATTTTATCTATCAAAATCAGAAAACTATCTACACCAATAAAGTCTTCAAATATACTAAAAGCAATAATGTTATGCGATAGCGACTCTAAAGAAGAAGCGTATGAACTAGCACATCAACAAGAAGAAGAGGAACTATTGGAAACCTACCATGAAGCATATGGTTCAACTTCGAGGACACATGGTGGCTCGGTTATGGGTCGGAAATACATCAACCATAACCAGGCAGCATTCTACAAAACACTTATAAAAGATTACTTTAATCATGGGTCAACTTATGGTCCAAAGATGTTTCGTCAACAATGCGGAATGAGTCGTGCATTGTTTTTAAGTATTCTGGAAGGTACTAAACAAAATAATAATTACTTTGTTTATAAGCAGGACGCTGTGAAAAATAAAGGGCTAAATGGGCATCAAAAGATAACCGCAACTCTATGGATGTTAGCTTACAGTACACCTGCCGATGCCCTTGATGATGCATACTGTATTGCAGAGAGTATAGCATTGGAAAATCTAGATCACCTTTGCCAAGCCGTTATGGACATTTATGAGATCGAATACCTTCGTTCCCCTAACGAAGCAGATGTAGCTCGATTGTGCGAAATGCACGAAAGCAGGGGTTGGCCTAGAATGCTCAGAAGTTTGGATTGTATGCATTGTAAGTGGAAGAATTGTCCTAAAGCTTTTCAAGGAGCATACAACGGTAAGGGAAAAAGACCAACTGTCATTCTTGAAGCTGTCGCGTCTCATGATTTGTGGATTTGGCATGCATTCTTCCAAATGCCAGGTTCTTATAATGACTTAAATGTTGCTAAATGATCCTATTTGTTCAATGATTTGGTGCTTGGTAGATCAATCCATGTATCATTTACACTTGGTCAAAATACATATGATCATGGGTATTATCCAAGAGATGGAATTTATCCTAAATGGAGCATGATTGTAAAGACTTTCGCAAACCCATTGACAACAAACATAATTTTTTTACTGCAATGTGAAGGATAAAGGAAAGACATAGAAAGAGTTTTCGAAGTGCTTCAAGCAAGATATGCAATGGTGAGTAATTCATGTAGACTATGGAAGAGATCAAAAATGGCTACAATTATGTTCACTTGTTTAATTCTTCATAACATGATCACTGAAGACGAAAGTGGTATGGACTATCCCGATTACGAGTATGATGAGGCAAGACAAACGTCTGAATTATTCCACAATGACATGTTACGAAATGAAGGAGAGTACAAAATTCATGTGGATCATATGAAGTTTATTGAAATGTAGCTCTTTATAATAGACTTCAAAAGAATCTAATGGATTATATTTGGAATTCTTATGGAAATCGGTAGTTACCTATGGAGGACTCTTGTTTAATTATTTGTGTTTGTCTTTTTATCTGTTTAATACAATGTAGCATGCTATAACTATGATATTTATAATCGTATTTGACTTTGTTTGAGTAGAACTATTCTATTAAATCATGAATTCATCGAACAAAACGTTAAACCAATGAACATTTCAAAAATACGTAAATAGTACACCATTTAAAACAGTAATTAAATATACAATTCGTTCTTACTCTACTGCATATGTTTCGTTCCAAATTTACTCTCAAGGATGTGTTGTTTATATTCCATCCAATACTTAATTGATAGTGGATCCATTCCCATTACAATCTTTTGCATAACAATGGTCTCTTGACGTTGACGCTCTATCTCAAACCTCCCTTTTTCAACCTTGATCGGTTCTTTTAACACGACCAACTTCTCCACACTGCCCTTTTGACGTTCAACATTTTCTCCCGCATGTTTTCACGCAAAAGGGCTATTCGAGAATCAATCTAGGACTGAACAACAATTTTCTTCTTAGTTGCTCTCTGCCCTATCGGTATAGCATCTTCGTCTATTCCGGGTTCTGCTTCGTCAACTTTGATTTTTGGGCATAAATTAGAATCCATACCAGAAGAGTTTCTTGGACTAGAATTATAAGTTGTCCTCGAAACTTTTTCTTACCCTCATGCTTTGATTGGACATCTCTTAAGGTTTTACGTTGTTGGAGCTCCATTTTTGACGATTGACAAGCAAGTCATTACAGTTTGCAAATTGATAATAATGAGGTTTTTTATTCCCATTTTCTCTTGGAAATAATTAGAAGAATTGATCAGTTGTAATTCTCTTCTGCAACAAATAATTAAGAAGAATAAATAAAAAATGAATTTAATTACAAAGTAATATTTAAAAAAAACATACTAGCTCGGCTTCTCCACCCATTCCACTAGGGTTTGCATTTTTTATTTTGTAATTTTGAGACTCATAAAACTGCTTTTGTTGATTAATCTTTCCAAATCGATGGTAATTGTAGAAACCGATGTTGTTACCTCAACATGTTTTTGGTTGTAAATAGTCATTACTTTTGTCCAAAATACTTCTCCACTTTTGTCATTTCCCTTCACCGAGTCATTCGAAAAGTGACATTAGATTAAAAAATGAACCTTGTCTTCTTCGCTATTTCATGGAGCAGAGGATTGGAAGTTTAGAGGGGAGCACTATGAGTAAGAGCACTTTGATCAGGTTGTGAATCAAATTACCAATTATCCATATTCATAGCCTCATTGTATGATTGGAATGGATGAGACATACTTTGATTATACTAAATTTGAGAAGATAGTTTAAGAATAGAGGAATTGTGTGCTTTGATTGGTAAAATGGATTAAACTTATAAGAGAATTCTGAAATATGGCCGTTTATAGCCATTGTAATGGCGTAGAATACTGAAATATGACTGTTTGTAGCCATTTAAATGGAGCCAAATGCTGAAATACGACCGTTTATAGCCGTTGAAGTCGAGCCGAACGTCGTTGAAGGATCTCTAACAGGGCGGCGACCATTAAATGGGCGCTTGGAACCAATTCAGTTTCCCGAATTCCTCCCTGAGCATTAACCTTCGTATTAAGCGATGAATTAATGACTAGGGCTTGCAAACTGAATTTAAATGCCCTAAATTGCAATCACTGGAGATGCCTAACTTTGCTAAGAATGAAATATATGCATTATAACTTGAGTCTGAAGCTTGCATCTGAAGCCTGAATACTTTATGGTATGCCTAATGTATAGGTCAAAGACATGTATATTTGTAGAGTGTTTGAGATGGGTAGCGTAGGCAGTAGCTGTTGTTGTAGGCCAATATTAGGTATTGAGTTGAAGCAAAACCGATATGATAATTCAGGGAGGAAAAGACCGAGTTAATGAATGTGCAAGGATGTGAAAATGATTTTAAACTACATAATAGTGTATCGAATATTCAATACACAAAAATCACATTATCTTAGAGATTATAGTAATAGTGTACCTAATACTTAATAACTAAATTGATTTTTTATTTTAATGTTTGGTGTATATGCACCGTAAATTATTGTTCAAGATTTACCTAAACACCTTTTATTATAAGTGAATGTTGCTTTACTTTCTTGTAAATGAACTATATTGTGCTATTACATTTTATCGTTAAGATAATTACATATCAAAATAATGATATATCACATTACAGTTCATATTTTGGGACACATAATAGCAACTTGATGATTTTATGTTAAACTAATTGATCGGTAAAGAGGTTATGGACCGAAGTCTCATGTGTTTAGCATGAATTATAATTATTAGGACTATTCGGTTTCAGAACTACCATTTCCAAGTTTGCAAATATCTACACACCCTTCACTTGCACGTTAGATTACTAACAAATCACTATATTTTTCAAAAAGCTTTCTCTCAAGCAGCCATGACTACCATGAATATTATAGATAATCCCATTTTTGTTGAAAACCAAGATCAGAATGAGGGATCTTCGTCTACTCCAGCTTATCCTCTTCCCTTTTCAAATCACAATCTTCATTTACAACAAAATCCTCATAAGAAACTTTTGATCATTGATGAAGATGGCTTTCAATTAGTGTCTAATCGGTGAAATAATGCCCCTCTAGATCACCGTAATTCCACCTAAAGTGGCAACCGATCACAAACAGCAATCTCCAAAGATTTCTGAGTCAATCAAAGGAAAATTATTCTTAGCCTTGTTTTTAGAGTCAAAGATCATTTCCAAATACAAGAAATGCATTAAAAAATATGCAAACAAATACGGGTTCTTAATCTCAAAATAGACAAAATCAGGGAAGAGCCTTTACTTAGGTAGAGATGATCAAGAAAGGGGGTCTAAACTCATATTTTGACCTTCGGTTTGTTGCTCATATCACCATCCACCAAAAGAAGATAATTGTTGTGTAGGAAGAGGTCAGCAAGAGGACAGAGTGTAAGTGGGGTTATTCAGTTGTTAATTATGTTGTTGGTAATAGGCCCCCGTATCATCATTTCAAGGCTTTTATTACAAGAACCTGAAATCCAACCGGTAAATTCAAAATATTTACTAGAAATAATGGGTTTTTTATAATTATATTCTCAAATGCATTAGATTGTGAAAAAATAGTAAGTGGCAGTCCATACTTCATAAATGGTAAACTTATAATTTTGAAAAAATAGAACAAGAAATTAAATACTGGTAGGGATTTTCTCTCAACAATGCCAGTTTGGATTCATTTACCAAAATTAAACTTAAGATTATGTTATAAAGATGCTTTTCACGCTATAGCTAGTGTTGTTGGAAACCCTATAAAGCTGGATGAACCAACTGCAAACGAAACAAGACTATGCTATGCAAGAATCTTAGTTGAAATTACAGCAGATGTAGAACTTCCAAGTGAAGCTTATATCTCGATGCATGATGGAGAAAACATTGTGCAAAGAATAGAATATGAATGGGTTCCTCTAAGGTGTAAATCATGTGCTTGTTTTGGACAGCAGGTTGAAAACTGTGTTGTTAAAAAAGTATGGAAAGAAAAAAGAAATGCTGATGAAAACCCAATGCAAGAAAGTCAAGAAGAAGACAGTGAGAACATGCAGGTGGGTAAAAATACCAGTTCTGAAAAGTTTGCATTTGAAAACATTGTAAATGCAGACGCTTTAGCAAAGAATGCAACATATACAAGCAATGATATGGAAACTTAATAAATATTCAATGCAAGAATCATCAAAAAGAAACAATATACAATGTGCAAGCAGTTTCTAGATAGGATATCATTTAGAAGGAAATTGCAAACTCTGAGAAGAATCTGCAAGAACTGAACCTGATGGGTTAGAACACAAGAGGGATAGTAGATCTAGAAAAGATCAATACTCTCCCCATGATGATCTCAGAGCTAATAAACAACAAAAGCAAAAATGGGGATTATAATCAGGTCATTGAGACATCCCCCCAGGATGGCTCAAGTTTAAATACATGCATTGAGATAATGAATGTTGATGATGGTTCTATCATTCATATACAAAAAATAAAGATCTTGCAGCCAAGATTCCTGAAAGCACTGATCTCTCTTGGCCAGCAAGGCATTTAACTTCTCAGTCCAAAAAATAGTCTTGCAACAAGCTATTCAGAATGTTGTAATCTTAGTTGCATCTGGTTCTCCACCCGTAAGCAAGTAGAAGAAAAAAAAAGTAGACTAAAAAACATTCAAGATATAATAAGTTCAGAAAATATAAAGAATGCAGAAGAAACCGAGTTCAGGGAAAAATATATCATCAAGAATAAAAAAATAGGATGATCTGAATAATACAAAATAAGAAGACCTGTAAGAGAAGGGGCATAAAGTTGACTGTGAGGGATGAGGAGAACAGTTATAGTGCTCCACTGTAGCTGTTAAATGTATCCTTTGGTGTATCCTTTATATTTACTTTATTTTATATATTGTGATGATTATTGCTTGGAATGTAAGGAGGCTTAATTCCCCTGAAAGAAAATTAGATTTGTCTAACCCGTTATACACTTATAAGCCTGGTATTATAGGTTTATTAGAGCATAAGTTGGATAATTATAAAATAGAGGATTATCAGGCTAGAAGTCTAACTAATTGGAATATTATAAATAATAATCAAATGGGAGGTAATGGTAGGATTATGATTCTTTGGGACACTAATGTATGGGATACAAGCCAACAATTAAATAGTTTTCAATATATTCACTGCACTTGTATGAATAAAGGAGGCTTTCAGCTTGAAGTCACTTTTGTTACTGCATCAAACAATGAGAATGAAAGATTAATTTTATGGAAAAATTTAGAGCAATTAAACAAAAAATAGATAATCCTTGGTTAATTATTAGAGACTTTAATACTATTACACATGCTTTTGAAAAAAAAGGGGGTAATACAATTCCTTTTAAACAATTGGAGATGATAAGCAATTTCATGCTTAAGAATGGTTTAGTGGAACTAACTATTTCTGGAAATAAATACACTTAGAAATCAGGAGAGTTTAGAAATATACATTGTAAGCTAAATAGAGTTTTTGTAAATCAATATTTTATTAACACCTTTTCAGATTTCAAGTGTTATACCCAACCCCAGGCCTTTAGTGATCACACACCTATTCATATTTCACTTTCACTTTCCAATAATACTTTGGCAAAGAAAAATACCCCTTTTAGATTTTTTAATAGGTGGGTATATGAAAAAGATTATAAAGATGTGATCAAAAGCAGTCTATCTATTAATATACAGGGCACTGCCCAGTATAAATTTAACAGAATGCTTCAAATAACTAAGGGAAACATGAAAATATGGAATAAAAATAGGAATAAAAAGGAATTCAGATATATTAGAGAGGAGTGTGAAATGTTGCAAAATGAACTTGATAAAGATTGCTCAGACCCAAATAAAGTCAATAATTTTTTTCTAGCTCCAAATAATCTTATCAATTCATTACACGTGCAAGCTGTCAATATAAGGCATAAAGCAAAGGTTGACTGGCTTAACAATGGGGATGAAGCAGGCAAATTTTTTTATGCAAAATGTCTAGTAGGAAATATAAGAAAGACAATGGAAAACTTTAAGATGCAAATGGCAAGGTCATTAATGAAATGTCTGTTATTGAAACGGAGCTATAAAATATTTTGATAATTTATACAATTTCGATACATATACAAATACTTTCCCAAAAGTAGAAACTAAATATTTACTTAATCATAATAGTCAAGACATTTTACTTGCTCCAGTAAATATGACAGAGATTAAAAACATTAATTTTAATGCAAATATTGATAAAAGTCCCGGCCCTAATGGTTTTGGGGCTAAATTCTATAAAACTCATTGGGAGGAAATCAACACTAGCATTTTTGAAGCAATCACGAGGTTTTTAGGTCTGAAAAAATTCTAAAAATTCTTAACCATACTTTTTAAATTCTAGTAACATAGGTCAAAATTCCCAATTGTCTAGAGGACAACAGACCTATAGCTTGTTGTCACTTTATATATAAAATAATACCAAATATTTTGTGTAACATAATGAAAATATTTCTGAAATGTCTAATTTTTGAATACTGGGGTGATTCTATACTTGGAAAGCTTATTTCAGAAAATACGTTGTTAGCATTTGAGTTGATTAGAAACTTTAATATTGAAACCAGAAATCTTATGTGTATAAAAATCGACCTACCCAAAGCCTTTGATAAAATTAACATGCAATTTATAATCCATATGATGCTACAGATTTGATTTAATGAAAAAATTGTGCTTTGGTTAATGAATGTATAAATAATGTAACATACTCAATGCTTATTAATGGATCTCCTAAGGGGTTTATACAAAGCAATAGGAAAATTAGAAAGGGAGACCCACTTTCTCCCTATCTATTTACTATAGTTATGGAGTTCTTTTCAATATTAATAGAAATTAAGCAAATAAATGGAAATATCAAACCAATAAATAGAAACAAACCTTCTATTTCACATTTATTATATGCTGATGATCTATTGTTGTTTTAAAATGAAGATGTACAAAGTGTCAGGACTGTTATCAGTATTTTTGAAAAACTGGGAGACTACGCTGGTTTGAAATTCAATGAATGCAAAAGTAAAGTATATTTTAGTAAAGAATGTATAAGGAAAGAGGAAATTTTAAATATTTTAAAATTCAAGGAAGGAAGTCTACCAGTCAAGTATTTGGATTTGCCTCTAAGTATAAATCAGATGAATGACAGAGATTGCACAAGGTTATACGACATAATTCAAAACAAATTAGAAGGATGGTCTAACAAGTTATTGACATTAGCTGGAAGAGTGGAGCTAACACATACAGTCATCATTGCAATTATCATATATTGAATTCAATCTTACAACGTTCTAGTAAAGCAATACACAAAATCAAGAAAATACATGCAAATTTCGTTTAGAGGGGAAAACATCATAAATTGCATGGGAAAAGGTCTGAAAATCAAAGAAAGCAGGGGGTTTGGGTTCAAGGAACATACATGATTTAAGAGAAACATGCAAACTTAAATTATTTTGGAAATTCTTGGCAGGAAAATATTTATGGGCAAAGAAGATGAAAGCAAAATACCTCAAGAACAAAAAATTTTGGACTACTTGTATTGAAAATCGCCATTCATTCAGATGAAAAAACATTCTCAGTTGCAGAGAAAATGGCATCAAAATTTTAGAAAGAAAATTTAAAGATGGAAAGCAAATAAGTCTATGGTTTGACCTATCGCTGTTTGGAATACCATTGGTAAATCTACTTGGATGGAATAATATATACAGTTTTGGTGGGTTAACGATAAAGTGCATAACATCATTCAAATCACAAGTGGAACACATACAATCATCCAACTACTTCTATATTCAATACAGCAAGAGAAAAAATCAACCTAAGTTTACAAAAGGACACATGGAATTGGAAACTCTCAACAAAAGGAAGATTTTTTTCAAAAAAACATGGGAGTTTATAGGGGAAATGAAATGGAGGTTGACTGGTATAAGGTCATTTGGAATAGGGAAATTCTCCAAAGATGTCTCATTGTTCATACTTTGCTTTATTAAATAGGCTTCCAACCAGAGATAGATGCTTCAAGTGGAAAAAAGATGGGGAAATCAAATGTTTACTTTGTAAAAATGAAGATGAAAACATAGAACACTTGTTTTTTGACTGTGAATATTCAAGACATGAGAATTCAATACATACAACAAGCAGTGCCAAAACAAAGTTAAAGTTCAATCTAAACAAGCAGTGCAAAACATCAGAGAAAGCATTCAATGCATACAACAGAACTTCAAAGCAAAATCAGAAGACATATAAGCTTCAATACTGTTAACAACGATAATGTACCACAAATGGAGAGAAAGAAACATGAGACTTCATAAACATAAGGAAACAGAATGTATGCATCTTTGGAAAACTATCAATTTAGAAAGCCAAATCCTTCTTAGAAAAGAAAAAAAGCAAATCGAACTAGCAGAAGTATATAATCAGAGGAGGCAGGAATTTGATAATAATGAAGAAAGTATTAAAGCATTCTTACATTATGGGAAATATACCATTGATATTCCTACAAGTAGATTCTCACATCATCTATCAGATCCAACTCGAGAGCTATCAGCAGGCGACCAATAACTCCGCCAAACCAAAAGCTCCTCCTACAAGAGTACAAAAGGTCCGTTAGCAAAAAGCTATAAAAGAGGGATATTATACAAAAATAATAGAAATAGGTTACCTGATTTGGAGGAGGACTACCGCTCTAACTCCACTCATCAGAAGCTGGATCAAATAAGGCAAAAGAGGTTGTTTACAGGCAAGCTTACAATTTACTGATCATAAATGGAGACTTCTGGGATAATAATATGGATGGAGGCAGCTATGCTAAAGTCCAAATCAGAGAAAATCACTGCAAAGGAAGTAAACAGCAAATAACTATACTAATCATTTAATTACTTTAAGAAACAATGATAATAATTTCAATTTTGGTTTACCTAATTTGAACAGTGGTAGCGACACGTCCAAATGTAAGTTGAAAGAGGTCTGCTTCCTACAGCAAGACACTATTTTGCAGCTCAAATTTAATAATCAATGTAAGGGAGAGAATTATTTTAGAAGCAATCTTAACAAAAAACCGTATCACTTATCCATATGGAATAGAGGGGAGAGCAGTAGGCTTCAAGCACAAAAGAAACTAGTAGTGAGCATACTAAAAAACTTGAGCAACAACAGTGGAGCTGAAGATACTAATTCAGATAAATGGAATAGAGGAACTAATAGCAGCAAAGAGAGAACATGCCAAAGTTGGATTTGGGTGATTCCTATCCGCAAACCACTTCGAACCAGTTTACGTTTCGAAGTAAAACATATGGAAGATTAGATCATTTGAAGACGAAGATATTCATGATGTAGGGCTATTTTCCATTTGTTCCTCGAGGTGAAACTTACACTATCCTAAAATCGACTAACCTTAATTCTCTCTAGGATTCGATGTTTGAAGAAAGATGTGGAAGTGGAGTAATGAAGTGCGGTTAGGGTTAAACGTTTAAGTTGTATATGCTGGTGTATTAACGGGTATTGTATCCGGTTCAATTTATGCCTTAGGCCTATGTATTTACTCTTTTAAAAAAAATTCCAAATATCTTTCAATTTAAGTTTCATGTATGGAAATGAATTTCTCACCATAGACCTTTTATTTAAAAATTCACTATATTTAACTTTGTAGAATACGATTAAAATCAGCATGAGTGTTTTCCAAACTAGTTTGGATGTTATACCGTTTTATAATGATTAAATGTTTCGAAACAATGAATATTACTATGTGTATAAATTGGATTAACTAGACCGATTATTCACACATTGTAATGGTATAGTAACTGGATTAAGCAGTTTCAATTTTAACCACAAAGATTGACCGTAATGGGAAGTAATTTAATACTTGCACCAATGGGGACTAGGTTTCTCCCTTTATGCCGCCACCTCTCATTTTCCACTCATTTCCCCCTTTCGACTAACCATATCTTCGTCCCTTCGCATTTATTTTTCTCCTCGGTTCCCTTCTTACTCTAGATTTCTTTGTTGCTACAAGCCTACTTCTTGCGCTACTCCCAGCATGTTCGTGTCTAGATCCTTGTTTAGATTTGGCATTGCCAGTCTTCAAAATCACATATTTTGGCTTTCAGTATTACTAAAATCTTTCTTTAATTCTGTTGGCTTGGTCCTTGAAGAAGCACTTATTCATCAACGCCTTTCTAGTTGTCAAGATCCAGTCATTTTTGTTTGGATGGAGTTTTGCTGATATTGGAAGCTTCTATGCCCGCGCTTTCATCTACTGTTCCTTGTTCTTTTCATTTTAGATTATATACTATGGTGATTGTATGCCAGTTTGAGGTTCATCCTTTCCATTATATCATAATTCCTTTTGGTTTTCTTGGCATTACGATCGCAAAGGAGGATCCTTAAGATGTTGCTTATGGGGGTGTCAAAGGGCTTTTAGGTAATTCCTTTAGTTTATGGTGTATATATATGTAACAAGCCTGCTTTCTACGCCGTAAAATAAATGATTTTAATAGAAAAACTTTCTTGAATTCGGTATTTGATAATTATTGTTTTTGAAAGTATGTATTTATTTAATTGAAGGCTATTAATAAAAAAAATTTGTTTTCGAAAAATATGTTGAAATTGAATGAAATGTTTTAATAAATTATAAATGCTTTTAAAGGAATGAATAATTTTTATGTGTTCAAAATAGTTGAAAAATAAAATAAACAAATATTAAATTGAAGTAAATTGTGTAGTTGTCGATACAATGAAGTATAAATAAAATAAAAATTAAATTGAAATAAATTTGCTAATAAAGTGAAAGAGTTATTTAAGAGAAGAGAAAAGAAAGATTAAAATCAAAAACTAGCCCAAAATCAAGTAGCCAAGCCCATTTCCTTTAACCGTTTATTTACCTCTCCAGATTTCTATAAAAATTCATACACTTTCCCTGATATCCCAATTCCCAAGTTATCTAGTCTGATTCCTCCTTAGCACACAAAATCAATCGAAGAGAAAAAATGAAGTCGCACACGGAGGCTCTTGCAATAGGCATCATCAGCGACGTCAGGGGAAAAGGAGTGACCGCGACACTAGGCTTTGGAGACGACGATGTGAGGTCATGCGGTAGTAACGGTAGCGGAGGATGGTGTGTGTGCGTTCGTGTGGAGATGGTAGCAGTAGGGGTGGTTGATGGAGCGGATGGTTGCGGGTGATGTTGGAGGCTGGTCGAGACGTGGGATAGGGCATCAATGATGTGAGGTTCGGGCAATTGGAGCAGGCATTCATGGGCGGTGGCAACAGTGTTCAGGTGATGGGGTTAGTGTCGTTAATGCTGGTGATGATGAGGGTGATGTGCGATGTAATGTTTACTACTAGAGCAAGGTGAAGGCAGCGAAGCGAAGAAATCATGGTGTGCACACACGTCAAATTCTGGGCTGCAATGGCGAAGGGCGATGTTGTAGTTTGTAGCAACAAATGGCTTAGCTTGGATTTCTATGAGTTTTCTACACTCACAACTATTTATATAATTTTCCAGATTATTACTTGAATTGCTTGATCTATTTTTTGAAATGCTTGGTTGACATATTGGATTGATTACGTGATATTGGATGTGATTTTTTATTTGATAATGGAGTTTTGTGTATGTTGGATCGTAAAAATGCAAAGGAGATGTTGTCCGATTGCATTTTGATGTATGTAGTACATTTATATGGTGTGTGTACATGGTACGGGTGGCTGGAATTCGATATAATTCGATTTAGACTGAATAATAATTTTTTACTGATAATTGGTTAATGATTTTAAAAATTTTTGCTTTATGATTTATATTTTGGATGTTCTATCGATTTTCCGGGTTTAAAAGATGCTTGAAAAGATTTGAAAATTATTCAAAGATTTTAAAATTAAATTATAAGTACATTATAAATAATTTACTAAAATTTTACCTAATTTAGCTATTTTCATATTTAAAAATATATTATTAATCATATATACAAATATAATTTACTTTCTACTATAAAATCCTTTAAAAGTCACTATTATAATTATATTATAAATTTGAAATTATTTTAAAGTCAAAAATTGGTATATTATTATTATTTTATAAAATATATAAATAAAGTAATTATCTTATTTAGAGTGTTTTGAACACAAATGTTATTTAAATATTTTCGGATGAGTATTCAAACTTTTGGAAATAAATTATTCGTTTTCACAAATAACTACAATGACTTTGATACTATTTGAATAAATAGAAATCGCTTGCTATAATATTAAAATCTTAAATATAGTATAATATAAAGGAAATATAGTATAATATAAATGAAATATAGTATAATATAATGGAAAAATGTTTTATTTCTAAGTAGTTTGAGTATTAAGTGAAGATTTTGAATTATTTGCTATAGTTTGAAATAAATATTATTTATTTTGAAGTTTATATATTTATTTAAAAACAGTAACTAATTATAGAAAACTGTGGAAAAATTTCTATAAACTATATTTGGTTTGTAAAGTGGTCTTGAATGTTTTAAAATATACCAGTAAAGATTTAGAAGTGAATTTTAATTATATTTAAAAAATTTATTCGAGATTATATAAATAAATTGAATGCATGATTTAGTATATAATATATATTTTAAAGATTCTTATTATATTCAAAATATAAAAATTGATTTAAGAAGTTTTATTACATTTTTATGAATATAGTCTCTTTCCTAATTTAAATTCGAATATTTTGATTGTTTTCATTTTGTGTGACAAGGAATATGAATAAATGGAGTTATAATACTATTTGGTATAGGACTTTCGGTAATATTTCTTCAGTTATTCTTTAGACTTGTTATACAGAATACCGAAGGAGCGAGTGTGATTATGAGCACTGAATACGGTGGTTTGGGACGTCGTTATGATATTTATTTCTTTGCTCGTGAATGACACTCATACGGAGGTTTATTGTATGTGATATGGTACTCGCTACAGTGAGTAATTTCTTATACTTATAGTCTGCAGGCAGATAGGGACTTGTGTATGCTAGAGCTTTAATTGAAATTACTCCAGATAAGCCTTTAACTACCAAGCATAGAGTTTGTCCTAGCGAGGGACATGTTGCAGTTGTTGATGTTCATTACATTTGGATCTTTGATATTTGGTGAACTTGTCATTCTTTTGGTCACAATGCTAAAACATGTAAACATGGTATTCCTACATCTTCTCCTTCTATTGCTGAATCCCCTTCCCTTGTTAAGATCCCATTGCCTCATCCACCTACTAGGAAGTGGGTTCCAAAGCTTAGGCTTTCAAATCCTATTTCTAATGTTGTGGTTGTTGATGATATTATTGTTTAGTCTCGGAAGTGGTAGACTCTACCATGATGCCCACTTTGGTTCATGGTTCTACTATGATTCCTCATGTTATCCTTGATGATTGCATTTTGGATGTTTCCTACAAGGGCTTTTCAATCTAGTAATAAGGTAATTGGAGTTCGTTTGAGCATGCTTGGAGTCATGCAGGTTTAGAAATGAGATTTGATCCGAGATGTGGATGTTTTCGTAAGTATGTGGGAGGCAATAAAGAGGTTAGGCAACTTTATTATCATGTTGTGGGGGAAGGCCTTTCTCTTACCGATATAGGTGAACTTGGTGATATGAATATGACTGTTTTGATAGATGACTCGTGGGATAGGAAATATGTTTACTGTAATGATTTTGAGGATTTTGTTCCTTTCCTAATGGCCTTGTTTTCATGTTTTTATCATGTCATTGGGCTTGGTTTATCAGATGGAGTAGTTGTTCCTCCTCGGAGAAGGGCTAGTCTAGTTTGTCCTTGGTAGTTTAGGCATTTTTGACTTTCTCCTATTCGCTAACTTTCGTTAGCAGTTCTGGGGCATGTGTTACATACCTATTTAAGTCATATATAAAAGTGGAGGGAACACTTTAAAGTTAGCCAACCTTGCTAAAAAAATTCATTTAAATGTCAATTTTAAATTAAAACAATTTGGATTTAATTGTTGTAACATTTATAATTTAATTTGAAGTTAGGCTTAAACAATTTAAATCTATACCTACTCTAACTTAAAACAATATTAAATTTACATCTATAACCTTTATAAATATCTATTTAAAATTTAAATTATTTTAAAATTTAAATTTATAACATTAAAAATTTAAATTTTAGTAATGTTTTTTGATTTTATTCGTATTTAATTCAGGTTTATATTTATTTTTATTCATTATTTTTACCAAAATGATCTTCCTCTCAAAACCTTCTTTGTTCTATTGTAAAACAAGAATGGAACCGAGGTAGCAATATATAGAAATAAATAAGGATGAAACAACATTTTCAGTTGGCATACATAAATAATAGCTAAAATAAGCAAAAAACAAGTTCTCATAAACACGAGCATACAAAAGAAGTGCATAAGTGTAAACAGGAAAATAAAAGTAATAATAAAGTGATCATATCTCCTGCTCATGATATGCAGAAGGTATGAAGGGTTATGGAAGTGGTCAGAAGCATGGATGGTTCTCCCATTAGTATATGTTAGCTGAACTTAAACCCAAAAGAGATCATCATGGATAGTTAGGCGACAAGTAATGTAAGTACAAGACAATGGAAAGTGAGGTGGGGGTGCTCCCTAACTAAAATCCAGATTACTAGTCTATATGAACCATGTTACCTAGGGAAAAAAAACAAGCATGATAGCAACAACCAAACATACAAAATAATAGTTATAGTATACAAGATAAAGAAGGTAGTGTCATAATATGAATAGTGTACAAACATCATCGGGTCGCCGAAATGGAAAAGTTTGAGATATAAGATTCAAAGGATCTACTAATAGGACCATTAAAAGGCTTGGTCATGAACACGAGTTTAATACCATCAAGGACAAGAGCTACAATATCACGAGAGCAAAAGCATTTACTATCACAGATGAATTGATTTTGGCCACAATATATGCACCAAAATATGTAATAGGGAATGATGTGGAAGATAATGTCATAAATGGATTTGCCTCGAGAATGGGACCCTAAATAAAGCAGTTAGTTCCTCAGGCCTAAAGAAACGTGCCTTAGTTCCATAAGGCCTTCAATGTGTTTCCAAGCTTTTAAGGCCACCTCACTATCACAAAAAAGATGGGGAATAGACTCCATTAAGTTATATAAATAACATCAGATATAAAAAGAATGTTGATATTGAGAAAATTAAGATCAAGTAGTAAGGTGTTATGTGGGAGTTTCTACATGAAGAGGGACATTGGGTAGAACATGAGATTCTCGGATTAAGCTGAAAAGAAGACTGGTAGGATGATGTTGTCGGGTGGCATTATATGCAAGCTTAAGATGAAACCCTCCTCTTATCCAAACATTGGAGGCCAGAGATGGGTCTTGATCAAAGGAGTTCTTAACTTTGTATTAGTTTATAATTTTCATTAGAATAGGCGGGGGTTCCATGGAAGACTCGTGCTACTAGCCTACGATATTTGTGATTGAGAAATTTGAACCTTAAGGAACCCTTCTGAAAATCTAACTCATAGCTTATAAATATGCTTTACAACATCTCGAAGATCACAATACTAAGGCATCCTTCTTGCTTTGGCCTATAAATGTGGTCCCATGAAACCCAGTGATGTTTATTATAGCTATCAAACTTGCCTAAAAAGTAGTTGGAACATAGATTTTGGTATTTAAGAAAGAAACACTCAATGGATTCATAGCAGCAAACAAATGGGAGCCAAGAGAGCTCAATATCGAATTGGTAAGGACCAGCTTGACCACTTCAGATGTTAGGAAGAACTCCACTTCCCAATGAGCCTAAAAATATTAGCAGCGAAGTTGTGAAAATAAAGATTAATTTTTACCCCTATATAACGATAGAGTTAGAGTTATGCCCTATGGGTAATTATGTAATTTGTTACATATATCTAACTCGATAACCAATCTTGTTTGAGATAAAAGGTATTTTACTTCTATTATGTACTTAATATAATGTGGTGTATTAATTAATTAATTTTATTAAAATCATTTTTAATAGAAAATCCATAAATGGTATGTTTTGTGATAGTAGTTATGCGTTGTAACCATGAGTGATTTATCACAATAAAATAAATATACTATTTTAAATATTCCTCGTCAAGATGTATCAAGACTGGATATTGATACATCCATTGAGACTAGAGTACGTAACACTCTCCAAATATTAGGTAGTGTATTACTCATGGTTGCTGGGAGAACCAAGGGGTTACATACATATAATTATTGGATAACTATGGATGACTCACTCGATATTTTTTGTTGGTTAATATAATTAATGTCAAACAGAAAATATCGATGTGACAAAGTTACACAGTTCTCTTGACTTGAGAATATTGTTGATTTTCAATGTAGAAGCTTAGCTTTGATTATAGTTAAATCATGACACGATGTCCATCGAGCGACTATAGTTGGATCGAGTGGAAGCATTAGAAGTGAAACACTATTTAAGAGAGGATTTGTCTCCTCGGTTATATGGGGTTAGTATCATGGTCAATTGAAGTCAACTCAAATTCAAAGTCTCTGGCCAGGGCATTACGGTAAATAATTATTATTATTATTGAACCAAGGACTTTGTGTTTGGACTATAAAGTTGAATATGGACGATATTGGAATTTTGACCGTTACCAAATTCCATGTGGCAAAAGTGATATAGTTTTGACGAAGAAAATTGGTGTAAATAATTATCACTACTGAGTAACGCTTAAATAAAGTAAACCCGGATTTTACCAAAACTAAGTAAATGATAAAAAAAATCGTAATGTTACACCACCTATTAAGTGACATGTGAAGATTAATATTCATATTGTTCGATATTAATTGCTGGTCGAATTTACACCTAAGAGTTACACAACCGAAACGTTGAATATTCTTGTTACCACCCGATTTAGTTAAATTATAATTGTTATAAATTAATTTCATATTTATAAAATAGTAACTGTAAAAATTTAATTGCTATTTTTGATCAATATTAAAAGTGTGTACATAATAATATAAATATACTGATCGATATACGATATCGATACACGTTTAAATTGAATTAAATGTGTTATTTATTGATCGGGCTTGAAGTGATTTTAAGGCTTATGATGGGACCTATTGAGTGTGGCTGTAATGGAATAGGGGGAATGGCCATATGATGGCTAAGGAGGGCTTGAATTTTGAATTCGAAGTGATGAATAGGTTAGAGAGAAAGGTGGATCTAGATCCTCCTTTTTCTCCTTAAATCTCCACTATATATTCATCTCTAACCCCTTATTTTATTTTTTACTCTCTTTCTCCATTTTGCTATAGCTATGGCTAGTCACTCTTCCTCCCTTCTCCTTAAAATTTTTAAGCTTAAAATATTAAATCAAATAAGATTTAAACATCGATGGTAGATGCATTCAGTCTAGTAGCATTTTATGGATTCTGAAATCGTTTGAAGGAGTTCAGAATCTATGTTTCAAGTTGTATTATCTAGGATTTAGGTGAAAAGTAAAATTTCCATTTTACAATGATATATTAATGAATATAATGTTCAATATATGATATTGTGGGTTGTGGAATAATGGGTCTTAAGGTCAATTTAACACTAGAGAGAGGGCGAATTGTGTTTTCTAACTTATGTAAAAAAAATTTAGTTTCTTTCAAAATTGATATTAAACCACAGATTAACAACACAGAATTATACCGACAATCAATCACAGATGCAATCATAGATAAAAATAAAAGCAGTAAAGTAAAGAGTTAGAGAGATGACACCAAGGATTTTATACTAGTTTGGGTTTCTCCTACATCCAACCCCGTACAATTGCTTGTACAGATTTCTTTTCAAATGTTAATCTTTGACCGGGCAGAAGGCAAATCCAAATACAATCTCGATTTCGAGGCTACAAGACACACCCTCCTGTATTCTAAATCCGAGGTAAACTCACTTTATTTAACTAGCTACAAGCACACCCACTAGATTTGAACAGGCTACTAAGCACACCCACTTGATTTGAATGGGCTAAGAGCACACCCACTTTATTTGAATGTGCTACAAGCACACCCAAGCAAACACAAATAGAGTTGATGGTCTTTCCAAGGATAGACTCTTGTACTTTTGATACAATGGATCCTATAACCTCTTGGATATCACTTTGATCTTTGAAATGAGACAGAGACATTTCTAAAACAGTAAGAAAGTAATATTGAATTAATACAGTGAAGTATGAATTGATTGTATACGATTTTGAAGAGAATATAGTATATTTTTTAGGAGATTTCTCAAGAGAGTAAGAGAGGGGAGAAAATAAGTAATTAGTTATCAAAAAATTCATTTGCACTCTCCTTTATATAGTAAATAAACATATGTATTCATTCATGAAGAGTTGTGTCGAATAGGCACTTCCGTTCAAAACTTGTAACCATTTGGCGGCATATATGTCGACATATCCTATACATGTATGTCGACATATGCTAGTTCAAAATGAAAATTGTTTTCTTTTTAAAATGTTCTAAAAATTCTATACTTTATAAAATAATTTGAACATAGTTTTTAAATATTTTGAACTCTAGAAAACTTTTATAAAATATTTTGAAAAATAATTTATTTTTGTTTAAAAATATCAAAGATTAGAATTTGGAGATGGAGATCAAAATTTGTTATTAAGGATATTAACATTATATACTAACGACCCTATACATTAAATTATAACCTTGGGATCTTTTCTTTGTCTTTGAACTGAGTCTTCATGTCTTAATCTTGAGTCCTTGTAATATACAGTCTTCGATTCAACATCTGTGTAATATTCTGTATTATATACTATATACCTTGGCAAAACATTAGTATCTATATTTTATATGATTGTATATGGTTGTTGTCATCAAAATCAGTAACCGAGGTATCAACAAATATATATGTTTAGATAGTAGTTGAATATATCATGAATCTATATAACATTGTGTTGTCTTCATTAGATGGATTGTATATATTTGTGTGTATAAAAAATATTATTATTTTTATATGTATAATCATACATATTGGTTACAGCCTCCGAAAAAATTTGTTTTCTCAAAAAATAAAAATATTAAATAGTTTACTATAAAATGAATTAAAATAAGCAGTATTAAGTAAAATTTGTTTTATTACATTAATGTGTGTATATATATCCATATATTTAAAGTTTCGATTTTTTTTACATATACATACATACATATAAATATATATATTTGAATGTAATATAGTATTTTATTTAAATTAAATGTTATATCTAAATACATACACATTGTGAATTATATAAAAAAATTATATAAATATTTAACATAATACATACATTTTCATAGATTTCCATATGGAAATCAAATAAATTAAAAATATCATTTTTGATAAAAACAAAGTAAAGAAAAAAGAGATTATAGTCGAAAAAATGTATATTTACACACACATACATACATACATATGTATGTATGCATGTATGTTATTAATTTAAAAAAAAGTATAAATATACATTATACATATAAACAGCCATTATTAAAAAAAATTATACATATAAACAGCATTTCTAAATATTATTTAATATATATAGTACACACACATATATATTAAAAAATTGAATAATATATATGTATTTATACAAAATTAATATATTAGTTTCAATTTGAAAATACTAAATATCTCATGTTGTACATCTAGATCTAGATCTAAATTTGAATTTTGAATCTAATAATTGAATTTTAAATTTGTAAATTTAATTTATAATTGCTTTGTAAACTATATATACATATATATTAATAGCACACATGTATACATAGGAGCTAACATGTCCATTGTAGTGTAAATCCCAACATTAATATAAGAGCATGCCAAACCATGTGCACCTTTTATGTTGCATGTGCGCGTACACACCTATGTGTATATGATACACATATTATATTATATAATATAAATTTAAAATAAATAAAATTATTTATAAATAAAATAAAATATTG
Organism: Allium fistulosum; assembly: GCA_030737815.1. Taxonomy (NCBI): domain Eukaryota; kingdom Viridiplantae; phylum Streptophyta; class Magnoliopsida; order Asparagales; family Amaryllidaceae; genus Allium; species Allium fistulosum. Next base: position 922,297,656 of record CM060901.1, read on the forward strand.
ATTTTACCTAAAACAAATTTAGATAAGATCTAAATAAATTTAGACTTTATAGGCTATTAAAGATCCAATAAGGTAAAAAAAATTAAAATTTACTCAATTACCCTATTGGGGATGGCCCAGTTATTACATATAATTGGATTTCTAGGCAACTGATGAAGAGGGATGTGATCAAAGTCCAGTGACTTCCTAAACTTAGCTTTATGTGCTAGAGTAATTAGGGATGATGTGATAATTGGGATTTTGTCAATGTTGATTGTTTGAATCAACTTAAGGGACAAACATTTTTGGCCTGATACATAAGCCATACTCCATAGATAGAACATCTGGGTGAGAAGGGTATGGGCTGGGAATAGGGAGGTTTTCCATTCTTAAGAGTGTTCCTTAATTATAGTAATCTTCTCTATTTAAACACCCTTAATTATATTCTAATAAGTTCTACCCAATGTGTTGGGTCAGTCTATTCATAATAGCACATGGGCTTTGATAATACTATTGGTCCTAGAGAGGTAAGCAACAAAATGGAAGGATTGATTTTAGAAAAATTTCCTTATATTAAGTTTACCCAAAGACCAACTTTTTATTATTATGAATAATGTGCAAAATATATTAAATTATATTTAACACAATTTTGGTTTAATTTGATTCAAAATTATAACGTTAGATAAACTTAATTGTATTATATGCATATCAATATACTCAACATATGCATTTGTTCATTTAATGTGAAATGGATCAATATGATAACAAAATAAAATGTGTAGTTGATATAATATACATATATATAGTTATTGGGATTTATAACTATATATGTATGTGTGTTTGTGTGTGTGTGTATTAACAACAAGCATTGTATTTACATACATTTTGTATTTACTATAAACACATATTACAAAAGGAATTATATACATGCATGCATATATGTGTGTACTTATATATATAAACCATATATATAATTATATATACTAATAATATTATTCCATAATTAAAATGTATTTATTTACATTTTTTGAATTATTTAAAATGTATATTTAATGATTTATTTAATATACATATGTGTTTTGTATGTGTGTATACATACTAATTTAATTATTTCCAAAAGTATTATTTGTATTTACATTTTATTTAAGATATATCTTGGGTAGCTTCTATTAAGATATCTTTCTTATTAAATAATTCATGTAACTATGTTTAATAAAACATGATAAACAGTTACTCCATTAGGTCAATATCTAATTCCTAATATTTAGGATCTAAACGATGATTTTAATTTGAGGTAAACTCAATATTATAAGATATCTAATATAATATATATCATTGTTTATATGTAAAGTTTGGCTACGACAATTTTTTTTAATATTTTCAAAGCAGAGGAAAAGAGGGGGACACAAAAAATAGACATATGTTTACATATATTATGGTTAAAACATAAGATATAATTCGTAGATGATTATCATATACATAATATATGTGTGTGTGTGCGTAGAATTAATATTATATATTCATATAATTAATTAATTAATTTCATATAAAATTATTTTCTATTTTTGCGAATAATGGTCGAATACCATCATGTGAACTATGGCAACACATTTAAAACAAAGAAATAGAATATACCACCTTGATGAAAGAGCCTAATGTTGTACGCATCAGAATTGTAGATCAACCTTTGAAAACACCTTTTCGATTCTAACTATGGTTTCCAAGGCCTAGCTTAAAGTGTTCTAATGGAGGAGATGAAGAAGAGAACAATTCTCTTCTAAAGATATGTGAAGGTAACTTTTCTCTAACGGTGGAGCTGAGAAAGAGAACTCTTCTCCTTTTAGATTTGATTAAAATTTCTATTAAAAAGGAAGTAAGATCCTGTAGGTCCTTTTATGGAGGGAAATAAATATTAAAAATCTAATAATTTGGTCATTCCTCTTACCCTTGTAAGATCACCCAAAATGTGCAAATAAATTCAAAATTAATTTCTTCTTAATTCGACTATAAAGTTACCATATATATATATATATGTATATATGTTTGTATATATATATTAGATCTCCATTCATATCCCACTTGGACAACAAACATTTGACCCCTCCTTTCCCCTATATAGTGCCACCTAGATTTAGCTATTTGGTTCCTATCAATTAGTTAATTTATGAATCAAAGATATACACATCATGTATATATATATATATCTTACTTCTGCCCCTATAGTCAAACAATTACCCAATTAAATTAGAACATATATATAACAATTCGACATATTTAACAACTAATTTTGGTAGTTCAAAATATTAAAATTTTCATGTATATGTATGTGTGTATGTGCATAATAGTTAGATATATTTAATAATCATCTTCGCAATAATTTATAACAATAATAAATATTATAGCATTTAGATCCAATGCTAAAATCCTCTACTGTGTGACCCATAGGTGTTACTTTAGTCCTCGGTTAATATTTAGACCATTTAAATATCAAAGCTTGCATGGAATTTCTTAAAGTAATCTAGGTTGAAGTCCTACTTCATAGTCGTTTTATAGCTGCACCCTTATGCAAAACTATATGTGCATATTTGTCTCTTCGCCAAAATTATGTCACTTAGACATCTAAGATTAGGTCATCCGTCAAAAATTTAATCATCTCTTTGTTTAATTATGAAGTTAAGCTTTGAAGTTACTTAGTTCTATCGATAACAATGATAGATTATCAAAATTTACTCTGGTTAGAGATTTATAACTTCAAGTTAAAAACCAATTACAGTGACATTAACCTTCTATATCTAAGGAGACATATTTCCCCTTGAGTGGTGTTCCACTTCGAGCATCTAATCCTGTACTCAACTATAGTCTTAACATGATATCATATCATGTTATCAACCATCATTAAAGTAAGGCCTCGATAAACAAGTTCCACGGTCTTTCATGCCAAAAGATCATTTGCCCATCACCTCATGAGATCCTTTATTTTGACGTAGATATAACTAGCCTATTGAAAACTCTCGGTGAGTTGTTGTGTAGTTGATCAATCACAACTACAAGTACGTAACCATTTAGTATCCCTAAATGGTCATAGGTAAATTACCACTCATCATATGAAGAGCATTAGATAAACTAGTCTAGAGGTGAATCGATATCTCTTTCTTAAATCACCTTAACTAGGAATACTTAAGGATGAGTATTTATTACTATATACCAAGTACAAATTCTTGACTACAAACACATTTATAAATGCAACCATTAAATATTGATTCCTAGGAAAATCTGGTTGTATGTATAAACTATAATTATCAATGTTTAATTAAAAGTATATGCATATATAATAGGAACAGAAACGGGAAATACATACTTTCATTTTTAAAAAGTTTTGTACTTAAGATTTAAGTGTACAATTTGAATCAAAATCACATAATTGCCTCCAGGTGATGAGCTCAACTTAACATGAGTAATATATGCTTATTGTGCCAAATACATAATCATTCTCTAGCCTATTACATGGCAGAGCATACATAATGGTTTGTATTTCTAATACATAAGGAATCCATCTCATATTTTTCATATTAAATATTTTAATATGGTGTCCATGTGTATTGAGTGGGACGATCCCAAAATCCTCTTACTCAGTATAAAGGGTAGCTCTTGCATATACTTCATCGATAATAAAACAATCATGCTTTAATTGATTGTAAAATGAGTAAATCATTACCAACCATTAGCTTGTTATTTATATAATATTTAGAAATTTTTTTGTATATATATTTTCTATTTATAGATCCACCCTTCCTTTGCATTCTAACTAAAGTCAAATTGTTTTATTTTTCATTCAAAATACCCACTCCAACCTTTAGATGCTTTTTTAGGATCATAAACTATTCTTAAATTTACATAAATCTTATTTTCACTCTAAATGATGTCGATACATTTTGGTTATGGTGTACTTGTAGTCTCCTCTAAAATCATCATTTAAAAGGCCTTGTTCAACTACCGTAATGACCACCATACACTTTAGATGTAGAATGGTTGTCAAAGGAAAGAAAAAGAAGTAAAGAAGAGAGATAGACGAAAAGAGAATGGAAAAGAAGAAAAAGGAAACATCAAATAATCATATAACATGTCGTATATCCCACATCGCATCAGATAAAATATAATAGTCAACACAGATATGTAACAGTCGGGATAGTAATAACAATATGAACCAATCATCTGAGTATTAGATCCACAGAGTTATACAACACAGTAAAAGAGTTTATACAACTGATACATAAACTCAACTGATAACTGTCTCTAATAATAGTAGGTCAAACACTGTCAAGGCTCCACAATGTCACATAGCGGAATATACAATAACAAACTCAAATATAAGTATGAGTAAACATCACCTCCTACTAGTCCTTCTATAGAACTCCATAAGCCATCCATACCTACTCTCATAATCTACTCGTTTAAGAGTACCCGAGATAATAAGAAGCAGAGCATAAACCTCGGTTCAGATAACAGTCTGCTGTGAGCAATAAACAATCTCAAAATACTATAAAAGTTGATATAGTATACAAAACAGAAGCTATACAAATCATACCTTACCTATCCTTGCAGCCAAAGAGTTAGCACAAAACATAAATAATATGTTATTCTTCAACATCATAAAAGGGTATTCCACACTTAGCAAACTATCGGGGTGCCTAGGTATCTTCATCCACAATACCTACTCCAAACTAAACTGTCAAGGTGTCTAGGTATCCCTATGCATAATACCTACCTCGTGTGACATCCGTAGGGTGACAAGTGGCTAGTGAAGCAACTATAACAAATATAGCATCCATCAAACAATACTAACTGTCACCAAGTGTGCATGATAACTCGTATGACCTTCGTACTGCCAAGGACTAGTGGAAATCCTGGTTCTTCATTGTACTCTCTTATCTCGCAGCCTAAAGCTAGATATGTATCTCGTAGCCCAAAGCTAGGCACTAGACCCAAAGCCACAGGTCCAGCATATGCGGATCCTCGCTACTAATCCATGGGTGTCTCCACTATATAATACCCTTGGTTCGAGTACATAGAAAACACTCCAAGTCATCAACGGTCTCTTAGCACAAACACATACCATCCTGCCCTACTCGCTCAATCTGGATCCGAACCCTACTCGCTCAATACAATTTCCACTATCTAGGAACCAACCACGTTCCTTCACCCCTACGGCTCCCACAACGAGCCTCTTTGGTACTTACTCCCTACATGAGTCACAAACCAAAGATACGAAGCGTCTAATCTTTGGTACCATTCCCACCACAAGTCTCAAACCAAAGATACAGGGCTTTTCATCATGTTGTTACATCGCCATCCATCCCTGATGCGAACGAGCCAACACCTCCAGAACGATCTACAGAGTCATGAAACTATCAACCTCCCTACTTTATACACCATCAAATCATAATCTGAAGCACCAACTCTCATGTCAAAGCATCACATCATCGCCCGACCATCTGCATCGCTTACCTGTAGAGCAACAACATCAAGACTCTTAAGTCGTATGCACGAACAAACCATCACATCGTGCACCATGAAATCTCCTCAACGTCCAAGCTAAAGATCGGCCAAGTCACCAATCAACAATAGTGATGGACATTGACCAATCTATGGTGGTCAATACCAACCACTTTGGTCGTGTATTTAACCAAAACAGATAAGAACAAGACAAATGGAAATGTCCAACATCCATCCTGAAGTCCAAAGCCTCATCTTCCACCTTCAAATCAGTCGGTACATATCCTAACCCTCTTCTACAAATTATCCTGTTTGTTGGATTTTCGCATGTACGAAACCCCAACGCACAAGATATTCCCTAACACTCGATCGTTGCTAAATCGGCGTTTTCAACAAAAACGACCAAACATGCAACAACAACCATACATACATCCAAAGCAACATACATACAACATGTATAATACATCCATACCAACCAATGGGGAAATCATATCAAAAATAGCCCAAATCTAATAGTTCCCTAAAAATGGCACGTCGATAACAAAAATGTGATATCCGATATAAAATTATTTTGAAACATTCTTATTTTCTTTTATAAAATCTAGTAGGTGTTTTAAGTTTAATAAAATCACATTTTAAAATCAAAAAACATTCCAGAACGTCGATCTGATACTATACGACCAATCATAGTATTGTGAGAGACAATATCACTAACCTTAACAAATGTTGCCCAACTAATGCCAAAACGTAGATCTCCCCATCTCAAGAACAATGCAAGAAACCGCATCCAAAACTAACCTCGTATGCAAAAGACATGAATCAAATACGATTCGAGATTTATAAAATAAGAAATCCACTAATTAAATAATTAACGACCTTACTTAACTCTAATCCATCTTCCTCTTCTTATTGCCTATACACGTACCCAATCCTCAACCCATTCACACGTGCATGATAATGAAGTGATTCGAAGCTACCCTCCACGAAATCGAGTGTCGTTTGCGCTATCGTTCTTCTCATCGAATGCTCGACTCGTCCATGCCAAAATTACCTAGCTCGGTGCCTCCATACAAATCGCGTCTCCTACCACCTGATCACGACACTTTGAAAGTTCCATATGGATAAAACCGATCTGACGTGGCCAAAATTTAAGGAGAGGTGCTCCTTTGTATGAGAACCGCAAAGAAAACTTCAAATCCACCTATCGTTGCTTTAAGATCCGCCAAATTGAAACCCTAGATCTGCCAAGAAGAGGTCGATGTCGCCAGTCACGATCGATCAGAATCCTGCCATGGTCATTACGAAGCTCTCATCTATACGAGTTCATCAGACCTGGTTTCGTAATTTTTGGTGGAGAAAATCTCTTGATTTTATTTTTTGAATGAAAGAGGAAGCCATGATTTTGTTCTTAAGAATAGAACGATGAAATGGATTAGAGAAAGAGGGAAGGATTTGAATGGTATTTATAATAATATTTTATTCCATTTATTTATTTTCTCAAATAAATGGTCGAACATTTCGTGCCCTTACGATCACACGATGCAACCGATCGCAACGAAACTCGTCTATGTACATTACCTTATTTTTTCTAATCCAATGGTATAAATACCGTCGCTATCTGAGACTGCACCACACGATGCTAATTTCACGCATTTTGAGATCGTTTCGACCATTTTAATTTGCAACGTTAATACAAACTCAATGGAAGTGGTCTCGAATCTCGATTCAATCGTATATGAAAAATCATATTTTTGGGCCTTTAATTAATTAGCGATTAAATACTTAAATTAATTATTTGAATATCCTATCATTAAAAATATGGGCCATTACATTCTCTCCTCCTTAAAAAGATTTCGTCCCTGAAATCAAAAAGTAAGGAGAATGTCTTCTTACCTACAGGCCATCAAAAGCCCCTCAGATTCCGGAAAACTTTGGCAGCACCTCCTTTGTGCAGCTAGGTCCAAATAAAATCTTAATACAACAAAGATATATATACATTATATATTTAAACATACTAGATCATATATAGCTATCATCTCAAATAAGTATGCTATATCAAAACCATAACTATCCCGCATAACTAAGAATCACATGAGCATAAGCTACCATATCAAATGCTAACAATCCAACATCAAACATGCATATAGAATACCAAACATTAAAAAGCAACATCCATGCCTATCCTAGCATGCATGATACTAAATTATCCAGTATAAAACATCAAACATGATATCCAATTTGGAAGCCGATGATAAAAATGAAATCTCATCAAGCAAAGAGCTCCGTACAAGTGGTCCTCATGCTCCCCTCGATCTCCCATATACCATCGCCTTTGCTTTCACTCCACTAAACCTTGACTACCTCGCTGCCCTCCTCCTAACCTGTTTCGTATCATGTCTATCAATACAAATAGGCCTACAAGGTCTCGAAGTCCCTGGTTCGGTCTCAATATCATATAATCGATTCGGTGCCAAATTTCCAAATGCCTCTTGTAAGTTCTCCTAAAACCCACTATCGAACGATGGGTTTCGGCCACTTACAATGCTCTTGGAACACAATGGAATCACACTATACATCCCATATATAACTCAACAAATTCAGATGTCTTTCTACTGGACATAAGGAATACAAATCTAGCAATCTTTGTCAATCAATCGACTATGACTCAAATGCTATCACGCCATCCTCAGTCATTGGCAATCTATCGATGCAATCTATGGATATCTTTCCCAGTACTCGGGAACAAACAATCTCTCATCTCTACAAAACCAACAGTCTCAGTCCGGTCCGCACTACATCACCTCTAGAGACATTACTCGTTTCTCTAACTTAGCTATGATCTCCATTAGTCTAGCTTCATGCCTTTGACCGGTACCGATCCACAAAATCAAAGTAGATCTGATGGTCAAACTAGCCATCACCCCTGGCCATAGCTCTTCAAGTTCTGAAGTCATAACCAACAACAAACACGAGTAGTGCCCACTCTAGGAATATTGATCCTAAACTGGTATGTCTTCCACTCAAAGCATCAACAACAACATTTCCCTTACAAACGTATAGGAAATGTCAAATTCGTAGGAGGCTAAGAACTCTAACTATCGTTACCGGCGAATATCAAGATCCTTCTCGGAGAAGAGATACTTCAATGATGTGGAATCACAAAATAACTCGAACTCCTCTCCTAAAAGATAGTGCCTCCCAAATCCCCAAACCGAACTCTATCGCCACCGACTCCATATCAAGAGCTAGATACTTCCTCTCATGCTGTTTCATTTGTCGACTAACGCGCGACAACCTTACATTTCGGTATCAATACCGCACCCAGTTAAGTACCATAGGCATGTGTGCACTATTATCTCCTCATTCCCACTCGAAATGAGTAATATCGGTGCACTCATCAACCTCTCGGCCAAACTCACTAATGTGTGTCCGCACCTCGCGTTTCAAATAAAAGTTTGATCCTCTCCTATCAAATAGGTTAACGATACTGCTACCTTAGGTCAATTCAAACTCTGGACTGCCATGGTCTTTGCAAGATCTACAACGATGTCCTACTCTAAAACAACATGACCCAAGCATCTAACTTCCCTCCTTTAGAAGTGATACTCCAAAAATCCCATCATCAATCGCTGTCTCCTCAACACCTATAATACAATCATCGATTATTCCTTATGCTCTTTTTTTCGTTCATGTGTAGACGAAAATACCATCAATAGGCGCAAGCACAACTCACTCAAGTGAACCCTCGAAACATGGTCCATGAAATCAACAAGGCATGCCGACACATTGGTTAGCATGAACGGCATAACTAACCAATCAAAAATCAAGGTAGCGTACAAAACGCTATAATCGACATAGTATCTCAAAATACTATCAGTTGGTGAAACCTCATTGCAAGGTTCAACTAAGAGAACACCATCACACTACAGAGCTGATCGAACAAGCTATCAATAAGCAAGAGTGGATACTTGTTCATCATCTCATTCAGCTCCCAACAATTAACAAACAACCTCAAAGTGCTATCCACCCTAGCGACGAACACTGTAGGTCCATCCTACCCAAATATGCTCCTATGAATGAACCATCACCTCAATAGGTCATTCGCTCGCACCTTTTGTTTCTTATGCTCTTTGGACATCATGTGCCATATAGGCATAACTACCGGTCTAGAACCTCTAATCAGATCGATACGGAACTCATCCCTATATGGTGGTAATCCGGTCACCTCATGAATATGTCCAGACACTTTCTAGCTACAGGCATAGATAACAACCGATCATGTGGAATATAGAGTGAATATAGAAAGCTAACCATAACCTCATCCTATACAAGCAGCTAATCAATACCGTCCGCTCCTCCACAACCTCAATCGTCACCAACGACCTCTCACAATCCACCACTATTTCATACCCCTTTTAGCCAATCCATTCCCAAACTATAATATCGAACCCAATCAAACCCCAAAAAAATCAATGGCAAACAAACAAGAAAACAAACATCCATGACTCAATAAGACAAAGTCTCGACAGACCGTGTATAGGCTGGTTGAGCCCCCCTAATTAGGTCCTTCAATATTAAAGGTCAGTTAACTATCTCGAGTCTCAATCCCAATATCTCCATCAAATCTGGATATAAAGGAATATGAAACCTCGACGTCAAATAAAACACGTATGGAAATGCTATAAGTGGAAAGCATACCTCAAACGTAATGCCATTTCCCTTGTCTTTCGTTGATAGAGCACTCAACGAAATCAGAACGACATTAATACATATGCTTCCACGTTTGTCCCTACTCAGCTGGTTCGAGTCAACCCATCTACACTGGGTATAGGCTCTCTCCTCATAAAGCCTTCTCGATCATCTTCTCGAAGCTCTTGTCAATATGACCAATCAATCGCTTCCCAAGATGATCGCTTAACCCAATGTTAAATTATTCGTCTTCGAATAGAACTATGAACTAATCCCAAGTAAATTGATTCTCGAGAATCGAAGCTATAAAAGCACTATATTAGTTCATTGTTCATCCCTGGAGTTATCTAGGGGTTAACTTCTATCTCATTGCAACATCTAACTCCATGTCATAGACGATCCTCTTGCAAGTAGGCATCCAATCTTGCTTTCAATAACCGACTCGGTTCCAAGGAACGGTCTGCCTCCTAGCCTCCCGTAGTTTTTATACAACTCGGCAAAGTCGACTCTAACCATTTGCACTTAAGCACTACAATCATTTAGAGCAACTTTGGCATTCCACGAAATGACTCACACCATCTCTGTAGACATATCCTATCAATCAGGGTTAGTGACCCCGATCCTGCCCACTACTCTACTCTGAAGATGGAATTTATAACAGTATTTTTTCTTTGCCAGATTATTCATATTCTATAATAAGGATAATTAGTTTCTAATAAGGAAAACTGTATCAACAGTGCTCGTGTATGCAATACAACTTATATACTACAAGTATGAAGGCACGTCCGATGGACGTGAGTAAGGCTAGTTGTTGTAAAATTGGTAGGGTGTGAAGAGGGGTAGGGGAAATGTATAATGGGGAGGAAAATTGTTACGGTGCGAAATTTTTTATCTTTCCGAAGTATGCATATTTTGTCAGTTGTCGTTTACAGATTATGTTTGGGGAATGATGGACGGAAAGTACCGCCGTTCAGGTAGCCGGTATCTTTGTCAAGCGTGGAAAGGGATGTTATTTTAGTTGAATACAGTTGTGAAAAAGAGAGTTGAATGAATTAAGGTTTGGCGATGTCTGTTTGACATATGTAAAATACCTTCTTAAATTGTAGAGTGGGTAGTAACGTTGTGACGGAAGTTAATGGACGTTTTAAAACTAATCCGTTGAGACGGGCAGTAGTTTTGTGGGAAAATGTTGGTTGTGGTGGGTAGTACAAAGCTGGACCGTTGAATATGGAGGTAGAGTAGTGGTGATGGTGCTTATGTTGGAGAAGCGAAGTGGATGTGGATGCCTGCGTTAATCTGAGTTTATGAAAAGCGGAGAGTAAATTACACGTATATGTTCACATAGACAGCCGTTGTTGTGTTGTGTACGGAGGACGCATGTATGTGTGAGGAAGTAAGAATGGTGAAGTTGATGATATGTAAAGTCAGCAAAGTAGTGATGCGGGCAAGCATGTTAAATTTAAAATCTAATTAGTTGAGGAAATTGGAACGGTCAGAAGGAAATCAAATGATAATTATGAGAATGGAATGAAAAAATTACATTGCTTAAGAGGAAAAAAACATAATGCTGCAGTATCGAGGAAAGGTAAAAAGGGAAACACAAAATGGTGGTCAAAAATGTTAAGCAGATGGATGTCGTAAGAGCTTTAGCAAGAACGATCAGCTAGAAAACGTTCCACAATCTTATCACACTGTTCAATCTGCAAGAGGAATGTAAATTATGATTAGATATTAGACGATTAAGATTAGTGGGTTAGAGGAGTGGACGTGAATACTAAAATACATATAGGAATATATGAGTAAGCAAACATGTTTATATGCGTTTGTATCTGTGAACATATGTTGGTAGGAATGAAGGAAGAAGTAGATATATTGCAGCATACCACTTCAGGAGTGAAAAAAGTATCCCAGTCATAGTTGTCAGAACTGCGCGGAAGAAGTTGCGGTTCAGTAGTTAATGGTACGTGTACATCATCGTCAGAAATGGGAGAGGATTTGTCATTTGATTCCATGTTTTTTCCAGAAAGCGCTTCTAGCGGAAGAGGAACGTTGTCGTTCCAGTCGGTATCATTTTCTGATGGAGTAGGACGAGCAGTATGGTTGTTGACAGTGTTTGAAACTCCAACCTTAGCATCAGTAAATGAGTGCGTCTGTTTTGTGTGACGTGTGCGTTTACGTTCTTGTTTTTCCGTGCCGATGGTTGTTGCAGCGTTTTTTTGTTGAAGGATAGATTTCTGCTGCGAGGTAAAAAGTGTATGTTAGTGGCGAGATGAAGTTAAAGTAAGGGGTATACAACATGTGCGCAGTGGAGTTTTAAGTGTAAGCTGAAAATGGAGGGTAGTGTGATGTGTGATGGATATGGTGTAATGAGGTGAAAAAAATAGATGAGGTGGAAGAGAGAAGCACGTTTGTCATAATGGTTGGGAGAAGTAGTGCTGGTAGATTATGAAGGAGAAGAATAGGAAGTGGAGGTTATATAGTATTATGAAGAATAGAGGACAGATACTGTTGTGTGGTGATGAAGGGACCATGTGGTGGGGAGTAAATAGTGGAGATGGAAGAGGACTGATTGAATTGGTTATGTGTAGATTTGAACAACAGTAGTTAAACAGTGGAAGCAAAATATGCGGTTGTAAAGTACATCACAACTTATAACACGTGTGATTTAAAAATCAAGATATTACACGTGTGAGTTAAAGCTTGGGTTAAATATGAGGATAGCACAGCAACTTGAAGAGGATAAAATTATTATAAATTGTAAAAGCCATTATCTAAGCATTGTGCACTATTACATACAGATCAAATAGTGTACGTTTTGTACGAATAAAGTTGGTAGGTGTAAGCAACAAATAATTTTGTGAAGGCACCTGCAATTTAGCTTCAGGCTTTGATTTTTTTCGGTCATTTTGCTCTTATCCTATGCAAACGTCTGCGTGGTTAACATTGGATATTTTGAACTCGTTTGTTCCACTGACCTCTTGTTTTTTTTGCACTGCAGGGAATATAATAGGAAGCATGATCTTTATATTTTGGTGGATAACATTGTAGATATGATTGCTGGTCCAGAACAGAAATGCCTTGTGAGCTATCTAAAAAGTGGGGAAAAAAAGTTGATTTAGGTTGCTTGTGTTAGCAATAATGGAAAAAAGGGAAAAAAGAAACATAGCATTCACACATCATGTTATGTATTAAAATTGCAGTATCATTGAAAATATAAATCCAATATCTAATATTGTGGATAGGTAAGAGTGTATATATATGTATGTGTATATATATACATATATATGTGTGTGTGTATACATAAAATGTTGATATGTGTGAGTTGTGTACAGTGTTTAAGGAAGTAGGAATTGAGTGTCGTACGGCAAAGTTACAGTGAAATATGGAACATTAGGTGATAGTGGAGTGGACTAAAAATGTGTACGTAGAGTGGTGAAAAAACGTGTAAGCAATGAAGACAGAGAAAATGTTTGTAAAGGGGTGGAAAAAGTAAATAGTAGGAACAGTACCGTATTAGTAAAACAATGATGTGACAAATCATAAAGCAAGGTATAGCCATTTCAGGAAGGAAAACCCGATGGTTGACCAATACATGTGTAGTGGATAAAACCAGAAAATGTTATATGTTTTGTTTTATGTCTTTACAGCAACGACTAACAGGACAGTGGGTAATTATAAGGAGAGAGTAGGAAATGAAGTAATAAATGCAGAGCAGATTTGAACGTACCTGGAGATCAAACTGGAAAATGCAAGCTGACAGATGGTACAATGGAACGAACTTTGAGCAGGGAGACGTGTGCAACGTGGCCAACCCTCGTTTATTAGTAATGTAGGAAAAAGAAGAAAAACAACAGCTTTATTAGTAGACAGAAAGTAAATTAATGCATTTATTTTATGATGATGGAGTCATGTTTTGCGTGCATGTGAGTAAAACATCTTTGTAAACTACATTTCTAGTATAAGTTCCTTTTTTCCTCTTAATGTTTCCATTTTGTACTAATACCGTTGTTGTTTGACGTCCGGTACCACGGGACAAAGCTACGTACAGCTGACCATGAGTGAAAACATGTTGTGAAAGATAAATACCAACGTTTGGAATTGTTTGGCCTTGGGACTTGTTAATTGTAATTGCAAAAGCTAATTTTACTGGAAATTGTTTTCGAATTTGGGTGAAAGGCATGTGTACATTTTCTGACGGTTTTAGTGGTATGCGGGGGATAAATAATCTCATACCGTGGAATTGACCAACTGTAATTTCAGCATCTATAAGATTTCTGTGGAAAACACGACAGATTAACCGAACACCATTACACAGTCCAATTTTGGGGTCAATATTCCGAAGAAGCATGATAGGGGATCCTACTTTAAGAGTTAGTTTATGAGGCGGTAATCCACCTGGTGCGAGAGAATGCAAGAATTCTGGTTGGTACAAATTATTCGTATCGTCTTCAACTGAATCGAAGGAGTAATAAATTTGCTCAATGCCTGGGAACATGTGTATTACTTTACTATTGAGTTCGTCAACTGTCTCATTTGTTGGTGCTAATATGGCCTTATTCATTATGTAATCCATATCGAACAATTCGGTAGCAAGGTTAGGGAAAACAGAGTTAACCAAAGAGTGAATGGAGTTTGGGTTAGTCCAATTTATGACAATATCATCTGGAAGTTTGATCATGTCATCTTCCACGTATGGTTCGTCCCCATCTCCAACACGTAAGACAAAGTCGGCGTAAGGAGTATCATTTCTAGCACGCATATTTTGTGTTAAGTGTATGACGTGAACGGACGACCATAAGGCTGATCTTACTATGCAAGCGTCAACTGTTTGAGCCCTAGTACCTTTACTAACGATGGGCAAAACTTGACGGAAATCACCTCCTAAAATTACAACTTTACCACCAAATGGTTTATCGGTATTGGTTAGATCTCTTAACGTTCTGTCCACTGCCTCAAATGCGTGGCGATGAGCCATTGTAGCTTCATCCCATAGTATAACAGTGGACGCACGTAGTAGTTTAGCTGTATCTGATTGTTTGGGAATATAACAGGTGGAGGAGGAATCAAGATTTATTGGTATTTTAAAGCGAGAATGTGCAGTTCGACCTCCGGGTAAGGCTATAGAAGCAATACCTGAAGTGGCAACTGGAATTGCAATAAGTCCCTGACCCCGTGAGTGAGCTAAAATTGCTCGATATAAATAAGTTTTTCCGGTGCCACCTGGACCGTCGACGAAGTAAATTGAGCTAGTTTTCGAGTTTATGGAATTCATTATCATATCAAAAGCCTCCTTTTGCTGTAAGTTGAAACTGTTTACGGATTCTATGTCTGCATGTGGTATTTCGATCGAATGGTCCTGTAAAATAGTGGCCGTAGTGCTATAATCGGTAGAGAAATTAAGAGTATCGTGGGGTAAGTCGAAATCAAAAACCGATTTATTGTATTGGGTTAGTAGGTCATTAAGATCAGAGAGGCAGCGAAGGAGTAAATGGGAATTGTTTGCTGTGGAAGTGGAAGTATGTTGATAATCTTCAATTAAATGTGGAGAGAAGTCTTCCCACAGCTGTCGCACATGACTTGGTTCACAGTATACCAAAATCGTGACGAATAGTCTTCGTAGTGCAGAAGGCATATGTGTGTTTGAAGCATCTGTTAAACAGTCTTTAATACTATCATCATTTTCTAATAAACCTCTACGTTCAGCCGCTTCTTTGAAGCTATGATATTGTACTCCACCCGTGGTAAGTAAATGGTTAAAGGATAATGGTCCCTTAACATGGGTTAATAACAATCGTAAGAAATAACGATCGCCTTCTAGGGGGGATACCGTGTACATTCTGCCTATTACCCTACGATTGTTTCGTCTACGAATCCAAGCCTTTTGTTTGTAGTCCCACCAATATTTCTCAGGAAACTCATGATAAAAGTATTGTCGTGCATCCGCATAGCTAACATTTGTGTTGAAGAATTCAGTAAGCATTGTTTTTGACCTGGCCTGGTCGTTGAGAACATGTTGTAACTGTTCAGTTGATGAAAACTGGACGGGTTGTCTATTTGGTAAGTGTATTTGTAAACCAATAACAGAGGGCGAAATATTATTGAGGGAGAATTTAAATATTCTCCATAAGGCCTCAGGAGCACAGACCCAGCGTGCATTGCTGAATTTCGAAATTTCATCGTCATTATCAGTTGGTGTAGTAGATACAGTAACTGACACACGATCCGGTCCCTTGTACACGTACTTGTAAAGATATTTTATGGATTTGATACTGGAGCAAATTTCAACATTTATATGACAGTCATATTTCAAAAGTAAGTAGGGATTATAAGGAACTACCCAACGGTTGTCAACTATATGTTGAGATGTTTCACAATGAGTTTGATTGTCGAGACGTCGGTAAATTGGGTATGAGTCATTTCCTTGTACAGTGATTGGAGCGAAAGGTTTAGGGAACCCTTTGTTACACATGCCGTTTTTCATACAAACGGCGGTAGGGTTGAACCGACCACAGGGACGATGAATCATGTGTTTCATGACGGCAGTAAACAAATCCGGTTCAACATCCTTGTTGGGAATTTCAGCTCTAACTATGGCATCGTATTCATCGGGATTGCTAATTTTATCATTCTCAGCTAAAATAAGCAGAATATGTGAGTGTGGTAGGCCTCTTTTTTGAAATTCAATTACATGCACATGGGCGACGACCTTACCTAAAACGCCTTTGTCAAACAAATCATGTTTTAACTGTTCTAATTTAGAGCGAAAAACCCTGGTCGTTAAATCAGGCCGATCGGGTGGTTGTTGACCAGGAAGGAGTTCGTTAGTAATTTCTATCCATTTAGCATTACAGGTTACAGTAATAAATAAATCAGGCTTTCCATACCTCTGAACTACTGCCATTGCGTCTTGGTACCGCTGGTGCATATCACGTGGACTACCAATGTGAGAGGAAGGAAGAATTTTTCGCACACCAATATTATCTGAATAGATGAGTTATTGAGTAGGTTAGAAATAAAGGTCGTAGGGAGGTAGTAGTAAGTGGGTAATATGATGTGGTGAGTGTGGAAAACTTACTTGCCAATGTCTCTCCCATGTTGAGAGCATCTTGCAAACCTTGATATAGATCAGCTCTAATGGTATCTTGGTTATTACAAAGAAATCTAAGGCGCATGGTTTCTATTTTGACAAACATGTCAACTGCATACTGTTGAAATAGGCGTCCACCGAGCAGAATAACTGATACATCTGATGGTCGAATCTAAGGAGATAAAAATATGTTTAAATGCAGTGGTAGTAGGGAAATAATACGTAACAATTAACATTATGATGTGGAAAATACTTGTGTACTGACTGATATATTTCTAATGGTCAGATAGTGGTATTTATGTTTACAGCATAGGATGGATGTGGGAGTAAAAGCAAAGGTGGAGTTATTCTTATAGGACATGAAAATATATTAGTATATGGATAACTGGTAGTGTAGCATTTATACCTGCATAAGATGTGAGTAGTAAGATGCACAACTGATGTGGGTGTTTCCGTTATCGTGAACGTTCAAATCCCACCCATGGTCACCATACGGGAGAAGCAAAGGATATTGTAGTGGGTCATAAAATCCGGCTGTATCTGGAACTCGTTGAAGATTTCCACTTCTTGTTTCAATAATGATATCCCTACCTTGCAAGTCACATACTTCGTCTCCTACAACTATCGCAGCTACTTGTGATGCGGTTGGTAAGTCGTGAAGATGTCGATTTACTGTAATCTCCTTTATTTTAATTCTACAATTTTCAATATCTTCACGTTGCCCAAGTTGACGGAAGATGGATACGTAAGGGTTGTAGGTATCTAGAATGTGTTGTAAGCGGAGAAGGACATCTGATCTCAACGTCTCATTATCAATTTGTCGATTTTGAATCTCGTGGTCTGTGTCGTAGATGTAAAGTTGTAGATATCTCGGTCTGCTTTCAGTTGTTGGTAAAACACTTCCAATACGATGATATATGGAACCCTGGGCACGATAGGAATAAATTCCGTTTGTTGCATTTGCTAGGTTTTGATCTATATGTGCACCCATTGATGTAAAAGCAAATGCATTATTATAAGCTCTGATGTTTTTCCTGTAATGCGTACCTACTTCGCCTTGATCCATAAATAAGTTGTTTAGTTCATGTGGAGAAGTGGGTCGACAAATAGTAATACTTCCATTGGAGCAACAGATTTGCGAAGTTTCAGCATATATTTTTTTGGCTTCACAGAATGAGCAGTATGTGGGTTGTGGTAGTAGGTGAGGGAGAAGAGAAATTGTTGGGATAAAGTTTCGACCGCAGTTGTGAGTGGTGGGAAAAGGGGGCAGAGGGTCTATATCTTGTTGATTTTCAGATGGTGCAGTTCCTAAAGATGGAGTACGAAACGTGGGATGAATAAAACAGATGTTAGTAATGGAGGATGAAGGCGGGGTGGAAATAGATGGAGAAAGTTTTGGACGTAAGTAAAAAGGGGGGAACTGTATTTATTTATAAGACCATACACTCATTTTAAAACCGATGTATATTCGAAGCGTCAAAAGTAAATAGATATGTATGTGAAGAAATATTATATATTTTAAAACCTGACACAGTAGAAATGTTTGTGCATTCAAAATCTAATATAGACATTCTTAACATTGTAATTGTATTGACACGACGGTATACGTTTAAAAATAATATACGAAACTGCAGTTGTAATTTGCAGTATGAGATGTTGGTGGGGAAAAAATAATTGTATACGGTCTGCAGTAAATTTTAGAGTTCACGGTACGGTGTGTAAAAAAATTTGCTACCTATGTGAACGAAGTATTGACTGACAGTTATAACAGTTAAAATTGTATTCTTTTCTATGAATTGAACAGAGACCATGAGTGGAGCTTATGTGTTAAGGGGAAAGTAAAAAAACAGTAGACAGTAGGCATTGGTAGTAGGGGGAAATAGAGGTAAGTGATTAGCAGTGTATAAACCGGGGAAGGTGGTACACAGGTATGTTGGAGGGAGCGTAGGTAAAATATGGAAGAATGTATGGAAAACCAAGGAGGACATGTTTAGTAGAGTGATTACTAATTGTTATAAGACATGTTATAAAAATAAGTAACAACATAGAATTCGTTCAATTTTGCAAAGTGCTAATGATTAATAGACTGGGTAGTTCAGTAATAGTGAAATAAGAGAAGGGCCAAAACAGTTTCGTCCGAAACTTCAAATCATGTTTAGTTTTGTGGGTAAAAGGTAAGAACAGTTTGCCGTCTTTCTGTCATGTGGTTGATAATATGTTGTTGAAACCTCAAATGTACAAAACAAAACAAAACGTGTTATTAAAGTACCAAATTAATGTATACCATTTTGAAAACTCAAAGGTATGCATATTCGAAGTCCATTTGTGAAATGCGAAGGTTTGTAAACAGTGATGTACAGTCCATAGGTTATGCGTTTTAAATAATATGCTCAAAAGACAATTCACATGAAAGTCAGGTCGCTTAAAGCTTTAAAATGTACAGAAAGCCGTTTTTTTTAAAACTCAGAGATGTGCTCAGAATTAACTTATTTCAAACCTGGTGATGGGAACATAAATTGAAGCATACAGTAAAATTTTTTTTAGGCTTTTAAACCTGCAATCCCTATTATCTTGAAATTTCGAAATATTTGTAAGGCTGCGTACTTTGAATAGCTATACATATGAATGTTTACAGTTGAACCCAAATTCGCTTGAACCTTACATGTTTCGAACTGTACAGTATGAAGTCTGAGGCAGTGGAACGCAATATGTTCGAAGAAGGTATTTGGTAATCAAAGCCCAAGTGTATATGTATATTTGAAACTGTATAAATTTATAACACCGTACAGTCATTTGAAAACCGATGTATATTTGAAGCGTCAAAACTACACAGATATGTATGTAATGAAATATTATATATTTTAAAACCTGACACAGTAGAAATGTTTGTGCGTTCAAAATCTAATGTAGACATTATTGACCTTGTAATTGTATTCATACGACGGTGTACGTTAAAAAATTATTTACGAAACTGCAGTTGTAATTTGCAGTCTGAGAAGTTGGTGGGGGAGTAATAATTGTATAGGGTGTGAAGTAAAACTGGATGAAATGCAGACCCAGTAACGACGCGGGGAAAGAGTTGCAAGTAAAGCAAAATGGAAAAGATCTGAAAACAAACCTGATGTAGATGGTAGATTCAATTCTGATGTCAGCAGCTGTCGTTCATGTCGTTGTCGTCTACGGTTAGCCAGCTGAACTTGTCTTGCTTCGTTGGACAGTCGTTGGCGCCGGGCTCGCTGTGCCAACCTACGGTATTCACGTTGCTCAGAATCCATCTGCTTGGCAGTCAAAGCTGTGAAGAAGTTGAGTGACTGAGTAAGTGATGAACAAACAGACAGTAAGGCAAGGTAAAGTTGGTGTAATCGGAAGAAGTGGTGTTATGGAACAGTGGGTGAAAACCGATGGACGACAGTGTCAGTGTAAACGGAGAGGCATGAACTGTGAAGCAGTGGTATAAGCAGGGAAGAGGGGGGAATATGGAGGTGGTGCAAGTTTGTAAACGTGAGAACAGACGAAGGGGGATGCAGAGGTTAAATAAAGTTGATATTTGTGTACGTAGTGAGTGTAGGAGGGAAAAGAAGGAGATTTTTTGGAGTTTGAACGGGAAAAAACAGAAATGTTCAATGCGGAAAAAGTCAGCAGGGATTAACTGCTAATTTTTGCAATATGTGGACCGAAAGTAGGGTGTGCGTTGGGATTTGTCGATTTTGAAAGTTAGTAAGTGGGAAAACAGGTAAATAGTTAACAGCAAAATAGGAAAAAAAGTATCAGATAATTTAGATTTTGAATGAGTAAAATAGATAAAATGTTAAAGTGGAATAAGTCAAAGTGTAGTAACTGAAGTATTGAAATATTTGTCACAGGTCAGTTGGAGGCTGCTGTACAGCTGAAAATCAGTAAATTGACCTTCCTAAATTTTGCACTTTTCTAATTGGAATGCAAATGGTTGAACATAAAAATAAACTAAAGCTGCACTGAAATGTTATGTAGAGTTGTAGCACAACTTAAATTTAACTGTATAGTTTGTAGTGAATGCAGCAGATGATCGGTTTGGGTTTTGTGAAATAAATTGTATGTACTAAATTCATAAAGTGAATAATTGCCAGAAGGTAAATATTGGTTGTCGAAAATAAATATCGAAGACAAAGCATACATATTTTAGTTAACGGGCAAACAAAGTGGACACTCGTGTTGTACCTGCCAGTGTACCCGTCCCCATCATCCACCACACTGCCTCCATCATCAGCATTGGTTGGCATCGCCCAGGTTAGCCGACTGTTCACTGAAGGAGCCAGCGGCTAGAGCTACCGCAGCATGGGTCTGGAATGTCGTTGACTGTGATGTTACTCGATCTGCTTCGACTTTATCGAGGTGATTATGCATGTTTACTGATGAAGCTGAATTTCATCCCGGCTTGTTTGAAGGATCTGTAAGTCAATGAGTTGATGACTGTGGTGTTGTTCCGTAAGCTCCAGTAAACCTGGATCTGGAAGCCAATGTATCTGCTCACCTTAATGCATCAAGGGTAGAAGTTCTATCTGCAAACTGCTGCACATAAGCATCAATTATGAATGCAGCAACTGCTTCCAGTCATATTAAAAATGATGCCGATTTGTTTGACAAATTGAGTAGTAGTAGAAAAGCCACGTGTAGAAAAACATAATAACCTGACAGTTAATCTGACAGTTAATCAAACATCATGTGCAACCAAAAGAATAAAATCTGTGGGTAAATATCCTTGAAAATTTGGCATGACGGAACACATTAAATTAACATTCAAAAGATTTTCCTGTCTAAAATAAGGTTGCACAATATAATACTGTGTAGAGTATCAATATGGTATTTTGGTGATAATCCTATTGAAGTGAGGGGAATGATCATGTAAATTGTGGGTGAATTATATCATTGTAAATTTACAATGAAAGAATAAAGTGTGTATGAAATAAAGGATAACATGATATTTGAGTATAGTGGTTGATTGAATAAGCAATCATAAAATGAAGGTAGTGGGTAAAATAAATGTTGAGAGTAAACAATTTTAGTACATATGATAGTTATATGAGTAAAATGTTTTTTCCTTTTTATCATTATATATGCAGGAGAAACCTTAAAAGAGGGAAAAACAGAAAAAGTTAAGGAACGTTAACAACAGGATACGAACTTCCTGTCCGACCAAGGTTTGAAAAATTTATTACTTGACTATCTTTATTTACTACTTCAGTTTTATGTACAGAATTATTGGAAAACCAAATTGGTGCTAGTTTTAATAATTCATATATAATAGATTGTACTGAACTGAGCGTAGTATCGCAGTTTAAAACTAATAGTTGCATTCAGTGGAAAGAACATAGCAGACAGATACAGTAACCTGAGTTTGCGGAACATTGTATATATCGTAGTAGACAAAACGCTAAATGCGAGTGGTGAAGAAAGAGTCCCTTTTTTTAAATAAGTAAACAGGAGGAGTCATGCACAGCATATTATAGCGAACCGACCGTAGTAAAAAGTGCAGGAACAAAATATATTTGCACTATCCCACATGAAATCTAATAAATGCATTCGTTGCCAAGAAAATCGAAGATATTAACAGTAAACTGAGTTTTCAGTATAATGTATGTAGCATATTTTGCAAAACGATAAGTCGGTAAGGTTTAAAAAAAGAATACCTGTTCAAAAGCAAGCAGATCAAGTGTGACGGAAGGCCGTGTGCCTGGCACATCATCACCTGCTGAGCTAGGTCCAGCACGCCGCCGATAGAGAGCCGTTGAGCGGAGCGTGCAAATGAATTTGGCGAACATCAGCCTATTATTCGTAAAGAACATGCATTTATTAAACTAAGCATAATAATTCGTACGTAGCAAACTAAGGGTTAGGAAGAAGCTTACATGTGCTATCCTGTACCCAACGTTTGTGGATTACTGATCTCTGCTCGGTTGCAAGATGGGTTTGTTAGAGAAGTGAATACCATCTACTGTAAATGTTCCACATGTTGTAAATATAAAATTTTACCTCATATTTAAGAAACATGAAAAAAACGCAAATAGAACTAAATATATGCCGTGAGACCAAATTAACAATGCAACCAAGAGTCAACACCTTCTAATGATCCAATTCTTGTCATTCTTCCTTTAACAGCATCTTCATTTAAAGTCTAATCGCCAACATCAACTTTTTCGTCTTCAGAAAAGTCTTCTAGCATATTTTTTGTTGCATCCTGCATTCCTTTATGACGTTCAAGTCAACATTGTGACAACATTCGTTTATTTATTTATTTATTCTCTCCTCCTTGCCTATTGTACTGACAAACAACATGATATTTGAGTATAGTGGGTGATTGAATAAGCAATCATAAAATGAAGGAAGTGGGAAAAATAAATGTTGAGAGTAAACAATTTTAGTACACATGATAGTTAAGTGACAAATACAAACTGCCCAGTAGAGTGGAACTTTAATCCATATGCGTAAATGTACAGACATCATATTGGACACAGTTGAATGCAAATTTATAACTTCAGGACTGGAATTGAACTTAAAATCAAGTACGTAAAGCGGACAGATAAAAAATTGGGTACAGGAATTGTACACAAAGTGAAATGCATAGTACCCAAATTTTAGGAATAAGCTGCACATGCTTCATTTCCACTTCCATATTAAAGTACGATGGATTGAATCATCTGCAGAAGTAGCAAAGAGGAAAAAATATTGGCAGTAAAATATTCACACCTACATAGAATATGTTTAAGTTATTTAGAAAGAGAACGGTAAGGTCTCACCGTTATTGACGGGGAAAGATCTGGTAGATGCATTGTTGGATGTTGTTATTCTCGTCATTATCATAAACTTTTTAAAAGTTCCAACCTGAAACTATTATCCTAAAATTATTACTAATTTAAAAATCGGTATATACTAATATAAGTTACTGAGAATATAATGAAAAGAAGAACATTAGGCCTTCAAACTCAGTGCAATATACCAAGTTGGACAGCAACTGAACATTTTGGTTAATTGTGCCTGCATAATTAAACAAAACAGAGTTTAGTGCTATCTAATAGCCTGCTTAAACAAATCAGATTTTTCCCTTTTTTTTGGGGTTGCTAAAACTGCTGTCTCCATTAATGCCACTAAGTACAGTTTCAGGAGAAATTCAACCCATTACTCGATGTGTTTTTGGAAATATGAACAAACCGTTGGTTAAATAAGATAACTACCCACTGACGTTTGCAACTACACATATCTCTCTGTGTACATATGCATATACATATACATGGTTCTGCTTCATGCAGCATTTTCCCACACAACAGCAACATGAATTGCATATGGAGACGACAGTACCATATGTGTCAAAAACAAATTCTGTAACATTTATTGGCCTGTTGTCCAGTATACTCATCTTGCTCCTTTAAAACAGTTATACAAATCAAACATAATATTACGCATGTACAAATTCAAATAAGTATCATCTACACTAACGCAGAATATAAACTCTGTTTAATACGATGATAATTAGCTCAGATTTTCAATTACAAAGTCATTTAGTTTGATAACTGCATGCAACAAATAAAATTTCAAGTGTTGCAGTAGGCTCAAACCAAGCATTTTGTACATTCAGGTGGTTCAAAGGTACTATAGGTACTATAGAATCCTGGCACATGTTTAATTACCTAGCTGTGTATTATTTGATAACAAAGTTTATAGTTAAACTTTAGAAAAAAAATCCCAGTAAATTTTATTATTTCTTATTTATATTATGTCTAGATTAGCAATGTCCATACCAAAACTTAAAGGACGTGAACAATTTTTAATCTAAAATTAATAAAAAGGTAATAAAATAATAGGAAACACAGGTTCTCTGGGGAAAAACAACAAATTAAGCAGTGACAAAATAACCTGAGAGAGTAGATTTTTTGAAATCAAGTTGTAGACCATCGTGTAGTCACCGCTTGAAGACATGTAGTGCTCTAAATTTCAAGAACTACATAAAAAGGTAGTAATGTAACAAAGAATTAGTGGGTAATAAATTGGAAAGATAAACATAGAAAGAAAAGTGATAGAATACAAATGAATTTCCTTTTTTGAGGAAATGCATTGATTTTTGAAAGAGAGGTTTTTTTTTCTTCAACGAATCATGTTTACAGATTATTCAAGCCCAACATAACATACAATTCCCATAGAAATAAATATATTTGCAATATAAACTTGAGAAATATAAAGAAACCATCAATTAAAATCTAATATATTTGCAGTACTTCAGTTAAAATCTAATAATTGCATTCAGTGGTAAATAGGGTTTTGTGTGAAGGCATATTACAGGTGCAACTGACTATAACTTAGAACAAATGCAAATATTTTTAACTCTGTATAAATAACTGCAGTGGTACAGTGGTTGATTTGCATCAAGACTTGGGAACATGGACTAAATATGGCGAACGGGGTTTACTTAACTAACAACTTGATGTTACCTCTGAAGAGCTTGCTAGGAGGCGGCATGAGTTGTGAATTCAATGAAGCCATAGCCTTCTAGTTGCCCAGATTGCTTGTGACAAAGTAGTTTTAAAGAACCTGGCAAACATCATTGGAACAATATATAAAATCAAGCGGATATAAGTGTACTAAACTAACAACTTGATGTTACCTCGCCAAAGCCTGTAGAGATCTCTCTACTTTCAGTTCCATCAGTTTGGAGCGTACATGATTGGAGGAAGAGGAGAGCAAAGTCGAACAACCAAACCTGGTTGATACTTTTCTTCCACTACTCAGTTTTAGACAGCAGTAAGGGGATCTAAAGACCATGGCGACTTTGGTTTTGGTAAAAGGGTAAAATAGTGGAATATTGAGAGGCGGTTGATTCTGTGAAGGGGTTTGTGGGGGGGAGAAAACGTGGGTAGGGGAGAGGTGAAGAACGGGGGGGAAAAAAAGTGAGGGACGTTGAGCGTGGAAGCAGCAGATTACTCAGTTTTGGACAGCAGTAAGTGGAGGTAAAAATCATGGCGAGTTTGGTGTGGAAAAGAGGATATAAGAGTGGAATATTAAGAGGCGGTTGATTCTGCGAAGGGGTTGGTGGGGGGAGAAAAAGTGGGTAGGAGAGAGGCGAAGGACGGGAGGGGAAAGAAAGGGAGAGACGTCAGGAGAGAAGAGGGACGTCGCAGACCTGTGGGTGGAGAAAGCGGGGAGAGAAGACTGATTTAGGTTGTGGAAGGAAGGGAAAGAGGAGAAGCATGGCAGAGGCGCTTGAGGCGGAGTAGGGTTGGGGAAAGGCGGTTGACAATTTGGGGAAGAAAAGATCGGGAAGGAAAAGTGGGTGAAGTAGAAAGTCGTGGAAAGTGGGTGGAAGTGTAACGTGGTTAAGATAGTGGGATGGGTAAGGACGCATTTGCCCTCGATTCTAGTAGTTTTGGCTGCTATAAGGAGAAGGGTGTGTTGGGAAGTTCCTAAAAGCTTCACCAAATTAGAGAATTTGTATTATTAGTAGAGATATATACTACCATATAGTTTTGAAAACCAAAATATGTAACAAATACGAACTCTCATACACACACACAAACTCTAGATCCAGTCTAAAACGATAACGCCAATCCTATCTCTACTAGATCACGGTATCAACTCAGGTTAATCATGTAACCTAAGATCTGATACCAAATGTAATGAAAACCGTACACCTTAGGTGTAGAACGGTTGTCAAAAAAAAGAAAAAGAAGTAAAGAAGAGGAATAGAAGAGAAGAGAATGGAAAAGAAGGAAAAGAAAACATTAAATAATCATATAACATGTCGTATATCTCACACCACATCGGATAAAATATAATAGTCAACATAGATATAAAACAGTCGAGATAGTAATAATAATTTGAACTAATCATCAAGGTATAAGATCCATAGAGTTATACAACACAGCAAAAGAGTTTATACAACTGATATATAAACTCAGCCAATAGTTGTCCCTAATAATAGTAGGTCAAACACTGTCAAGGCTCCACAGCGTCACACATCGGAATATACAATAAAAACACTCAAATATAAGTATGAGTAGATGTCACCTCCTGCTAGTCCATCTGCAAAACTCCATATGCCATCCACACCTGCTCTCTAATCTACTCATTTAAGAGTAACCGATATAATAAGAAGCAGAGCATAAAACCTCGGGTCAGACAACGGTCCGGTGTGAGCGATAAACAATCTCAAAATACTATAAAAGTCGATATACTATATGGAACAGAGGGTATATGAATCATACCTAACCTGTCCCTGCAACCAAAGAATCATCACATAACATAGATAATATGCTACTCTACAACATCATAAAATGGTATTCCATACTCAACAAACTATCGCGGGACCTAGGTGTCTCCATACACAATACCTACTTCATACTAAGTAAACTGCAGGGCTGCCTAGGTATCCGTATGCACAATACCTACCTCGTGTGACATCTCTAGTGTAATAGGTGGAGAGTGAAGCAACCGTAATAAACATAGTATCCATTAAGCAATACTAACTGTCACTAAGTGTGCTCTAGATATATGATAACTTGTATGTCCTCCATGCTGCCACAGACTGGTGGAAATCTCAGTTCTCCGTTGTACTCTAGTATCTCGCTGCCCAAAGCAGGATATGTGTCTTCTAGCCCAAAACTAGACACTACACCCAAAGCCACAAGTCCAAAGTGTTGATACGCTAAGATTTTGATCAATGACAATGTGCTTCAACAAAAAGGAAGAGATATGTGGAAAGCTAAAGGAAGAACGATGAAAACCAATGATAAACATAAGTATGATTTCTACATAGGTCTTAGCTTAGATTTATTGTTAAAGTCTATCCTCAAGAGGCTTGCACAAACACTAGAACACCTTTTATAAACTTCATTTTTTAATAAACATTCACTATGCACAATTTAGTAGTTCAGTCGACTGAACAGGGATGACCAGTCGACTGAACCTGTGACACATACACAAATATGCACAGTTCTAGTCGACTGAATTTCCTGCTCAGTCGACTGAACTTGTTCCTAAAAATTTTACTTCATATTTTCAGTCGACTGAAATCCCTGCTCAGTCGACTGAATTTGAAACTGCGAATTTTTTCTGAAAGGACACCTTCTTCCTCCCAAGAGTTGCAACCATTCTCCAATGGAAATGGAAGCATCTCTTGCCTACACCTCTAGCAAACAAATGCATCTCTTCTCCACATGGTTTTAACATTTGCAAATTACCAATTCTAATTGCTTTAATCTTTCTATTTTCTTGAACATACTTTCAGATTTCTTAAGTTTTCAAAAGCAATCACAAACCACTTCAATTGCTTGAATCTCTGTTTTAACTATAATACCTTTTGATTCATAGCAATTCACATTTCCTAAATCTTCACAAACACTTTGTATACTCTCGAGGATAAGATTATAGGAAAGTTGTACTTAATTTGACTCATTAGTGTTATCAAGAACACAACAAGTCAGAAATACCTTTTGTATCTAGTTGAAGTCCTCTTCGGTAGTTGAGGCAAGAAATCCCGTTCAGTTGTTCGGGTAAGTTGTAAACCTATTCCTCCGGGTTAAGTGAGAGCTGTTGGTTAGTTGAATTCCTAAGAGGAGCTTAGGGACTGGACGTAGGACAAGAGGTCCGAACCAGTATAAAGTCTTGGTGTCTACTTTACTTACTGCTTATCACTATCTACCTAGACCATTTCAATATTCCATATTATACGATCCTACCGCATAGCCTCTTTCAATTGGTATCAGAGCAAGGCCGTCCTATAACCATAACACAGTTATTTGACATATTGATAATATGGAAAACAACACAAGCACAACATCTACCTATAACTCTACATTTGCGGAAGGACAATCTACTCAAAGACCCCCTCTATTCAATGGACTAAACTATAATTATTGGGCTACAAGGATGAGGATTTATATGCAAGCAAAAAGTTTTGAAGCCTAGAATGCAACACAGGTAGAACTCGTTGTACCCACAACGGAATATTCTACATGGACGCAATCTCAGAAGAATGACGTTAGTGCAAATTCCAAAGCTATGAATATGCTATTTTGTGCTTTGGACAGAAATGAATTCAATCATGTTAGCATTTGTACTACTGCATATCAGATATGGAGTACACTTAAAACCATACATGAAGGCACAAACAAGGTTAAACAAACAAAGATCTCCATGCTAAAGAACCAGTTCCAAAACTTTAGAATGCGACAGAATGAATCCATCAATGACATGTACTCAATGTTTCAAGACATTCATCATGCCTTAATAGGACTAGGAGAAAAATACACAGATTTTGATATTGTATCTAAAGTTCTAAATTCACTCACTGATGAATGGGAGAGAAAAGTCTTAGCAATCGAAGAAGCAAATGATTTATCTACAATGAAACCAGAAGAATTAATTGGAAATCTTATGTCGTATGAAGTAAATATGCAAGCTAAGAAAGATCAAGCACAAGAAAGAAAAAATGTAGCTTTTCATGCGTAAAAGGAAGAATCAGAGTCTGAAGATGAGGATTTAGCATTTATAGCCAAAAATTTCAAGAAATTCTTAAGATATAGAAAAGAAAATAAAAACGGATTCAAAAAGAATTTCTTGAACAAACCTTCATCCTCGAATATAGAATGCTTCAACTGTCACAAAAAAGGTCACATGCAAAAAGATTGTCCAGAGCAAAAGAAGGAGAATCAGAACAAAAACAAGAAAGAAAATTCAAAAAGAAGGCATTCTCTGTAACATGGGATGATTCAGATTCATCTTCATCTGAAAGTGAAAATGATAGTGACAATGAACAAGCAAATGTATGCTTTATGGCTCAAGAATCTGAGGTTAGTAATTTAACTTTCGACGATTTAATTGATGTAAATACTGAACTATTGAGTACAATAAAAAATTTTAAAAAGAAACTTAAGGAAACTCGTGAAAATCAGAACAAAGCTGAGTTTGAAAGGGATATGTTAAAAGATGAAAAAGAAAATTCTAGAAGAAGAACTTGAAAAAGTTCATGAGTCTCTTTCATATTCGGAAACTCAATTATCTCTTTTAAGTCAAGAAATTGAAAATCAAAAGACAAAAAATGATATAATTGTTTCTGAAAATCATGAGTTAAAAACTCAGATTAAACAAGTTGAGCTAGAAAATAATAGTCTTCAAGTTAGACTAGATAACATCACTAAAAATGTTTCTAACTTTAACAAAGGAAGAGAAAATTTATCTAAGATTTTAGAAAATTCTCAATCCTCCTCGAATAAACATGGATTAGGATATAAAAAGGAACCAAAAATTCCTAAAAAGATAAATAAATTTTTTAAGAGGAATATTGATTCAAAACAACAAATGCTATTAAGAAAACCTATTAGAACAAAAGAAGAAACTAATATAGTGGGTACCAAATGCTATTAAGAAACCTATAAAAAGGATACTAAACCAAATTGGGTTTGGTTTCCTAAGTTCTAACTTTTAGGACCCTATTGAAAGGTGGGTACTAATAATTTTGTATTTATTTTCAGGTCCCACTCAAGAAGAAGAAATGGATACTAGACAGTGGTTGCTCAAAACACATGACCGGCGACAAAGATATGCTTACAAACATCACATACTTTGATGGTGGCTCGGTTACCTTCGGAGACAATTCAAAAGGCTATATCATTGGCAAAGGAGATGTGAGCAATTACGGTACATCAAATTTACCTTTTATTACAAATGTTTCATTAGTTAAAAATCTAAAACATAATCTACTAAGCATAAGTCAACTTTGTGACAAAGGTTTTAAAATAACTTTTTCGGAAAATAAATGTAGTATTTTTGATCAAAACCAAAATCTTGTTTTTGAGGGAAATAGAGATAGGAATATTTATGTTTTAAATATGAAAATTAATCATAATACAAATATGTGTTTACTAGTCAAAGATAATGATCCTTGGTTGTGGCACAAAAGATTTTGTCATATTAATTTCAAAACTATTAGAAAACTTTCTAAAAATGAATTAGTAAGAGGTTTACCTAAGATAAACTTTAAGATAAAAAATCTTTATGATGATTGTCAAATAGGAAAATTAACAAAATCATCTTTCAAATCTAAGAAAAATATTTCAACTTTACAACCACTAGAATTACTTCATATGGATCTTTTCGGACCAACACAAGTTCAATCCATTAATCATAATCGATATGTATTTGTAATAGTTGATGAATTCTCAAGATATACATGGACCATTTTTATGAAAAATAAAAGTGATACATTTGAGCACTTTAAAACATTTGTCAAAAGAATTCAAAACACTAAAGATTTGAAAATTAAGAATATACGAAGTGATCATGATGGCAAATTCGAAAATGAAGCTTTTGAATCCTTTTGTAAAAAGAAAGGAATAAATCATAACTTTTCATTTCCTAGAACTCCTCAACAAAATGGAGTAGTGGAAAGAAAGAATAGAACATTACAAGAATGTGCAAGAACATTATTAAATGGAAGCCTTCCACCAAAACATTTTTGGGCAGAAGCCGTAGCTACTGCATGTTATGTATTAAATCGTATTTCTATTCGACCATTAACTAAAAATACTTCATATGAACTTTTTAACAATAGAAAGCCAAATATCTCTTATTTTAAAATATTTGGATCAAAATGTTTTATTTTAAATACAAAAGACCAACTAGGAAAATTCGATCCAAAAGCTGATAAAGGAATTTTTGTAGGATACTCAGAACGAAGTAAGGCATGTCGAGTTTTTAATAAACGAACAAATATAATCGAAGAAACTTTACATGTATCTTTTGATGAAAACTTTAATAAAAACTTGAGTATAAAAGATGATGATGAATTTATAATAAATTCAGACAATACAAATCTTGAAAATATAAATAATACTGAACTTAGATCTCCACCTAGAATCTTACGAGATCACCCTGTACAAAACATAATCGGTGAAATTGATTCTCAAGTTAAAACTAGAAGTCAGCTAAACCAAATGGGACGTGTTGCTTTTATTTCTACATTAGAACCTAAAAATCCTAAAGAAGCATCAACAGATGACTACTGGATTGTTGCTATGCAAGAAGAATTAAATCAATTCGAACGTAACGATGTTTGGGATTTAGTTCCTCGTCTTAATAATCAATCTATTATAGGAACAAAATGGGTTTACAAAAATAAAATAGACGAACAAGGAAATATAACTAGGAATAAAGCTAGACTAGTAGCACAAGGATATAATCAAGAAGAAGGTATCGACTTTGAAGAAACATTTGCTCCCATTGCAAGACTTGAAGCAATACGTATTCTATTAGCCTTCGCTTGTTTTCACAATTTTAAACTTTATCAAATGGATGTTA
This sequence comes from Allium fistulosum, assembly GCA_030737815.1. Lineage (NCBI taxonomy): Eukaryota > Viridiplantae > Streptophyta > Magnoliopsida > Asparagales > Amaryllidaceae > Allium > Allium fistulosum. The sequence goes on from CM060901.1 coordinate 922,330,225, forward strand.
AAAGTGCTTTTCTAAATGGTTTTATAAAAGAAAATGTGTACGTAGAACAACCCCCTTTATTCATACACGGAAAATATCCGGATCATGTATATAAATTAAAGAAAGCCCTATATGGTCTTAAACAAGCACCTCGTGCTTGGTATGAGAGACTTAAAAGCTATTTACTAGATTCGGGATTTCAAATCAGAAAAGTAGATCAAACTCTATTCATTAAAAACACTACTAATGACATTCTAATAATCCAAATATATGTAGATGACATTATATTTGGTTCAACTAATGAAAACTTATGTAAAGAATTTTCAAATATAATGACTAAGGAGTTCCAAATGTCACACATAGGAGAATTATCTTATTTTCTCGGGTTACAAATTAAACAACTAAAAAATGGAATTTTCTTAAATCAAGAAAAATATTGTGCTAATCTAATTAAACGTTTTGGAATGGAAAACACTTCTGGAAAGCCTACTCCTATGAGTACCACAACTCATCTCGATCGAGATGAAAATGGCAAAAGTATAGATCAAAAATTGTTTAGAAGTATGATAGGTTCCTTACTTTACTTAACCGCTAGTAGACCAGACATAATGATGAGTGTATGTTTATGTGCACGATTTCAATCTAATCCTAAAGAATCACATTTAAGAGCGGTAAAACGAATTATACGATATCTTAACAATACTAAAGATTTTGGTTTTCTATCCAAAAGAGTGTCCATTTGAGTTAGTATCATTCAATGATGCTGATTTTGGTGGATCTCGAACAGATAGAAAAAGTACAAGTGGTACATGCCATTTCATTGGAAAATCACTTGTATCTTGGTTTAGTAAGAAACAAAATTGTGTCTCGCTTTCAACCTGTGAAGCAAAGTATATATCAGCCACTTTAGCTTGCACTCAAGTTATCTACATGCAACAAACACTTAAGGATTTTAATATAAATTTAACAAACTCTACAATATATTGTGATAATACAAGTACAATAAATTTATCTAAAAATCCGGTTAATCACTCTCGTACAAAACATATAGATATTCGTCACCACTTTCTACGTGACAGTATCAAAAAAGGAATCATATATTTAGAACATATTTCTACCGAAATCAGATTGCCGATATATTTACTAAACCTTTATTAGAAAACTCATTTATAAAATTGCGACGAGAATTAGGAATAATTTCTTTTAAAGATATTTTATAGCAAATATTATAAAAATATAAACTCAGTCGACTGAATAACAAAAACAAAATTATTCAATATATATATCTCTATTCAGCTACCTAATACATAATAGATTAAAGGATGTCTCTAATCCATCCATTTCTAACCAATGCTTTTAATCCAATAAAACAATGATTGGTTCTACAACCTTATTAAATTTCCTCCACATTTTTTTGGCATTTTTATACTATAAATATACTTTTATACATATAATTATTTTCAAAAGAATTACAAAGTTTGAAAATTCTATATAAAAATGTCTTACGACAGCTCAAACTCTCATATCAACATCACCTCCTCACTCGAAAACACTCCTACCTCTCCAAAACTTCCAACGCCAACACCAAAGCATGAACCAGTGTATAAATGGGAAAACTATCGCACTGGTTACACACCGGAATCAAAGATGGCAAAACGTGGACTTTTTACCTCCCTTGATACAAAAAGAAAGATTGACGAGATTCATCACTTTCAACAACAACAAATTAATCTCCAACGAGAATTATATTTTGAACAGAAAGTAACGGCAAGACGACTAAGCTTTCTTGAGAAAATTGGTTTACATTTTTGTAGCTCAAAGAAAAATGAGGTGAGCGAGCCCCTACCTCGACCAAGTAGTGTGTTCGATCCATCTTCATCTTACCGTACACCAGCTGATCCCTTGAATCCTTGGATGTCCCCAAAGACTCCTCAGTATACTCCAAATTCATGGGAAATAAGCTATATGGAGAATGAAGGGAAAAAGACGCAAAAGGAAAATAGTTCATCTCCAAAGAAATAATTACTTTTGAAGACAATTCATGTTGTTATATATCTATACAATTGTAATTGCTTCTTTCAATAAAACTTTTGCTTTCGAAATTTAGAAATAACACTGAAAATTAAGCTTAAAACAAAATTTCCATAGCTCAGTCGACTGACACCCTCTGCCCAGTTGACTAAACTTTCAACAGAAACTTTTTATTAATTTCTAACAATTTCTGCAAAGGCTTGTATAAATAGCCTTCTTTTATGTGATACTCTATGGTTTGTATTATTCGCTCTATGGTTATATTTGCATATGGTTGCTTTGTTACCTGCAAATTGTTACTTCCTTTTTGTCGATGACAAAGGGGGAGAAATCTATGAAACTAACTTTGTTTTGTAGGAAAGATAATGCATATATTCAGGGGGAGAAAAGATAATTACATCTCTACAAACATAGGTATTGTCATCAATCAAAAAGGGGGAGAATGTTGATACACTAAGATTTTGATCAATGACAATGTGCTTCAACAAAAAGGAAGAGATATGTGCAAAGCTAAAGGAAGAACGATGAAGACCAATGATAAACATAAGTATGATTTCTACATAGGTCTTAGCTTAGATTTATTGTTAAAATCTATCCTCAAGAGGCTTGCACAAACACTATAACACCTTTTATGAACTTCATTTTTTAATAAACATTCACTGTGCACAATTTAGTAGTTCAGTCGACTGAACAGGGATGACCAGTCGACTGAACCTGTGACACATACACAAATATGCACAGTTCCAGTCGATTGAATTTCCTGCTCAGTCGACTGAACTTGTTCCTGAAAATTTTACTTCATATTTTCAGTCGAATGAAATCCCTGCTCAATCGACTGAATTTGTAACTGCGAATTTTTTCTGAAAGGACACCTTCTTCCTCCCAAGAGTTGCAACCATTCTCCAATGGAAATGGAAGCATCTCTTGCCTGCACCTCTAGCAAACAAATGCATCTCTTCTCCACATATAAATACATGGTTTTAACATTTGCAAATTACCAATTCTAATTGCTTTAATCTTTCTATTTTCTTGAACATACTTTCAGATTTCTTAAGTTTTCAAAAGCAATCACAAACCACTTCAATTGCTTGAATCTCTGTTTTAACTATAATACCTTTTGATTCATAGCAATTCACATTTCCTAAATCTTCACAAACACTTTGTATACTCTCGAGGATAAGATTATAGGAAAATTGTACTTAATTTGACTCATTAGTGTTATCAAGAACACAACAAGTCAGAAATACCTTTTGTATCTAGTTGAAGTCCTCTTCGGTAGTTGAGGCAAGAAATCCCGTTCGGTTGTTCGGGTAAGTTGTAAACCTATTCCTCCGGGTTAAGTGAGGGCTGTTGGTTAGTTTAATTCCTAAGAGGAGCTTAGGGACTGGACGTAGGACAAGAGGTCCGAACCAGTATAAAGTCTTGGTGTCTACTTTACTTACTGCTTATCACTATCTACCTAGACCATTTCAATATTCCATATTATACGATCCTACCTCATAGCCTCTTTCACAAGGTATACAGATCCTCGCTAACAATCCATGGGCATCCCCACTATACAATACCCCTGCTTCGCGTACAACAAAAAACATGCTGAGTCATCAATGATCCCTTAGCTCATACACATCCATCAAATCATACTCGCTCAATCCAATTTCCAACATCCAGGAACTCACCACGTTCCTCCACCCTACGGCTCCCACCACGAGCCTCTTCGATACCTACTCCCTACCGAGTCACAAACCGAAGATATAGAGTGTCTAATCTTTGGTACCCACTCCCACCACAAGTCTTAAACCGAAGATACAAGGCTTTTCATCATGCTGTTACATCACCATCCATCCCTGATGCGAACGAGCTAACACCTCCAGCATGATCTGCTGAATCATGAAACAATCAACCTCAGAACCTACTCCATACACCATCGAGTCATAATCCGAAGCACTAATTCCCATATCAAAGCATCAGATAATCACCTCACCATCTAAATCGCTTGCCCGTAGAGCAATAACATAAAGACTCTAAGTCGGTCGCATGAACAAACCATCACATCGCACACCACAAAATCTCTTCAACGTCGTAACCAAAGATCAATCAAGTCGCCAATCAACAATAGTGATAGACATTGACCACTCTACGGTGGTCAATACCACCACTTTGGTCGTGTACTTAACCAAAACGGATAAGTACAAATCAAATGGAAATGTTCGGCATCCATCTTGAAGTCCGAAGCCTCATCTTCCACCTTCAGATTAGTTGGGACGTATCCTAACCCTCTTCTACAACTTATCTCGTTTGTTGGATTTTCGCGTATACGAAACCCTAATGCATAAGGTATTCCCTAACACTCGATCGCCGCTAAATCGGCAATTTTAACCAAAAATAACCAAACAAGCAAACATTCAACATTCAACATACAACCATACATACATCCAAAACAGCATACATGCAACATGTATAATACATCCATACTAACCAATGGGGAAATGATATCAAAAATAGTCCAAATCTAATAATTCCCTAAAAATGGCATGTCGATAAGAAAATGTGATATCCTATATAAAATCATTTTAAAATGTTTTTATTTTCTTTTATAAAAATCTAGTAGGCATTTTAAGTTTAATAAATCACATTTTAAAATCAAAAACTATTCCAAAACTTCGATCTTCTACTATACAACCAATCATAGTATGGTGAGAGACAGTATCACTCATCTCAACAAATGTTGTCTAAACCAATGCTACAACGTAGATCTCTCTATCACGTGTGCAATGTGAGAAATTTCATCCAAAACGAACCTCATATGCAAAAGAAATGGATCAAATACGATTCGAGATTAATTAAATAAGAAATCCACTAATTAAATAATTAATTACCTTAATTAACTCTAATCCATCCTCCTCTTCTTATTGCTAGTACATGCACACCATTCTCAACCCATTCACGTATGCACGATCATGGAGTGATATAGGGCTACGCTCCACGAAATCAAGTGCCATCTGCACCATCGTTCTTCTCATCGAATGCTCAACTCATCCATGCCAAAATCACCTAGCTCCATGCCTCCATATAAATCGCGACTCCTACCACCTGATCACAACACCATGAAGGTCACACATGGCTAAAGCCGATCGGACATGGCCAAAATTTGAGGAGAGGTTCTCCTTCATACTAGAATCACAACGCAAACCTCGAATCTACCTATCGTTGCTTCAAGGTCCGCCAAATCGAAGCCTAGATCCACCAAGAAGAGGTCGACATCGACAATCACGATCGAGTAAAATTCTGCCATGGTCATCATGAAGCTCTCATCCATACGAGCTCATCGGATTTGGTTTTGTAATTTTAGTGGAGTGGATCTCTCGATTTTATTTTTTAAATGAAAGAGGAAGAGGAAGCTATGATTTTGTTCTCAGGAATTAACAGTGGAATGGATTAGAGAAAAGGGGGAAGGATTTGAATGGTATTTATAATATGTTTTATTTCATTTATTTATTTTCTCAAATAAATAGTCGTACGTTTCAAGCCCGTATGGTCACACGACACGTCGGATCGCAATGAAACTCATCTTCGTACATCACCTCATTGTTCTAGATCTAATTGTATAAATCTCATTGCCATTTGAGATCGCAACCCGAGATGTTAATTTCGTGCATTTCAAGATCATTTCGGCCATCAGATCATCCAATCTCCAAATATAGCAATCCTTGTACTCATTTTAATTCGCAACGTCAATACGTACCCAATGGAAGTGGTCTCGAGTCCCGATTCAACCGTATGCGAAAAATCATATTTTTGGGCATTTAATCAATTAATTATTTAAATATCCTATCGTTAAAAATACGGTCATTACAACTACCATTTGCTAAAAAATCATACTCATATTACTCATATTCTATAGTGATCTGTGAGTGGAATTCGAATATAGCTATGACCATGGTGACTAGCGAAAACACTTTTCATCAAAATCAACAATTGAACTTGACAAAATGTTTCCCATCAACCTTGCTTTACAAGTCTCTGCTTTTCCAACTACTTTGATCTTCTTACCAAAAATTCACTTTCAATCAATGGACCTTACCCTAGATAAAGTTTAGGGTGTGCTTGTGACAACCGCCCTACACCTCCAACACCCAATATACCTGTATGGTGCTTTGCAATGATACCTGACCGATGTAGGACGATTGTCAAGTAGTAAATATTTATAAAACAATCATATAACCTATCTTATACCTCATACCACAAGGATAAAGTATAATATCAATTATAGATATAAAATAGACAAGACAGAAATATAACTAAATGAGTCATCACAGAACAGAGCATAGGTTCAACAAAGTTGTACAATGAACTAATAGAGTTTATACAATAACTAAATAACTCAAAATATCTATAAATAAAATAAGTCAAACACTGTCAAGGCTCTATAGTGTTGCATAACAGAAATAGTAAAAGCTCCAAAAGTATGGTATATGGAAAGCGTAGCCTCTTGCTAATCCATCCGTACAATGTCATGTGCCATCCCATACATGCTATTTAGTCTACTCATTAAAGAGTACCCAAGAAAATAAGGAGAAAAGCATAAAAGCTCGAGTTAGACTACAACCTGGTGTAAGCGATTAACAATCTCAAAATACTATGAAACTCGACATGGCGTATAGGACATAGGGTATGAAGAATCATATCTGACTTGTCCCTTGTGACGAACCACCGTTCTGACCCCTGAGAACGACACTCAATACATCCATGGTATTCATGTGTCGTTTCCCAAGTATCTGAAAGACGAGTTATCATGGGGTAAAATATAAGAACAGAACAATAATTTCACAATGGAACGGTTAAATATATAACATAAAATAAGACAGTACATAAGTTTACTCCCAACATGGAGTTATCAGAGTTACAACAAAAGTACTACTATCAGTCTAGGTAGTTGTAACAACCTGTCTTTAAATATACATACATAGAGTCAACATCTCATAACAGCGAAAATAAATAGCTAGATAGATAAGGAGCCTCATGCTCGTCCACCATCTTCAAAAGAGCTTAAAAGAAACCTGTCATTTTCGGACTACTCAAATATAAATGTGTACCCGAGAGTTTAGGGAAACAAACAATTCTGGTTAGACAATAAGTCCGGTATGAGTAAACTCCAAATTAAAAAAATAGAACACATAAAATAACCAGTGAGGCCACGTCGCAAAAACGCAGAATGGGTTTCCCCTCACAAGGACAACATCCAAGCATAAAAGAATGGACACAAATAATTAAACACCACGAAGAGCGCAAGATGCTTCCCGATGCAATTAAGAAAGAATCAATCCAAAGATTTGAATCAAAAATAATGGGAGCAACCCCACATAGCTTGGCCCCCACTCGATCTTTATTTATTCATTTTCAATAAAGAGTATCAATGCTCTAAATGGGCAACAAATCGTCTTAGATTGACGAAACAAAAACAAAAGGAAGAAGGGTATCGAAATTGATAGTTAATCGATTATCGGGGATAACAAAACAATCGTATATGGAAATTAAATCTTATACTCTTTCAATGCTTGGAAAATATCCATATACTTATATCATCGGTATAAGTATATTCACAAAACATTTGGGAGGATTTCATATTTCAAAAGCATACTTAAATAGGTCAAAAACAATTGTCTACAAGAAAGGCGAATGTTTTCCATACCATCATAATTATAAAGATCATTTATATAAATTTCGAAGCTCCTTTAAAATACTTTGAACCAAGATTTAAAACTTCCATTCAAATCATAACTTAAACCCATCATCTTTAAAGGAGAATATGACCAAGAGGGGTGAAGCTCCCTCTTAATCAAATGAGATAGTTAAAAGGGGTGTTATTTCTATTTAACCAAAAAGTCACTAAATGTCAATCCTAAGTTAAAAGGTGGTGTAAGTTCCCTTTAACTAAACGTCAAGGTTATTGCTCATAAACTGGCCGAGCACAAATCAAACAACCAAACAAGAATAATAACAAGAATAATAAAAGAAACATTATTATTAACAATTTACAATCAATATTAGTTGACACAACGTTTATTAAAATGTGAATGAGTCAAAGGAAAGAGATTAAGATTACACTCACTGTAAACTAATTAAATTATACTCACAGAATAAGTTAAACCCACTAAACTATGAAAATAAGGAATATACTCACTTCTTATTTGCTTTGCTGGAGACTTGGAATACTTCGCCTTTAATAACGAAATTTAGTTCTTTTCTTTAGTTTGTGAATGAATTAAAATGAGATATGGACTTGGCTATTTATAGGTGAAGAGAAGGGTACTTTAGTAATTTCCTATGGCCTAACCTGATTCGACCATATTTTGGTCCAATAGAAACTAGCCTTTTGGCCTAATTTGATTCGACCACATTTTGGTCCAATAGAAAACATCCTTACGGCTTAATATGATTCAACCACATTTTGGTCCAATAAGAATCATCCTTATCAACTATGGCCTAACCTGATTCGATCAGATTTTGGTTCAATGGCAACAATCCGCATGGCATAACCTGATTCGACCAGATTTTTGTCCAATGGCAACTATCCGTATGGAATATAATAATTATTATGCTATTTTGTTTTATTAGGCAAGTAATTATACTATTCTGTTTTATTAGGCAAAGTTAATAATTCTTTCTTATTTTATTAGGCAAGTAATTATACTATTCTGTTTTATTAGGAAAGTAATTATACTATTATGTTTTATTAGGCAAGGTTAATAATTCTTTCTTATTTTACTAGGCAAGTAATTATACTATTCTGTTTTATTAGGAAAATTATTTTCTTAAGTAATCATTCTCATTTGGTTTATTAGGAAAACTTATTCTTAAATAAATCGGTAACCCTAACCGCCTTATAACTTGAACCGTCTTTAAACTAACATTTTACATCAGTTTTAAAAATCCATTTGAGACATCTTATCCAAAAATTTATTTTAAATATAAAATCCATTATTTAATCATTTAAAAACATATTAACTATTCAAGTTCAAAGTGATTAAATTACGGGTCGTTACATCCACCCCTCCTTAAAGGAAATTTCATCCTCGAAATTAATCAGATAAACTCAAGATATCAAAGAAACCCAAATGATATCATATATACCACATAAATATACAAGGAAAGCGACCTCAACACAACTGGTGAGTACACTAAAAAGAAACAACAATATACAAACAACAACTATATCAACTCGGGATAAGAATCCCTAATATAGTCCTCAGTTTCCCAAGTACAATCTCTAACATATCCACTCCATTGAACCTTAACAAGATTCACAACCTTCTTCCTTAATCGCTTTATATCACCAGCGACAATACGAATAGGCCGCCTAAGAATGGTCAGGTTAGGCTGAACCTCCAAACCAACTTGTTGTCCCGGTTCTACTATTATCGAAGGGTTGTGTACATACTTACGTAAATGGGATATGTGAAATACGTTGTGCACATTTGATAGTCGATCTGGTAACTCCACTTTATATGCAAGTTTACCAATCCGGTTCAGTATGGGAAAAAGGCCAATATATCGAGGGGCTAACTTCCATCTTCCCAAACCTCACGACACTTCTCAGAGGAGAGACTTTTACAAATACCAAGTCTCCGACTAAGAACTCTAGATCCCCACGCCTTTGATCTACAAAACACTTTTGCCGATCTTGCGCTTCCTTCATCTTTCTTCTAATATCAGCTACCTTCTTATTGGCTTCTAAGATTATGTCGGGTCCAAGAACAAGTCTATCTCTAGATTCAACCCAACACGAAGGAGAACGACATGGACGACCATAAAGAGCTTCAAAAGGGGCCATACCAATGCTTGCTTGATAGCCGTTGTTGTAAGTGAATTCGACTAAGGGTAAATGATCTTCCCAAGAACCCCCGAAGTCTATAATGCATGCTCGCAATAAGTCTTCCAAGATCCGGTTCACTCTCTCCGTCTACCCATCTATTTGGGGATGGTAAGCTGTACTTAGACTTAGCTCAGTCCCTAAAGCAGTCTGCAGTCCCTCCCAGAACCTACTAGTGAATATCGGGTCCCGTTCACTTACAATACTACAAGAAATCCCATGGAGTCTCACAATCTCCTTCACATACAAACTCGCCAGACTCGTAGCAGTCCTAGTCAGCTTAACAGGAATGAAATGGGCACTCTTAGTCAGTCGATCGACTATAAACCAAATCCCATCGTTACCTCTTCTTGACTTAGGAAGCCCATCAATAAAGTCCATAGAGATCTGCTCCTACTTCCACTTTGGGATATCAAGTGGCTAAAGCAATCCAGCTGTTTTCTACTGGTCACTCTTAATCTGTTAGAAATTTGCACAATGACTCACAAAGATTGAAATATCTCGCTTCATCCCCTTCCACCAGAATACCATCTTCATATCTTTGAACATCTTGGTCACTAATGGATGAAAAGATAACTTTGAATGGTGGCATTAGGCTAACACTTCTTGCCTAAGTCCACCAAAGTCTGGAACACAAATACGCCCATTCATTTTCAATATGCCCCGGAGATCAATCTCAAAGCTAGAAACAACACCTTCTTCAACATCCTTCTTAATTCGAGCCAAAATAGGATCTGCCTCTTGACTGGATGCAATTCTCTCTAACAATACTGGCTTAACTTCTAGGTTTGTAACCATTGCTACATTCCTACTCAGTGCATCAGCAACGGCATTTGCTTTTCCAGGGGTATAAAGAACCTCTAGATCATAAGAAGCAAGAAACTCCAACCATCTCTGTTGCCTCAAATTCAAATCTTTCTAGGTAAAAAGGTATTTTAAGGATTTGTGGTCCGTGTATAACTCAACCTTTCACCCAAAAGATAATGCCTCCACATCTTTAGTGCGAAGACAACAGTCAAAAGCTCCAAATTGTGCGTAGCATAATTTTTCTCATGCGGCTTTAGTCGTCGACTCGCATAGGCAATAACTTTCCCATGCTGCATCAGAACAGCTCCCAATCTGGTTTCACAAGCATCTGTATACATGGTTAAACCTTCACTCCCATCTGGAATGGTTAAAATAGGAGCGCTAGTCAACTTCTCTTTCAATTCATTGAATGCTTGATCACACTTAGAAGTCCAAACGAACTTAACATCTTTCTTTGTTAACTTCGTCATATGAGAAGCAATCTTCGAGAAGTTCTTGATAAACCTACGATAAAAACTAGCCAATCCCAAGAAACTTCTAACTTCCATCGCACTTTCGGGCTTCTTCCAGTCTTGAACTGCAACAACTTTAGCTGGGTCCATCGATATGCCTTCTCCCGAAATAACATGCCCTAGAAATCTAACTTCGAATTTCCAGAAATGGCACTTGGAAAACTTAGCCTTCAATACATGGCTCCTTAAGGTATCGAGTACGACACGGAGATGATATTTATGTTCCTCCTCTGTCTTTGAATAGATAAGAATGTCATCAATAAAGACAAGCACAAATTTATTGAGAATATCTCGAAATACTCGATTTATTAAGTCCACAAAATAAGCGGGTGCTTTAGTCAATCCAAACGGCATAACTAACCACTCGTAGAAATTTTCTGGAGTCCGAAAAGCTGTTAAGGGAACACTCTCCTCTGCCACTCTTAATTGGTGGAAACTGGTGGCAAGATCTAATTGAGAAAATATCCGAGCACCGTGGAGTTGGTCAAACATATCGTCGATCCTTGGCAAAGGATATTTGTTCTTGATAGTCCTTTTGTTCAACTCCCAATAGTCTACGCATAACCTTAGAGAACCGTCCGGCTTTGTAACAAAGACGACTGGCGATCCCCAACTCGAGGTACTACGTCGGATCAAGCCCTTCTGCAACAAATCAAAAGTCTGTCTTTCTAACTCCCTCTTCCCTTTCGGAGCCATCCTTCGTAAGGGTTGTACAATAGGTCTGGTTTCTGGAACCAAATGAATACGGAACTCAACTTCACGGTGAGGAGGTAAACCTTGCACCTCATCAAAAATATCTATGAAATCTCAAACAATCGGCACATCTCCTAGCTCCGCTTAGACACTTCGAGTGAATAGAGAAAACTGCTCATTAACTTCTTAGGCTCTTCACGACTAATATCAACACCAACATCTCCAACATCACTAACTCTGATGAGCCTTCTACCACAATCCAAGATAGCTTTAAACTTAGATAACCAATCCATTCCCAGTAACACTCCAAAACCCATAAACCCAAGATCAAAGAAGTCAAAAGGAAAGAGATGATTTCGACAAGAAATAGGTACATTTAGACACACAGTGTAAAGATTTGTCGGACCTCCAATTGGGTTTGACACACAAAGAGAGTTACTTATAATAACATATTTAAGGTTTAGTTTGTCCATTAGATCATAAGAAATAAAACTATGGGAAGCTCTTTTATCAAATAACACCCTTACAGGAATATCATAGATGGATAATGTACCTTGTAACACTTGCTTCCCTTTTTGATCTGAAGAAGTGGATGGTATCTCTTCAATGGTAAAAGTTTGTCCTTGAGATCCCTTTTTAGGAAAAGGGCACTGGTTCTTCATATATCCTGGCTGGCCGTAATTAAAACATGTGGCAATTGGGCAATGATTTGCAAAGTGGCCCATCTTATTGCACTTGAAACAAAGAATGTTGGCCAAGTTGGTCTACTTCTTCTGTGTTGGAGCGCCATCTTCAGGTTTCTTCCCTTCACCCTACTTCTTTCCCTTAAACTTACGCTTGAAGTTTGGCTTTCCTTCAACTGGTATAACTGATAAAGGCTTGGCACTTACTGCTGGTACTACACCCTTTTGGACTCCTTCCTTAATATCAAGAGCCTCAAACCTCAAAGCCATGCTAATAATGATGGTGAACGTACCCATAAGATGATTGGTCATTTCACGATGGAACTCTGGTAGCATTCCATTCACAAACATTTCATTTTTTCTTGAGTGGTGTGTCTATCAATCCAAGTCTAAAATGGGACAAAGCATTAAACTTATGCTCATACTGCGACACAGTCATATCACCCTACTTTAAGTCAATGAAACTTCTAAATAACCGAGTTCTTCCGGCTTTTGGAATAAACTGTGCTTCAAAAACTTCCTTGAACTAGGCCTAAGAAAACTCCTCCTCCGAAGTACTAGCTGTTTCTAAATCCCACCAATCCATCACCGACTTTTGAGGTTGTCGCGATGCCAATAGCCGTTTCTCCGCATCCTCCAACTGAAGATCTCTAAATATTCTTTCACAATATTGATGCCACATCTGCACTCAAAGAATATCTTCAGTCCCATAGAATGGTTTCCCACCCAAAGTGGTAAAATTCTTATACAATGCCGCAAAGTTCATAGGGTTCTGAACTTGCACTACCATTTCCTCTACCGAATCTACAGTTGACATAGTAGCATTTCTAGGTACCATACCATTGGTAGTTGTGCTAGTTCCAGATCCTCTTCTTCCTCCTCTTCTTATATTCATTTTCTATTATTTGAAGAAATAACAGGTATCTTTAGAATACAAAAATGGGATTAAAATGGTTTAAGGAAATAACACCAAAGGATCTGAAACGAGACTTTAGAGGATAAATATTATTATTATAAAAATTACAAATACGCTCTCTCAAGATTAACTCATTATAGGGCATCACTTACCCTATCTCTAATGAGTTGTACCCCAATCAGGCTAAGGTGTTCGCTCAACCAAAGCTCTGATACCAACTATGACGATCCACCTTTCTGACCCTTGAGAACGACACTTAATGCATCCATGGTATTCATGTGTCATTGCCCAAGTATCTGAAAGACGAGTTGTCATGAGGTAAAATATAAGAACAGGACAATAATCTCACAATGGAACGATTAAATATATAACATAAAATAAGACAGTTATAAGGTTACCCCAACATGGAGTTATCAGATTTACAACAATAGCACTACTATCAGTCTAGGTAGTTATAACAACCTGCCTTTAAATATACATACATAGAGCCAACATCTCATAACAACGGAAATAAATAGCTAGATAGATAAGGAGCTTCCTGCTCGTCTACCATCTTCAAAAGAGCCCAAAGAAACCTGTCATTTTCGGACTACTCAAATATAAATGAGTATCTGAGAGTTTAGGGAAAACAAACAATTCGGATCAGACAATAAGTCCGGCATGAGTAAACTCCAAATAAAAAAAATAGAACACACAAAATAACCGGTGAGACCACGTCGTAAAAATGCAAAATAAGTTTCCCCTCACATGGACAACATCCAAACATAAAAGAATGGACACAAATAATTAAACACTGCGAAGAGCGCAAGACGCTTCCCAATGCAATTAAGAAAGAATCAATCCAAAGATTTGAATCAAAAATAAGGAAAAGGAATTTTTCCAACAATGACTAGGAGGGTGCGCCCCCCTTATCGAAAGTATACCTCTAGAAAATATACTTGAGAACTACGATGGCTCTCGGAAACCTCCAAGCCGGACCCCGCCAACCTTACCGAGTATCCGAGTATTTCACATCTCCATGCGCATACAACTGAAACCAATCTAGAGTAGACATGACAATACCCTAATAGGAGCAACCCCACATAGCTTGGCCCCCACTCGCTCTTTATTTAGTCATTTCTGATAAAGGATATCAATGCTCTAAATGAGCAACAGATCGTCTTAGATTGACGAAACAAAAACAAAAGGAAGAAGGGTATCGAAATTGATAGTTAAGATATCGATTATCGAGGATAACAAAACGATCGTATATGGAAATTAAATCTTATACTCTTTCAATGCTTGGAAAATATCCATATACTTATATCATCTGTATAAGTATATTCACAAAACATTTGGAAGGATTTCATATTTCAAAAGCATGCTTAAATGGGTCAAAAACAATTGCCTACAAGAAAGGCGAATGTTTTCCATACCATCATAATTATAAAGATCATTTATATAAATTTCGAAGCTCCTTTAAAATACTTTAAACCAAGATTTAAAACTTCCATTCAAATCATAACTTAAACCCATCATTTTTAAGGAGAATATGACCAAGAGGGGTGAAGCTCCCTCTTAATCAAATGAGATAGCTAAAAGGGGTGTTATTTCCTTTTAACCAAAAAGTCACTAAATGTCAATCCTAAGTTAAAAGGTTGTGTAAGTTCCCTTTAACTAAACGTCAAGGTTATTGCTCATAAACTGGCCGAGCACAAATCAAACAACTAAACAAGAATAATAACAAGAATAATAAAAGAAACATTATTATTAACAATTTACAATCAATAGTTAACACAACATTTATTAAAATGTGAATAAGTCAAAGGAAAGAGATTAAGATTACACTCACTGAAAAATAATTAAATTATACTCACAGAATAAGTTATACCCACTAAACTATGAAAACAAGGAATATACTCACTTCTTATTTACTTTGCTGGAGACTTGGAATACTTCGTCTTTAATAATGAAATTTAGTCTTTTCTTTAGTTTGTGAATGAATTAAAATGAGATATGAACTTGGCTATTTATAGGTGAAGAGAAGGGTACTTTAGTAATTTCCTATGGCTTAACCTGATTCGACCATATTTTGGTCCAATAGAAACTAGCCTTATGGCCTAATTTGATTCGACCACATTTTGGTCCAATAGAAAACATCCTTACGGCTTAATTTGATTCGACCACATTTTGGTCCAATAGAAAACATCCTTACGGCTTAATTTGATTCGACCACATTTTGGTCCAATAGGAATCCTCCTTATCAACTATGGCCTAACCTGATTCGACCAGATTTTGGTCAATGGCAACCATCCGCATGACATAACCTGATTCGACTAGATTTTGGTCCAATGGCAACCATCCGTGTGGAATATAATAATCATTATGCTATTTTGTTTTATTAGGCAAGTAATTATACTATTTTGTTTTATTAGGCGAGGTTAATAATTCTTTCTTGTTTTATTAAGCAAGTAATTATACTATTCTGTTTTATTAGGCAAGTAATTATACTATTATGTTTTATTAGGCAAGGTTAATAATTCTTTCTTGTTTTACTAGGCAAGTAATTATACTATTTTGTTTTATTAGGAAAATTCTTTTCTTAAGTAATCATTCTCATTTGATTTATTAGGCAAACTTATTCTTAAATAAATCGGTACCCCTAACCACCTTATAACTTGAACCGTCTTTAAACTAACATTTTACATCAATTTTAAAAATCCATTCGAGACGTTTTATCCAAAAAATTATTTTAGATATAAAATCCATTATTTAATCATTTAAAAACATATTAACCATTCAAGTTCAAAGTGATTAAATTATGGGTCGTTACATCCCTGCTTCCAAAGAGTCAGCAAATAACAATACATGTTAATCTATTATCATCATTATATAGGTGTACTACAAGCCAAAGTACAGTGTCGGGTGTCTAGGTATCCAAGTCCATAATACCTATGTTATATGACATTAAAAGAGTAATAAGCAAAACATAAAATACATAGCATCCAACAAACAATCCTTACAATCACTCATGTGCATTGGGTATGTGACAACTCATATGACCAACCCTTTGCTAAAGACTGATGGAAAAAATCTTGGTTCCTCAATACTCGAATCCATGCCACTTTGAACCTACGTACTTGCCCCTCATATCCACAAGGTCCATGGTACACGGATCTACATCAACGATCCAAGATAAAATATCCACATATCCAAGTGAGCATCCTCACATATCCTTGCTTTACGAGCACACTTTAAACACTTCGAGTATTAATGACCCTTTTGCATATGTCATCATAGTCAAACACATCCTCGTTCTATTTCCATTTATATCTATAATATAACACATTTCTCCCGTTCCACCCACAAGTTCCTAGCCTCATTGAACATGTCCCCATGGACCATCATCTTGACTCCATCAACATCAAGCTATCATCATCAAGAGATAGCTCCATCAACGTCAAGTCATCGTGATCTAACCACAACCTTATCAACATCGAGTCATCACCATCAAAACACAACTCCATCACCATCAAGTCGCCTATGTAGGAACTCCATAAATCCCTCATAATCTTATAGTCACCATGTCAAAGTTTCAAAGATATCACGTCGAAGCACCCCATCCTTTACATTGTTATCAACCATCATTCTTCTTCGTGCCATAATGTTGAGATCGAACAAATAGATGAACATACATGGCATGCCCCGAAGGCATCACCCTTGCTCCCATGAAGTTTAGCCAAAATTGGCCAATCTTCAATCATATCAGTACCGATATGATCCATCGTATCAGTGTCGACATGATTACTTAGCCAAAATTTGGCTAATTTTTCATACCCAAGCTAAGCCCGGAGTTTTACTTCCTTCATCCCGAAGCTATCGTGCCAAATCCTCAAAGCTCATCAGGTCGATTTGCACATAACGATGACCTGTTTCTAACTATACTACAATGACATTAAATCACATCCAATAATCATAAGCAAACATCATACAACACCCAAACATCAAATATACAAGCAATCCAAACACATTTCAAACACATGTATCGTCTTAGATCTAATCATACACAAAATGACGACTTTGTTTGCAAAATAGTGGAAAATGAATCAGAATACATTTTTATTGCTGTTTAGACTTGGTTTAATGTGGTATTAAAGTTATATCAAGATTTAAAAACGTTTTAACATCAAAAATCATCCTAAAGTACGTTCTTTTACTATATCAATATGCATAGAATAGCGAGAGAAGCAAAATCAGCCACCTAGTACCAAAATACCCGAGTCTGATTTTGTTCTAATGCAGCAATCTCCTCGACCATAACTTCTTCCATTCTTGGATTTGAATTGCTTCCTCAAATATTTTTGGTTCCTTTGCTTTTACTTGGCGATATTAGCATACTTAGATTTGGCTTTCTTGCTCTGCTTAATCTCCTAAGAGCCATATATACTTCTTCACTATGGTATCTTTCTTTACCCGCCTATTCATGCACACCAGTTTGCTAAGGACTTTGAGCAATGATTTCTTCATGACTTAGACTAGTAGCTTTGTCATCATGTTCTCTAAATCTCAATATTTGAATTTTTATTGATTGCAACTCATTTGACTCATGTAGTATCTTATTATCTGAAGACAATCGTGAAAATGCTTCATCGAGCACCATATTTCAAGATGTGTAACACTTTCCGGTTGTAGGATCACAGCGCCTTCACCCTTTTTTTGTACTATCATATCCTACAAAAATACATTTAACGGCCTTTTTGTCCATTTTTCTTTGTATATGGTCAGGCACAAAAATGTAGCATAAACATCTGAAGAATAAAAACAAACTTTTGGCTTCACATTCCAAAAATATTTGAGAGAGAGAAAATATTACCTTTGTTGAGGAATCCTGCTAATTACGAAAACTGCAGTGTTCATTGCTTCTGCGAAAAATTGTCCTGGAACATTCTTCACATGAAGCATACTTCGACATATTTCAGATATGTGCATGTTCTTTCTTCTGCCACTCTATTTTTCTCTATGGTGTAAGGGCACATGAATTGATGGCATATATGGTGCTCTCAAAGAAAATTGTGGAATCGCCCAAGATATACTTGCCTTCATTGTCCATGCATAGAAAACAAACTCTTCTTCCGATCTCTGCTTCCACTACCATCTTGAATTCATTGAACTTCAAGACGTTTCAGATTTTCATTTCATAAAGTGGACCAAACACACCTTGAGAATTAATCAATAAATGTCACCATGTACTTCATTCCACTCACCGAGACTTGTTTGATAGGTCCAAACACATCATAATGTAATTCTATAGGCTCCTTTGCTTTAAATTTGGATTATTCATATGGCAACTATTGCGCTTTACCATACTACATCACGCACATACAGTGTCCAACTTTACTTCAAGTTGGGGGAGTCCTTTCATCGTCGTTCTTTCTATCATCATATTTAACTTGGAATAACTAACATCAATTAACTGCATGTGCCATAACTCAGACATCTCATTCTTCCTCGTCTTATCTACATATGTAGTTTTTGCTGACATCACATAAACTGACTGCACTCTTCATCCCTTCATCGCCAGTTCATCCATGATCTTCAGGTTACGATAAACTTTGATATCGTGCAGATCGAATATAATAGAATGACCAAAATATGTTTATTGTAAAACAGAGAGAAGATTTTTCATAATAATACCGAGAACATGGTAAACATTCTTGAAGTGCACCTTGTTAGGACCATTCGAGAAGAAACTTCTGTATTACAAATGTTAGCTCTAGGGGTCTTTAAATTATTGGCTGTCACTACGATTGGGTTTCCCTTGTACTCGAACATACAATACAACTTTTCTCTATCACCCGTCTTGGGATTTGAGATCCCGAATCAATGATCCAATCTTTCTCATGATTGATGTATTCAGATGTAGTTGCTATAGTAGCAAGTGTTTCTGCTTCAACTGCAAAGAGTGCTTTTACATTCCATTCTTCCTTGATTTTAATGTAGTTGTGTTGCTTTCTATCGACTTTTTCTTCGACCAGCAAGCTTTTTTCATGTGACCCTTCCTTCCAATATTATAGCACTTCTGCACAAACTGCCTACCAATACCATGAGTCTTCGAAGCTCCCGTTGCATGATCACTTCCTTCACCTTGATGTGTTATTGCTTTATCTTCATTCTTCTTAGACCCACTAACGATATGCCTCTTGGAGTTCCCTCTGCTTTTGTTGGTGTAGAGTGCTTCCTCCTGACCCTTGAGATGGACTCCTACCATTTGCTTCGCTAGTGTTTCTTGTCCAACAAGCAAATTCTCAAACTTAACAAGTGATGCTTGATTTTGTCCTCCCTGTGCAGCAGCATTAAGGCCCATAAATTCAGGCCTCAAACCGTGAATGATTATTCTTTTCATTCCGGTTTCTCCTATCGAAGCCTACGAGTCCAACTTGGAAATTTCTTGGCAAACACTACAAAAATACATTGAATTAGGGACTGACATTTTCAGTTTCTAATTACACACTTCAGTCTCTAAAATAAAATTAAAGACAGATTGAAGACCGAAATTTCGGTCTTTGAATCCTTAGTCCCAAAAAACAATTGAAACTGAATTTTCAGTCTCAGAACACAAAGACTGAAATTTCGGTCTTAAACTTTCTTAAAGACTGATGCTTAAAGACTAAGTTGTGGTTTCTAACCAGTCTTAAATTATGCACATTTTAAATAATAAATAATTTAATTTTAATTTATTTAAAATTTTGGAAAATATATTTGATTTTTGTAAGCTGCACCATATAAATGAGTACTCGTATCAGAGCATTCATAAATAAAAAGTTAGAAGTACAAACTGAAATAAAACAGAGAAGATAACAAAGGTCACAAACTATTTTACAGGAAGAACCAATTTATTATACAAATGTTACTTATTATAGTACAACAAAGGACCGCTCTTTCACCAAGTCATAGTACAATAAACACGCACATTAATTACATCACTAAACCAGATCTATTCTTTAGAATTCATGAGGAAATTTTCATTTTGCCATCTTTATTTCATGCCCATACTTCAATAGTTTAAACCATTGTTCTTGTTGTTAATGGAACATGCCGTGTTCCATATTTGATATCAATCCAAGATTTCAGCACGCTTTTCAATCCAGCTTGACAATTTTTAAGCTTACATTTTCATCACCTTTAACTTGTCTAATATCTCTGGCTTACCACTCTGGCATATAATTTGATGCTTCAGAATTTCAACCTAAAGGTTGTCAAGCAATATACTACAGGTTGTTCAAGACCAATGACATGATTCTTTGGTAGAACCCCTATTATACTTCAAAATTTCTCTCATGCCTGCGATACAAATTCTATCAAAATGAACCACTGCACAAAATACAACATATAAATAATGATTAAACACCTACTACCGCTCTTGCAATAAAGTTCAGCATAAAATTACCCATTTGAATATAGAAATTCCTGAACTTTATTTAATAATTTAAACCAAACTAAACTTTCGCTAAAAGTGCATAAAATACCTAGCAAATTCCATAGCAAAAAGAGACTGCTTATAGTATTATGCTCTTCATCCAAATAGTAACTGGTTTTAGAATTTATCAGGATCTTCGTGGATATTATCTTTACTTTTGAATTTGATTTGTTGTCTGCATTTTGAGTTAAACTCTTTATTTCGATTTGAATAGGAATAAGAAAAGAGAGGAAGAGGAATAAAAGCGACAGGGAAGAACAATGGAACTAAATGCGTGGTGTGAGTTATGAGATCCTTAATTTAAGGAAGTGGGCTCATTTATTGTATTTTGTTTTTTTTTTGAATTATAGAACTGCGTATAAAAGGAAGTAATCACCTAAAACAAGGAAAGATGGTTATTAATTTATTTGAAATATTATGACTTGGATCAGTAAATTTCACCTTTGGATTTGAAACGAAATGGAAATCTCAACCATTAGATTTTTTTTTTAAAACTGATTAAAAATGGATTAGTGACTGAATTTTAGTTTCTCCGCGGTCCCAAATTGTTGTAACCAAATACAGACTGAATTTCAGTTCCTAATCTCGAAAATTAAAGACTGAGTTTTTCAGTCTATAATCTGTCTTAAATTAGTGACTGAGAAAAATCAGTCCTTAAATTACGGTCTCTAGTTGGATATTTTTTGGTAGTGAAAGATACTTCTCCTCGTAAAAGTATTGAGCGATAAGCATGTCACTTTGAGCTAACGACAAAAAATCACTCTCTAAAAGTTGACGGCTCATGTCATTCTTTTTTGAGAATAGCACGATGAAAATATCCCAGGCTTCTTTAGGTATTTTGGCATCATAGATATGCTCTAGCACATCTTTGATTATAGTCTTTAAAGCGAACATTGCATTTCCAACTTTTATCTTCCACTTTTGTAGGGTAGAATTTGTATCCTGCCTTCGGTTGCATAAATTCACTATTGTTGACAACCTCCCACAATTCTCGGCCTTACAAGTAAGACATCATGCATGTAGATCAAGTATCGTAGTTATGATTGTTAAATTTTTTTATTCCACCAACAACTTGAAGATCACTCATCTTGTCAAAGAATAAAAATAGCTGTATCATCCACAACTAGCTGGCTTTGATACCACATTTAGGAATGGCAATGGGGTGGGTTGTGGCGGGTTTTAGGTGCCCCGTACCCGTCCCGGATTTTTTAGACCTCGCCCCAGACCCGCCCCGTAGACCCGGTGCGGGTCTGGAATTTTGCCCCGTACCCGGGACCCGTACGGGTCAAGGTAGACCCGACCCGCCCCAAGACCCGATGAGTCTCTATATATTGATTCAAAATTGTGTACCAACGTACATATATTTATTTGTTTATACTCGTTATCACCAAATAATACATGAAATAAAAAAAATAATGTGTCTAAGGGAAGTTAATAAAAATGATGTCTACAATAACAATTCAGAAAATATATACATATGTTATTGTATAATTATCAATGATGCAACTTAATACTCTAATTTTTTCTATAGATTATTGATTGGAACATTTTAATATCCATGCTAGAATCACTTATATCTAAGAAGATTAATAAATCATTATAGTAATAAAGCAGTTTCATGAGATGTTAGTAGTGCGGGTCGGGTTGGGGCGGGTCAGCCGAGCCCCGACCCGACCCTAGACCCGGAGCACTTAAGAACGGGTCACGGGTCTACCCGCCCCAATGACCCAATGGGGCGGGTCTGGATGGGCCAAAACAGGGGCGGGTCGACCCGGTTTGGACCCTAGACCCGCCCCATTGCCATCCCTAACCACATTGTTAAGTTCGAAAGTGCAAGTATGCTAATGCAAAAGAAAAAAAATGAACAACACTCACAAGATAGGAAACAAACTTATTTAATATTTTTGTGCATGCATATGCCAGTATTTGTGCACACTATGCATGCATTATATAGCCATACAAAGTAATGACACGTTGCCTTATTCCATTATCAACAAACACCTTAAGAATAGGACTACAAGCTAGAAAGTAGACACTAACCCCGTAATACAACAAACATATGATACTAGTAGTCTAATTTAAAAATAAATGTTGTAGTTTAACAAATTTCACTCATTATTCATGCAAGAAAGTTTGAATATCTACCCTTGAGGTTTGATATTTTTTACCCTAAATCTATTAGGTCCTGACAACTATCATCATCAATTTTAAGTAGCGCCTTCCATAAAATTTGGCTTATTCGATTCCTCTTATGCTTTATCTTTACTACTAATAATGAGAATTCATTGAATAGGAATTCAACCGTGTCTTTTTGAAATACCAGAAATACCCCTTATTATAATAATGGAAATCGTTCACTCTATTTTTATCTTTACTACTAATAAAGAGAATTCATTGAATAGATTTACTCAGTGTCTTTTTGAAATTTCAAATATACCCTTTTACATCTTATCTTATAGAGAAATAGTATTCAAATATGAGAATATAACCTGTTATTTTCTAAGTACAACTGTCAGTCCCCATGGAGAACTACAGTGTACGTTCACAAGATGAAGTATCCGAGTGTTTCATATTGTTCGTAATTTAGGTGGAAGTTAATCGGTCGATGTCTCGTCGGATTCCTAGTTAGTATGAAGAAAATATTGCAGTCTGAACAAAAAAATAGCGGCTTCTTCACTAGGCGGAGTTCAAAAATGGGGATGTGGTATCCTGTTATTTTCTAAGTACAACTGTCAGTGCCCATGGAGAACTACAGTGTGCATTCACAAGATGAAGTATCCGAGTGTTCCATATTGTCCGTAATTTAAGTGGGAGTTAATTGGTCGAAGTCTCACCGGATTATGAATTAGTATGAAGAAGTTATTGCAGTTTGAACAAAAAAAATAGCGGCATCTACACTAGGCGGAGTTCAAATATGGGGATGTGGTATCCTGTTATTTTCTAAGTACAACTATCAGTGTCCATGGAGAACTACAGTGTGCGTTCACAAGATGAAGTATCCGAGTGTTCCATATTGTCCGTAATTTAGGTGGGAGTTAATTGGTCGAAGTCTCACCGGATTCCGAGTTAGTATGAAGAAAATATTGTAGTCTGAACAAAAAAATAGCAGCTTCTGCACTAGGCGGAGTTCAAATATGGGGATGTGGTATCCTGTTATTTTCTAAGTACAACTGTCAGTGCCCATGGAGAACTACAGTGTACGTTCACAAGATGAAGTATCCGAGTGTTTCATATTGTCCGTAATTTAGGTGGGAGTTAATCGGTCGAAGTCTCGCCGGATTCCGAGTTAGTATGAAGAAAATATTGCAGTTTGAACAAAAAAAATAGCGGCTTCTGCACTAGGCAGAGTTCAAATATGGGAATGTGGTAGCCTCTTATTTTCTAAGTACAACTGTCAGTCCCCATGGAGAACTACAGTGTGCGTTCACAAGATGAAGTATACGATTGTTCCATATTGTCCGTAATTTAGGTGGGAGTTAATCGGTCGAAGTTTCACCGGGTTTTGAATTAGTATGAAGAAGTTATTGCAGACTGAACAAAAAAATAGCGGCTTCTGCACTAGGCGGAGTTCAAATATGGGGATGTGGTAGCATGTTATTTCCTAAGTAAACTGTTAGTCCTCATGAAGAACTACAGTTTGCGTTCACAAGATGAAGTATCCGAGTGTACTATATTGTTCGTAATTTAGGTGGGAGTTCATCGGTCGAAGTTTTGTCTGATTCCGAGTTAGTATGAAGAAGTTATTGCAGTCTGAAGAAAAAAATAGCGGCTTTTTCCTAGTCAAAGTTCAAATACGAGGATGTAGTCTGTTATTTTCTAAGTACAACTATTAGTCACCATGGAGAACTACAGTGAGCGTTGAAGTGGGGATATAGCATGTTATTTTCTAAGTACAACTGTCAGTCACCATGGAGTACTACAGTTTGCGTTCACAAGATGAAGTATTCAACTATACCGTATTGTCTGTAATTTAGGTGGGAGTTCATCGGTCGAAGTATCACCTAATTCCGAGTTAGTATGAAGAAGTTATTGCAGTCTGAACAAAAAAAATAGCGGCTTCTGCACTAGGCGGAGTTGAAATATGAGGATGTGTTAGCCTGTTATTTTCTAAGTACAACTGTCAGTCCCCGTGGAGAACTACAGTGTGCGTTCATAAGATGAAGTATCCGAGTGTTCCATATTGTCCGTAATTTAGGTGGAAGTTAATATGTCGAAGTCTCGCCAGATTCCAAGTTAGTATGAAGAAAATATAGCAGTCTAAATAAAAAAAATAGCGGCTTCTGCACTAGGCGGAGTTCAAATATGAGGATGTTGTACCATGTTATTTTCTAAGTAAACTGTCAGTCCCCTTGGAGAACTACAGTGTGAGTTCACAAGATGAAGTATCCGAGTGTACCATATTGTTTGTAATTTAGGTAGGAATTCATCGGTCGAAGTTTTTCCTGATTCCGAGTTAGTATGAAGAAGTTATTGCAGTCAGAACAAAAAAAATAGCGGTTTCTGCCTAGGCGGCGTTCAAATGTGGGGATGCTACTATCAAATCTACTTTCGCAGGTACAAATAAAAATGCATGCACATTGTGGTTAAATGCAGGCCCACCTGGGCGTGCATATGTACTCGTTTGTTATAATTTTTATAATTTGAATCTGGTTCAATTCAATTTTCAATGTGAAATAGTTTCGATCCGATTTATTTTGAATTGGATTTGTAAACCATGAAATTCACTTAAGAATTAAAGTATGAAAGAAGGCTCATAAAAAGTGTTGGGCTCCATAAGAATTGAAGACATGGGTTTTACCATAGTTCAAAAACGGTGTTTTTAAGGTATTGAGATAGCTTTCGAAGAGGTTATGATGGAGTCGCAAGCACTTGATGCACCAAGCACCTGATGCACCTACAAATGTCAAGTGAGACAACGACTTTCGAAAGAGTAAAAAAAGAAAGCAAAGCTACCCTTTCGTCTCATCTGGACCTTTCTACGAAGTTGAATCCATATATATGAGAGAGCCTAGTATGGGTTCAAAACACCATTCAAAGGTATTGGACAATAGACTCGCACACAAGAACCAAATCCTTCAAAATAGTTGGTTTCGACATTGTCAATCTTCCACTTGAAGACATTTTTCCAGTGCGCACCTTTCGAAAGCAAGAACGATTCTTTCAAAGCGGTTTGAACCTTTCGAAAGTATAAAGAAAACTCAACATAAAGCCAAGTGACCTTTCGCAATGATCCATTCGTCACTTACTGATCCTTTCGAAACTATGCGAAAGCACTCCTTACCCACTCAAATAATCACTCACCATAATTAACGCCAGACCAAAGCAACCAAGGGGGGTTTCAAAGGAGAAGAATGAGTTAGGGGCACTTTCGCTTACATCAAAACAATGTGACAGGAAACCTTGACCCTTTCGCTACATACCCATCGAAGGGGTCGAAAGGTTTCAGAGGAACGTGAAAGCAATATGGGGAATTTTAGAACAACATCCATTGCTAGTATACTATTGATGAAGGCGAAAGGGTTAACTCAAG
This sequence comes from Allium fistulosum, assembly GCA_030737815.1. Classification (NCBI taxonomy): domain Eukaryota; kingdom Viridiplantae; phylum Streptophyta; class Magnoliopsida; order Asparagales; family Amaryllidaceae; genus Allium; species Allium fistulosum. The sequence continues at coordinate 922,356,702 of CM060901.1, forward strand.
CAAAATAAGAAGACCTAACCGGCTGCCTTTAAAGCTATGGAGGCGAAAGGATGAAGGCGAAAGGATGAATGCGAAAGGTTGGGAGAAAGACCTTTCAACCGCTTCGAAAGGATGGATGCGAAAGGGGGTCAAGCTGCATCTATAAATACAACCCTAGGGGTCCAAGTTTGGGATGAAATTTGAATTCTGAATTCTCTTTCTTACTTCATAATAAAGTCAAACTTTTGTAACCCTAAATCAATTTGGGAAAAAATTCTCTCACTTGTAATCCAATGTAGATAAATGCCAAAGAAGGGACGCGTGGATCCAGTATCGATTTTGAATATGAGAAAGATCATTTCGGCCATTAGCTTGACTAATGACCAGTTGTGCATGATTCTCAATTATTTTCTTAACTCCTATTTGATTTGTGAAATGCTATGGGATCAACTTAGACATCGTGATACAAACCATATTATCATCATGTTTCATGATGTCATATGTTAAATTAACATGATGATGATGTTTCGATATTAATATAAGTTCATTGAACTTATATTATTTGTCCAAGATGTTATTCCATTGGATATTAAATTTATATCTCATATATTGTACATTGAGCCCCTTTCGAAAGAGTAAATACCCTTTCGACCTGGTCGAAAGGGGTTTCGAAAGGGAATCAATATATGAACATTAAGTTATGCTTGCTAGTTAGACATCTTCGAAAGAAGCTCAAATATTTCAAAACATATGACCCTTCGAAGGAGTTCCTTCCATGGCAACAGAAACTATACTTTCGAAAGAGAATTCTCCTTTTAAATGCAGAATGACTCTTTTGACTCATTCGAAAGGAGATATGATGATCCTTTCGATCTACTTAAAGGAGATGCAAATTACCCTTTCGATCCACTCGAAAGGGATCATGAATGAGTTGTTTTCTTCCCAACTTTCGTTTCAAAGAGTTGATTTGTCTTTTTATCTACAATTAACACTTTCATAAGGCCACCCTTTGAAGAAATTTTGTCCTAATCAACTCATTCGAAAGGGGTTTCGAAGAGATTGATCACTTCTAAATTTTTCTTTTGAGGTGTTAGCAACCTTTCTTGTTAACAACTTAGCTTTGGGATATTGATAAAATTTCTTGTTAACATTTTTGCGCTAGGTGCAGAGCTTGAACCTCCGACTTTGTAATTCTCTTTGGACTAATTATGGACCGTTTACCTTAATATAGGAAAATGAAATCTAAAAGGCTTAGTCGAATGGACAAAAAAGCAGTACACACCACAACTTTGGAGGAGAATATTGCTCCAACTTTCTACTTAGAGGGAGTTGTGCAAGGATAGCCATCAACCCCAGCATAACCTGACGACAATGAAATCAGGATAAAGCATCTGGAGCAAAAATTGCTGGAAATACAAGAACTTCACAAAGCAGCTCTATCTTAAAAGTCTTCCAAAACTGCAAAACCAACAACTGGAGATGAGGCGATCTCCCCAAGAAGAAACTTAAAAGCTTATACGAATGTGGGTAAGAGCAAGATAGATCTGACATTGTCAAAGAAAAAAGAACGTCATCCGATTAAAGTCGAACATCAAGGAAGGATGCTAGAAAAATCTCTCGAGCAATTTGGAAGCTCAACCTCAAAAGAATACAGCCCAAACCGAAAAAACTATCACGACACTGAAGCTTATTTGAAAGATGTAGCAGAAAAGGCAGTTAAAGACATGCTAAATGCAAAAGGGAAGATAACTTTGGATGAGCGAGCAAATGACAATGAACGAGTAGCTCCTTTCATAGATAAGATCATGTCAGTTGTTATCCCGTTTTATGTCAAGATCCCAACCCTGAAATATCATGGTACCACTGATGCTGATGAACACTTGATGGTTTTCGATAGCCAAATGGATTTATATAATGCCTTTGGAGAAATTCGATGTTGATTATTCCGGGTAACACTTCAAGGGGCAGCTGCAAAGTGGTACCGACAATATCGTGAGAAGACTATCTACTCGTGGAAGTAGTTTTCTTATGAATTCTCCGCCCAATTCTGTATATGCAAGGATCCGACCATCGATTACACCGTTCTAGAAAATAATAAGCAAAGGCAGGGGGAATCACTAGGCGATTACCTCAGAAGATTCAATATAGAAGCACTGAAAGCTTAAGATATGAATGACAGAGATAAGCTAATATCATTGCATTCCGGGCTGATAGAGAATACACCGTTTTGGAAGGAACTCTTTGTGCATGGGTGTCAGGATTTACAAGATTTCCACTTCCAAGCTGATAAATTCATTCGAATGGATGAATTAAATTATGCTAAAAAGAAAGCTAACCCGATGAAGGAGGGTGGAAGATTTGGATCGGATCGGGGATACAAGAGAACAAGGTGGAAGGAATCCAATACTAATTCAATCGCTTTAAACAAGCCATTGTCTTTTATATATATATACACACACACACACACACACACACACACTACGACTAAAGAGAAGGTTAACTTCCCAACTTCGTTCAAGGCTAAAAATTACCTTGAACAAAGAAAGGGGGACGACTATTGCGCTTATCATAAAGCGAATGGCCATAAAACAGATGAATGTCGAGTATTGGCTGGAATCATTTAAAAATTAATCTATGAAGGGCTTTTGAAGGAATTCATCCAAGATAAGCAAAAGGCACCTTGGACTGGTGATGGTCCCCAAAAATTTCCTAATAAAGCTATCAACATCTTGGAAGAAGAAGATCCATTAAGCCTGATTCCACTATTGAATCGGATTGATGTAATCCATAGAGGGCCACACCCAGTAGGGACTAGCAAGGGAGCTAGAAACAGATACATTAAAGAAGCTAGAGAAGGAATGTTCTCCATTCAAGAAGATCCCCCACTTAAAAGTCCATGCCTCAATGTACCAATGATGAATCTTGTTGTTACTCCTCAAGAGCTGAAGAAAGGAATCGATCACCCTCATAACGATCCCCTCATGATCATGGCCCAAATTGGACTTTCTATAGTGTCTAAAATTCTTGTAGATACTGGCAGTGCAATCAACGTCATTTTCAAACATGCCTTTAATCAAATGGGCATCCTAGAGGACAAGCTAGAACCCAACCTTGAACCTACCTTTGTGTTCAACAACAAGGGGTCAACTCCAATAGGGCAAGTGAAATTGCTACTGTAGATGGGAGTACCGCCATGTTGTAGGACTTTTGAAACTCTCTTGGTAATCATCAACCAACCATCATACTACAATGCTTTCTTTGGCCATCCCACACTTGATGAGGTGTATGCTTTTTTCTCACCAAAATATCTAATGGTAAAATTCTTAACTAAGAGGGGTTGGGGCACTATCCGCGGAGAACAATTCAGCTCCCGCGAGATGTACTTTGCAACGCTTGATCAATATAAGAGGGAGTATTCTTCTTACTATGATTCTTCTCGGCCTTTGGATGATGGATTTTTATCCAACATTCGAAGCAAAAGTAAGATCTAATAAAACTAATAAATGTATGTTTGAAAGGTACATTTCCCTTGAAAGCAAGAGAAAGACGACCGATGCTAATTCCATAGAAGAAGGAGAAATCATCATAGAATTTGATTTTCGTGGGGAAGTGAAAAGGATAAAACCTATAGAAGACCTTGAAGAAACATGTATAGACCCAAATGATTCAACCAAAAAAGGCAAAGTGGGAAAGGAGTTGAAAAGTAGCTTGAAGGCAGACTTAATTTAGATTCTTAAGTCTAATAGAGATGTGTTTGCATAGTCTCATTCAGATATGGTTGGGATTGATCCATCGGTTATATACCATGCACTAATATTAATCCAGAAGTGACCCCCATCCGACAGAAGAACAGACAATTTGATAAAGTGCGGTCCGACGCCCTAAAAGAAGAAGTTAAAAGGCTACTCGAAAAATGGATTCATTTGGGAAGATTTTATCCAAAGTGGCTAGCAAACCCAGTATTGGTAAAGAAGTTGAATGGTAAGTGGAAAACCTGCGTTGATTATACTAAATTGAACAAAGCTTGTCCAAAAGATTGTTACCCATTGCCCGAGATAGATCAATTGGTTGATGCAACTAGTGAACACAAATTATTATCCCTCATGGATGCTTACTCAGGATACAATCAGATACCCATGTTTAAACCGGATGAAGAACATACAAGTTTCATTACCGATTGGGGAATTTTCTGCTACAAAGCAATGCCTTTTGGTTTAAAGAATGCAGGAGCCACCTATCAAAGATTAGTCAACAGAATGTTCAAAGAACAGATCGATCGAAATATGGAAGTTTATGTTGACGATATGCTAGTAAAATCTTATGAAGCTAAGAGTCACCTTGAAGACCTAAAAGAGATGTTCGAAGTATTACAGAAATATCGAATGAAACTGAATCCCCGGCTCTTTCGGGGTTCATTCTGGGAAGTTTTTAGGCTATATTGTGAGCGCCCAAGGAATTGAAGCCAGTCCAGACCAGATTCAAGCTATCAAAGACATGGCTAAACCCAAAACTAGTAAGGATGTAATGAGTTTAAACGGTAGGGTTGTTGCCCTAAGCAGGTTCATCTCCAAAGCAACTGATAAGTGCATCCCCTTTTTCAACGTGATCAAGAAGAGAAAAAACTTTGAGTGGGGAGAGGATTGCAAGAAAGCCTTCCAAGAATTGAAAAATCATTTGGAAAGACCACCAATATTATCCTGCCCTGAGAATGGGGAAGTCTTGTACTTATACATGGTAGTTTTGGAACATGTAGTTAGTTTAGTTTTGATTAAAGAGGAAAAAGGGGCCAACTTCTTGTTTATTATGTGAGCAGGCAGTTAAAAGACGCAGAGGTTCAGTACCCGGTAATAGAAAAATTAGCTTACTACTTGATACATACAGCATGAAAACTTAGAGCATACTTTCAAGCGCATCCAATCAGAGTATTAACCAACTTTCCACTCAAACAATCTTCCGTAAGCTTGAAAACTCAAGTAGGCTGGTAAAGTGGGGAATTGAGCTTAGCCCGTATGACATTGAATTTCAACCACGGGCAGCAATCAAAGGGCAACCATTTGGGTGTGAAGCGATGTTGTCGATTGAAATTGAGATATCCTCACATCGAAGAATCACTTATGCATTTAATCCAAACCAAGAATTGAAGAAAGAATCATTAGATTTAATACATGAACTAAGAGATGAAGCAACTATTCGGACTGCAAAATATCAAAGAAGAATCTCAAAATACTACAACTCAAAAGTGAAAACAAGATCATTTCAAGAGGGAGACTTAGTACTCCGAAGGGTGATGGCAAACACAAGAAATCCTACGGATGGACCGCTAAGACCAAACTGGGAAGGTCCCCTAACCGTATGCAAAGCAATTCCCTTTGGAGCTTACAAGTTATGTCGACCAGATGGCAATATGGTTCCTAGAACGTGGAATGCGGAGAACTCGCGACCATATTTTCTTACAATGAATGAATAAAGCACCTCTTCCTTAAAGAAAAGTCTATATGGTTGGGAGCAAAGTTCTCCCTGAATTTGGAAATTATCTTAAATGGTCAAAGCCTTTGTCCACGTCGAGTTGGCCAGGTCAAAGCGCCTCTTGGAGGAAGGTTAGAGTAAGCCTTTATTCGCGCCGCGCTATGACCAGGTTAAAGCATCGATAAGCCCTTGGTTGCGCCACACTATGGCCAGATCAAGGTGCCTCTTGGAGGGAGGTTAGTGTAAGCCTTTATCCATGCCATGTTATGGCCAGGTTAAAGCATCGACAAGCCCTTGATTGCGCCACGCTATGGCCAGGTCAAGGCACCTCTTGGAGGGAGGACGGAGTAAGCTCTTGGTCCCACCATGCTATGGCCTGGCCAAGGCACCGAACAAGCCTTTAGTCCCTCCTATAAGGCCTGGCTGAAGCGTCTCTTGGAGGGAGGTTGGATAAGTCCTTGGGTCATGCTTGTGGATAAGCTAACCAAGCGCACCAGACAACAATGGACTAATACGTCCGAGCCCGAGAAGTGACATATCAAACAAAACAACAACGACTAGGAAGTCAGAGCTCGAGTAGAAGCATATCAAACAAAGACAAAAATGGACGAAGACGTCCGAGCCCGAGAAGCAGTATATCAAACAATAACAACATATAAGGCCTAAAGGGTGGCACACGACAAAAGAATGAGAACCCAAAGAGTGGTGCAAAACTGGAGGCTCAAATAAGAGTCTACAGCCTTTGAATGATTTCCAAAAGAGGATCTCTAGACTTCACTTATTAATACCCGAACATGGGTTTCGGGTCTCTACTATTGACTTTTGGACTTCACTTATTAATACTCGAATCTGGATTTCGGGTCTTTTATTATTAATTTCGGGACTTCACTTATTAATACCTGAATCCGGGTAACGAGTCTTTTTCTATTGATCTCTGGTCTTCATAATAACCGAATATGGGTTTAATTTTTGAATTTCATTTGTTAATACTCGAATCTGGATTCCAAGGCAGTTGGTATTGAGATCTCAATGGACTTCTAGTCTTCAATTAAAACTCTAAGTTTGTCTTATTAATATCCGATCCAGGGTCACCAATTTACTACTACTAACTTTCGAACAACACTCCTCAACATCTGAATATCAGTTTCATGATTATTATTATTTCCAATATAGGTGATTCTAAATATCCATTATTTACCCCCAAATAAGGATTCATGGTTTTCAATGACTTATTTCTATATGATAGTTTGTGGCCTTTTATTACCAGACACTTGTTATTATCAGAAGAAAACTCCTGGACTTCAATTATTAAAGTTAAATTTAGATTATATGCCTGGTTTTCTATTAATATAATAGGCGTTTAATTTATAAACTTCTTTTATTATTACCAAATTTGGATGGTGGGACTTCTATTATTGCCAGATAGAAGTTCGTGGTCTCCAATCATTTACAACTGCGGATTTCTTATCACTTAACTCCAGATGATGGTCAACCAACTATTGTTGCTTTCGAACTTAGAATTAGGAATTCTATTATACTAACATCGTCTTCAATTATATTGCAAACAAATCATTGAGCATATTTTTATATAAATCTGGAACTAACAATAGAGAATGTTATTTACTTCGAATTTTGAAGGGAAATGAGGTCATTAAGAATGGATTAGTGCGAAGGGAAAGCTGTTAAATTTTTGTCCTAAAGAACAAAAACTTCTTTCATACGGGGAGCCAAAATTTTAACCATAAAATTCACTTAAGAATAAAGATATGAGAGAAGGCTCATAAAAAGTGTTGGGCTCCATAAGAATTAAAGACATGAGTTTCATTGTAGTTCAAAAACAGTATTTCGAAGATATTGAAATAGCTTTCGAAGAGGTTTGGATGGAGTCGCAAGCGCATGATGCACCTACAAGTGTCAAGTGAGATAAGAGCTTTCGCAAAAGTAGAAAAGAAAGCAAAGCCACCCTTCCGCCTCATCTGGACCTTTCGACACAGTTGAATCCACATATATGAGAGTGCCTAGTATGGTTCGAAACACCTTTCGAAGGTATTAGACAATAGACTCGCGCACAAGAACCCAAATCCTTCGAAATAGTTGGTTTCGTCATTGTCAATCTTCCACTTGAAGACATTTTTCCAGTGCGCACCTTTTGAAAGCATGAACAAGCCTTTCAAAACGGTTGGGACCTTTCGAAAGCATAAAGAAAACTCTATATGAAGTCAAGTGACCTTTCACAATGATCCAGTCGTCATCTACTGATCCTTTCGAAACTATGTGGAAGCACTCCTTACCCACTCAAATAATCACTCATCATAATTAACACCAGACCAAAGCAACCAAGGGGGGTTTTGATGGAGAAGGAGTTAGGGGCGCTTCCGCTTCCATCAAAACAATGTGACAGGAAATCTTGACCCTTTCGCTACATACCCTTCGAATGTGTCGAAAGGTTTCAGAGCAACGCGAAAGCAATATAGGGAATTTTAGAACAACATCCGCTGCTAGTATACTATTGATGAAGACAAAAGGGTTAACCCAAGCAAAATAAGAAGATGCAAGCGGCTACCTTCAAAGCTATGGAAGTGAAAGGATGAATGCAAAAGGTTGGTAGAAAGATCTTTCGACCACTTCGAAAGGATGGATGCGGAAGGGGGTCAACCTGCATCTATAAATACAACCCTAGGAGTCCAAGTTTGGAATGGAATTTGAATTCTGAATTCTCTTTCTTGCTTCATAATAAAGTCAAACTTTTGTAACCCTTAATCAATTTGATAAAAAATTCTCTTACTTGTAATCTAATTTAGATAAATGCAAAAGAAGAGACGCATGGATCCAATATTGATTTTGAATATGAGGAAGATCATTTCGGCCGTTAACTTGACTAATAACCAATTGCACATGGTGCTCGCTTATTTTCTTAACTCCTATTTGATTTATGCAATGCTATGAGATCAACTTAGACATTGTGAATACAAATCATATTATCATCATGTTTCATGATGTCAAATGTTAAATTGACATGATGATGATATTTTAATATTAATATAACTTCATTGAACTTATATTGTTTGTCCAAGATGTTACTCCATTGCATATTGAATTTATATCTCATACATTGTACATTGAGCCCCTTTCGAAAGAGTAAATACCTTTTCGACCTGGTCGAAAGGGGCTTCGAAAGAGAATCAATATATGAACATTAAGTTGTGCTTGTTGGTTGGACATCTTCGAAAGAAGCTCAGATATTTCAAAACATATGACCCCTTCGAATGAGTTCCTTCCATGGCAGTAGAAACTATACTTTCGAAAGAGAATTCTCCTTTTAAAGGCAGAATGACTCTTTAGACTCATTCAAATGGAGATATGAATGATCCTTTCGATCCACTTAAAATGAGATGCAAATTACCCTTTCGACCCACTCGAAAGGGATCATGAATGAGTTGTTCTCTCCCCAACTTTCGTTTCAGAGAGTTTATTTTTCTTTTTATCTACGATTAACACTTACATAAGACCATCCTCTAAAGACATTTTTTCCCAATCAACTCATTTGAAAGGGGTTTCGAAGAGATTGATCACTTCTAAAATTTTCTTTTGAGGTGTTGACAACCTTTCTTGTTAACAACTTAGCTTTGGGATGTTGACAAGATTTCATGTTAACAGAATTTAATTCGATCTATTAGATAATTGATTCATCTGGACTCTATCTCTTCCTTTTTGCAATACATATAGCTCAAAATGAAAATAGATTTGCAGAGTCGGCATTGGTAAAACTCATTGCCAAGATTTTTTATTAGAGTTCTATTTATTTTGAAATTGCGGAGAAATTGAAGAGGTTGTATCTGCCAAATATGCATGGTACCAACTATCTAGTTTGCTATATAAACCGACTATTTTATTCAAAACAAGAAAACAAAAGTAAAACAAAATTGAGAATCGATTATAGTAGTTCTACTCCCAACAAAAAAGAAACCACTTTAAAAAAAAATAGTACTGGTACAACCGTACTATGGTGGAAAACCGACCGTTTATATATATAATTTTGAAAAAAATTATTTATTATAATTTTGAATTAATTTTAGTTATGACAATCATAAGTTCAAGAAAATATTTATTTGTGTAGATCATGTCGTAGGTTGTACCAAAATTTCAAAAGATTCATTTGTGTTGATATTTGAATTGGTGAAATGACATCCGATATACAAAAATAGCAAATTCATGTATAGAAACAATTACCTTATGTGTACAGAAATTTAAATAGGTGATATATTATCAGATATACACAAATAGCACGTTCATGTGCAAAAACATACTGACATGGATCTATGAGGATAAACAACCGCAAATAAAAGTTTTAGACTCTCTTAAAACAAGCTAGATGTTCTATAGTATAAAAGAATTTCACCACTACAGTTACAAACCACACAATAATAAAAGTACATCACAGTTAACAAATATTATAATCTACAACATACATGTAACAAAGATACATTGATGTACATGATACACCATATAGTTTTATGATTTCTTCTTAGAATTTGTCATATTACCCTAACAAGAAAAGAGTAATCTTAGTATAGAGTAAAACACAGTAGGTGGTGATGAAATTCCAATAAGAGGAAGGCCAATACCAAGGATAGAGCAGCCGAAAAAAGAGGCTTATCATATAGGGCTGCACAAAGTATGGGTTGGGTCGGGTCAGACCAAATATTTCACCCGACCCGCATAGGTATGGGTTAAGGTAGCTCAACTCGTATCCGACCCTATATGAGGTTGGATATGGGTTGGGTTGAAGTATGGGTTGGGTCGGGTTTAGTAGGGTTGGGTTGGGTTGCATAAATCTAATAAAAAATAAGAATATAAAGGAATATTTTCAAAAAATAACATTAAAATGTTCAACATAATATATTAGATTTTAGCTAGCATAACGCACTTAAACTAACTAATTCATTATAACATATATTTTTATTAAAATTTCATTGTAAAACACATCATATGAAATTAGTTCACTACATAGTAGAACAAGTGTTTTTAAAATACATTAAAATGCCCTTTGAAATATCTTTGCCAAATTCTATCTTGTTTGGGTTGATATAAAATATGCTTTTTCGTATATTTACTGTAGAATACATAAACATTATTCTAGGATTAGACTATTCTAATTTTAAGTGTATTGATATTAAATTAGGTTTTTAATATAGGTTTGGGTTGGGTTAAAGTAGGGTTGGGTTGAACAAAATAACACACCCGACCCATATATAGTATGGGTTACAAATTGTAACTCATATCCGACCCGAACTAGGATGGGTTGGGTTGGGTTTATGTGGGTTGGGTCGGGTTGGTGGGTTGGGTCGGGTTGGATATGGGTTGTGTGCAGCCCTATTATCATATGTCGTGGGTGACGCCGAACCTAAATTGATATAACCCATTAGATGATATAACATTATTATAATCATAAAAAGAATAAGCGATGACATTAATTTCAGTAACAAGTGCGCAATTTTCATCTTACAAGGATCATGACCTACAGATACAAAATTACCAGGAATTCCCATAGTTGATCATCTGCTAGCTCTATTATGTTTATTGGATTTTTTGTGAAATTTTTTTGCATCATGATACCAATTTTGTCCCAATAAGCACATACTTTTTTTTCTAATGAATGTTGTGAGTTTTTGAAGATAACGAGTTGCAAATTACAAACCTATAATGGCACATAAAATCCACTTTTGTAAATTCTATTATAGAATGAATGATAAAGCAGGGAACTTACAGGGAAGAGAAAATCTAAAGTATCCTAGGCTGCATGACGAGCAGCCCATGATAATGTGTTGGGCGAGAAGTACCCTGATAGATATTTATTCAAAAAATGTTAAATGTAATGCAAATTAAGTTAAAATAATTCAAATTCAGATCGATTTCAGCACGTGTTGAAAGCTTACTAGTATTCCTGTGTGAGGGAACATGTAGAAATCATAATTCCCTGGGTGACAAACCTTGTTATCCACCACGGTGCATGTTCATAAAATCAAAAATTAAGAATATGCATAACTTTTGCATAAAAAAAGTGTAAAGGACTTGTTTTTAAGGACTTACCTGGTGGAATATTATCAGCTACAGTTGGTTGAAAGAATTTTGAATGGTGGTTTTTCTAAGCTAGTAATAAAGTAAACTTTGGATTCCAAGTCTCATCCAAAAATTTACAGGCCTGAACACAAGAAAAACAAGCATACATTATTACATTATTATGATGATAATGTCAAATTTTCATATTGGTAAGTGATAATTAGCAGAAACAAATCTAGATGATTCGAGCCAACTCTATGTTCAGAATCTAGTTGAATTGGGACTCACTCACTCCTTCCCTAAATTATGGTTTAATGTCACTTGACATGAATAATGACGCTGTGGATTTATTATTATTATATTTTTCATTATTTCTTTAATAATAAGCATCACAATGCTACCTGAATATGATAACATTTCTGGTTTCCTTTTTCCAGAACTTGTGTAGAAATCAATCATAAGTTCCCTAAGTTTTCCAAAAATAATGTGGATAAAGTATCAAAGTACAAAATGTAACCAACTCAAAACTTCAAACTGTCGAGATAAAAAGAAAAGAGAAATGCAAAACCAGAATAGACGAAAATATTTTATAAGAAAATGTGAAACAGTTTAAGTTTGAAAGTAGAATGCTTTTCTTGATTGAACAGAGTTATACAAACAGTTTTGATACAAGAATTATATTACTGTTGCTTGATTAAAGATTACAAAATGTAATAACAGTATATATACTAGTTTGGGCTAGGCTCAGTATCCTATAAGCTAAGTTGTTGCGGATTGCTGTTGTGAGCCGTTGGATGGTTCGAGATCAGATGGCTTATATTTGTGATGACAAGGATTGTGCTTTTTAGTATTGAGAGGCAACGGTTCACTTTATTTCTCTTAACATTTGTACTTTATCATTCCATCATCCCGTTGATCACCAATCGGTTTGAATAGATAATCTATCATTTCAAGCCTACGACTCTGTGTTTTTACAAAAGCTCGGTATCGCGAGATAGAAGGCTACCCACATGAACTCACAACCTGTAAAAGGTTAACCATGACATTTACTTCATTCTAATCGTGATCAACAAATTAATAGTGTAACTATATTGATATTACTATGTTAGATAACTAGGGAAAAAAGAAGCATATTTAAGAGACTATTTTTTAAATTTCATGAAGAAAAGTTTCCTCTTTAGAAAAAAAACATTGAAAAAGATTATATACACAAGTGGAAATATTACAGTATATTAGTTTTCATTAGAAACCAAATTACAGAGCACATAAAAGACTATGTACTCATAGCAGTAGTGAATGGAATATTAGAAAGCCTAGGGGGACCATGTGAAAGATCCATCCCAAGTATGATGCTTGGAGTCCCTGAAACATGTGGTATACTAGTCATTCGCTCAATATGAAACAACGAATTGATTCCACCCAGCTGCAAAATTAAAAGAAAAGCAAAATAAAATTATATCAAAAGTATACATGACCCATCTGTTGTGCAAAAATGGTAGCGCTTTGCGGAAGCTTACATCAACGGATCTTTGTCACCCAAATCACAAAGAGATAACTTGGATTGAAAACAAGACGGAATTGAAATTAAAAGCAATAAGACAAGATATTCCACCCAACCACCCACTTTATTGATTCACCAAAATTTTTGTTTACAATTAATATAACAAAGCTAAAATAAACAAAATACCATTGAATCAATAACCAAATTGAGAAAGGGAGCAAATATCTATATGGCTAAAATTATTGGAGAAGAAGAACAAAAATGAAGAAGAAAAAATTATCAAATAGATTTTCCACCATATGTTTATCCTCTCCTCTAGTCTCTATTTATATAATCAATTTACTTAATGCCCAAGTTAACATTAGAGGCAAAAAATAATTTGATTAGCAAATTAGAGAAAGAAATAAACATACTTAAATATGCTTATTTAATCAGAGGAAACAAAATCTTCTCTTTCTTTCTTTTGCATATTTCTTTCCCTCTATGTGTGATTTTGTATCACCAAAATTTAACACTCCACCTTGATGCAAAATCACATATCTCCAACATATCAAACATGCCATATCCAGATCTATCACAACTCCCTATATCTCAATCATACCAAATTACAAACCTCTACCACCGTCCGCAAGTGATGCATCTCCCACATGAGGTGCACCACACAAATCCGGTCTCAAAAATGTTTGTAATACCACAAAGATCTCCGTCTTGTCTTTGTGGATTTTGCAACTCGACACCCGTCTATCACTCGATCTGAGCTCATTACCTGATCACTATCGATCCCCCGAGCATCATCAACATGAAGACCCCTGTCTAAAATATGATCCTCAATGTTAGAATCATAAGCAGTGACCACATTAACCTCTCCACCTTGCTGTGGACTAGGTTCTTCAACCGTCACTCGCTTTCCATAGTCGACTACAGAACCAACCAAGCTATAAAGGATTCCTTCTTCCAATACTCCTCTCATCCTTACACGACCACCTTTCTTCACTCTCAAAACTCCACCTTGAGTCTCATAAGTGCAACCACGGCGATCCAACTGACCGAGAGAAATAAGATTATGCGAAGAAGTGGGTACGTGTCTGACTCCAGAGACTTCTCTAACCACACCATCATGCATACGAAACCGGATAGATCCAATACCACAAATCGGTAGCTCTTCTCCATTGGCTGTCCTAATCATGCCGACACTCTTCTCATAAGAAGAAAAATAATTCACATCTCTACATATGTGAAAACTAGCTCCCGAATCCATCTTCCAAGGCTTATTTTCACTAAAGAGGACATCATAAGAAGCATCACTATCGGTACCTTCAGCAAAACCTGCATGTGCATCACTACTAGTATCACCATGCGCAGCCTTTTTCTGATCTCTTTTATAAGCATAACACTTGCTACGTATGTGACCTTTCTTATTACAATAATGACAAGTGATAACACCTTTACCATTAGCATCCTTCTTCTTCCAAATTGTATCTTTCTTCGAGTCCCTTGCCACCATAGCCTCACTTTGAATTGATTTCGTACCTGACCCTTTTCTTCTAAGCTCCTCATTCAAAAGACTACTTCGAACAGTTTCCAAAGAGATAGTTCCATTAGCATTGGAATTACTCAATGAAACAACCAAAGTTTCCCAACTTTCTGAAAGCGAACTCATCAATAAAAGAGCTTGTAACTCATCATCAAAATTGACCTTCATATTTGCCAATTGATTTATTACATCCTGAAATTCATTCAAATGCTCTGCAACAGACTTCTCTTCATCTAATCTCAGTTGTACCAACTTTCGAACCAGAAAAGCCTTACTAGTAGCACTCTTTGACTCATACAAAGATACCAACTTGTCCCACAAAGCCTTCGCGGATTCACAACTAGCCACATGATGGAAAACTGAATCATCAAGATACTGGCGAATCAAAGCAATCGCCTTCTTATCCATCTTCTTCCATTTTCCCTCATCTACATCAGAGGGCTTCTTTCCATCTCCATCAATTGGATCATGAAGATCATTGAGGTACAGAACATCCTCCATCTTAAGCTTCCAAATACCCCAATTTTTCCCATCCAAAATAGCCATCTTCGAAAATGAAATCATATCCGACATCAATAATTTTTCAATCCAAAATTACTCTAAGCTTTGCGATGATCTGGCTCCGATACCAAACTGTTGTGCAAAAATGGTAGCGCTTTGCGGAAGCTTATATCAACGGATCTTTGTCACCCAAATCACAAAGAGATAACTTGGATTGAAAACAAGACGGAATTGAAATTAAAAGCAATAAGACAAGATATTCCACCCAACCACCCACTTTATTGATTCACCAAAATTTTTGTTTACAATTAATAGAACAAAGCTAAAATAAACAAAATACCATTGAATCAATAACCAAATTGAGAAAGGGAGCAAATATCTATATGGCTAAAATTATTGGAGAAGAAGAACAAAAATGAAGAAGAGAAAATTATCAAATAGATTTTCCACCATATGTTTATCCTCTCCTCTAGTCTCTATTTATATAATCAATTTACTTAATGCCCAAGTTAACATTAGAGGCAAAAAATAATTTGATTGGCAAATTAGAGAAAGAAATAAACATACTTAAATATGCTTATTTAATCAGAGGAAACAAAATCTTCTCTTTCTTTCTTTTGCATATTTCTTTCCCTCTATGTGTGATTTTGTATCACCAAAATTTAACACTCCACCTTGATGCAAAATCACATATCTCCAACATATCAAACATGCCATATCTAGATCTATCATAACTCCCTATATCTCAATCATACCAAATTACAAACCTCTACCACCGTCCGCAAGTGATGCATCTCCCACATGAGGTGCACCACTCAAATCCGGTCTCAAAAACGTTTGTAATACCACAAAGATCTCCGTCTTGTCTTTGTGGATTTTGCAACTCGACACCCGTCTATCACTCGATCTGAGCTCATTACCTGATCACTATCGATCCCCCGAGCATCATCAACATGAAGACCCCTGTCTAAAATATGATCCTCAATGCTAGAATCATAAGCAGTGACCACATTAACCTCTCCACCTTGCTGTGGACTAGGTTCTTCAACCGTCACTCGCTTTCCATAGTCGACTACAGAACCAACCAAGCTATAAAGATTTCCTTCTTCCAATACTCCTCTCATCCTTACACGACCACCTTTCTTCACTCTCAAAACTCCACCTTGAGTCTCATAAGTGCAACCACGGCGATCCAACTGACCGAGAGAAATAAGATTATGCGAAGAAGTGGGTACATGTCTGACTCCAGAGACTTCTCTAACCACACCATCATGCATACGAAACCGGATAGATCCAATACCACAAATCGGTAGCTCTTCTCCATTGGCTATCCTAATCATGCCGACACTCTTCTCATAAGAAGAAAAATAATTCACATCTCTACATGGAATAACCAAATTGAGAAAGGGAGCAAATATCTATATGGTGGAAAATCTATTTGATAATTTTCTCTTCTTCATTTTTGTTCTTCTTCTCCAATAATTTTAGCCATATAGATATTTGCTCCCTTTCTCAATTTGGTTATTGATTCAATGGTATTTTGTTTATTTTAGCTTTGTTCTATTAATTGTAAACAAAAATTTTGGTGAATCAATAAAGTGGGTGGTTGGGTGGAATATCTTGTCTTATTGCTTTTAATTTCAATTCCGTCTTGTTTTCAATCCAAGTTATCTCTTTGTGATTTGGGTGACAAAGATCCGTTGATATAAGCTTCCGCAAAGCGCTACCATTTTTGCACAACAGATTGGTATCAGAGCTAGGCGATTTGTTCAGATTTGTGCATCAATGGCTTCTAGAAAGAGCGGTAGATCTGGTGGTGATTATGCTATTACTCATTTGGATGGAAAAAGGAGATTTTGTGCAATATGGAGTGGAGAAGATTATGTTGAGAGAGAAGAGTGTTACAGTCTTGGAAATTTGATGATAAGGAGTTTACTGTGTTGAAGAGACATCTGGATTTGGAAACTTGTATCTGCTTTATGGCTCGATGTTGATGTGAGAGTCTTAAGTTGATTTCCATGGAAAATTTGTTGTTTGGCAGATAAGTGGATTTGGAAACTTGTTTCTGCTTTATGGCTCGATGTTGATGTGAGAGTCTTATGTTGATTTTCATGGAAAAATTGTTGTTTGGCAGATAAAGTATGTGGAAGGAGAGAGATTTGTCTTGTATACAGAGATTTGGATTAGCCTTGTCTATTGGCTTTTGTTTTTTGGCTCTGTATTTAGATTGGTGATTGAGAGAATATTTTTTGGCCTTGGTGGCTTTGAGATTAATTTGGTATCTACCTTCTTTTGATTTTGGATATTTGCAACATTTTGTTGGTGGGCGGGGACATAGTCTGAGCTCGTTAGCAATGTGTGATGGGGGGTGGCTTTGTCGGAACCCATTGGGTAAATATTCATTTTTGGTCTGTATCTCGTTAAGAGATTTTGGTTGAAGGTAGAGTTTGATTTGAAGAGTTTTATGTTGAGAAGAGAATTTGACTCGAGGTGGAGTGTTGGAAATATGTGATTTTGCATCAAGGTGGAGTGTTAAATTTTGGTGATACAAAATCACAATAGAAGGAAACAAATATGCAAAAGGGAAAGTAATCACGTTTGTTTATTATGGAAATGCATTAATAATTGGATTGCATTTGAATGAGATGGCAAGGAAATTTATGCATGCGCACGTTATGGAATAATATATATGCAAAAGATATGCATATTATTTCTTTCTTCGTAATCGCATTGCTTTGGGATTATTTTCTTCCATCTTTGGAACGAGTGAATTACTTGCTATGTTTGCGTGATTTGTTACCGTTGTAATTTGCCTCCATTATCTTCTTACCATATTTTGGTAATTTGATTGATGACTCACATGAATTTATATTGGCTATATATTGAGGGTAGACTTCATTGTAAACCCATCCTGGTATTCAGCCAGTGATCTCCAGATAGAGTGTCTCTTTTTTTATCCCTAATCGGGGCTTTGGTATGTAAACTCTTATCTTGTAATCTCTTGTAATTCTCTTATGTGGAATAAAATCTCTCTCCTTTGGACTGGACGTACACTATCTAGATGATAGTGGAACCAGTATAAATATTGTGTCTACTTTTTCTTTATAGTTATTTGCTATTTATTTGGAGTATAGAATAATTGCTGCTAGTTAAGTGGTGTTCAATTGGCAAATCTAGATCCTGTTTATTGTCTTTCCGCATTGGTGCAATTTTCCGCACAACAGATTGGTATCGGAGCTAGGCGATTTGTTCAGATTTGTGCATCAATGGCTTCTAGAAAGAGCGGTAGATCTGGTGGTGATTATGCTATTACTCATTTGGATGGAAAAAGGAGATTTTGTGCAATATGGAGTGGAGAAGATTATGTTGAGAGAGAAGAGTATTCCAGTCTTGGAAATTTGATGATAAGGAGTTTACTGTGTCGAAGAGACATCTGGATTTGGAAACTTGTATCTGCTTTATGGCTCGATGTTGATGTGAGAGTCTTAAGTTGATTTCCATGGGAAATTTGTTGTTTGGCAGATAAGTGGATTTGGAAACTTGTATCTGCTTTATGGCTCGATGTTGATGTGAGAGTCTTATGTTGATTTTCATGGAAAAATTGTTGTTTGGCAGATAAAGTATGTGGAAGGAGAGAGATTTGTCTTGTATACAGAGATTTGGATTAGCCTTGTCTATTGGCTTTTGTTTTTTGGCTCTGTATTTAGATTGGTGATTGAGAGAATATTTTTTGGCCTTGGTGGCTTTGAGATTAATTTGGTATCTACCTTCTTTTGATTTTGGATATTTGCAACATTTTGTTGGTGGGCGGGGACATAGTCTGAGCTCGTTAGCAATGTGTGATGGGGGGTGGCTTTGTCGGAACCCATTGGGTAAATATTCATTTTTGGTCTGTATCTCGTTAAGAGATTTTGGTTGAAGGTAGAGTTTGATTTAAAGAGTTTTATGTTGAGAAGAGAATTTGACTCGAGGTGGAGTGTTGGAAATATGTGATTTTGCATCAAGGTGGAGTGTTAAATTTTGGTGATACAAAATCACAATAGAAGGAAACAAATATGCAAAAGGGAAAGTAATCACGTTTGTTCATTATGGAAATGCATTAATAATTGGATTGCATTTGAATGAGATGGCAAGGAAATTTATGCATGCGCACGTTATGGAATAATATATATGCAAAAGATATGCATAATATTTCTTTCTTCGTAATCGCATTGCTTTGGGATTATTTTCTTCCATCTTTGGAACGAGTGAATTACTTGCTATGTTTGCGTGATTTGTTACCGTTGTAATTTGCCTCCATTATCTTCTTACCATATTTTGGTAATTTGATTGATGACTCACATGAATTTATATTGGCTATATATTGAGGGTAGACTTCATTGTAAACCCATCCTGGTATTCAGCCAGTGATCTCCATATAGAGTGTCTCTTTTTTATCCCTAATTGGGGCTTTGGTATGTAAACTCTTATCTTGTAATCTCTTGTAATTCTCTCATGTGGAATAAAATCTCTCTCCTTTGGACTGGACGTACACTATCTAGATGATAGTGGAACCAGTATAAATATTATGTCTATTTTTTCTTTATAGTTATTTGCTATTTATTTGGAGTATAGAATAATTGCTGCTAGTTAAGTGGTGTTCAAATTGGCAAATCTAGATCCTGTTTATTGTCTTTCCGCATTGGTGCAATTTTCTGCACAACAGATACTAGTCATTCGCTCAATATGAAAGATTTGGTATACTAGTCATTCGCTCAATATGAAACAACGAATTGATTCCACCCAGCTGCAAAATTAAAAGAAAAGCAAAATAAAATTATATCAAAAGTATACATGACCCATCAACACCCCCATGGTTTTTAGACCTACACAATCCGAAAACAGACAAATTTTATAGATATGATTTTACATGATCCAATATGTTTTTCCCAAAATTTTGCATGATTTGGATAATGAATATTTTCAAAGTAATATCCCAAAAAGGATGGTTAAAATAAATGTTCTACAAGTAATATTCTACTCAACATTTTGAGCATGTCAAAAGTTTTGAATGATCTGATTTTTTATGAACATACATTCATAGTGTAGATTGAACATCTCCACAAAGTTTAACTTCATTTTAAGCTGTATAGCTTTAGAAACATTAGGAGTGTAATATGGATATACAAAAAAGATATGCAGCGGATTCAAGTATGTGCATGTATATGTGTTAAACCTTAGCATTGATTTTAAGAAGGATATTAGTCACATATTGATCGTTGATTCTTTGT
Source organism: Allium fistulosum (assembly GCA_030737815.1). Taxonomy (NCBI): domain Eukaryota; kingdom Viridiplantae; phylum Streptophyta; class Magnoliopsida; order Asparagales; family Amaryllidaceae; genus Allium; species Allium fistulosum. The sequence continues at coordinate 922,377,013 of CM060901.1, forward strand.
GGAGACATACACTGTGTGATAATGCCACATTCAGTAAGACATTTCCGTCTCTAATTTCCTAGGAACAGAATTTTCGTTATACCGCATGAACATGAGGTAGACTTGTATCTTTATGAGAATAAATATACCATATAATTTTGAATTCTTGCGCTCAGGTAAGAGGCAGAGCAAAAATCCTGGTGGCGCTTTAGTGAACCTGGACTTCATATCTCCAAACATTTTATTCACTCTATCAAGAGGAGGAGCTCTTCTCATCGAACTATTCTCCTCAAAGGCATCAAGTGGATGGTCCGCCTTCTAAAAAAGAGTTGATGAAAAAACAAATTTTAAATTAGAGCTACTATAGTCATTTTTTTCCAGAAAAATCAAAGCTAAATATTATATTAGGAAAGTGTGCTTACTATTCCCTTCATATTTCCACATTTGATAAAATCTCGCACTAGGGCTCTTAGGTCACAGCGAGCAGAAAAATTTACAACAGCCCAGTATGAAACAGGAACAGGATCAAAAAGTTTCTGAAAATCATAAGAGTCCCTAAAGTTAGTGAAATGAAAAAGAGTAAAGAAAAATGTTCACTAAATCAAAACTTATTATTAAAATTCCATCGACTGTTCCTTGGCATAAAATCCTCACCGTTTCCCACTTTCAACTGCAGAAAAATAAAAAAACATTATGTAGGTAATGAAAGACTAATATATGAAGATCTTAATCTGAAACATATGGCTTAGAGAAATCATTAATAATAAACCTTGGGTGCTTGTAGAACATGGCCATCCACCTGTGTAAACTGTGTGCTAATAGAGATGCCAATTGCATGAAACATTAGATCAGAATCGTATTCATTACTTCTCAAAGCCTACAATACAGAAAGGAAATGTTAGAACAGGTTCCCATAGTATCGGTCAAACAGGTAAAAGTACAATCACAAACAATGACTTTAAATCACAAGCAAACATCATACAACACCCAGACATCATATATACAGGCCATCCAAACACATTTCAAACACATGTATCATCCTAGATCTAATCATACACAAAATGACGACTTGATTTGCAAAATAGTGGAAAATGGATCGAAATACATTTTTATTGCTTTTTACACTTGGTTTAAAATGGTATTAAAGTTAGATGTAGATTTAAAAACATTTTAACATCAAAAATCAACCTAAAAACGTTCTTTAACTATATCAACATGCATAGAATAATGAGAGATACAAAATCACCCACCAAGTACCACAATACCCGAATCTGATTTTGTTCTAATGCAGCAATCTCCTCGACCATACCTTGCTTCCATTCTGGAATTGATTTTCTTCCTCAAATGTTTTTGGTTCCTTTGCTTTTACTATGGCGACGTTAGCATACTTAGGATTTGGCTTTCTTGCTTTGCTTAATCTCCTAAGAGCCATATATACTTCTTCACTATGGCACCTTTCTTCACTCGCCTATTCATGCACACCAGTTTGCCATGGACTTTGAGAAACGATTTCTTCATGACCTAGACTAGTAGCTTTGTCATTATGTTCTCTATGACTCAATATTTGAATTTGTGTAGATTGCAACTCACCTTTTATAGCATTTGACTAATGTAGTATCTTGTTACCTGAAGTCCACCATGAAAATGCTTCATCAAGCACCACATTTCAAGATGTATAGCACTTTCCGGTTGTTGGATCACGGCACCTCCATCACGGCACCTCCACCCTTTTCTTGTACTATCATATCCTACAAAATACATTCAAGGCCTTTTTGTTCAATTTGATTTGTACATGATCAGGCACAAAAATGTTGCATACACATCCGAAAACAAAAAAAAGAAATAACTTTAGGCTTCACATTCCATAATTTTTCAAAATGAGAGAGCAAATATAACCTTTGTTGAGGAAACTTGTGTTGAGTTTTAGCATTCCCGCGTTCTGTACGTGTTTACTTAAACGTGTCTAGCCGGGGTCAACGGTCCAGGTCTCCCATATTGGCTAATGTAGTATCTTGTTACCTGAAGTCCACCATGAAAATGCTTCATCAAGCACCACATTTCAAGATGTATAGTACTTTCTGGTTGTTGGATCACGGCACCTCCACCCTTTTCTTGTACTATCATATCCTACAAAAATACATTCAAGGCCTTTTTGTTCAATTTGATTTGTACATGATCAGGCACAAAAATGTTGCATACACATCCGAAAACAAAAAAAGAAATAACTTTAGGCTTCACATTCCATAATTTTTCAAAATGAGTGAGCAAATATAACCTTTGTTGAGAAAACTTGTGTTGAGTTTCAGCATTCCCGCGTTCTGTACGTGTTTACTTAAACGTGTCTAGCCGGGGTCAACGGACCAGGTCTCCCATATTGGCTAATGTAGTATCTTGTTATCTGAAGACCACCATGAAAATGCTTCATCAAGCACCACATTTCAAGATGTATAGCACTTTCCGGTTGTTGGATCACGGCACCTCCACCACGTCACCTCCACCCTTTTCTTGTACTATCATATCCTACAAAAATACAATCAAGGCCTTTTTGTTCAATTTGATTTGTACATGGTCAGGCACAAAAATGTTGCATACACATCCAAAAACAAAAAAATAAATAACTTTAGGCTTCACATTCCATAATTTTTCAAAATAAGAGAGCAAATATAACCTTTGTTGAGGAATCTTGTGTTGAGTGTTTTAGCAAGACGTTGTAACAAAAAGAATCCTCAATTTTACGTACCACCAATTCTATATATATACCACGATTATTTTGAATATTCTGCGATGTGAAACTTTTTGACCGTTCAATCCACGCACTGATTACATTTATAATGCGAGTCACACCTAACATCTTTTGATGACAAAAGCACTGGTGTTCATTGCTTCTGCGAAAAAATGTCCTAGAACACTCTTCGCACAAAGCATACTTCGACATATTTCAGCCAGATGCATGTTCTTTTTTTTACCACTCCATTTTGCTGTGTTGTGTAAGGGTACGTGAATTGATGGCATATATGGTGCTCTCGAAGAAAATTGTGGAATAGCCCGAGATATACTCGCCTTCATTGTTAGTGCATAGAAAACGAACTCTTCTGCTGATCTCTGCTTCTACACCTTCTTGAATTCGTTGAACATCAATATGTTTCAGATTTTTGTTTCCTGAAACGGACCCAAACACACCTTGAGAATTAATCAGTAAATGCCACCATGTATCTCATTCCACTAACCGAGGCTTGTTTGATAGGTCCAACACATCAGAATGTATATGGGCTCCTTTGCTTTAAATTTGAACTATGCATATGCAATTGTTGCATTTTACCATACTACATCACGCGCATACAGTGTCCAACTTTACTTTAAGTTGAGGGAGTCCTTTCATCGTCGTTATTTCTACCATCATATTTAACTAAGAATAACTAACATCACTTAATCGCATGTGCCATAACTCGGATGTCTCATTCTTCCTCGTCATGTCTGCATATGCAGTTTCTGCTGACATCACATAAACTGACTGCGCTCTTCGTCCCTTCATCAGCAGTTCATTCATGATCTTCAGGTTACGATAAACTTTGACATCATGCGGACCGTATATAACAGAATGACTAGAAGATGTTAATTGTGAAACAGAGAGAAGATTTTTCATCATAATACCAAGAACATGGTAAACATTCTTGAGTTGCACTTTGTTAGTAACATACTGAGAAGAAACTATAGTATTACAAATGTTAGCTATCAGCGGCTTCAAATTGTTTACTTTCACTATGATTGGGTTTTCCCTTGCATTCAGACAAACATTGCAACTTTTCTCTACCACCTGTTATTGGGTTTGAGGTCCCGAATCAATGGTTCAATTTTTCTCATTATCCACGTATTCAGATGTAGTTGCCGTAGTAGCAAGCGTTTCTGCTTCAGCTGCAAAGAGTGCTTCTACATCCTATTCTTCCTCACTTTTGATGTAGTTGTGTAGCTTTCTACTGACATTTTCTTCGATCAACAACCTTTTTTCATGCGATCCATCCTCCTAATATTATAGCACTTCCCTACAAACTTCCTACTACTGCCATGAGTCTTTGAAGCTCCCCTTGCATGATCACTTCCTTTACTTTGATGATGAGTTATTGCCTTATCTTCATTCTACTTAGACCCGCCGCCAACATGCCTCTTGGAGTTTCCTCTACTTTTGTTTGTGTAGAGTGCTTCCTTCTCAGCCTTAAGATGGATACCATTAGCTTCGCTAGTGCTTCTTGACCAACAAGAAAATTCTCATACTCAACAAGTGATGATTGATTTTGCTCTCCTTGTACAGCAACAACAAAGCCTCTATATTCGGTCCTTAAACCGTGAATGATTATTCTTTTCATTCTATTTTCCCCTATCGGAGCCTTCGGGTCCAACTTGGAAATTTCATAGCAAAGCGACTTCACCTTGTGAAAGTATTGAGCGAAAGACATGTCATGTTGAGCTAACGACAAAAGTTCATTCTCTAAAAGTTGAAGCCTCGTGTTAATTTTTTTTTGAGAATGACATGGCGAACGTATCCCAAGTTTCTTTGGGTGTTTTGGTACCGTGGATATGCTTTAGCACATCTTCGATTGTAGTCTTTAAAGTGAACATTGCTTTGCCTGCTTTTGTCTTCCACTTTTGTAGGGTAGAATTCGTATTCTCTACTTCGGGCCGGGTTGCATGACTTTGCTTTTATTGACAACCTCCCACAAATTTTGACCTTGCAAGTAAGACATCATGCACGCAGATCAAGTATTGTAGTTGTGATTGTTAACTTTTTTTTATTCTACCAACAACTTGAAGATCACTCATGTTGTCAAAGAATAAAAAAGAAGACATATCACCCACAGCGAGCTGGCTTTGATACCACAGTGTTAAGTTCAAAAGTGCAACTATGCTGAAGCAAAAGAAGAAGAAAATGAACAACGCTATTTCACAAGCTAGAGAACAAACTTAATGAATATTTTTGTGGATGTGCACGCCTGAATTGAGCACACTATGCACGCATTATATAGCCATACACCATAAGGACAGGTTGTCTTATTCCATTATCAATAAACACCTTAAGAATAGGACCACAAGCTAGAAAGTAGACACCGACCCGTAATACAATAATTAGTAGTCTAATTTTAAAACAAATGTTGTAGTTTAACAAATTTCACTCATTGTTCATGCAAAAAAGTTTGCATATCTATCCTTGAAGTTTGAGATTTTTTTACCCTCAATCCATTAGGTACTGAACAACTATCATCATCAATTTTAAGTGGTGCCTTCCATCATGATTGGTTTATTCAGTTCCCCTTGTTCCTTATTTGTAATAAAAAAAATTTCTTCTTTTTTTTTTATATTGGAACATGATTAAATTTTTATAATTTGAATCAGAGTCAATCTGATTCTCAATGTGAAATAGTTTTGATCCAACCTATTCTGAATTGGATTGAATTCGGTCTATTAGATAATTGATTCATTTGGACCCTATTTCTTCTCTTTGCAATACATATAGCTCAAAATGACAGTAGATTTGCAGAATCAGCATCGGTAAAACTCGTTGTCATGTTTGTTATTAGAGTTCTATTTATTTTGGAATTGCGGAGAAACTGAAGAGTTTGTATCTGCCAAATTTAGATGGTACCAGATAGCTAGTTCGTTATATAAACTGACTATTTTATTCCAAAACATGAAAACAAAAGTAAAACAAAATTGAGAATCGATTACATAGTTCTACTCCCAACCAAAAAGAAAGCACTTTTAAAACAAAAATAGTAATATTGCAAACATTAAGAAACCAACGTTTAAAATTCATAATAATGGCTGTCAAGGAAGACAACCTTACACACAAAAGCAAAACTAGAAAAATCACAAACTCTCGTTTGGAGACACAAGGTACCGGTCATCATCATCTTCTTCTTCTTCATGAAACCTCAAATGCTTTCCTTCAGGCACAGGCAGTCCTTTCAAAACAACTGCACTTGGCGACACAACTTTGTCACAAACAATCAATTCTTCGCTTTCAATTTCTCCATCACTGTTGTACACAAACCTTGTATGCTTCCCTTCAAATTCAGGCAACTCCACCTTCTTTTCTTGCACTGTAATTTTGCTTAGTCCCGCACACATATCATCTATTGATTCATCATTGCAGCCTTCAGCATCCTCATACTCTTCTTCCTCCTCCTCCTCCTCCTCTACTTCTTCTTCCACTTTCTCTTCATTGTCACTGTCTTGATATGACAGCGTTGATGAAACTAGTGAAGTTTTCTCCGTTAATTCGGTTTTGTCAGGTGAATCAAACAATAAAGCTCTGTTGATTACAAACTCTTCTTGGATTTTCAAAGGCTGCTCTGGCACAACTGGATCAAGAATCTTAATGGGTTCCTTCTTGTTAATAAGGCTAGCTATAAAAATCTGAGAAGTGTTAGCAGGTGTAGGAGCAACCCTACTTGCATCTCTAGGAGCCTTGTTTCTGAAAAATTCAACTCCTTCCCTCCAGACAGGTTCTTCAGTAGGAACCTTGTTTTCAACAAATACAACTTCTCCCTTGAGTTCTTGGAACCAGGCCTTGGCAGGTGTAGGAGCAACCGTACTTTCTTCTGTTGAAACCTTGTTTCCAAAAAATTCACCTTCTTCCTTGAGTTCTTGCTTCCATTTCGAGGCCTTGACCTGACCTCTAAGCAAGGATTCACCGGATCCTGATATGTTCTTAACGGGTGCTGATGTTTTTGGGGTTTTTTCGGGTAACCTCGACATTGCCACTCCAATGATAGGTGAGTTGCCTGTTAGTTCAGAAAGAGCGAATCTTGAAACTGAATCTACCTTCTTTGTTGTGTGAGATTTGGCTGTTGCTTGTGATCTTGAGATATTCTTAAGAGATGATGGAGTTTCCATTGAGAATGAAAAGTAACAAAAGATTGGATCTGAATCCTGAATGAAGAGGTTAGCAGAGAGAATGGAGTGATGGAAAATATAGAAGAAGGTGGTTTATATAGAGTTGGATTTGAGAAGAAGCAGTCAACGATGATAAGACTGATTGTTTTCGAAAATAATAGCCGTTAGGGTGCAGGAATCTGCATTTATTTTTTAACAGCTATAAATAGTTTTGCGTAATTGATTTTCATATTGGATTAAATTAGTACATGTAATCCTCGGGTAGGGTGCAAGGATTTGTGTAACAAACCACCTTTCAACTCTCGAAAGTCGGCATCTAATACATCCACGTTATTACAATGATGAATATCAAAATGTTGGAAATGTTGATTGTAAAATAAAAATAAAAGGAATAGGGGGAAAAAAATCTCACAGCGGACCGATAACATAAAATATAATAAAGACAATAAAAGCTGTCACTCTAAGATACATGGTATATCAAATTTTAAAAAAAAACCTCATCAGCCTGGACAGATATAACTTCTCTACCTTACAATTGTTGATGGGTATACATAATAATATAGCGGAAAATAAAAATACTACTATAGGTGAAAATCGAGCTCTAATTTATGCTCCATGTCCCACCAACGATAACCTGAAAAAATACTCGGTCTAACCCGAGCATTATAATACAATAACACCCGGATCAGTTTGGAAAACCAGCGTGATAAAACTCAAGAAATATGGTGAACACATAATAATTCTGTGAGATCACGTCGCTAATTAAACACGGAACCGATTTTTACCTCGTAAGAACAGCATCAATAAATAACTAATGGAAACAAGTCGGAACAAAATCAAACTTGAAAGAATCAAAACAAATAGTTAAACATCGAGAGAGCTCTTGGCACTTCTCAATGCAATTAAGAAAATGATTCAAATATTTGAATCAAATAAGGAAAGAGAATTTTCCAACAATAATTAGAAGGGTATGTCCCCCTGCCGAAAGTATACATTTATACAATATACTTGAGAGGGTCATTTACTCTGTGACTCTCTGAAAAATGTACAAGACATACCCCACCAACCCTACCGAAAATTCAAGTATTTCACATCTCCATGCACATTCAATCGAATCTAATCTAGAGTGGATGTGAAGATACCCTAATGGGCCACATAGATTGACATTCACTCGCTTTTGGTTTTAGTCATTTCCGACAAAAGATATCAACGCTCAAATGAGTAACAAATCGTTTTAAATCGAAGAATCTCAAAGAAGGTAGCAGAATTGATAGTCAATAAATCAACTACCGGAAATAACGAAATGGTCGTATATGAAAATTAAATCTCTTAAAACAATGGACTCACACATGTGTTCGATTGTCACATTACAAAATATTGTAAAAACACTTAAAAACACTCTTTAAAATATATATTTTTAAAAGAAAATTATATTTCTAACTGTATTAAAAAGAAGGGTCAAATCGAATGTCATTAAAACATTATTTATTATAAATCCAAAAACAATTTACACTTAGCTTTATTTTTAAGCATTACTTTTTAAATATTTTCTCATTTATAAACTATTATTTAAAACTTTAAAACAACATCTTTTATCCCGAAAGATAATAAATCATTTAAGATACTTTATACATTTAAAACCATGTTAATCCTGAAAGGAATTTGATTTAAAACAACGTTAAAAGACTTTTATTACACTTTTATAAAATCTAAACCACATTAATTAACCCAAAAGAAAATTAATTAATTTTATAATCATTTTATAATAAGCTTCAAAAAAATTATTTAGCACAACATTTCTTTATCAAAATACATTTTATTTTAAATCAATTTCTTTTAAGGGAACTTAAGAACTAAACACCTGGTTTTTCTTTCATAATCCATTTAGAAATCACACTATATATATTCCTATATATAAAATAACTTTAACAATTTATTTGCTAACGTTCACTTTGGGTTCGCTCGGATTCGGACTCATTTCGATCGCACAATGATAAAGAAAATAATTTACTAAGTGCACTACGACGTTCGCCTAAGCAAATATTAGATCATCACTTAGAAGACTATTCAGATTACCACAAAACCGATCGAGATGTTTTCCCCTGAACTATCCAAAGAAAATGTATCTTAATTAAAAATTCTCTTTGAAATATTTACACATACAAAAACTTCCAAGTAATACTGCCATTACTTTTCGCAAAATCTTTTTGAAATCATTTCAACCAATATCGGGATTTAAATTGTCAAAACTCCTTTTACTAATAAACCAGCCTTCATAAATCATATAAATCGTTTTATATGTACCATACTTATATAAAATGTACCTTTAAAATCATCTTATATTATAATGACTTTCCTTTATTATAATAAACTTTTTTTAAAAACACATTTTATAAACCAAATTTATATAAAATTGCCTTTATATAAAATCATCTCATATTATAATAAGTCTCCTTTATTATAATAAAATTTTCTCAAATATTTATCCTCTAAATGTCTTATCTTTCCATTTAGATTATATTAAACAACTTTATTAAAAGCTGACACTTAACTCAACAATTTCACCAAACACCTTATAATCAAATTGTGAAACTTAATTCACAAGAGGTTCATTATAATATACTCATAATTATCAAAATAATAAATGCGTATAAACTGCTCGAGCATTAACAATCAACAAGCAATAGCCAATGCTCCTAAACTACTCGAGCATGACAGATCAAACAACAATTATAATAAAGAAATATTATCATTAACAAACAAACACACAATAAATAACTATATAAAATCTGAAAATTATTTCTTTATATATATATATATAAAGTATATAATCCTAGATAAAATATTTCATTTAACAATTTTCAAAAATCAATATCGTATCTGTTTGCCTTGTACAAGTGTTTAGAAATATCTATCGACACCCTGACGTCTCGCGTCTCGACCAGAATTCATAAGTCGAAAAGGTCAGGACAAAATCAGTCTTGAAAGAATTGAAACAAATAATTAAACATCGAAAAGAGCTCCGGGCACTTCTTGATGCAATTAAGAAAATGATTCAAATATTTGAATCAAAAAAGGAAAGGGAATTTTCTAACAATAACTAGAAGGATGCGTCCCATGCCGAAAGTATACCTCTAGACAATATACTTGAGAGGGTCATTTACTCTGTGACGCTCTCGGAAATGTACAAGCCGGACCCCACCAACCTTACCGAGAATCCGAGTATTTCACATCTCCATGCACATACAATCGAATCCAATCTAGAGTAGATATGAAGATACCCTAATGGGAGCAACCCCACATAGCTTGACGTCAACTCATTTTCTGGTTTTAGTCATTTCCGACAAAGCATACCAATGCTCAAATGAGCAACAAATCATCTTAAATCGATGAAACTCAAAGAAGATAGCAGAATCGATAGTCAATAAATCAACTATCGGGAATAACGAAATGGTTGTATATGAAATTAAATCTCTTAAAACATTTGACTCACGCTTATGCTCGATTATCACATTATAAATATTTTTAAAACACTTGAAAAACATGCTTTAAAATATAATTTTTTAAAAGCAAATTATATTCCTAAGTGTATTAAAAAGAAAGGTCAAATCAAATGTCATTAAAACATTATTTACCATAAACTCAAAAACAATTTACACCTAGATTTATTTTTAAACATTCATTTTTAAAGATTTTTCTCATGCATAACTATCATTGAAAACTTTAAAACAACATTTATTATCCTGGAAGATAATAAATCAATTTAAAATACTTTTATACATTTAAAACAATGTTAATTTCGAAAGGAATTTAATTTAAAACAACGCTAAAAGACTTTTATTACCCTTTTATAAAAGTGGAAATCGGTGTGAAGGGCCTAATTATACGGCCCAATTTTTTTCTAGGACACGGGTTTGAAATTAATTTTTTCCAGGACAAATATCTACGCGCGTGCGTCTTCATCTTCTCAAACCAATCGTATCTTCTGAAATCTACTGCTCAGGGAAATTAGGCAAAATTAGGCCATCTTTTCTTGTACAATAAGCGCTCATTCCATTTTTTGAAAAATATTAGGCGTTAGTTTCTTCTGAATCAAATTCGACTTTAATTGTGGGAAATCGTGAGGCGATTTTCTTCATTTGGATAGGCTAATCGATTTTCTCTATTGGATTGCTTGTTCTTTGGTGAGTCTCGATTTTATTTGGTGGTTTTCATTGTCAATTCGATGTTTTCTGATGCTCATGATGTTTTTCTATTTTTCTTATCAGGGGAGGCGGTTTTGATCTATTGGAGGAAGGTTTTGTTTGATGTAGTTGGAATAATGACCTCGGAATGGTATTCTTTTATTCTGATAACACAAGAATTGTGTATTAGCCTGGTTACATCATTCACTTTAGATTATGATTTTAGTATTTAGAGTATCACTTCAGATTTGGTTTGAGCAATCAAAGTATTTACTTTTGTCAGTCCATTCTGTTTGTACTCATTTTGGGTATGAAATTGGATCTGAAATTATATTAGTTGAAGTTGTTTATTCTTTAGTTCTTGTTGATTTGTGATCTTTAAAAGATAAAATTTTTTATCGTTTTTTGAAAAGTGGGATAGAAAATGATTTGGTATGTAGTATTTTTTGCTATTAGTTTCTAATTCAGATCAATTTCACATACTTGTTTTTTTGTTTACGTTTTTTTTTGCAGGTGTGATTCATCTGTTATAGTTGTGTTTGATTTCAATAACAATTGTTTTAGTGCTCGTTTTGGATTGGATGCTTCTATTTCTTCTGTTAGGAATAGGATTTGCGAGGAGTGGATTAATTTTAGTCCATTATGCTTTGATATTTTTTATATTCGAGAATCAAAGACTACCTTTGTTGAAACGGATAGTGATCTTCAAGCTGCATTGTGTTTGTCTTGGTTTAAAAAGGAAGAATTTTTGGTATTTTTTTACGGTTGAAGATTGATTCAGCGGATAATTTTATTGTTGAAAGTAGCAAGTCTGGTTCAGTAGTTGGTGGTGAGTCAAGTAATAATATGTTAGGTTATGATGATGATTTAGATTCTGGTTTTACTCAACAAAAGGATTTACATGAGTTGTTGAAGAAGAATTCAAATATGGAATTTTTTACTGGGGTTGGTCAACAGTTTGATTCTGCTATTGGATTCCGTAGAACGGTTAGTGCTTATTGTTTGAAGAATGGGTTTAAAGTACAATATATTAAGAATTGTAAAGAACGATTGACAGTTCGATGTGCTATAGATAGTTGTCCTTTTAGGATTCATGCTTCTTGCAAACTGAAGCAATTGGACCAACTGTTTGTTAAAAACATTCAGCTGATTCATACTTGTGGTGGTGGATTTCATTCACTTGGTAGTCCAACTATTAATAGTGATCTTGTGAAAAGTCTAATCTTCAATCAAATTCATGATGAGCCAAAAAGAAAAACCAAGGATATCATTAAAAGTTTTAGAAGAGATTATGATGTGGAGCTGAGCTATTATTTTGCTTATAAGGGTAAGAAATTGGCTATGAATGATATTTACGGTGATGAAAAGAAATCTTACAATGAATTAGTTTGGTATTTGAAGGCATTGGAAAGAAATAACCCGAATAGTTATTCAAGTATGGATGTGAATTCTGACACTAATCAATTTGAGAGAGTTGTTGTATGTTATGAGGCATGTATATTTGGATTCAGCTATTGTCGTCCTATGGTGTTTTTAGATGCTACCTTTTTGAAAGGGCAAAGTGGTATTTTGATGGCTGCCACTGCAAAAAATGGGAATCAAGGTACTGATTCTGATCTTTTTTTTTGGATATTGTATTTACTTTGTACTGTGTGCATAAGTTCCTAGTTATAAATTTATGTAACATAGTACTGTTTCTTTAAGTGATTGTTCTAGGGAATTTTGTTATGTACATACTGCATTTTGGTTAAGTGATTAGTCTACTGTTATATAGTACTGATTCAAATATAGTGCATTTGGTTGTTTCAAATGTAGTAATATCCAGTTCAATTCATTATAGTTCCTTTTGCATTAGGGATTAGCATGTGAAATTATTGCAGAAATGAATTTATGTAAATTTGATCCAGAACAAACACTGTAAAAGATTTAATGTTATTTAATTTGATGTACAAAATGTTACTGTATACAGGAGTTAAAAAAGATAAATGCATTCATCTTTTAAGATAAAGAATTAAATAACATATTAAGCCGTACTTATATATCATAGTTACTACTACATGTTAAACATATTTATCATTTTTCTCATTATTTGAAATTCTTACATAACGTATACAAATGATTTAAACAGCATATAGAAAAGATAATAGCATATATCTTTTAGAAGTTCGAATATAAGTCTTTGTATTGTATGCATGAATTAAGTATCATATCTTTGCAATTTCTACCCTTCCTGCATAGACTACACATTCAAGTAGCAAAATTTTAAAATCAAAAGAAAAAAAGAATGAATTGCCTCTAGCAAATTTATTTTTCCTTTTTATTTGGACCAAGGGCATAGTGTTCATGTGATTGTTTACTATTAGATAATACTGTTTTAAACATAGTGCATTTTGTTGTTTCAAATGTACATTAATAAATAGTGAATTATTTTTATTTTTATTTTCCCAGGTTTTTTCCCATTAGCAATGGCTCTTGTTCCCAAAGAAAATGAAGAGTGTTGGAGTTGGTTTTTGAATCACCTAAAGAATGCTCTTAGTTTTGATAGAATATTAACTTTTTTAAGTGATAGACACTAGGGTTTATTGTTAAGTATTCCAAATTTTTTTCCAAATAGTCATCATTCTTATTGTTTGCATCATATGCAAAATAATATTGCTAGCATTGTGAAAAGTGGAAGGGGTGTTTGGGTAGCTCATTTACTTGAGCGTTGTGCTATAGCTTCTAATCATCATGAGTTTGAAAAAGCCATGTCCAGGTGCCAAAGCTATAGAGTATTTGAATGATAAACCATATGATCATTGGGCCGATTTGTTTTTTCCGAGGAAGCGATATGGTGAAAATAAGTCCAATGTAGCTGAGAGTTTTAATTCTTGGATTTTGGATGAATGAAGTTTGCCTGTTACTGCTTGTCTTGATGGAATTAGGGTAAAACTTATGATGCAAATGTCTAATCGTAGAGAAGAGGCATTAAAGTGGACTAGTGTGCTATGTCCGAAAATGGAAGCTCGTTTGTTAAAATTGAAGGAAAAAGGATTCGGGTGGAGTGTTTCTAAATCATCTAGGTATGTATTTATATTATTTTACATGATGTTCACAGTTTCTAAAAAATGATAAATGCATTTATCTTTTTTCAACCTGCTATGTAGCATGTGTTAAGATTTCATTTTGTTGGTGTCGCTTGGTACATATTTTCTCTCTGTCTACATTGAGGTTTATGATAATATGAATAATGTAAGGACCAACTAATATAAAGCAAGTATCATTATGGTGTTTTATTTTTGAGATATTGTTATTGTAAAAAATAATGTTGTGCATAGGAGTATGATGCATTAGTGTGTCTGCTTAGGGTTTATTCACATGCATGAGTGTTTTATTTTTGATAGTATTTATGGTTTTTGGTATAACTGAAAGCTTTGATAAGATATTTTCAAGTTTATAAATTTAAACCTTAACAGTAAATATATAATGGAAATATTGAGCAATGTTCACATGCAGAATTCATGAGCAAACATACATTATCTTTTTTTCTTCCTTTATAGCATAGCTTCTGTGATCTTTAAGAATATGAACAGTATGACTGTTGTTAATTTTTTTGGTTTATGAGTCTTATTTTTCACTATTAGTTCACTGCACATGAATTGGGTCTTATTTATTAGATAGATTAGAGAGAATATATATAGTGCTAAAAATCCTTTTTTGGAAATGCAATCTGTTTATATATTTTACCTTTTTTTAATTTTACATTTTGTAGGTATATTTTTGAAGTTTATTCTCCAACATCTCAAAAGGTTGATCTTAAAAATTGCATTTGCAGTTGCAATCAATGGAAAGTGACAGGTTTTCCTTGTGTGCATGCTTTAAAGTGTATTTCTTTAACCAGAAATTTTGTTTATGAATATATTCAGAATTACTTTACTGTTGAGTATTATCTAGCTTCATATTCACATTTGATCAATCCTATTCCAACTTTTGATAAGGAAGCAATTGAAGCTGAAGAATCATCTATTGTTCTTCCTCATAAGCCTGTTCGTGGAGCTGGTAGGCCTAGGATGAATAGGATTGAAGGGGCTGATTTTCATGCTAAGGAAAACAGATGTGGAAAGTGTAAAAAACTAGGACATAATAGAAGGGGGTGTTCTTTTGAATAATTGAGTTGATTGTTTTTGTTCAATGTATTTGTTTGGTTGTTCTATGAATACTTTGAGTTGAATAATTGAGTTGATTGTTTTAGTCCAAAGTATTTGATTGGTTGTTCTATGAATACTTGGTTGTTGTATGAATACTTTGAGTTGAATATTTGAATAATTGCATATGTTGAATTGGTTATGATCTGATTTTGATTATTTTTGGTTGTATGCAATTATTTATGTGTAACTGTTATTTGGAATACAATGTTGTTAGTTCTGTTAAAAAAGATAAATTGATATTTCTTTTTAATTCTTATGTATAGTCTGTTTTTTGTTATTGTGTTTGTCTTGGTTTAAAAAGGATAAGTATGACTAGTATATTGCTACCCGAAACATACTATCAATAAAAGTGATGTTCTTATGTATAGACTTTTTAAAACAGCATACGCAGAATTGTCTATAAAAGTGATAGAACATACTGTCAATAAAACATTAATGCGTTTATCTTTTTAACAGAGCATTAAAAACATTAGCCATTACAAATTCACTATCAATTACCATTATTTCATTATCAAATTTAAAATCAGTTGTGTAAGTACTTGCTAGTTAACAATATACAAAAGCAACATAGACTGAAGTGATTATGTAGTTAATATTTCATTTGACAGATGCATTGGTTCTAGACATTCTTGCCTTCTTGGTTCACAATATCATAACAGTTTGACAATACATCCCATGGTACTTGGCGGACTGGAGATCGATAGCCTCTATAATCGGGGTCGTAGCATTTCTGATAGTAGCCACCCCTTTGGAAATCAACAATGTACATAACATGATTACTTTTATGTTCTCTTCCATTCGTTCACAATATCGACTTCTGGACATGCTATAAATTATGTACCCATGTGCAGAAAACTAATACAACCTTCTTATTTTATCCGAAACATTTCCATGAGAGGCAAAAGATGAAATTTTATCATCCAAAGTTGGAAAGGGAGATTTTCCTGAACAATAGGACTTAGGTATATTGCTTCCATAATCATGTAATGACTTATCTCCCTCGGTGTAGGTGCTATTATCATTGACCTCAGATTCAAAATGAAGAATTTTGCAACAGTCCAGATCCATTTTGCACTCTAATAGCTTATCAAAATCAGCATCTATTCTGCAAATAAGTGATTAGATAAACACTTGTTCCTCATTCAGATTCTTACATCCAAAGCGTCCGCTTGGCAGGAGTAAAGCATTCTTCCCTGCTTTTGATGAGAAAGGAAGACGAAAACAACGATTATGGGTATAAACTCCAGTATCAACAAAAAGAAGCTCTGTATTGTCTGATGAGCTTGAATCTTTCTTGATGTACAGTTTTTCAAACTGTGGATCACTTACTCTTAAATTTATTATACGTGAGCATACCTCAGAGATGAATGTTCCAACATGCGAGTTGTCTTTGAAGGCAATATTTGGGATATGAATGATCACATGTCGAGAGAACTTTTCTTCAGTAGATGAATCAAGCTCTATAACCCAATCTTGATTTCCCTGGATTTTGTATTTGTCATTTAGCAATTTGAAGGTGATAGATATCAGAATATCTACCATTTCATCGGTATTTTTTCCAGTGTTAATCTTTTTATTGAACTCTAGATCATAATACAAGTGGCAAGGCAGTCCGACTTGAATAACCTCATAATGGCGGCGTAACTTAGGATTCATGGTTTTGTACCTTCTCCAGAACTCATCATATGTAGAAACAAGGAACCTTCTTTGTGTAGTCAAATGATCTTGGTAGCAAAAAACGTAAGTGTTTGCATGTGTTTGGACAAATATTAAAGCTTCTTCTTGTCTAGGAAAAGTAGCCCATACTACATCTTTTTGCTGTGTAGAACAACGAAATTAGAAAACATAATAATAAATATAAAACTATAAATTATCAATAAAAGATAAAAGGATTTATATTTCTTAAAAGAGCAGTAGAATCATATTTTTAAGATCAGTTACTACAAATTCAGTATCAATTACTACAAATTCACATCAAATTTTCAATATCAGTTACTACAAATTCACTATCAATTACTACAAATTCACATCAAATTTTCAATATCAGTTACTACAAATTCATCATGTAATTCATCAGTAAATTCAAATATACTCCCTAAAATCTATGATCAATTTAGTATCAGCCTTTACAAATTCATCACCAAATTCATTATCTAATTTTTAACATCACCCATTACAAATTCATCATCTCATTCATCAGCCATTACATTTTTATGGGCTGAAGAAGAGCTACAAAACTTGTCAAGCCAGCAGTATGGTTCGTCGGATAGTATTTGTGCAATTATCTGTGCTCTGAATGCATTAACTTGTTCAAGACTAATTTTTTCTGTAGTCTGCATTCCTTGTGCTATTTTTTGCATGAACATCATCACAAAAATTCCATAGTCGTACCTGTATTTTTGAAGTTTAGTACTTTGAATATAATGATAAAACAGATCATCTTTTCTTTATTTTGATAATGAATTGTAATTAGTATTATGTTTATCTAAGTAATTGTATGTGAGAAAATAATAGTATCTAATTGGTAATATGTGTGTAGGTAGAGATTGTGTATCGTGAATTTTTGTATAAAATTCTGAACTATCTTCAAAATTACCCATTGCTTTGTTGAGCACAGTCAACATGTTTAAGCACTGAATTTTTCCTGAGAATTGTTTTGTGACCTTCTTCTTGTAACTCTTTGTTTAGGTAGTTTACTGCTGATTTCTGCAAACAGTGAAGGAAAATTAGAATAAATATAAACACATTTATCATTTTTACTTTTTTGTATTTTTACTTACCACATTAATGACAAATTTTGTTTGTCCACTTCTGCAGGTTTTTGATCTCGTGGTCAAGTGCAGAGAGTCGTAGTGGTTCCAAGTGCATTCTCCAATAACTAGTTCAAGCAGGCTGTAATGTTCATTGCCATGTATTGAGAATAATATGTTGCGACATAATGGATCTAAAAGTGTTCTTTTCATAAAAGGATTGAACATTTTTTTCTTGATATTTTCCAAGCTTCCATCCATTGCGCTTTTCTGTAAAAAAATTGTTTTAGAAAATTTATGTTCTATAAAAAAAATGTTAATTTGAGAATATAGTTCACTTACTGTCATAGTTGTGTTAACATAGATAATGCTATTGCTTTTTTCTAGTTGCTTTGTTTTTCAGAACCAAAACCAATCAATGATCTACATTTGAAAAATAATATGGATAAAGTATATAAATTATAATGAAGGAAAGTTTAGTTTGTTGTACTTACTTGACCACAAATACTTTGTTGATAGTGGAGGTCTTCTATCATGAATTTTGTTATGGTGATGAAGTTTTCATCATCACAACTAAATGCTTCGTCGCTGGAAAATTGGACGGTTGTTAATAAAAGAAATTAAGTTTAGTACGTACTATGTTGTTTGCATTTGATAGTAAAACAAAATAGAAGCCTTTATGGAAGTATGTATTAAAAGTTAAAGATAAATTAATTTATATTTTTTAGTTTTGTTTAGTTTTTGTTTATTTTTGAGCAAGTGTGTGAGTGTACAGTAGTTGACAGATATACTGATAGGTGAAACTAAAACAGAACCAAAACAGTACTAATAATTAATCTAATAGATTGTTGATATATAGTTTGTGTAAGTGAAAAGTAATTTAATTACTTAATTGTTCCCTCCCAAAACTTTGAAAAAAAGTTTCACATTTTGTTGTTGTTCATCAGTTAGATGCTTCAAGAGTGGACACTTTTCAACATTCTTTTGCTTCTTCTTTTTTTGTTCTTTAGGAATGACATCTTCAACAACAATTGGATTTTATGCAGCAATTTCTTGACTATGTTGTTTGATATTTTCAGATTTTAAACCGTGTTCAGTTTCTAGAATGCAATCTTGAGTTTCCATCAAATCAAAACATGGAAAGTTAGCAGAACTATTTATATGCATCATACCAACTATCTTTCTTTTATTCGTACCTTTTTCAGCTTCACTTTTTTCTTTGAAATCGTTTTTTTCTCCACATTATGCTCTTCAAAATTTTCCAGCTTTTGAAGTTTCATTTCAAGATTATGGAGTCTTTGTTCAGCCAGTTGTCTTGAATGTTGTTCCTCATTCAGTTGTTCTGCCATACTTTTCATCTCAGCAGATAAAAATTTCACTTTCCTCCCTAACTCTTTTATGCTACTAGAGCAGTCCGTAGCATATTTGTCATCTTCCAACCCAGTATATTTTTTTTGGAAAAAAAGTCTTTTTCCTCTTTAGTTACATTTGCAAATTTCTTTAAAATCTGCATGGAAGGTATTTGAAATTAAATTTGGACATGTAATATCATTGAATTACTATGAAGTTAGAAATCAGAAATTATTAAAAATATACAGGTAAGAAAATTTCAGACACTTGATAAATGGATACAACATGCAGGCACATTCGTATGGGAAGGAGTGAAGACCAAAAAAATCTATAATGCACAGACAATAGTCGTTACGTATAAATATAGATATGTAATTAAATAACCTACAAACTACATAAATTTAGAACACTATCTCTATTAAATAAGACACATATAAACATATGTACTCATATAATTTTGTTTATCAACAAATATATATAGTTCATTATGTACTTAAATCATTTTCTGTAAAAACATATATGCTTTTATCTTTTTTAACTAGGGTTTAATTTAGTTGTATATTTTCTGTAATAAATTTAAAATATGAGTAAATCAAGAAAAATGTTTAATATGTATAACTATATATCAAATTTAAGTAAGGCCTAACTTGTTATTAAATCGTTTACATTAACAGATAAATGATTTTATCTTTTATAGCTTTTAAGCATGGTAAAATTAATTATGAACTGTGGAGTTGGCTAGAAACTGAATTGTACTTAAATCATTATGTACTTATGTATATAAAAGTAGCATACCTTATCATTGTCTATTTCGTCAAGGTCCAAATCTTTTAATTTTGACAAGTCCCATTTTCTCATCCTTGGGATTTTGCTTTCCAAATTTTCCTTTTCATCGATAATTTGCGTCCTTTCACAAAACCAATACTGCCAATAAGACCATGCAAATACGCATTAACATTTAACATATTTGTAAAAAGCATTAGTATAAATATATTTATATTTACTTAAAGTTTTTAAATCGTATCAGTAAGACCATAGTACATCCAGGTGTGCTTCTTGGATTAGCATAGTATTTTTAAACATTTTTCATGACATTTTCGCATATTGCTCTCGGCCAAGAGATTGAGTTCAATTTTTTTTAAGTTTAACAGCTTTGATAAGAAGCCCCACTGCATGTAGTTCTGATTGTTAGGAAAGAAAAAAGTAATAATCAACAAGAGCAACAACAATTTGACTAAATCTTCATTCCCGTTTTCTTCCTCTATCATTTTTTTCAACCTTCTTGTGACTGTCTTCTGGCTAATTATGTCATTTTCTTCGAAATTTGTAGTCAGAAACTCTGAAAAACTTTCCATTGCTGTGGCCTTATTTGAATTTGGTATCGGAAACAAATCCTCTCCAGATAAATGCATTCCAAATATAAGGCTAACTTCTTCAGGTGTGATTTTCAGCAGTTTGTTCCGAATTTTGAAAGCTTTTTCTTTAATACTGAAAGAAGTAATTATTTGGTCTAAATTTGAAGCGCTTTTCCGTATGTTTTGCCGTTCTATGCCATTGGTGAAAAACATATTTAAAAAGTTTACGAATGGCGTTTTGTTGATATAACTTTTTGCTTCTGAAGATAGAATGTTTTTTTCCTTAACCGTCATCATAACTTTGTACACAGCATCTAAATTACATCTGTATGTTCCACTGTACAGATGTTTTTTTTGCCTTTTCAGTCGGTTTTGAATCTCATATTTGTCAACATCATCTGACTCATCTGTTTTAATCTTTATTTCTTCAGAATCATAACTTGCTTCAATTTTTTTCTTCTGAAATTGTTCCCTCGTCATTTGAGTTTGTTAGATGTTCTTTTTCAGACATTTGTGAGATTTGCTGTGTTGGTTCAGCTTCATCCTACATTCATGAAAATAATATCATTAATTGGGATCCTACATTTATTTCAGCATATTCATGAAGATAATATCATTTTGCTCAAGAATCATAATGCACATAAATTAAAGCAATATTATCAAAAAAATCGTACTGCACAATAGTCTGTATAAAAAGATAATATGGTTTATCTTTTTAATTATTTTGTATTTTCTTGGGATTAAGATATTTTTTGTCAATGAAGAATTGTTAAGTAGTTTGTATACAGTAGTTTTAATAATGTAGAAGCTACTGAATAAAATGCTAAAAATATGGTCCATAAAAAAATATGGTGCAAATTCAATGGTGCCCTTAAACCCTATTGATTATAGAGGGATTTACATTTCCAATAAGCTTTGACAGTTAATGTATATAACAAATAAGTAACTATAAAAAGATATATATATATATATATTTACATTTCCAATAAAACCTTTTGTTGAGTAACTATGTAGTATTGATGGCTATTTTTTTTCAAAGTATAGAAAGATAATCTGCTTTATCTGTTTTAGTTGTTTAAGTAATGGTCATTTAGAAATCTGAAAACTTAAAGAAAATGAAACACAAAATAGCCATCAGAATATTATGTATAAAAAAGATAAATGCTTTTATCTTTTTTAACAGAGCATTAGAAACAAATTAGCCATTACAAATTGGTGATCAGTTATTAAAATTTCATCATCACAATAGCTTTGGAGTAATAACAGGTACAATATGTATGAATGCAGTGCACAATGCAGACTCATATGGTCAGAGAATCAAGCTACAACATGAACGAATAGTCAGATTCAAAAGTGACAGTGCAAACAAGTGCACAACATACACATAAAAAAATGCAACATGAAAACAACTCAAGATCAATGCAAATGAAGCAACCAAACCTGACTGAAGTGTTTAGACATTACATATATACATGTGTGAAACATCAAGTGAATATGCAACATCATACACATTGAAACTAGAGTCCAATGCAGACATGTCGACAAGACAAGAATGCAAGTGCAGACAAACTACATGATCACTAACTGCATATAAAGCAACAACTGAAGTCAGTGCACATCAATCCAATACAAACTACTTGAAGTGAATGCACAAACATATATATATACACACACACACACAGACATATGTATATACACATGTATACATACATGTACTGACAGCATAGCAGACTAACAAAGGTAAACAATGCAAGCTCAAAAAATTTAGCTATTATTTTTATTTAAAATATGGAATCTTGATTCCAATTTAATATGTATATACAAATTGAAGAGTACAACTAAATATTATAGGAAACATAAGTAGGAAAACAGTTACCAATGGAGTTGAAGATAACGATGTTCTCTGGCTGTGTTCATTGCAGAAAGGACTAGATATAGGTCGTATGTTTATGCATTGATTTCCACCTTCATTTACGAATATGCAAGTAGTTTTTTGAATGAATAACTTTGATTTAGAAGACCTTGTGTTCATCTTTACCCTGCATAAAAATTGTCATATATAATGAAATGTTAGAAAGAGAGAAGAATAATTTTTTTGTACTTAAAAGTTGTCATATATATGTAGTAGCTGATATAAAAATTTATATATAATTTATTATAAGATAGATACCTATATCTTTTTTAACAGATAGATACCTTCAGGACAACTGCAATTGACTTAAATTCAGGACAACTGCAATTTTACATTAATAGATAGATACCTTTATCTTTTTTAACAGCTAAACAATAACTTGTTCAATTTAATACCTAGGGTTTAGTATCATCTGCCATTGAATATTTAGGTATGCTTAATTAAACAAATGTTGATTATGTTAAATTAACTAAAATACCTTAAATCTATTATAAGAGCTATTATCAACATCGGTAAGAATGAATATTCAACTACAATTTATCATCTAACATTTACATCAAAATAAAATATAGCTTACTTGTTTCGCATTTAAGTTTAAGGTGATTGCAGAAATTGCTCGATGAAAGTATTTTAGTTTAAGCTGAAATCGATGAAGAAGAAATCGATGATGCTGAAGCAGAAATATTGGGGAGAGAAAATGGAATGGAAATTGATATAGAAGAAATCGATTTTGTTTCTGAGCCCTAGTTTTGTTTCGAATTGGCGGCAGATATGGATTCGAGAAGTAGTGGGTTTATTTTGGACCCCTGTCTTGGAAACTAATTATTTTGAACACGTGTCCTAAAAAATAATTAGTTGATGCTAAGAGGCCCTTATAGTGAAAATCCCCTTTATAAAATTTAAACCACATTAATTATCCCAAAAGAAAATTAATTAAATTTATAATCATTTTATAAATTTAAAGCAATATTAATTATCTCGAAAGATAATTAATCAACTTTATAATCTTTTATATATTCCAAAACAACATAAATTATCATGAAAGATAACTAATAAACTTTATGATCTTTTTTATAAATTTAAAGCAACATTAATTATCCCAAAAGATAATTAATCATATTAATTATCTATTTTATAAATTTACAATAACATTACTTATCCCAAAAGATAATTAACCAAATTTATAACTCATTTTATAAATTTTAAACAATAGTTATCTTTTATTTCAAAATCCTCAAAAGTACTTGAAAATATGGTTTAAACAACTTCCAAAGTGCAAAAACACGACCAAACATTTATTTTGTAAGAATACAAGCGCAAGTTCAACACACACAAGGGTTTAAGGAGATGATATTTCATAAGTGAGATAAGAATATAAGTAAGATGCATATAACAGTAAATTAACAATGGCAAGAAACCCCTTAGGGTCGCTCTGCAAAAGTCCTTTGCAAAACAGTGGTTATTTATGCAATCCACTTTTTAAGCGAGAATTCAAATAAAAAACAAACAATCAAACAATAATAACAAACATATTATTATCAATAATTAGCTATCAATAGCTAACATATCATTTATTAATCAATCCACATATAAATTAACTTCAAAATAATCTTTTACTTTGCAAACACAGAACAGTGATTTATTCTACTCGATAAATGTCCAAAATAATATATTCAATTTAGTTATAGTAGAACGGTATTTTATTCTGCTAAACAAATATCATAAATGAAGTATAACTAATTTAACTACGTTAAACGTAATTAAATTAAATCACTATAATTTTATTATTAATTTATACTTCATTAAAGCTACTATTTATCATCCAAGCATTCAATAATAATTTATAGCAACACAAACATCATATAGTTTATTTAGAGGTGAGTAAACTCACCAAAATAACAGTTGATGCTTTCACGTTCCGATTCAATCTAAAATCGAATGGCGTTCGATTTTAGCTCAAAATTTCACTAGCTCTAAATCCTACGAAACTAGCTCCAATGTGTAATAACGTTGATGCGAGTCCAAAGTAAAAGATCGCATCTAAGTTTGACCTCGTATGCAATAGTTATTCAATTTATAAGATTTGAAATTAATAAAAACTATAAATTACATAATTAACTTTATTAATTACAATTACCCTTAAATCCCCAAAATAATCCTTGTTTCCAAATTAAATTTAACTCTTCCGCCTATAACACCCATCCATGGCTGATGCTTCCAAGCAATGTCGCCGTTGCCATGCTCCTCCAAAGCACCTTCGAACACCGCCCACGTAAACCTCTTCGAAAGTCGCACCTGACCATGCCCTTGTCTTCCCCTTCGGCGATCCAAATCAAAACGCAAACAAAGCCCTAAAACGAGACGAACTGCAAGTCGTGATTCACCACGTGGTGTCGCGCACTCTCCGACCATCACCAATCTATCCGGCTACGCATGGGAAACACCATGGCACACTCCGTTTCACTTAAAACCTCCCCTAGCTTCGATGTGCCGTAACCCTAGTTTACTGCTCAACTTCAGCCATCCCTAAATTAATGACGCACATTATAATACTCATATAGATTTGTAGATCTAGTCCATACGAGTTCAAAGATGTTTGTTTTGCATTTTTTTGGGCGGTTTAATTTATTTGGATCTTAGAAGATGGTGGTCATTAATTTTTGAATAGGAAATTAAAGAAAGGATGAAAGAAAGAGAAAAGTGAAAACGTGTGAAAAGGTCAACTATAAAGAATTGTCTTGTGACGACCCACATTTCGGAAGGTTTAAATCGACAATAATCCACACATGTCCAACTTAAATAATCCAGAACATAGATAATCATTGGGGTTAATTAAGAAAAATAAGAAAAGAAGAAGAAAACAACACAGAATCTCGCAGTGGAATGACAAAATATAATAATCAAATAAATAGTTCATGAAGTTGTTTATTGTACTTTTGATTATAGTTTATACAACATTTACCAGATATATATATATACACAACAGAACAAATAAAATAATGCAGCGGAACAAACAATGATGGAATAATCCTAGTAATAATATACCAAATTTCGTCTTCGTCCTCCAGAGAATAATCCTCGATAAGCTGAAAACTCAGGGCTGACCCAAGCGTAATGAAAAGACAAAACATTCGAGTCATGACTAAAATATCCTTATGTAAGTCAAATCAATATCGCATATAACATGAGCGTAATAGCGTCGAAGATGTTTACGGCATTTCACATCTCCTATCCATTATATAACGTGCATGCAATAACTCAAGAGATGTTATGAGATTTTCCATCTCTTAAGGATCCATCAAAATATTTATATGTAGTAGAATACGCTTGATATATAATGTCTAATCAATAAAATAAATATTGTTCTTAGCGTTAAGGCTTTACATTGATCCCCCTTAATGCGTTTTTAAGCATTGTTGTACAGTTTGCATGTGACACCACCAGTAGCACGTCGGTTGTCAGGGATGCGCCGTGATACAACAACACTAACCAAAATCGTATGGGTCTTGTTTAGGGATAAAAGTATGACAAGTCATGTGAGGCAATGCCCAAGGTATGATACTACCAGTTTACCCTTCCCGGCTAGTGGTAACGCATCATAGCCATGATCGCCCACCGCGTTCAACACTCCCAAAATCCAAGGGTGCGCACCAATCAATCACAATGTAAATGATGGTAATACAAAGAAGTATGTCCACTAGGGGTAGCTAGCCCACTTGACCGGTATGGTTCTTGTTTTAGTCATTTCAAATTAGCACAAGTGTTAGTCTAATCCATCATCATTCTCTTTCTTCAAATCCAGCAAACGTACGCCAAATCCAACCACTTCATTCCGGGTCATCACTCCGCGTACACAGTTGTTAAAGTGGTTCCGGTATTGACGGAGAGTATGCCCATATCCGGCCCCGATCTCTTCAACAACCAAACGTCGTTTTACACACCGGTTGATACTTTTACATTTCGAAAATAGTTCATACTTGATATCAAAATATCATATCTGCTTCAAAATCAAATCCATTTTGAAATCATCATATTTACTCAAAATATACCATTTCACTTCAAAATTGTTTTCGCCTTAATATTTTGATTTCTCTTCCAAAATACTTTCGAATTTCAATTTAGGTTATAACTTCATTTTAACCCAATTCGCACTTAAATCCAAGATTTAATTATAAACATTTCACCCCTTTGACCAATCTGAATTTTTTTAGAAAATAGTTTAAATAATTTTAAAATAGTTTAAATAATTAAAATAGTTAAATATAGTTTAAAAGGTTAAAATAGTTCAAAATAGTTTAAATGGTTAAAATAGTTTAAGTATTAAAATGGTTTATATAGCAAAATCGTTTAGAAAATCCAAAATAATTTGAATATTTAAAAAGATAGATTTAATTAGTTTATATCAAAATAATTTATTTGAAAATAGTTTCAAAGTCAAACTGATTCAATTTCCAAATTTTCCAATTCAAATCACTTTTAAATTTCCATTTCGATTTAATCGATTCAATTCCGATTTCAAGTCGAATTTTACTTCGATTCCAAATTAATTTCGATGTCAATTTCAAACTAATTTCAATTCCAATTTCAAATTAATTTCAATTAGAATTCCAAAATAATTTCAATTTCAAATTTTGAACCATTTCGATTTTTATCAATTCCGAGTTCGATTTTCAAAACACTTAAATCAATTTACTTTCAATACCCAATTTGAAATTCAAATCCTCAAATATAATTAAATTCCGAGCACAATTTCGAAATAGTTCGATTTCCATAAATTCAATTTTCATTTTATTAAAATCAAATCATTTAAATAAATTTCAAATCAAAAATTTTAAAATACTTTAATTTAACCAATCCGGTGTTCGTATATAATTTTCTTTCCTATGGCCAAGTGACCGGTTATTTCAATTTAATTTCAAGGATGGATATATATCATTTCAATCCAAATCACAGTGTCATAGGTATATATCATTTCAACCTATTTCTTAATTTATTTGAAATAGTTCGATTTGCAGTTTTATATACTGTAAATAAATTACAGGGTAATAGCATGACATATATAAATTAAATAAACACCCAACCATCCAAATATCAATCAATTTGCATTCGTCACAAACAACCATCCAAACAATCAATAAGTCACAACAATCTCATAGCTATTAATATCAGGTATTTTACTAGCAATTAAATTCCAAATTCAAATTTAACTATCGATTTTAATTTCTACGGTTCATTTAGATATCAATTTGTACGTCAATTTAACTACCAAATGACAGTTAATAAAACAAATAACTTCATGATATCAATTTAACGAACGTCAGAAAATTTTAGTACGTTGTGAGTGTTATAAAACACTCACCTTGAGTTTCCAATTTTAAATCAAGTCGAATGACGTTCGGTTTAACCTAAAATTTTAGTTAGCTCCAATAATCTCCAAATCAGTTCTAGAGTGTAGTGCTCGTCGCCACGATTCCATCGCCGCTTATTTCGTCCAATTTTGACAACGTATGAAAATGATATATCCTTTTAATGATATGAATATAATTTATACAAATAAACTTTTTTTTATTAAACCTTAAAATCTGGCCATTTATCATCAAAACCCTAAGATTCTGGCCGTAGATTCTTTTTTCCCTCCTTCTTTGTTCGCACACAACATTCCAGTGTCGAGAACCCATAGCCGCCGATATTTTTGATTTGCCGCGACCACTACAGCTCACTGGAGCTCAATCGAACACTTCCATGTCGAAGCCCTCCCTCAGCTTCTCTTCCAGCTCGAACCACGTCCACTCCGGTCAACCATTTATCTCGAATTTCATGCTTGAACATGCGACATTCAACCTCAAATCGCCATTAATTCATTCCATTAAATTCGATCATAGCCGTTCACCTTGTATATCTCGACAAGCTCTTCGACTTTCTAGTTGAAGCTTTCTCACAGAAGTTTATGGATTTGAAGAAAATTCGAGGGAAAGACGATGTAGTTTCGACCATTAATTTGATAAGTGGCGGCTGCGTTATGAAAGTCTAGGGTTTGTCTGGGATACTTATATATATACGTATAATTTACTATTTTATTATTATATTTATTGTTCACGCGAATTTTTGAACGAACTCCAAACGAGGCGTGCCGCCTGGCATTTATAATATTTTACCCCTATTCCGAACACAATGAAACAATTTTTGGGGCCTAAATCAATCGTATATGGAAGATAGCTTTTTGAATCGAATTAAAATATAAATTTTTCGATATTAATTTCAACGCGTTTTTATCCCGTACGATCAAGCGGTAACTCCAAACACTACGAAATTTGGAATCCGATAATAATACACTATTACGGATCCAATGGAACTGGTTTCGTCAAAATCTGAGACTGTGGCCAAAATGGTTATTTTTACTCGTTAATTATAATATGAAATTTTCAATTTCCATATATTCGCTTTTAAACCCATTTAAATGTGAACAGTCTTCATTGTTGTTTAAATAAAATTTAAATCAACTTCCGATATCATTTTCAATCATATTAAATTCAGAATTCAATTATTCAAATAATTTCCAATATTAAATTTAAACAATTTAATTATCTTATAAATCAATATAAATAGATCATTAAGTTCCAAATAAATTTTAGTTATCGACATCATTTTATTTCTATCTAAAGAACACAACATTTATTATCCAATTCTTGTTATTGATTATAAATACATTCAATACGTAGAATTCCATTTCAATGCTGTTATCGTCAAAATCTTCGAAATTAACTATTTCAAAATTTTATTCAAGTTCATATTCAATAACTTATATTCAAAATCATTAAATTTTTATTTTTAACCATTTTTATTCAATAATCATACCAAATTCCATAATTTAACGTAGTTAAAAATATGGGTCGTTACATTTCTTAGGCTTGAGTTTGGTGTATTCAAATATTTCCAGCACTACGCTGCACAAAAATTCGTTCGCGTATTGACCGCGAACGACAAACCAAAATATGATCGCGCAAAAAAATATGACATGATCTCAAAATAATAATAAAGTACACATATTATTTTATTCCGTGAAATTCAAAAATACAATTGTTTGTCGAAATAAACATCAATCGAAAATTTAATTATTTTCCAAATTAAAAATTATGAAAAAATCCTATAAATTAAATTAAAAATACTATACTAAAAATCAAGTCGTTTTATTAACAAATTTATTTTCTTGTTATTTATTCGAACCATTTATTATTGTAAATAAATTTACAAAATGGGTTTACCACTATTTTTTTATTAATTAAAAGGAGTTAAATAAGTTTATTAAATCCATTTAATTAATATTTAATTCACAATTCAAATATTTAAATAATCCATAAATTTGAATTCAATTTATTAAATTTTAAAAATTAATTATTCAAATATTTAAAATTAATTAAATATTCAAAATCAAAACGATAAATGTGAAGCCCCACCTCGATACTCACACTAGCCAAGGACACTACGAGGTAATGCCGTCGGCTAGCACGAAGAAGAAGAGCGACCATCTGTGTAATTGCTTTGTGCGAGTACCGATATGTCAGATAGTATGACATGCATTTCATTTCAAGAGGAAATCCAACATATCAAATACAAAGTCAAAGCTACCACACAGTGGCTATATGGCCTTCGGAAACAAATATAGAAATAAGCATAACACAAATCAGTCACAGATATTCATATCACTAAGGCAGAAACAGATATGAATATAACACATAGAAGTGTACATCAAAGTAGTAGTCATGCAAGATCCACTACATCATAAAAGAATAGGTACAAGTGCTAGACAAAAGAATATGTATACATCAAGGAGTCTCTATCTCGAATGTATAAAAACAAAAACTACTAAGCTAGAGTAGTTAGCCAAAAGTCAAGAGCTAGTCCCTACTAAGAAGTCAAGTGGAAGCACCTGAAACACCTCGGTCTAACCCGAGTATTATTTAAGAAGAAAAATAATAAACGGATCAGTCTAGCTATAAATATCATATAAGATGAGATAGGATAGAGATACAACAAAAATATATGATAACAATATTGCCATACTATGACAAGTATACAATTGATAAAAACTAAAATCATATAATATCTCAAATCTCCTCAAATATCCAAAAAGAATATCACATTCTTTAGCTTATTCACCAAACCTCAAATATTGACAAAACATATCAATGCCAATCGCAAAAATTGGTGAAACACAAATTCCAGAAATCAATAATTAGAAATCTAGAAAACACAAAGGGGGAGGCCTATCACAAACGGGAGCACGAAAACTCACCAACACATGTATCACAAATGAGATGCTATCCCATAAAAATACGGGGTATAGTCCCCCACGCGGACGAATGAGCCGAACATCGACGCACCCTAAAAGATACGCCTCATGCACAGACTCTGTCGTGGTACAGTCCCCTACGTGGACGAATGAGCCGAACATCGACGCACCCTAAAAGATACGCCTCATGCACAGACTCTGTCGTGGTATAGTCCCCCACGCGGACGAATGAGCCGAACATCGACGCACCCTAAAAGATACGCCTCATGCACAGACTCTGTCGTGGTACAGTCCCCAACGCGGATGAATGAGCCGAACATCGACGCAACCTAAAAGATACGTCTCATGCACAGACTTTGTCGTGGTACAGTCCCCCACGTGGACGAATGAGCCGAATGCTCCTCGAACGGTCAAAAGACCATGGTCGCTACCCCACCAAATTGAGCCGAAGCTCCATAGAATAAGTGTAAATTACACCAAGCTAGTAAATAAATGAGTTTAGCTTCATGTCCCATAACCACTGGCTTAACTTAAATAATTTACGAACAAATTGTAGATTTCCACTCGAAAATACAAAATGATCATCATTGATCAAAAAGAAGTGTAAATTACACCAAGCTAGTAAATAAATGAGTTTAGCTTCATGTCCCATAACCACTGGCTTAACTTAAATATTTACAAACAAATTGTAGATTTCCACTCGAAGATTGTCACGAGATTTCAATCGAACAAGTCTAAGAATTAACCGACGAAGTAACGAAAGCGTTTCATACCACTCGTTTTGCTAAGCTGTTTAATTAGATTTCTCATACGAATGAGGTAAAGGTTTGTATATACTAATAGATTAGAAAACGGTTTTAAAAACAAGCTTTGTATTAAAAGTAACGATCATTTTTGTGAAAGAGTTTAAATATTTACTACTAGTATAGAAACCTTTGTATTTAAAAGTGACAAATCACAGAAATGATTGTAAAAACAATCTATCATCAAAAATCCACATTCGACGACGTGAATTCCAACCATAAAAAAATCGGTATCAAATCCCAATCAAATGGATATTCCCAAAAATCCATAAATGAAGTTATCAAAGTCGATAATAATTGACAACAACTAACCGGATCAACAAAAATCGATAAAAATTGGAAATCCACTCAAAAACAGCCAAAATAGGCAAAACTGCACAAAACCAGACGTCTGGTTGGGGAACCAGACGTCTGGATTTTATCTCTGCCTTTTTTCTTTTTCCAGGGACCCCTTCCAAACGTCTGGATTTTTCAACCAGACGTCTGGATTTCCTTCCAGACGTTTGGATTTTATTCCAAAAGTTTGGATTTTGTCTCTGCCTTTTTTTCTTTTTCCAGGGAACCCTTCCAAACGTCTGGATTTTTCAACCAGACGTCTGGATTTTCTTCCAGATGTCTGGATTTTCTTCCAGACGTTTGGATTTTCCTGCTAGGCAAAAATCAGCCTAGCCCAAAACGGGCAAAAATCCAAACCGGAGGTGATCGATCGAGCGATGGAGACTAGGGAATTATGCCAAGCGACAACCCAGCCTTATAGGCTCTTCGATACACCCCAAATAACATGTCCAAACGTCCAAGATAGGATCTTTAAAGATTTGGTCTTCAAAATACCAAAATTGTAAAATTCAGCAAATCAATTCAAATCAAAAGCAATTGGACATGAAATAGATGTTAGGAATTCATACCTAACACCAATGAAAGCTATAGACATAGATGTGAGTTCAAAAACTCACCTTTAAACCCAAAAACAATGAATGAGAAGCTTTAAAACAGAGGAAAGATCAACCACTCTTCAACTTCAAGTCAAGAAGCTCCAATCTAAGCTCATAAGCAAATATTTTCTAAGTTAGGGTTTAGGAATTTCTGAAAATTGAAGAGAGATTGAGATGGAGAAGATGAAGTGGATGCTTACCTAAGCTTCTCTTTGATTTTTAAAACTTGAATTTGAATTTCCTAGTAAACTAGGGCTTAGGAATTTTAATTTCCTCTTCTTTCCCCCCATTTTCCTTTAGCTTGAGAGTGTTAGGATGAATGAATGAAGAGGGGGTGGAGTTAGGGTATTTTGCTGGGTTAGTGAGTTGAAACCCAAACCCAAAGCCCGATAGAAAAATAGCAAAATTCTAATCAACTCCAAACATATCGATGTTTATACTCAAAAAGGTCGCAAACATTGTTTTGGACTCAATGGAAGTGGTCTCGAGTCGGGATTCGACCGTTTACAAAAAGTCACGTTTTGGACTTTTAAATTCAACTAACGATGCTATATTTAAATAAATCATTTAAATATATTATCGTAAAAATATGCAGGTTGTTACAATAAAATTTCGGGATGTTACAATTTGTATTTGTTTAATTTTCAAACATAACCTTTTAAGCATTTTGAGGATAATATTTCTTTTTTATTTTCTTATAAATAAAAAAACAGAACTTATCTTACATCCATTTTATCATAAGTAGGTAAATAAAATATTTCTTTATATTTATATAATTATGGAGTAAAATAGTGTTTAACTTAAATCAGTTAATCCCCCACATTTGTTGTCGAATATATCATATTTTGAATGTTAATTGTTATACTTATTTTTCTCATATAACATATTGTGTGTAGATTCGGATGTATAAAGTCGATAAGATGTGTAAAACGAATAAAATGTGTGAATTAATAGGAAGATAAAAATGGGTCACGTCATCGACTGCGCACATCCCAAAATGCAACATATAAAACCCAATAAACTGTATCAAAAATAACTCTACAGTCAACAATTAATGAGAAACTATTAACGTGGTACCATTCTCAAATTAAAAGTATTACGTGGGTCAAAATAGATCCATAAAGAAAGCTTTGCAAATCTAATGCAAACAATGTTAATCGCGTTGCAGTTTTTAGAGAGCATCGCAGTTATTAACATACACATACCACACACCCATCCAGAAGACAAACGCGCTATTAAAGTTAGCTAAATTGTGCCATATCCACGAAACTAAACTACACCATTCTAGTAAGAGCAAATAACAAGGCATAAGCCAAGTAGCAATGTCTTCATAAAACAATCGATTCATCAACTACACACGCACACAAATTGACCGAAGTATAGAGCTAACCCAACATAATAAAAGCAAACTCCACCAGATAAGGTGCACAAGTATAACTAAAGAAGAACTATGCGAACATAGCGTAAGACTGCACCTATTACGAAAGGAATATTCTACCAATAAAAAATTGCCCCCAATAATACAAGAGATTGCGTCAACTTAACATTATTAAACAGCTCTGTCATAAACATACCAGAACTATGCTGCCATAACTAAGCAGGATAAAGCTAACACAGCTA
Source organism: Allium fistulosum (assembly GCA_030737815.1). Taxonomy (NCBI): domain Eukaryota; kingdom Viridiplantae; phylum Streptophyta; class Magnoliopsida; order Asparagales; family Amaryllidaceae; genus Allium; species Allium fistulosum. The sequence goes on from CM060901.1 coordinate 922,411,263, forward strand.
AACTAGACCGAGTCGTCATAACCTCTTTTCAATTATTCAACAACAAAGTGCAACATTAGATCATATCATCATACCTCGTGTAGTGCCAAAGCTGACGTCAAACAATTCACTACATAAACCCCAAACGCAGCACCTTAAATTCAAATCATCATGCCTAAATTCCAAATTATCCCATCTAAACCCAAAATAATTCCGATCAAGTGACGCATCGACAATCCATACACCCTCGAACGGTCAAAAGAATGAGAATAGATGACAACATCTAACAGTAAAGGAAGAATGTAAAAAATATGATGTCAGAAATCCATGTAGCATCATCTATGCTATAAAAAAGGCACTATAACAGCAGAAGGGGACCACATTATTCACTAAGCAATGTATGTCATAATATAAAATTCCCTGCCATGAAATCATAAATATTGTATTATGGAGGAATGATAGGAAGAAAGAATTGATCTATGGATGTATGTTTTCTTGATATTCGAACCACGTAAATCTTTGTGTCTCTTTCATTTATTTCATTTATAATCTTATTTTCTGTGTCTGGTTTTATTTCAGTCATATCAAATTGATGGTCAAATTGAAGTTGACAGTTTAATAAACAGTTAAAATGCACCTACTAGATTGTGCAAGCATGAAGCAACTTAATTACTGCTTTTCAAGGAAATTTTAATATTACATAACTTTTCTACTTCTAAATCTAGGAAGCATTCAACACCGTGACTCTTTGAAATTGAGTTAGTGTTATGGGAAACAAAAAATCTCATCAACATTTTGATGCTAGAAGAAGGCCGAGCACCTAGAAATCTATTTTCCATTAAACTTCCTGGTACTTTAGAAACACCGTTTCTATATCACAAAATTGAGATATACAAATTCTTTTTCCCATTTAAAGTAGATTGTATCACTTCCAAATGTAAATATCATAGCCCCTCATCCAAACAATAGGTTCACCATAGGAAATCACTACTGATCCAAAGCATGAAACCCTCAATGCATCCCTAATCCATATGTACAAAAGAGTGATCGGGCTACAAAGATACAAATCTGATACCCATTAAAACAAACTTGCCCCACAGCCCCATGGCTCACCGCCAACATTTACCAGCTAAGCAGGCTATGCAATTGATAAATAAAAATGACAATCTCAATATCGATAACAGTCGGACTAAATTCAGATATGGAGGGAAAAGAATCAAAAGTAAGAAACCAAGGTAATACCTTCAACTACTCAAAAAAAGACCTCAATCCCAACCATGCCCTAGTGACAAAGTGAGGAAAACTGCATAAGAAGAGGGGCAAGTATAAAAAACCTCTAGGCATGTTAAAACATTTCAAATCTTTCCTCATTTCAATAACTATTATTTCATTAAGTAGCTACAAGACACAGCCAGCTTCTTTGCCAAACTACAGTGGACGTAGGAATATTAGACGGCCCGAATTAGTAGTAATAAAAAATAGAAAATAAAACGACATATTTATAATGCACATAATTCGATTTGTCGTTCAAAACCTATGCTGGATGTAGGGATATCAGACTCCCAAACAAGCCATAAAAAGTTTGCACATAGGTAAAAAAAGGTTGTAAATAAATGTACTGACTTCACAGTCAAAACACTATTTATTTGCACCAAAGATAAAATGGAACAGATCGTGCCAAGCGCATGACAAAGTATGGATACTAAAATTAGATATAGAAAACATTACATTCAAAGTCTAAAACTATTGAAAAGGCAAAAGAATACAACAAAAGCAGTACAAAATGTAAATGCAGGTACGAACCAAGGGTCTGCATAAAGCTTATGAGGTGAAAACAAAACCCTATGTTACTTAGTTTATTTACACAAAGTATACAGTTCCAAAGAGATCGTGAATATATACCCATGTTAAAGTTAAAAAAATTACTATACAAACTATGTTATGAATCTTATTCAGAGTTAGAAGGAGTATTAGTTATAATTTTCTCCTCACAGCATGTGGGTCGAGCTGACGAAGAATGGGGGTAGAGGCACCCTCAAGTTGTAGATTAATTGGGGGGTCAGCTAGCTCAGTAACAAAAATGGATAAGGTACGAGAAGCATTGCAAAATTTGACTCTAGGATCGTAGTTAGTGCTAGACTAAGGATCTCTAACATCCTATACTGTTGGAATGAAGTCATCATGATTATATAAGAAAGCTAAGTAAAGGTCAGGCCAAAAATGATAGAAATCATTGACGAGGCGCTTCATAACAATATCCACCATAACCAGCCTAACCCTATCCATACAAAGTTCCTTAATTAGGGAATCTTATCCAAACCACAAAGAGAAGGCACAGAAAACCTTTACGGTGAACCTACTAAAGCCTATCCATGGCCCGTGTGGAAAATTGAGATTCCATGGTGGAAATTTTAGCTCTAAGAGCATTCACGCATTTCATAGCTACTTGTCTCATACGTTCAATATCGTCCAAGAGTTGAAATATAATCTTTTAGTAGATTTAGAAAAACAAGCAAATAGGTCATTCACTGTAGAACTACCATATGCACTACTGCCTTTAAAACTCGCTAATTTCTTCTTATAATGATCTTTTAACTCATTTAATTTGGATTCATAGTAGTTCTTTAGATCTTCCTTCCATTGAGAAACAACGTCACGATCTGCCTCGGATGGAGGCACAGGAGTGGCACCACCCTAGATGATGAATGAGGAACTAAGATTGCAAAAGAGATTTTTCCTTATCAAACTGCTTTGCAACTTGCAAAGACAACTTATCAATAGTGCTTTTAGCCCCTTAGTCTCATCTTCATAAGAAGTCACATATAACCCATCTACATCTTTCAACAATTTCTCCAAATCAATCACGTGACCTCATGTTGATTTCAACTCCGCTTCCAGTTCTTTTGTTTTATTTTGCATAGATGCTAGTTCAACTCTTTATTTAGTAATATAATTATATTGTCGAGCACTGGCCTGTTTAGACTCTTCCTGCTCTTGTGCTTGTTTCTTGTATTTAATAGACGGTTCTTCTCGTACTTCGTCAAGAATCAGTTCATTTTCTTTACCAAGATCCGTGTTTGCATCCTTAAGTTTTTTAACCTAATTTTCATAAGGTTAATAAACATTAGACAAAGCATGTTCTCTGAAGCAAGAATTGTAGAGAACCAAAGAAGAACTACTACGTCCACTTAAGGCAGTCAGGGAGGTCCCAATCGAAGAAGTATTAGTAGCTTAAAGTAAAAATAAAAAATCAATGAATGTTTAAATGAAATAAACATAGAAAGGATGTATATGTATTTACATACAATGAATGAAACTAAAATAAAACATAAGCCATAGAAATTTTATATTCCATCAAAAGTTAGAAGTACATGAAAATAAATTATTCTCTCATATGGCTAAGCCTATTTTTAAACCATAACAAATGGAGATACCCTAAGGGAAGTAATTCATATACTAAGGAAGGACCCCACTTTCACAGTACGAAATCATAAAGTGTATCCCTCTCATGGATGACTTGTATAATTTTGAATAAAAACCCTTGAGACTCGCTTTTTAGTTGCACAACGGTCTTTTCAAGTTCATTTTTCCATTTACATATGAAGACGGTTCTTGCTGATAACCTCTCTGCAGCTTGCTTTTCTAAACGCTCAACACACCCCCTTTAATATGTAACATCCCCAATTTTGAGGCCTGAAACTAAGCGCTATGAATGATGTAGTCATCCATAGTATTAATTTCCGATGACAAAATGAGATCAGTTAACTGTATCTATAACATTAAGAGCACAAACATATGGAAAAATTTCATAACACATTTTATTCATAACTTTCATATTCATTACATCTCATTACATAATTCCATCGATTCCATGTTCAAAGAAAATATAATAATAGTTACAATAATGTTCCAAGACAAACTACTTGACAGTTATAAATTTTGTCATTACAGCCGTACAAAAAAACATAAGCCTTAAACACCACAACGGAAATACACTCCTAATACTTGCTAGCTTGCCTTTTGCTCATCTCCGGAAGCGTGTTCGTCTAACCTAAAATCCCTACTTCCGACATACTCAAATGAGTACCAAGAGTTTATGGGGAAAAATAAAAACTCCAAGTTAGACAAAAAGTCCGGTGTGAATAATAATATACCATCTTGAACCAAAAGCAAATATCTAGTGAGACCACGTCGTAGAATGGAATGGGTTATCTCCTTACTAGTATCTTATCAAAACATGCCATTCATAAATCAAGCACCTGCAACCACAATGGTTAGAACAAAACATAACATGACCATATGCATGCATGATACATAGGTAAGTCTTACTAGTCTATCATCCTAGGGTTATGCACACCCAATGATTTTGGAGCATCACATTCTTTCACTTCTAGTTCCTTTGTTGATTGTTTGCACTTAGATATTTCTCTAGTAGTAGAACCCATAGTTGTTTCAAACCCCATAGGAGGATCAACACATTTATCCATGATTTGTAAGGGTTTGAAATTTTTTATACTAGACGTAGAATTTGACGGTGACGCCTATGTACTGGGATTTTCTGGGTATGGGATGATTTTAGGGATAGATTGGCTATCCACTTATGGAGCGATATTGGATTGCGAGAGGAGAGTCGTCAGATTAGAGACATGTAGCGTGCGGACTCTTGAGATTTCTTACGATCCATAGGGGCCGGTCATGTTGAGCTTCATTTATTCCACTGATTCATCACTAGGAGAGCTAGATTATGTTCCAGTTGTTAGAAATTTCCCAGACGTATTTAAGGAAGTTAGAGGACTACCCCCTAAGAGAGAGATCGACTTTAGGATCTATCTGAATGACAATACTAAGCCAGTGGCATTGCCCTGTGAGACATATGGCTCCTAGGGAGAAGAAGGAGTTAAGTAAGCAGATTGGTGAGCTATTGGAGAAAGGCTTCATCAGACGGAGCATAGCCGAGTAGGGAGCGCCAGTCGTCTTCACTACAAAGGCGGATGGTTCCTTTCGACTTTGCGTAGACTATAGAGAATTGAATAAGCTCACGAAGAAGAACCATTACCCACTTTCTTGGATAGACGATCTTTTCGATCAGTTGGTTGGCACTTCGGTATTTTCTCCGCTTGATTTAGCCACTGGATTTCATCAGCTTAGGGTCGTTGACGGTAGAATCGATAAAACAGCATTTAGGACACCCGATGGATTATTTGAGTGGTTGGTTATGCCATTTGGACTAACCAACGCTGCAGCCTATTTTGTAGATTTGATGAGCCGTATTTTTCAAGATGTCCTAAATAAGTTCGTGGTAGTATTTATGGACAATATTTTGGTGTTTTCCAAGAGTATAGAAGAGCATGCTATTCATCTTGTGAAAGTTCTTCGTACACTTCGTGTTCATCAGTTGAAGGCAAAATTCTCGAAGTGTCACTTTTGGCGTAAGGAAGTGCGTTTCTTGGGGCATGTAGTCTCAAGAGAGAGTCTAGCGGTGGATCTCGCTAAGGTAGTAGCAGTACAAGATTGGAAGGCCCCCAAGAACGCTACTAAAGTTAGAAGCTTCCTAAGTTTGGATGGCTATTATAGGAAGTTTATCAGAGATTTTGCTAAGATTTCGGCACTGCTTACTCGCCTCACTAAGAAGAATGCGGCATTCGTTTGGGACGTGGATTGTGAGGATTCCTTCATGATGCTAAAGAGGGCCCTTACTAGTGCATCAGTGTTAGTATTACCCGATAGAGCTAAGCCTTTTACAGTATACACTGATGCATGTTGATGAACGTATTTTTCTGCATTTTAAACCGTTTGTTTCATATATTTTTACTTTAATAAAGCGATATTATACGGGTATTTTATTGTGGTTTTGCAGACTATAGATTCTGAAGTGCAATGTTGAAATTAACCGATTGTGTCGTCCATTGGTTCAAAAGTCACGCAGCAAAGAGTGCAACATTTTGAGCACCAAATAAATCAAAGCAAAAGCACATATCGTTTCAAAAATACTAGCTCACCTTCATATTTTGTCAAGCACGGTTACATTTGGTTAAAAATGAGACCAATTCAAGGAAGTAGCTCACGTGTATAATTGGCCTCCATTTAATATTCAAGCAGCATAATCTATCCACGCTTCAATTCATAGCATATTATCCTCAAGGCATGCATATATGGACCTGGTCAAAGAAACATGGTCACATTTTGAAGTAACGTGGGATCAATCAAGGGGTAGCAGCTCACATTTTGTTCTATCCCATTTTCAAAGCTCAAGCATATATTAATTTCAAAGCAAGGTTACGTGATTATCATTTCAAGCAATGGCCACGTGGCCATATTATTTTGTCACCAATTGAAGCTTTGAAAAAGTCAACACATATATTTCCAACGGCAAGTACCATGTGTACCCGTTCGTTTTGGAAGAGCATGACTTGATATTCTTGGACTGAAAATATATATATAGTGGTCAGATAGCAATGCAGAGAGGCATCTCATTATTTCCCAGCACTTCTTTCTTCTAGTTTAGTTTATTTTTCAGCATTGTTATTTATTTCTTTAGAGAATGGACAGAATTGTTAATTAGTTTTAGCAGTCTTTTTATTATGGTTTTTAGTTATTTGTCAGTACTCTTTTCATGTCAGTAATTTAAATTCAGTTCGTTTTATTTCCAGTTGTTCACTCTGCTTATTTCCCTTTCGTACTTTTTATTTTTACTCTGAATTCTACAGTAAATTTTGTTGATTAGTTTTAGTGAAATTTGGAATCGTAGGGTGATTGCTTTTATTATTGTTTTTATCCGCTCAAAACCATCATCGAATTTGTTTAACATGTCTAAGATTTAAATATGGATTTCAAACATTTTAAAATACAATTCCCTGTGTTCGACCTGCATACTACATATCTGTGCGCTTGCAGAATTAATTAAAATTTGTGTTTTTCTAATCAATAGAAAAGTCGCAACACATGTGGGACGGGTCTGGGGGCAGTATTGATGCAAGGACAGGAGGGTAGTATGCTATGGAAGTAGACAGTTGAGAACTCATGAGTAGAACTACCCTACCCATGATTTGGAATTAGCTGCTATTGTTTTCGCACTCAAGTCTTGGAGATATTAATTGTTAAGAGAGAGGTTCGAGCTTTTGACTGACCACAAATCATTGAAGTACCTATTCTCACAAAAGGATTTAAACTTGAGGCAGCAGCGTTGGATGGAGTTTTTGGCATCATATGACTTTGAGATAGCTTACACCCTTGGTAAATGAAACGTAGTTGCGGATGCATTAAGTAGAAAGAGAGAAACCCTTAGTCAAATGTTCGTGGAGTGGAAAAGCCTAGAGTTTATTTCCACCTTTGATTTTAAGCCCTCTACGGACATTACCCCTGGATTATTGGCAGCACTTGAAGTTAAGCCTACCCTCATAGATCAGATTAGCTCAAGGCAACGAGAGGATTCAAAGCTTATGGATATTCTAGAGAGGATTAGCAGAGGAGAGGTCTCTAGACATCTCCAACGCTATTCCTTTGATGGTAAAGGGTGGCTAAGGAGAGATAGAAGACTTTGTTTCCCCCGCACTGGTGATTTGACGAGAGCAGTTCTAGCAGAAGCACACAATTCTCGGATGACTGTTTATCCAGGTAGTGATAAGATGTATAGGGACATGAAGAGAGTGTTTTATTGGAGCGGCATGAAGAAGGATGTAGTAGAGTTTGCAGCTAAGTGTCTTGTATGCCAAAGAGTTAATGCGGAGCAGAAGAAGCCCGGTGAATTGCTTCAACCATTGGATGTACCCGAATGGAAGTGGGATAGTGTTTCGATGGACTTCATAGATGGTTTACCCTGATCTAGGAAGGGGAATACCAGTATTTGGGTGATTATAGATCGTTTGACTAAGAGCGCCCACTTCATTCCGGTCAAGAGCAAGAGGACAACACCTTATTTGGCATCCTTATACGTTCGTGAGATAGTCCGACTTCATGGAGTTCCCTCTAGCATAGTGAGTGATAGAGACTCTATCTTTACTAGCGAGTTTTGGAGAAGCTTACAAGAGGCTTTAGGTACATAGCTTAGATTGAGCACGGCCTATCACCCTCAGACGGACGGCCAAACGGAGAGAGTTAATAGAGTTCTTGAGGATTTGTTGGAGATGTGTATTCTTGATTTTGGAGGAACTTGGAAGGAGCATCTTCCTTTAGTGGAGTTCGCATATAATAATATTTTTCAAGCTAGCATCGGGATGACGCCTTTTCAAGCTCTTTATGGAAGACCATGCAAGTCGTCGTCGTGTTGATTGGAATCTACAGAGAGATTGCTACTTGGTCCCGACATGGTTAGAGAGACTTCGGAAAAGATCGACTTAGTGAGAAATAGAATGAAGATGGCCCAAGATAGGCAGAAATCCTATGCAGACAAGCGGAGAAGGGAAATTGAGTTTGAGATAGGAGACTTGGTTTTCATTAAGGTATCTCCGCTAAGAAAGGTAGTAAGATTTGGATCAAGTGGGAAACTTGCTTCCAGATTCGTAGGACCGTTCCCCATTGTGGAAAGGATAGGGAAGATGGCGTATCAGATAAAGCTACCGATAAGGCCCGTAGGAGTTCATGATGTTTTCCATGTTTCGCACTTGAGAAAGTGCTTACATGATTCAACAGAGGTAGTGGAACCTAGTCAACTCGAGAAAGTTGAAGTGGAGAGAGAAGCAGCGGTTCGTCGCATTCCTACCAAGATCGTTGGGCATGATATCAAGAAGCTTAGGAATAAGGAAGTCCCTTTGGTTAAGATGCAGTGGGGAGATAGTATTGAAGACGCTACGTGGGAGGATGAAGAGAAAATACGTACCTCTTATCCGTATCATTTCGATGGTACGTTTTGAATTTCCTATTTTCATCTTTAGTTTTGAATAGGTTCTTTCTTTTAGTATCCTTTGGAAAGGTAGATCTTAGGATTTAACCTATGGATGGTAGGACTGAATGTAAACATGTTACTAGAACATGTTATGTATGATGGACGCTAGTGGTTGCAAGTGTTTGCTATTGTATGCTAATGGACGCATATATATACACTAGGCATTATTATCTCTTAGGGATCGGCCTAACTAGGTCTCTAAAGCATATGCATATGGATGTGTGCGCATTTGCATTTTTATTTTATTTCCATGGTTGCTATAAATGGATGGTTAACATATGATTATTGCATTTGGATGATGGTTGTAGCACGCATATAGAATTATCAGTTGTCGTTAGGAATTTGCATTCATTTGGATACATGGCACGGACATGATTGCATAAAAGGAGGTCGACTGAATCAGTAGACCGCCTAATCTTTTGCATTAGTTAGGGACATTGATACTACACTATTTGCATATATATCATAAATTCATTAGAAAACTTATGGACAATGGATGTAATGGATGGTGGTTAAGTATATGGTTATAGAATTTGAATGAAAATATTTATTTCATTCTTCTGTCCTTAGAGATTTCGGGGACGAAATCCCTTAAGGAGGGGAGAATGTAACAACCCAAAATTTAAGCTATAATAAATAATTAAAGAATTAATTAAATAATAAAATAAGTTTGTAAAATTGTCAGAATCGAGCCACGGGAGTTGCACCATTGTGTCCGCGGTAATTTTCTGGTCAATTTCCATATATAGTTTGTCAAAATCCGAGCTAAAACGAAGAAGTTACGAAATAAACAAGAAATCAACAAAAAAGAAAAAAAATATAAAAGGGTCAGGTCGACCTAGACCAAAGCCAGGTCGACCCAGACCAAAGCCAGGTCGACCCAGGCTAGATTAACGTTGGCCCTAGGTTCGACCCTCGCACATCTTAGGTCGACTCGCCCAATTCTTTTGACGTATATTTTTCCAATACGAAGCGAACACGTCATTTTGTAACTTTTCTTTAATCTTGTGCGTTCGTGCTTCCATCTGACGGTTCCCAGTGAGCCTATGATGTGGTTGCACCAGATATAATCTTCAAACTCAATGGTCTAAGATCACTAAACTACACTATAAATAAGACCCTAGGCCTGTCTATTTTTCTCATTCAGATTTTCTCCTATTTGGGTTCATTGCCAGAGGCTGGACCCTAAATAGAAAAAATTTCTAAGGAGGAAATCTATCTAATAAAAATATTCTACGCTCTAGAAGTGGATCAAGGAAGACCAAGGACTAGAGTTAAGGACCACATGTGAATGTTTAGTAATTATTTTAGGTTTTTAAGTAATTTAAAATAATATATTTCTCAATAGTTGTAGTTTTTCTGCAATTTTGAGACAATTTCTATATAAGTTATTTACAGCCAGTTTTTAAAGTTCTTTTCAGTCTATTTTATTCAGTTATTTTTATTCAGCTATTTTATTCAGTTAAATTCAGTTATTTACTGTTATTTGCACTTATTTATATCTGTTTTACATTAGAATTTAGCCTGTAAATGTTAGTTTCTTTTTATTTCTTTTTACGCGAATAAAATAATAAAAAGAGAATAATTCGTAAATATGAATTAAATATAATTAAACACTAAATTTATAGAAACTAGATGTAAAATAAGAAAGACTATAATGAAAAGAAGATAGACCGAAATAGGCAAATTTGAGACATTTGCAAGCATGTTTATAACTAGTGGTTATAACTAAAAAGATAGAAAAGAAGAATAACAATTATAACATAGGTTATAATTGTAAAGAAAGAACAGAAAGGCTTATTTTAAAACTTTGACTAAGTTAATAAGCAAATTATAACATAGGTTATAATTAGAAATAACAGAAAAGACTTATTTTAAGATTTATAATTAAGTTAATAAGCAAATATAGCAGAGATAACAGAAAAGTCATATTTTAAAGACTTATAATTAAGTTAATAAGCAAATACAGTAGAAATAACAGAAAAGGCTTAACTTAGATTAAGTTAATAAGCAAACAGAGCAGAAATAACAGAAAAGGCTTATTTTAAAACTTACACTAAGTTAATAAGCAAGAACAGAAATAGGGTCCATACCAATAGCATTCCCTTTCAGACTAGGACCGATGGTCTCACGACAGATTAGGTGAGGCTGGGCAGGACCCTTTCAGACTTGGACTGATGGTCTCACAATAGTTGGGTGAGGCTGGGACACATCGTAAATAAGTGGCCAATAGATAGAAGCTCAAATCAAGGAATTTGGTTAAGGGGCGCAACTAGATTTTGTTTGTTAGGACCCGTACCGACAACATTCCCTTTCAGACTATTGCTGATGGTATCATAAAACACTTAGGTGAGGCTGGGCAGGACCCTTTCAGGCTAGGACTGATGGTCTCACAACAGAATAGGTGAGGCTGGGCATGCTTATGCTGATAGAGTGAGTAAGAGGTCACAAGTGGGGGCGACGGTGAGTGTGTACCAACAGTGACCGAGCGTGCGGCATCGATTAGGGTTGTAATTCGCTACCGCGTTCCAAGCGCTAAACAGGTGTCTTTTGCTGTGGGACCCATAGGCTAGGACTAGCTCACAGTGGCACAACAGAGATAGAAGGCCGATCAACGGGTAGAACTAGGACTTCAGCCTAATTAAAATAGGATTAGGATTTCAGCCTAATCAAAGCAGCTATCTAAGACAAGTGCAAACAATCGCAATCAAAGCAAACAATTAAACAGTATTTATCCCAGTTTTACCTTTTTTTATTTCCTTTCATACTAGAACTGTTGCTAAGTATATTATCTTTATCTTGCTTAGAAATGCTAGTAATTACTTTCACTAATCAGACTTATAGTCTGACCCACTCCTCTATTTCCCCTTTTCCCCCCATAGGCCAGCAGAGGCAAGGACAGTAGATTCAGATTTCTTGGATATTCGGTTGTAGAGTTTTTCTTCATGTATTCTTCTTCTTTTCAGTTTTCTTTTCATTTGGCTTTTGATGTACTAGTGCTTATGAGAGGGATGATTATTTTTATTGTACTCTGATTTTATGAGACCGAGATCTATTTTTCATAATACATGTGTATTTGGTATTTGAGACATATGATGTTTTTCAGACTTATTTATGAAGTTTTATTTTGAATAATGAGTTACCATTTAAATGTTTCCGCTGTTATTATCTATTTGTCTTGTGAATCTAGTCTCTATGATGCTTTAGCCATACCTATAGCGCACCATATCCTTTAGTGTGTCCTTTTTGGGTATACTAAAGGGTGTAGGGTGTTTCTAAATTCACATGTACTGACACAGAATTCAAATTTATTTACAGGTAAACAAAGATTTATTTACTGTGAATAGACATTCGAGAAACTATGAATTTTCTTGTCAAAATGTGATAGGAATCTTCGTTGTCAGATGGATTTCAGATGTTTTTCTGGTCTTTGATTAGTTGGGATATGAATTCTACTATTAAAATAGAAGTATATGGTCAGCAAATTTCTACTTTTCTATAAATGAGTGAATCGCTACTACTGAAATAAATTCTTTAAGCAAAAAGAAAGTGCAAGCAAGATATTATTTAGAGTTATGGATCTAATCATTAGAATGAAAATTTATGGTATTTTGACTCTTTCTATCAACTAGAGACTATCGGTTAATTATTAGGATCAAGACTCTCCCTTTTCTAAATTATTTTTGAGCAAAGACTTAACGTTATAACTTCTCTTTATCTACAACAAGGGATGATTTAAACGTCCAAAATAAAATTCTAATTCTCTATCTCAAGGCCTAGATTTATAAAGGATTTCTTTATGGGATTTTGGATTATTATCAATCCTCCATTACAAGCCATTTTTCGAAAAAAGTTCAGTATTCAAAATCCTCTTAAAAGAACGGATTCTTAAAGAAAAGCATGTTCTTTTCTATAAAGCCTATCAGTTCATAAATTATAACTTTTCAGACTTACAAACAAGACATTTCTTTTTGCTAAGCAAAACCTGAAGTGGTACAATTATACATATCATACAAAGATGAAGTAAAATACACCAACGTTTATTTTGGTAAGAATTTTTATTTAAAAAGTTTACCCAAGGGCATCTATGAGAAAATATTTTAAAAATCAAAGGAACTATTACTAATTACCCTATGGATCACGGAAAGCATATATGCATCTATTTCGAAGGTGATTTATGAAATCTACAAAGTATGTTGCTTAGCATTAGTAAACTTCTATAAAAAGGTTTTGATCTAAAAATATGTTTACAAGAGCATTCTCAAAGTTTTCTAGAAACACTGAAAACTATACTTGTTTTTCATAAGAAAAATCTGTGCATATCTTTTAGGAAATTTTTTAGGAGTAGCCAGGCCCATTAGCGTCACCAAAACTCTAATTAGAAAGGTCTATTCCCGATTAGAAGACTATTGTTCATGAATCATGACTAAATATTCTCTTATTTGAGATTTGCAATTCTACTATGAGATTTTCTCAAAAACCCTTCTTGGTAGTAACACTGAGAAAGGGGCTTTTCTGCCAAAGGATTCAAATACCGAAGAAAAACATTTTGACTCGTTGACTTGAAACCCAAACCAATAAAAACATTTTACAAAAGAAAGATTGATCCCTAGAAAATACTCCTTGGTTTAATGAGATGGTATGGGAAGAAATTCTTTCTCAAAAATCCATTTTGTTTCTTCCAAAGAAAGATTTCATGTCCGAAAAGTTGAAGCTTTAATTGAATCCACTTTAAAAAATGTTTTCCCAAATCCATTAATAAACAATTTTACAAAGACTTTCTTGGGTTTAGTGGAAAAGAATTATGATATGAAATGCCTCCTTAAAAAATTATAATAATAATAACTCGATACACCGTCGAGTATAAACATTAGGCGACCCTCGGTTCAATGCGCACCGTGCATATTGAAACTTTTGACCTGATAAGGTTAATAAAGATTTCTTGAGCAAAGGCATTCCTTATACTTAGCTGGTGTACAACCTGGATCAAATGTCGAGGGAATGCCCAATTATAGACGTTGGAAGAAGTTGTTATTAACGCCACTGGTATAAGAAGTCAGTGTGGAGACCAAAATCACTAATAAAGGGGCTAAATCACCACTAAAGGGCAGAAAGTTAACAGCCTAAATCATCAGTCAGGGGCCTTAATCACTAGTAAGGGGTCTAAAATCCTTGTAACGGGTCTAAATCACTAGTAAAGGGCGAAAAGGTTAAAAGCCTAAATCACTAGTAAGGGACCTAAATCACTAGAAAGGGACAAAGAAGTCCAAAGCCTAAATCCTTACTAAAGGGGTAAGAAGGTGCAAAAGGAATCAATCAAAATCTAAATCCTTACCAAAAGGGTAAGATGGGGGCAAAAAGAATCAATCGAAGCCTAAATCCTTACCAAAGGGGTAAGAAGGAGCAAAAGGAGTTAATCATAACCCGAATCTTTACCTAGAAGGTATAAAAGGGGTAACCTTATATGAAGAAGTTAGTATAATTGTAACAACCCGCACCTCACTTAATAGTGTTTTTCCACGATGTGAGACTATTATTCCCATTTTGAAGAGGTGTTACAATCTCCCCCACTTTAGAGCTCAACGTCCTCGTTGGCTCATGAACACAACACCACCCAGGCGTCGTGGCTGTAACACGTACATACCACAATTCCGGTTAGGTATGTTTCTGATACCAATGTAACAACCCGCACCTCACTTAATAGTGTTTTTCTGTGATGTGAGACTATTATTCCCATTTTGAAGAGGTGTTACAATAATTTCTCATCAGGGGATAGAAACACCCAACTAAAAATATTGGAAGAAGACATTATCAGTACAATTGATAATGAAAAGTTGAAGCTTTAATTGAATCCACTTTAAAAAATGTTTTCCCAAATCTATTAATAAACGATTCTACAAAGACTTTCTTGGGTTTAGTGGAAAAGAATTATGATATGAAATGCCTCCTTAAAAAATTATAATAATAATAACTCGATACACCACCGAGTATAAACATTAGGCGACCCTCGGTTCAAGGCGCACCGTGCATATTGAAACTTTTGACATGACAAGGTTAATAAAGATTTCTTGAGTAAAGGCATTCCTTGTACTCAGCTGGTGTATAACTTGGATCAAATGTCGAGGGAATGCCCAATTATAGACATTGGAAGAAGTTGTTATTAACGCCACTGGTACAAGAAGTCAGTGTGGAGACCAAAATCACTAATAAAGGGCCTAAATCACCACTAAAGGGCAGAAAGTTAACAGCCTAAATCATCAGTCAGGGGACTTAATCACTAGTAAGGGGTCTAAAATCCTAGTAACGGGTCTAAATCACTAGTAAAGGGCGAAAGGGTTAAAAGCCTAAATCACTAGTAAGGGACCTAAATCACTAGAAAGGGACAAAGAAGTCCAAAGCCTAAATCCTTACTAATGGGGTATGAAGGTGCAAAAGGAATCAATCAAAATCTAAATCCTTACCAAAAGGGTAAGATGGAGAAAAAAGAATCAATCGAAGCCTAAATCCTTACCAAAGGGGTAAGAAGGGGCAAAAGGAGTTAATCATAATCCGAATCTTTACCTAGAAGGCATAAAAAGGGTAACCTTATATGAAGAAGTTAGTATAATTACCCATCAGGGGACAGAAACACCCAACTAAACATGTTGGAAGAAGACATTATCGGTACAATTGATGCAAGAAGTTAGCATAAAACAAAAACCTGGATTCAATTTCCAGGTGACTAGTTAAGGAGACAAGCATAAAAAGTAAGCCCATGGGTGACCAAGTTGCATCCAAAAAGATCAAACCCAAATGACATCCAAAATGGGTGTAGATAACCAACCTAGCAACTAGGGTTAGAACATCCAATTCTCAAGGGAACATTAACCAAAATCTGGGTAAATATCTGCTTGAAAGGAAAGTATGATAAAAACCAGTCATCAACGAGATTAAAAATTCCACCAATTGATGAGAGAACATGAAGGATGATCTCATGAAAACCCTATCATATTTAGGTACAATTCCTAACCTTAAAAAATCCTTAGAGAGTTTTCATCTTCCTAAAATAATTTTCAAGGTCATTTTTCCGGAAAATCCAATAGCTAGATTATCTTACCAATTCATGTACAGCCAATTTTTATAAAATCCCAATTAAGAATCTTTTATTCAGGAAAACTATAGAACTACTTATAATTTATAAGATATTTGGTTTCTTAACAGAATAAAATTTCTACAGATTTAGGAAGTATTTTCTCTTCTAAAGATATTTTTGACAAATTTTAAAAAGCTTTTTCCAATTATTAGTCTTTAAAGATTTTAAATAAGAGTTTTTCAACGAGGAACTTCCAATTTTCATAAGAAGAGAGAAGAGGAGGGTTTAAAAGAAAAGTTATAAAAAATATATCAATATAAAAAAAGGGAAGGATTACTTTGTTAAGGGAAAATAAGCAAGGAAAGAAATCTCAATGCAAGAAATGCTTTAAGTAGTAAGGAGGAAATCAAGGAGAAAGTCAGATCATAAAGGTAAAATTATCATGAAGACAATGTCGCTGCAGAAATGGTAATATTTCCAACATATCGAAGAAACAAGGATGTCAATTGTTTATAAAAAGGGGTTATATAGCACTTAAGGTAAAGGTTATTGTCAATAGAGGAGCTATTGGCAATACATTAATGAAACTACCTGCAATGCAAATGACATAGTCGTTCGATTCATAGATGTACGAGAGGATGGAAATAAATCAAGTAGGTGCAAGAAGAAATTCAAAAAAAAAATGATTGTGGAATAAAAGAAAACAACAGAGAAAATAAAAGAAGATGAATAATCATTGATTTTACACTAAAGTGTAAAAAGCTTTTTTTATACAAGGACGGGAACAAATGTTACCCACATATTTTCCAATTACCAAATATATTATAAGAATTACCAAGACAAAGAAAAGCAACCAAGTCAATAGAAGGACATGAAAGCATTACAAAAGAGAAGAATGTCGAGCTTCTACAAGCAAGGAGAGATGCCGGGCTTTTACGAGGAAGGAGAGATGTCGAGCTTCTACGAGAAAGGAAAGATATCAAGCTTCTACGAGAAAGAAGAGATGTCGAGCTTACACAAAATAAGGAAATGTCTAATTTCTACAAGCGGGAAGAGATGTCGAGCATCTAAGAAGCAAATGATGTCGAGCATCTAGAGGATGTCGAGTCTACTACAACGTGATAACCAACAAATGTGCTATGCAACAAGTTCAAGGCTATGCAAAGGGATTAAAAAATCATCAATAAAAGGAGAGGAAAATCAAATGAATCAAGGGGATTTAGGGTATTTTCTTTAAGATCCATAGGTGTTTACATTCCACCCTCCTTGTTGAGGCCACCATTAAGATAGAAATCCATGTGAAGTGTTCAACCTTAAGAAGATCATGACAAGTGACGCCATTAAGGCCATCCATCTTGCTATGTAATCAATCCATGCCAATTTGCATCAACCAATGAAAGCAAGCACTAAACACCTCCAACTACTATAAAAATGGGCTCACCCCCTCATGGAAAGAGGCCTATAATTTCTTTCCCTCTCTTAGAATAAATCACTTCTTGAACTAGAACTTTTCTAGGCTCTCTCAAGAACTTGAGAGCCATTTTAATGGTGAATGACTAACAATAAAGAAGATGACATGGACATATGCATATAAGGAATTAGACAATTAGAAATTTATATATTTGACTTGTTTTGTAACATGCCTTATGATTTAACAAGGGACAAGATTTGTACATATTTCCTATCTTACCCATTAACAGTAAATCAAGATCTACTGCTCATTTTGACTTGCCTATTTTTCCCTTGAATAACATTTGCATTGGTACATTTTTTTACGTTTCCAATACTATCTGAATTTGAAAAATAAATATGTAGCTTTGAAGCATCACATTTTTTAATATAATAGTGATTTTATGTTGTGATAAATATATATAAATATCCATAATGCACATCTAATTTTTGAAATAACTAAATGAAATTTCCTTTACTTCGAACATTCAAACAAACATAATAATTGAAATAATACATCAATTAACATAATTCAAAGTGAAATAACCAATCATCACAACATATAATATCATTTGATACATTTGAAAAGTAATTTAGATGACATTTTAATGATACATATAAGGCTTCATGGCATACCAAAACATAGTCAATGAAGCAAATTATAAAAGTTTATCATTATTGTTACTACAATAAAATTATTGTAGAGTAAAATAATAGTGCGTCTAGAAATTAATAAACATACTAATTTTGTGAAATAATAATCTAAATTAGATTTATTGTACAGAATAACAAAGATTTTATATAATACGAAATTATGCAAAGCAACAAATACTAAATTGAGAGCAGTGAACAAAATTTTATAGCTAAACTAATTCATTCCATTATGATCTAAAATTTGTTGAAACCATATTTTACTCAATGATAACTTATATATTTATTCCACAAAAAGCAAAGAAAAAAATTTGTTTATATATTATGTCCAATAAAATGTTCATTATCTTCCTGCATTAAATAATATAAAGAATGGAATTTCATATAAATCAACTTTTAGCAAATAGATGTCGCTACATTTTCCATTTTATTCATACCTAGCTTGTAATCAAACATATTTTTAACTTAATTTTGACTTTTTATTCTATAATTATGGAATTCATCTTGTCTCTTTTAATGTACTTAAGCTTCATTAATTTATACTCTTCAAATAACATTATAGCAAGCTGTTGAAAATGAATATTTTCTAGAATACCAAACAAATGTTGATTGTAGATTATGTTAAGAATATCAATCCAATATTAGTATGAATAATTGTAATTTTTTGTTCATACATCAAAAATTAAGTCAATATAGCATTTCTAACTTAATATAGTTATTACGTGTGTAAGACAAAATTGTAATTGTGTTTTATAATGTTGCTTTTAGTATTATCTTTGAAGTATATGCAAAGATTGCCCTAACAATTATTGTAATATAATTAAATAAAATTATCTACATATTTATCTCACTTACATTAACCTCTTTCTAATTTTTAAAATATCAAAGTGTTAGTCAATTACATATAGTTACTCGCCGGTCTACCACTTCTTTCGAATATACGTATTGTTTATAATAAGTCAAATTTCACGAAATTTGCTTACATACTCGCATATAAGTTGGAATATATAATGCATATTAAGTATGGATCAAATACTAATTTTCTAATAGATTAGCATTAAAGAGAAGAAATATGTAATTAACTGAGTTGAATTCATGTTAAAGTGAAATAATTATAATTTGACCTCCAATTATATTGAATTCAAATTAAATGGAATGAAAAATACTTAATTCATTTATATTAATTCCTTTAGTAGTCGAATAGTGCATTATTCCATACAATCTTTTCGATTTAAAATTACTCATAAACATTATGAATAACATAATTTATAATATATAATTATCTACAAAAATCTTCAAACAACATAAAACGATTAATACAACACAACATGTCATAGCATGTTAATTACACCACTGAAAATTATATTAAAACCTATGTTGGTAGAGAAAGATAACATTAGATTTCACTGAGAATAACTTTAGTTTGATAAAAATTACACAAAATCAACTATTTCGTAAAACACATATTTAAAACTAAAATTCTAACAAAATTTTAAGTTGCATATCAGAGTTGAACAAAAGTACTACTTTAACTCTAATAGACTATACTGAAAAATTGAAGATTGCTTTGTGCCTATGTATTAATATGCCAATAAAGCTCAACAAAATAATGAAAAAACACAATCATACAACTGGATATTCTATGTTCAACTATACATGTAAAAAATCAA